>OX421399.1:29800567-31137966 GCA_949126875.1 Lochmaea capreae | reverse complement strand
GAATAAACTGAAATAAGCTTCCCGAATAACTTCTCAATAATATTCTAATGGTATAATTCATCCGTTAGCTGTAAAACAAATTAAAACATAGGCGGCTTATGCTCACATAAATTTTTATTGTGGAAATAAACACGTACATATTAGAACAAATCCATAAATTTTCACTAAGAATACTCATATCAAATTGATGTAGATTGAACATCAATTTTTATTTATGAATGTATGTATGATGGGGACATTTTCACTGAGACCTAAAAGATCTATTGTGCCCTCTTACTTCTACTTAGTTCTTGAGGAACTTCTCAGAGACTAGTAGCTCCTTTAGTCCTATTTCCCTGAGGAATTTAAGGATATCTGCAGGCTTCAACTTAGGTAAATGTCCCTCTTCTATCCAGTAATCTACTAGGTGCTGTGCCCTAGTATTCTGAATTGCGGTGCAACTATGTGGAAGGAGGTTCCTTCTTCCATGTCACAGAATCTACATTCTTCTTCCTCCACTATTTTGAGCTATTTCAGGTGCCCGTTCAGGCGGCAATGTCCCGTTAGGATCCCTATTAAGACATTTTTATTTAAAAATTACCACAAAAATTGAACGTACAGCTTTGGAATGTATTGTTACAGAACACTGCTACATTTTGCTCATCCCCGTCAATATTAACCAACTGAACCACGTTTGAATTCTTTGTTATACATGTTGGTCTATTATCTTCGAGCACTGCGATATTGCTAATATGTATGTATGTTTTTCGTCCAAGTATTCCAACACCTATTTTCCCTTTATTATTGATAGATTCGTTAATATTCAATACTTTTCGATTGAAATAGTAGTTTTTGTGTTCGTATGGTAGATGGAGTTTGTCTATGCGTGTCAGAACTAGCCTAACCGTTTCCAGGGGCTTGGAATAAGACATTTCTCGGTAAAATCTTAGATCTCTCGAAAACTGCTGAACATCTTGAAATAAATATATTTTGCATTAAAAAGCGGCAATCCCACCAAGTTTGGCGAACCTTGAATTATTTTTTGGGATAAGAATTTTTGCATTCCACTTGACAATTATCAACTTTTTCGACGAAAATCATTTCTAACACCGCAAATCTTGAGGAACCATTTCTCACCCTTTCCAACCCTTACCCCTGCTCGACTGCAGGTATTCAGATGTTCAATTTTTTTACTGCACTACTTATGGCTTCTCCTCACCCCTCTCTCACCCTGTTTTTCGTCGATCGGCTGTATTTCCAGCTCGTTTTGACTGTCCTATATTGTGAACATAGTTTTTCTACAATCCACTTCGGTATAAAAAATTTGAAAAATCCACTCAGTTAATTTGAACAGAAAATTTCCATTTATTTGCTGAAAAGGAGATGATGATAAATCGCTGTTATTCAAATACTAACACTTAATACTCACATATTGAATTTCCAATTTCATAAAACAGGAGTGTTTGATATATCTGTGAATAAAATTATGTAGCAGGGATTTACAGGCCTCGCAACCATTGAATGATTATATTTACCGACGTACTAGAATTATCTACAATTCCTATATAAAATCAATATACGATATAGTGTACTATGGTCACTTTCTTGTAACTACCAAAAAGATCATTAAATCAGTTTTCACTTGTCAAACTATAATCTATTTGCCTTAAACATCTTAACTCTATCTCAACCTTCAGTATCACGATATATTAAATGGTTTTTTCTAATCTTCATATTTAAAGTCATACTTACATACTTTTAAAAACTCGGTATATCTATCGGTTGTGCTAGGAAAAGCAAAGCAGTAAACAGCCTCAGACATTATCTTCATTATCATTGGAGATATATACTCCTAGGACTAGAGAATCCAGGGAAGAATTTCTCCAAGAAGGACCCAGTGAAATAACTGTTGAGTATGATAAGAGCTACTGATCTCTTCACATAAACGATACAACCAAGAGCACAAAAAGTCTAATGGCTGAGCTGCAAAAGTCTCGAAGAATCTTACTGGTGGAGCCAATCAATCAATCAATGTAATTGGTTCATTGCGTATTTTTTCCTCAGCGTTTGCCCAAAACTCGAGGAGGATCAAAGTTATTAACATGGAAACCTAAAACCCTCCATGATTTCCATCAGGTGTTGAAACTTGATAATAACTACCCGTTTTGGAAATATTGTTTTCTTTTGATAAAACAAATTCTGCTACTCAACTTAATGTATCTTTTTAATTTTTGTTTTATTTACTCAAATTAATATGTCAAGTCCTGCTTTAACACTTTTCTGAGGCATGGAATTGACTCAAAAATTCTTAGGATCATTCCAAACATCCATCTGTATACTCCTATCTCATTCCCTCCCATAGTTTCAAAACCATCTTCTTACCATTTGTTGGCGTTTTTTCCAAGTTTGGTAGTGTGGTTCAATCCCATTCCTTTTTGTTTGCTATATTTTGTACCACATTTCTTTGAAAATTTATTATTTCTTTAATTTGTTTTCCACCACAAATTTGTCTTGGTAACCATTTGTTTTTTTGATCCCGTAATAGACATACAAAATAATCTTTGGATGGAGAGTTTGTATTTGGTCGTCAAGAGTCCAGGTACAGATACAGATACCTCTCGAAATGCTCTCCATCTTTTTGATGCAGATATTTAATCTCTACGTCGTAGAAAAGACAGCAGCTTCTATTTCAGCTCTGGGAATACTGTCAATTGCATTTTGTATTCGTTGAATACGATCTGCTTGATTTGCAGGTCTTGTCTAAAATAGTGAATCTTTAATTCGACCCCATAGATAAAAATCCGACACAATAAGGTAGGGAGATCTTGGCTTCCACGGGAATATGCACCCATACTCATATTATTGGTTTGAGAAATGCATCACTTCATTTGTAAAATGGGTTGGGCAGTCATCTTGTTGTATCCACAAATTTTGCAGTACTGCTAAAAGTACATCTTTCAATAATATAGGCATTTCATTACCTTGCCATTTAAAAATTCATAAAAAACAAAAGGACCAATAATTTCACCATCTAAAATCTCACACCTTACGTAAACTGAACAGCGACCCCGATTAATATCTTGTCACATCCAGTGTGGATTATGATCAGACTTATAGTGTGTATTGTGTTTACATACAGATCCATTACTGGAAAATATAGTAGCTTCACATTAAATTTGATAAAAATAGTTTCTAAGATACAGCGGGTTACCTCTCTTAATAAGACACCCGGTACATATGTATTATATGATTAAAAAATGAGAAATCTCTTTAATAAATATCGATAAATCTACCAAACTCACACTGGTGTGAAGAATTTATATCATTATACTGCTAAATATGTAAACATAATTTGTGCATTATTATACAGTGTTGCTGAAAAGTCTCGCACCAAGGGATTATGTTTGAAACGGACAAAGGGAAAGTTATGAGATTCTAGGTCGTGTGACCAAAAAGATTATTTTTTTTTCCCTTTCCAAAAATAATCCCAATGTTTAACTTGACTCGGGTAGTAGTTTTATTCCAAAAGCCACTCACTTTGGCGAGTTCAAAGGTATTGCTGAGTCGCCAGAAATGGGTGACGACATAAATTATTGCATAGGTATTCATAATTAACAATATTTCTAAATATCCTTAACTAAACCTAAATAACTTATATACAGTGTGTTACCTAAATTAATTAATATAGCGCTATATTAAACTCTCTTCGAAGCTACGAATAGAATCGTTGATCATTTGTGGAGTAATTCCCTGCATTTCGAGACGTATGCGATCCTATAAATCGTTTAAGTTAGTTGGTCTGTTTACATAAACGCGGTCTTTCAGGTAGCCCCAGAGAAAAAAATCGAGTGGTGTCAAGTCGGGTGATCTTGCTGGCCACTCAATTGCACCTCTTCGACCAATCCATCTCTGAGGGAAGATTGTATTCAAATATTGCCTAACGTCTCTTTGATAATGTGGAGGTGCGCCATCTTGTTGAAAGTATACCTTCATTTTAGGAAATAACGATTTATTTCGGGTATAATTTCATATTGGAGTAAGTCAAGATATTTAGCACCGGTCAGCGTACCTTCAATAAAAAAAGGACCGATCAAATGGTTTTTCACCAATCCGCCCACACATTTACTTTTTGTGGACGCTGTGTATGAACCTCCTCGGATTACAATCTGACCAGTACCGACAATTATGTCTGTTAACAGAACCGTTCAAGCAAAATGTGGCTTCATCGCTGAATACCAAAAAATCTAAGAAATTGTTTTGCAGCCTCATTTTCCCTGTAACTATTTCACAAAGTTGTAATCGCCTATCAAAATCATCCTCGCCTAATTGTTGAAGATTTTGAACTTTATAAGGATAGAAGTTATTTTTATGCAGAATAGTTTGTATAGACTGTCTAGAAATACCGTGATTTCTTGTCAATATACTTGTACATGTTTTAGGGTTTTCTTGAACATCTGATAGAACATCTATTTTTGGAAAGATTTTTGTGATAGGTGTGTACGAACTAGGTTGTCATTTGGAAAAATTCAAGATGGCGGCCATACGCTAAACGCCGACGTCAAAAACATTTGACATTTGCTCTAAAATATGCAGAATAGAGTCTCATTCATCGTCCTAGAATTTCATAACTTTCCCTTTATCCGTTTCAAAGATAATCCCTTGGTGCGAGACTTTTCAGCAACGCTGTATATTCGTGGAGAAATACTTATCAAGAACATTTACAAAAGTCTGCACGGTTAGAAATGAGTTTTCTTGGTTTTGTATTAAGTAATTTGTATATGAGTATATTGATAATTTGTAACGACAATCCTTTGAAGTAAAAGTTTCGAAAGTAAACCACTCGATGTATTTCTGATATAAATCTCAATTAAAAATTCATAACTTTCTGAAACAGAAAAGTTGAGAAAATCAATACTTCATATCTGAATCGAAGCTGGGATGTTAATTTTATAAAAGTTTCTAAAAAGTTGTTGCTGCATTTACTTTAATTTTCATGCATAGCTGAACTTCAAATGGCGAAAAATTATTAGACTGGAATAAGGTAGTTGATGAATGTATTGCAATCCTTGTTCTGGTCACAAACAAAGTGTGTTGTCAGTATAGCGGGTCATTCATCTAGTCTGTTTAATGATCGAAGCAATTTACACCACAGAAAACCCTCAATAATTGATTAACGTGAAAAGGTGCACATTAAATATGGTGTTAGAGTGAAAGGCCTTTTTGTCATTCAAAAAAGTGTAATTGAATTGTTACTCAAAAAGGAAATGTACAAGAGAGTAGCGGTCATACATAATTCCCGTATCTTGTGAAATTGTCATGATTTTATGGAAATTTTCTTTCAACTGCCTTCCTGAATTCTGGAATTACTGCCTACATGGGTAAAGAGGACTCTTCCTGTTTGGGATTTTAGCCCAGTGGAAAGTTGTTTATAATGAGTGAATTAATATTTCACATCCAGTTTTTTCCAAACTCATAATTATTTTCAGCGAGTAGAATATATTTTCAGTCTTCACATCTCCATATTAACCCACTTGTTATTTCGTGACTGAATCAGTTCCAGACTATAGGAAAAAGCTCAAAAGATATTGCTGGAAGGCAAATTGTAACTGTATCTTGTATTTCAATGATTGGTGGAGCTAGAAACACACTGGCTGCTGCATTCTGCTGTTTAACGTCGCGTAGAACTACAAGTCATCCATTCCTACAAGAGCACATTATCGCAACAAAAGACGCTGCCGAATACCAGAGAAATAGCTTTCTTGCAACATTCCTAGCGTACACACGTTTTCACCTGTCAAGTTTAAATACATCTTGATATTTTCTGCAATTAAACACTCTCTTGCCTACTGATGATTATTCAAATGTCTGAAATACTGATTCGGATCAGCTACTTGCGTTTTTGTCGAGGTTCAGTCGCTAATATATGATTTCAACCACTGGGAACATCATAACCAGGAAGTTGTGAACTAAACTAGGACAAAAATTCAATGTTGTTGTTAAGCAAACACAAAGAAAACTGTAAAAAAACAATGTGGATAATATTCATCTTCTTCATAACTCTACTCGCGGTAATGACAGCTGTGACTGGATTTTATAGGTAACTTAATCAATAGCTAGGGTGCAGAAAAATCAAAATTAGTATTATCACCCTAAATATGAATATACTTAAGCATTTATGTGTGGTCTAGCTATGGGTTGGTGAAAAAAAGGATAAAGCAATGAATCGATGTGAGAGAAACTCCATAAATTAATTCACTCAAAAATTCTTCAGCCAATATATACTGAAAGGTGCTGGTATGCTCTAAAATTGTTTTCTTTTGTTCTCCCGCTTTAGAAGTATTTTTATTTGATCTTAGAATTCTTTATAAATCAGTTTGCTTGAATAACTGAGAAGGTTTCAAAGAAATGTACGCTGAAAAAAATGTTTTCAATCAGCTTTCTCTTTGTCGCATTTTTGTTTTATGAGCTTCATAAGTTGATTGAAAGGATGTTAAATTGATGTACACTAAGAATTGCTCAAGTGCTGGAAGTTCTAGCTCCTGAAGAACTGTACACTAATAGTATATTGTTCAACGAGTGACGAAAGTTATATTTTTTAAGCGGGAGAACAGTTTATCGAACGAGGCGTAGTATTTGTTGAAACAATACATGACTACCTTACCTTAGTCAGCAAATGTTTTGAATTCTGTATTTGTTAGAAACGACTTTATTTCATGTGCACAAAAAGTTCTAGACTTCTTACTTTTAAAACCGCTGGATTTCTGTTTCAAAAGAGAACGTAACTTGGGATATTCTTAACATCGAATATATAGACCACAGTGTCGATACCTTCAAAGATTCAGACAATTTTGCAAAATATGCAAGTATCACAGTTTCCGGTAACGATTGTACTTGGTTATCAGCTCTCCATTCCATGAATTTATTATAAAATTCCATATAACTTTTTTTTTTTCGGGTAATGAGGCCGCAGAGGTTTGCTACGCTTGATTTCTTATCTCTGGTGGAGTATTTGGAACATCCAAGTCACTTTCTGAATCAGAATACATGGCGAAATCACGACAAACACAAACTGAGGTGATTCAATACTGACACTGGTACAGTGGCAGCGGGTAACTAGACACTAGCCACGCCCCATCTGAAGAAAAAGAAGATATTGAAAAAAAAAGATCTGTTTTATGAATTAGTAGAAAATGAATATAATAAATTACCCAATTATGATATTAAAATTGTTTTAGGGGACTACAATGCAAAAATCGGGAAGGAAGCTATGTACATTCCGACACTAGGTTTATTTAGCAAACACGATGTAACATATGATAACGGACAAAGAACAGTAAGTTTTGCTGCAGAAAGAGATATGGTACTAAGAAGTACACAGTTTCAACATAAAGAAATTTACAAAGGGACGTGGATATCTTCTGACCAGCAAACAATTAATCAAATAGATCATGTTTTAATAGGAAAACGACAAATGAAGTTCATAACAAATATAAGACGTATGAGAGGAGCAAATGCGGACACTGATCATTTCTTGCTAAAAGTAAGTTGCAAAATGGATGTTACAGAAATTGTGAAAAATAATGAAAATAGAGCTAAAGGAAGGAAGTACGACACAAACGGTTTGGAAAACGAAATGGTAAGAAGAAAATACGAAGTGGAGATCCATAAAGGACTCACAGATATATTGCAACTAACAGAGTCAGGAGAAAAATGGGATAAGATAAAACGAGCAATAAAAGAAGCGAATGAAAATATATTACCGAAGAAGGAGGCAAAGAACAAAACGTAAAGTTTTACGCACTCGAAAGTGTGTCTAAAGTACGTACTTTACGCACGCCGCGGTAGTAGAGAAAGTATATTTTGGAGCATATCTATAAGAAGTTGTGAATATATTTTTCGTTTATCCCCCAATCAGCATTTATATCCTTACAATACATTTTGATTCACAATTGTTAGTTTCATTGTCTGATTTAATTGCCCTTTCTTTTGTATCGAGTTTCTTCACAAATTTTGCGGTATGATTTGTGCATTGATTCCATTTTTTAATAGGCATATAAAATAATATGGCTTCTATGGGAAAACAATTTTCATTTATAAGTATTCTTTGGAAAACTCGGCAAGCATTGTAAGTTTATACATTTATAAAACCACTTTACAAATTATTGAGGACAGTTGGTTTGGTTTCTATGACTGGTCTTTTCAGAACCATTAACTTGTGACAGTGTTTTGTGCTCCCAGCCTAATAAGATTACCCCTTTTTGTTGAATGTTCTCGAGAAAATTGAAAATATATTCAGCAGCCATAAAGTAGCATAAAGTGAGTTCTACCGATTCATTTTCTTCTAGACAGGGATGACACTCGGTGTTTGCCATAAAGATACTACAGATATTTTAGGTCTCAGTGAATGTCATCCCACATACAGACATACAAGATACGATTTTTGTGCAAACCAAGGACAAAGGACCTTCAAAACTCAAAGCGAACCTTTGGTAAACATGGACAGGGAGGATATTAGGTCTGTAACTGGAATATACTGGACACTGTAGCTGAACAATCATCTGGGCAGAAGGGAGCTGGTGAAAACACCATAGAGATACTACAGATAGAGGTAATAAGCCATAGGCCGCTGTGTAAGTGGAAATGTATATAGCATGCGTGCTATTAGAGAAAGACAGCCCATACCTCCGACTTTCTTTGTCTCTCTTACATGTTGACGGGTTCCGAGCTGGCCAGTATTATATTTAAAAATGAGGGTTTGCATTTGACTTTCGTTGGAATCACATTACTCCTCTGTTGATTGCTTTTTTCGTCGTCTTACATTTTAATTGTTATTCAATTTAATTCAGAGACAGTTTACTGATTGCGCTATGTGTTATTTGTGAAGTTTTTATAATTTGAATAAAATATATATTGACTGTTCTACAAAAACTGTATAACAACCAATTCACTTACAGCACATGCCAGAACACACACTACAACTCCCTCCCTCCCTCCAGAACAATATGTCCGACCTGTCAAAGACCGGTGTTCTGGAATGGTCTATTGGCTAATACTTTCATATTCATCTCTACCACCAAGAATATTTCCCACATACGGCGCAAATCGTGAAAAAACATTCCTCGTCACTTTCAACCTCCACTTCTACAAGCCTGCATGAACTTGGATTATGAATATTTTCCCTGCGCTATAGTTATGCCTTTTCCTTTTCTCTCCAACTTCGTTCACCCCCTCAAGAATTTCCATGCAAAAAGTTCAGTAACATGGCCCAGCTGCCCTTCTGAAAATTTACAATTTATTTCATCATTTGACATTGATATAATGTGGAAAATCCTATCGGAAAAATAGAGAGCTGGCCCGTGAGTTCGTCATACCCGTTTTTAATTCTTTCCACTTTACCTTCTGAGCGTAAAATCCAGCTGAAGGCTTGAAAGTATCGATTGATAACTATTTTAATAAACCAAATTAAGCATCATGTCAACTTAGACTCGCGGACGATCTTGCTATCGTCATAACAGGACGGTTTCCAAGTACACTATCAGAGCGCACACAAATGGCGCTTAATATAGTAAGTGGTTGGTGTAGGGAGGAAGAACTGGCAGTGAACCCCAACAAAACTACACTGGTACCGTTTACAAAAAAGAGAAATTTGCAAGGTCTACAAAAGCCGCAAATAAACGGAGTGGAAATTCCATATGCGAAAGAAGTTAAATACCTAGGGGTAATCTTTGACCAGAAGCTTACATGGAATTCTCATATCGAAAAAACCACACACAAGGCCAGAATCGCTCTGGGAAGGTGCAGGCAGATGTGTGGAAAGAATTGGGGTTTAAATCCCAATATGACCAAATGGTTATACACACAGGTCGTGAGGCCAGGGATAACCTATGGATCAGTAGTCTGGTGGCCCAGGACACTGCAGATTGGAGCGCAAAGGCAGTTAAGTGGTATCCAAAGGCAAGCTTGCTTGAGTATCACAGGGGCCATGAGAACAACGCCGACTGCAGCCCTGGAGGTGATACTAAACCTACCGCCACTACATATCTTCGTTCAGGGAAATGCAAGATCTGGTAGTCACAGATTATTACAGGGGCCTCCTCCTATAAGTCAAGGACACGGCAAGGCCTATAAAAAGCTATATGAAGAAATAAAGGCAGATCCAATACTGGGAATGCCAATGGATCAGACTGCCCCACAATACAGCTTTAAAAATGAATACAGAGTAGTTATTCCAGAGAGAAAGGACTGGGAGGCAGGGCCTCCTATAACAGCGAATCTCAACTGGTACACTGATGGCTCTAAAACAGACTCTGGAGTAGGAGCCGGAATATATGGGGTACAAGAGAAGATCAAGATCTCTCTAAGCCTAGGGAAACATGCCACTGTCTTTCAGGCAGAGGTAATGGCAGTGCAATGCTGTGCAGAAGAGTTGATAAGACGGAAGGTGGATAGCCAAAGAATCGTCATCTACTCCGACAGCCAGGCGGCACTAAAGGCGATAAGCTCATATCGGACAACGTCAAATCTGGTGTGGGAGTGTCGCAAGGCCCTCAACAGACTAGGTAGGCACAATAGAGTGACCCTAGCCTGGGTACCAGGTCACCAAGGAATAAAAGGCAATGAAAAGGCTGATGAATTAGCCAAGCAGGGAGCTACTGAGGTCATGATAGGGCCAGAACCTTCCTGTGGAATTGCATAAAACCTCACTAAGGAGAGCATCCACCAATGGATAAGAAATCAGGCGCTGTGCTGGTGGCATGAAACCCCAGGACAAAGGCACGCTAAACTATTCCTTAAAAGCCCTTCGGCCAAACTGTCACGCGACCTACTATGTCAAAGTCGAGAAACGACGAGGATGATGGTGGGAATGCTGACCGGACATTGTAGGCTGAGGAAGCATATGCATGCAATTGGCCTAGCAGATGACAGCCTATGTAGGTTTTGCCAGGAAGAAGATGAAACCGCGGAGCACATACTTTGTGAGTGCGAAGGCCTAGTAAGGGTGCGGTTTCACCTATTCGGAGAAGAAAAACCGAGGGCAGAAAGCTATGCACGGGAGGCGGTATCCAGGCTAATAAATCTAATAAAAAGGATAAAGCTAGATATCGAGCTCTAAGGATAGGGGGGACCACAATAGATCTGCAAAGGTCGCAGTGGGATAGGACAGAGAGCCACTCCATTTCTAATCTAATCTAATCTAATCTAGACTCGTCTTGAACATGTTGGGTTCAATCAAAAAATGTTAATGAGGCTGGTCTATATTTGATATGCCATTAGATCAGGATATAAACCTAACGTACGTTAAATAAATATTTGTATTTTTCCTTGAGAAATATTAGCTAACATTGAATTTGTACTGCTGGCTAATTAATAGATCAATTTATTGAGATAACACTTCCAACAACATTCTCTGGTGAAGAACTGTAACGTCTTAAGTTAATGTTTGCATTGAATAATTTTGGAATGAACGAGAATAAAAATGACGAACGCCAACAAAGAGATGCCTTGAAGATATTAACTGAATACCATCGCCCTACTTGATTGATGGCCGGCATTTTTTGCCTTTTTGCCCTTTATTCGCTTCCAAGTTTTTATATTAATTCGAAAACATTTGTTATCGGAGACTCCCTTTAGCACGTTTCAAATGAATTTTTATCAAAACTGAAAATGTTCAAAGGTGTTTGTCATTTATATAATACGACTTGTGTTTGATAAAAGTGATGAATAGGGCAGTGATGCGGAAAGAGTTTGACTTATTATGTGACTGAGAATAAAATCAACGAATCAAAATGAACTGAATAGTGGAGATTCATGAAAAGGAATGTGATGATCATCAATGCTCGATAATTCTGAATTTTTTATTGCTATTTGTTAAAAATTGCTCGACTATATTAATTTTTTTATTATGGCTGTTGACAAGTGTATGACAAGTGACAATAGCTGAGATATAACAAATGACTAGGCACATGGAGACTAAATATAAGGAGCACAAACTTGTATAGGAAAAATGTCGAAAAAGTGTCCAGCGGTAAGGTACAAATAGTAGATGGCGCGAGAGTAGCTAGCGATTAAAATTACAGAGTGAAGTTTGCTCAACAAGTTAACCTAACAAAAAATGCAAATAGTGTTTATTTTTATAGACGTTTTTATAAAAATTTACAATGGGAAAAACGTGCGTCGTGAAAAGTTGTCCAACTAGAAGTAAAGTTAAAAATAAAAAAAATCACACACCCCAGCCCCTGTCTTATTTTCGAGCAACAGTAAGTGGTTGATGTAGGACTCTCGGGTTAGGTTTATTGTTTTCATTACTATTTTGCAACACAATTACCTATATAATGATACTGAAGAAACTTACCTTTAACCAAACATAGCACCAGCTACGCGAAATACTTATTTTTTCCTTGAAATTTGCTAAAACCAAGCATAAAAGGTAACCCAATGAAAATAAACAAACCCTCCATTCACATAACCTAAAATTTAACACGTCAAATATGATTTTAATCTCTAGCCTCCCCAGCGCCACCACAATTTTCCTAATTTCGACGGACACTTTTTATATACAGAGTTTGTGCTCCTTATATCTAGTCTCCATGACTAGGCAGTTTTTGGTGATACACTTTGCTTATATGGCGATTTCATACAACTTTAATTTGTTAATCTTCTTTTGAAAACCTATCTTTCATTCTACTCATGCTCGGTACTTGCACTTCCATATAAATCTCGACTATTTGGCAAATAGTAATCTGTCAGATAATCAAATTAGCATTTATTTTGCAGTCTGGAGGATAGCAACAGATAACAATCCAACGATCCTATTATCAGACACTCCCATACGCGAGAACTGCCAACCTTAAAATATGAAATAAACAGTATAGGCATCTTAAAAATGCTATCTGTTACACAGAAATTGAACATTAGTTGACTATCGTCAAATGAAATGTTTCTAGAGGCTAGGATAATTTTGATGGTGATTCTATGAATTATATTGTGATACTCTCCTTCTTCTTTTGTTCTTTTTTTTCTACCTTTTCAGGATTCCGCTTGCTGTTGTAGCCAATGCCTCCACACTTTTCTGCCTCTTGTTAATTTGTCCATTCCATCTAGAATTTTCCCTTTCTTTTCCACTATCTCCTTTATTTTGTCTATCCACTTTCTTTTCTATCTACCCCTTCTTCTGCTGATAGTACTGCCCGTTTCCTTCACATATCTTTATTCTGTCTGTTTTCATTCTAAAAATATGTCCATACTAACTTAATTGTTTTCTTTTTATTCTTCTCATTATTGGTTCTTGTTTTGTTATTTGTCTTATCTCTACATTTCTACATTTGTCCCACTTTGTTTTCCCTGCTATTCTTCTTAGGTGCTTCATCTCGATTGCGCATATCCTAACTTTATCATTATTTGTCAATGTCCAATTTTCACTTGCGTATGTTATTATTGGTATCGTTATGGTATTGTGGATCTTCATTTCCACTTCCAAATCAATATCTCTATGTCCCAGTACTGTCTTAATTAGTGTGTTATACAGTATCGTCCATTTATTCTCCCTTTTTGTTATTTTTTTCCCTATGTTCCCATCTTCTGTGAAAATAGTTCCCAGATATTGATACGTCGTTACTATATCAAGTGTATCGTCTTTGCATTTAATTTCATTAGTAATTTGATCCTGTTGTTTAGAATTTATGATCATCATTTCAGTTTTATTAGTATTCACTTTCATTTTTGAGTTTTCTTTTTCTTTGGTCTATATATCCACAAGCTTCTGTATCTTATTCCTAGTATTTTTTATCAAATCCACATCATCTGCATATGGTGATGAATTGAATACTCAATTTATTTTGATAATTGAACGAGTTGTGTGTAAAAGAAGAAACTAAATAATTTATTATCTGCCAACAACAAAATAAATACGACCCTGTCACGGCTTTTATAGCTTTATTGCATGTCATTATCCCATTTCAGGTCAGGTCAGTTTCTTAGATCGCGAAAAGAACTATATCAGTGTATAAATTTTTTCAATACCTTTGAAAATAGGTGTCGCTTACCTCAGGATTCCTTTCAAAATTATTCGTAACAATGACCTTGACGAATACGTCATTTATTATCACCAGTAGGGGTTTTCACTACCCTTAATATTCAGTTTTCATATTCCACTAGTTAATGTATAATCGATCCATAGATAAAAGGAGGGGGGGAGGACTTTTGAATAGCACTGTATAATTGAACTTCATTGGACGTGCCTCATTTATTAAAGTAGCTCTCTGTGCTCGCTCGGCCATAGACTGCTACTCGTCTAAGAAAGTTTTGTATTATGTACTTGTTACATGAATAGCTATTAGATGGATATTAATTGTAGTATCTTTTCGTATTATTAGTATGTCGAGAGCTGGTGCCCGCATTTCTGTATAACTGTGACAATTTTGCTTTAAACCGAATACGAAAATAGTATAGCAGATGCAGAATTGCGACTTTAATTATAAAATAGATTAGTAAAGTGGTTATTCAATTCATTCGGATTGGAAACGACCAGCGACTGATAAATGCTTAAAAATTTGTGGATGGGTAATGGAAATGCTTACTTTATTTAAATTTTCAATATACATCTCCTTTGGAGAAACAGAGACACAACTGCAAAAATGTTCAAAAATTAGTTTGATGATGTCAAATTATTCCTTAACCTCAAATCTATCCGGTATAAAAAAAAAAGAATTATAACGCGTCCCGTTCGACTGGGACACGTATTTGTTTTATTATTGAAAACGATGTAATACTGGAAGAAAATGGCTACGCCGAAAAGAGGAGAATATTTGACCATTAGGAAGAATGTATATTCTGTGGAATGAAGAAGTAGCCTCGATTCCCATACTTGCGGATTGCATAGAAGCATTTGGGAAACATCTGGATGAAAGAGGGTCACTCGCCTTAACTAAAGCCTGCTGGTATCCTTAAATTTCTCAGGAGAATAGGTATAAACGAGTTTCTAGTCTCTGAGAATTTCCCCAGAAATAAAGGGGCACAATAGATATTTGATGTCTTTGTAAATATCACCCCAAAAATTCAGTATTTTTTCATTGATCCAAAATTATAATTTCTGTGTAAAACTCCCATCCAGAGCCTATATGGTTTTAAATGCGTTAATGAATATACATCGTTTGTCATATAGATCACGTTTACTTGACAATTTTGAAACAACAGCTACACACCGACATATTTCCGCAAAAATATGTCACGTCCGTTCAAAAAACCAAATCAAATCCTTCATAGAAACATCCATAAAGTTATGCGAGATCCCTGTTCAATGCCAGTGACGGCACATTGGAATATAGAGTTTGTATATAAATTATATTGTATTCAAAAAAGACATGACCATTTTCAATTGCATTTCAATAACAGGAATAACAATAGGATACAAATCCTTCCTTACGAACTTATTACATCGTCTATTTGCTTTCCACTTCATATTACCACTGATATTTATATAGCGAGGGAATGGAATAGAACACAAATTCGAGTACATGAAAATAATATCAACAGAAAGGAAAAAAAATCGGGAAGACAGAAAACAGCTTTATGAATTTTGAATTTTGTTACTCTGATTATTATTCGTAAAACTCAAAATACATCAAAATAATAAAGTATTATTACAGTTTCCTGAAAAATTGTCGTATTTAGTGAAGCGTGCTACCAAAAATATTGAATAATAAACATATTACACTTTACAAAGTTTTGAAAAATATTTTTTTTAAATAGTGACCGTTCAAATAAGAAGAAACAACTACTACCGGGCTATAGTCCCCAACGGACATTGAATTACACTTTTCAGTCAAACGGGTTCGGATGATCTACAAGACCATTCTGGTTTGCAATTAGAAGTAACAACATAACTTGCAGACCGGCTTCGGCGTATTCACGACTCATCAGTACAGGGTATATGTTTTCCGTCCGAGAGCCTTAAGAGCCTAACCCCAGACTGAATACGATGCTAAAATCACAATCAATACACGACTTTCAGTAACAATGTTAAAGTTGTGACAATAGCGACATCTTCACCTATTTATATTTAAAAATATGTGCTAATTAGTTTTTGTGTTTTTTTTTCATTCAAGTGTGTATTGATTGAAGACAATTCCAACAATAAATCAAGAGTAATAATTGTGACACTATCCCGATAACGAAAATAATTGACCATTGGCATTTTCTCTTCTACACATTGGTTATCATTCTGCTGAAATGTTGGCTACACATTTTTTCACATTTTTTTCATTCTCTCGCCCTTCACTATTGGACTCTTTCGCGAATACCTGAGAATATCTTCATTTTTAATAAACTTCTTGTGCCCATTTATTCTGATTTCTCATAATAATAAAATTTGTCACATTCACAGGATATTTAATACCTAAATGCAATTTCTTTGTAGATTGTTCTTAAGTTTTTAGTTTAGTTTTTGTTAGGATATATCTCAAAGTATTGTTAGATCGGTTGAATTGGCTACCCATATTTTCGGTTTTTCTAATCACCCCTCAACATAAGATATTCTTAAGTTCCCAAAAATTAGGTGAGTTGAATTATTATTATTGGTTGTAAGTACCTATGGTTTTAGCACGCTTTTTAGAGAGTTCAACGTTTTTCAAATAAAATCGGATTGAGTTTTCAAACGTGTCAGAATGAAATGTAATTTCAATCAAGAGCATTAAGGTGTATTGATAAAAAAAACAAGGCACATCTTTTATCAATTCTGTTGAAAAATGTTTATGCAAATTTTAAAATAGATTGGACCAAGGAATCACGTTGTCCCATACAAACTTATCCCCCGTTTTTCATCCCCTTGGGGGTAGTCTACGTCATACAAATAACACACCTTCCAAGTTTCAGGTCTCTACGATCAGTGGTTTAGGCTGTGCGTTGATATGTCAGTCAGTCATTCAGGACTAGGCATTTTCTCAGTGAATATATACAGGGTATCCCAAGATTTTTTTTACAGGCTGTAACTGAGGAACTAACAATAGGTTCATTTGAAAATTGGGTAATCTTTTTGGGACCTACAGTAATTTCATCCGAGGTATACAAGGTATCCGTGACGTCATCGTAGAAGCAGGGACGTCATCGCAATGAAAAAAACTCAATGGAGGAGGATCAAACTTAGCTCAAATAAAAGAGCTTTTTATTTCAAATTCAACAGTGTATCACAGTGAGGGTACTGAAGTGGATAATTATACCAAATTTCCAATTTATTGTTTATTTGCAACAATAACCAGTGATCGTTTAATTTCCACAATTATCATGTCCAGATTCACTTCAGATAGGCCTATTTTTACTTTTTCACTAATTTTTATAAAAGCTAAAGAAAACAGTTGGCGTTGGAATTCTACCTTAATCGCTTTTTGATTGATATTTCTAAAATCTAATGTCACATTGATTGTGGTTCATTTCCAAACTCAAAGCATAGTAATCATAACAAACCAATACAGACCGAACAGAATGTGGTGAGTGTTTTAGTATATGTAGCAGTTAATTCAAAAGTGTCCATCCGAACCATTGCTGCAGAAATTGGTGTTTCTTCAAGTTCAGTTCATAGAATTTTAAAAATCCACCATTACCATCCATTTAAATAACATTTTATTCACGAGTTGCGACCCACCGATCTAGATCGGAGATTAACCTTTATCGCCATCATGCAAGTTATGATGCAAGACACTCCTAATGTGTTGAGTAAAATTTTGTGGAGTGGAAAATCCGCGGTGGGTAAGGGAAACTCGCTTTCAAACCAGATGGGGAGTTTGGATGTTTGGTGTGGATTTATCAATGGTCGGTTAGTAGGCCAATATTTTTTTGATCGCCATCTCAATGGTTAGAGATATTTGAATTGACCTGCGTCACTGGAGAACATTCCTGGAGAAAAGATATGATTGAATTTTTTTCATTGCGATGACGTCCCTGCTTCTATGATAACGTCACAGATGCCCTGTATGCCTCGGATGAAATTACTGTAGGTCCCAAAAAGATTACCCAATTTTCAAATAAACCTATTCGTTAATTCCTGAGTTACAGCTTGTAAAAAAATTCCTGTACACGGGGCATTATCGTTCGTTGAAGTTTAATCTACAATCAACAAGGTATATTTATATTTTTTAATAACATGCGGGCCACAAATTTCAATATGAACACGTTTACTGGCTTTTATATGTTATGAACAATATCTGGAAAGAGTTGCAACAGAAAATTTATTGCTTGTCAATCAAAGTAATCAAGCTATTAATAATTCGATTTTTTTCAAATGTATTGTATATCAGTTGATTTTTCTGACTTCAACGTAATCAATGTAGTGATGTTATCCTTTTAACTTAATTTCATGATTCGCAACCGATGTACCTACTCACGGAAAACCAAATTAATTATTGATTTTGTATAAGCTGAAGTATATTACATTTTCTAAAATTCTGAAACCATATTAGTTGACTTTCCATCCTACATAAAGATCGCATTGATAAAATTTTCTCGTGAAAGCTTCTATTTATAATACTTTGCATAAAGTAAAGTAATTTTGCTTCCATACTTAGGAGACACTGAATCCCTACACGACTATGAGATTTTACTTCCCGCGGGAAACCATACCGCACCGTGTCGTATAAAACTATATAGTGTACAAAAGCCAAGGTTTTTTCATCAGTATTTCAGTACGCTATGTAGTTGGTTTGTGCATGTCCAGTAAAAGCTACCGGTAATTTCAGGATATTTAAAGACTTTGACAACGTAGTGCTTGCCAGATGAAAGGATTTTTTGGGGTTCAACTGAAAACGTTGCCAATTACTATTTGACAGTCGAAAGGTGTGAATTAAAACGTATCGGAAGTAATGAAAATTTTGAATATCCCGGCAAAATCGTCGACAATCAAAATCGCAAAAAGATTAAATTGCACAATATTTATACAAATACAAGCAGGGAATCGATGTATGTATGTATGTATGTATTTTGAGGTAACATTCACTGAGACCTAAAAGATCTATTGTGCCCCCTTACTTCTACTTAGTTTCTGAGGAGAGTCTCAGAGACTAGTAGCTCCTTTAGTCCTATTTTCCGGAGGAATTTTAGGATATCTTCAGGCCTCAACTTAGGTAACTGTCCCTCTTCTATCCAGTAGTCTCCCAGGTACTGTGCCCTAGGATTCTGAATTGCTGTGCAGTTCGCGAGTATGTGGATGGAGGTTTCTTCTTCCATTTCACAAAATCTACAATCTTCTTCCTCCTCTATTTTGCGCTTTTTAAGGTGCCCATTCAGGCGACAATGTTTTGTTAGGATTCCTGTTAAAACTCTTAGTACAGTTTTGCTTTGACTTATGCATTCATTTGATCTCAACAGAAGAATCTTAGATTGCCTAAGCCCTACTAGATCTTTTCAATTGTCAGATCTACTCTATTCTTCGGCTTTACCTATTTCTTCCAATATTACATTGGACCTAATTCCGAAAAAGGGTTTCGGCTTCCAAAAGGGTATTTCAGTCCCCCTCTTCGCTAGTTCATCTGCTATTTCGTTTCCTTATATTCTAGTGCGTGTCCTGGAATCCACAGTAAGGTGACTATATTGTTCTCGCCTAGTTCATTAAGTTTGCCTAGGCATTCCCACACCATTTTGGAACTGATTACACAAGAACTCAGCGCTTTAATGGCTGCTTGACTATCAGACATTATGATAATCCTTTGCCTTCTATATCCTTTGTCAATATTGAACTGGGCACACTTTCTTATAAGCAAAACCCTAACGGACACATCTATAAAAATCTACAATTCATCCACAAAACCCCAAAAGTCAACGTTTTTCAATTAATATAAACGCACGGATACACGCGGACGGGACGCGCGGCTTGCGATCACAGAAAACATTATTTTATGGGAGACTTGGGATTATGCAGAACTATGCCGATTCTAAAAATATGAAAAAAAACAATTCAAAAAAAAAATTATTCAACTAGTTTTATATAATAAGAGATAAGAAAGAGAGAGGTTCACCAGATTCTGTATAAGTAATTGTTTTTCACAGATAGTTTAAATGCTCCAAGCCATCCCAATTTAAAAAAGCTATCCCAATCAAACAATTCGGATAGTTGTTAAGAAGTTTGTGTATATCCATTGTTCCCTATATTTACTAAAATTCAAATTAATTCTAATCCACTAATAAACTTTCAGTTGTGCTTTAGTCAAAGTTGTCTTAAATTAATTAAACAGATAGTAAGTTAGTAAGAAGTTTTACACGGAGTTTCATTATTCTTACACGAAACGAGTTTGGATGGGTTCAGTAAACAATAACGTAAAGTAAATTTTGAAAATCTTAAAATCAATTTCATTCTGAAGTGTGTATGAATCTTTGGATTTATCTTTTTGTTCCAGAATGCATCAAATTTGGGAAATGAGTAAAATAAAGTAGCAAAATTAATTGGGATCACTCCTGGCAAAGATGGTTTCGAAAAATAGAAACAACTCTTGGATTTGTATTAGTTCAGTGATTTGCATTTTTTATAGTATTGAGTTCAAGTATATTTAAAAATTAAAAGTCTGTAATACTAATACAAATGAAAGAAAACAAAAACCAGAGATAGTTGATAAATTATTCATAAATTCTTGCACTACCTGGACGGATTGATATGATCTTTAAGTTGGGTAGGGTGGTATGTTTAAAAAAAAATTGTAATGTAGTATCTACGTTGTTATTTTTTGTTTTTTGAAGCGTCTTACTTGTCTAAATGCTTGTGGAAAGTATAATCTATGATTGTCAAGCTTGTAGTTTCGCCTGTTGCCCCTCAACTGCCTAATTTCTTTTTTTTTCCTACACTATACCTCGTGCTCATTGGTATAATACCTGCGAGCTGTGAAATAGAAGGTTCTAAACTTCGCCAATCGATTCAGAAGACGATTCTACATACTGAAGTGAATTTTGAGTTTATATTTCCAAGCATTAATGAAGATAGCAAATAGTAAATTAAATCGTGAAGATATTCTTTATGTATCAATTACTCCACTAATTGGAGAGATAGAAGGTTCTAGTCTTCGCCATTCGATTCAAGGGAACATTTTACATATAAACATGAATTTTTAGTTGATAATTTGAAGCAGTAAGGGAGATATCAGACAGTAATTTCAATCGCGAAATATTTCCATACATGCGACATGAAATTGGCTATAAATTGGTTTGCAGGGGGTTTTTGGGACGAAAAAACGACTGGCACCGTCTGTTTTCCGATAAAATCATTATTTCGCCTTCAAATAACGTAGTGAAATTTTCGAAAATTCACTGCCTAAAACCAAAAATACTTATAATTCGACTAATTGAAGAGATAGAATGTTCTAGTCTTCGCCAATCGATTCAGAAGACCATTTTACATATTGAAGTGAATTTTCATATTATATTTCCAAGCATTGAGGAAGATAGCAAATAGCAATTTAAATCATGAAAATAATCGAAAATCCACTTTCTGAAACTTCATGTAACCATAACTCGGCTAATTGGGGAGATAGAACGTTTTAGTCTTCGCCAATCGATTCAGAGGACCATTTTACATATTAAAGTGAATTTTGAGTTCATATTTCCAAGCATTAAATGTCACTTGGAATTACTTTTCGTGAAAAAACCTTAATGTAAATTGATCATTCTTCCTTAATCAAAAACTCTCTATTTGCACTGAACTATAAAGACAAATGTTCAATCTACCAGCTAAATACAAAATCCATTTACTAACAAGTTTTAAAAGAACTCCACAAGAAAATATAAATAGAAAGAAAGTTGTAACGAGAGGAAAATAAAAACAAACCGCCAATAAGCAGTCTCTTGAAACTCTTTTATGTCAATACGGGCGGGTAATACACATAATCTTACTGAAACATACAATTTATAAAGTAGTCTCTGAAATTTTATTGAACATTACAATATACGATTAAGGATACCCGATTTTCTTCCACCACAAATATCTAAGAGGATACTTTTTATGTTTATTCCACTTTGTAGCTAAGATGACAATAATATTTCCAAGCGTTTAGCCAAGAAGAATTAATTTTGATACCCTTCGTTCATTTTAATCTCCAACTATCACTTTATTTGTTAACCTACTTCACAGCATTTGCAGGTCGGGGTCAAGTTGTCTTCCGAAGCAGACGTCTTCGAGAAGGGTCATGTCCGAATTACCCCCTATTCAATTCAGGTATTCTTTATTCAATTCCAACATTTTTTAAAATCCAAAAGCTAATGAAAATTTTATCATTCCAAAAAGACAAAAAACATTTTCACGAACAAGTAAATAATTAATTGTAAGGGTTAGGGAACGTTACACGTTGACAAATCAATAATTGGGCCAAGTGATATTCTGGCAGGGAGTCTCCCTCAAATAAAGTTTTAATAACGGGAGACAACTCGACCCTTTTCCGAAGACAAATCGACCCTAATAAAAATCTACCTGCCGGTCTTCAGAGACAACTCAGTCCTACCGCAATTGCATCGGGTGTTTAACAAGAAAAAATAATATAGCAAAATCAGCTCTAAATTATTGTTAGCTTTCTCATTTTATCGTAAAGGGTAGTAATTAACAATAGTTATCTAAAATCCATAGTTTTTCATTCAAAATGCTGAGTAGCAACTTTGATTCCGTTCAACAGACTTCAATAAACATCAGCATCGCAGAGGACTTTGACGAATAAGTTTATGAGGATAATGGAAACTATGGAACGTTATAGGCTAGCTTTGGAAGAAAATTTCTTCGAAAAATTGCTTCGAAGGTCCACTTAAGTCATGAAAATAAAGAATTCCACATCATTTTCAACTTCAAAATTGAGAATATCTGGGAAAACCTGCTATGAATTGGCTAAGTTGTCTTGAAAGTGCAGTTGTTCGACAGAATTGACCGCAAGAGTTTTTCTCGGGAACCACCAACATTCGCATGAAGATTCAACAGATATCAATGAATTATTACACAATATTACAAAGTTCGAGATAATTAACCATAAATATTAAGCTTATTTTTGGAATGAAAATGAAAATTATGTGATTCCGACGATGCTACAAGGGATTCTACAGTAAATAGTATTGAAACTATAGCTAAACTGGGATGAGTTGGAAGCATGCAGTTAGGAAGGAACGTTGGTGTGGTACACTGACGGATCTAAGACTGACATTGGAACAGGTGCTGAAGTCCATGGTGCTAGACCCAGGTGCAATATCCACGCACCGTTGGGGAATCTTGCTTCTGTATTCCAGGCAAAAATCTACGCTATCGATATGTGTTTGCAACTGAATATTGAAAGGGGGTACAGAGGTCAAAAGATCCTAATTCTCTCCGGTAGTCAGGCAGCATTAAAATCTTTACTATGTCCTCAGATAAGATCAAGACTGGTCTGGAACTGTCTACAGAAACTTAAACCTTGGCTAACCATAATAGAGTTACTCTTAAGTGGGTCCCGGGACATATGGGCATTGCAGGAAACGAAAAGGTAGACATCCTAACAAAGCTGGGGTCTGAGACAGCATTCACTGGTCCTGAACCAGTATTTGGGATATCTAAAACCCTCGGAGACGCTGACCAACGAAATATTGAACCTTAGCAGGGCCCAAATAAGGATAGTGACGGGTTTACTCACCGGTCCCTGTACCCTAAGGAAGCACATGCATAGAATCGGCATATATAGGGAGGAACCTATCTGTCGGTTGTGCATGGAAGAGGAGGAAACAGCCTCTCACACTATCTTCGATTGTGAAGCATTATCTCACTGGAGATATAGACTCCTAGGACTAGAACATCCAAGGGAGGATTTATCCAAAAAGAACCTAGTGAAAAGTCTGCTGAGCCTGATAAGGGCTACTGGTCTCTTCACATAAACGGCAAAACCATGAGCACAAAAAGCCTTAAGGCTGAGGTGCCGAGGACTTCAAGCCTTTGACTGGTGACCTGATCCAATCAATGAGTATTGAAACAACAAATAACTATTCTATTTAATTCAAGAAAATGATGAAAAATTTAAAGTGATTGGCTATAACTGTGAAGGAAGAGAATATATGGGAGAAAATTGACCGACTATCATGCTCGTTATATCTGCTTTGCAAACGTCAGTTTTCCACCAAGTTAATTCAAAGACCTATTGGAAACCAATATTAAATTATTGATAGTCAATATAATCATCATACTAATAGTTCATAACCATTATTTGTGGTTTTGGTAACAATAACTGGAGAAAGTAATGTGGATAAGGGTAGTTCACCTTTTTGTTATTTATTACTTAGTTAATGTGATATAAAACCCAATGAACCATAAAATGCCTTCGTTATCCGTTACCTCACTCGACTCTAATCCTGTACCCAAATAACAACGTTAATTCTTTTCATTACTTTCCATCCTGAAATAGCTTGCTCTTCGGGAAAAGTTGTTTTGAATTAACCTGTACTTGTATCTCATTATAAGTCCTTTCATTTCTTGTGATCGTTAGCTAAAAGGTCAGTGAATTTGACAGATATTGAATTTCAATCTCATATTTGATTGCATTAATAAAATTTTATTCTATCTTGGAATTATTTGGTAAAATTGATTACATTAGGGAAATATTCAGGGTTTTATTGTGGTGGAATTTTAAATTCATCTGCAAGTCTCCGGGGTTATTAGATGGGACAAGTTATTATTAACTGGGGTTTTAAGCTGCTTAAAATTCGAATAAACAAAGTTTCATGGTTCATTCCGTGACGTTAACGGTTAGGTTGAGTCTAATAAAAATGAACTTGTTGTTAAACTTCATACAATATTAACGAGGTTGCGTGACTAAAAATTGGCTTATGTACATTAAACTGGAATAGCAGACCGGCGAATAGGACATAGTTTCAGTAGGTCAATCCCTTGAGAAGAATAAACCATGTGGCAGTAATTTTTTTTAGTTTATTTTAGGTGTTTGGCATTTATTTTAAGCTGACATAAGTATACACGCCTTCGATGATGGATGGAACTATGTATTAAAATTAATCATTGTTGTTTTATAGTCCAGTCATTAGACACATTTGGAAATGCAAATGAACCGAGAAAGCCAAATTTTGGATATCACGTGGGGGGGGGGGTGCTAGAAAAGCTTAAGTTCAAATTGTCGACCAAAATAACCTTGTGGGTTAAATTCAGTTTTTTCATCATAACTCGGTTCCCCGTTGAGATACGAAAATTTTTATGCAATACTTTTTTGTTGTGAGAAACAAATCCGTAAGTATTCCTGAGAAATGCAAAAAAAATCACATGTATGGGGGAAAACAGGCAATAGATAAATTTATTTCTGAAAAAACTCCCAATAAAAACAGGAAAAAGGAACGAACTAACGGATAAGAAAGGTGAACTGAAATAGCATATGTAACGAAATAATATGCAAAGTCTAAACTTCATCACTGACAAAATCATCTTCATCATTGTAGGAGCCCGATTCATTCAGATCAGATCATTCAGATTACGTTCTAGACTGCATTTAAGCGGCATTCCAGCATCCCTATCTCTTGAAAAGTAATTAATCAACTTCAAAATTAATTGAAAAAGTCGAAAATGACCAAAAATACTGTACAAATCAAAATATGAGAACTGAACTATCAAAAGTAACAAATAAAATTTACGTCGACATTACTTAAGAAATACGTTAATGACGTCTCATCTATTTCTAGAATGAGAGATAAAACTGGACAATGTATCACGTGAGGATGGTTAAACAAAGTCTATCAAAGCTGTGAAAAATGGATCAATTTAAAAAAAAACTTTGTCGTTCTCCTCTTGTGGGATTGTTGTTACGTCGAAGCCATAAGTATGTGGATGTAGGAATCTTCTTCCATTCCACAAAATCTACAATCTTCTTCCTCCACTAGTTTGAGCGTTTTAAGGTGCCCATTCAGGCGACAATGTCCCTTTCGGATTCCTCTCAGTGCAGTTTTACTTTGACTTATGCATTAATTTGATCTCAACAGGTTGTAGTCATCCAGAAGAATCTTAGATTGCCTAAGCCCTGCTAGATCTTTCCAATGGTCAGCTTCTCTTTTCTTCAGCTTCACCTATTTCTTCCAATATCACATTGGAGCTGATTCCGCAAAAGGGTTCCAGTCCCCAAAAGCGTATTTTATTCCCCCTCTTCGCTAGTTCATCTGTTATATCATTTCCTTCTATTCCTGGAATCCACAGTAAGGTGACTACATTGTTCTCGCCTAGTTCATCGGGATACCTGAGTATTCTGATTTTAATGTTGATGCTTTGGCAGACTGATCTACTATTTCAATAATCTCTGCTCCTGCTTTACTGGGTATCCTCACAAATATTACTTCAGTACCGTTTTCTATTAATTAATCTATTAATTGTGCCAGTATTGTAGAGATTAGTGGGTCACTTATATTACCTTTACTGAGTGCCTGAACTAGATTTTGTGTATAATAAAAACCGGTTGTATTCCAGTTTTCTCACACATAGTAAGGCCTGCCATACTGCGTACATGTCAGCTGTGAACACTGATGACATCTTATTTAGTGTCCAACTATGCGTATCCCCTGTATGGTGGAATGCATAACCGACTACATTTGCTATTTTCGACCCATCCTTGCCTATAATTTGCACTTTTGGATATATTTGTAGTAGCTTATCGATCTGAGTCTGTAGAGCATTTCCGGATAAGTTTTGCAGGCATAAGTATGTTTTAATCCTAGTTCGTTTCCAAGGCGGTATTTCGCAAAGTTTCAGTGGCATAATGTTTGGCAATGAGAAATTAGTTTTTCTCCGATTGGCAGCATGCACTCGCAATTCCAAATATCAATACAACCTAAAAGAATGGATTATAAATATTTTCTCTTCATGGTATAGATATCTTATTCAAAACATACTTTTGCTAATAAATATTCATCATCTGGTGCAGTTTTACTGACCAATTTGAACTGGTTTGCTAAGATTTCTCCTATTTCATTGGGTGAATGTCAACAATTTTGTCGAAGAAAGAAAATTATTTTAAATAAAATTACTCTGTCCTACTAGGTACCAGTTTATCTCCGCTGAACTGTATAAGGGAAAGGAAATCGGTTCATCTGGATAAAGATTATATGGATACTACTTATGTATTCTCAAATAGTTTTCCAGAAGCTGTGTAACGCTAAGCAATATTTTATTCCTTACGAAAAGTTTAAAGAATTTATAATTTTATGAGAACAGCAGTTACCAAGTTTCGAAAAATTTTACTCCGGTGGGCACTAACGGAAATTTCATTTGACATGCAAAATTAATCCATATTCTAAATAACTACAAACAAACATAAAAGTTTCACTCCAGAATAGATTCTTCCTCTAGTTATTCTTATCTATAGCTAGGTGGTTCTGAATTTCATCTTTATAAAAGGTTTCTGCTCCTTCTATTAATATGCATTCCATCAGTATAACATCATTCTCTCCCATTCCAGAGACTAGATATTCCATGGTAATTTTTCCAACAAGATACAATTTTTATCAATTCAGTATTTCAAAGGTTATTTAAGCCATATTTTTGCGATCTAGCGTCTTAAAGCGGATTAAAGCGATTCATTTTCGCGAATAAGTAATGACGTCACGCTTAAAAACGCTTGAAGCGGAAACTGGCGTGGTCGGGAGTGCGCCAGAAAACTTTGAAGCGGTAATTGACAGCATTGAGAGAATAAATTGATAGAGAGTGGACCAATGGTGTAGCTATTTTTTGTTTGGCAATAATATCATGAATTTATCAACAAACTCATAGATAACAAAAAATTTTATTCCAAACATTTATATCTCTGCGGGGTCGTTGCGAGGTATCAAAGAACGATTTTGGATTGTCTGAAGGAATGTATAAAGTTGACCTTAATGGTATAATGTTGGAAGTAGACCAGGAAACCTTTTTATTATTAAAAAGGAAGTACTGCTTAAACTCCAATATTTTATTTGATAGTTGATGGAAAGTTTTATTTAGGTATAATATTATTTTGCTTATTAGAGATTAAGAATTTCAGAAAGAAAAAAATAAACAAGTACAGTATATGTGTCATGAGAGAAATTTCAATCCTCAAACACATAAATGAATAGGTACTATATACAATAAAATATTTCTCCTGTATAAGCCGGGTAAATTATTCCCTGTTGAAGAAAAAGAAGAAGTTAACAGATATTCCTAAGTCTCTTCTTCTTTCCGTGAATCGCAGAAATATATAAAGGTAAAATATCCCTTCTAATACATGTTAATTGTGTCGATATATACACTGCTCGCCAAAACGATACTGAAAATAGAATTCACAATAACAATGTTCTTGTAAATTCTTAGAATATCCTAAAAAATTGAATTTATGAATATTTTCTAGAGCTTTTCTACTTTCCCTGTGTACAGAAAATATCAAAAAGAATAGAAAAACGTTTCTTAAAATAATCTATACTTATATTTTTAAATAGGGCGGACAGTGTATATTGAATTCACATAGATGTGTATATTATCTCTGGATGACAAACACTTGTTTATGACGAACGGTGTGACTAATGAATAAATTTTAAATCGCTCGCTTTCAGTAACGAATTAATTGTTGAATCGGACGGTCGTGTCGGGAGTGTATATTCGTAATTTACGGGAATTTAACTGTGTTTTCGAATTTTCGGGAGTGTACCTTTATTCGAAATTATTTTCGGTAGTGAAACTGTGTGTGTCTTCGGAATTTTCGATAGTGTACCTATAAGTGTATAGTTCGAATTTTTGGTGGTGATTTCCAAGGATTATAATAATTCTATATATAAGGTAAGTCTTTATTTTATTAAATGGTACTTACTTATTATATACTAGCACTAAATAAATACTGTATTTCTTCATTTTCAATATATTTTTTTCAAAATAAGACATAGGTAAACTATGTTGATTTCTTTAGTTTACCAATATATTATCCTTTCTCTAGTAGCAAAATAAATGAAAACAGTTTATTTAACAAGTTTTTATAATATTTTGGATCTTTTATGAATAATTTTTATACCGATTCATAATTTATCAACAAATTGAATACCTATTACTTTTGAAATAGTTTAGAACATTATTCATATCAATAGAGTAAGTTATATACTTTTCGAATCATTTTAGTTATTGTACAGTTGAGCATATATTTCATAAAATGTTTTCTTTATTTATCTATTTTCCAAAAACTTATAGGGTATAGCTTTTGTTGTTTCTTATATTTTCCCAATATATTATCCTCTCTTTATTTTCCATTTCTACTAGTACTAGCAATAAATAACTACACTGTATTTAAAATATTTTGGATCTTTTACGAATAATTTTTATACAAAAAGTTTAACCGATTAAAAATTTATCAACAAATTTAGTAAGTAAGTACTTATTTCATTTTAAAATAGTTAAAAACATTCATCAATAGAATAAGTTATATACTTTTCAAATCTATTTAGTTACTGTTCCGTCAGGTATTGATATTATAAAAATTTTTCTGTATTTATTTATTTCCCGAAAGAAATAGGGTAGCTATGCTTTTAACTATATTTTCACAATATCCTCTCTTTATTTCCCACTATACAACTACTAGCAATAAATAAATACAGTGTTCCTCCAATATATTTTGGATTTAAAAAAAATAGTTTAACCGATTCATAATTTATCTGAGTACTTATTATTATATACTGCATGCAAATAATTGCTTACTGCTAATTATTGACATATATAAACTTGGAATATTTTTACAAATGATGTATTAGAAATTAAAACAGTTTATACACTTAATTTTCAAAAGACATGAGTATAAGCTCTATATTCTTTTCTATATTTTCCCAATTATTGAGTACTTTCTTATTTGATTTTGAAATAGTTTAGAATACTCTTTGATACAGTAAATTATATACTTTTCAAATCTTTTCAGTTATTGTACAGTTGGTTACATATTTTATAAAATCCATTCTGTATTGATTTATTTCCCAAATATTTTTAAGATGTTGTTTCCTAAAAATATTATCCTCTCTTTATTTCTCACTACTACTAGCAATAAATAAATACACCGTATTTAAAATATTATGGATCTTTTACAAATAATTTTCATATAATAAGTTTAACCGATTTATAATTTATCAACAAACTGATATATGAGTACTTATTTGATTTTGCAATAGTTTAGAACACTCTTCGATAGAGTAAGTTATATACTGCATGTAAATAATTGCCTACTGCTGATTATTAACATACAGGGTGTACCAATCTTACAACAAACTTCAATATGTGGGTTATTTTAAGAGATTTTAAAAAATGTTATCAACAAAAATAGTAGATGTCTTTAAGGTCCATATTTTTACATTATATCGAACTATACAGAGTGCTGCATAACTCCGTTACAAACCAAACATGATTTTTTAAATGAGAACCCCCGTTTATTATACCGAATTCGGATTGCTCACATTTTTTGAAGCTTTTGATATAAGGTTTTGCTACGTTATACAAAGTCCTTCAAAAGCTATGAACACGTTTAGGTGAAAATCGAAGGTAAATCATCAACGCTCTGTAGCTTGTTGAACGTTGGAGGAAAAAATTTTATTTAGTTTCGTAATATATGCAATATCTCCGTATTTTATTAAATTTTGATTATTTTCTTTTTTGTATACAGGGTGGACGGAATGTTAGTTTATATATTTAGTTGTGGAGATGTCGCTATTATCACATTCTTGGCATTCCCTTCACTGGGTTTAATATATTAATTTGATTTCAGCGTTGTCTTCAGTCCAGGATTATGCTCTTAGAGCTTCTGGACGAATAATATCCACCTTGTACTGATGAGAGGCGCAAATACGCCGCAAGTGATATTATTCCTTCTAATTTATTATAAACCAGAATGGTTGGTTCTATATTTTCATAATATACCAACCCCGTTTATCTTGAAAGTGTAATTCATTATTGTCTGGCGGGGCATATTGCCCGAGAAGTAGATGTTGCTTCCTGGTGAACGCTATATCCTTTGGAAATTAATTTTTTAATTTGTAAAACGTTTTAATAGTATTAAGTACACTATTATTTTGGCGTCTATTTGATATTCCGTTTTTATAATTCCTGACTTGGAATGAAAATGTACAAACATGAACAAATGAATTCAAACACTTTGCCATTAAAGACAAACTTCTGGTAGGGTGCAGCTGATAGAAAACATCCTGAGCCGGTGGGGAATATTTTCTGTCGGTTGTAGATTTTTTGACCGATTGATTATATTTTCTACTGGCTGGGGTCATCTTCCAGCCATGGGGGACAATTTTCCATCTACGCAAGGTAACTTTCAGCCTTAATTCCTTAACTTTTCAAAAGACCTACCTAAGTAATCGATGTCTTACCTCAGTTTTCTAAATATTGTCCCCCATTTCTTTCACAAGTTGGCTATTTTTCAAAAGACATAGGTAAGCTATGTCGTTCCTCATTTTCCTAAATATTGTCATGCCTTTCTTTTTTTAACAGACATCGGTAAGCTTTTTATTTTACCTGTCAAGGACGCCACATGTAACACATGGTTGCCTACGATTGACTTTTTCCTTCACGGATGCACGCAGTACCACACTGTGGGAAAGTGCTCGTTCCTAGGATGTCGGTCAGTCTCGTTTGCAAAGCGGGCGGTCATCCAGATGGGGCGAGTGCGCTTGAGTGTTTTCCGTTTGTTGAATGGGTATGGATTAACAAGTTGGGGAAATTGTTGTCCAGTATGGGCTATCAAAATATCGTAGAAGCCAAAGGTGATACATGGCTATTTGACAGTTTTTTAAAAATATTTTTAAATATTGTACTACCTTTCTTCTACAAGCTGCTTATTTTTTCAAAACACATAGGTAAGCTATGTCGTTCCTCATATTCCTAAGTATTGTCCTCTCTTTCTTCTACAAGCTGGTTATTTTTTCAAAACACATAGGAAAGCTATGTCGTTTCTTATTTTTCTAAATATTGTCCTGCCTTTCTTTCACAAGTTGGTTCTTTTCTAAGCAGATATTGCTAAGCATTTTATTTTACTTGTCAAGGACGCCACATGTAACCGCTTGTGTGCTTACGATTGACTTTTTCCTTCACGGATGCACGCAGTACCACACTGTGGGAAAGTGCTCGTTCACTAGGTTGTCGGTCAGTCTCGTTTGCAAAGCGGGCGGTCATCCCGATGGGGCGAGTGCGCTTAAGTGTTTTCCGTTTGTTGAATGGATATGGGTTAACAAGTTGGGGAAATTGTTGCCCAGTATGGGCTATCAAAATATCGTAGAAGCCAAAGCAGTTACATGCAAAATGGCGATTGGAAGGATTCTGACTAACTACTAACAATTTTTTTCAGCGCTTCCTTTTCAGCATACTAACACTCTCTTACAGGCTTCAAGATTCCATCGGATTTTTGTTGAATTTTTTAATTCTGTTTGATTTTCTGTTCTAGATATTTTACCAGGGATGATGGATACGCTCTTCAGAATTTATTTGGAATACTTGCTGATAGGCCTATCTCAGAAATAATCAAAAATTTTTAGATAATTTTTCATTCATTAATATAAATTAATTTAATTTTTTTTCAGCGCTTCCTTTTCAGCATACTAACACTCTGTTACAGGCTTCAAGATTCCATCGGATTTTTGTTGAATTTTTTAATTTTGTTTGATTTTCTGTTCTAGATATTTTACCAGCGATGGATATATACTCTTCAGAATTTATTTGGAATATATCGATATATTTAAACTTGCTGATAGGCCTATCTTATAAATAATTAAAATTTTGGATACTTTTTTTTTATCAATTTAATTTTTTGTTCCAGAATTTTTTTTCAGGAAACGATTTTTTAGGTTACAAAAGTTAATACTTATTTTTGACTTTTTCAATTTGGAGCTACCGATTTTTTTCCAGCACTATTAATAATTCAAAATTTCTATTCTGATTCATTATATTATATTTGGTAAAGTATTCTTTGCATGTTTATTTTCTTAACTGCATGGGTTCAATATTTGCATGCTCAAGCTTGAGTGTAGTAGGGGTTGGTGATGTTAATTTTAAAATATCTTTTTACTGTGTAATTTATGTTTGATATTTTTGGTTAAAATATTGTAACAAATGTATTTTATAGATGTTATAATATTTTGTTGATATTCGATTTTTTATAATTGTTGATTTAGAATGTATTTGTTCCTGATTGTATATTTTTATTACTGCACTTTGTCAGTAAAGACAAACTTCTGGCAGGGTGCAGCCGGTAGAAAACATCCTGTAAGCCGGTGGGGAATATTTTCCGTCGGTTGTAGATTTTTTGACCGATTGATTATATTTTCTACTGGCTAGTGATATCTTCCAACCATGGAGGACAAGCGTTCATCTACTAGGAGCAGCTCCAGCCACAATTTTAGTTATATTTGTTTATAAATATAATGCTTTGTGTATTTTGTTAGGTTAGGTTTAAATATTGACGGTAGCATTTCTACCCCTTCGACGGCACCGAAGCGATTTTCCCTTTGTGTGTAGTATCCTTATTAGTACGTACACCTTTTGTATAAATTTCAACCAGTCTTCCTGTTTATTTCATTATCATATGTCAGAATATCGCTAGATATTTCCATTTTTGCGAGGTTAAGCGTGACGTCACAATTATGACGTCACGCTTAAGCTACACTGTTAATCCGCTTAAAGGCGCTAGATCGCAAAAATATGGCTTTAACGTTGCACTATTTCTGCGACTGGGGCTAATCATCGACGCCGGGAGCACTCTACCCCTAACCGGAAATTTTGTTCATGTTTTCTTGTAATTCTTTTTCGCTTCCTTCTATTAGTACTACATCATCTGCAAAAAATCCCTTATAAAAAAAATTGACTATTTTTACTGGCGTATTATAGAATTCATGACTATCACAATATAATTCAAATTAGAAATATAAACAAATTTTTAATTATCAAACTGTGAAATATATCGATGTTACGCTTTATTGAGACCGAAAAATATGGAGGAACAGAGATTTTTTTGGAATATCAAAATGGTAAATGCTTTAGAAATGTAATGGGAATGCACACTATAGCAGGGACATCTAGGAAAGTAGCATCATTTCTGGGATTGAGCTGCCCCGAAGAATACACTGGGCTCTGCTTAAGGCGTACTTCAGCTACAGTATTGATTGATGGTGGAGGAAATATTGAATCTTTGAAGAGACATGGGGGTTGGAAATCAACTGGAGTAGCTGAGTGCTATATAGAAGAATCTCTTCGAAATAAAAATGACACAGCTAGCAAAATATTAAACCTGAGACAAAATATCCATGAAATTAACAAAAGTTTGCACTGAATCCTCATCACTAAAATCCTCGGTAACATCAACAGTTGTAAACGCTACTCTAAATTCACAACAAGATGCTACAACGGTATTGCGCGGTTTTAATTTTCAAAATGGAACAATTTCGCATTGTACATTCAATATTCATTTGAATGATAAATAAAAGTTTTAGTTTTGTTTTCAGTTTAATAAATCTTGAGTTGTTGACGCTTGTTCTCTTGTTTCTATCTATGTTGCTATAATATAACTTTTCCCTCCGCTGGCGGGAAAGTGAAAACTAAAGCTCCGGCGGAGGAAAAATGAAACTTTACGGTCGCCTACACAGTCGAAAATGACAGATTTACTGACGTTTGAAGAAAAAATATTTTTTTGAATCAAAAACAGTCATCATGCCCATTGGATATTTTCCTAGGATCTTAGCTCATATTCTGAGTTGTCTAAACTACTACATGTATATTATATTGCTTCACAGATTCTCATGCTCGTCATATTCCTACACGTCAAATATGAATTTTTTTTTGATAGAAACTAGCTAAGTACTTTCCATATTTCCAAGAATCTCCTCTTTACCATGATATTTATTTATGAGATTGCTCTGATACAACGTCCAGTGTTTCCCTCGAGTTAGGAAACCATAAAAGTCCATCAATTAGCCCATCTGTCGTTATTCAGCAGAAAACGCAATTCACTGGAATAAATATTTCAATAAAACTCTCACTCCCTCACTTTGAAATGTTGGATTAGATTTGAACAAAAAAGAACAAGAAAATGCGAAATCTGTATAAATCACTCTTTGGCTGCTACCAATCAAAGGATTTCAGTGGGCATTAGGCAAAAGCTTGTAATGGATAACATTTCCAACGTTGAAAAATTATTTAATTAGTTCCCATCAATATCGGTTGAGGACCTTCCGTGAAGTTGATAAGAAAAATCGTTCAAAAAAATTGGAAAGGGATTAGATTGTTAGGAGATTTATGGGAAAATTGAGGTTTTTTATAATTATATAAATAAAATCGACAACTCAATGTTATACCTGCTCAATTAAAAACAAAAATCTCCATATCTACTAATTTTAAAATACAACGAAAGTTTTGATCCGGTAATACAAGTTTACGAATTGATGGTTTTACATACCTCCATTTTGCGGTGGATTGTGGTGCGATATAGCAGGAAGGTTATTTTAAAATGATATAACGCGTATTTGTGTGTGTTTTGGTAGATTTTATCTTGTTGAAATCGCCCATAAAATGCGAGATATCTGTGACGACTTTGTTTCATTTTTTTCAAAGATAAAAGATATTAAAGCACATGAAAACAATTCACATCTCACAAAACTTTGTCACTGTTAATAATAGCACAAATATAAATGTATGGGAAGCAAAGGTGATTGTTAAAAGAGACAGGGGTAGACCAAAAGAATCCTGGAATAACAACATAGCCAAAATATTAAAGGATAGAGGGAGGAAGAGGTAGAAGCAAAACAATTTTTTTAGCAAAAAATATGATAGAATGGAAAATTCTTTTGATAAAGCTTGAAATTTCAAGAAATTCCTACACTGAAAGGTAGAAGAGAATTTGATTGTATATACAGTGCTTCACAAAAGTCCAAAATTCCCCTCCGCCCCTCTTTACTTTTGAACGGTGATACTTAGACTGTTGAAATTTGGAGGGTGAAAATGGACTATTGTAAGTTTCTCCACTAGTGGTAACAGGTGACGTGATAGGCAACCGTGATACCTATTCAATCATACTATTTTTGTTGGATTTACAATGTTTTTGAAGTGAAAATGAATAAATACTAAAATTTAACTATCGCTATCAATTAATATGGTTAATTGTCAAAAAAGTTTTTCAACTGACGTTTTCAGATTCGATAATATCTTGAATTTTTAGTTAAATTATTGTTCAAGTATCCACATAATAGTTATTTATGTACCAAGGACGAAAAACTGTCTATTATAGACAAGTCTGCAAGCAGGCGAGATAATAGACAGTTCTTCGCCGAAGTGCATATTACATTTTTTCGTCGACCTTGAACGTGTTGTATTGTTTTTCATATATAAAGCGTGATTTCTGGGGGGAGAAGTGTTACTGATAATATGCATATCGCTATCACTATCCATTCTTGATTATTATGAACACTAATATTCACTCCACGATATAATTAACACGAAAAATTTAGCGAACTTCGTGAATAATTAATTTGACAACCCAAAATGACAGGTATTGTCACAGGTAACCGTAGTAACCACAGCGGACGGAAAGTAAAATGTTGGCGGACCAAAAGTGAATGACGTCAAAAATAGACCATTTTGCATCCGGAAAGTACGTAAAATATATTTTTCGTGCAAACGGACGCGAAGTCAGTATTTCGCGTTCTCAACACAGTCCGCGAAATTCAATTTCGCGGCCGTTACCCATAGCAACGGCTGCGAAACCAAACGTCACTTCCAAAATTTGATTTACTTCTACTTAATTCCTGAGGAGAGTCTCAAATAATAGTAGCTCCTTTATTCCTATTTCCCAGAGGAATTGTAACCAAGCGATGAATATTTGGGGTATGATTTTTTCTACGCCATATTGAAGTGTATTAGAAATGGAACAGATCAGTTTTTGTCCCATTCGAAAATCTCTATTCGTTTAAGAGATATAGCCTGGATGAATCGATATGAACTTTTCTTGATTCAAATGTACCTACTTCACTCCAAAAATTTTCAAATCTGTCTCCGGATGTCAATTCATGGATGGTATCCCAACCTATATTGGAAATTAAAACAATCACTCAGCCGCCATTTAATGCTCACTCTTTGGCTTATAGTAAATAGCATGAAGGGGACAATCTCGTATCGAGGCTTTGAGAAATAAGAACGCTGAAGAAGTTTAGTTGAATTGTGAACGATTCAATTCCAACAACTTATGGAGTTTTATTCGTCAACCCATCATAGCCTGATCAGGATTTTACAGTGTCTTCTCTTTTCATCTTTACACACTAGGGGTAATAAAACTTGTATATATATTTTTTAAAATTGTCTGTTATGGTAAACCATTTCTCTATCCTTCACTCTGCCGTTTTTGAATGAGTCCAATTGCAAAAACAATACCTGTGCTTACACACGAGCCATTTTATTTTTGCTAACAGAAAGAATATCAAACTTTGAAGTATGCTGGATAATATGTTATTATCACATAGTTTCTGTAATGAAAAAACTTGTTTACATAATGGAGAATTTGAACGAGAAGTATGAATTTTTGATAGCATGCTAAACCAAAATAAAAGTATGAAGTATTAATCATGTTATATGCAAATAAAAAACAATTGTCATTAGTTACTTTCCTGAGGTTTATTTCTTTTCAAATGTTGAATGGCTCTGCTTTGAGAGGCGGTATGGTTAATGGTATGTTTTTACAACATCAAAACAAAGAAAGTTTCACTTTACAACACGCCAAATGCACATTTTGCTTCGCATTATGTGTTTAAGCAAATAGCAGTGCTAATTGAGTTCGCTAACAAGTTGAGGTGGACCGGAGATATAAAACGAAATATAAATAGTTTGTTAATTATAAATGTTGAAATTTCAACCGACTATTTTGAATTTTATCGGACGTTTTATAAGGATTCGAATTATTGCGGGTTAAGCTCAGCGAAACATAGAAGAAGAAGAGAGAAGAATTCATGAAACAGTTTATATTAATAGTCGCCAGTAAATTCTAATTTTTTCATGGAACAAATTCCCAAGCATCTCACAAGCGAAAATGAACGATTAATGGAATGTGTCTAGTTTAACATTGAAATAAGGTTTTGTATACAGCAAATTGAGGTTTAGAATTCTCATATGTACGATACTATGGAATTATTAAGAGGATTTTGATGAAGTTCATAAATATGAAAGCATTGAGAAGCGGACAATTTCTAGGGACTACGGTACGCCACAACAAATTTTTTTCTGGATGTATATTGGTTGATTGATTGATTGGATCAGCACACCAGTCAAAGGCTTAGAGTCCTCGGCACCTCAGCCTTCAGGCTTTCTGTACTCTTGGTTGAGCCGTTTATGAGAAGAGACCAGTAGCCCTTAACAGGCTCAGCTTTTTTTTCACTAGGTTCTTCTTGGAGAAATCCTCCCTTGGCTGTTCTAGTCCTAGGGATCTATATCTCCAATGAGATAATGCTCCACAATCGAAGATAATGTGAGAGGTTGTTTCTTCTCTTCTATGCCCAACCAACAGATAGGTTCCTCCCTGTATATGCCGATTGTATGCATGTGCTTCCTTAGAGTACAGTGACCGGTGAGTAAACCCGTCACTATCCTTATCTGGCCGCTGATAAGGTTTAGTATTTCATTAGTCAGCGTCTCCGAGAGTTTTTTGGCCAGGAGTTTGCTGTGTTCCTGTTTTGGCGCGTGTCTCCAGTACGACTGGTGTTTAGTTTGTGTCCACCGAGATATACAACCACAGCAGTTTTAGATATCCCAAATACTGGTTCAGGACCAGTGAATGCAGTCTCAGACCCTAGCTTTGCTAGGATGTTTACCTTTTAGTTTGCCCCGGGACCCACCTAAGAGTAACTCTATTATGGTTAGGGTTATTAGTTTTTGTAGACAGCCCCAGACCAGTCTAGATCTAGATGTATATGGTTTCTTGAGTATGAAATTGATATTATCAATATACTGTGGAGCGAGTAAAGTCATTAAGCTTGTCTATAGTGGTCCATACCTACTCATATTTTATCAAACAGACTCAGCTACCTGAGAATGCCGATCATTTTATTTGGAAAATAATTTTTCACATTCGGGAGCTGGGGAAAAACAGCTCACCAAGCGGAAATGACTACAATCCACCACTATGCAATATAAATTAATAAGCAGTAAAGAACACACGGTTCAATTGCTGTCAGGCAGCTCTAAAGTTACTCTAATCCATAGAGGTCAATTCCAAGCTATTGTGCGTGCTCTGAATGTACTGGGAGACCGTAGTGAAGACATGGTTGCTGAGGTTCCAGGACCCAAGTGCCATCCACAGAAGTTAAATGTTTGGATGGGAACTGTCGAAAATAGGCTTATAGGAAACTTGAATGGTGACAAGTATTTGGATCTACTAAATAACGAAATTACTCCTGCACTTCAACAGAATGGGCAATTACCACAAAATGTTTGGTTTCAACAAGAAGGAGCACCTCCCCACTATGATAGACGGGATAAAGTATTTTTCGAGGTTCTTTAATATCTTCACTATCTCTTATATCTTTACTAACGTTTTGAATTAATTCGTCATAATTCCTAGATATTGTTGAGTTATACAGAACTAATAATTATTTCTAAAAATAGATTGCTGCTTCCCAAATAAAAAATATGAAACTTACAGAATGAAGTGACTTGGAGTTGATACTTGCCAACTACTTTATTTTTCAAAAAGTGTGTTTAAAAAACAAATTGCACTACAAAAAACTCTTATTTCCTGTACAATGAACATATCCTAATTTTCTATCACTCTTTTTCAATATCTACATGAATGGAAAATACTTTCATGAATATTTTGGGTATATACCGTTCAATTAACATCATTTGAAGTCACGAAGATACTGCAGTCTGGTTTACTTCCATGTTAAATAAACTCCAATGAAACTTCCATTATTCCCAATTGGGCACATGTGCTATCTGGTAGGACAACATGCAATAATGGAGTACCTAATAATCGGGGCAATTTATAGTCGTTAAGTTCCGTGAATTACACATTATTTTAAATTATAGCACTTAAGATTAATAAATATTTTATGACCAACTGAATATAACGTTAGAGAAGCTGAATGGTTGGGTGAATAAGGTGCATTGTGAAACGTCAACTTTGCAGTCAACATTTCTAAAAATAAAAATATATACTAACTTCTTTGAAATCATAATTTTTGGTGGAATAGACTATATCCGGTTAATTTGTCAATTATAACTACCTACGAGGATGTATTGATATCTAGTTATCCTAGACCAGTTCCATGCAGAAACGAAATATTGCGTTACTGCAAGCTTCAAAAGAGGTAAACTTTCCCTTGAAGATGATGACCGATCAGGAAGGCCAGTTTCTGTATCAGTCACCGAAAATATCGATGCAGTTCATGACATGATTTTATCAGACCGTCAAATTGGGCTAAAACGGATATCTGAAGTACTGAATATTTGGACATGAGAAAAATTGCTGCAAAATGGATCCCCAAATGGGTAGAAGCATCGCGTTCGATCTGTGCTCGATTTGAAAACGATGTAGACTTCTTAAACCGAATTGTTACTATGGATGAGACTTGGGTACATTTCCACGATCCAGAAATAAAGCAACAATCGATGGAATGGCGACACTCTGGTTCTCCAAGACCTAAGAAGTTTCGTGTCCAAAAATCTGCTGGAAAAGTTCTTGCTTCAGTTTTTTGGGATTGCCACGGAGTAATCTTGATTGATTTTTTGGATAAGGGTAGAACAATAACTGGAGATTACTATTCGACATTACTGACCACTCTACGGGAAAAAATTAAAAAGAAAAGACGCCGAAAGCTATCCAAAGGTGTTTTGTTTTTGCAGGACAACGCCCCTGCACACAAATCTCATGTTGCCATGCAAAAAATTCGTGATTTAAAGTTTGAATTACTAGAACCCTCCCCCTTATTCACCAGATTTGGCTCCGTCCGACTATCATCTCCAAGTTTTGCATGAACTCCAATCATTTTTGTCAGGTTCTGGACCCTCCCTTTTTTTATTACCCCATATCGATTCTGCAAAAAGTTTGAATGGAAATGGTAATATATAGGGAGGCATAGAAAATTGCATTTTACGCTTAACTTCTAAACACCCCGTGGAAAAATTGAATAATGAAATTGTGTTTATTTGTACCACGTTTTCAAACCCAATGTTATTTGATCAATTTGTTTCCATTACTCTCTCAATAACAGAATAATCACACAACGTACTACTCCCCCCATACACCTCACAGCACTATATTTATTAATTTTAATAGCCCCCTAAACAAAGGGGATTCTAATTTAACGTCGGACGCCACTGGTAAATTAGAATCGTCTTTGATCATATACTAAATTTCAAGGAAAGGTCCCTAGGTGCCTATACAAATTGCAAAAGTTATAAACAATTCATAAAAGGACAAGTAGGAATTTGGATTTTTTCGAATATCTCGAAAATTATCGAAGATATGCGGAATTGAAAATAAGATATGAGAAGGGAAGGAAATTTCATGAAGAAAAGTGTTCAGACTCCTAGAACTCTATCTCTATTATTCATAATTTGAATTCCACGCCGAAAATAGGACTCCGCAAGTCATTTTCGGTATGCGTACGCCTCAACAAAAGCAAACAGGTAAGATGAAATAATTTTTTTAAGGTATTAATTGTCAATTTGAAAATTTGTAAGGATTATGGTGTATTCTGAACACTTCAAAGAGTATTTTGCCGTTGGCAATAATTCTTAAAGGTGATTTTTCAACCAGTTAGGTAATTGTTAATCAAGAGAATGTTCTTGAACCCGTTTGTTTATTGTAAACTAAAAAAAATGTTCAAATAATTGTGTTGAAAATGTTTCGCGTTGTGGATCATCTTCTATACACATACTTAATAGGATCACGTGATTGGAGTTTGGAAAATTTCAATACCTTCGAGAGTCTAAACTTTTCTTCATGTAATCTTCTTCTTAGATCACTTTTTTTTTTAATTAATTGTTTATAACTTTTGCGATTTTTATCGGTCTCTTTTAAGACCTCTCCTCAAACTTTCTACATGATCTTCCGAATCAAATGACACCTTGATCGTAATTTACGGTGAATATACAATACTTTTATGAAAAATGCTACACGTGAACAAGCCTATCGCTCGAACATCTTGTACACGTCTTATTGTCTACCAGATCTCAAGTCGTCACTGCCTGGAAATATTATCTTAGCAAAATTATATCTCTAATTAATGGTTTGTTTATAAGCAATTTGCGGTTAAGCATTATCTCTCGGAAATTGACTAGATCGATGAATATTTATCATGCACAACCGTTTTGGTAGTTTACAATGATTGAATAATCTAAAAGTGGGATATAGTGCAGCTCATGCATTGCGACTGTATATCAGTTCCTAGTTTTTTGTTCAAAGGAGTCTTTGTTGACTATTGTCAAAAAATTATCGAGTAATGAGTTTGTATGTATGTATGTAGACTGCTCCAATAAATTAACGCACCACTAACAAATCTGAGAATATTTTATTCGAAAAATTTGAGTAAAAGATAAATCACTATATTTCAACATCTTCCATCCAATCACTAACGATGAAAACCCTTTTCCACAAGTAATTCCTAGGATTATCGAAATCGAAAGAACAGAAGAACAATAATCATAAGTTTTTGCAATTTAGTTTAAATCAAGTAATGCTAAACCTGCTGGCGTTAAAATTATACCGTTTCGAAAAGCTGTGGTTACGAAATGTCAATGTTACGAAGTGTCGCCGTTTGTGGAGCCACAATAGACACTTGAGAGTCGCAGTGTCTATAAACCCACTCACCATAAACCTAACCTAAACCTACCATTTGTGAAGTTACGGACTATCGCGTTACGATATGTTATTGACTCGATATTTCCAGATCCTGTTTTAAGAATATTGAGTTGTCAAAAGGTCGTGGGACCAACATATCCCTCTTGCTCCATTTTACATACTTCCCGGGACTGGAACAAGTTAGACAAGTTCAAATTGTTGGCGCGAGAATCAAAACTATGCCTGAACATGTTATGCTTGGATGATTCTAATCCAGAAAATTTTTAAGTTAATACCATGAAAAATAGGTTGGGTGAACTTTCAATGGAATGAACAGTCAGGCACCTATTGAAAAATCAATTACTGGATAATTCAGTTTGACTTCTGCCAGTTTTTTTCTAGCTTACGCTGTTTGTTTTAAGTTTTTTTGCATGTGGGGTTTTCATAATGTACTTTAGTATAAGTATGTATGAGAAAACCAATTTGGAAAACCGTTTTTCTGAAATTTTTTTATATGAAAGTACACTTTGGAAATATGTTCCCCCTTTAAGCCCAAAAGACGCTGACAAATAGCTACGAATTTCCATAGTTTAAAACTAAACCAGTTTTACCGAAAAAGTCGGGACGAAATTCCACTCTGTCTATATACAATAAATTGCTAATATATAAGCAAATCCTGAAACCTGTATGGACTTATGGAATTCAGCTTTGGGGCTATACCAAAGAAAGCAACACCCAGATCATACAACGATTTCAAAACAAAATACTGAGGAATATCACTAATGCTCCTTGGTACTGCCAAAACAGTGACCTCCATCGGGACGAAGATTGACACTGTTAACCAGACGATCACCAAGTTTGCCAAGAGTCATAACAGCGACTCCTAGAACATGTGAATGTTGAGGCCATCCAGATCCTCGACAACACCAACCAGACGAGAATACTCAAGAGGACTAAGCCCTTTGAGTAACTAGTGTCTATTTGTATTAGAGCCTAAGGAACTACTGTTGAGTAAGACCTTTAGTATTAGGATTGAAATTAGTAAAATAAGTTAGATTAAAATTGCTTATTGATCGACCAGATTGTAATCTCAAATAAAAGAAAGAAAACATGTGATGCTTTCCAAATGCAATTCAACTATGTGCAAAAAACTTCAATCAATTTACTCCGATGGTCCCTCCAAAAATAGTTCCCAATAAAGTACTTTATTGAGCCGTTATCCCATTTCCCCGCGGAGGGTTCTACAAAACACACTAGTGGAAAAATACACCCTCAAAGTATCTCACCCTTCCATCTTTGACTACGCCACTGTCCTATACATTATTATTTAATACGTAAGCAAACAACTATTCAATATTTCACATACTTCAAAACCCTGGTGGTTTTCTGGAGGTCAGAAGAATGTCCACTAGGTTTTCTGGATAAACCGAGTTCAAATGAAAAAAATTTTACAGCACAGATAATGATGTAAATAGTTATACTTAATGCCACAATTCACAGATCGTAAATCTTATTTAACGCTGTAATGCTTTTTCAGCAAAGTGAGATATTCTCCCATTTTCCCCATTGAATACTTCCGTTTCCTTTACGGAACGACAGGTATATTACGTTTTTAGGGTGCATATAACGTGCTGCTATTCAAATGGTAACATTGGTGTTGCCAAGTAAAATCTGACGCTTATATCGTTAAATTTTATATTTAAAGCGCATTCTCAAAAAGTTAGGATGTGCAGGCTGCTGCTGTATTATTCAGTGTCATAAAATCCACCTTAACAAAAAATGGACGTAGGTCGTAGAAGCTGTACAAATCGTCCTAACACTGATGAACTTCATTCGTGACTGTAATTCGCTGATAGGAGAACTTTGTAAAAGTGTACAAAATTTACTTGTTGAGCTGGAAAACATCAAAAGTTTTATACAAACTGATATTGCACGATATTGAAAAATTGAGTACCCTTAATTACCATTGTTATAACAAGTCACAACAAAATATAGCATGAGAGAAAGGCTGGAAAAACTCAATATTATGTTCAAAGTTACGAAAGTGGTAAGTTGTATTTGGAGGGGCAGAGATAGGCAGTACGCGCTGCGGAAATGTATATTTATCGTCAGTTTATTTGTTATCAGTCTGTGTTATCAGTTCTCGGACCTTCTTTGTGGTCACAAGAACTGGTTCTGTTGCAACACATGTCGTTGCTGAACCTCTTCTGGAGAGTTCATTAGATTGTTCATTTCCAGAAATATCGTTATGTCCCGGCACCCACACTAGCTATACTTTACTGTGGTCTGACAGTTCATTTAATTATTTCTGGCATTCTTCTACCGGTCTGGATATTTAGAGCTGCAAGGGCTGCCTGGCCATGTTTGTTAATTCTGACACATTCTAGAATGGCATAAATCTCCGCCTGAAATACAGAGTCATGTACTCCTAGTGAAGAAGAACATCTTCTGTTCCTCATCTCACTATACACTCCTGCTCCTGTCCCTTCCCCAGTCTTTGACCGGTCTGTAGACTAGGGGAAACTTCAGTCTGCTTGGGTCTTTCCAAACGTCCGATTGCTGATCACTAGTTTAATTTTCAGAGGCCTTCAGTCAACATCGTTTCTAGACGGAAGCTCACTTTGAAAATCAATACATTTGTGAAAGCATCATAACCTTGAAAGGTCATCCCACCTGTAAAATTGTTAGAAATTACTTGCTTGTCTGCTACCTGAGAGGTCCGACAACCGTTTGAATACGTGCAAAGCTATTCTGACAACTAATGCCCAATTAAACCGATTTCAATTTAATCCAGGATTAGTTAACTCGGAGTTAAATTTTACTCGTGGATTAACTACTTCTGATTTGCACGGTAGCCAAAGCAAGTCGGGTTACTTAATCCCAGATAAAAGCGACAACATTATGCGGCAGCAGCGCTTTTTCTGGGGAACTTTTGTTCAACTGGTTGTAATCTTGTAGTTGGCAATCTGACAGTTACGAAATTTGTTAATTTTCGTAATTTTCGGTTATAAGTGATTGTTTCCTTTCTTGATAATTACTTTCACCATTTTTCATATTATTTACCATATTACGTTACGTGATTTTTTTGCAATGGAAGAAAAAGAAATAAGCCGTGAACGGCAAAGGGGTTCCAATTTTCATTATGAAGAAAAAGGAAATTTAGTGTCATTAGTTGATACTTTTAAAACAATCGTACAACTAACGGAGAGAAAGAAAAAGCATGGCAAAAATCACTGATTCATTTAATGCTCAAAGCAGTAATAACTATAGATTCACTGAAACTTCAAAAACATTTTACAAAAATTTGAAAAGAAAACTTGAAAAAGGGAACAGCTGAACATAAAAAGGAACTTCACCTCACAGGAGGAAATCCAGCTCCTCCAGACCTCACAACTACTGAAGAAAAAATCACTCACCATAGTGAATAAGAAGTCAATATATCGACTCATAAATCCACATGATAGTGATGGTAATATGGATTTGACTAGCATGAACAATGGAATTCACTAACAATAAGAATTATAAGTGAAGAATACCTTTTTCCATAAAACTTTGAGTAAAATAGGGTTCCATATGGTGCAGACTTAATTGAACAGGCTGTATAATTCTTTTGCAGGACTATATTTACTAATGAGAAGTTATTTTAATATGTAAATTGAATATACAATTTGTTTTATTTTGCAGTGTTTTCATATCCAAAGTATTAAAAATTTCATATAATTTTCGAATATGGCTGAATACGATGCTGATCATTTTATTTATCAAATTTAAGGTTAGCTATATGTGAAAACAGCAAATAAAATAAACGACATACCCAAAACCCGGATATACGTCACAAACGATGACGCACACCAAGAAGGCTATTATATGAACTCTATATCTTCTTCATCTGCTTGTACCTACCTATCTATATTATCTGCTTTATAATAATACCTAAGAAAAACTTAATAGTAAGGTGAAATGCAAAGTCATGGTATATATTTAACGCTGACAGACCATTGACAGACGATGGTTTTGATGCAAGACATTTCGTTTTTTCTTTTCATATTCGAGTTAATACTTAACTTAACAGATTTACGTAATAATCATAGATTAAAAATGCGATGCAAATAAAAATTTTGAGTTAACTCATGATTATTGGTCAACTCGGTGCAATCGGCCATAAGTCGTCTCTGCTTTTCCGCGGCTACTGGAAACTAGTGAACGAGTAGCAAAACATAGCTTTAAATGAATAACTTATATTGTCACGTCAACTCTAAACTTCTCCTTCAATAAAGTTGAGCCCAATTATATGGCAACTAAGAGTTACATCCTGGAAATTTAAGTTAAACATAAGTGGCATGATTTAGTTTAATCAAGCAGTATGGGGTCTGCGGTATTGTGAGACGTGTTAGTTGGGGTGAATATTAATTTTATCTAGAGATTGTTATTTATTCTATACGATATTCCTGACTTGTTTATAACTCTGAGAATGACAATACTCTGGGCTGGGAGCGGATTAATGCTATCATTGTTAACGTTGCTTTCGAAGCATTGTACGAAAATTCACGTTTAGAATTTCTCCAAAGTAATATATCCACTAATAATACTCAAGGATAAACTGGAAGTGACGCTTGTTGCCTTTTAGTGGTGTTGAAGTTACAAATATTCAATCGCGAATCGTGAATTAGTTGTAACTACTTTTAAACTTTTCTAAATAGTAGTGTTATAAGAGACGGAGATTTTATTATAACCATGAATATCCTGGCAATAAATGGAACAATCAGAAACCTCAATATTTCCACCAGGGGATTATTACGTTGAACCCTCCAATGATATAGCTGGGGTATTCCACAGTTCTAATAATCTCTATATTTTCACCACTCCAGTAGTAGTAAAATAAAATCGATTTATGGGAAGCAGTTTTATTGGGAGAACTCAACCCCTGTTTTATCCAATTCGAACATACAGACAGGTCTTTATCCTAACCTGCTAGCCATACAAGTCGCGAAAAAAAAAAGATCGATTCATCTGAGACACAGTTTTTTTTTGAGTCGCGAAAACTTCCACGTTACCGGGCGACCTCCTGGTCTAACAGTAATACGGCACCGCCACAGCGGAATTCCAATACCATCGCTACTGGTAAGAACCATATAATGGCGATCAACAATACAAATTCACTAGATGTGGCTGGTGCAATTTCCGTCCCTCAGAGAACTGTGGAACAAATGCGGATTGGAGTGCTCCTGTCAAAGGATCCTCTCTTGTAAATGGAGAAGAATCTACTGAAACTTCATCTTGGAGCGAAGGTTCTCGAGTAGAGTGATACATTTTATGTTTTGGTTGTGGAATTATTAATTTATTTGTTTGGACCCTTACTTTGTGAAATCCAGTGATATTTTCTAAGTGAAACTTGGAGTTAATGAAAAATAAAAATTAAATTTAAAACAACCTACAAATTTAGGTTTTGATTTGAATTTGAAAAGCTGCAGAATGGGGCCAAGCATAAATAAAATTAAACTAATTGAAAGTGAACAAGAAACATTAATAAATCATCAACTGTGAGTTTTTAATGAAAATTGGGAATAAAAAAACTTGTTCCACTGATCGAAGTGATTATTCATAATACCTACCTTCCATCAAAAATTTCTGATGTATAAGAGTTTTTAAACTAACACCACGAGGAAAGAGGAAAGAGGAAAGGAAAGTTTTTGAAAGCTCAAATTTCGCAAGTCATAAACTTCTCCAAGTCACCATCATAATCAGGTCCGGAAGTTTTAGACTAGACATTTCAAGGAAAAAAATAACAAGTAATCGCATACCAAGATCCTGATTGCTTATAGGTTATTGAAAAAATATAATCACCACAGTTTTTGAAGTAAATGATCGATTGATATATAATGGAATATAAGAAAGTTGGACGTAATGGAATATGTATATAATTGTGAGTAGTTTAGAAAAGTCTATGGATGTTGAAACTAGTCACAAACCACTTTGTTAGATTAGAAAAAGGGACAAAGACCTCAATGCCAATGTAGTATACAAGATAAGGTCCTTCTATTGATCTTGGCGTGAGCGTCAGGTTGACTTATGTCACCTAGAAGTTTTCAAAACAAGTCTTCCTTTGAACGGCATCGAGAGGAATTATTGGATTATCAGTACTCCCTTTAATTACGTTCAGCTTGGTTTTCAGTTATCTAGATCAGTGTTTTTCAACCTTTTTCATTACACGATCCAAAAAATATTTAGGGACCCCCAACCCTTTTATATTAAATATGTAATACTTACAAAAAATTTAGGCGTTTGCGTTATTTGCAATCTGATATAAACATATAATTAAGTATTAAGTACGTAAAACATATAGTTCTAAATTGAATACGTGGCTAATTGATAACTAACAAAACAAATACGAACATATTAGAAGTATATACATATCTAGACTCCCAACGCCATCTGTTGGGTTGGTAACAAATCCATAGCGCCACGATACAGTCAAGTTCTTAATATTATTATTAACATTGTAAATTCTATTAAAGAAAAAACGTTGTGAATATATGAGGACACTACACTGCAATTTGCTTTACCATATAGAGGTTAGGTGGTTATCAAAAGGCAAAGTACTGAACAGAGTTATGGAACTTCGCGCTGATTTATTAGTATATTTACAGCAAGCCAAGTCACATTACTCTGAATTCATATCTGACCCGGAATTCCTTTTAAAATTGGCTTTTCTTTCTGACTTATTTAAACATTTAAATAACTCGAATAAAAGTCTTCAAGGGCGTGATGAAAATGTTATTACAGCAAAAGACAATCTCCATGGCTTTATAAAAAAATTGAATTGTGGTCATCATCCATAAATCAAAACAACTTTCATTCATTTTCGTCCACACAGTCTTTCATTGAAGAAGTCGGAAGCGAGATCAACAGCAACTCATATATATCTGGTATGGACATGGTGTTACATAATTTGAAAAAAGAATTGTGTCATTACTTCTCACTGCAAGAGATAACGGATAACACTGGGAAAAGATGGATCTTAAATCCGTATTTAAATGCAGCTATAAACGAGGCAAATTTACCAACTAAGCTCAAAGAGAATCTGCTGGAACTATCTGCCGATGGGATGTTACACTTGGAATTCAAGTCTGAAAATTTGATACGTTTCGGTTAAAAAGAAAAACAGAATACCCGGTACAACAACCGAGGCTTTGAAGTGTTTGATTCCATTTTCTACCTTGTACTTGTGCCAGTTGGCATTTTTATCAATGGCGCGAATAAAATGTAAACTAAGAAATCGCTTAAATTTGGGAAACGATTTTATAATTAATGTGGCAAAAACGGATCCACGATGGGAGAAATTATTTAAACAAACTCAACATTAAAATGAACGAAGATAAGCAAGCACAGATGCAATCATTTTCTATTTGGACACATTTTTAATATATATTTTTTTTGTAATAACATGTTTTCAACTAGCATTTTTCTGACTTGTATAATTGATTATATGGAAATTTTGTTAAATATAATAATTTTAACTCTTATAGGTTCTTTATTTAAGTCTCACAAATTATGTGTTGTATAAAAAAACTGAAGTGTTGAGGCTCCGCGACCCCTCAGGGGGTCGCGACCCACAGGTTGGAAAACATTGTCAATTGTTAGGAATGTGGACGATTTTGTATAAAATACGGAAGGACGACTTTTCACTTGTATTATACATTTTTGTAATCCTCTTGCAGAGGAGAATCCAACAATGCAATAATGTATAGGGTGTTCCAATTGAAAAATTGAGAGAAGTGACCATAGGAGGCAAGTGGTTGAAGTTATAACGTATAAATATGAGCTTTTTTCTATAAATTTTGACGCATTCTGCATTTTTCCATAACAGTGACACTTCAGAATTATGTGGGGTGGATAGTTTTTATTGAAATGCTCTATATATAACTTGTACATTGTTTGGAAAGTGCTGTTTTTGGAAAACCAGGTATGGCGTTTTTCCATAACATGGTGAAATGATAAATACGCAAAATTACTCGTGAAGTTTGACTATTAAATTGAAAATTCTCTTCAAATGAGCAAATTTTCCTTTTCCAATATTCAGAGTTATAATAACGGTGGACTTACAAGTCTGTTTATAATTTTCTGATGAAGACCAGTTTTATCATGAAAAATTGGAAATAATACTGGGAATATTCACATGTGTCTACTGCTGCGGATATAATTTTGTGTTGGTTTTCCGGGTTCTCTGGTATATAATGGTCGATTAATTGTTCATCATTGCAGGTACCTATCCGTTGCATTTTGATTGTGTAAATGATGGTAGATTTGAAGAATTAACGAGTTATTATTTCATTGATTAGCCGTTAATCATTTTTAATAAGCGTTCTTGCAACCGGGCATTACACTATTATTTTGACTCCTATTGATAACACGCTTAACTTAAATATGACATTTGATGCTGGAAACTGTAATAAAGTACATAAATATGATTTCTAAATCAATTTTCATGTTTAAAATAGCAGTTTTGATGAATTTTCATACACTTATATTACAATATAAGTTTATCCATTTGAGCTAATATTGATAGGAATAAAGAGGCTAGAGTCCTTAATTGTTATGATTAATTTCCAGCGCAAACTCTGTCCATCCACTTGTGCAGATAACTGTATTCAACTGTTTAATCTATGCACTAGAATTTTGAAATAAGCTCACCGACCACGTCTAGGATATAGAGATTCCTTTTGCATGTAAATTTGCACATACATAGCAATTCTATTGCTTTTAGAAACGGAGAAATGTTGTTTTTGTTCACACTATTAAAATTAATAGCTTCAGGCGCCGCGCTACCACGGTGGTCGAGATTACAGTAAATGTGTTTAAAATTACAAAATCCCTTTTAGAACGACTACTTCGATAAATATATTCCGGTTATTAAGCTATTTCTGTAGTTTATACTTTTGATATGTATACACTCACCGGCACGAAAACCGGAGCAGTTGTTCTGCGTTTATTAATCTTAAACATAGGGATATTAATCCCGGAGACAGCAGCTGATACTGTTGCGTTGCTTCAAGACGGAAGAAGTGAGCGATATGTTGCCCGAGAGTATCATGTCTCCAATAGCACTGACCACCGTATTTTTCCACGGTTTTTGGAAACTGAAGGTTCCACCAGACGACCTGAAACTAGTCCCCAACGCAGAACTAGCGCTCGTAATGATAGTTTCATCATCAGTCTGCGAAATCGTCATGCTACAGCTGTTTAAATCAGGAATTGACTTCAGCACGTCCGGTAACCCAACGTAAGCGAATTTGCCAGAGTACTGGGGTGAAAGTGAATGGGGGCGCGTTTTGTTCACCGATGATTCCAGATTTAGCTTGCGGACTCCAGATGATCGTGAGAGAGTATAACGAAGGCCACACGGGTGCTTTGCCGAACCTTCAGCTCTAGGACATGATACCAAGTAGGCTCAGTTACGGTGTGGGCGGGAATTTCTCTGCAGGCACACACAGAATTGTACATCCTTCCGGGAGGATCCTTAACTGCTGTCAGGCACATTGAGGACGTTATCCAAGATTTTGTTATCCCTTATGTTGGCTTTATTGGAAATAACTTCTGCACCAATTCACTATCTGCCGCGGCATTTCATGAAACTCCGGGCATGTTCTGTACCGAACCTTCAAACAGAATCTGACGTCTTGTAGACGTTGGGGGTTCATGAAATGCGTTGCAGATAGTGTAACTGAAGTTGATTGTTATCCGCTGATGTTGATTCCGGAAATGGCGGAAGAAAACAGTGAGAAAGTAATATTCGAGCAGCACTACCTCAAGTACTATACAGCCAAACCAAATAAAAGGCAGTATACAATAAATCAGCTAAACAAGGTAAGTGACATCTTGCAGAATTTTCTCGTATCGTTTTTGAGGTTAAAACCAATAATTTTTAGATTGCTGTGGAAATCTCGCGGGCGAAACATAAAAAATCTAAGAAGACCAGAAGAGAATACTATTTACTACAAACTTACGATGTTGTTACTGTTACTGGAAAGAAGAATGTGGTAAAAAGGGTTAAAGAGAAAGACGATCCTTCAATTTATGTTGTTCCAGGGCCCGTATTCTGGAATCTCGATCGGTAAATGTCGCACGAGACTCAAAACTGGAATTATTGATTGTAGAAATCGACAATTTTTACCTTCCGTATTTTACAACTCACGATACCTAATGTTTATTCACAGTTATAACATATCTTAATCTCTGCTTCAAGCCTTAAACACAGAGAATAAGTTTAAGATTATTATTACAAGGGATCTCATGGAAGTGTGAAGGAAGTGATGAGATCACTGGAATTTCGTCGAAGGAAAACAAAAATTAATCGAAAGCTGCTTATGGAAATTCTGGAAACTCAGCACCATGGGAAAAACTTTCTTAAAAAAATCAGATATTATAGCTCACCGAAGCGCCCGATAATTTATATGAATAAATCGTATATCAACTTTAAGTTGGAGTAACCTATGTCGGAAGGAGAAATATTGTTTACAGAGCTCGCTGACAATCTGAGGTTTGAATCAAATACAAAGATAGGGGAACAAAAACATGAACAACGGTAATTATAAGAATTGGCTTCAAAGAAAACATATACCAAATCTACCACTAAATACCATTCTTGTTATTGATAACGTCCAAGTTTGTGCTTTAGGGCAGACGAGATGGGAGAATATTCAACAAACTATTTCTTTTTAGACATCAAGAAAACTGAAGAAGTTTTATTGAAACAATACAAACAAAAATTGATCATAAAACAATAACTGATTTTCTGCTTTCCATTTGCTACCAATAGACTGATAATATACTTGAACAGAAAACATTATCCTTGTAAACGAAATACAGTTTGGCTAATTGTCCGTTGCTTTGTTTATTTCATCTCTAGGAATTGTGTTCCACAAAATTTATTATTTCCCATAAGAATAATTCAACTTTATTATTAGTTGTACGCTAATTTGAGTAGTTTTTCATAATTTCGGTCTCATACGGGAAATGTATAGTTTATTTGTAATTATAAAATAAATGGCTATTTTCTACTTTTCAACCTGAATATTCATATTAATATTTACAATAAAATAAATGGCTATTTTCTACTTTTCAACTTGAATATTCATATCAATATTCACAATAACTTTACATTTGGATAACTTTCCTTAATAATACTATCATGAATAATGTAACCACGAATAGTGACAGCTAATATTAATGCTCATAATACTTCCTCACGATCTCATTGATCCAAAGTTATAATCAACCCTAACGTGATAGCACCTTACTGTTATTTTCTAGTTAATCTGTTTAAACAAATGGTCCGTAAATATCATCAGATGATAAGTTTAATAGAGAGATACCGTGAATGTATTATCGGTATTATCGTAAAGCGTTATTTTCTTAAGTTAATAGTGTATAACGGTATCGAACTTTGCAATGAAAAATAGAGTTGTAGCATAAAAAAATTCGTTAGGTTACATTCTTCTTTTTTAAAATGTAACGTTGGTGAGTTTTTGACTTTTGGTTGTTATCACATACCACTGAGTTAAACTGCCGGCGCATATAGTGAAACTATTTCACATAATAAGTATGTCTGAACTACAAACTATAGAAAACATATAAACGAACTAATTAATTAAAAATCTACTCATAATAATAATTAATACACTGAAAAATCTACTAAACTACAAAGACAAGAGCATCCGTATGTTATATTGGTTTAGTTTGTGTGCTCTTGTTTATTCAGCATGATTTTTTCTTTTAAATACAGTATAGCCCGAAATAAACAGTACTAAACTTGTTATTATTTTATTGTTGTAAGAAATACATATTATTCAAAGTTTATTACATGTACTGAATGTGTTCCTCCTCGCTCAAGACAGACTTCATACCGATGTTCCAAGCTTCTCATCATGTTATGTCTCAGGTCCGCAAAGAGGGCTCTAACAATATCCTTCAATTCATCGATGGTTTGTGGTGCCTGTTTAAAAACGGCAGTTTTAGCCATGCCCCAAATAGTCTAGTCGGGTTAGCCCAAATACTATCAAAACATGGATGTGAGAGCAGTAGGCGAGATTTTTTAAATAATCCCCCAAAAATATCATAATTAATGATAATCCGTTGCCTCCACCGGTTTTTAGGCTGTGCTAATTGCCCCAGAGGCCATAACAGGGACTCCGAAGATTCGCCTGCGTGGGAATTTATTTATTGCAATTGTCGACAGAGGGTATCGAGATTCGGTTCCGTTATAACCTCTTCTTGTGAGAGAAAAGACTCAATTGAAGACTCGTGAAGAAAATTTTGCACGATATATTATTACAACTACACGTTGGATAGTAAGGAAACTCGTAGTGGACATTTGAAGCCAATATTCAAATTCTTTAAAAATACAATTTTGATACACTATGCTGCTAATATGAAGGAATATTATTAGATAGCTGGAGCTCTAATAAACAAATCCCATCCCCCAATAAACATGCCTGGTACATTACAAACAGTGCAGGAAATAAAAGATCAATTAGAAGAAGTTTATATTAGGCAAACAAGAGTTCAAGCTGAAAACCCACATTTAAGGAATGGTCATTGGACTTTATCACACCACTTGCACGCACCTAAATTCACTCGTGTTGAATTACATTATTTGAAACAGCTGACGGAAATTTATCATGTTAACTTCGCAAAAAGTTATATTCGCGACAAACTTCAAAGAGAAAAAACAAAATTTTCCAATTCGCAATTCACGTACTTATATATATGTTGTGGATAGCTTTCGCTGTTGAAGATGGTATCGGAAATCAACCTTTGGAACTCCACTATTATTGTACTTGTAAGTCGGGAGCTAGAACTTTAGGTACATGTGCTCATGTGGTCAGTGTTTCATGGTTTTTGGGTTATGCCAGATACGAACAGAATGTGAAATATCCATCTACTCATCTCCTAAATGCAATAACTGATGCAGCTGAAAGGATGGTACCAGAAAACATAGATCATGGTCCAAATATTGTAGACCTTTGAATTCCTTCAGTAACTTCAGTTAGTTTCGACATATTTATGCTTATTGTTTTTTCTGATATCAAGATCAGCTTATATTTATTTTGTGTGTTTTTATGTATATGTCGATCATGGTATAACGTAAACAACATCGAAAATACCGATATACATAAATATGAAGAAAATAATGTTAGGCTTGTCTTCATATTGTCGGGATAAAAAAACTGATCATAGCAAGTTGACAAAACTTTTACATCCGACCAACAAACTCAAAGCAAAGGTAATATGAAAGTATCACAGAAATTCACCGAGGAAATATTTAATCACAGAGAGATTTCCAAAAAAAAAATCGATTCTCGGATTTTCTTCCATACATATTATCTTTTGAATAGCCCTGTATATTATGCATAAATTATATACATTTAAAAATGACTTAATGTCACTTCTGACTCGCCCTGTAAAAAATGTTTGCATATCTCATTATTATGAACCAATCAGAAGCAAATCCAGCCAGATATTGAAATTCCTGAAAGTTGAATTATATTTCAAGTCAACGTTCCGTTTTCTAATTTTTGAGTATCCCTGTAGCAAATGAAACTTTATCTCATGAGGGACTGATATTTAGTGTAATTAGAACACTATCACAGGGAAAAATTCTTGATACATTGAAAAAAATAAGAAATACATGCTTTTAAAAAATGGGTTTTTTCCAACTTCAACACCCTGTATCTGTGAAACTAGTCATAGGATTGAGTTGGGCCCACTATTGTTCAGAAATTTGTCAACTACAATATACTAACAATTCATGAAATTTCACCGAAGCCCATTTCTCCATAAGCCGGCTGCTTCCTCCTTTCAGAGTAATTTTCGTCATAATTCTTAGCTGTGTAATAGGGCTTTATTCTATAGACATTTTCTCAGGATATTTTTTACTGACTCAAATCACTTCTAATAAAGACTATCTAAAAAAATCACATCGTTTAAAAGTAAATTATCAAGATTTATTTTACCGGGCATTTGTTAACTTCTTTTATATAACTCGCTCTGTTGTTGGTTGAGATGAGGGGTTTACGACTTCTCATTACGGTCCTATTCCTTTTCTACTGCGTTCTTCTGAAAGTACATTTCAAGTTTCTTGCACGCACTCAGAAGAGAGTCCCATATTCCATAATCATAAAATTCGCTTTTTTGCCAGGTTTGCTCGAATTTTACGTTCAGTTTGCTTCCTGCTACCTCATTTCACATCTTATTTCATCACGTGGGAGAATTATTTATTTTTCATTTTGTTGAGTAAGTGGGTATATACACAACACGTCTTCAAGGGTCCTTTCCTCAAATAAATTTCAAATACAGGATGCTCCACAACGATCTCACACTATTTATATATTGGAGACTACTAAAACGATTTCTCTAAAAATTGGCATAGATAGAGAACAAGTTATGGCGAATTTATGGAAAATATTTTGACTCTTCCGGTTATACCCAAGGACGATCAAGGTGGCATATCAAAAACTTATTTTTTGTATACAGGGCTGTTGAAAAAATGATGAAATAAAACTTCAAGCTCAAAAACGTGAAATATTTTCTTGAATTCTGAAATTTTTGATATAACAACATGTATTATTTGAGAATATTAATTATTCCAGCCTTACTCTTGCGTAGGCGTAGGCCGTGTTTCCATCTTTTATTCTGGCAAGCTGTACATTCACTTGTCATAATTAAGTAGTATTAATAGTAGTTAAAATAATAGTATAAAACTATTCAAACGCCTTACAAATTAAAAAATAATTTTCCAAAGGGTAGACCGTTCACTAGGAAGCGACATCTAGGGTACTTCTCGGGCTGTATGCCCCGCAGACAATTAACTACACTTCCAAGTTAAACGGGGTTGGTATATATGCAATATAGAACCAACTATTCTGGTTTATATAAGTTTCGTTTCGTACAGGAATCCCTATGTCGCATCTTATAAATAAAACAGTGTATATTTAATAGTGAGGCAGAACAAGTGAACGAAAGACAAAAATGTACCAATATTTCTTCCCATGTTCTCAATATTCTTGCTACATGATACTTCCAATAGCTAATCGTCAGGATCAATACTTTCTAAGTATAATATCCACTCGTTGAGCTGGTTGATTCATATTCTCCTCTGTGTTTGCTGGTTTATAATATATAAGATCATCATTGTTTATATACGTGCTCGAAATCTCACGTCTGATATTGCATTCTTCCTTACCATATGCTAACCACAACAATGTATGAACTGAATTTTGCTTCAACGCTAATATTCATATTTAATTTATTTAATGCATGAAGGATGAAGTTATAGTGTTTCTAACGTGAATGTAAAATAAAATAAAATGAAGCAATATAGTCAGATTTATTTTTTAAAATTGTCAGGATCACTATACAAATGTTCCCCTTACTCCAGTAAACCATTAGTTCGTGATGTTCTTAGAAAGCTAGTTTGGAAATATTTTAAAAAAATACCTAATATGAATTTATTAGTAAGCATTAAAATAAGCCGCTTGACAAAACAAAAATTAATTAAAACCACTTCATGTAAGCTACTATTTTCAAGAAAATTTTGAATAGCTGGCAACGTAGCAGCAGGTGGATTGGAAATCGAGTAGTCCAACTCCAGTAATTGGCATAATATAACGAAGTAACTGGTCAGTTATTAACGCGGTCCACTGTTTCTTAAAAAATTTCAACGACCTAAAGAAGTTGGGGTTACTTAGCATTAATTTAATCCAGGGGCGTGTGCGAATTGTGTTGTAAAGAAATATTAATATAATATATATTTGTTGGTTAAGTGAGTTTAGTTATATTATATTACAAATTTTATGAGTTTTGTATGCAGGTTAATTCTAATCTACATTATTAAATTCAATGAAAAACATTATTTCACGACATTCGAATTTGTAGGGCGGCATTTCTCATCAATGGTATTGAAAATATGAGTCATTACATTAACATTAGGATAACAATTCCATTTATAAACATTTTTAACGCCTTGTGTTGAATTCATTATCATATGTTTACATTTTTTCACTTTGTATTGTGATGTAAGTTTGTAGTTGTCATATTACTTTCAGGTTTTCTCATATTACCCACTGTTAATTATTTAACTACAATTTCATGCATTACCCATGTTACCCAGTTAAATTTAATGAGTATATGAATAACATTCCTTGTCCTTGAGGCCTCGTTTATATTTTCATCCAGTGTTGGGATATTTTTTTAACAAATAATTAACTTTTAATAATAATTGTATATTTTCTTCCGATTGTTTGAATAATCGTAATAATATTTTGAAATTATTATACCTACTTCAGCGAGAGAGTTGAAAAGCTGCCCTTGTATGCTTAACAAAATATTATGTGATCCCAGAGAGTTTAAATAAACAAATCTACCAAGTGCAATACATTATAATGTAACATGATAATGCAAATATTTTGAAAGACCACAGGGCTAAAGCTAAAAATGAATTTTCTCCCCAATTGTTTCAACAAAAACCAACAGCTTGCTTCAATATTTTTTTCATAATAATTACAGTAACTGCTGTAATCAACTTTTAATATCTGCGGGCATTCGAATTTGATTCACATCAAACGAATAAGGTTATAACAGATAAATTATTATTTGAAGGGTATTCCATTTAAATACTCTTTTTTGTTTGTGAAAACACCACTTATATTATTTCTTATAGTTACATGCATATGAATATATGGGGATAACTTTTCCCTTTGTTTAAGATTTCCTTAGGCAGCGACTCCGAAGGTTTTTTGACCAGCAGTTTTCTGTGTTCCTGTTTCAGGCTTCAATACGTCTGATGTTTTGTTTGAATCCACCAAAATGTACAACCACGTGCAGCTGGTTCAGTACTAGTGATTAAAGTTTTAGGGCCAAGTTTTGCCAGGGTGTCTGCCTACAACAATGTTGTATCTCGGGACCCACTTAAGTGTCACCCTATTGTGTTTGTGTAATAAATTAAAACACCTAATGAAGGCTTTAATGAACAGAATCTAACAGATATTGGCAGTTCAAAACAATCATGACTAATCCTAATAAATACAACCTAAAACTAATACTATAAACTATACTACAGTTTGCCAGATCTTGACTGTTTGAAGTGAGATGCTGAAGATTTGAATGCTACCCAACTAACTGAGCTTATAAATATCTTTTGCGTCTATACCTTTTTTTGGATGTAGATTTCCGCTGGAATACGGAAGCAGACTTCCCCAACGATGCATGGACATTTCACCTGGATCTAGCATCGTGGACTCAAACTACCGTTCCTTTTTTAGTTTTAATGCCGTCTGAGTACCACATCAACGTTTCTTCCTCACTGCATGCTTCCAACCCTTCCCAGTTTAGCTGGATTTGCTATGGTTGGCTGTCGTTAATTGTGACCAGCATGTCAACATTTCTCATTTCATGAAGCAAATTAAAGATCTATAATTCTGGAATGACTGTGTTGGTTCCTTCGTACCAATTTCCATCATATTCCATCATGTATGCAACCATTTTCGCTTCCATCTAACATGCAGAGCAAGAGGGGCTTTCATTGCCGCAGTCGGGATGCTTTGCATCGGCAGTCCACCGAAGCTTTGATACCTCTATTAAACTAAGGTTCCACAGGCTACTACCACAGTTGTGCACAGCCACGGATTTAGTTGAATGCTGAATAAGTAGGTTGTCGTAGGTTTTTGTTATAAAACTATTGGCACTGAGTTCCAAGTAACAATCTTTAGTTGTTTTTGAGCATGTAAGCTGCGAAACTTTCCAGAGTACTGACAGCCCAAGACTAACAAAATTTGCTTCTCGTGTTACGCCTAGTTATATCTACACTTTTCATGGGACCGAAGACCAAGCAGGTTGTCAAAAGTTTTTCTTGGTGTTACTAATGGAAAATATTCTGGATAGCCATTTTGAGCACTGTTCAAATATGAGTAGGTCTAGTTTCATAAAGCCGGTCTTCAGACGTACTAAGATATTACTCGTGTCATATCCGTAACCCGATCGTACTAAACTTGTCGTTTTCCTTTTGGTGTTAGCAGTGAATTTCTGATTCTAATATGTAGCACAAAAATTGATTAGAATTCCTTATGATTTGGAATTATTTTTGTCTTTGGCGTCTATTCAATAAAAAAACGCGTGTGCTTATTCCATAAACAACTTTCGGCCATTCATTATAACTATGAGATTTTTTATTGATAACGAAAACAATATATTACAACTTTTTTCACATAACCATATGTTGGTGTGGGTACATAAAAAGTTATAATCATGATGTTTCAATACAATAGGATATTACTGGTGATTTGTGGATAAATCAGATATCACCATGATGTATTAGGAAGATAAATTATGATAAATCAGAAATTAACCTGGTTATAAAATCCCTATTTAGAGCAATATGTGTGGAGTGTATATATAACCGACTTCCTCTTCTACTATTGAGTGCATAGGGTGTTATTTTATTATCGGCATTCTGAATTTTTTCTTGTCTCTTCACAACGATTGAGCTTCTCTCCTCGTTATCCTTTAATATTTTTGGTTTTTATTATATATTTTCCATATTTTTTAAAATGTTTATTTTGATCTGGCCTGTTTTAACCACGCCCCCACCATAATAATTGTGACGTTGTCCTTTCTAATTACAAACCAGTATGGTTGGTTAAATCGCGCAGATATCCCAACCTTGTTTTACTTAACATTTAGCAAGAGAAGCAGGCCCGCGGTTTGTATGTAACGCGCGATGGGCCCGGGCTCGATCTCCGCCCCACCCCCGTCCATCAACGATGGTTCACGGGCATTGCCGATATCACCCGAACGAACTCCCCATTCATACTGCCGCTGTCATTCGTCAGTTTATTTTACTCTCAGTCACGTGCAAAGACAAGGACAAGTTTTTAATAGTAAAAGGGGTTTATATATGAAAAAACTTCAAATTCAATCAAATTTAGCTTTTATTTCAGTGAAACTACTAACATAAATACTCAAAACTGACAAACTGTCAAAGAAAGACAAAGCAAGATCAAGTAGCAACATGCAGGCATCGGCAGTAATGAGTCGTGCGTGAAGCGGGGGAGGAGCGATCCGTTGACGCATGATTTTGAGATATTTTCTCTTGCTTGCTCCCCCTTCTCTAATCAGGCCTTCCACACATGCCACATTCCTGTCTGTTGATGCAGTAATCAATGCACCTGGTCGTGGCTTATCATTCGTCCTCTCTTCTCCATTCTTAAATTTTCGACACCATTCCTTCACAGTTGGATATGCAAAACATGCGTTTTCATACACTGCTTGCATTCGCGTATAAATTTGCAACGGTTGCACACCTTCAGCACACAAAAATTGAATGACCGCACGCTTATCACATTTGGACGGATTGTTAACAACAAACGCCATTTCAAAGTCACAATACTTAAAATCGCTGTCAAATATAAACGAAATAAACAGATCAGTGTGACGTTTGCATACACTACTAATGTTGGAAAACGTCAGTTGAATGATTACAATTGTTTCCAAGGCTAACCTGACCAAAGATGGGTTTCAGTTGAACAAGCCTAGTATCTTTGTTATATGCCCCATTGAAAATAAAAATTGACATGTTTCAGGAATTTTGCGATAAAACTTTATTTATCAAGTTACAGAATTTGTTCCAGTTAGACTTTCCACTCTGTATATAGTATATCTTTCTTGTATACCCAATTTAAATGTTGATGTAGTTAATTTCTATTTCAAGCACATTTGTGTGGAATAGTAAAATTGTCAGTTTGGAGAGTTCGTGTCCTGAATTGTTTCAATCAAAAACGATGACGTCGAGCGTTATGGAAGCCACAATTACTCTTCAGCTCTATTGATTAAAAGGTTTGGAATTAAGGTTTCACAAGTTCATTAAAAAGTAATGGAAGCTACTCCCTTGAGTGCTATGAGGTTTTTATGACCTTTGTCTTCCACTGAATATCTGAGAAGTGGAAAGAGATTATTAAGAAAATTTATTTCCATCATTTGTAAAACGATTAAGTTCTTCATGTCTCTGTATTGATAATTTCAACCAGATTATGGAAGTTTAATTTTTCATTTTCCGTTCGATTCCCGATATATTAGAAAAACGTATATAATACGAAAAAAATATTTTTATCCAGCGCATGGTCAACGATTTCTGGGAAAATTAAGTTTGTCATTGCAGTGTATTGAATGTTTTTCATGATGAAACTCCTCCTTACCAGTGCGAAGCAAGTTATCAGGCTATTTATATCATTGGTGATATTGATAAAATTAGTCTCTTATAATGTGCCTGGTTAACGTTCTATGAAGTGAGGAATGTCACAGGTATCTTGGAATATCATCTGTTGAAGAGAATATTAAAAGATTCGCGGAGAAGCATGGGTCATCCCAGACGCTTTTCAGCTATGGGTGTATGATTAAGAGAGGTAACCCGCTGTATCTCAGCAACTATTTATCGTACAGCTTGAAGAAAAAAATATCTATTCAAAACTTAGATACTAGAAACTGCTAGAAATTGTTTTTAAGTTTCCTACTCCACCGCTAGAGGGCGTAGTTTACAATAATTTCAAAAAAAACCTTTTTATCTATATTAAATGTACATTTATAGTACCACACAGCACAGCAACTCAGAATCCTAGCGCACAGCACCTAGGAGATTACTGGATAGGAGAGGGACATTTACTCAAATTAAAGCCTGCAGATATCCTAAAATTTCTCCGGGAAATAGGACTGAAGGAGCTACTAGTCTCTGAGACTGCTCAGAATATAAGTAGAAGTAAGGGGGCACAATAGATCTTTCAGGTCTCAGTGAATGTCACCCCAATAAACATACATGTAGTCCGGTCTATTTAGACATTCGAAGCTACATAAATCTACAACAAGCTGAAAATTGGTGAAATCGTTCAAAATATAATTATAAATGAAATTTGGAAGATCCCTTTCTTTCGCCGGCCTGAACAAAATTAAATTCAAGGTCAAAGGACAAAAAAATTAGTTTTTCGCGATTTTCAGCAAAACGGTAAGTTTTATTATAAAACTACTTCGTTGGAATCAAACTAATATTCCACTGTTGATGATTCAACATTAGATCATGACCGGCCTAGACAATTTCTACATGCCAGAGAACAAAACAGTCCAACTTTTTTACAACCACATTATTAGCACTGCATCCCTTTTTGCAGTTACAAAAAATTGTGTTCAGTAGTTTTTCCGGCGCAGGTGGAACTAAAGCTTGAACTGGTTCTGATGTATTGTTGACCAGCTCCCAACCCCTGTCTGTAGGGTCTAGCTGATAACCAAGCCACACTTGAACTTGATAATATACCCGAAAAAGATTTTGATGAGCAGCAACTGAGGTTTGAGGAAGACAAGCTAATTGAAATTGTGTTTTACTTTTAGAACTTTTAACGAAACATAAATATCTATTCTTATCTAAGCAGGTAGTTTTTTTAGGAGCTCCGTACGTAGAAAGAAGTAAGCGAATGCCGTTGGTGAGAACTTCTTGTCGAGTTGAATTACTGTTTTTAAAAACTTCAGCACATTGAGCTAGATCTTGTTTTCCGTAACTCGTGACGGCTTGGAAATCCTTCACACAAGGCTTTGGATGTTTTTACTAAGAAAATTTGTGGAACATTCAGAATTTATCAAGTAGAATCAAGGAGAATCCAAAAAAACAATATTTTCCCACCAAGACCACTATTTGGAAAGATACTTCATTTAAAAAATAGTTGAATAATTCATATTCAACATGAGTGTTTCCGAGAAACGGCTTTCCTTTCCCCTTTTTGGAGAACTTCTTGTGGAATAAAGATTATTTGATACATCGCAGAGAAGGGGAAGCGACTCTGTAGTGCAGTTGTGAGTTTGTTTTATTTAAAGCTTCAAAACAAATCCAAGATAAACATTACATTCTAATGATGTTTTTTATTCATATTTTCATGATTATAAATGCAAATGATTTTACATTTTTAAATATTCATGTAATCTATTACAATGTGAAAAAAATTCAACTCAAAGTACATAAACACCATTTGACAACGCCGCTCATAATTTATGAACCTAGGCTCCCTAGACATAATATTTTAGTGTGCAATTTCATAACCTATAAGTGTCAAGTGAAAATAATTATGCTTAAAATTATTTGTAAAAAATGGCAAAATTTTAGTATTTTCTTCCGGTTTTTTTTGTGAAACAGACTTACATTTAGTTTAAGATAATAACCTTCACAGTTTAAAGTGAAAATAATAATCGTGAAAAAGTACCATTTTTGGAAACCAATTCGTGATCTTTAATGAATGAACCAGCGAAATTTTTGTTCTAATCTGCTTGGTTCAAGGTAAGCTATCAAACGAATTTAAAATTAACTTGAAATTTTGAGGGTCGCGAAGTCTACCGGAGCCAAGCTGAATATTTTTGCGTGGGAAATGTTTTTTATTGTTTTGTGATTCAATTATGCCCGGTTGCAAGAACGCTTATTAAAAATGATGAATGATTAAAGGCTAATCAATGATATAATAACTCGTTAATTCTTCAAATCAACCATCATTTACACAATCAAAATGCAACGGATAGGTACCTGTAATGATGAACAATTAATCGACCATTATTTTTTTCGTGAAATCGGGATCCCATTGATGGTTCATAATTTTTTAATCAACCATCATATGATGAGAGATTTGATTAGCGTTCTTGCAACCGGGCATTAAACACTCTCCATCTACTGTTTGAGTTACTAACAAACCCAGTCTATGAAGTGTAAAAACAAAATGTTATGTTATCAAAAATGTTGTTATCAATCAAAATTTCCCATATAGTTCTAGTCAATCGAAAACAGATTCAAATGTCGTTTTTGTTTGGGACGAGATTTATATTCCTTATACGAATCATAATGCTTCTGCATACATGCCACCCTCCTTGTATTTTCCATAAGGAGATGGTAATCATTTTCAATTTTCAGTCGGTTCGATGCTTTCCACAAATTTTTCTCATCCACCTTCCACCTACGTATATTTTTCTTCTCATCATCGAGACCGGTTCGAATAATAAAGATTGTTTGAATATTTGATGTCGTTTTTTGTCATGTTAAAGCTAATATGAAAAATGAAAATGGAAAATCATGAAAGGTACAAACATGAGAATAGTTATTTATACTATAGGGGATGTAAGTAACATTTACTGTACCTTGTTTTTAAACTAAGGAGCGATTTGAATTAAGTTGGCATTTCTGCATGCTGGTGATTGGTTAGATTGCCGCCCGTTTCACACAGCTCTTCTGATACAACTGACAACGACATTTGTGTTTATATGAAAATATAAATTACTTCTATCTTTATTAGGTACACGTCGATGTTTAAAAAGTTAGTGGCGCCCTAAGCTTGTATAGTCTGTCAACCCTCTGGCATACCCAGTGTAACACTAACATGGAGTCGATCCACCCTTGAGAGAGTCTCTAGCCGGGATCTGTCTGTTAAGGAGAGAACAGTGTTACAACTTCGACAAAAAAAAGCTCTCGTGTAATTATAAGTGAAAAAATGTAATTGAGGATCACTTCCTGAAAATTTTAATGGCACATATGTGTTCCGAAAACATGGTCCCGTGATATCCAGCCTACTCACGTTGGAGGTACCCTAGCCCTTTCAGTATATTTTCTTGTAATTCTGCAAATAATGATCCAATTTCAATAACGATATATTTCTTGAAAAACGTCCAAATAACATGTGCTTTTTTGAGAATTTAACTTGGTCTATGAAACTGAGGATAATGAAATTTGTGTTAAATTAATTTACAGTTTTTGTTTTAATTATATTAATTGATAATATTTTATTAACAGAAAATCAAACTAGATTAATGTAATTGAATATTCCACAATATATTATTATTTGCTGAACTAGTTTCGAGTATTTTATAAATGGTTTCTGTTGTGTATTTCAGATCAAATATTTGGGATGGAATCAATATTGTTATTCAGTTCAAATTAAAATAATTGAAAGCTGGTCGATTCATATTCATATTAGGTTTTTAATCAATCAGATTTATGATGGATTGTTTTACATTTAAACAAAACGCCAAATCAATTATTTTTTATGGGTTTTCGCTTGCCTAATTGCTAGTATACAAAAAAGGGATTGAAAAAAAAATTATAAATCATATAAAACAGATATGCTATGAAAAAATGCAAATTTTTATACTTTTTCCAGTAGGGCCTAGCAAAATTTCAGTGACATTTTTTTCAATTTTTTTGCTATAATTGCTATTTTCAATATTTGTTAGATTAGGGTATACTTGCATTCTGCACCTCTATTTTTTGCACCTATTCTGAGGCAGAGTATCTTGGTCCATAAAATCTTCACCCAAAACTGTGGAACCGATATTTCCGTCCTGCCAGTAACACAGTAGGTATTCAATAGTCTGTTCTTTTCCTTCTTCACATTCTTTGCAGTGATAATAATTCTTTATTCCTCTTTTTATTTACTCACACCTACTAAATTGTGGAGAATTCTTGATAAGAGCAGAGAGTAGTAGCTCACAATCCTACAAAAGTTTAATCTACCACGTTCTATATTTCAATATAATGGTTAAGGGGGAATGAAAATGCCAATTAAATAAAATGGACAAAACTTTCATACTTTTCAATGTCAGTATTGTGTGTCCTCACTCCTGTACTGCGCCACATCACTCTAAAATTTTGCGCCCAGAGCTCACAATTACATACGACTGGGTGCTATGAGAAAGCACGAGCAAAAATACAATAACCCGTTAGGCTGCAGTGTTATCGGAGACTTGTCAGACGGGCTCGGGAAAAAAAACGGGTCTATTGACCAACTATCATAGAGGGCTATGGTTTAAGTACGTGGGTTAAGGAGCTTTCTGATGATGTTACATGTTTTAAGTATAGCCGCTTTTTGTGTTTGGGTGTGTATGTTTGATGATATATTAATCCAATCAAAATTTTGTATGAATATGTCAAGTGTAACTTCAGTCGGTGATAAAGGCGATTTTTTATTGGTATACCAAATATACTACCTAGTTGTCAGCTGAGATTTAGAGGTGTGTGTCCGGTGCGCAGTTACTACTGCTCGATGTAGTGGTCTGTTTCTTTTAGTGGTAAAGTTATTCCTGTAGATATTTAATTTGTCTTTGATTAAGTTCAATTATATTGATAAGTCCTCGTTTTTCTTAGTGCCGGAGTAGTGTGATTCGCTCTACAGCAGAGTTTGTTTGGTACATTCGGTGTTCGGTGAGCATGGTTCTATTCCATCGATCTAGTCTCTCTGTATAAGTTTTTGCCCATTACATTATCACAAACGAGTATGTTAATAGTGGTATGGCGTACATAATGATTGCTTTGATTATGTTCTTCGAGTTAAGTTTGCTTTTAATTATCCATTTAATTCGTTCTTCTTATTTCGGTGTCAGGTTTTCGTTTAGGGTTATGGTTAATTCTGATATTTTGTAGGTATCCTAGGAATAAGTATGTGTCGTTCTTTAGCTTCTGTGTGAGTTCTTGGATGTTGTCATGTCCTACGTTAGTATATTGAGCTCATTTTTGCATTCTATTGAGTATCTTCAATTTGTCTTTTTCAAATTCCATTTTGATGTTTTCCATGGTTTGGATGAGTTGTTTGATTGATCCGTATAGTTTAATATCATCCATGCATAGAAGGTGGTTCATTGTGTGTAGTACACGTAGTCTATTTTTAATGTTGTATCCACTTTTGAGAGGGAGAGAAATCTGCTCAACTCTCATCGAAAATGTATAAGAATTTCACCAACAAATCGATGATATCATTACATACTATCGAAATGACTTGTCCTTGAAATATTGGAAATCAAGAGGTTGTCCGGAGTGAATCGAAAGAAATAACAGAAACAAATTGACTAAGCAAACATTCGTGAAGTTATCAAGTTCAAAAGAATTATGTTGGACATATTTTATAGCAGGAGAAATTAATCTCAATTTTAGTTTCCACATTTCTCAATATTAGTCAGTTGTTATCCCAAAAACGGAAGCTGGGCGTGTTTGAGTTTTAATTTTTGTTAGCTGTTAATAATGATTGCGCTCCAGGGAAGCCTATCTTAAGCGTTAGCTGCTGATGTTTTTCTCAGATCCATTAACTTGAAGACGCCATTAATCATTCTCTTTTTGGATTTAATTTTATTTTATTATAACAGTTTGCTTATCTTGAACATAACTGTTTTCACCAAATTTTATAGCGCTTCAATCTGACCTTCTTTACGATCCAATTTTCATCAAGATTATTAATCTGCTGTCTAAATCTTCCCTATATTATATAAATTCAAGACCATATCGTAGTTGTAGTTATTTATAATTAATTCTAATTTTTTGTGAATGAACATTATCACTTATTCAAGCATCGGCTTAAGCTCGATTGTGTCTTATTTCAAAATGGAGTTTCATCATTTCGTGGCTGGCGTGAATAACTTGACAAGTGGAAAATATTTTTTATTATTTATTTCAAAGTAATGCTTATTTATGTATATTGCACTTAATCACTTCAACACAGAACAAACACCCTCAGTAACATTAAATAAAAAACCTGAACTGACAATTAGGTACACTCTCTCACACTTAATAATTGTCAAAAATTAAAAACTGTGCGTTTAGACATATTCACGCGGAAAGTATTTAATAAAAAAAAATTCTGCTTCAAGAAGAGTGATCATTCACTCTTAGCACAATAACTCACGAATTGATGAATAGAATATCATTAAATTTTGACAGCTGACTTTTTGAGGTTAATAACTAGCGCCATCTTTGTGTCAGACCCGGTACTTTTCAGTCCATGTGTTAAAAGGTGTTGATATATTTGAATGAACAAATAACGACTGTCGCTAAGACTTAAATTACAGTTTACTTATCAATGTTAAAGAACCATTAGCTTTGTTCGCCATATTCAATTCTCGGCCAGTTTAGCTTCGTCCATCGTACCACTCTTCAAATCAATATGGGAAAGACATTCACCAAACTTGATCGTGGACCACGTCGTTTTATATCATCTACAATCAACCGCTTACATCAATATATGCTTCGATACGTTATCCCTATTATTATCACCTATGTATCTTCCCCATAAAACCCCCACATTAAAATGGAAAAGGTTCTCTCCTTACTTATTAATTTTATTCTATCTCGTTGTTATTATCAACTTAATAATCGAAAATAAAGATGGAAACTGCAGAAACGTCTTTTCCTTGTTGCAAAATACGACATTGCATTGAATCGAACAACCTTTCTCACTGTAAAATCCTCTCGCTAAATGTTGATGAAATACAACAAGATCATCTGAGAAACAGGCTGGCTTTGCCTTTCCATTATTCAGTGATATAACATACATAGGATTAGTAAATAAAGCCAATTCTCTCTTGGGATTATACCCTATCCCCAACAGAACTGGGAGACTATCCTATATATTGAGATAAAATATTAAAATTAAAAAAAATTTCACAGATAGAAGAGAAATCAGATATTGTAATTTCATGGAAAATGAATAACGATTTTGATCTATGTAATAATTAAAATAAAATTTAACGTTATTTACTATAATTATAGAATATAAATTTGTTGTAAAACTCAGGATTTTTTTTAAAGACATTTCAAATATCAATTGGCATGTTTATCAATATTTGGGCTAGGTGGAAAATGTGTAAAAAAGTGAGAAAGAGAAATTATTTAAATGAACCCTGAAATTCAATAAAAATTAAACTTAACAAATCGTAGAATTTTCTCCATAATATTTATATTATAAATAATATCTGACCAGTGTACAAACTTTTTTGTGCCGAAATATACATTGAGTTGATATCGTTATCACGAGTTTTCAGTCATATCCCTTCAAATTATGTGTTAATTTGGCATTTTTAAATTTTATTTATATTGTGTTGAATAAATATCTGTAGTGTTCTTTCTCTGAGAATCTATGTTCAAGTGAATTAACATCAGTCATTCGCTATAGATTCCATACAACACAATTATACTCCACATTTGAACGAACTTAAAAGCAGTAGAGAACTTTAAATGCTTGCGTTTGAAGCTTTTGAAGTTTTCCGAGCCGAGCATTTTATTTGCTTTTGCGGCTATCTTGGAGAACTGGGATTGAAATAATAGCTTATGGTCTAAAACCACTCCAATGTCTATCATCATGTTTGCCTCTAACCACTTCAACTAAATCCACTACTACCAAGCTAACCCGGACTTTCATTTAAAGTCAAACGTCATGTTTATATAGTTTATGAGTACATGCAATTCAACTTTGAAATCACAATATTTAATTTGTGTCCTTGAGATCATCCTTATGAAAAATAGCGAATACGGCAAATAACGTGTAGTTTGGTAATAAAATGGAAAATATCAGCCATGCCAGGTTTTTCATCGAATTTAGTAAGGTCAGGGTATTGTAAGGTAAGTGTTCCTGAACTTATTAAAAAAAATTGATGCTAGGTTGAATTCTATATTCACTGGCCTACATTGAAAAGCTCGAAATAGTGGAGAAAAATGGAGTAAACTCTGTGTAATGGTAAAAATAACCTCTATTCAAATTGCATAGCAATACAGAATCCTGAGGCACAACACCTAGAAGACCGCTCGATAGGAGAAGTACACTTACCCAAGCTAACGCCCGCGGATATCCTGAAATTCCTCCGCAATATACGACTGAAGGAGCAATTTCTCTCTGAGACTTTTCTGGGTAAAACGTAGGAAAAAGATGTTTCCGGTCTCAGTGGATATCACCCCACATACAACCTGCCACTTTTTTCCATTAGTCTTGGAATACCATCACTATCTAGACCAGGCAATATTGTGTGCTATTTTTGATTGAAAAAAATCCGTAACGTCTATAAAAATCCACAGATCCACGAAGCATGAAAGACCGCACATCAGCAAATGAGCTTTTTGAAGAAGGTGTGCAGAACTTAAAAAGGTTAAATTTAAGTTGGAATTATCATTGTAGTTTAACATGGGATGGTGAACCAGGCATGATTGGTTCAAGAAATGGATCAATGACTATAATTTTACATCGAATGGAAATCCAGAACTTGGAGCTGTCATTACCAGTTCATTGCATCATCCTCCAGCAGGCTTTGTATTATAAAATAGTTGAAATGATACTTGAATACTTGACATTGTGAACTTTATTCGTTCCCGTAGTTTGAATCATCGGCAATTTCAAGCAATTTTGGAAGAAATAGCCAATGAATTTTTTGTCCTCGCGCTTTTTTAGCCGAGATTTCTCTAACGGGGAAAGAAAAACGGTACCCTGACTTTGTGATGCATCGTGGCTTTGGGACTTGGCTTTTTTGACAGACATAATATATGCATCAACTGCATTTGAAATTACAGAATCAAGGCAAATTATGAAATTGAAAACCAATACTCATCTTAAACATTTGTACGAAGAAAACCGAAAAAATTTGATTTTTATAAAAACCTTCCTTGGGAGAGTTTTCCCGAAATAATAAAAAAAGAAGAAATATGAGTTTTTCTAATGTTTGGGTCTACATATTTGTGGGAGCAAACATTTTCAAGAATGCCTGATCTAGACAGACTCAAATACACTTATCCACTTAACAGAACAAAGGAAAGATAAACATTAAGATATTGTTAAAAATAGGTAATAATCCATTAAATATTTTTGGGAAAAAAAGCTGAATGCCTCCTAGAATTTTACCCTGATTTATCAACTTAGGGGCATGTTAACCTTTATTATCCGTATAACATTTCAATTTAGTGACTAACATTGTAATATTCTTGTTGTTTTTTTTTTAACAAAAAGCTTTTACACAAGCTTTTCTCCTTTGTTTGAGATTCGGTGGAGTTTATACACATTCTTGTGAAATATACTCCCATATAGTTTCCTGGTTAATTTAATTTGATTTCAGAGTTTCGTATTCCTCGGCTTTTTTTTACCAATTATCCACATGAACGATCATTAAAATGAGAAGCTACAGACAATCATAATTTATTATTCTCAGTAGAGGTTGTGGTGCCTTTGATACGAATACTGTTGCTACAGTGAGAAAAGTCCTACACAAGCCAGCAGAAAAAATCACGACCCCGGAAAATCTTGCAGAGTCGAATTATCTCGGTTTCGCAAACTTCATTAATTTCTTGCGGTCTATAAATTCGCAACAATTTCACGAACAGCTCTAAATCTTGTTCCTACACTGAAAAAAGACCTGAACAAGCCAGCAAATAAAATCGTGTCTCCGGAATAGCTTGCAAATTCAAGTTATCCCGTTATCACGGAATTTATTAATTTCTAGCGGTCTATTAATTTTCAAAAATTCTACGAACAGCTTTAAATTTTGTTCCTACACTAGGAAAAGCCCTGAACAAGCCAGCAGGAGAAGTTAGGATCATAATTAATCTTGCAGACTCAAGTTATCCCAGTTTCGCGAGATTTATTAACCGTTTGATGCCTATAAATTCGCAAAAACCCCACAAAGAGCCTCGAATATTGTTGCAGCACTAACCCACTCTGGTTTTGAAGGGGCGGCTACTTCCTTTAACGGCCCGGGCCCGACCTTGGGCCTCACAAAACAAACAATCCGTGAGGAGACGAGGAACTGGTTAAGAAACCAGCATCTTGCTCACTGGAGGGTTCTATAGGGTCTCAGGCAGTCCAAGCTCCTATTGAGGGATGGACTGATGGTCATGCTAGAGCTGCTCTAGAACTACCAAGGAGTAGATTAAAAAGGATAGCAGGTCTGCTAACAGGACTGGGAAGCATTTTCGGATTAAAGTTATTTGAGCTAAATCGACTTAAAATCACCTCTAGTAACTGTAGTTTCCGTTTGGCAGGAGAGTTTCTGGACACCCTGTATAACGAAGGACACCTCCAAACACTACTTTATGTGATATTATAATAACAATTCCAATGTACATAAAAATCAATTTGCTTGCAACAAAAGTTTTGCATTCTTATTTCCGTATAAAAGACAAGAAAGGAAGTGAGAATTGAAAAAGCAAACGTGCTTGACACGATTTTTGCTTGGTGAGTAGATCAGCGTTAATCAAAAAAGGAGCTTTGTAAATTGAGTAATAAATATTCTCGCTCAGCTGCTGAGAGATGTGACGTGAGCGCGACAGGTCCTACGTCAAGAAGGGAGTATGATATAATTATTATTTGAAAGTTGATTATACAGGGTATGGTCGTGAACACGTTCGATGCGAAGAGGACATTTGCATATAGGTAACTTCGTTATTATTGGTCGGATTGCAGTGAGATGAACTGCACTTTGATAAGATGAAATGAGATAAACGACACATTAAAAAATCATGCGCAGTATTAGCATCTAATTTTGTTATTATTGATCCGATTTGCATGGAGTGAACTGTATGTATAATGTATGATAAAAAAACATTAGCATGGATATCTCTATCAATAGTTAGATTTAAGTGTGGTATTTATTTCATTGCTAGTTCCAGTATTAACCCACGATTCTTCCATATAAATCATTTTAGTTTCGTGATTCCTCAGTTTATCCATTTTTCCACCCCTCAGGACTTTTTTCTTCAATCCAATGTACAAAAAGGAACTTACAAAGAAAGCTGCAGCTTTCCGGAAATAATTCCACTTTGTTTATCTGATTCGATTAGGATAATATACATATATATGTATATATACTTTCTTAAATTCAAGTAAATAGGAATGACAACTTACCTTAAACACTGCTCTTGACATGCAAATCCAATTCTAGTTGTACTTTTGTATCAAATGAGAAGCTCCTTTCTTCGGTAGTTTGATTTCTATGGTGATATACATCGGCGTGACTCTGAAACGGAAATACTGATAATAAATATTGTGATACTCGAAAATATTAAAAAACAAAATGGAGTTGGGAAAAAACTTTGATAGCAATCTCAACTGACAAGTGGGAAATATCTTTTTAAAGCCGTGTCGTGGATGTTTTCAATAATTGTTTATCTATAATTTTGAACATTCCATCTGAATTGTTGAAAACGGTTTAACATAAGTAGAAGCGGCTTTAGATGGAAGTAACTCAAAAACCGCTGGTACATAGTGTCCATTTTCAAATCCGTGTAGAGTGAACAATTGGTAAAAAAACTTTGGGCAATATTGAAATGTGCCGTCTACGTAAATTACTTCTACAGAACACAAAAAATTCAAATTTGTGAAGCATGAAAATAATACAATGCTATTTTCTCGATCGTTTGTTATTAAAAAACTTGCTTCTTGTATCGTTTTAATATACATCGAGTCTAATGCTTCTTGAACGTCCTGCACGCTTTTCGGCAACGGAGGCAAATATGCTCGACGCGCATTGTATAAGTTCTTCCGTATGTATCTTATGTCCACTACTGTAAGTTCTTGAAGAACTTCGGGAGTTTCTGAACAATATAAGAATATATTAACCTCAATTATGCCTAAGCACATTGACACTTCTTACCTTTTATCTCCTTATGTATCACTTGCAATGGTGTAACTGATATTTCTTCTTCAGCTTTCCTTTTTAGGCTGTTACTGATTTTTTCACGACACAGTTTTGCGGAATCTATATTATGATTATGGATGAGATTCCTGTTGATGATATCCTTCTCATTAATGGTATAGAATTTGGCTTTGCAATTTTTATTTGTGCAACGCCAATGAGTTTTGCCAGAAACAGATTCTTCCTTTGCAAAATTTAGCTTCTTCTATTATTATTATTTGTTCCAGTTTAGAAATCGGACGAACTTACTAACACGAATGCAAAAACTAAACTGATCTATATACCTACGCCTCAAATTGTTATCGTAAAGTCATTAGGGGATAATCCTTTGAATCTCTGGTGACTTTTAAAATTGGTGGAATCGGTAGAAAGTTGTAGACCCTCTTTAGGGTCACTTACCTATGAAAAAGAAACATTTTGGGTATACCTGGCTACAAACTGACCGCTGTACGCAATTTACCAACCCCGTTAATACTTTGACGCACATATAAATAAACTACAGATATTCCAAATGCTCACCGCATTTTGGCAACATCTTAATCTAGAATAAAAATGACTTGGGTGATTTAGATCAAGGCGATTAGTGTTGTGCACAGTACTCTTCACATATCTCCATTACTGATATAAATAAATCTCTCCCTTGAGGTATGGAATAAAGAAGTGATGACAACGTTTATAAGCTGGAATACAATTTTCATAGAAGGTTGTACAATAGACAAATATTGGAAGTAGTCATAAAATATTTTACAACCGACATTTATTATCTAAACCATATATTATAATAGGCTAAATAAATACTTTGATCCATGAAATAAACCTTGTTTATGAGCACTACTACCTCAATATGCTATTGCTTCCAACAATAAGGGTTGAAGCGGAATAAATATTATTTGTTTTATATCATAAGCTGGTAGAGGAGAGGATTATATAGAGTCCGTATCGACAATCTGATAATTTATTCAAGTACGGTAGAGAAAACTATGAAGTTACAAAACAAAGTCAACATGAACTTAAGACACAAGAAGTATATTTTAACGTTAGTTTTGTAATTTATACATCTTGAGTGAAATCTGTGTTTCACACATAAAACCCTAGGGCTGTATTTAGTGAATTTTGATTTGTAAATAAAATTTAGGAAAATATGAGGTGAAGTATTTAATATTCAGGTTTGCTAAATCCACCTTGTACTACTAAAACTGCGTCCTCACCGAGTCGACAGTGTCGACTTGTTGTGTACGTTGCAATCGACGGTGTGAAATACCAAAAGAGCTGTGTAAATAATCTGACCAATCACTAGGCAGCAGAAATGCCAACTTAAATTCAAATCGCTCCTCTTAGTTTAAAAACAAGGTATACTATCCCTGGATTGCCAAAACATTTGAATTTGTCCGTTATTGACCTAGTTTAACAATAGAAAAAATTATGAAACTCTCAGTTGGCTAGAAGACGCAATAATTATCAACTCCATAGCTAGTAGTAGAAAAAATTCATTAATATACAAACAAAGAAACATTTAAAGGCACACTGAGGAAAAAGTTTATCCAGCATTGTGCAGAGGGACGGGAAGGGAACAAACAACTCCCAAGTCACTGTAACAGCAATATGACGTAAGCATAACCTATAAGCTCTTAATCACATCAGACTTGTGGTCCTATATCAACCCTTATGTAGCCAACTTCTCTCATAGTGAATATACGTCACAGCATAAATGGCGGATTGTTTAAATAATCCAAAAATTGAGTTTTCAAATCGACATAAAAACCTTGTGAGAATAATTATATTGATTATTTTTTGACGTTTCTCGAAACCTATAGAAATTTTCAATTTCAGGAATTTATATACGTTCTAGCCAATCAAAACATTATTATAGTAGGAATAATCTACTTACACTTTGGCAAATACAGGAATGAATGTGAAATAGCCACACACGTTAATGTGCGTTATTAAATGATGGTAGTAGGGGTTAGTACAGTCCCTGAAGCCGCTATACTTGACTGTTATTGTCAGTTCTATTGTATCTGTTAGATAGTGAAGAGCACTGCGTGGGTACCTGCTTTCATTGTTTTTACGGGATACCGAGAAAAATATTTATTGGTGCAAAATAAAGATATTATATAAAATGGAATGCAAATCAAAAGTGAAAAGAAAAGTTTTGACTGGACAGAGTTGAGAAATTTGAGCTGATATAACTTATTCCATGCGCCGGGAAGCATCAGAAAATAAAACCTATAAAGGACATTCAAAAAGTTCAAGAACGTGTTGCTATTGCCACAGGTGTCAGTGTGCATACGATTTCAAATATTGAAAGATGAGGCAAATAGAAAATGGGGAATCTTCATCATTTTCTACTCCAAACAAAAAAAGAAAAATATCAAAACCCAAAACAGGCTTGGATAATTGTGATAATGGTGTTCTAAGAAGATATATTTTGAATTTTCAAGTGACCCATAAGAGTGTACCAACCTTGCGCAATATACATAGAATATTTCACGATGAGTATAGCTACACAGGTTCAAGGGGAAGTTTAAGAAAATGTATGCATAGCATGGGATTTCGGTGGAGGAAAACTAAAACAAATAGAAAACTTTTAATGGAGAAACCTGATATCAGACAATGTGGAAATTGAAAAGTGTCCAAATTATAATAACAGAAAAGCAGACATGCAAGAATGGCTTAGACAGCGAAACATTATACCGGATATGCTAAAATTCAATTTATACTATTTAATTGAACAGCACAAACCACAATTTAAAAGGTATGAAATAGATCAGATTTTAAACACACATGGTCACGAAACTCTTAGACTTCCGCCTTACCACCTTGACCTGAATCCCATCGAGCTAGTTTGGGCTTCATTGAAACAATATGTATAGCAGACAGAAACGTCAATTATAATTTGAGAGAAGTAAAAAATCATTGAAAATGAATGGAATTCACGGTGTAACCATGCAATAAAGTATGAAAAAATGTATATGGACATGGAACCTTGCCTTGATGTAGCAATAAACCAAATTATAATTTGTCCACAGGACGACGACAGTGACACTTTAGATTTAGAAAGTGATGAAAGTGAAAGTGACATAAACAATAGTGAGAGCGACGTACAAATATCTATTGTTTAAATTAATTTAGTGAATAAATATTTGATCTGTACTTTCATTATGTATTTATAATTATTGTTTCAATGCTTTCGAAGGGTTTGAATCCCTGTTCTGACATACATCCGGATTAAGTCAAAAATATTGGAATTCCAACTACTTGTTTCTTCAAGCTAATATCTGCATTCTTATTTCGTATAGACTTGTATTGTTCCAACAGATATCATTAAATATATTATTAAACAGTAATAAATACTATTAATACCTTCATTAACGTCTCCTGAATAATTAAAGAATGTTACTTATTATACTTTGATTATTTACTGTACTAATTCACCAAGCGCATATTACCCTCTTTATCATCCGAATACTTTCTCATTTTAACTTCGCATCTCTTTTATGTTTTTCGACATTCACTCCTGTATTTGCCAAACTGTACATTGGTCGCGTTCATCTCAACATTGCGCTACCGGAGTGATAATCAATTTCCTGCTGAACGCGTGTTTTGTCAATTGATTGATGTGAGCGCTGTAGTAGCAGTCGCCATTTTTTCCCATCAGAATTGAAATACGCTACGCTACCGATCAGTGATGCATTAACTGTCATTTATGACAAATATCATTCGAATAAACATATAAAATGACGTAGCATATTTTTGTTTACAGATATTTTAGACCTTTGTATCTTGAAAATGAATGAACACCACTGGGAGCTATTAAACTAAATTGAAATCGCCGATGAATGAATAATTATTGCAGTCATATGTCAAATAAAATTTGATTATGTTGTTGTATCAAGATTAGAACGTTCAGCAGAATTGAGAAATGATGGATTACTCTAAAAATTCCACACATGCGATTTTTTCCTCGTGGGTACCCAACAGTAAATTGTACTGGAAATTTTCAATAACTCTGATCACCAGCTAACTGGAATGTGAACTCCACGTAATTCAGGACACTTTTCTATAACTTTGTACAATATTATACCTAGTTGAAGTGAATAGATTAACAAGAATGTTGATCAGATTTCTCAAAACTATTGAATAATATAACAATTTATTAATATTTCAAGAATTAAATTATACACCAAAAAGTCTTCAAAGCCTCTATTACAAATTGAAATATTCAACTGCATGGTTGAGGAAATAAGTTGAAACTTCCCTTGAGAATTATTTTGGCTCATCTTTTTGTATGCTTTTGTTTATTGAGTCTCAACGTGAATATTGGATTAAACTATCAATTTTGCATGTCATCAACGTCAGTTTACATATCACATTCTAATATTCGTTGCTGACGATGTGCAATCAAATTATAAAGTCAAATAAACTGCAAATAAATCAAATATTTATCTACATCGGACATTTTTTCATTGATTTTGCTGTGAATAAACCTGTAGAGTTGAAGAAAATGACTGGAATATTCTGAAGTTGAATGTTTTGGGTTTTTTTATTCGAGCTCGAAGTCCTTTTTAGGATTTGTTCTGAATTCAAGTGTTTACTGGAGTAGTGGAATGCATATTGACTACTACGCGATTTTCACCGGTGGAATTTTGGATTTCAGACTCATAATATGATTCTCCGCATATTAAGGAAGACAGTGCAGTTTGGATTTAGGTCAAGATAATTGAGCTGACAAGCCTATTTGGGTAAAGGATTTCGAATATTTTGAGCTAAAAGTGCATTGGGAGTTCCAGAAGTGGAATACGAAAACGGTAGAGACCGAAACTGATTTTTTTAAAGAGTTTTCACTTTTTACTATGAATATTATGTTTTCAATAAAACAGCAGATAATTACAAATATTTTACATAGCAAAAAGGAACATATTACTTTTTAAGTTAGGAAAAAACTAATACAATGTATTAATATAATGTATAAATGAATTAACTTATTGAATGTATTAATCGTTTTATTCTAACTAAATGAACAAAATTTAAAATATTTAAACTATACCTAACCTGAATTGAAATTCCCAAAAGTTGTTAACAAATATAAGCTTAATCCTTAAAGGACATAATCCTTCCGGCAGCGTAAAATTTAAGAGTGTCTCTTCGGGGCTCCAGGTACTTAGCGTCCAATTTGAGGCCGCCCCTTATGATAAATATTGGTACAAGTTGCAAATAAATTAACGTTTATCTGAATGAAATAAAGTGAAAAAAAATAAGTGGATACATTTTTAGAACATAAGTAGTGACGTAGGTCTGAGGCACCGTGTACCTACCCTCGTATTATAAAAGTTGTGAGGCACACTGACGCATTATTCCGTACCATTACTGCTAAAACACTAACGAAAAGATATTCGAACTGGCACGAGGCTCCTTCGCCCAGTACAAAGCCAATTAAATCGTTGCGGTCCGTCAGATCGGGTGTCACCACTGAAGGGTTGGAACAATTTCGACTCTCTAAAAGCGGAAACAGAAAGATAAATATTAAGTATGTCCACCACGACATGAAGACTGCATATTTAGACATTTTGTGGAAATATTGAATAACTGTTTAATAAGGCCCTTAATTAATTCCGAGAGAAGATATATTTTTGTCATATACATTGTATTATACATTGAAGACTGTACTCAATCCCCATCTTTATTAATTGAAGTTGATAAAGTTGAATGTAGTGAAATATTCACTTCAGATTTGCATGTATAACAATTATATTGTGCTATGAAGTTCACAAAAGAAAACTTTCCACAGTTTAGGTAATGGAATTCACTGCACGTAATCTCTATTTTCTTCGCCTCTTTTCAACTTTTCATATCCTCACCAGCTTTTGGTGCACTATATTATGAGGATATATGTGTATTATATTAAAATATTCTCAAATTTTTTAAAGAAATATCTTTGTCTTTGTTGAGATTACGGGAAATATATTATAAAAATAGTACCTTAGCTGGAATTACCACATTCATTATTTTTAAAGTGCCTTCATTTTGGTTTTGTTTGAATGATAAACAATATGAAATTCTGTATCGCAAAGTTGCTATTGAGCAAGTGGTTTAGAACAAGGTCAGTTGTTAGGTTGCCGCTTGTCTGCAATTGGTATTCTGTAGAGGCAAGCAGTGGTTACGAAAGTTAATTTATAGTTGTTTCTGATGAACCACAATATTTGTGGTTGTTTACGCTGGCAACTGTCAGAGAAGGTAGAAGTGTGGCGATATGAAGATGGATCCGTGGATTATGAAATTAATGAAATACACTGGTGCCCGATGATTAAATGCCCAGGCGTTAATGGTATGAAATCCTTAGGGTCAGAGGATGAGGGGGAAATGGGACGTGAATTCATTATTGCCTCTACTTCTATTAATAATGTATAAAAATGTCCAAATGTCCATATTCATGTAAAAGAAAATTGTTTTCCGAGGATTTTGAGCAAATAAGGGCTGTTAATATAAAACATTCTTGGTTTAAAGCCATTCATTGGCGAGTCTGGCTTTTTAAGGGTCGGCGGGAGATTGTCAAATTCCAGTTTTAGCTTCGAAAAGAAACACCCTCTAATTTTATCAGAGCGTCGCCATCTTACTAAACTAATCTTTATTTATGAACTTATGAACACTAATAACAAAATAGGTATTCTTGTAACCTCACTTTTCTCAGTTGTCAGACTAGTTAGTGGAAAAGTAGGACCAATTTACACTATAAAAGTGACTAATCATTCTTCTTAACTACTAGTAGTCACCAGAATAGCAATTTTATTGAAAGTTGTTGAAAAGTTACTATCTATAGTTGGTTGTCAGTCAGTTGCTTGACTGCCACTTACAGAATAGGCCTGTATATACAGTTCGTCATTTAACCCTCTTCTATGTAAAATAATTAAATGTTAATTCGAATATAGAATGATTGGTTACTGTTTCTTGTATCATATCCATAGTTTTTCATGAATATTTATTTATATTAAGCCTATCATACAAGCCTTTTATTTTTAAATTAATATTTTTGACTTACGCCCTACGAGGTACGGAACGATGAAAAAGAAGAACTGTCAATCCAACATCAGATTCATGGAGCACAAACTTGTATAGGAAAAATCTTGAAAAAGTGTCCAGCGGTAAGGTACAAATAGTAGATGGCGCGAAGTTTTTATAAAAATTTACAATGTAAAAAACGTATGTCGTGAAAAGTTGTCCAACTAGAAGTGAAGTTAAAAATAAAAAAATTACACACCCCAGCCCCTGTCTAATTTTCGAGCAACAGTAAGTGGTTGATGTAGGATTCTCGGGTTAGGTTTATTGTTTTCATTACTATTTTGCAACATAATTGCCTATATAATGATATTGAAGAAACTTACCTTCAACCAAACATAGCACCAGCTACGGGAAATACTCATTTTTTCCTTGAAATTTGCTAAAACCAAGCGTAAAAGGTAACCGAATGAAAATAAACAAACCCTCCATTTACATAACCTAAAATTTAACACGTCAAACATGATTTTAATCGCTAGCCTCCCCAGCGCCACCACAATTTTCCTAATTTCGACGGACACTTTTTATATACAGAGTTTGTGCTCCTTATATCTAGTCTCCATGATCAGATTGACTTTTCTAGTTTTCGGTAAGTAAAGGAAAAAACTACAGCTTGGCAACATCATAATATTTTGTTCTGCAGCGTCATCGTCTTTTTATCGTAAATAAACCATATCAAAATCTTTTCGATGAGCTAAACGCAAATTTCTGGGGCAAGCCATTCACGCACCAGCCACAAGATTTAGCTTCAATAATAAGTTCCAAATAACCAGACCATGTAGGTGGAAAGTAGGTGTACCTATGAAGGTTGTGACAACCTGGTATACGGACAGCTCTAAAGCAAAGCCAGGATTGTAGGGATGAAACAAGGGATATGTATTCCAGTAAGCCTATCTAAGAATATCACAATCTGCAAATCAAAAGTTCATTTTTATTACTTTATTATTACTGTATTAAAAAAAAACAGGCAATCCTGGTGGCTCCCGACATAAGTCTTTAATAACTAAATGACTTCATTTCAGTGGCTTGAATTTATTTTGGGGATGCGATAGATTGTTACTACAAAAAACATTTTATGTGAGTGGAACAGAATACGAGACAATTTAAGGACTTCCTTGAGTTTGTAGTATAAATTAAACTACATTTAATTCAAACTTCAAAAGGTGGAAGCAAATTACATCAATTTACCTGTTCAAGATAAATATACCATTACTTTAAATAGTTAGGATTATTCGAGACCATTGGACACAATGAAAGTAGCTTCCTGTATATTCTCATCAAACGAAACAAGAGTTTTATTAACTTAAAGGAGAAATTTCCGTCCATTCTAGATTTATATCAAAGTGTGAGAATAACATTTTGCTCAAAAGGTTTAAAAAAATGAAAAAGACCAACTGCAATTTAGATAGTATGCGAAATAAGCACAAGATAAATTCTTTTGTGGAACGAAAGAACGATAGAATCGTAAGATTTCCGTCCTTTTTGGTAATGAAACAGTTTCCAAGCTCTTAAGATTATTTTCACTTCTACGAAAAAAACTTGAATCCTTTTAAGTCCTACATTCAAAAGGAAATTAATGGAAATTTCTTACTTATCATCACTACCCATCGAATTTCAAGAAATAGGAAAACTAGATGGATATTATTAAAGAAAATTATGGAAGGAAATGTCGTCTTCCGTAAAATGTATGATGTGTACCAATGAAAGCAGGAATACCCCAGATTCTCGAGAATAGAGCGATATGTGTTATTTCATCCTTGGTATGAAATAATTCTGGTCAATAAAATTCCCCAATGGAGCATAAGAGAGGGATAAAATATTGTTTAATTTGGAAACGGCAGTTTGAAACAGCACACCAAGTAAATTTTGTAAAAGCAAATTTGTATTCAACATTAGACCAGATTACTTCGCTAATGAAGCGATCTTGAAAGGTACAGAAACCAATTGGATATATAGAACAGATGTTACAGCAGCACGCAGACAGTGTCTGAAGCAAAACTGGGATATTGAATGGTATACCTTCTGTAGTCGAAGCAATAACCTTTATACTAAAATCCATCCTACTTTACCAATTGAGTCTTTTGCTGCTAGAAGTCACCCCAATAGAAACATCTACACCAAGTTCGTCAGATGTATTTTCAATCATGCCACCGTAAATGCGCACCTATACAGATTTAAACTGAGTGACATGGAATGATGTGACTGCGACGGCAATATTGATGACATCAATCACTGGATGTTTGGCTGTTTACATAATGACAATGCAGTTAAGTATATGACAGAATCCCTCGCAAAAGAACGGATTCCGCTCCCTCAGAATCAAGCTAGCGTTCTGTATCTCTCTCGACGTAATCCTAGGCTAAACCAAATAATATGGGAGTTTTTAAAAAGGACTAAAAGAAGAATTTAGTATCGGATGTCTGTGTCAGTGTATATCATGTGTATATCTGGTCAGTCTTGTTCCTCGTGTCTATCCCTGTGTTATATATTTTACCTTTTTTCCGTTGCCCGTTTTGTGTGTTGTAAAGTCGCTATGAAAGGCACCCTAGCGTGAAAAATAACCCTGTATAATCCTGTTGTTAGTTTCCATAACTAAGTAACCATCATTAAAGTTGATTAGGGTCTTGAATGGATAATACTTGCCTGGTCAATGCAGTGTTTAGAATATACTTGTCTTGTACAACCTAAGTACCATATCTAACCTACTATGCTGATTATTGTAACAAACAGTGCAACAGTACAATAAATTCGTGGCTGAATGGACCAAGCTGTCCAAAGCCAAAAAAAAAAAAAACTTTGGTATTTGGTTATATTGGAAATTCATTCCAACAGTTATGTAAGTGTTACAAAAACAAACATCACCAACTGTGATGGCAGAGATCTTTCTTTCCATGTATTATGACGAAATTATTAATATTTTCTATAAGTTCCTTGTGGCATTACTTATTATTTTTTCCTATTTTTTTGGGAATCAAACCACAATAATGTTTTTTTATTTTTTATTTCGACGTTTCGGTAGCGTTCCAGCTACCGTTGTCAAGATTAACTAGTATAGAAATATAATTTTTTTGGTCCCTATCTGACACAACGAAAAAATTTGACAACTAGACAATCAATAATATTTTGAAGTTTAAGACTACAAAACTTTGTTGTCAAATTTTATTAAGGTCCATTCATAGTAGATCACACCTCTGGTAGAATGTGAAATAAAATATTTTATTTTATGACATTCTAACGATATGTAGTCCACTAGAAATGGAATCCAGTGAAGTGCACGTTCCAGGAACGGTTTTTTATTAGCGCTATCCCAATAACGTTTCCAAAAATAATAATCTAATAGCTCGACGATACAATTCACAAGTTAGTTTTCACTTCTATTGGTAGTCCCGAAGGACCGCCCTTCGTTTTTTTTTAAAGACGAATAATTGAAGAACGCCTTCTTGTGGTATAGTTTTGAATTTGAAAAATATGGACCGTATGAAGATGACATAGAATACATTATATTATTTTTAGTACCCGTTAGAAGTGGTACGCTACTGGGATGAACGTTTTTCTATAACCTTTGTGCCAGTGCAAGCAATGAGCGAGAAAAGTTTAATCGCAGAGCGCATAAAATAAAAAAAAAGTCAACATTAATTTTTATACATAGAAGTTGAAGTATTTTTTCTTGAAAACTCAGGTCTTAGAATAACTATTTCAGATCAATTTATGAGTAGGTATATTATTAGTTACATGTCAGTAAAATGATCCAACAAGAATTTCCACTTTGTTGAAAACTTTAATGGGAAATATTTTATGTAATAACAACCACCCCAAGGTCTCTTAAGAACCTTTGTGTAGTACAAAGTTTGTCAACATCCTTAATTTCAAATTTAAGTTTATCAATGTGTTTGAAATTCCTTTTTTTGGCTAATTAACTTCCCAACTTAACTGACTAACTAGTTTAATAACTTGATTCACGTGGATCGAAACTCCGTCGTTTGATAGTATTTAAAATAGTTATTTTTGGTTATTATATGGATGTATTTTATTAATACCAGTGTAATTAATTACTCATAATTTTTATTATTAAATGTCACGCTAAGATAATGATCGCATCATGCAATAATGTAATTTGTGACAACTATAATTTATATTGAGATGGGAGTGTCGCCACTAATTTTTATTATTATGGAGTGTTATTGATAAAAAAATGTTTTTTAACGTTCATTTGTAGCCATAATACTGAACAAAACAAGATAAATTCAAGCTCTGGAAAGGGTTGACCATTCAAAGTTTTTCAAGGACCTGTATTGAAGAAACAAATGAGACTTTGGTAATAATATATAATCGCAACTCTACTTGATGGAATAAATGACTAGAAAAGCGAAGAAAATATGTTCGGCGATTATTCAAATGAGCTGAAGAATTTAGTAACTGGGAGCTTGAAACTATTCAACAACAAATAACAGTGAAGAAATCAGAAAGGCAAAGTTTTGGAAGTATATCTAATATATCCAATATATCTAGTGGCAAAATTTACAAGACTCTCTCTAGTAAGTGGAACTCTAGAAAAGCATCTTCACCTACTCCAATACAATGGTGATGTTTTCGTTTGCAGTAGATAAAAAATATTCAACGATTATCCCATGGAACGTTCTCTTGGGAAAATTCTTCACAGAGCTGGACTCTCCTGTTGGACATGTAATGGGATCTGTGGAAGATTTAACGACTCAGAACTCAAACAAATCTACTGGATATTTGTGATGATTGTTAGAGAAATCATCACATCTGAAGCTATTGCTTGGTGGTCAGAAGCTTCAGAGTGACGGTCCATAAACTTGACTGGGAATCAAGCAATCTAGAAATTCTTGCTGCAAATTCTTAAGTTTTTGCGGGTAGCTCCAAAAAGATGCTTCGTATGGAAAATATCATCCCAATCAACATTGAAGAGGGTTTCATCCTGCGTCAACTGATCATATGAAAATTTTATTTTAATTAAGTGGAATAGCCTAAATCAGGAGCTGGAAACCGGAAGAATTCATCATCATCTTACTACAAACCAATGTCTTGCGACTATCAATTAGCACCTTAATGGTATCTGAAATGTCATCCTCAACGTCCTTCAAAAATTCGTCCACTTCGGGGTGGTACGAAGGAGATTAACCTCTGACCTGATATCTTCGTGGAAAATGTTATGGCAGCGGCGGCTTTTGCCATATAAAATCGATCCTATTCTTCGTAGGAATAGTCATACTAACTATGAGCTGGAATTCTGTAGTCTGAATTTCGAAAGCATAATACATGTTGCTTATAAGTTGGAACAAATCCTTGGAATTCTTCCAGAATCTATGGAAAAGTGGATTGGTATTGGTCTTAATTTTCCTTGATGTATTAAAAAATAAAGCTAAACCCCATAAACACATCATAAGGGCAGCCAGTTTAAACAGCTTTTTCTTTAAGTTAATCGATAATGATAGAGTGGTGGTACTGGCCTCTACAGCAGCCAGGTTATTTTCTTGGCAAATTTTTTAAAGCACCTCTTCATCCTCCATCCATCCATCCAGCCAAAAGGGAATTCTCGAACCCAACTGTTGACACAACCTACGGTAATTCGTCTTTTCAGAGGTTTCCTGCTTTTTTAAACTTCACGTCTTCTTCGCAGGTCACACATTCCTTCTTAAAATAAACAGTTAATATCCTTTGTCAACGTCTCTTGGGGATTATTTTGTCCCATTTTTTCTCTGTCGAATATAAACTTTCCAGTATATTTCGTCAACCCGTTTTTTCACTGTTGTAATTCACAAATTTGAAATGTCTATATAGCGTGAAATCTTAAATTCCAAACCTCTTATTTCATGTGATGGAAGTCGCAAAAGTTTCGCGATTTCTTGGATTTTCTGTTATAGAGCTAGTTTAGATTTGGGACAAATTGAAGATATTAAAAGAATTTCCAGCCAGTTGGAAATAAGTTCCACGGAACGATGCTCTTGATCTAATTGGTCAGGCCCAATTCAGTTTTTCAAAACAAGATTATTTTGTGAACTGAAAATATTCACTGCACAATATTAACCGGTATTCATTTTACATTTCATACCGTGATATAATTGCCTTATCTGAAAAGTACCTACATTCACGGTATCAAAAACCAGCTTGCGGGAAACCAATTATCATTTAAATTGCCATCGTGCGCAACATAATATTCTCAACTTTATTATACGACAAAAACTGATTTTGTAGTTCCACTAACAATTCCTGAATTATATTCTGTAACTTAAATAGGAATTCAGCGTTGCATATTAACTAATAAGTTACAGTAGGTGTACACTTGCATTTTGAACTATTTTAAACAACTCTCATTGTCAACATAATTCCAACTCTCCAAACATTGGACAAGGGACAAATGTCATGTCATTTTGTAAGAGATATTTTCCCTAAACAAAGGGAAATCCTATCTGAGATTTAATCTGCTTTCCGTTTTATGGTGGACGATTATAGATAATACATAAAACCTTTTTTGACCGCAGTAATTATACTAGGACAGTTCCGCCTCATGGCGGAGGTTTCAACATGGGAATCTCCATGAGAAAATCGCGAAAATCCTAAGGTCTCAGAGCCCCGAAATTGTATGTTTTTTTGCGAGAATGCGATACTGCTTCATGGCAGGGTTTTAACATGGGAATCTCCATAAGGAAATCATCGAAAATGCTAAGATTCCCAAAACCCTGAAATTGGTTCTCTTTTGTGCGGGAATGCGATTCTGGCTCATGGCGGAGGTTTTAACATGGGAATCTCTATAAGGAAATCATCGAAAATGCCATGATTCCAAAAACACCGAAATTGTATCTTTCTTAGTGCGGGGGGATTTTCGCGATTTTCTTATAGAGATTCCCATGTTAAAACCTCCGCCATAAGGCGGAACTGTCCTAGTGTAATTACTGACCGCTACTTCGGAGAGTAGCTCTTTATGTATTCATTTACGTATCGAAAGTTGCGTTTTGTAAGTTCCATGTGCTGAAAGTGACAGTTCCGTACTAAGTATGTTTACCGAACAGGAAAGAATAATGATACTTATGAGGTTATGGTCGCTTATTTGATGATAGGTATTCAAATCGCTACCAAATTACCAAAACTGCAACTTTTAGGATCGTGATACTTTTTTAAAAAGTAGGTTCAACTAAAAATCGCCCTAAAACTGGCCGACCAAAGACTGTAACTAATGATGGAAAATCCTTGGACGTTAAGCAAAGCTTTGTAGAAAATCCTTTCACATCCATTCGGAAAACTACATTAGAGCATGATATTATTGTGGGATCCGTCTGTAACATTATTAAGAAGAATAAGTTTCATCCTTATAAAGTAACTCCATTTCAAGAATTATCTGAAAATCATTATAACCGCAAAATAGAATTTTGTGAAATTATAATGCAAAAGGTAGACGCAGTCGCTCATTTCACAAGTAAGATATTATTTTCCGAGGAAGCCACGGTTGTGTTAAATGGTACAGTTAATCGCCACAATTGTAGATATTGTAAGTTACGTTACTTTATGTACACACTGTATAAATCATTGAAGAAACGCACGTACTATTTTAAAATTTCACATTGTATTTTGAAATTAAAACAGCATTTTTGAGTCACTTACATACATAACAGGTATAGCTGAAAATATTCTGATGTCTAAAAAGCTATGAAGATTTAAAATGAATATTTTCCGTTAGTAGCTCCTAGTTTATTAAAAATATATATATATTATACTCTATCACGGTTCGTAACTCTCGTTCATAAGAACTGGATATTCAACTGTATAATTTTGTGTCAGCTTGTTTGTGCCGTAATATCTTCAAAGATTCAAGCTAACATTGAATATAATTTAAAACATGGTAGCAGCATGAAGATCAATTTATGCATGAGTTGGTCAATTTACAAAAAGCGAGCGACTCTTGTTAACTCTAAGAAATTGAAACAAAAACTCCAAATGGAATTTTAAATTAAATTTTTGTGGGGCAACGAAAAATCTAACTACTAATAGTGACTATTTTATGTAACTTGTCACATATATCGATTAATAGTTATTTATTATATAAGGGAAAAAAGTAATTTTATAAAGAGTGATATTTTATTACTGGACAACAATGATAATATGTCAAACTTTTTTCCCGTCACAGAAAAAAAATCATTTTATTTTACCTATATTATATGGAAGAGTCTCTTGTGAGGTCGCTTCGATGTCACAGTAGCCACTCCGTGAAAGCAACGTATTCCATTCACATTGTCCTGATAATTTGTTTTGAATCATGTTGATTGAAAGGCTGGTGATTTCACGTTATTTAATGAAGATTTATTTTTTCTGTCCTGCTAGAGTTATATCAAGATTGATTACTCCATTGTTTCAGATAAATTCAAGCACTAGTAATTGTTTACCGAAACTATTGACTCACACTCCTTTGTTGAGTCAATTTTACATTTTGTGGCCCCATAATAAGGTATATTGAAAGTAACCGTTGCTTGGCGTCTGCTCTTCGCGCATATAAAGGGCATACGAAGAACTTCCTTTGTACCAAGTTTCAGCTCTTGCAATTTATCTATACATACATTGAGGTTCCTGCAGTACGTTTTACGCTGTATGAAAAAAACTAAAAAAATAAGGTTTTTTTCATTTTAAATGTTTATAACAAGTTACTGAACAACATTTGCGTGTCCAGAACATATCAAAATGATACTACGTAATGTGTTTTCTACTAGGATTTTTGTCAAAAATATTTACCTATTGCTACATATTTTCAGCAATCAAACCACTGAGTAAGGATTGTTAGTTGAATCTAAAGCTGTCCTCCAACAATTTTAAACAGTTTTAATAGTCACGAAGATAACAGATAGTCATACAATACAACTCACACAATTGCTCACATGAGGTCTATGATTTTAGCGAGCCCATCGTTAGCTATCATCCCTATACTACTGACCGATTCACAGCAATTTCAACTAGTGGAAAGTCGACTATCTATTTCAAAGATGGATTTTTATTGTGGATACTTATATTATACCGCGAACGTCTTGGTAACATCCTAATCTTAAATAAAACTGTCTTTTTGCGTTACTTAACATATCAGGCGTGATCGAACTAATCGCAAGCGTTATTCGTTCTTTCAAGTCATTTGAATCAAAAGGCTCAGTTTTGTATATAATGGTCTTCACATATCCCCATGAAAAGAAATCTGATGATGTTAGATCAGGTGATCGCGCTGGCCATTCTATCGATTCTCGCCTTCCTCTATTGCATCGAGGAACTGAAGGATGTAGCTTTTACTTTGCCATGAATTTGATTTAGTTGTAGTAGGGAACGGAAACATAAATTCGGTGTTCGCACTTGAACTATATGATGAATATTTCCAAATATCAATTATTGATAAATTCATAGTAATTCATGAAATCCATGGGAGGTAGAATATAGAATATTTGCCTATCAAATGGAACAGTTTCAAACAACTTAAGGCATTTTTTCTTGACGAAACAGTTTCAAATACCGTTTTGACACAGTTCCGTCGTGACGTAATGGTTAGTGGCGATCGCAAAAATGAGACGTTTTAAAACGTCACGTGATCAGTATCTATATGTCATTTGCCAGGCCAGTTTCGCTTTGTTGACGTTCGTCTTTGAGCATAGCTTCGATATTACGTTATTACTTTCTAGAAGTTGAGCATAACATTTTTGAGCAAAATCAGGATCTAAAACTAGAATGTCTAGTTCAATCTTACAATTATCTAAATGAACAGCAGTGGATTTATCCAGTGTTATTTCATATTAGTAAATGTGCTACACCGATTCTGCCTATTGGTGGAGGCGCTAACATGGGAATCTCCATAAGAAAATCGAAAAAAAAAAGCTCAAAAATAGCAAAAATGGTTCCCTTCAAAGTCACGTGTCGGAATCCGAGCTGCGGTTAGATAACGCCATAACGTTGGACGTGACATGCCACGTCAAACGTCACATAACACGTCAAACGTCACATGCCACGTCAAACGTCACATATCACGTCAAACGTTATGGCGTTATCTAACCGCAGCTCGGATTCCGACGCGTGACCTTGAAGGGAACCATTTTTGCTATTTTTGAGCTTAGCTTTTTTTTCGATTTTCTTATGGAGATTCCTATGTTAGCGCCTCCACCAATAGGCAGAATCGGTGTAACACATTTACTCATATTCACCCAAATTGATTTTCACCATTTAGTCCATTGCAAAACACAAAAAATTAAACAAACCGGTGCTACAAATTTTGTATAAAAAAATCAACAAACAATTTTAAAAATGACAGTAGTGACACTGCTGACAGCTTAAAACGGTCTTGGAGAACGTTTTCAAACGTTGACAAACAGTTTTATTCCTGACGTCATTAACCGACCAAGAAAATGGACCGTTTCAAAACAGTTTTTCAAGAAAAAATGCCTTTATTATATCCATCTGTATTTTTTCCCCGTCAATTGGAAGCTATTTTAATGACATTATGAAAATTACGTGACTACAGTATTTAACAGATAACATATAATTTAACACCATCGTGCAGTCTCAAACAAGTGATTAAATGTTTACATTGCTCATTTTTATAGTTTATTGTCGTTTTATTTTCCATTATTTGTCCGTAGAATATGGTCAATTGCGATTAAAAATTTCAATTCAACTTCAATAACAAGTTAACTTCGTCAATTTGGGGTCTTAGGTAAATTCATGTAGCTCCAGCTAAACTAGAATTAATTTCTGAACTAGAATTGATTTGAGATTAAAATTAAATTGGAACTTTAGATATTCAAGTAACATGAATTATTGCGACTGATTAACCACAAGATATGCGCATTTTAATCTATCATCTGTGAAAACTTGTGTTTTGTCAGGTAACTGAACGTTGACAACTAGTTAACCTCAAACTATTTCCCAGAAGGTATTTTTTCATTTGATTTATTAAGGCTCATTTGAATAAATTCCGACAACAATACATTTAAAGAAAAACTGTGGATTCATTCATTCGATTGGGTTGTGCTCATCAGCCCAGGCACTTGAACTGAATATTTGTACCATTTCCCATTCCAGAAGCTTTGTGTCTTCTATGTAGGCCACTAGTTTGACTGGAGGGATTTTCAGTAGTTGTAATTGTTGTATTGTTTCCTCTCCAAAGTACTTCCGTCTGAGTCCATGTAGGTTCTCGCAGAAGTAGAGTATGTGAGTAGGTGTTTCATCATAGAGGTCACATTTCCTGCACATAAGTTCACTAACTTTGCCCATTTTGTGCAGATATTTCCTTAGGGTGCAGTGTCCAGTCACCAGATCGGTAACTGCCTTCAAATGTCTTTTCCCCAGTTTCAATAGCCTGGTTGGGAGTTCCTTGTTTACTTCTAGTTTCTCCAATATAAATGAACAGTAGCACTACTGTATAAATCAACTTCTTCTCTTTGCTTCATCATAAAACTCATTTTACCAACTCATAGGACTTCTTTCTCTCAATTTTTTCTATCCGCTTTGAGTAGTCGAGAGGCTTAACATTCACGTACTTTCTTCTCGCCACTTGGCAAACTTTGAAATGGACTGAGCCACTAAGTCTGCTATTTCGACAGTAATAAGATGCATTGACACCAGTCCACTGGTTGGTACAAACAGTGTGGCTAGAGTTCCGCAGGCGGAATTATGAATGTAACATCAGAATTCCGCCTTTGACCGGAAGTTAATATGACATATCTAGAAATCCGACAGAAATGTCATAATTTACGCAAGCGCTGCGGAGTTATTCACTAATAATATATGCTTTTCGCCGTCAAACGGCGGACAACTCATGTTTCATGATTAAATTCCGTTCAACGGTGGATTAAAGTTAATTTTTGTAAGAATTCCGTCCACAATTTGGTTTAGTATTATTTTATTTTATTTTGAGGGGAAGTGAGAATGCAATTATTATATGTCGTTTCCCTTCTTCAAATACACATTGTAAGGATATCATCATATATAAATGTTTTCATAATTCCATTTATTTTCATGAGTTTGTAAGTCTGTCAGCAAATGGAACTCGGACGAAATGTTTGAAAAAATAAACTCTAGTCCGCCGCTGGCATCCTCAGGACGGCGGCAAAGTAGGTGTGTAATGTTCCACAGCGCTTGCGCAAGTTATAGCATTTTCGGCGGATTTCTGTATATTTGGTATAAACTTCCGCCTCAAGGTGAAATTCATAGTTCCGCCGGTGGACCTCTAATCACACTGTTGTACAAGCCCAAAGCTCTTCATCTTAAATCCACACTGGTTTTATGATTTACTTGTAGAACATCAATTCATTTTTTATAGAAAGAACGAAACGTCGTTCCAATTACCAACACAACTTTTTGATTTTGACTCCCATGTTTTTTCGTTTGCTTTTGAAGTGAAGCAAACCCCAAAAATATTATGCTGTGTTTGCGTTAGGTATTTAAATTGATGAGTACATACACAAATGTATAAGTACATATTCTGTTTCGTTGAGTTTTATGCTCAATTTTTGACTAAACTTTTGATAAATCTCTTAACAATATATACATGGCTGCGATAAAGTATTGAACCAAGTAAAATCTTTTAGATGATATTCATGAAATTTTGCTAGTAAGTGCAATGGGTGAAATGCATCTGATGTGTGTGCATTTTTTGCTTGGTAATATACGTACTTTCGGCTTCACCGGAAATACCCATTCCGTTGAAGTGAAGCAATAATTTAGTTATTCAGTAAATCCTCAGCATTGAAGTTTGTCTGTATAAAAAATAAGGCAGTTTTCGACAACTCTCATCCAAACAATCAACTTCTGTGTTTCATGATTGACCAATATCTCCAGTTATGGCCGTTAACTGTCATTTGAACAAAAGTTGCCCAGTCGGAAACACTACATTAGATCCAAAATGTTCTTCGACGTCACAGATGTCCATCAGTGGTTTGCAAAACTCCATCCGTCGGTCCGAGGTTTGCTGTGAAAATCCACCGAATGTGATGTAACGAATATTTATTGTTGAATCGGTAAATGAAAACAGACTACTTACCTTTAAGAAGGTAAATTATATAGTGGTTGTCATAATTTTTTTTTACAAGAATCTCTGTTGACATTATCAGATTCACTTGAACTCATTGTCTGTCGAAACTTCTGTATACATTATCAAAAGAATTTGTGAATTTCTTCAACAATTTTCATTAAAAGTTAGAATAGCACAATCCACTTGCTACTTGAAGAATATCTAATAAAAGTTATCTCTTGTTCCAATCTTGGCTAATTAACAAAGATTTCAGGATTATTTGAGAATTTTTAACCTATAGTTAATTACATTACGAAAAATTACAGCTTGTACTTGTGCTCGAACAATGGCATAGTGTTCACTAAAAAAAAGTTCAATAAACAATAGAGCACTTGATAAAAAAGGTGTAGAGAGCACAACATCCCAATGAATGTCGTAACTGTTCACAACTTCAGTAGCAGAGACGAGGTCTAGTCTAGACATCTTCTTTATCTGCACTACTAGAGGGTGTGCACAAGGAGTAGCATCCACGTGTCACATGGTACGAAGGAGACTGAGCTATTCGAGTAGCTGGTGTAGGCAGGGGGACTGAACATCAAGCCTACCAAAACCATTTCAATAGCTTCAAATAAAAAAAGAAACTCAACCCCAAACTAAACTAAACCGAAACTTGATGGAAGGGAGGTTGAATTGAGGAAAGTTATCAAGTATCTAGGATTGACCCTAGATAGTGAACTCATGTGAAACAAACACTGAAATGGAAAGTTGTCGGTGTAATCCAAAAACTCTTAGGTTGATGTACACAGCCATAATGGGACAAATAACTTAAGCTATTGCCGACGAGAGACAACATATCCAAAATTCAAAGACTAGTCTGCATACAGAAGCATGCCCAGCTTGAAGTGTTTTCCAACTTTATATAATTTTCCACTTAAATTGATAAATTTCACATTTTCGGAAACAAAAAGAGATCAGCATTCCCTTCAAATTAAAATATTCAGGGTACCTGATTAAAATACAGGGATATTTCCATTTGGAAAAAGCCAACTCTATCTATAGGAGTAGGTATTTGATTCGCATCCGGTAGTGAGTTAAAACAGAAAAATACCGCTCGAGTATTCTTTGAAGTAGGACTGGTCTTTCGAAAAAAGGAAGATAATAAGGGAATATTTTTTTCTTCCAACATTATTAGTTGGATTATCCAGCTGTTTTCTTTTTGGTCTTTTGTGTATGTCTTATTATTTCCATTACTACGCCGTAAGTTCAAAATAATAACATTCAAAATCTATATTTGCAGTTATTGAAATTCTCTAGTATCTCCAAATATCGAATATTAGCCAGTTGTAATTTTCACTTCACGAATAGCTTAGAACTCCTAGTATAATGGGAAAATTTTCCCTAAAAATCGATTATCAATATCTAATCACATTTCCCTATTGATAAAGACTGTTGAAAAGATTCAACAACAGTTTTTCATTTTAAATGGGTGTTTTCCAGTTCATTGTTGACATGAATAAAAACTTTATAAGCATATTTAGTTGAGTGAATAGCGGCTAAGTTTTTTTCTTTTCTTTTCGATGAAACTATATTACTAAATATCTAGTTATCGAATAATAGTAACTTTTAACGAGGTGTTGCTGCTTTTCTTCTTTCTTCTTGTATTGTAATAGTGTGTTCGATCTAGTGGGGTTTTGATAGGAATCCACTAAGGTTCATCAAGTCAACTCACTCAATAAAGCTTCCACCATTGGGAAAGTTAGAGTTATGCTCATGAGCTTGTTGGCGATTCCAACATGCTAGACCTGATCAAAACCTTTTCAAAAGTTGATAAAAATCAACTAGCGATAGTGTGTTAAAACGAAGACAATCCTCAAAGAAATTGAAATCAATGGTTTCACATCATTCCGGTTATGATTGCGATTTAAATATTTGAATGGAAGCAATATTTTGTAAAATTGTATATTTGTAATGGATGGAATAGGTTCATTGCTTGAACCGAAAGGATCCGCAGTCAATATCACAACCTCACACAGGTTCATTGTTTTCCGAGTTAGTTTGCTAAGCCTGGGGTTTTCTTATTGAAAACACCAGTTTTCTGGTTGTATATCAGCCAAAGGTCTTCTGTATAATATGAAGGAGAGATAACTATACAGGGTGTTTCCTGAGTAATCTGAAATATGGAAGTGGGCGCTTGGTCACTCCATTTTGAGACGAAAAGTTCTTGTATGTTTGTATGTATTTTGGGGTAACATTCACTAAGACCTAAAAGATCTATTGTGCCCCCTCACTTCTACTTACTTTCTGAGGAGAGTCTCAGAGATTAGTAGCTCCTTTAGTTCTATTTCCCGGAGGAATTTTAGGATATTTGCAGTCCTCAACTTAGGTAACTGTCCCTCTTTTATCCAGTAGTCTCCCAGGTACTGGCCCTAGGATTCTGAATTGCTGTGCAGTTTGCAAGTATGTGGATGGAGGTTTCTCCTTCCATTCCACAAAATCTACATTATTCTGCCTCCAATATTTTGAGCTTCTTCAGGTACCCGTTCAGGCGACAATGTCCCGTTAGGATTCCTGTTGAAAGTCTTAGTGCAGTTTTGCTTTCACTTATGCATTCATTTGATCTCAACAGGTTGTAGTCACCCAGAAGAATTTTAGATTGCCTAAGCCCTACTAGATATTTCCAATTGTCAGATCTTCTCTTTTCTTCGGCTTTACCTATTTCTTCCAATATTATATTGGAGGTGATTCCGCAAAAGAGTTTCGGCCCCCAAAAGGGTATTTCAGTCCCCCTCTTCGCTAGTTCATCTGCTATTTCGTTTCCTTCTATTCCAGTGTGTCCTGGAATCCACAGTAAGGTGACTATATTGTTCTCGCCTAGTTCATTAAGTTTGCCTAGGCATTCCCACACCATTTTGGAACTGATTACACACGAACTCATCGCTGGACTATCAGACATTATGATAATCCTTTGCCTTCTATATCCTTTGTCAATATTGAACTGGGCACACTTTCTTATTGCATGAATTTCCGCTTGAAAGATACTTGGGGTTTTTTTGGATTTTTTTTAATGATTTCCTCTCTATTAACGACAAGACTTATCACATATGTGTATAAGAACTTTTCGTCTTAAAATTGAAGCACCCTGTATAAAGTATACATTGAAACTGTGAGATATCTAGTCTAGTTAACGCTATCAAGTGTTAGATTGGTTCATTGCATATAATTCAAATCAACTCTAGTATTTCTTTAGAACATTTGGTTGTCAAAGGACCTAAACTACCACCCTACAGTGACCTTCCCACGACATTACAGGGTTACTTGATGAACGCACTGTATAACGAATACGTTGATATTTACTACCAATTACCCAGCTTTTCACTTAATTCACTCACTAATGAACGATTTACATCTGAAATAAATTGCAAAAGTTTTAAGCAAGATGTGGGCACGTAGTGACTCTTGGTAAATATCTTGATTGTTTGAATCGTAGTTTCCATTTTCAAGCTGAAAATTAGTATTTATGATTTACCTAGGAAATGGGTGATAGTTTGTAGTTTTGTTTGATTCATTCCATCAACTGACCATATAGACTAATGACCTCTATTAATATAAGTTTAAAGTAGTGTGAAATGTGAAAGTTGTGAGAGGAGTGGGAAAAGATTCATGACTTGCTACTATAACATAGGTATATGCAAATTTATCCAATTTCCATTTTGATTGGAAAATATGCGTATATTTTGGGTCGAGAAAACAATAATGTTTTTTTTTTAAAAAAGGGATAGGTACTTTTTTCCAAAATTTGATTTCCTAAGATTTTTCGGACATGGTTATTGAAGCACCAGATAAGGAGTAGTTATTAGCTACAATAACTTCAATATTTGGTATTCTCGAAGCATGCCGAAGAGATGACATAATCCGGTTAACTTTGGAAGACGTGGAAGATGGCCGTTTCCAAGAGGTATTTCTTAGATACAGCAAAACTCACAGATCGAGAAGCTTCACAATTATAAAGGAAGAGTGGCCCTTTGATCCATACACTTTTTATCGTAAATATATTAATTTAAGACCCAAAAATATGAATAAGAGAAGACTATTTATTGCATATCAAAACAATAGATGTTTTGCCCAACATGCAGGTTGCAATACTATAAGTAGTACAACAAAACAGATTGCAAAATATTTAAACTTAAAAAATCCTGAAGAATATCATACGGGACAGGACAGGACACGGCTAAACAAGATGGGGGGAGGTGGGGATTTGCTTAATCTTAAGCGGAATATTGGTTGGCGTTCCTCATTTGTAGCTGAAAGTTATATCGGAGAATCGGTAAATTGTTGAATCATCCAAAAGTACAAAGCTCAAAGTCAACACCCGAAGACATTGTTTGTTTGTGTATCTCATTTATTTGGATATTGATATTTGTGGTAGCTGCAGAAATCCAAACTTGAACAATAAAATAATTGAAAAAACAGTTGGAGACAAGATTACACGGAAACGGTTTACTTGGCGACAATTTACAAAGAGAGCTTTTGTGTGGGAGATTCAATTTCCTTTTAAAATTTGTTAGGGAAATTTTTTAATTATTTATGGTTCATGTTTTCTTTTGTCATCATGAATGATACTTTCAAAGAATAATTCGATATCTAATAAAAGCAAATTCTTAAAACTAGGATTCTTCCACTCTGATCCACGTCAACCTTTTCCGGTAGTATAACTAATTTCTATCAATTTTGAAATGTTTATTTAGGTCCTGTGTCGCAATTCTAGTGAATTAGTAAAACATCAATCAAGTCTAGTTTCTTTATTTCAGTCCCAATTCTTTTAGCTACGTCTTTTTTGTATGAATGAAATGCTAGGTATTTCAATGGAAACTAATATCTCTTTAACATTTCCTATGTTATTTGAATGAGGAATTAGCCATTACCTACAACTACAGGTCCAAATAAAACTCTTATCAGTTAATGGGGAACGTGTCTTGGTAAATGTGAGTTAATTTTTTCATCACCTCCACTTAAATTCTACAACGTATTTCTATCCTTCTCACCTTTTTATTTTTGTTTCATTTAGTCTCACGATTGTTTGTCGGTTTGAAAGGTAGTGGCGCCCAAAGCTTCTTTCTATCTAACAAACCTTGAAGAGGAATATCATGCCTGACATACTCTTCCGGAGTGACAAACTACTTTTTAGCGTACAAATTCATTTTACGTTCCACATATTTTTGAATGGTCCCCAGGATCGTCTTCATCGCAAGCTATTTTGTTCTATTCTTCTTTTCTTGTATTTTCTGCGCAATGAATGTTTTACAAATAATATTGGTCATCCACTTTCATCCCTTCATAGTTATCAATTATTATTTAAACTATTATATAATCTACGTTTTATTATAAAACAACCCATGGAAAATAAAGAAGAAAAAATAACATTTAGAATGGATTTGTTCAGTTCATGTACAGTTTTGTACAGCTAATGGGTCCGGTAAAGTTCGCAACTCTCGGAATTTTGCATTGATTTTTTATTATTAGAAAGCCCTATTGCTATAGAACATTTTAATAAAAAAAAAATTGTATTCCACATGAAGTTTTCCAAAAAGGGGAAGGAAAGCCAATATGTTTATGAATAAATTTCCTAATTCAGAGATCTACATAAGATTGGATTTCCGTTTGAAATACTGAAGCTGACTAATATCGCGAACAAAGCGAGCGTGCCGGATCGACGTTTTGCGCGCGCGAACTGCGAAACGTCGACCCTGCGCCCATTTTTAATAATCTGTTGATGGCGGTTCATTCAATTTTGTATTTACAAATTGTGTCTTTATTCCTGATAGTAAACAAATTCAAAATTAACATAAAATTCCGAGGGTTGCGAAGTCGACCAAAACCCAGCTAATTATAATAGAGAGATAAAAATTGAATTTTTCCGCAAATCGCTAGGAAATTTTTACATTCCAGACAAAATTTCTTAAAAAAGTCAAGATTCCCTCACAGTTGTATATTATGCATATTCGTACTTTTCTCCAGATTTCTTTGGAAATAATTCTAATGAAGCATTATTCACTGCCTCAACCAGACCTGGAGGAGTTCCAGAAATGGAAAATTCATCATCACTTATCATTTCACTTTCGAGAACACCAGCAATTAAATTTATATGCGTCAAGTTTGACAATTCAACCTTAATACGTTTCCATAGTAACCCAAGTAATTTTATTACGAATTTTAAAGCACCATTCATTTGTGAATAAAATTATTCGCGATTTTTTCAAAATTAATGATTATCTACCGAATTTTAAATTTTTGCGGAAAAATAGTATGTTTACCTCGTAGGAAAAGCCACATTCCTGGACTCTGTGTTGCTAAGTATCGGCTTGCGCCTCGAATTAGCACTCTTCACAGTCGTCCAGGAGTGTTAGGCTTTTCCCATATCAATGCTTTCCATTCGAAAAAATAACAAACCAATAAAAGTGAGAAAAACTCAATTTCCTCACTCTACGTCTAAATGTCGCTTACTGTCAGATAATTTAAATGAACGGTATTTATGTTATTTTATAAATTTTTTGGCTTAAAATATAAATATACCTTCATGAATAATAGGAATCATTGAGAAGACTATGTTAATTGAAACGATTCAAAAATTTGGGAAAACGTTCCGCAAGTCTACCAAATTTAATTAACAGAGAACTGGATGAAAATACACAGAATAATTCAGATAATGAACAGTTATATAAGTGAATAGAAGGACAAGGCAAGTGATCATAGTATTTTGGTTAATAATAGAGACGGGAATAAATTTCTCAGATTTGGAGAAAGCATTTGAGAAATTGGAATGGAACGTACCAATTTGTATAATTATTTTTAAATGGATATTTGAAAAAATGAGATTGCGACAGCAAATAAGCAGTTATTAGACTGAAAGGAGAGGAAAGGTAGATTGAAGTAGAGAGATGCTCAGTGCGAGTGTTTCTCAATACCTTCCAGCGATAGACGATAATTTACGTGATATATTTGAAAACAATACGTAGGGGAGACCGGAGCTGAAAGTTCTCGGGGTAAGTATGGCTAGCGACCACTTTGTCGTGTATTTTATTATAAAAAAGAAAATAAAACCTCATAAAAAGTTTAATTTGATATGATTGAGGACTGTATTCAAGCGGCCGAATATGGTGGCTTGAAGTAAGTTTAGCATAACATATATCCCACTAAACTGTAGGTGATAATGTGAATCATCCTTCTTTGTCTTTGTTTAAATATATTTTACCATTTCCCAAGCCTACACAACCAAATAATAAAATTGCCCTCTTCCGGCAAATCAATGAGAACTATTCCACATTGTTGCAAGATTCGTATGAGAATAAAATCAATATCTTCCAGATTTCCTTCAACAAAAGTAGATTCTTATCTGAAAATATGTTGATCTTATCAAACCACATCAGAAAACACTCAGTTTGCCTCAAATTTTAAAAATACAGATGATTACAGACTTACAACAAAACAAGCAAGGCAAAAGTGTATTCGAGGAGAACGATTGGACGTCGAGAATTTATTGAATAGCCACTATAAGATCAACTCAAGGGGTTGCCTCAAGTTTAGAGTTTACATTATCTGCAAGTTAGTTGATAACACTCGATAAACAAAACCACTTAAACACGCAATTGAGTCTGATAGAAGAGACAGTATATTGGTATTTTTTATATTTTAGCATTATCTGTTTAAAACGAACAGTTACTTTTCATGTCAAGGGAGATCAGCTGTATACAGGGTGTCCAGAAACTCTCCTGCCAAACGGAAACTACAGTTACTAGAGGTGATTTTAAGTCAATTTAGCTTATTCCGAAAATGCTTCCTAAAGAAGCTACAGCCCTTTGAAGAAGAAGTCCTCATATGAGTTTTCTTCAAATTATTCAAAAATACCGTTACTTAAAATATTCAAACTTGGTATAATCAATAAACAGTTCTTTGCCACAGCTGATTAGGGATTTCTACAGGAACAGCATAGACAAATGATCCTTGGGAAACTTCACTTAAAATGGCTCCAGTGGAAAAAAATGTAGTAATTACACGCACACAAATTTGTCTCCATGTGCGACAATCAGCTATCCATCTCTTTTATGTAGGGATCTACGCGCTGGTACCCGGTCAAAAGCCTTGACCATTATTTAAGGCTATAGTTTAATCATTCAAACACAACAAAATATTTGTTGGAGTTGAAACCATATTGCTGGAAGCTGGAGAATATTTTAATGTAGAAGAGAAGAAAACAATTTGTCCCATAAAATTTCTGAACTTTATAATCTTGGAAGCAATAGAAACAAGACTGATTGGCCTATGATTACTAGGGTTGAGTTTGTTTCCTTTTTTGAATAAAGGAGTAGCTGACGCCATTTTCCATACCGGTGGTAGTGTCTGTCTCGAGGGAAGCATTCATTATACGTGATAAAGGATAACATGATTCCAAAATATGAGATGTTAGTTGTCAAATTCAGGTGATAAGATGCTGAAACTCAAAAAAGATATCGGAGAGTGAGACAATTATTCTATCTGGCAATTGTATAGTTGAATCTTCTTGCGTCAATACTTTCTAGAAAGGATTCGAAAATGGTAATGCATTACTAGCACATTTATTATCGGTTTCTTTTGTTAAAGAGGTTTGGAAGAAACTTTTGATGTTAAATTTGCTTATAGAACTTTTCAATAGCTGCGCTAGAGATAATAGCTTGTCAATAATCACGTTTTGAATTGTCAATGTCGGTACTAATATGATTGGAAAACTGACGATAAGTGGAAAAGTAACTTGGATTATTGTTATATCTTTTGAATTCTCCCCATATTTGTTTTTTGTGACTGGTCTTGGACAACAGTTGATTATCTATTCAAAGTTTAAATTTGCTCTTGTGATTATATTGTCTCATCTCTACTGTACTTTTTGAGGCAATTGGTAACAGCACTTTGAATTGAGTACTAAATCCCAATTAGAATAATTGAGATGTGAAAAAACTCCAATACAATTTGTAGAGAAGAATCTATAAACTGTGAAGTTATTAGAAAATGAGTTGAATTGTAATCGGTAATGAACAAAAATTCTGATTTTCCAATTAGAAAAAGATATTCGGTGAACAGCTGTATATTATTTCTGAGAAAAAGTGTATAAGGTTATTATTGGTTCACTCTGTATCTTGTGGGTTAGGTGAAGCGATCGATAAGATTTGAATAGTTGATGAATTCTGAAAAATGTTCCCAGTTTTGCGATTATTATTATTACCAATAGGATTTTTAAATTGACAGAACAACTTCCAAGTATCCTTTGGACGTAACTAGGGTACTATTTTAATACGCCGAAACCTAAAATGTTATGAGGTTAACTATAACTGTTCAGGAAGTTCAAACAGAAGCCGAGACTCGAAAAAACGCACATGCCGATCATCTTATATCTTTATCTAAACAGTTGTTTATTTTACCACTTTGATAATAATCTCATTTTTGTTGACATTCCTTGATGAATTCCCATTGAGCATTATCAATGAAATAGATGACGAGATAAGACCACATTAACTTCCCTTTGATCAGGGCCGTCTCTACACATGGGCCCCCGACGGCCTCTGTCTTCATCCCTCATTCACAGGTTTCAAATGAAATATTATTCAAATAATAATTTCAATATAAACCACTGACCTACCATCTATTATTCATTTGCGGAAGCTAATTTGCCTTTGTAACATGACGCATTTGCAGATATTGTTATCCTGCTAAGCCTCAATCGATCGCTAATAGGTGGCAGCAATCCCCATGTGGGGACTAGCTATGAGCGGAACCTTAGCAAGCAAGGAAGTCAAGTGATCAACCCTATTCGGACTTAGACCGTTGTAGAGAGGAAAAAAGCCAAAAGGTAGGTGAAATTTTCTTCTTTCTTTCTACTCAAAAAAAGATCGGAGTCATGTCAAAACGCGCATATCCAACTGGCGCGCAAAAAAGGATACAGATTGCTCATCAAAAGCAGATTATAGATAGTCTACCGGAGGTAACTTCATTTTTCAAGATCCAAGCAGGAGCCGCTGTACCTGTAAGTACTTAAAATTTATTCAGTTTAGGTACAGGAACTTGAAGCTGCTTGCAAACTGAGCATATTTTATATCAGTGTTGTCAATGTTTGAAAGATAAAGAGGCGGCAGATTTAAATGCTACAGGAAAGTTACAATTACGGTTGATGGTGACTATAATGTCTATAATTAAGTTGGCCAGAATTAAAAATGGCAAGACAGGCTAAATAGTTTGTTACTTATGAGCATAGAAAACGACATACTATATGAAATAGATTTTGAAGACGTGATAAACGATCTTTCACATAAAAAATCGAGGAAGAAGCCATTTGCATCTATGTAAATAATCATTTTGGTTTATTTTGTGATCGTTCTTTTAAAATAAGACTTATACTTATTAAATATTAATATAACCTATAAATAAAGGTAACTTATTTGTGCAGGCTTGTGTGTTTCATTTTGTTATTTTTTATATGGATAAATTCTGTTCCAAATGATTGTTGTCTTTTTTGCCATTTTCAAAAATCGGGATAGGGGCCCCAAATTCAAAAGTGCTAAGGGCCCCGAGATATCTAAAGACGGCCCTGACTTTGATGATTCCAGAACGATATTAAGTGTGCCATAGGCTCTTCGATTATAGTCAAAGGTTAACGTACATAAAAGATACATGAATTCATTCGTCTGGATTGTTCCATTAAATTAGCCTCATGTTTTTGCAGTTTTCTTCTTGCGTGTGTAATTTTTCAAAACAAATATCTTTATCAACTAATTTCTTTCGGTATACACATATTGTGTACTTATAGGATGACAAATAACCAAACTTTCTAAATACTTCTAAGAAAAACGAACAGGAAATGAAAGAAATGACGCAGTTGATAAATTGTCCTAAGCAGTTGAGTATAAAGTTTTCTTGTCGAGCTCACAGATACTTGCCAAATATAACTGGTTATTAGGAAATCGTAACTGCACTTGACATAAAGTTCGAGCAATGATATATAATCTGAACGATGGAAAAATGGGATATATAAAGAAGTTTAGAAATTGTACTCAATGTATTATTTGATATTAATACAGATATCCATCATTACGATTATACTCCTTCGAGAATCAGGTGAAAAAAAGATGTAAGACAAGATATGCCAGTCGGAAGTTTTTGGTAAAAATGTGTGGGTAATTTGATTTAACTACCCACGTAGATTCGTCATTTCGAATAATTGGAACAATATCTCCGATTATAGATCAGCCCAGGTTTCACTGACCATGAATCAGCTTTTGCCGGATTTTGGGTACCACGCAAATGTCAGAAGTAAAGCTCTCAGCTGGTGAGAAACAACCAAATGTGTGGACCAAAACTTTTTTGATCGTATCTTTAGAGCTGAAATTTTTCCAGTAAAACTTGATCTGTTATCAATGACTTAAGGAGCAAAACTCGTTTATTAAACTTTGTTGATATTGATCCTGATGAACTGAACAATCATTTTGTGAATGTCTGCGATATTCGTTCTAGTTATCTTCTGTATGTTCCTTGTGGTGTATTCATTATTATTTTTGTTATATCTTAAGTGAATAAACCACAATATTTTTCGGATTTTTATTTCCCACAAATAACAAAAAGAATTAGTTCTAGTATCTCAAAGTAGTGATGCTTTCTCTTTCCTTATTTTTCTAAAAGAATAACTGTTAGTTTTTCCTTATACCAGTGGATTCATTCCACTGTCCACTCATCTTTCTATTCAAAGGTGAAATCTTGGAATTACAATAACTAGGCTTTCTACTTAATAATTGTACTAGTAACGCAATTTCCTCTGTTCTGGATAGTATATAGCCCACTTTTGTATGGTGAAGTTCCGGAAAATCTACCAGTCACCAATGGTGTACCCCAGGGATCAATTTTTTGTTATCAACGATGTCACGAACTTACGAATAAATGGTAGATTCACTTGATTTGCTAATGATACTAAAGTCGGTTCATTCTCAAGAAAAAGCATATGAAAATGAAATCACGTGAATGTTGAATTACCTAGTGCTAACATTTCAACGCGAGTCGTCGTCCAATACGCAGCCGACTTAGAATAAATCACGCGTGGTTTTGTTAACATGCGGTGTTTCTTGTGACCGTCCAGATTATAGTGTATCCTGGAAGAGCTTTTCATGAATTTTTGCGAGAGATAGTTTCATTCCAGGTGCCCTGTTCCTCGATTATCGAGAAAAATGTTTTGTCAAGTACTGGAATTTGTTTTATTGTGCGACGTCTTCGCTATACTACAAAAATATTTTGGACCAATACGTGCACGTCGTGCTCATATGCCTTTTTACTCAGTCACAGGAAGATACATAATTCAATTTTCAGTGTAATGTACGATATCATAATATCATATCATATCATAATAATGTTGAAAAAGTACAAAAACGTACTCAGGACTCTATTCCTTAGTGGGCTCTTAGCAGACTCATTTCCTTTGATGTCTTGATGCGTACTCTATAAAGGTACTTCTTAACTTACATAAGCTTGATGCCATTGTAGCTTGGAAGATAGTAGTGTAATTTTTGAAGCAAAAAAAACCACAAACCGATGGCGTGGTTATAGTCTCCAATTTAATATTTCCCATGATGTTGAGATGCCTAGTAGGTAATAAGAGCGTATTTTTGTAAGAATAATTTTATGATTAATCCAAATATCGAAATTAATTATTGTTTGTTTAATTGGAAATAACAAAACTGAGATTTACTTTCGGTTAAATAACTAGTCACTGGAATTTAACGGTATCAACATTGATAAAACGGTTTTAATTTCACTAATGAATACTGAAGATTACTGATTATTTATATTGAGATGAAAAATATGGTTTATTAAGGTGAAGATGATAAAATTTTGGATATAGTTATTACAGTAATTTATTTCTAATGAATGTACACAAATTAACCCTGATAGAATTAAAAAACCAATTTGGATATGTTAACAGAAAAAATTAAGTATGCAAATTGGAAAAATGTTTTGAACGGCAATTCAAATGTAAATAAATCCTTGAAAGAGTGTTATGAAGTACGGGATAATAAATTAGGCGAATCTGTCCATAAATTATTCACGGATGCAAATACAGAGTGGGAGAATGAAAGATAGGGAAGATAAGAAATTTATTTTTACATATTTACATATTATTAAAATCATCAGTTTTCATGAGAACAATCTTCAAGATAACTAGAGTATATAGATAAACCAAGGAAAACTATATCATTACACAGTTGGATTGATCTTAAATGGGAAGATGATATCGCCATAGGGCTAATATTACATACGTCGAGCGAAACAAATATTACCGTGTCCTCCGAACGAACTCAATTGGTGAAAACTTATCGAACAGCCCGCTGCCATACAACCACTCGACTTGCATTTGGAAGCGCGTATTTTTTTTTTTTCTCACTATTAGACTTTTGGTCACAATTATCCAGTTGCATTGGTATTGTCAGTTTTTTGTCAGGTTTGCCAAACTATACTCTTATTAACATTAAGCAAACTTTATATTTTTACATGAGTTTAGATTTGCCAGAGTTAAATAACAAACAAAACTTATATTTTTGATGTAAACCAACTGAAAATTCTAATTAAAATTTTATTGAAACTTTTGTCACGGTTTTATTTTAACTTTAAACATTTTTGAGCCACCCCGTATACATAAATTATAATTCTTATCATTTTAGTATAATCTTGGTATATTCAAGCGAAATGACTGGTTGATATACCCACAGCTGACTGGTTATTATGCCCAGTTCACATTCTACTACAACTAAATAGTTTTTTAACATTTTGTAATGTAAATACCTTTATTGCTTCGTTTTATGTTAGTTGCATAAATAGGGAAATGGTATTGTGTTTTGCTGAAATTAACATTTTCATGAAATAATTTGGCAAAACGAAGGGTTTTATAATAAAATTATAATCTATTATTTTGAAACCATGCGTGTACAGGCCATCACTTTCATTCCTATACCTTCGATAGATTATCAATATTGTCTCTGTTCATATCTTTAAATGTATTTTTTTTATTTTAACTAACTTCTCTGTAAGCTTATAATATAGCTTACCTTAAATTTGATAAATAAAATGATCAGGATCGTATCCAGCCATATTCGAAAATGATATGGAATTAATAATACTTGGGATATGAAAACACTGCAAAATAAAACAAATTGTATATTCAATTTCCACATTAAAATAACTTTACATTAGTAAATATAGTCCTGCAAAAGAATTATACAGCCTTTTCAATTAAGTCTGCACCATATGGAACCTTTATTTTATGGAAAAAGGTATTCTTCACTTATAATTCTTATTGTTAGTAAGTATATTATGATGTCACAAACATGGTGGGACCCTGTATGTGACAATATTTTCATATAGTTAAATAGATCAATTTTGGACTTCTACTCTGTTGTTTCATTTATTTGTCGCAAGACCTCTGTTTTAAATAGTTTAGAGTTAATTATTATTATTATTACTTATTTCCTTTTTCAATACAAATATTTTATTTAACCACATATATTTTGATACGTTAACTAATAGTGAGTTCTAGGACAACTTGGAAGGCCTCTGTTTTGGCTTGGCGTTGGTTATCTATGGGCTTAGCAATAATAAAACAGTGGCGCCCTTTTAATTTTAACTCACCCTCACTCTCCGGCATTTGGAATAGCTTGGCATAATTGCACGCTCACATCGTTACGATCTATCAGCTTAACTTCTACTTTCTATTGTCTATAGTTCATTTATCTTAAGTTATATTTCTCTTAACTTCACATTAATTAATTTTTTTTGCAATAATTTGGCGCAAAGAAAGCCTGTGGCACTTCAAAGACCTTCTCACATTATGACATTAACCTGTCGAAAAATGTCTTGCTTAAAATATGTAAATATATAATATAATATATAACATATATACAGTGTGATCCATTTTGTTTGGAAGCACCCCTATAAAATCCGCATTTTTCAACCGATTTTGATTTAGTCTTTTTTGTTAGATTCAGTATCCAAAACAGTATTTGGGCACAAATTTTCATACCATAATAGCTATTTTCAAGGCCCTCTACGTTAATTTTTCTTTGCCAAAAAAGACGAAAGTATATTAGGCATTTTTTTTTCTCAAATATGACTACACCACTGGATTCAGAATCATCACAAATGTAAACTATCAAAATTTTATAAAAAAAGTTTCATTAACAACAAAGTTATCACTACATGAATTTGGAAAAAGTTGTTTTTTAATTAATTTTTTACTAAGAATGTAGACACATTTTAAAAATGGCAACATGGTAAACAAAAACTAAATAACTTCATGGAATTCTTGGAAGGTGAGTTATCCGCAGTGATTGACGAACTGCCACTATAGCAGAAAGAAGAAATTTGATATTTCAGTAAGGTGGTTGTTCTGTACACTATTCTAGGATTGTCAGGCAGCGGCTTAACGAAAAATTTCCAAATGGTTGGATAGGTCGCGGTAGCGAGTTAATCGAATGGCCTCCTAGATCGCCCGATTTAACTATATTGGATTTTTATCTGTGGGGGCTTTTGACACAAAAAGTGTATAAGACACGTCCAAGGAATAGAGCAGAACTGTGTGACAGAATACGACAGGCGTGTGCTGTAATAACGCCACATGAAATAAAAAAGCGCTAAGACATAGTCGCAAACGATACGAGAAATGTGTGGAAATTAACGGAGGTCTAGTCGAGGCTACAAAAATTTAGAATTCAATTATTATTAAGTAGTTTAATAATCAAAATGTATTATTTGGTGTTAATTTGTATTTTCGTCACATCAGCACAATTTTACATTACTCTCAGAAGCTATAACTCCAGAACGGGTTAAGGTATCGGCTTCGAATTTTTACAGTGCAATATGTTTGAGTCCTAGTTTTTGTTTACCATGTTGCCATTATTAAAATGTGTCTACATTCTTAGTAAAAAATTAATTAAAAAACAACTTCTTCCAAATTCATCTAGTGATAACTTTGTTGTTAATAAAACTTTTTTTATAAAATTTTGATAGTTTACATTTGTGATGATTCTGAATTCAGTGGTGTAGTCATATTTGAGAAAAAAAAATGCCTAATATACTTTCGTCTTTATTGGCAAAGAAAAATTAACGTAGAGTGCCTTGAAAATAGCTATTATGGTATGAAAATTTGTGCTCAAATTATGTTTTTGATACTGAATCTAACAAAAAAGACTAAATCAAAATCGGTTGAAAAATGCGGATTTTATAGGGGTGCTTCCAAACAAAATGGGTCACACTGTATAAATATAATCATTATTAAATAAAACTCATCTGGAAACAGCTTATATGTCTCTTGAAATTTATGTGTTTTCACCACAAATTAGCAATACCCATAAACGGATGAGCTAAAAGTGTTTTTCAAACTAAAATTAAGTTCTCGGTTTGTTAAAATATTACCGCTGACAAAATGTGTTATCCACTTCAACAAGAAGTCCCAAAATACTCTAATGCGAAAAAAAACTGACCCGACCCTTCATTGAGCGGTCCCTTTTGATGTTAGGCCAGTTGTCTGAGGCTTCAGACCGCTTCAGTTTAATGAGTTAATTAAAAGCTGAAGCCTTACTTTATATTTAAAGTATGCTAGAATTCAAAATGTCATGTCGGTAATTAAAAATGAAATGCTGTTTAACATTCACACTCCTGGAATAATTAGTACGATGTTGTCATCTTAATTCTGACTTCCCAAGTTTATTTGGGATTTTCCAATAGTAGGCATTTGTGAGGAAGAATTTATCTCTTGAACCGTATGTCTTCATTACTATCCGATAGTGAAAAGACATAAATGTCACTTATCAAAGTGAACGAAATCTGCTCTACAGAATAATGAGAAAGTACCTGGCCATCACAACTTCAATTCTTTTTTCTTCCTTATTTAAATTATTTTTCCAATATTGTTGTTTAAAATTCGAGAAAATACCACCCCTTTTATTAACTTCGTGGTGATTTTCTGTTGAGAATTTGGATAAATCTCGTTTTTAAATTGGATGAAAATGAAAAGGAAATAACTTATTTACTTTGTTTTGTTTCCATAGACGCAATTCATAATTTTTCTTCTGGATAATTCTGTTGAAAAGTATAATCAGTGGTCTCAAGTATGGACGTTGGTGGTACTCATAGTTTATATTTCCACCAGTTATAATAGATTTTCCTCTTTAATGAATTTCAAGTTTAATTAATCCAAGTAATACCACTACGTATTATCATTGTGAAGTCATTCTGCAAGTATACTTATCATGAGTGTCTACAAGAAATAATTGTATTGTACGAAAAGCCTCTACTACATTTACCAAGTAGGTAAGTAGAAATATTTTCTTTATTTGTGATAAACCCTTTTAAATCTCAGTGAAGGTGATGAAATATCCTTGGAACAACTATCACCTAGTCCATATTCTACTATTCACATTCATTAACACCGGTGTTTTTCAACCAGTGGGTCGCGACCCCCTAAGGGGTATTCTGCTATTTTCAATTCAACGTTTTTGTTCCTAGTTTTATTGGTCATTTCTCAAATTTAATTACCCAGTCTACAGGGTTTGTCAAAATTTACATTTCTATATTTTATTCTGTTTACTGTTTAAATTTTACTATAGTTTCTTTCAGAAAGGTATTGGGTAATAAAACCCCATTAGGTATGCAAAGGGAGCATAGAGTGACCCAACGAATATTCAAGCCACTTTCATAGTTTGGCATTGATTTCATTGTAAAATTCTTTCTTTTTATCAAGTGCAGGTAGTACCACCCGGGTTGGGGTGAATATATGGGTTTAGCCTATTGTTATTCATTCAATAGTGTGCCAAAGGGGTGCCGGTAAGATACTCGTGAAAAGGAAAGAATTTTATTTTAACATAATAAAAATTAGGCATTATGTACGTACATAGTATTAGGTACACTTATTTTTTATTGAACATTATACAAAAAATAGGTACATTATACAGAAATTAAATTATAAAAAATCATGATATTCTTCGTCATCTGAGGAACTGTCATCTCCTCTTGACGTTATAATTAACGGGTCGACGGTCTGATCGATTAAGTAGTCAAGATCCCACATTTTCTCCTCTTCTTTAATGACATGCTGGACTGCTTTTCGCCAGTTTTCTGGTGTCACCTCCCTAATGGCTTGATGGAACAGTATCTTAACGTCTTTCATTTTGAATGTCGTGTTCTGTCTTGCCACAAATCCTTTCACTTGCGCCCATATAAGCAAAACGTAACTGTATAATCTACTACCTAAGTAATCCCTACACAATATATCGATATTGGCACTTCAGGCCAAAAAACATACTTTTCCTAATTCTCTTACGCAATTACTTGAAATTTTAATATTACAAAGAATACTATTTCAAGACCTACGCCTATGGTCGACACCGAAATTGAGCCGAACTGGACGGAATTCCCCATTTTATTACCCTATACCTCATTGTGATAAATTAATAAATCTTAATATCCAATGACAGAGTCGTATAGTTGTCATTGGAAAACATAATTATCTATTATTTCAGGTATCAAGGTACCTATTTACTTTACTTTTTTCTGATTATTTGAAATGTACTCAGTTTCTGGCTAGTATTCATACCACAACAATTTAAAAATCATTTGCATTCACATCAAAGGGAAGGTATAATAGCGCCACGATAATAATATGGAATTAAATATAAATAATTTGTCTATTTCTGTGAATGGTTTCATTGGTCCATGTTTGATGAGTTCCCGGACAGTGTGTTATTTTCATTTTCACGAGGAGGTATATGTAGGAAAAAAAATTATTTTATTTTTCCAATTTTTTCCATGTAATTATTCGTGTATTATGTCACACTACGATTATTTTTAATTTGTATTAATGCTATTGAATTTCATTTTATCTGTTACTGCCGCTACGACTTGAGGCTTCCGAAATACAGAGTATATTTCGAGGACTTGAGCACGAAATCACGGAAATCTGTAATTTCCAATGTATATAATCTACAGCTTAAGGATTGAATTATATTAGATTCTGTAGTGAATAGACAAAAATATATTTCGTAAAATATATTGTTTTAATTGATAATTGGTCAATACTTAGAAATGCGCGAATTATGTAGTTGAATGAACTACAGGAATTTAGTACACGTCCCTACTGTTGCCAGGTGCTTATTATTTTATTGTAGTGTAAGCATTTTTGTTGGGTTATAGATTTGTAGACATGAATTTTAATAATTAATTGAATAAAGTTATGCTAAACGAATAAGTTGCTTTTATTCATTGGAAGTATGTAAGGTATAACTAGAATTAACAGAACCTGAAAATATACTTTGAACATTTTAAACAAAGTATATCACAATTCGATGGAGCGGCTCATCGCCGTATTCCATTGCTAACTTTCCAGATCTATTGTGGTCCTCTGAATCTAGATTACATTCTCCGGCCCGACTCTTTTCAAGTAACTAATATAGTCTCAAGACTACATTTTCCATGTAATTTCTTGTCGCTGGCTTCCCATCGCCTAGTACAAGAAACCGCTCATTCGTCAGGAAGTCGCACTGGGGCTGTATTCTTGAATGAAGGAATAGAGCTTTCCGAAAGAACTCATATTTTGTCTTTATTTTGCTTGGCTACTATGTCACTGCAGTGACAAACACAACAAATATCTGTTTGCTCGGGAATCTTCGCTCCTTCAGTCAATAATACACCACCTGGTACAGGATATGCTCTTCTAGGTGACAGAATCTACGCATGCCTTCGTCTGTCAACCACATTAGCTTTGCGTGTCTGTTAAGCTTACAGCTATTAGCATACCTACTAAGGCATCGACTCGCCATATTAGTTGGCAAATGTCCTCAGATGAACCGTTTCTCCTACCTGTCTTCTGGTGAGATTACTCACATTTGTTGTCGACATTGGGACGCCACGGAAGGGTTCCGGTCCAATAAGTGACATTAATGGGTCTTGTCTGGCCGTTTCCTCTGCCAATTCGTTGAGCTTATGACCTTAGTGTACTTGTACCCAGGCTACCATGACTTCGAAATGGTCTCCAAGTACGTTTAAGGCACTTATGCATTATTATGCAATCCCATACTAGCTTAGAAGTGACCTTTTTGGAATCAAGTGTCTTTAGTGCAGATTGGCTGTCGGTGGAGATGCCAACTGAACAATATGTCATTTTCATTTTTTAAACGGAGTCGTAAGTCGCCGTACTTCCCCTTGGAGAGTTATAACTTCCTTAAAGAGGCTTATCGGAATAGCTATCCATTATTTTAGCCCTACTATCACAGTTTATGTATTAAGGATTCGTATTTAATGGATTATTATTAGACAAATCCAAAATTCCAAAATATCCACTTTTGAGATCTTGTTGCTTGCTACTGCACTGGCTGTTCAATCTAACTGATTCATTAGTGGTAGAAGGCATTAGAAAATATTTTTATTTTATTTTGCTCCAGAAATTCATTTTTCCTTAAGAAACGCTCACAATAAAGATCACCAGCGACTTTATATCGGAAAATGGGTTTATTATCTTCTTAATGATGCATTCCAAGGTAACATTGAAGTAGTAAGTGGAATAAGACAAAGAAGGGACGGAAGTAAGTATAAAATGTTACAACTTTAACAGTTAGTACATATTTTTTTTTCTCGCTACATATAAATAATAGTGGTGAATATATTACAAACAAAACAGGGTGAATATCTCTGGCAGTCAACCAATTTTTAATTTGATTTTACTACTAGAGAACTGGCCTAGTATTCGGCTCTTTGACATTACGGAAGGGTGAGAAACTCGGTCGGAAGTTAACCCCATTTAAAATGGTCTAATACAGCCAAGTGATTTTATCCTTCCCAAATATTCAACTTCATGGTAATATCTGTAGAAAGGTGCTACCTATGGGAGGATTACAGCCCGTCTAATTGTCAATTTCATTAAATTAATGCAGCAGAGTTGTTCTCAATGAATTTTGTAGAGCTGTAACTGATAGTCGGTTGTAGAGATTGGTAGAAATTGAAATCCGATAACAGGAAGTGCCATTGAATACATTATTCGATAATTTTATACCTCGCTTGGAGCTTTTTATTTATAATGAAGCTCAAGTCGTCATTAGCAAACCAATAACCTAAAATGTTTCATTGAATTGCTTTTTGTTCGGTGAACCTCTTGTGCGGATAATATTTTCTAATAGTATTTTCATTGTTTGGGAAATGGTTGAAATGATTTGTGCTCATATGTAGTCCAGCTAACATGCGTCTAGAAATAAATTACGCACGCCTATGCTTTCAGAAATTTTCAAATGCTCTATGGCGTCTGTTCCAAAAATAAAATATTTATTTTGTAAAGTTGGATAATGAAATTCTCAGTTTGCTTCCAATTCCACATGAACGATAGTTAACTTGATAAACAAAAGAATTCCATCTCCGAGAACTCTGTTCACGCATATAACTTTGAATCACAGTTTATACTGGTACCATAATATCGACGATCAATACTTAAACTTAAAACTCTCTAGCTTACGATAAGCAGTTACCAATTCATAGACGTTGGTGTTCGTGTCGACATCCCAGTTTACCAGCGTCAAGAGGGTGTTTCCATAGTTAGCAGCGTGCCGGCATTTTTAGTTCACTTCATTTGGCTATTCTAGTCTGCGTTTCCGTCTTCGAAGTCGTTATGATATTTGATTCTGTCATAGCCCTATTTGTGTTATGAAGTTTTCAAGATTATTAACAGGCAACCACAATTCCCAATTACACCATTCTGTATATTTCATCTAGTTGCACCCTCGAGGCAGTGCATTTTACAATAAGCAACGCAGAAGCTTCAGTCCCAAAAATAAACAATAGTTGAAAAAACTACTTTTATAGCTGATCGAGCTCAAAAGTAAGATACAGTTTCCAATTTATTACAAAAAGCGTAAGGTGCTTTGTTGTACAGGGTCGAGCAGAGCATGAATTATACCACCTAAAAGGATTACAAAACAGTTGTATGTCACACATGCATGAAACGCTTTAGCAGCCCTTAACTGTCAGCTGCCCTCGCTTCGCTAAGCTCGCTCGCGCATCTAATAGTCTTGCGCTCCTTAAGCTCATTTTCTGCCCTTGTGACACAATATGCCATAGTGCACCCACTGGTCAGTCTAGCGACAGGGATTGTGTACAATCACTACAAATGCTTCAAATACCTGGAACAGGTCTACTTGGAGCCTGATCAGGTTTTAGACCTTGCTCCAAAACGAACACTGTACGCTTATTCAAATTAGATTATTGCCTTAAATTGAATATTCCAAAAAAAGGATAATAATATGTAAAGGTTAAGGTCCATCCACATTTTCAGGGTACACAAATGTAGCTCTTAAGATCTGTTGTAGTCCGACTTATTCAGCAGCCAGAATGTTTTCGTCCATTCATCTACTTCTAGTTAGAGACGACACTCAATGTTTTCGACCAGGCCTATTCTATCCAGATTATAGTTCAGTTTGTTGTGTACAGCTGTAAACTTAATCTCCTATCTGTTTATGTTTAGTAAGTCTTCTGCGTTCTAGTGGAATAATAGTAAATGTTATAATTTCTGCCTTCCATCTTACATATTATAATCCCACCTTAAAGAAGGTAGTCCGAGAACAAATACGAAAATGGGTACAACGCTAACATAGACTACAGTGAAGAAACACTCCAAAGCCAGTACACAGTAAAGGTACGGATTGTTAGGACAGTGCGCGGCGCAAAACTCACAGTCTGCCTAAAGACGCTCAAATCAATGTTATGGAATTAAGTTATGTTGGATTGTTAGGACTACGCCGAGCTGAGAGCACTCTCGACTCATGCTTGTGCGCCGTCCGTTTACGCTGATACCAAATGTAGTTTGATTTGGACGCAAACGTTCAGCAGAGCAGAATTGACTGTGGGCTTGACTTGTTAAATTGTTCTATTATTTTTATAATAATTATGGCAAAATTTTTACTTGCGGAAGATGAAACCTTAATAGATTTGGACAGGGAACATCTTGCCTTATATAAGGTAAAAAGTAAAAGTTACAAAGATAATATTGTCACCAGTCGTCAGTCGGAATATCTATGCTAACACTCCACTCTAACAAAAGCAGACGTGAGTCGAGGTGGAGAGATTCTGCCGTAAGTTTACGTCGTGCGCCGCGCACTGTTCTAACAATCCGTACCTTAAGACCTTCATAGGTGATATATGTCTAAAACGGGCTGAAGAACTACTGAATGCTAGTGGCATGGAGACCGAGACCGTAACCCACATTTTAGCCGACTATGAGGCTTTGGACTCAAGGAGACAGACAATCTACGTGCTGCCTGAAGCATATGGCATGTATCCAGTTGACCTACTCGAGGGTACGGGAATGGCTGGGTGGGTGGGATAAAGGTACTAGAACGGCTCCCAAAGAAACAAAACAATAATCATGCCAGTTATAATTAAATCCAATATAAATTTGAAGGTAGACTTGAGATACTGGAAAACTTCAATTAACGAAAAAGAGAATACGTGATATATACAAAAATTTCCCAGCTGGATCAAAGTATTATGGAGGTTTCCGTTATTTTCAACTACCATCATATTAAAAATGTTATAATTGCGGATCAATTTTAATAAAAAAATATAAATCCGATACACATCTAAGTAATCATGTAATCAGACACCTGGTAAAATTTAGTAAACAAGAATTGATAGTCGGAATTAACAGGATATTCCACGAACATGATGAACATGGTAAACAAACAAAATTATTTTGTTTGGGGGCAATTCGGACGAGGAAACACGGAACAAACGTTGAAATTCATAATAAAAATAAATTCATTGTAAACAGTAGTCGGTTAGTTTTTGGCAAGTTTATCACTTGGTGCAAATTGCGGTTTCACACCATTTTGATATACCGTGTAGTAAAAATGTTTCTCAGAAATGAAGAGTCACTTGAAGACATCAAAACAATTGTCTTCAATAGGAATTTTCCAACAAATGACACAAAATATTTAGATGCGATTGTCAAATTATTACATTGTTTATCGAGTAGGAAAAGCCTAACATTCCTGGACGACTGTGAAAATTGCTCAAATATCCATTTAAAAATGATCATACAAATCACCATTGCAATTCTTCAAATTTAATGCTTTCTCCAACTCTGAGAAATTTATTCCCGTCTTCATTATTTACCAAAGTATTGTGATCATTTGCCTTGTCCCTCTATTCACTAACCTAGTTATTCATTATTTGAATTATTCTCTGTATTATCTTTCAGTCCTCTGCAAGTTAAATTTGGTAGCAACATTATTAGACTTGTGCGAAATTCCCAAATTTTCAAATCGTTCCAATTAACACAGTCTTCTCAACGATTGCTATTATTTATAAAGGTATATTCATATTTTAAGCCAAAAAATTAATAAAATGACAACAGCAAATACCATTAATTAAAATCATCTGGTAGTGAGCAACATTTGGACAATGGGTAGAGTGAGTGAATTGGGTGTTTTTTACTTTTATTGGTTTGTTATATTTTCGAGGGGAAAGCATTAATAGTACATTGTTTACCGAGTAGGAAAAGCCTAACATTCCTGGATGACTGTGAATATTGCTACACAGAGTCCAGGAATGTGGCTTTTCCTACGAGCTAAACATACTATTTTTCCGCAAATCGACAAACAGATATTGATTAATTTTGAAAAAATCGCGAATTATTTACTTACAAATAAATGGTGATTTGAAATTAGTATTAAAATTACTTGGGTTACTATGGAAACGTATTAAGGTTAAATTATCAAACTTGACGCACATAAATTTAATTGCTGGTGTTCTTGAAGGTAAAATGATAGGTAATGATGAATTTTCAATTTCTGGAACTCCTCCATGGCTCGTTAAGGCAGTGAATACTGCTTAATTAGAATTATTGCCAAATAAATCAAGAGAAAAGTACGAATGTGCATATACTTATACAATGTAAGGAAATCTTGACGTTTTTTTCAAGAGTTTTTGTCTGCAATGTCAAAATTTCCTTGCGATTTGCGGAAAAGATTATAAACACACATTTATACATTGTTCTTGAAATTGAAGTTGAAGGTGGCTTAGTATTTCCGCCAATAGTTTCACAAGCTTAAGTATCCCGAAAGAATATTTGGTTTTGTCTTAGTTTTCTCAAAAAGTCTGAGTTTAATTATTAGAACCATCAACAACAGTTAAGCTGGGAGTTTTGGAACCGTTGGCGATACTTGACACTTAACACTGTTTACACTACCACTACACCAACACTTCACACTAACGCGCGTTTCAATAACCACACAACTAGCAAGGTTGTTTTATAATTTTTGGCTTATATAACAATTTTATTTTAATGTTGATTTATTGTTGCTCTCAAGAATGCAACTTATTATATAAAGGTTCCATAAAAGCCACTTTAGCTTATTGTCACAAAATTGTTTTATACATCCATCACAAAAACAATTTGGCAACAAAATTATATAATATTTTTATAAAGCAATTTTATACGTATTATGTAAGAGATTGACAAGACATTTATTGTGACACTTTGGCTTAGGATCGTTGCTCAAAAGATGACTGTGTGTTAGCCAAGTTTGGCCTAAGCGTAGTCTAGTTAGAAGCACTTGATCGCGACGATTTTTGGGTAATACAGGCCATGGTCTTGTGGACTTTTTCACCGGTTTTCCCACGCACTGTTTATTTGAGCATTAACTGCACTTTGTACATACACACTCACTGATAAACTGGTTGTTTCCGTTTTGCCATTTTTTGCAGCTTGTTTAGTATATTTGTCCGATTTTTCGTTGCCATGGATTCCTATGTGGGATGGTTTCCAGATGAAAACAACGTTCTTGTGGCTTTGTTGGGCAGTGTAAAGTTCCTGTTTAATTTTATTCATGAAAGGATGGTATTTGTAAGTGGTTGTATGATTTTCGAAGCGCTGAGGGAGTCTGTGAGAAAGAGTTTGCTATGAGTGTCAAAGTGTTTATGAGGATTAGGGCTTGATATAGTGTAAGCTCTGCGGAGTAGATAGAATAAGTTGGTGGGAGCTTGAACATATGGACTGAAGTTGTAGTCACTACCACTGCTACAACCTTGTCTGAAAACTTTGAAGCATCAGTGTAAAGCTGAAGGTAACTGGGGAATGCTGCCAGTATGCTCCTGAGACTAGCTTGGATCTTGTTACTGTTTACAGAATATTTATCAAGGGATGAAAGGCTTGAGATACAGGTTGGAGTTTCGATTTGCCAGGGAGGAGTGGAAGTAGATTCGTTGAAGTATAATTCTGGAAGTGTGTAGTTAAGCCTTGTTAAGTACCTTTGAATCGTATATAAAAAGGTTTGGAAGTTCTGGGTTTTAGGAACAAATTGGAAAAGTTTTCTATAACGCAATTGTGACATGTGGGGTGAAATGCTTTGCCTTATTCTGGCCGCGTACGCTGGACTTAGGTACATTCTTCTGTCTTCGTGCGATGGTCATTTACTTTGCTGTATATGCTCTCAATTGGTGTTGAAAGAAATGAGCCTATTATAATTCGTAAAGCTGTGTTGTGAAGACTGTCTAACCAGTTCAGGAGTTTCACTCGCTGTCGTGTAGGCAATTGAACCGTAGTCTAGTTTGGACCTGATTAGCGTGCGGTATACAGGGTGTCCCATTATAAAGTAACACATTTTGACGGCTTATTACTCGAGAATGGAAAAAGATATCGACGAGCAGTTTTCGCTAAACTTCTTATATTTCCTTCAAATTTTTATTGACATAGTTGCCAAATGTATATTTTTTCCCGAAAACGCCGTAAAAAAATGACCATTTTTGAAACGAAATTATCGGTTTATTTTAAATACAACACCCTATATTTTTTAATACCATCTGAAAGTCCCTTTCTTCCTCTTTCCAAAAATGTATACATTATCGGCATATACTCAAGTTATTAGGAAAAGATTTAATTTTTTATGAAACCATGTCAATAACTTCCAAACGTAAATAATTATCATATTTTAACAGCTTGGAAACGTTATAACTCGAAAATGAGACAAGTCTCAAAAGTGGTCTAAAATTTTCGTAAGAAAGTTACTGTAATCCAATCCCTACAAACCTTCAGGAGTTAAGAAATAACATAGTAAATGTTTTTAATACCATAACACCAGAAATGCTGCAAAATGCGTTCAGTAATTTTTTGATGAGATTAGGATTATGTAGAGATGCAGATGGAGGTCACATACAACAACTTATTTATTAAATATAACTTTTTTTTGTTTTGATGTGTTTTATGAAGTTATGTTTGGTTCCTTGTTCTTATATGTGAATAAAAATGTTTGTTTTAAATGTTTTCTTTCTTTCTAGTTTTCCCGATTCTGTAAATTGTTGTACCCAAGTTAATATCGATTTTCGTGTATAGGCTGATTTCTGTCAAAAATGGCTCTGAATCTTATCCTGGTCACTTTTATTAATTAACAAAAGTAACTTTCTTACGAAACTTTTAGACGACTTTTGAGACTTGCAAGTTGTTAAAATGTGATAATTTACGTTTGGAAGTTATTGACATGGTTTTATAAAAAATTAAATATTTCCATAAAAACTTGAGTATATGCCAATAATGTATACATTTTTGGAAAGGGGAAGAAAGGGAATTTCAGATGGTATTAAAAAATATAGGGTGTTGTATTTAAAATAAACCGATAATTTCGTTTCAAAAATGGTCATTTTTTTTCGGTGCTTTCGGGAAAAAATATATATTTGGCAACTATGTCAATAAAAATTTGAAGGAAATATAAGAAGTTTAGCGAAAACTGCTCGTCGATATCTTTTTCCATTCTCGAGTAATAAGCCGTCAAAATGTGTTACTTTATAGTGGGACACCCTGTAGTGTAAGAGTTTCTCGATCAGCACCCTTATGAATGTGTAAGATTCTGATTGCTGATCTTTAAATTCATAATTAATATGAATAATATATCAATAAAGCTATCAACTATTGATAACAATTTTTAAACAGTGAACTCAGATAGTTCAGTGTAAGAATTTCTTAAATTCGAATATATATCCTGAGTGTACGTTTCAAGACCTTTTTAATGACACTTCATTTACACCGTGCTACTTCCAGATGAGAACTCCTAAATTGCCTGTTACGGAGTTTGATTCTCAGCACAATGCTGATCTTTCAGCACGCCGAGTGTACTAGCGTACAAAGTGATATTGGTATATTGACTTCGTAATAGAAGTGAACTTATTATGTTTGTTCCAACCGCAATCAAAAACTGTCGAAAGCTGCAAGAAAATAGTCGACCATCGCAATCATCAGTGACAGAAATCACGCGGAAATAAACTTGTTGTTTGTTATCGTTTTTAACAGTTTCTGATTGTGGTTGGAAAATACTTATTGTTCACCCTAGGGAGCGAATATGTTGTAGTAGCACAAACTGTTACCATCGATACCTCCGTGAAGATACTAATTATTCCAAGAGAGAATAGAATAAAGTGATTTTGTATCTTAATTATCGGAAAATTAAATCACTATCTTTATTTATATTTTTAGGTTAACGTTCTAAAAATCTGACAACCAGAAAATGAATCAACATATTTTGAGAGAATTTGAGATTTCAAGAAATTGTTCTCAAATTTCTCTAGGTTTATTCATAGTACATTATATTTTCGATAAAATTGATTGTTACTGAAGAAATATTTTATTTACACGCTATTATTATCTCCACCATGTATGTATAATTATATGTTTGTATCCGACTGCTTAGGATTCGATTTGACCCAATTTTGAACCGAACCTATTTAATTCAAACTTTGCACACTTGTCAATACAATACAATATGGTAGTAAAATATAGGGGAAAAAATAGAGTTTAAAGGTTGCGTTATAAATGGAAAACCCTATATTTTACCACTATATTGTATTGTTATTGGTCCTTGACCGTATAAAGTTTGAATTAAATCTCTTCGTTTAAAGTGGGTCAAAATCAAGTCTAATGGAGGCGGTTGCAAATCTACAAGCATACATAGATAGGTGAAGCTAATAAAAGCTAGTAACTTCAAGTGGTGTAATTGAGGCTTCTTGAAATGCTCCTCCTAGTTTAAAAAACAAGGAAATGCAGAGTTAGTGTATAAATGTAATACCAAGCACCTCACGCTATTGCCATAATGAAATTAATTTTCTCGTTAATCATTTTATTCTTGAATGTAGAAATATTTTTCACCTTTAAGTTCGATAACCTATGAAACGTGACTACATTTTAAAGCATGCTGAAGCATTACCCCGAAAAAGATTTGACGAGTTGCCACTTAGTGAATGGATGAATATTTGTCGACACATTAAAGAATATGAAAACTCACAAACAGAACAAGAACACATCCTCGGTAATAAGTTGGATCATTTATGTTTCAACGTTAATACTGACTCTTCTGATGAGAGTTTCTCAGATCTTGATAGCGACAGTAGTACACCTGCACAACCATTACAATCAGCTGATGACTCAGATCAATAATAAGATTATACTTATTTATGATAAGTTTAAGATGACATGTTAGATACATTTGTGAAAGTGTCAAGTTTGGAATATATTAACTTTAGATTAGGTGAATTGTTTTCTTCCTTGATAATTTCAAAAGAAAAGGACCAGCTCCAATCCCGTCGCGAGTGATATCATTATGTATTTTTTACAGGTATCCGAAACCATAAAGTTTGATATATATTTGAAATAATTTCCTAACAATAAATTTAGTATGAAAATAACATTTTCATAGGCAAGTTGCAGTAACGCCACTGGCTGATACGCCACACCTGCGATCACGTGGTGTCCCAAAGCTATTCTAGTCAGATTCTACGTGCTTATTCCCGCTTCTTCTTGTTTTATTTCAGTAAAATATTTTGTAAACAATTCATTACTAGTTAATCTTCTAATATAGTCGTAGTTCATATTCGTTGGCTACTTACCAAAAGAAAACATGTATTCAAAAATAAGTTTTCTAACAAGATACGTATGCACCGGCCCCCGTAACAAACATTCAATCTATAAATCAGCAATATATATGAATGTACCACCCTCGTAAATAGGAGGCACGTGCTTATCTTCGATCGTCACACTTGCGATAGCGGCTTAGTTTTGAAGCATCGACATGAAAGTGCCGAAGGGTGAGATGTTCTACTAGTCTAGTTTATATGAACGGTGGTGTCAGTAGTCTACTAAAAACGGGATCTGGTGAAGAGTACGTTCCATCATTTTACACGCTATTTGGTCAGTTTAGAAAAGGTTATTAGTAATACGTGTTCACCCATAATAGGATCAATTCTGTGGGCAACTGTTAAATATTTTGAAGCACTGACAATCTGCTTTCCTCATTTCACTATTCTGTGAGCTTTAAAATATTAAAATGTTAACATTGATTATGTATGGATTGAAACATTTCCCATGCGGAAACTTCAAATATAGCTGCATGTCTTTTATTTTTAACCACTTCTAGAAGAATTGACCCTATTATTATTTCCGTTTCAAAATAATGTGTCGATATTTGTGGTTTTGTGTATTTGAGTGTGTATTGGTGAGCAGCAAATCGTGAGAAAACCTGGATAAAAACTTATGATACTATCCTGATAAAAAATACGTGTCGTACGTCGTACGTGTTTGTCTTGGTAGGAAAAGCCCATTGGAAATATTGTGCAATCAATTGAATTCGACATCATTATTTATCCCGAATAGAGTCTACTTTGAAACGTAGTTACTCATTTTAAATTGTTGTTTTATACAGGGAAAACTGAAAAATAACTTCGAAATGAGATATAAGTGACTGAACCTCACTAATCATTACATTTTTTCAAACTATTGCAGCAATAATAAGTCATGATTAATTTTATTGTGGTAACATTGGTCACTACTCGAATACTTTAATAAATTGTCACACTTTTCCCAAAATCCCATATTATACTGAAAAATATGAGAAAAGTTAATTAAAAAAAAATTGTGGGGCTGCTTGATATTTTAATGTTAATTACAATGTAACAAGGTGATGCACGTTTCGAGTTGATAGTTAAGCGATAACGTCACCAACGAAAAGTTTCGCATCTACAAACGTTTCTAAAGAAAAAGTATCACAATGAGAGACTCGCCCTCAAACCCCAAATAAAATTCACCAAATCAACCAATCGGAGCTGTTCAGTTAAGAAGTTGAATTTGATATTTTTGTTTTACATTTAGGTGTGAGCCATGATAGACTATTACCTAACCAGTGGAGATCCTAATAGACCCACTCATAGGAGAGAAAGAATGTTCCTACGGGCCAAACTGAATGAAGAAATGGTGAAAATTGTTTTTAGTACAAATATTTTTTAACCTCTAGATATCAGTGATGTTTGCTATTGTGCAATTGAGAATGTGTGATATTTATAGGCTATTTCGGAAAGGTATAGGGTAATATAATAATTGGGAATTCCGTCCAGTTCGGCTCAATTTCGGTGTCGGCCATAGGCGTAGGTCTTGAAATAGTATTGTTTGTAATTCAAAAATTTCAAGTAATTGCGTAAGAGAACTAGGAAAAGTATGTTTTCTGGCCTGAAGTGTCAATATCAAAATATTGTGTAGGGATTACTTATTTGGTAGATTATACAGTTACGTTTTGCGTTTAACAGGTACCGTTTAACCTTCTATTAGTGCCTTTGCCTAATTCCAACCCTATTTCAGATTCGGCTTAACCATGCGCCGCAAGGTGCTTTACCCAAAATTTTTAGACCTTTATAAGTATATTTGTTTAGTTTAACGCATCAGTATTTGCTGTTAAGCCGTAAATAGTGTTCACAGTATTATAAGATTAGTAATAAAATGGCGACATTTACACCAACGAAAAGATGTTCCAATAATTCTCCACTATCAGTTACTGAAAAACTTATTATTTTAAATGTACACGATTGCATAAAATACGATTACCCGAAATTTACTGTACAAGAAACTGTCGACCGATATTCCCGGATGACTGGAGTTGGAAAGTTCACCGTTTTTAAATTATTGCGGGGGAGAAAGATAGCAGGCCAAGTGGAGCCTCCCAAGAAAAGTCCAGACAGACCAGTAAAAGTCCTTGATGAAAACACCTAAAGTGTAATTCGAAGAAGAGTTCACTATTTTTATTTTAAAACAGCAATACCCACCCTAGATAAGATTTTAATGGAGCTTGGACAGGATGACAGTATTCCGTTGATAACCAAAAAACTTTTATGGACCACTTTGAGAAATGTGGATTTTGCTGGAAAAAGCATAGCCGTAAAGCACTTTTACTGGAAAGCGATGAAATTGTTTGCTGGTGACGAAAGTACTTAAGAAGTATCAAGCAGTACAGAACAGAGCAGAAGAAAATCTTTTATCTTGATGAGACGTGGATTAATGAAGGTTATACAGTACCAAAAATGTGGCAAGACAAAAAAATAACCAGTGCTCGCCAAGTTTTCATGGAAGGCCTGTTAACGGATATTAAGGTGCCTTCAGGTAAAGGGAAAAGACTAATAATCGTCCATATTGGAAGCGAAGAGGGATTTTGAAAGAAGGTTTGCTAACCTTTCAGTCGTGCCATACGGGAGATTACTACTAGGACATGGTTTCGGATGTTTTTGGAGACTATTTTGGTGAAATGATTAAATATCTACCAGCTGATTAAGTAGTAGTTATGGATAACGCAAGTTATCATTCTAGAGGAGATTCATCTTGAAGAAAACAAGAAATTATTGACTGGTCAACCACCAAAAGTATTGAATTTGAAGATAACTTGATAAAAAAAAGAACTATTAGCTATAGCAAATTTACACAAACATCGTTTTATGGAATACGCCGTGGAAGATAAAGCAGAAAAACATATTGTAACTGTGCTGCGCACACCGCCATATTATTGCGAACTAAATTCCATAAAACTTATGTGGGCGCAAGTGGAAGGATTTGTGGCAAGACACAACACGACATTCAAAATGAAAGACGTTAAGCTGCTGTTTAATCAAGTCATTAAGGAGGTGACACCAGAGAACTGGCGGAAAGCAGTCCAGCATGTCATTAAAGAAGAGGAGAAAATGTGGGATCTTGACTACTTGATCGATCGGACTGTCGACCCGTTAATTACAACGTCAAGAGGAGATGACAGTTCCTCAGATGACGAAGAATATTATGATTTTTTATAATTTAATTTATGTATAATGTATTTTTTGTATAATGTTCAATAAAAAATAAGTGTACCTAATACTATGTACATAATGCCTAATTTTTATTCTGTTGAAATAAAATTCTTTCCTTTTTAAGAGTTTCCTACTGGCACGCCTTTGGCACACTATTTTCAGTATTTGTGAATGGATAATAATAGGCTAAACTCATATATTGACCCCAACCCGGGTGGTACTACCTGCACTTGATAAAAAGAAAGAATTTTCCAATGAAATCAATACCAAACTATGAAAGTGGCTTAAATATTCGTTGGGTCACTCTGTGCTCTCTTTGCATACCTAATGAGGTTTTATTACCCTATACTTTATGGCTTATATAACTGACTGAAAATTCTGGTTTATTTCTGGCTTTTCGAATGAATATAGATGTAGTACGCTGTTAGTTCATGTTAATGACTCTTAGAATGTTTTATCAAATTTTTACTGACAATGATCAATTTATCAACTTACCCGATTGAACGCGAATCACTTGGTTCACCTGAAATAGAGAAAAATGTGTGGTTATAATTGGTCAACAATATTTGCTCCTAAAAAAATGTGTAATTATAATTGGTCAACAATATTTGTTAATGATGAATATTTTTGAAAATTGCTTGGGCCAAATTTTCAAAAATTTGTTTGCCATGAAAATTGATCGAAAATTCAGGAAAGTCAGATATTCAGGAAACTATTTCTTCTATCAAAATATAAACATTTTCGACCCACAATACATACCAATGTAGTATTTTTCAATCAAATTCAAAATAGTCTGTGTTTTCATTATTTAAACAATTATAGTAAAAAAACAAACATTTTCATTCGACGATTTTCCGAAAAATCGCAAGTTTTTCTCATGTTAATCACAACTCTTTTAAATAATCAATTTTAAATTTTCAAGTTTTTCGTATTTTTTGCGGCATTTTACGGATATTTTGTGTACTTTGACTACGCTATATGTGATGAGAGTATGAATAATGATGACACTTCTATGAACATTGAGGTCATCGATATATCCTTCAATATAAAATATTCTTTTTCATTTCTCCTCTAGCAGTCGATTCCAGAAACATCTACCACTGCACTAACACTTAGTTAAATTAAACAGTGTAAGTTAAGTTGGCAAGCGAAGTGATATACTTGGAAACTCAATTGTACTTAAACCAACAATATTGGATGATTCCTGTATCACATTCAATGTTGCTGCTATGAAATTTGTGCGGTTAAGGATAATTAACAATTAATTTGAAGACATTTTGGATGAATATCAGAGACAAAACTATCAAATTTTTAATTTAATGGTATTTGTTGCTTTGCAAAGTTTTTCTAAATAGCTTAAATATTTAATTATATTATTGTTTAACAAGACGTACTCAAGCCGACAAAGTAGCAGCTATCTTAATAATTGGTGAATCTGGACAGAATCTCCATGAAGCGGAACAATTATTTAATGAGAGATACCCAGATCGCCCTATCTCGAGAACTTATTTGAGGGAGCTTTTTCACAAGCTTGGAGCAACAGGTAGTGTTCAAGATGCCAAACGATCTGGTCGACCAACATTTAGTGTTGGCTAAAAATAAATTCCATCCAGACAAGTTAAAAATCCTTTCGGATGACGACCCCGACAGAAGACTCGAATTCTGTGAATGTATGACAAATAAAATTAGTCAAAACCCACATTACACAAAAACAATTTGTTTTAGTGACGAGAGTACTTTTTTTTTCAATGGAAATGTGAATACACAAAATGTAAGGTATTGGAGTGACACAAATCCTCACACCTTTGGTGAACAACATACCCAATTTCCAGAAAAATTCAATGTTTAAGCAGGTATTTTGGAGACCACATAGTTGGTCCTGTTTTCCTAAATTCAAATTTAAGCGGTGAAGTATATCTGGAGATGTTACAAAATGCAATTGAGCCGTTAATTCCTGAAATTCTGGAAGATAATCCAGATGAATTCGGCCATTTGCACATTATTATGGTGCAGTAAGATGTTACCTGTATGAAGAATATCGAGGTAGATGGATCGGCCGGCGAGGTCCTATAGAATGGCCACCTCGGTCACCAGATCTGACACCATTCGATTTTTTTCTATGGGGGTACCTACTTGAAATCCAAGGTTGCATACTACGGCACCAGATAGCATTGGCGTTTTGAGAGAAAGAATTATTGAAGAATGCAATGCAATTTCAGCTATTACTATTACGTCACCTGTTACCATTCGTACAGAAGTTTACAACACTTTATTTAAACCCTCCATATTTTATTAATGTAAGTGTAGCCGTTTAAAAGATACGAGGGGGGGAGGGGACTTTTGAATAGCTCTGTATACCTACTATAAGTTATTACAAATTCATTATAGATATCACTCACCCGGTTATTTTTCTGTTTTTTCCAAAAATTGATAGTTTTTTGAAACCATTAAGTTTCTTCAATAAAATATTCTCTAAATATCTCGTTCGTTTGAATTGAATGGTGAACACTCAGTCATAGAAAAAGTATAGTATTCTACTTTCGAGTAATGGCTATTACTCAGCCTGCGGCTCACGTCGCAAATTTCATTCTCATGAGTAATAGCCAGCATTACACGCTCGTTGAATAATATACTATTTATTATCATCAATTTAACGCTTACCAGAACTTAAATGGCCCGAAAAAGCACTTTTCGTGACTTCCAAACCCTAGGTTACTAGTCTTCCTTCATTTTATTCACCTCAAACAGCAATACTTTCCTCAAAATCTCGTTTTTCCTTTTTTCCATGTTCCAAGCCAATATCAGTGCAGCCACGTCTAACCGATTGTACATACAATGAGTTAGCTACAGAAGTTTTGATCAAGTGGAGATAAGAGGTACAGGACTATTGATTATTCTCACTAATTGAATAAATCGTAGTTCATTTCTATATTTTCGAATGGTAGCTAGCTCATTGTATGTACAATCGTTTAGAGGTGGCTGCACTGATATTGGCTTGGAATATGAGAAAATGGAAAAACTGGGAAATTTTGAGGAAAGTATTGCTGTTTGCGGAGAATAAAATAAAGGAAGACTGGTGACCTAGGGTTTGGAAGTACTTGTGGAAATCGTATGGAGTGAATATACTTTTCGCAATCTGTATATTCCAAAGCAAATGACTTATTAAACTGAGTTTTTTCAAATTTGTTTATTACTCTTATTTCAATCTTCTATAGAACAGTCTCTATGAACTTCTATCATGGTTCACAATTACAATCAATCGGAAAATGATTACATTATCTTCTAAAGTGACATTTGTTCTAAAAATAAACAGCCTAGATTAAATCGATATCAAGTTGTTGAATTCTTAAAGAACACCCTTCAACGAATTTTTACTTCATTAAAAGTTTTCCCAACTAATTTAATAAAGAATCATAAAACCAAATGATGTTTTATTTAGGAGGATAAGGAAAATGTGATTAAAGTACTTTTTACCGCAATTACTTTGTAAATTAACAAAGTTCGAACAGAAAATTCAAAGTTACTAATGGATAAAAATTAATTTCCTTATGGACCTTAAAGTCTCTTAACACTCTTTGTCACCTGGTTTTTTGGTATTTAAAAGGTGTTTCTAGTTAGACTACGCCTTCTTTTCGCTAGACATGCAATTATCCATTTTCTACTACATACTTCAAAGGATAAGTTTAGTATTAACTTTGTGATTGACTGAAAATTGCGAAAGTGCTTTTTTAATCAACTTTTTACTTCTGCTTTAAGTGATAACTGATTTTCTTCTGATAAATTTGTTGAATATTCAAATGATGCAATTGAAGTACTCCGTTTTTTTATAGAAGAATATTAATTTAGAAGTTCTGGACTACACCGATTTCAAAATATTATTTTTACACAAAAAATATTTAGACCAAGATGTACGGTCGGAATATTCATTAAAAACCTTGTGACATTCTCAGTTATACAATTTGTATTGTAAGTTTGTTCAATGAATTCCTTGATTCCCGCTTTTCTTTTTAACCGCATCAACCCATACGATTATAAGCGGGATCAAACTATGAGAGAACAGTACGCTAGTTTTGAACTTTCATGAGACAATTTCATATCCAGCGGAATATTTTTAACTGTTCTTGTTACACTTTAATGTTTACAGTGCAATAGTTTTTTATTTTTTTTTATAGTTGAAGCAAATTCTGGAGTGTGAGTGTCCAATTTTCTATTTCTATGTTTAAGACAACCTTGTGTTGTGTGGGAGTGTCAATTCCTCTTTCACTAATAATACGACTTTTCAACTGGTGTACTAGTATGTCACCACCTTTTTTTGCCAGATGTCACATACAAAGCTCGTTATGAGAAGCTGGAAATCGGCAACTAGAGTTTTTACAAAACAATGGAAATCTCCCTTCCTCACAGAGTGACTCGCAATTCCAAGTTTAAGGACGAATTGATCGTCCTTGCGCTTCTACATGAACTCTAAACAGAAAACACAGGCTGAGTATCCGGCTTCAGCAGCAGCAGCAATCCTGGAGAGTTAATAGTTTGCTTTGTGGTGAATTCCATAGCGTGTCTGTAGTTAACAGTTGTGATGGAGTGAACACTGTTATCGACACGGGCATGCTAGAGTTTGTTTAACCATCCTTTGCCATTACGTCATACATTGTCCAGCTTCATCTCTCATTCAGTCATCAACGTATTTCTTAACTAATGTCGACGTAAATTTTATTTGTTACTTTTGACAGTTTACTTGTCATATTTTGATTTGTTCAGTATTTTTGGTCATTTTCGCCTTTTAAATTGATTTTTCATTGTTAAAATGCTTTCCCGGTATAATGAGAAAGAGCAAAGTTTAATTTTGAAGTAGATTAATTACTTTTCAAGAGAAAAAGTTGCTGAAATTCCGCTCTCACCGTTAAATTCAGTCCTGTTATCATAGAACTGAATGAATCGGACTTCCACAATGATGATGAAGATGATTTTGTCAGTGATGAAGCTTAGACTTTGCATATGCTATTTCAGTTTACCTTACTTATCACAGACAATAATTACCATGCATTTCTTAAAAATATGACCATACAGATATTCTATCTAATTTTAAATAACCTTTGGGTTCATCACAAAAATATAATCGTACAATATATTTTTAATATATTATATTATATAATTCGCCATTCAATCACGATTCGGTGATCTGTAATTTTTTAAATTCAGTAAAAAATCATACTCCGGTGCGTTAAACATCCTCAAGCTAAAAATTTGAAACAAATCAGTTAAAAAAAACGGAGATTTCAAGTTAAAACAAAACTAAATCATGTAAAAAAGCAACGTATAGAGCAAGATACAATTTTTGGAATTACTAATTTATTCATACAAACTTTAACATGCATCATTGAAAACAATTCTCAACATATGTCATTGATTATAATTTTGAGGTTAAGTGTAAAATAACATTCAACTAATATAAGACAAACGTAAGACAGCAGAATACGTCACCAATTATAACGTAACGGCAAAGGATGGTTAAACAAATTCTAGCTTTGTGGACATGTAAGATTTGTGGAAAATCTTGGAGCAGGAGACCCAAACAAATCTATTGGATATATGTGATATTGTCCAAAGCTGTACAACGACCGGCCCAAACAAAGCTCTCTGATATACAGAGACAGGCTTGTCTGGCAGTCACATTCTAATGAATTTATTTTTTCAAATAACCTGCACTTTCCACTTGACTTTGTTGAGTTTCTTTTTAAAATTTCGTTATTATTAGTTCAAACTATACGTTGTGTAATGGAATGTCAAAAATGTATTATATCATGGGTTTTTTGGAAAAACGTACCACTAACCACCTCCGTGTCAAATTAACTGCTACCTGTATCCATAGATCTGATATTCCCTAAATCTCTGTGATTTTCGTTTACAACTAAAATAACTGAAATAACTAATTTGCCTCATCGCCAATCAATTTCAAAAATTCTTCTCTATACATAGAACAAGAGTAAAGGGAACGGCAGTAACAAAGAGAAGAGCGAATATTTCGGATGGAACAGTTCAATTGCAAAGTGAGTTGTACAAGTGAGGCATTGATTTCGTATAATGTGGATGAAAGGAAGTAGTAGTGGATTGTTGATAGCGTGATTACCAAGCATTTCGGTAGCAATCGGCAAGCTCCAACAAAGTTAATAAAAAAAAACGTTGATCGATACTTGTTACCTAAAATTGATGAACACCTGCCTGAACTACTGGAATTTCCATACAGTAATGTCTCCTATTCGAGGAACAAATTAAACTGCATTCTTTCCTGTGAGCGACTGAACCCAAAACGCTTATTTGAATTTATTCACCATTAACTTGTATTCATTTGAAAGCACAATTTCAATTACCAGTTTCAATAATTTATTAGAATAGAAATTAACAAAAAATGTATCTTTACATTCAGATAGAAAAGAATTATTTTTGTGTTAAACTTTCATAATATACGGGGTTGGGATAAAGTATGAAACCAAGTAAATATCTTTTAAACGAAAACAACAATATTTATGGAAATTTGCAGGTAAGTGCAATGGAACAAAATGCATCTGATGTACAGTTTTTTGTTAATAATATACTTGCGGTGCAAACAGAAATGCCATCAACTTCTTTAATTTAAATGGGAAACCCTATATATTTTTACAGATTTTGAAAAAGCTTGTTATTTTGAATTCATACATACTTAGTTTAGTGTGAAAAAATTTGTAAAAACGAGGAATATAGCACTTTAATCCACCTCCTTTGAGTTTTTTTGCATTAGAGCGAAAAACTATTTGGATAAACTAATTGATGTTGTTTGTACGCATAGTAATGAATAAACGAGTACTGTTGTTCTCCAAGTGTCAAATTGTAATTGACGGAAATAAATTTTACAATTTGGAATGGTTCAATTAAGTGAAAAAGAGCGTATTGAAATTTTAATGATGATCGGTTATCCTGATCGTGTTAGAACTCATGAAGAAATGTGTCTTATTTTTAATAATTTGCATCCGGAAAGAAATCCTATGTCACGCTCAACAGTAACTAAAACATTACAACGTTTTAATACAACTGGGATGGTAAAAAATTTGCTAAAACCTGGTAGACCGCGGACTGCCACGAACGAAACTGATAAACAAAATATTGCAAACGATTTAGAAGAATCTCCTCAAACTTCCACCACAAATTTGTCTCTAAACCATGGTATCAGTCGACGTTCTGTAGTAAAGATATTAAAAAATGAAAAGTATCATCCGTATAAGATACAGTTGGTTTTTACCGACGGCTGGAATTTTGTGAACGGCTAATGGACATCTGTAATGTCGACGACAATTTTGCTTCTAACATAGTTTTTTCCGATGAGGCAACTATTTTTTTAAATGAAACAGTTAATCGCCTTAACTCAAGGTATTGGTAACATGAGAATTCTCATTGGATTCATGAAGCACATACCCAGCATCCACAGATGTTAAATGTTTGGATGGCAATTGTCGAAAATAGGCTTATAGGCGCATTTCTTATCGACGTAAACTTGAATGGTGACAAATATTTGGATCTACTAAATAACGAAATTATTCCTGCCAACAAAGGCTTGCTTTAATGACAAATGCTGTCAACATATTTCCCAATTCCTCTCTGTGACATTTATAATCGAAATAAAAGCTGCACAAGGTAGTAAAATATCGGTGAGCTTTCAAATGAACAATAAACGTATTTATTCTGAAATTAAAGCATCTACTGAAAATACCCTTTGCTTCAGCTAAGATATGATCTTCTGAAATTGAGATTTTACGTTCTTAAAACGTTCATAACACGAAACGAGTGTATTTTCCGGAAATATGTATAGAATGGAAATGTTTTTATTTCCAAACAGTCAACACAAAAAAGTGTTTTCAATCCCTTTTTCACAACATCTTAAATTTTGCAATACACTGTTAATAAAAAATTATCTGCAGCCTGACCAAAAATAGATTATTCAGCTGTTTTGTTTCGAATGACGTGAAAAATCGATTTCACTCGATCCAGTTTAGTTATGGGGTCATTTGGTTTTCCATTAGATGTCCGCCAATCGCATATAATATCTTATATAGCTAAATTTCTTCATGTGATCGAGTTTATATGGGAATATGGAAAAAAGTTCATTTATTCCTAGCTTCGAGGTTTGATGAAATGATGGAAGAATGAAGAATGAAATTTGTATATCCACTATCCTCTTCGTTGTAACTTTCGGAAATGTAAGAAGACAATTATTATGGCAGTATATAAAAAGCAAGCAAAAAAATATGGTATGAAGATAATATGTCACTGCGATGCTATTCCAATCTAAATGTAATTGGAGACAATTGGCTCTCTTCAGAACACTCATATATTATGTCGGAGCAATGCGAAAAAATAAAGCTGATATTTCAAAGGTAGCGGAAAAAAAACAGGAGTGTTATTTTGATTTCGTCTATGCATCACGACAAATCATTGACCGTAAACAATAGCAATAGGTGGTGTGGAATTATTAGACCAAAAATATGCTGTTCACTCCTGTCAGAGGTTAACCAGACGATGGCTTGGGTACCAGGGCACAAAGGACACAAAGGCAATGAAGAAGCTGACGAGCTGGCTCGACAAGAAGCAAATGCTTCTAAGGTGTAGCTAACCCATACAAAAAGGCAGCCATTGAAAAATGGAAGCAAACTAAGTTTCTGGAATGGTGGAGGACAACCTCTGAACAGAAACAGGCCAAAGAGTTCATCAAACGACCATCGGCCAAAGTAACACAGGACCTGCTGCTAAAAAGTCGAAAGGCTGTTAGGATCATAGTGGGTTTACTGACAGGATACTGCACACTCAATAGTCATGAAATTGGCAGAACATGTGTTGTGCTACTGTGAAGGCCTCGCAAGACTGCGTTTTCGAGAACTTGGCGAGGAAAACCAAGGGCTACAGGCTACCTCGAAAAGCCTTTGTCCAGACTATAGAGCCTCGTTAGGTGATTAAAGCTAGACGAAGTACTTTAATTAAATCAGATCGTCACAATAAATCATCAGATTTCAGTGACAGAAGGCTAACGCCAGCTCTACCCACCATCTATGGAAATATTTGTTGCGATGCTGTATATCTTACGAACAAAAAGTTATGTGCCTCTGAAGGCGTCAATGCCGAACCGAAAACTGACACGGAGGAAATTTACCATACCACCCTAGCAGCGACGATGGATCGCAACCATTAGGACAAAAGAGGAGAAACGAGCGATGCAGTTTCTGCCCTACAAAAAAAGGACATAAAAGTAAAATCAAAATGTTTGCATTGCCAAAAGGCCGTTTGTGTGGACCATTTCCAACAAGAGCCTCAGTGTTTGGAATGCCAGAACAAGTTATTATTTTCATTATTATATCAATTCATACGTGTATGGTGTTTTTAGTGGAAAGATAACGATGGGGAACATAATATTTCCAAGAGAAAACACCCTTCTCAGAATTTTACAAGAAACTCAGAGCTTTTTTTTGTTACAGGTATCAAGAGTGAGCCCTAAAGGACAAGCCTACAATATAGTTATTTTCACACGACTATATATATACATATATATATATATGTATATATCCAAATTTCCGATTATATTAAACATTGTTAAACAGGAAATTAAATAGTATACATAAAATATCTACAAGCTTATTAAGTCATGGATTTAATATTATAACTTCCCAAGAAACTGATTAATCTTGCTACAAAGAGCTTCAATTAAAATTCAAACTTTAAGAGCAGCCCAACTATAAATATTGATGAAAGACATAAAATCACTGGAGCTTAGACTTGAAATAAAAATGAAGTAGATAAAATCAATGTTTCACGAGCAATAAAACGGATTCAGATATTATATTTCGCTAGTGAACCCTGCTTTACACAGGATAAATAAGTTTGATCCAGAAATACTATTGTTGGACGACAGTATCGATGATAAATAATAAATTTATATCATCAAGTTCACATCTGCAAATCAAGGATCTGCTTTTTGAATAAAGTAGAGTTATGTGGACTTCTGTATCTGTATCTGTAGAGTAGGGAGGGTGAGTGTAGGCTCACAGCACTTAGGCCACATGTGACCCATTGTACATCCTCCCGAGGAGTTGTCTTCCTAGGTCATTGTCCATCCTGTCCTTCTCAGGAAGGTGGACAGGTCACTAGGAGACATCTCCTTTATATCGGCAGGTGTAGGCCAAGACTCACCGAACACACACTCTCTTATTGACGATAACTCCGGACACTCGCATAAGACATGCCTGACAGTTTCATCTTCCTATTCACACATCCTGTATAGAGGTGTGTCCACTAGCCCCATAGTATGGAGGTGTTTCCCTAGTTGACAGTGACCAGTCAAAAATCCTACTGTTAAACGTAGGTTTCTCCTGGTCATCGCCAAATATTTCTTCGGCTCCAGCTTCCCAGGGTCGCCCAGGGTGATCCTGGCAAGACTGCATCCTTTGATTCCATCCCATCTCTTAAGGGATTGAGTATGGGTGTAGCGTTTGGCTAGTTCCGCAATTGTCGAAGTCGTTAGGCCGTAGGTGTCACTGGGTCCTAGAATTTTTAGTCCAGCGGCTTCCCTGGCTAAAGAATCAGCAATGCGATTTCCTTTACTCATGTCGTGCCCTTTAACCCACCTCAGGATAATATTGTTATCTGCCGAGGCGTCAGCTAAATCTTGGTGGCACTCTAGTACTAGCCTCGATATAACACGTTGTCTGTTTAAGGCTAATAGGGCTTGTCTACTATCAGTGCAGATTATTATGTTTTTGCCAGAAATTCCTCTTCTGGTTAGTTCTTTTGTGGCAATTGAGATACCAGCCAGTGGACTTAACACTGTAATTAAGTTCCACATTGAATTTGGCATTTACAAATTCGTTATTTGAGATATAGCCCAATCGAATTGGTATTTTTGATTTACAGAAATTTTTAGCAGCAATTTTCCTTCGGAATTCGTTGGAGGCGGTCACTGGTAGTCTACATTCAAATAGTTGGGGTACCAGACTTGTTGCAACCGCAATCTTAATTTAAAGGGTTATTTTTTAGCTCCTGAATAACTCGTTTATTTTCAATTTTATACGGAAAATAGTTATCACAAAAGTTGTTTGAAATTCAATTTTCGCGAAAACGTTGTTTCAATTCGAGATCTGCTGGATGAAAATGACCTTGGTAGTGACGAAAACCGTTCAGAACAAGTCTCTTCAATGTTAGTGATGCGACACAAAATTAGCAATAACGACCAACACAAAAAATTCGGCGCACAATTATTCCACAAATGTGTCGGATATCATATTAATGTCATTTTCCATACCTCAAAACTCCGATATTGATATTATTATTTTTTTTTCTTCTATCAAACCACAATAATGCTTTTTATTTTTTATTTCGATGTTTCGGTAGCGCTCCAGCTACCGTTGTCAAGATTAAATAGTAATGAATGAATGATATTATTATGTCCGTATATTCAAAATATTTCAATTTACTGTAACATTTTTCACATTTCAACTTTATCACCCTCTATCTATTCCATTATTGATCCGGTAGCGTCAGATTGTAATATTTTGAAGCCGAGCATCTTCTATTTCAATTTGGACCATTGCATACGGACCACTCTGTATAATGTTGGGAGGCTGAGTTGACATGCAGAACCATTTTTTCCCCTTCGATATTAGTAATTTTTCCTGTACCTATCTGTACCTACCCCTGACAATATGTGTACGAAATATCATAATGATCGGTTGAGTAGTGAAAGCTATGAGACTAATTTCACCAAACATGCCTATAATAACGTGGAATTTCTTAGTTGCTCCTCGTATTTAAATTTATGTGGAATATAATTCATTCTCAAATATTTATGCTACCCAATATTTTAATTTTCGAACTTTTTTCCATTTTATTTATTAGCTTTGCTCACAACTCCATACATTAGTCCCATTTCATTTATAAAGGAATATTTTCCTGCTATACATAATCGAAAATATCTTTGGTAATAAATCACAATAGTTATTTTTCTTTTCCCTATATTGTAAACAACGCATTTTGACTCCGCTTTGAAGGTCGTGAGTTCTAACAATTACCAGAAAGATATCGATTGCCATAGACGACAACTTACTTGCTCCGTTGGCACATCTGTTATTTGTGGAATTAGGGTGTCATCTACCTCTATATAGCCATAGTCCAATAGATTGAGTTTTTCAGACGGTTCCAAAGTATAAATCCATTTGCATCATTGCAAGTAGCTTCTTTTGATATGAAGACGGATAGATTTTGGCCAAATCTTGAAACTTTCGTAATTTTTTGCGATGGAACTGATGAAAACGTAATCTATTCATTGTTCCTAAGCTTAAGCCAAGTGATCGAACTAGAAATTCTTCTGCTTTATTTTACCATGTCATCATCCAGTGTCTTTTTCCCAAAATCTAACAAAAGGTCTTTTGCACATGTTTCAGCTACTTTTAAAACTCTACTTCGTACTGACCTTGCTTGTCGTGTCGCAGCCGGTTAAAGAATGAATAGCTGGTGAAGGTACCTCGATGTTTTCCCCACTCCAAAAGCAATCCATAGTTCTTTCAGTCCTAAAGTGCACAAACAAAAACATCGGTATCCGTAGAACACATAACCACGTTGCTTACCTACTTTTGAAGTCAGTGTCATGTGTGAAATATGGTTTAACATCCTCTCATCTGCTTCTTCATGATCCGATTCCAATGAAACTTCTTCTTTTACTATCCCATTTTTTATACAAAAACATCTGGGTTGACCACCTTCTACTACCCCACCAAGATAAATGGGAACAGATGCAATGACAGAAGTATTACTGTAACAGTTTTTTGTTTTTAGACGAGGCCCAGTAAGCGTCAGTATCTACAGGAGTGGCGTGCTGTCATTTGGGGATCCATATTCTACAGGTTGTGTCCGTGATCTTTTGGATCTCTCAAACCCTTTTACACTTTTTTTCTTATAAACGTCAAAAACGATGTCGATGCTGTTGTGAGAGGCTTGGCATATAGATCTCCAAATGTCTCCAAATACTTTTTTCTATGTCTAAATATCGGTTTTGTGTCATTAGTATAGACTGAAAAATGATGATTATTAAGTAAGTAGTAATATTAGATAATATAACGATTGTATGAGATATTCCTTGTGAAACCTGTTGGAATATTAAATGAATGAATAAGATCCCACATGACGAGTTTTAATCCTTGCTTCTTCATGCGATATTAAAATGGAAACTGCTCAAGCCAGCCTGTCGGAAAGAACGATACTGGAGTCGTTGTCTTAGGTCTCATGCATGACGGATGGAAAAATGCAAGTATTGTGGAAATTTATGTAGCGGAGAGCGTCAAAACAATATCACGAAGCGAGAAGTCTCCTGCAGTACTTCAAGAGTAACAGAAAACGTCGTTAGAGATAAAGAAATTATGGAGTCAGAACATTTCATGCAAATTGGGAAAAAACGAGAAAATATTTATACAAATAATGTTCATAATTGTAATAATTGTACTATTGATATTCATGTAAATAAACAAACACGTTTTATATGACATAAATTATAGCCACCCAAGGGTGGTAAATTGAATTGAAACCCGTAGTCTAGGATAATCGATACCTTTTTGGTAACTGTTACTTACGTCCTTCAAAAAGAGTCAAAATGCTTTGTTTACAATGTAAGGAAGAGAAAAATTATATTTTTTTATATTTTCGCGAAAATATCAAGTAGTTTTATCCATGAAAATAAAACCCATAAGTTATTTTGCTTTAGAATCCTCCACACTATGAGAAATTACTGGAGAATTTAATCCTAGGTTGTAGTTCTGTATATTAGCATTTTTGGCACATCCTCTGGATTTATATCACAATTAACTTGCGAGAAACAAAAGGAATAGAAACCGTCTGGCAGGTTCGAAGAAAAGCATCCTAGAAATTTATGCCTTCGATCAGTGCTGCTTTTGAAAAATTCCCATAGAAATTCGGAATTGTGGGCAACAGCGTCCTTCATCAACCCTTTTAGAGACATCTGGAGAATATATTGCATGTTTTATAAAAAGCGCGTTCAACTTAGAATGTTATGACTACAAATATAGCAAAGTCTGCAATTTATCATAGCTAAGTAGGTACCTATTTTAACTAAGTATGCATATTTGGTAGACTAGGAATAAATGAGCTTAAATTATAAAAAGAAAAGGGCACTGATTAAAGATAAATTTATAGTGGAAAGAAGTCCATATCATTTATAACAAGGAACTTACAGAAGATATTTAATTTAGTAGCTTTGTAGATGTATATTGATAAAAATAATAATGTTATGAAAAAATTAATACTTAAAATGGCTAGTAACTTTTGGGATGCCACATGGCTTCACCTTTCCCTGTTAAAATTCTATGAATGCTAAACAGTAGTGCATTTTATTAACCAATTTCCAATACGCGATGATCCTCTTAATACATATACTCAACAGCCAGAAAAATCGAGTCTCCCGAACTTTCCCGAAGTAAATGGTGGTTAACAAAGACAAAGACAGAGAAGTAAAAATGCAACCATCACGCTACCACTCTCTCATGTGTTATCCCTTTCAACCCATGCCTTAATCAGTGAAATACAACCAATCTACCCAAGCAATAGCCAAAGTTAACGGTTCGGATTACAGACGCCGAGTAGTATGTTCACCATCATCATCATCCTTATCATTCGATTGGGTTAGGCTCAACAGCCCAGGCACTTGAACTAAATCTTTGTACCATTTCCCATGTTATCTGCTTCCATTCCAGAAGCTTTGTGTCTTCTATATAGGCAACTAGTTTGACTAGAAGGATTTTCAATATTAGTTGTAATGGTTATATTATTTCCTTTCCAAAGTGCTTCCGCCTGAGTCCCTGTAAGTTCTCACGACGCAGAGTATGTGAGTAGGTGTTTCAGCATAGAGTTCACATTTCCTGCACATAGGTTCACTAACTTCGCCCATTTTGTGCAGATGTTTCCTCAGGGTGAAATGTCCAGTAACCAAGTCGGTGACTGTATCTTATTCAGTTTCAGTAGCGTGGTTGAGAGTTCCTTGTCTACTTTGTTCAGTAAACTCTTTGTATGGAGGTGCTCTTGTGTCGACCTCCATTTGTGTTGGTGTTCCCCATCTAACCAGTTCCCGATTTCCCCATTTACGTAATTACGCAATTTTGTAATCCACAAAACGGTTCCAGACCTATGAAAACTCCTTTAGCTAACTAACATTTCCTGCAATACCCTCTCGTGTCGGCACCCATATTAGAGACACTTTGTTGTCTTTTGCCAGCTGTTGAGGGATTCTTCACAGTTTTTTTTATCAAATTAGACCTAGTTGTTGGATTCCTGATAGATTCAAGCAGAGCCTGGCTGTCAGTGAATATTTTTATTTTTTGTCTGGTATATCCTCTTCCGATGTTTACATCAATACTGGCTATAGCGGCAATCGTCTCTGCTTGAAACAGAGTCGTATATCGGCCAAGGCTGAAGATCATTCTCTTTCTAGGTCCTTTTTTACCAGCCCCAGTGTCATGCTATCAATACTGAAGTGGAGTATGGGTTCATCTAGTATTGTCCCAGTTGTATCAGTGTGTCCTTCTCGAACTTTGTTCGGTGACCATAAGTCTCCCAAGAATTGCCAATAATGGCTTCCATTGAAGGACTTGTCTTTCGATTGCAGTTAATATATATTCACTGCAGAGGACATTTCTGTCCTCCTCCAACAGACTATTGTTCCATATACGTGATCGTTGGCCTTATCACAGTTGAGTAAAGGCAATGAACAACCTCAGGTCGTATTCCTCAGGTTTTGCTTATAACTCTTCTGCAGTTACAGAAAAGCCTAGTTGCCCCTGTAGTAATTTTTTTCAGGTGTGTCTTCCAAGAAATAGTATTCTGCTTGGGAGGAATGTAACCATTTATCCGTTTATTTAATTTCTGTAGTTGTTTTGTATATTTATATTTTTTGTTGTATTCATATCCTTCATCTGTTTTGTTTGTTCACAGTTGGCTATGTTGCCGCATTGATTGCAACGGTTGGAAATGAAGGAATTTATATTTTCGTGAATTTGAATTCAACTTTCATTAACCTTTGTCAGTCTATCCATGACGTTAAATTTGGGTAGTGGTCCTTCGTTATTACCTACAGTGTAAAATAAGCAGACATACTATATCTATACTATCTATCTATACTATATCTGAACTCGCACTTTATCGAAGGAAAGTCTGCGCTTATCTACATTCCCATTTAAATTCTCACTCACATTTTCCAGATATACTTCTCTCAGTTGCTTTAACTAAATTATATGTTGGTCCAGAACGAATCACTAAGCTATTGGTTGAGTAAAAGTGAAATTGTTTGATTATATGTATTTATCCTGGACAGATATCCCAAAATGTTTCATTTTGTAGATATCTTTTTTCTGTAGATAAAATGTAATTTTAGCACAGTTGCTGGCTAAACAAGTTTCAGGAATGAACCGTTCCCTGGAGTCAATTTCACTAGAAACTTTACCAGGAGATAGTTCCCGGAAAAACAACTGCTAGAAATACAGTTTCGTAGACTCAATCTCGGAGAATATGTTAGAAGAACTTCAAATCATGAAAGTAATTTGTTAAAATTGTTAGGCTTCACCTGTGTTTTTTTGTCTACTCTAATTTACTAACCTATCCACTTAAATTTGTGCATTACATTGTTTTTCCTCATTATACAGGGTGTTTCATGAGGAACTATACATACTCCTACCTCGTATGGAGACCCCTATGGGGAATGTCAAATGGCCATTAAAAAGTGTCTGCTTCCATATTTTAATAATATAGGGGTAATTGTGTATTTTGACTGATATTTATTTTAATCATAACTTTTGAACGGTAATTTCGATATGTCTCATATTTTGGTAAAACATCACACTACTATCACCTTTTTAACTGATTTATTAAAACTAGAAGAAAATCAGGACCGGTCTTGGAAAATTACTTTGTTTTGTTCATTCCACCCTGTATATGGTTTTTTAAAACTCTAATAAGGATCTCACAAAGTACACAAATAGACAACAAAAATGGTGTCTTTATTTTTCTCTCCACACGATTGCTCAATTTTTATCAAAAAAATCAAATTATTGAAAGTTGAGCAATAAATCTCAAAAAAAATAATTTTCTTGTTAAAATATAATTTTTCGTACAAAAATTACACTTTTAATAATTAGTGGTACCATAGCTCGTGCTATGTTTTTAACAATACAAATGTTTTCTTCATTTCCGAATCGGCTTTCAAAAGGTACGCACTGTTTGGTATAATACTAAAACATCACCCTGTATAACGTTTTTTTAATGATTCATCGATATTGTCATCGTATCGAGCTATGGTAAAACATAAACATAAATAACAATAAGTTAAACAACACTAAACAAGAAACATTGATAAATCAACAAATGTCGAAGAATAATAATTATTTATATTCACACTTCATACATTTTCAGAAAATAATATTTTTCAAAAACAGTGACCGGTCAACTAAGGAGCAGCAATATGCACCGCCGGATATTGAATTACACTCCAAAGTCAAACGGGGTTGGTATATCTACAAGATATTTTATAAAACAATTTCGTTTTCTACCCTCTCACCACTTATTCACGAATTCCTAGGCGAATTTTAATAGTTAAACGTAAACTGACATTCAATTTGAATTTACTCAAATATTTTCCAAGAAATAAAAATATTTGCACTTTTTCTTTTTTATATCAATATCAGTCAGATATATATAATATCTAAATTCCATATATGTAACAAAGCCCTGAGAACTTGCTTTGTTATCTGCAAATTTCAAAATGAGATAGGCAAGAACCGTCGCTATTCAGTTTTCGATTTTTGATTCATTAACTCCCTACGCCGAGAGTTAACATTATGATTCAAATTTCTCATCAGTCGGAATCCCAAACAGATGAGGATACCTACACTGATGGAACAATCAAAATTTGACAGGGAAAATATTATGATTGAGACATTGTCAGATTTAAAACAATTTCAAAATAAGATAGTTAGGGTCGTACTAGGTGAACCCATCACTTGAAATTATTGTAAAATGTGTATGTGTAAGGAACTCAACACCTGATCCCTCTGTTTGATGGGGCCGTGTCGTCGTTCGACGGTTCCCACGCGATGGTTCCCTATTTTTCGGGAGCACGTTACCTAGGATAAGTTTTTTTTTTAAATGGATTTGTAATTAAAAGTCACACTTGAAGAAAACTCGTTTTTTTAGAATTTAATACTTTAAATATGTTTAGTTATGAATGAGAAGAGAGTTGCCTTTATGCGTACCAGTCGTTATGCTTAAAATGAAAAAAATAATTTGATTTTCATTTGGATTTGAAAAGACCAATGAGCAATTTTATGTTTGAATAATACTATCGTTTTTATGATGTGTGATTCTTACTAAAATTTGGTATAAGCATCCGACTATGATTAGGTATAATAGACCGTTTTGGAAGAAGTTGACTCTAAGCGGTGAACAAAATAAACATCACTCTCATTAATAAAAAATCACACGTTTGTGGATCCAATGAGAATTTCAAATTGTCTGCTTCTATATAAACAAATGAAAAAATGTAAATCACGGGTTGGCATTTTCTTCAAAAAACTATCGAAGAACTCCAAAAAAAATCAAAAAGGACTAATACCAGAGCAAAGAGAACTGTTGAATGACAAAATATGTGAGTTAAAATGCATTTAATAAAAGAATTAACGATCAAACTGAAATGAATAAGATTGGGACAGTGCACAGAAAGGATAGTACTGGAAACGTTACGCAAAATGAATCATCATCATCATCAAGCCTTTAAATCTAATAGATTGTGGCTAACGCTAATGCGCTTTTAAATCCATTTATTAGGGTGGATTATTCCCTTTTCACTCGTTATTATTACTATTTTTCTTGTGTCCTGGCTTCAAAAGTTATTTTCTTCCATTCTGCTCTATTTCTGCATTTTTTTCTCCACTCTTTGATTCCCATCCTTTTTGTGTCCTCTTCTATCTGATTCCTCCAAATTTCTCTGGGTCTTCCCCTTCTTCTCAGCCATAGAGGAGTCCATTGTGTTAATCTTCTTATCATTACTCCCGGCTTTCGTCTCTAAATATGTCCTGCCCATTTTACGCGTTGTGCTTTTATATACTTCACGATTTTCTCATTGCTTAACTCGCTTTCTATTTCTTTGTTAGTTTTTAATCTCCATTCCCAAGTTCTTGTTATGTTTGACCCCAGTATCGTTCTCAGATTCTTTTTATCTATGATTTTAAAGTCTTCTGCTTCTTTTTTGTTGTTTCTCAGTCATACGCGATTACTGGTCTTATTAGTGTTTTATATATTTTTTTTTGGTGTTTTTATTTATGGCTTTACATTGAGTATTCTTTCTTGCACCCGCTCTTTTCCTGTTTGTCCCATCGTCACTCCTAAGTACTTAATTGAATGTTGTTAAATTTTCAAATGAATGCCATTGCGTTTTTAAGTTACCTTCGGTATTTTTGGTTTTTTTACCAACTATCATATATTTTGTTTTGTTCGCGTTGATTTCCATTCCAAGTTGTTTCGCCTCTTCTCCCATCTTTTCAATTGCTTTTATAAATTTTTCTTTTGAATTTGCCACTATGGTAAATTCGTCTGCAAATGCTATGATTTGAATATGGTCTGTTATGATGTTTTTGCTTTCTAGTTTAGCTGTTCTTAGGATACACTCCAGTGACAAATTAAATAAAGTGGGGGAGATCTAGTCTGCTTGTTTGACTCCCTTGTTTACGAGGAGTTCCTTCGATGTGAGTCCTTGGAATCGCACTTTTGCTTTGTTGTTAACCATTAGCATTTTCAGCAGCTCTATTATTTTTCTATCAATAAATGAATACCGTTACAAAATGGCATTCGCAAGATATTTTCGGAAAAAATTAATCGATAAAAAAGTAACTGAAACGATAGAACAGCAAACATAAGAGATGAATTGAGCTGAACCGACAAGCGATGCGATAAAAAATTATCAATTGGTCAAGATGAGATTAACATGGAATTATTAAAATATGGAGGCATTGGGCTTCAACAGAGACCTTTCCAATGTATCAAAAACATATGAAATGGAGAAATAATTTCTAACAAATGAAACAAAAGAAATCGAAACTACACAAAAAAGGAGTTCAGCAAAAATAAAGCTTTGAAAGAAATATTGGATCAACGTTGGTTCACTGATGAAACGGCATGTGTATGTGTCGACACTTCAAAAAGTAAATTATATAAAAAATTTGAAACCTCCACTCAAAATTATGATTCAATAAACTATTAGTTCCCAACAACAGCATTTTGAAAATTTGTTATTTGTATTCAGGCATATATTTATTGTTTTAGAATATGCCGAAACTCAGACACTCCTTTATTATCATCAGCCCTGTATAAATTGTAGTGGTTTAGTAAAAAATATGATGCGAGCTTTGTTCCTGACTAATTAGTTCAATCAAAACTACAGGAAAATAGCCTCAGATACATAGGGAAATTCAATTTCGTACAAAAGTTCCCGATTTTAACGTCGGAAAATACGGAACTTCCAACGTCATCATTCTTAACGCAAACATTTCTGGCAGGTCCGTGCAGTCCTTGATATAATACTAACAGAAATAAAGTCTTCCTCGTAATGGGAGCAATTATGTAGTTAAATAGTTATGTAAATATTCCTAATAGATTGTCTAACTGATTAATGTTCGGTAAGAAAATTAATTGCCAGCTAATGAAATAATAAACATAACCTCAAATTTAATTTCTGAGTGTGAACGGAAAAACCATTTAATATTATTTTGTTGAGAAAATTAATTATTCTTCCCAAGTTTCAAGGCATATATGATTCATTTTACGGCGAAAATCTCTACTTTTGGTGTTTTTGTCTAGTAATTCGATCATAAATATATATGACGCATAATTTCAAATTAATTTTTCTTTGCTTAAATTTTAGGAAAAAAAAATTTTTAAAAATTATTTTATACACTTGATGACATGAACATGACATGACTAGGAACCGCCAATATCCCATTTCCGACAAAAATGCCACATACGGTGTTCTTTCTCAGGACGGCAGTGTAAAAGTGATAGATATAAAAAATGCCTCCTAATATTCAAGAAATGTAAAAAATTACATAATTTTTTTGTTTTTCATCAATGATCATGGGACTTCCTGCAAGTTTATTATTCGAGAAAGTGAAGTGAACATCAAACATTGAAATATATCTATTATATATATATTTTACTAACGGTTGTGAATGGAATATATTTAGCAATCAACAAAACGAATTCACTACAAATATTCAATTTTCACCTGATACGCTTTTCCATCCTTTGTAACCGGAATATTTGAATCACAAAGTATTTGTCGAATTTTTATTTATTTATTCGATGTGCTGATACTTTTTCAATGGTCATTGTTCGTTTTGAAACGAACAATATTATCTGTTTTTAAAAACAAATATGTTCAGTTCACTCTTCGATGCAATGAAGCTTCTAGTGAAATGTTAATTGTAAAATTTGCGACCAAAACTAAGCAAACTTATTAAATATTTCTGGATTTCAAATTATTCAAATAAGCCTAGAGATAGAAATGAGGTTTATATGTCAACTGGAAGATAAAAATACTCTTCCTCTTTATCTTCCCCTTCTCATATCTTTGATTTACATGAAATTTTTTCAATCAAACTCTCACTTCTCTTCCCCTTTTTCTTTACCTAATTTCCAAATCATTCTGATCTGATCCATCCATGCGCTCTTTATTGTAGAATTATTTGTTTGTGACTCTCTCAAAACTAATTCACCAAATACCATTATACATTGTATTTTATATCTGCACAAGTATATAATCGGTACGTAACTATTTTACACGCTTTTTATTAGCTTCACTTGTATGTTTGTTTGTATGTCTGTATGTAACTCTCCAAGGCTTCTGGCACCGAACGAATTCGATGTCGACATTCACTATGAGTGACATTATGGATATTTTCGACAATCGAAAAGCTATACTTAGAATGCTGGACATACATGTTAATCAAAAGAATTCACTTAGAAAAATATCAATTGTAAATATCGAATATGAATTCGATGTCAACGCTTACTATGAACGATAGTATGAATATTTTTTGATAGTCAAAAAGCTATACGTAAATGCTGGATATTCAAGTTAATTTTAAACATTTACTAAGAATAAAATCATTTGAATTATTGTAATTGAATTTATATTTTTTTTCAATTCAATAGCAAGTGCACACGTCAAGACTGGATTGGTTATCGAAGTAATAACTGTTAATTTTCTCTTCAAGTCGGAGCTAATTTTACAACTCTCCGCCCTCTGTTAGAAATTCGATATACTATCTGCATCAACATTAAGTTTTAGAATTTCACACCTCCAATTTTATTGCGTTGTTGAAGAAGAATTTTACGCTCATGCACCCTCTGTTGGAAATTAATAATACTATCAACGAGAACTTGAAGAAAAAATCTATAGACAATAAATCGAACTAAAAAGTTAAAAATAAATATAGTTTAAAAAAACTAAAAAAACACGCTTTTAAAGAATGTTGGACTAAAAAGTTAAAAATAAATATAGTTTGAAAAAACTAAAAAAACACACTTTAAAAAAATATCGAACTAAAAAGCTAAAAATAATTGTAAAAATTAAATTATGACAATAGTACATAAACAATACTAGTTTAATTGAGGGAAATGCGTATAGCGGTCTGTGCTTATCGTATATCAAGCGCCCCACGCTTATATAGATTGCGCCACCTACTTTAGACAACCAAAAAACGGTAGTATGTACATTTTTTGACATAGAAAGAGCTTTTGACAACACTCCTGAGACTCTCCTCAGAAACTAAGTAGAAGTAAGGGGGCACAATAGATCTTTTAGGTCTCAGTGAATGTTACCCCAAAGTACATGGATACATAAATTTTCAATACACCACCTGTACATATTTTAATGAACATCAAATACATGAGGTCGGTAAGAACACCAATGAGACAGTGGCCACATTTAAACAAATAAAACAATGAAATTCACTAACAATAAGAATTATAAGTGAACAATACCTTTCTCCATAAAACTTAAGAATAAAATAAATTAAATACGGTGCAGACTTAATTGAACAGGCTGTATAATTCTTTTGCAGGACTATATTTACTGATGTAAAATTATTTTAATATGTAAATTAAATATACAATTTGTTTTATTTTGCAGTGTTTTCATATCCCAAGTGTTATTAATTTCATAGGCTTTTCGAATTTGGCTGAATACGATTCTGATCATTCTATTTATCAAATTTGAAGTTAGCTATATGTCAAAATAGCAAATAAAATAAACGACATACCCTAAACCCGGATATACGTCACAAACGATGACGCACACCAACGAACTTTAATAATATAATATGTTTAAGAGAATGAATATTCAATTCATTAGTTCATCAAAAGGGCGAGCTGCTTTGGGAATTGCTGAATAACAAGTAATTTTTGCATACTATTCATAGTACACTGGCAAACCCGGCATACCAAAACCATTTATTTGTAACTAATAGTTAGTTTAACGAATATCGTATCTTGTCTTTAAGTATTTAATTATCTTGTTATCTGACACATGTGTCTGGATTTCTAGGGTTCCGTGTAAACTGTCACATGATCCGTGTCATTTCTTCTTCTTTCTTGAGGTATTTGGCTTAACCGCTAGGTTACCCACCCAGATATCCGTGTCATATGTCAGGCCAGTTTCCAAACACGCAGGTTCTGTGTCATTAGTCAACTGTCACGTCTCATAAGTCAATGCCTCAACCAATCACGTGGTAAGGGGGTGTAAATCGTTCTGTAATTAATTCGTATTTACAATTACATTATCCCATGGAATGAATGTTTGCAGGCACTTAGTTTGTACAACGTCATCAATTACTCATCCTCTTATTTATGTGGACAGCACGAAGTTAATCGAATATATCAATTTCCGTTCAGAGTTGTTTATCTTAATATATAGGTACAGATCAGGTAATATGAGAACTTTAAGCATCAAACTACCTAACAAGTGGTTAAGATGTGTAAATAGTAATTTACTGGCATTGCGTCAATACAAACAGAATACACTTGACTGAGCAATACCAAGATAGTGCTCAATCGCCTGAAGGTAAAATGCAGCCACATTATGCGAACTCTATGTACAGTGTAGTGCGTTGACTTGATGTTTTGTGAGTACATTTGCCGGTTCCCAACAATGATTTTGTCCTAAAATGGGATGGACCGTCTCTTTCAAGAATACGCGAATATTGCACGTTGAAATGCCCAGAAAATATTTTTGTTGCTGCTCACTAGATAATAGAATTAATGCGAACGTTATACAGTGAGGACGTTTAGGTTGGAATAAATTAAATATTTTTTTGTCTAAAGCTATTATAACAAAACGCTTGCACAGGTCAATTTTTATTTTCAATTGCGCATCGTACTTTATCATTGGATGTACGAATGACGTCACCAATTTTGCGTAAATGACATCTTTGTCATTTTTTAAATAGAACAACATATTTTTCTCTACATTTTTGAATTCCATAACAATAGACGATTACAAAAATGTATAATTCTAATAGTCCAAAGCATTGGTTTGTCGATTAGTGACAAATGTTTTATCAGATATTTTTAATTATGAAATTTCATTGAAATGACTGGACTAATAAAGATGATAGGATTTCATTATCACTACCATGTTTTTTTGACCTGTTTTGTTTTTGTTGACAATGCTAATGTTAAATAATAAGTACTGCATTGTCAAGTACCTAGTTTTTAAATTTTTCTATAATGGTACGTTTAAGCGAAAAAGAAATAATTGAAATTTCAATAATGTTTGGGTGTGGTGACAAGTCCCGAAGCTATGGAGAAGTTTGTGAATTGTGGAATGATAAATATCCAGATCGTTCTATTAGCCAATCCACTGTATCGAGAATAGAGAAAAAAATTTGGAGAATTTGGTTACGTGAGAGATAATTGTAAAGGTCGTTCTGCAATTGGTGGTGACGAGCAGTTGGATTTGCTCTTAACTGTTCAAGAAAATCCACACATATCCAGTAGACAAATCGCTACGGAAAACTCATTGAGTAAATCTACAGTTATAAAACATTTGAAAAAAAATAAGTTCCACCCTTACAAAGTTAATTTAGTTCAAGAACTCAACGATGATGATTTTGCTCCAAGGATGGAATTGTGTGAAGTGATGATGGATCGATGTAATAATGATCCACAATTTGTAGAGCATGTAGTATTTTCAGATGAAGCAACATTTTGTTTAAATGGTACTGTGAATAGGCAAAACTGGTCAGACACTAATCCTCATTGGATGATGGAGGCCCACACTCAGTATCCTGAAAAAGTTAATGTTTGGGCAGGAATTGTTGGCAACAACATTTTGGGACCATTTTTTATTGGAGGAACGTTTACTGCTAAAAAATATTTAGAAATTCTAGAAAATGATATTATTCCAGTCTTTGCCGCGTTATATCCAGATAATCAAAATCCAAACATGTCTAGCAATTTGATATGGTTTCAACAGGACGGCGCACCACCACATTATCCGCTAATAGTGCGTGATTATCTGAATACTATTTTTCCCAACAGGTGGATAGGTAGGAGAGGATTGATAGAGTGGCCAGCAAGATCTCCTGATGTAGTCTCCCTTGATTTTTACTTTTGGGGTTATATTAAAGTGTACTTCAATAGTCATAAGAATATCGAAGATTTAAAAGAGAGAATTCTTCATGAGGTTAGGCTCATTCGCCGGGAAACATTAAATAAAGTGTTATTGTCACTAATTCACAAACCAATGCTTCAGGTTATAAGTATTGTACATATTACTGTGAATTCCTGAATAACAAGTAATTTTTGCATACTTTTCATAGTACACTGGCAAACCCAGCATACCAAAACCATTTATTTGTAACTAATAGTTAGCTTAACGAATATCGTATCTTGTATTTAAGTAGGTATTTAATTATCTGTCACATGTGTCTGGATTTCTAGGGTTCCGTGTAGACTGTCACATGATTCGTGTCATTTCTTCTTCTTTCTTGAGGTATTTGGTTTAACCGCTAGGTGTCATATGTCAGGCCAGTTTCCAAGCATCGCAGGTTCCGTGTCATCAGTCAACTGTAACTTCTCATATGTCAATGCCTCGACCAATCACGTGGTAAGGGGGTGTAAATCGTTGTGTAATTATATCGTATTTACAATTAAATTATTCCATGGAATGCATGTTTGCAGGCACTTAGTTTGTACAACGTCAATTTTATGTTTAAAAATTTCTAATACAACATTTGTCACTAATTCACAAAGCAATGCTTCAGGTTATAAGTATTATACATTTTTGTAATCGTCTGTGGTTGTGGAATTCAAAAATCTAGAAAAAAATATGTTGCACTATTTAAAAAAATAACAATGATGTCATGTACGCGAAAGTGGCGACGTCATTCGTACATCCAATGATAGAGTAGGTTCGATGCGCAATTGAAAATAAAAATTGACCTGTGCAAGCGTTTTGTTATAATAGCTTTAGACATAAAAATATTGAATTTATTCCAACCTAAACGTCCTCACTGTATTTAGAACAAATGTATTGTTGGAATCTAACAATCCAAAACAATAATATTTGGAAAATTTAACCAGACAATTCCAATTATCCAAAAAAAGCGTCCCAAAATATACTATTTTCTTAAGTAACCAAAAATAAAAACACTTGAATATCTTTTCGACACACGAGAGGGATATTCACGAGAAAAATGAGACGGGTGCAAGGCAAGAAAAATAATAACAAAACATCCCCAATCTGCTTATGTTTGGCCCTGTTGCTCACTTCTCTGATTACTAAATTTGTTAGAAAATTTTCTTAGTTCTTTGTACTGACAAATCAACTGAAAAGTTTAATTCCACTCAACTAATTAATTGTGGAGTAGATCAATTGCCGGTATTAACTTGGGAAACATTGACAAGTTTAACACAGTGTGCTATTGAGCGCCCTGAGGGAAATTAAGATCAAAGGGTTGGTATTTATGGTAGCCTAGCGATGTTCTAAGCTCAATACGATTACGTCAAATTCAATGAAAATCAGGTTTGGACGTATATGACATGTATTGTACCAAACTTTCAATAAAAATTTTCAACGACTCTCGACTTTCCTATTGACGTACGAATAATCTTATTTTCGAGAGATATTTTTTTGCCAATTAATTCGATTACTGGTACAAATAATTTCCGAGAAAAAATGAAAAGGGAGAATTAATACAGTTAATGTGGACAAGAATAATATACGGAGTGTCCCAGGAGCCTGTGAAAATACTTGCGAGATGATAGATAGACTGAAAATAATGACAGTATTTCGCATAGAATTAGAAATGGTTTTTTTTTTATGTATAATGCATGATGGACTTATTGAAAATGGAAAAAATTCTGCTAAGCTGTTCATAAAAACTTCAATTGCACACGTGTTGGCGTTCAAATAGATCTGCTCTATCCGTATGGGCTAATAGTATAGGATTATTTGCAAAAAGTAATATTATTTGTACCTCCAGGCAATTATTAGATAATATTTATTGAAACGTATAAATATTTATATTGTGTCAATAGAACTGTCAACGTTGACGTGGGAACAGTTATATCTATAGGAAGTTGTTAAAGCTGTCTACCTCAGAGTGTCCAGAAAGTGTTTGGTAGTACGGATCTTCCACTTTCAGCACATGTAACTTACAAAACGCAGCTTTTGATACGTCAATGAATACAGAAAAAGCAACTTTCAGAAGTAGTCGTGAAAAATGAATATTTATGAAGCCATTGCGTGAAGTAATAGAACCAACCTATCAATAACGACTGGCAGCATCTGCAGAATTCAAGGACTAGTCTATATTACAGATGCACAGAAAACATGTCTTATGGTAAAGGTGTAAGTAGTCTAAACTACGCACTACTACATATGGACGTGGAATAACGAGCTAAATTGAATTCGAGATAGAATGAAACTGTGAAATGAGCATACAAACCAGTGGTTTGTTTGGATTCTGACGATTTTTGGTTGAAGTTGACATCCCACGTAAAAATTCTTCACAAATAAGTTATTGATGATGGTAAAATATCTGACTTTAATCCAAAACTTCAAGCGACATATTTCTCTTTCCAGTTTCGGAAATTTCCTAATTTTTCTTTCTGAGCTCGCTCGAGCTGCTAAACTACAATAACAGCCATAATTATATAAAATGACTTTCCCAGCAGCACTAAGACCACAAAGGTCAATTTATAATCAGTATTGTATTCCATGTGTGTATTTAGAATTCCATGGCGGTTTGCATCGCTCCAGTTAATCTTTATTTTAATCACGCTTCGTTTTGTACGTAGAAACTTCCACAACAGGTAATCTTCACAAAATACACTCATATGGAGGTTTCATGCAATTGTGGTAGGATTTATGCAAATTCTTCATAGTATGTATACAGAGCGCAGCTAAATTATGGAACAAATTCATTATTTTGCAAAACTTTCCACAAAAATCCTAAGATAGGTTGATTTTTAGGGTTCCGTACCCGAAGGATATTACTAAGACCTCAATGTATGTCCGTCTGTCTTTCCGTCTGTCACCAGGCTGTATCTCATGAACAGTGATAGTTAGACAGTTGAAATTCCCATTAATGATATATTACTCCTGCCGCTATAGCAACGAATACTATAAACAGAATAAAATGAATATTTAATGGGGCTACCATACAACAAACGTGTTTTTTTTCGCTCGTCGATGGATAAATATCACCGAGACCCTCTCTTGACACAAAACATAATTTTTTCTAATAAGGCCACTTTCACGTTAAATGGCGAGGTTAACGGTCAAAATTGTAGATACTGGGCAAAAGAAAAACCCCACTGGATGCGTGAGCATCATACACAATACCCGCAAAAGGTAAATGTATGGGCTGGAATTGTGAGAAATCGAATCATCGGACCCTACTTTATCAAAGGTAATTTAAACGGGGCAACGTACCTTGAGTTTTTAAAGGGGTATCTCGTACCTACTTTACGTAATTTGTTTCCCAGCAGACGTAATCCTGGAGGTTTTGATGAAAGTTTATGGTTTCAACAGGATGGTGCACCTCCACATTATGCGGTAGATGTTAGAAGGTACCTACAGTAGAAACGGTGGAGCTTCACCATCACGTGACTTTTACTATACGTATATACGTATACGTATATAATTTTTCTAAATAGGTGGATTGGTAGACTTGGACCTATTGAGTGGCCAGCGAGGTCACCAGATTTCAATCCTTTGGATTATTTTATGTGGGGCCATCTGAAGAATGTTGAGTATCAAACGAAACCAGCAAATATTCAAGAATTAAAAGAGAGAATTCGGACAGCAATAAACAATATATCTCAAGACACAATAAACAAGGTTCAACAAGAATTTGTACACCGTTTGGATAACTGGCAAATACAGCAAGGGCTGCAGTTCGAGCATTTATAAAGTATGTATTTAATAATATTCTGTCCACTTGACAATAAGTATTTTTGATAATATTGTTAATTTAACTAATAAAGAATGTTACGCGTTACTTTATGAGCACACACAAAACTATTATACTTGCCTCCACCCTGTACCAATTGTAATCAACATGTGACACATTTTTGGAATCATCTCAGCTAGAGTAATCCGAAAATTGAGACAAAATGGGGGTGTTTAAATTCCAAAGGTGTCTTCTATGGAAGATAATTCTGTTGTTATTTTAATAAAAAGTTGGTTTTTGTCCACTATAATCCCACTCTACCGATCGTTTCCGGTTATTTATTTTTCATTGGTGGAATTTAAGCTGCAGTAATTGATGTTTTGGAAATGATGTATTACACCACTGTAGATAGAGAGCGGTAGATTTATTGTTATCTGTGACGATGTATTGCCTGTTTATGTATTTTCCACTAGATATGATTCTGTTTGTTTTACATTAAAAGACGCATCCACTAGAATTATCTGGATGTATGCGCACTTGTTCATTTCTAATATATATTTTCAATTTCAAAATTTAGTTGTAGTTTCCTTCATAGTTTCAAAGATGGCTCAGGCAATAAACACTTAATTAAAATCTATAATTTACTAACTCATTGGAGAAACAATTGAAAATGAACTTTATAATGCCAAGTTTCGGCGTAATATAAGAAAACACAAACATTTTAATAACCAAGTCTTATTTTATATTCACTGTACGCCTCTGCGATAGTTTAGATCCGAAGAAAGATGTGCGAGAGCCCATTATAAGTAAGATCTTGTCTGTCAAAGCTGCTTTTTAATGAAAATCAATCGCGTTATCCCGTAAAACATTCCTTCTGCCTTCGGAGAAGCACAAAATCCTGAAAATCATAGCAGGTGTCTTTTAGAACAGAAAAAATATATTTTGTGACATATTTTATAGAAGACACGAAGCTTTTGGAATAGAAGATAATATGGGAAATGGTACAGAAATTCAGATCAAGTGCCTGTGCATTTTTCATTTAAAACAGGCCTGGTACCGGAAAATTCTACAATTAGGGTTGTCCGTAGAATATCGTAATCAAAAAGGCCTGGTACCGGAAAATTCTACAATTAGGGTTGTCCGTAGAATATCGTAATCAAAAATCGGAAGTAGGAAAATGGCTAAGGCATTTATTTGGTTTACCTTATTTGCAACCAGAGCAAGTGAGTGACATGTTTTGCTTTGAAATGATGGCTGAAAAACCCGAAGGTGATGCTATCACGAAATTTGCTGATTATTTCATTAATACGTATATAGATGAAAATTCAAGATTTCCTCCAAAGTTATGGGCAAAAATTTCCCCAAGCGTTTCTCGCTCTACAAACGCTTGCGAATCGTTTCATTCGCTTTTTAATGCAAGTTTCTACAGTTCCCATCCAAATCGTTTTAATTTTATACAATCAATTACATTTCAAAAAATGTCCTTTATAAAAATAAAAAGTGCAAATACCTGTACAAATAAAGTATTGCATACAAGAACTCAAAAGAAAGTCGAGTTCTTGGACCAACAAATAAGTTTTCATAAAAATAAATTGATAGATTTAAGCACTTATGTAAAATCAATATGTTACCACAATTTGCCCAAATAATTTGTGTTTATTATATTTTTGAGAATAAAATTTTGTTTTTGTATAATGTAGGTATTTAATGGAATGATAATGATAGTCTGTCCTTGCGTCCTTGCGTCCTTGCGTCCTTATTTCAATTTTTCAAGACAAAAAGTTGGTAAGGTTAGATTTTAACACAAAGAAATTATTGAGAATTTAAAAAATATATTTCCTTTAATTATTGGAGAGTATTTTGAAAGTCCCAGTGGATATGAAAAATGAAAAAGTGTCACACAGTATAGTTGGCCCTCCTGAACTTACCCTAGCTATCAGTTTGGCACCAATGCTGAAAAGTTCGAAGACCCCTGGGTTAAAGATAACTGATTTGAAATTCAGTTGCAAGATAAAACATACATTGCAAGTTTAGTTAAAGCATGTAAAATATTTTTGTTCTGTTTTGATCCTACTTAAAATACAAGGCTTCTAATAGTTTCCCTAAATTTATATCATGTCTGCAAAGCATAAAGAATGAATACAGAACAAATAAAGTTACCAGTTTATCTTCAGACCATTCGAAAAATACATTACACGCTTTAGTTGCCTAGTTATCAAGTTGTTTCGGGGAAGATATTTATCAAAACAGACAATGGAACGTGATAAAGCTTCTCGACGTTGATTCTAGATTTTGGCCCTTCAACCTTTCAAGCAATATATAAACGTTACCGGAAAGTGGCCCAGAAGTCCGTAGGCAGATGTTCCTTGGAAACAGATATCTCCACTATACGAGGGTCAACTAAATTTATTGGACATAAAAAAAGTAATTCTATTTTCAGAGAGTGAGTTTTGTTATTTCCACCTTATCGTTTTATAAAGAGTTTTTTTTATTGAAATGACGCATATGAGCTCGTCGTATATTTAAACGTAATACAATTTATTCAAGTGATGTGATAAAAATAAATTATATTCAACAGAAACTAAAAACACGAATTATGGGTGCTTTGTACTACATTTATTTATTAACTCTGTACCCCACACTATTACTATAGTGACATTAATTTGCTCGTTCATCATTTTATTCTCAATTTAAGTTCCCGAGGAATGTCTCATGGGCTAGTAGCTCCTTTAGTCATATTTTCCGGAGGAATTTTAGGATATCTGCAGGCTTTAACTTGGGTAAATGTCCTTCTTCTATCCAGTAATCTCCTAGGTGTTTTGCCCTCTTAAAAACAAGTCTGAAGTAAACGAATACTTAAAACAATATGTTCAAGAAGTTGAAGCATATCATAATACTAGAATATCAAAAATAAGAAGTGACAACGGCAAGGAATATATAAATAAAGATCTGAAGACTTGGTTTAAAAATAAAGGTATCATTATGGACACAACAATCCCTCATTCTCCCCAACTAAATGGAAAAGCTGAAAGATTAAACAGGACTCTTTTAGAAAAAGCAAGGGCACTTATCTTTGACAGTGGCCTTGAGAAGAAATTTTGGGGTGAAGCGGTAAGAGTTGCTACATATCTCTTAAACAGAAGTCCATCTGAAACAGTTGATGTTAGACCGTCTGAAAAATGGACTGGAAAACAACCAGATTTGTCTAAATTGCATATATTTGGGTGCAATTCACATGCCAAAGTCCTAGGTCATCTGAAAAAATTTGATGCTAGAAGTAAACAATATACATTTGTAGGTTATGCCCCAAATGGTTATAGGCTATGGGACAATGAAAAACAACATATTTACAACTTAAAAATTTCTTGATAATTTACACGAGCTTTCGGTTTGTTTGGAAAAGTTTTTATGATCACGCCTCTTATGACGTCAGACTTAGGCAGTCCATTGTGAGTTTCACATGTATAACAATTCTTGTCTCTCTCCTTCAAATAGTGTTGTTCATATTATTATTGTCGTACTTGTGTAAGTCGTATGACCTATTAAAGTTTTTCGCAATCTGTATATTGTATTTTGACATGCCTTGCAGCGATTTTAATGGAAACTACATACTTCTTAACTTATATCTAAGACAAACTATTGCTAACACTGGAAATCAATTGCAACATAATTTACCATTCACTGCAACCAATAGACAAAAATATTTTTTCTTCCCAGAAGGGTGAGAGCACGTATCGGCACTATGCCATTTTTGTTTCTTGACCTATCCCAAAACCAGTAAGCTTTCGAATAATTCGGAGCGGTAAAGTCTTCATTGACTGCACTATTTCTATAAATATTTTTGTATTCTGGAATATATAATTATAGACTATTTCTATAAATATTTTTGTATTCTCGAATATATAATTATAGGAATAAACTATCCAGCAGTGGTTTCCAGATAATTATTTTTGAATTCACTTGAGTGCTGTAACAATTTTAAACACTTAATAACACGCCCCTATTGGTAAAACAAAATGACATGGTAATAAACCAGTATTTTCTAGAAACACGAAACTCCCTAGTGTCGCTTTATTACATCAGAGTATTGATTGCACAGAAAACTCTCCTGTTCCACGTCCTTTAACCGAAATTTATAACTTCGATTTGGTGGTTCGTAACTGAAAAATTGACTTTCTCCCGAGGCAACTAAACATTACCGTTTTTTTGTATAAACTTTTAAGCTAGCTAGACTTGTATGTAGAAATCCCATTAGACCTGGGAGAGTATTTCAGAAAGTTTGTTTATCACGTCTACAACATGCTAAGTTTTAAAAAAGGGTGAGGAAGTGAAGATTTATAAAGAAACTTCAAAGTCGGTTTAAAAGAATGTCTGACGTAAAAATACAGATTGTATCAAAATTGACAAAGGCTGGAATTTTTCAATGAGCAAATTTCATTAGTGCGATAAAGTCAAATATCTTGTAAGTAGTTAAAGATATTTGAATGAAATTTTGACCGATGGTAGGCCTAGAGGCTCATATTTTAAAATTAGTCGCAATTGTACAGCGTGTTCCAGAACGCCGTGCCAGATAGGACACCCTGTATTTCACTTCAAATTTGAATTCTGTTTGACTTTGCTATTACATTGATATAAGGTTGTAATGGGTAATACAGTGTATTTAAAAAGTTCTGACCACTTGCTCCTGTAAATCGTGATGACTTCAACGCCCTGTATACTTTAAACTGCACAATTTGAAATTAATCTTTCATAGCCATAAGTCGTGATGGTCGTCTAGTACCACAATTCAAACGACCTGATTCAATATCTAGGAAATTTCCAATTTTGGTGCTGAAGGCATCAATTTAGCCGGTCAGTTTTGTTTTGCCTGGACAACTCTGGAACCCGTTACTATCTCCTGCTGTACAACCCTCGAGCATGAAGTCTTTTTTGTATAGTTCCAGCTGAAACACTGTATCTTTTAGAAGTCGTTTTAGCTCTGGATGAGAAACATTCGGATTAATTTTAGCAATTTGGCACACAAAGTGGTCCTGTTGTTCAGTTGTAACTCTTTGACGACTTTGTCCAGGCCTATTCTTTAGAGTTCCTAATTCCAAATACCTTACATACGTTTTTGGTACAACATCCTGGATAACGCTTACAACCTCTGCTACGTCTCTTTTAGGCATTCCTTGTTCAATGAGAGCAACAATTTTTCCCCTCTGCACATCTGTTAGTCCAACATAAGGCATTATTATCTTCTTATTTTTCTTCTGAACACAAGATTATAATTCATAATTAATATGCAGTCGTTTATTTGTTGTTATTATGTTTATTTACAGCAAAAAACCTTATCTTCGACTAGCATACCAAGTTTTTTCCCTACAAAATATTTTGGTCACAAATACTGAGGGATTCCATGCAAGTTTGGTTGTGTGTATATTATAGTTGTAGTGACCATAGTATAGAAATGTGACTAGCATGCTTTTTTGTCGGATGAATTGGATGACCTTGACTAGAGCACTGTAGACATAGGTATTCTCGTCCGCCATTTTGGTGCCTTGTTGTACGTCGACGTTGTTGTTGTGTTGGTCATTATTTGGCATGAGATTCGGTATTTCTACTCAGAGACGTGGCCAGCATCCATTCGTTGCACTTTCTCAATTTTCTGGTGTTTATAGTCTGAAGGAAAGTTGGTAAAATAAACTGTTCTGTTCAATATCAAAAAATTTTCAACACAATATGTCAACTCGACACATCACAAAACAATCAAATTCAGGCACCAAAATGGCGGATGAGAATACTCATCTCTTTAGTGCCTTACCTTGACTGCGTATAACCTGCTACCAGCATATAAAAGACTGCTACTTATGTTCCCTTGAAGCTAACATCCCAAAAAAATACTACTGCCTCGCTTAGTACGCGAGGGCAAGTCCAACATTACATGCCCTTCCGTTGTGATTGATTATAATAAATACTAATTTACGCTGTGTTGTGTATTTTCGTCGCTGGTGTTAGCTAAGGTTCCTCCATCACTTCATCACATAATTCTCTCCATAATATATAATATTTTACCGTTTAGTTTTACTCTACATTATTTGAGAAATTCTATGTTGCAATTTTTTTATTTTTTTTTCGGTAAAATGAGATATTCTACTCAGATGGTGGTGTAAACTACAATTTTAAAATTATGGGGAAAATGTTCAAAGTGCTGTACCTCGGGCTTTATTGTTATAGCTTTTGTTTTCTTAAAAGGAGTTAGTGAAACAATATTTTCCGTCGGGTACAACTTTCCGTTATAAGTTTCAAGTCGAAATCTGCAAAAATTCCAGAAATGTCGGTGCTTTTCGCACAGGTATTTCGAAACTGCAAACTAGGTTTTGCACTATTCGTTTTTTATCAGAAAACAATCGCAAATATGCAATTATCTGCTACTTACAAGCCCATTCTGGCGTGAAAAATGTGTGACACAAGAGTGAAGTGAACTGCTTGGGAAAATTGAATTTCCTCCAGGGATTGCGACAGAAATCCCAAGAACAAGAAATAATTGAGATTATAATTCAGAAAATGAAAAAATAGTTACAACGAAGTGATCCTAATAGGAAATTTAACAGCTGGAAATAAAACTAAGGTGAAACTGCAGAAGATTCATTATATTAAACGTTATATCGTGAATCAGCATAAGGGTAAAGAGGCGTTTAATATGAGAAGTCACTTTAAACAATTAGCACAAAATTTAACGGCAATAAAAAATCGACGCGAGGTTGAAAAAAAAAATAAAATAATTGAGACACTGAAAATGAATTTGAAAAGCGATCGATATATTTATTTTTGCAATCACGTTGTAACGGAGAGTGGAAATCTTGTTATAAAAAGCCTTAGACTCCGGCTCAGCTAAGCCAATTTTAAATACGTCAGTGTTGCTGGAAGGAGATTTACTTTCCTAACAAAATATTAATAGATTGAGCAATCTAATCAAAAACGTGATTGCTGAAGGCCTTTGTTTATTTTTTTTAGATACTGTTTTCCCTGAACAACATTAAACAGAAACATGGCTTCATACTAAGGTATAAACTATCCAAAATAAAAAAAATGGAAAAATAAGAAGATCAATTTTCAAGCGACTTTGAGAATTTTACATCGCCTACCTTACCGGGAAATAAATCAAGTGAGAAGCGGAAAGTATTGTTTAGCAGCCCAAGTGCGGAGAAATCAAAACGTCACGATTTTTGAAATTTTTCACTATCTGTCACTAGATTACTTTGATGTTTCACGTGAATTTTAAATAAAACGTTAGTGTATGTAAAAGTAAAAGAGTTTAACTAACGTCTAAGTTTCGATTTTTATTTTGCTATAACTACTTTTTTATCCTACACAATGAGAAAGTTGAATTTTACCAGTTTTACGGAGGCGAGAAAGTAACCCTTTCTAAGGCTAGCCGAAAAAATGAATTTCACGTTCCCACGCTAGCTGGCGCCCCAATTGACAAAGTAAATAAAAATTACTAATTTGATTGAAACTCGTTGTTTTCACTGTTTCTCATTTTCTTTATTATTTCCTCGTGAAACTTTTTATCGAGCTGTAAATAAAGTTTTATTGAACTGACAGTGACACAATACGATTTCACTGATTCATAAAATTTTCTTAAGAAATTTAACTCTTGCAATGAAAATGAATCGATTTTTGACAAATCTGCTCTTATACAAGTTAAACTAAAAAAGGCACTCGTGCTCTTTTTCAACTTCACTTGCATTCGAGCATCTTTCCCAAAAATTTTCATTGCACTAGTTAAATTATAACTAATAACTGAAAAATTATCGATAATTGAATTTGCTAAACCAATTGATATTATTTGGCAGACTCCCCGACGAATCCTTATCTAATGTAAATTTTGTATTCTGAGACTAGCGGAGGCTTAAGGAAGTAATAAAATTGCTATCAATAAACTCCGACTAATAGTTACTCTTTCTTTATTACTAGGTTGGGACGTGACTTAAGGAAGCAACTGAAAATTTCTCCTAAGAAAAGCTACTAAAATTTAATTTTTCTGATCGGACGAATATTTTCTGCTTCTTCAAATTTTTCCATAATTCTCAAATCATCCAATTAATAATCACTTCCTTCTATTGCAAAATAACTACTTCTTACTGAACCAAAGCAAACAATACTCAATAAATATAACTAATTAATAATAATAAACCTAACCACCAAAAGAAGAACACAGACCGTTTTGACTCGACTACGTCTGGGTCATACACGCTTCACTCACGAATATCTCCTCAAAAGGGAAGATCCACCCATGTGTATAACTTGTGATGTACAAATAAGTGTTGAACATGTATTAGTGCAGTGCCCGGTTTTTGAAATAAGTCGTAGAATGTGTAATTTTCCGTGCTCCATAGAATCATTATTGAATGACAATTGTAACGTGGACAATCTTTTAAAATTCCTTAAAGACATCGACATTTATAAAAAAATTTAAATAATATTTTATGAAGAAAATTATTGAACAAACCATACTGTACCACTGCTAATAACCCAAGGTGGTTGATGCAGTTTATTTCTAAATAAAAAAAAATAATAATAATAAACTAAATAATAACACAAAGCCAACAAACTAAATTTCGAATTAGATTATGACAACGTATTTATATCAAAACAGACAGTTCAACAAAACTAAATCGGAATAGCCTATTCCTTGTCTAATATGCGTTTATCAATAGCGTATCTGTAAAACTAATGGTTATTCCGTGTTTATTAATAAGACCGAGAATAACTATTCTCTGACTAATGTAAGAGTAAGGGCGGAAGAAGAAATTTTTATTAATAAGACCGTTAATTTAATTTAGTTTCCTAATTTAGTTTTAAAAAAGAAAATAAAAAAAAAGTAGTCTTCATGTCTAAAAGAAAAGAAAACTAAAAACAAAAAAAGTGGGTGGCAAAGTTTGGTTCTATTTACTTAAATGCGAGGGGGGTGAAGAGTATTATGAAAAATTGCCCATTACTCCGGTTTCACAAAACTGATCTTTGCAAAGGGAGTCGTAATGTGAGATTACTTATGTAAATTGGAAGATTCACAAGTAATCCTCTTACACTGAATTATATCAATAAAAACTTTTCCAGGAAAACTTCGCCTGTTATCGATGACTTATCAATTATTTCGTGAGCGTTAGCAGAAATATCAGCGATCAAATATTCCAAGGTCGTGATACTTTGCCTTTCCTTATACCGTTTCTTCCCAAGACTTTCAAGTTACATTGGCATAATTAGATATTGTTGTGGATTAAGCCATTTTTTCGCTTTGTCTATAAAGTTTTGGAAAATTAGGAGCAATTCTGCAAGCAAATGTTAAATTTAAGCTCATGGTTGGAAATGAGACAATCTGCTTACTTCATTTCACCATTATGTATGCATAATCAGCCTTAAAATATTGACGGAAAACTCTTAATTGGACAACTGTTAAAATTCAGATCCTAATCTTGACTATGTATAGAATGAAATAAACATTCCTTCGTCAAATATAAAGGCGTGTCATTAATTTTTAACAACTTCTCATAAAATTAACCCTAATGAACCATATTTCTCCCCCTCTCTCTCACTTGAATCATTCAATCAATTCGTTCAGTATGCATTTATTGTTTTTGACACATCAAAAATTCGCCACTGAAAACTCAATTTTTTTTTGAATTTCAATCTGCATTGCATAACAAATGAGTTTGCTTTCGATTGATAATTCGAAACCACAATTTTGTATTTCATCATTTCAGGTTAAATATTAAAAGTTTTGAAATTTACATGAATATAAACTTCAATAAACAATGTTCTACATTTATTAAAACTTCAAAGCCAACAACCGGAAATAAATCATCTCCACATAGTCAAAGCACGTTTTGCTTAGCAACAAAATAAAGAAGTCTAACGAATAACAAAGCTAGATATAACAAGGAAGAAGAGACTTCAGATATACATAATATATGCTGAATAATATACAGCATCACTGCAACCAAGTAGATAATAAATTGATAAAACAAGGAGTTTTCCATTTTGAGAGGAAATGTTTTCAAAAGAAAGTCAAAAATCAAATATGCATAATGTTTGAATGGAACATACAGTCAACATTTTGTACCAACAATTAGCAGACATCGTACCGACCATGCAATATCTGAATGAATTTAGAGTTTCAGAAAGAAAGATATGTAAATAGAATGGAAAACTTAGCTACTTGGAAGTGTCTGATAAAAAAGTCGGGAGGGTGTGTAACGTCGGAATTGGTATCAAACTGCCGAAAGATACTCATAAAGATAGTACAGATAGAGATAACAAGCCCTAGGCCGCTGTGTAAGTAGAAATGTCCGACCGAACTCTGGTGAGAGAGAGAAAGACAGACGATCCGAGGTTTTTCTGTCTTCGTCTGTGTATTTAGCATGCGTGCTATTAGAAAACGACAGCCTAAACCACCGAATTTCTCTCTCTCTTACAGCCTGACTGGTTCCGAGTTGGCTTGTTGCCTCTATCTGTATTATCTCTATGAAGATACTTTTCTCGATAAAAACAGTATTTCTCTACTGGATCACTAGCTATTCTGGTATGGATGGCAATTGAAAGTCAGACTTCATTTCAAGGGACCATAACCTGCAATCGGCTTTTATACATCCTTCAAAGATTATCTTCAATCAAGTTCAAGCATAACATAAATTACGTTCATTGACTGGCTTTTTAACAGACGATGGTCCTCCGAATCATTATAGTATAAGACTTTTACTATTGGAAGATCTGAATCGGATCCTTCTTAGGCCCGCAAACTTGAAATATTATTCTCCAAATAAACTAATAGACTTTGTGTAGAAGCTCAATGACAGGTGATTGTGCCTGTGTGTGTATATTGAGGTGATATCCATTGAGACCGAAGAGATCTACTGTGCCCCCATTCTAATACTTATTTCCTGAGAAAAATCCCAGTGACTAGTAGCTCCTTAAGGTCTATTTTCCGGAAGAATTTTAGGATATCTGCAGGCTCCAGCCACTTCTATCAACTTAGGTATCAACTTAGGTATCCAATACTCCTAGGTGTTGTGCACTAGGATTTTGAGTTGCTGTGCAATAAGCTTGTCTGTGGATGAGGGTTTTTTTCCTGGTGATTGTGGATAGAATGATGTATTGTATACATGCTCAAGTTATGATTTATCCGCTTAAGGATATAAAACTCACGACCTTGTGAGTATATAATGCTATTTCAAGAACTTATATAGAAAAATAACTGTTACACTTGACATACATTTCATTATCTACCTAAGGCAAACAATATCAAACTGCTAGTGTGTAATTCACTAGTATTACTTTTTGTTTCGGTAACCTATCCAAAACAACTGTCAACTCCGATATATTTCAAGACCCAATTAATGCGATTCATGCTACTGCATTTGCAGAGTTCTACTATTTGCACAAAGTCAATACCACATTAAAACTTAGTATACAGCACAGTACATTTATAAAGTTGTTCAGCAGAGTGTAATTAACACACATCGACTTGCAACTTTATCCTTTCGTTAAATGCGTCCTACTTATTATGCAGAGCTGATTAAACCAACGTATCATTGTAGTTTTAAGTAGGAAAATTTCGTAGAGTAGAACCAATTTTCACAAGAACTACTCTATTCCTATCAGATTCCTGTCAGAGCCAGCAATTTTGTTCATTGATATGGTCAAATTCGTCATCTATTAATAGTTTAAAGAATAGTGCCTTGAAATCGGAGTTGCTTGTTGCAATATAGTGCTTGACCTGATTCCATGCCATTTCACCACCATCAAGCTGAAGTGGTAAACGTAGGTACAATAGTAACCTTGCAGCTTTTTCCTCAATCTTCAATTTTGGTATTACCCTCTGTATGCGTGTCAAAACAGCTGAGATTCCAAGAACCCACACATTTCCAAGATAAATATTCGGAAATTGGATATTCCGATGAGATTCACTTACTTCACTCCAATAGAACAGGTTTTTTGAAAAATTGTACTTGAGATCTTTCCATTACATCGACATATTGAATAGCCCAGACAGAACAACAGTGCATGAATGTGTTTACAACTATTCAATTATAAAGCTCAATTCTTGACTCCCATGAAGCCATCTTATTTACTCATAATGTCAATGACAGCACCAGTAGCTTGTTTGGTTTTCCTGTAAGTTGCTTCCGCCATACCACGAAATAAGGACGAGGACGTGAACTTAACACCAAGGTATGTAAAGTTATTGACTACATCGGTTTGTTTTTGATTCAGAGTAAATTTGCATCCCTGTGAAAATACGCGGCCACCTCTGGAGAAGCACATGATTTTTGCTTTTGACGTATTGACTTTGATTCTATTCTCATTCGTATATGCTTTCAGTAAACGCAGTTTTTTGGCTAAATCAATTTCAGACGTACAAATAAGTGCTAAATCATCGGCATATAACAGCATTGAGATGTCGGTACTACAACTCGACCAAACTCATTTCAATCTTTTTGTATACAACTTTAATAGCCGAGAATTTACTAATTGGATTTGGCCAGGTGAACAATTTGTTCAGGTAAACAATTTGATCAGGTGAAAATGTGTACTTATGTGGAATAAATTTCGTTTTTATGTGTACCCAGTGTCGTTTTAAATATATACAATATTTAATATTATTTAGTTTGTAACTGAAGTCAATCGATCCTTTGACAACACTGTGCTGCGAAACAATTGTAATTGTAACATTAATTGTTAGTATTTCAGTAGAAATTGAGTTTATTAAAAATCGAATTTCATCAAGTTGTGCATTTTCCTCCATTCAGAAATATAAATTGAAATCCACATTTTTTACACAGTTTATAACTAAAATGGAATTCTCACGATTTTATTTAGGAAATATTTAACTAAGTTAACTTTTTCCGCCGAGTGTAAATGCATTTGATGTGTACTATTCACATCAATACCAACCATTCCATTCTGACGGAAATAATGTTCTAAATCGCATTATATATAATGAGAACAAAAGAGGACTAAGTGCATCTCCTTGCAGGACCCCTTCCACAATGTCATATGCTTTTGTAAATTCATCACTATTAACTTTAAAATTTGCCCTGTTGTAGATATTACTAATTACTCTAATCAATTTAGTGCTAATACCTATGCCGTATAGCTTTTGCCATAGTAACAAATGAATTACAGAATCAAATGCACGTTCGAAGTCTATAAAGGCTACAAATACTTTTTTCTACTATCACTATCGAAAGTCGTCTTTTGTGCCTTGAAAAAAAAACTGAAAATTTGATGTATTCCGCGAGCTGTAATAATTTGACATTATTGACGCTCTTAAGCAGAAAGTAACTTGGAAGCAAGCCTAATTTTCCGCGAGCTGTCATAATTTCACATTTTTGGCGCTCTTATTCAGAAATTAACTTTGGCGCACGCCTAATTTTATTTATAGATAAAAGAGAGCTAGTAGTTAATTTTGGTGTGATAGTGTAGAAAAAATATTGTGTGTATCTAGAGCAGAAAGTCTTTTGGTAGTTTCGACAGATAGCTATTGTGTATCAAGAGCAGAAAGTAGTACTTTGGTAGTCGAGACTACCAAGAGACTTTCTGTTCTAAATACACACAAGATTTCTTCTACTATCACACCAAAATTAAATACTAGCTCTCTTTTATCTATAAATAAAATTAGGCGTGCGCCAAAGTACGTCAAACTATAAATCCCGCTTTATTTCCAAATAAATTTTAGGTAGACCGTTATTAAAATAGCGCTACATAAATACCGCAACGTATGCGGTATTGCAATTGGCAATATCTCTCTAATGTCAAATTATGACAGCTTGCGGAAAATTAGGCGTGCTTCAAAGTCACTTTCTGCTTAAGAGCGCCAATAATGTCAAATTATGACAGCTCGCGGAAAACATCAACTTTGCAGTTGCTTTTCGAGGCACAAAAGACGCCTTTCGATAGTGATAGTAGAAAAATAGGTATTTTTTTCTTCAATCTCAACTGGATATGTATAGTGGGCATAAGAGTGATTATATTATCTACGCGACCACGCTTCTTGCGAAATCCTGCTAGTGATTATCGTACTATAAGATAATAATTGAAAGTTTAACCTAATCCAAATTACCCACTATGTTTTACGTTAATTTTACCAGATGAGTCGATTTTTTTTTTACTTGTGTGTGCGTATGTGTACTCAGGATTCAGCCGTGTTTTGTGAGTTATATTCACAGAAATTGTACGATTCTTGTTTTTGTAATATCTCAACTAGGCTAGTATTAACTCAATTTATCATTTCCTTCCAACATAAGCCTTCAATTTTCTTGGTATCTTTATTACAGTGGCTAACGGCTTTCAACCGTGAATATTGAAAAATGACTAGAATGTTTTCTTTTCATTTTTTGCTTATTTAGACCGATTCTCCAAAGCTAAAGTTATGAAGACTTTCAGAAAATATAGTGCAATAAATCTCCAACAGTCACAGAAGTCGCCTTTTTTCCACGAAGTAAACATTGATAAATGAATTTTTACTATAATATTCTATTTGTTGGGCTGAAAAATTATTTTTGTCTACGTGTCTCTGAAGTTTGTAGCTGGTGAACATGAAAAATTCAGTGGTATAGATTTTTGTTGGAAACACAATATTCATTCGATGAAATAAGAGTATATTATCCAATAAGCATAATGTGGCTCTCGTTTAATAACAAGAAATCCCCACAACTGTAGCAAGCATACAATTCTAATATCCTATTGATGGAAGAAAAAAAGACCTACCTACCTAGTGAAGTTATACGGTTATAAGGGAAACTTCTAGGAGGCTAACTGACCAGAAAAATTTATTTTCCTAAAAAAGTTGCATATGCAATGCTTCCAGCATTCATAATATGGTCCCATATGTGTGAGCAAGTTTTTTCCCATATGAAATTCATTTTGAATCCATATCGAAGCCGGCTAACAACAGAAAATTCAGAGTGTAATAGGAGTAACCAGACATGAACCATATAAAAAAAAAACATTCGTGAGAAGCAGACATTTTGGACAAAACGTTAGACATCATATATTCCGTTTAAAAGTAAAGTCTGTGCTATGCTTCCGTTTTGATTGAAATTTTTGAAAATATTTTTGATAATATAATTATATTGGTTACCTTCCTTATTACTTTAACAATTTTATACATTATTTATTCGTATAAAGATTATACAGTTCTCTATAGTGACACTTTGGCTTTGTTCAAAATTGCACATGATCACCTCTTTGTTAAAAGGTTGCCGGCCCCTGCTGTAGCTTCCTTTCTTGCACCCACAGAATCGCTGTATATTCCCATTTCAATAGATTATTCCTGACGATGCAAATGTTTTTTTGTGAAACCGGTAGAGTAGTAGGTATATGGTATATTGTTCATTATTGATATCATTTAATGAGCTTACTTCCTAGTAAGCGCTTTAATAGTTTTATACTATTATTTTGACTTCTAGCTTGGATGATGTTTATTATCAGTACAGCATGAAATAACGAAGTGAATCTTACATTAAATCTGGAATTGTTTCTATACCAGTCCTTACTACACATCTCAATTATCTTCGACATTCAATACGGATGATAAAATCAAAAGTTTGATACTATAATTGGATATGGCAAAAGTTAAATATTGAATATTCTTATCAAAATAATTTATGTTTATTTTTGAGATGAGAAAAGTTCTGTATCACCAAATCAAAATATTCCTCGGTATATATCAACTTCATTTCAGATACAAACTTTGTCTCTCAAAAGTATGAAATTCAATCAAAATATAATTTTGCTATTCATATTTTCAGTGAAAATGTGTTGTATTGATTTTGCCTTAGTCATGGAAATTAAAAAAAATGTTGAGGTGTCAGTACATATTATGTAAAGCTTATATTTTCAGGAGAGGACTACTAGATAACGTCATAAGTATTTTCTGCCACAAGTGAGTGATAACTTTCTTAACCACGTTGAGAGATGATGCAGCTGATCCCATGCGAGTGCCGGTACATGTACTCTTGATAGAACGGAAAAGGATATATATTATTATGATCAGCGGTGGTTCCAGCAATGTGGTGAGAGAAGAGGAGAAGGAGAAGAGCATGGAAGAATTGCAAAAAGATTGGACATGGAAAGCAAATAAGGAAACTAATACCAAGATAAAGCTTAGGTGAACATGTGAATTTTGCAGAACAAACTATCACCCCATGTAGTTCTTAACTAAACACTGGTCATTTAGGTTATGCAGATTTGGGTTCAAAAAAAAAGGGATGACCTATGTCTGAACAATGGAGTGTAGTTTGGTGGATTACGCCTAATACGTAGAATTTTATAGCGCGAAGAATAAAGTGGGCCATTAAAAGCAATAAAAATATCTTAATGTTTGTGAACACAGAGAAAAACTGAAGAAGAGGAGACATAAGGCTAACAACATAAATGAAGACTAAAACCAGCACGCTCCGATGTAATCTTAATAACAATGAATTTAGTATGAAAATAACATTTTCATATGCAAGTCAGTAACGCCACTGGCTGATACGCCACACCTGCGACCACGTTGTGTCCCAAAGTTATTGTGGTCGGACTCTACTAGAACATTTTTGGAAGAGATTTATTCATTAGCAAACATTTTCACCTGTCATGGGTGTATAAGTACTATGAAATTTCATCTGGGGTTGATTGAGTGATGTAAATATCCTTCGATCATAGGCGTATGATGGCATTTTTTCGGGGGATCGATTTATATATCATTCACATGATAAAATGTTCGAACAGGGCATATTTATTTGTGTTTGAACTATTCACAATTTTTATGCATCGTATCTTCCATGATACCTGACCTACTGAGCTTTATCACATCAATCTAGCACCCTGTGTATGGAATTTCATCCATCGACAAAGTACTTATCAGAATTACTTTACGTTTGGAATTGGCAGAGTATTAAGTTCGATCCATTAGATCAAATCCATGTTACAATAGCTTCCAGTTTCCACACGAGGCACTTTTATCTCCAAAAAATCAGCATATTTTCAAATTGTATCGAAGCTGCTTACAAACATTCTCAAACGAATGTTATCATTCCAAAAATGTTGTTTATAAAGCTCGTGGAGCATACATAAGTGACAAACGTGAATTTCACAGAAATGTATTTCACGAGGCTGCATCGCAAATATGAAACCGAGGACGGAAGCTGATCGCAAATTGGCTGATCTCATTTTTATGCAAAATTTGAAGCTGAATTTCTTCATATTTTCTCACTTACAAACATATGGAGAAATTTATTCACTGAATGTGTAGTTCTCACGTCAAGATTTGCAACGAAAATTTATTGAATTGGTTGAATACAATTGTAGGGATAAAATCACGTTGATTTTATCCAATTTTCCATGCTTTGCTTGATGGTTATCTTTCACGCAGTTTCAATTTACTACAATTACTACCAATTAATCAATGAATACTTTCCCAAAATATATTTTATAATTATATCCTTTGTTCAACATTAATATTTTTGCCGAAATTCGTTAGGTTACTGTCACCCTTATCGGGTTTCCTGACACGGTCACCTACTGAAATAAGATTTTCAGTTCTGTGCCGTCACCTCTACGCTCTAGTAATTGAAGTTAAAATGAGTTGGGCTCTTCTTTTTCCTTCATTGTTTAATATCCCAGGGGATAATTTTCCCCGCTTATTCAAAGGAAACCATCTAGTATGCGAACAATGAACATAGTAGAAAAGTAAACAGACGTATTTTTTGATCTCAGTATATCTCAACATATTTGATGTCATAGTTCATTTATTTATTTTGTCAACATCCACAGATTAAGAAGTAATAATCATCCAATGACTCTAATTTTTTGTGGTTTCTCAATCAATATATACATTTATATACTCCATTCCAAGATATTTTGTTTTCACTTTTCACCAACATGATAGATTCAAGAAAACAACCCACAGCAATTTGATTTATTCTCAAATCATTGAGACCAGATACCAAATCAACGGAATATTGTGAAATGTACTTTACATGAGTGAATGCTTATAATCAGGATGTCAATCCGAAGGTTTTTGTAACACAGCATTTCTTGATAAAGGTGAAAATACCGCTTACATTGAGTGTTAACGTTTATTGACAGAGCTTTGTTTTAAATGTGGATAATGATTCCGACTGTGGTAGATATCGTGAAAATATTTGAATGTAAATCAATAGAGAATGCTCTATTATTATTTACAAAATGGTGAATCGTTGTATAGTATGCGAAAAAAGGTGTAAGTTGTGGTATTTACAACAGATCGTTTCACAGGAAAGAAACAAGTTCCGAACAGATCCTCAGTGGTTTGTGGCTGTGATCTTCTCTGTGTGTATTGCTATTGTTTTGGGAATGGAAAAATCAATTTAGAAGCTGGTTGCAAACAAAGTGTGGTGTCAGTATGGCGTGTTATTTACATCGGAGATTTAGTCCCTCCATCATTTGCTATGCACACATTCAGTATTTCTGTAGTAGGACTGTGAGGTTATGAAACCAGAACTGCCAATTTTTTAACAAAGTTGGTAACACGTAACGTTTCCCCTATGCCTTGTACTTTTTCTCGCAGCGATTTGTCCCTGCAACAAGTTGCTGCCATTTGTCGCAACGTGGAAAATATACTTAAGAAGTAGGGAGGTGGTTTTTTTTAATGATTCCCCCTCTACTTAGTCTGTATCTAGTTCTTTCTGCTACACTTTCCACCACCATATGTAGTGAGGTGAGATTGAGAATCACTTCCATGGCTGCCGTTGAGCATGTTCTCATTGCTCCTGTAATGCATATACAGGCTAGTCTTTGAATTTTGGAGAGGTTTTCTCTCGTCGTCCATAGACTAGTTCTGCTACTCCACGCAATGAATCTTTGATTATTTCCCATAAGTGAAAATCTGATACCTTGCGGTTTGGTGACCTTGCTGGACAGGATTCGGGAAGCAGTTCGAAGTATTTCCCCTGCTGAAATTAAAACCAGTGTTAAGCCCACTATGAAAAGACTGGATTTGTGCATGGCGACTGATGACAAGCATTAGGAGTATTGAAAATAATCGGGTAATAGATGCATTTTGTAATGTTCAATTATTTTAAAACTGCCAAATTCCATACCTGTCATTTGGACAGTTTTTGAGATATTTCGTTGGTTATCACTACAGTCTCGACATTTTGACTAATTTTTATTGTCATTGTCATTAGTTTTACCACAAAATGTTTTTTCCTTGGCCATTTTAAAAGCATTGTATGCTAATATCAAAAACTAGAAAGCTAACCAAATAGCAAAAGTCTAGACTCGCTTTATTTTCCAATCCAACTTCGACAATGTTTGGTATATGAAGGTAATTAGTTGAGTGGAGGGAAATAAAGACATAATATGAAGTAGAAATCCATTTTACCCAAAAAAAAAACTGCGAAGAGTAGAATTTTATTCTTAGGAATTACAAAGGACGCAAAACATGTATGACTTAATGTTTGTTCTATAATTATATTTTACGATGCTTAACGGTTTTACGTTAATATGAACTTCTTCAATAATTCATGAACACTTTCAGACTATGATATCAAGCTGCATTTATTTTTTAAAAATCATCCTGCCATTTTGCCCCATGCATATTTCTGTCAAAGTTAAACTTCAGAGAACATGAATTTAAAAAAGAAAATACAAATCACACAAGACAATATAGTCTTCTTGAGAAATGTAGTGTAGTATATTTATTAAACCTAAAGGGAAGGTACAGGTGACAGAGCAGCTCCCACAAATATTTCAAAAAATATTACGCTGCAGACGTATACCCAGCAGAATATCTTTTATCAAGCCAAAGTACAGATGAAAACAAAAAACAACACCTTCTGTTCATAGATATTACATGGAATGGCTCATTTGGAGCGCTTGTACAAGTTATCAGGTTGCTAGTGATGCTAACTTCATAAGTACGTTCGGAATCAAATCTCAAATATTGCAACAGGTCTCCAAGTGATATTGTCACTTCTAATTACAAACCAGAATGATTGGTTACATATTATATACCAAATGCATCTGGTTGAATAATTAAATATGTTGGATAAAATACGCGCTGTTGCCGCGATACAATTGGTTCATCCAGGCTTAATTTGACGTCTACTTTGGATTTGAGGTGATGTTTTGAGAATTTCAATTTGCTCATTTAATTTTTTGACTCTTTAATTTGCGAGTTACTGAAAAAGTGCAAAGTACTGTGAATAATATTCCAGAGGCCGTGATGAGTTATCAAAGTTAAGGGTGCCTCCAAAAAAAATGTATGAATAAAACTGTTGAGAATACTGCATTTGCAATTCATTATACTATTCACATATTTTAAGCTGGAAATGAGGATGGTAATTTAAATGGAGCAGAAAGTGAGTTATCAAAACTTATTGCTAGCTGAAATTAGTTTGGTTTCTATCACACATGATCTATTCTTAAGTTATCTGTGGTATAACTAGCGTCAGCCAAATAAAAAGAAGAATATTTGGTAAGCTTTATTTGACGTTTACTAGATTATCATACTATTTTAACTGTTTGGCAATATAGTCGAGTTATGAGAGCTATGACGTGCAAGTACATTTATACTAAATAAAAAAGATATGAATGAGCGCTGAACTCATACCACCACTACTGACTGGCTAATACGGTTTTCGCACAGGCGTACAACCACAACAAACAGTTTAAGGGAAAAAACTTTAATTTTAGAGGGAGCCGCATTCGACTCAACGAAGAGCCGCATGCTTTTGGAGCCCACCTATACCATCTAAAACTCTAAGCAAGAGCCACTCGAGAATACAAACAATTTTCGGAACAACCAATGTGCCACCTGAAATATATAGAACACGTGCAGTGGACCTATATCGTCTACTTGGAGGTACTCGGATAACTGACGGGACACTGCCTGGATAGACTTTTCTCAGGAACTGAGTGAAAGAAAGAAGGCACAATACATCTTATAGGTCTCAGTGAATGTCACCCCATATATACATACATAAATGACGCCTTGTGAGAATATCCACATGTTTTGTTTATTCACATAACATAGCTTTCTTTCATTTGGAAATTTTCTATTCATTGGTGCAGGAGAAGTGGAAAGCATTTAAAATAGGTATCACCAGTCAACCAAGAGAAGACAAAATATATGCAAATCTCGAGGAAGACGGACAACGCAGCCACTATAAATATGGGAGATTACACTTTTGAAAGAGTAAGTCAATTTAGATACCTGGGAATAATAATTGATGAGAAGAACAACAGAAGTGCAGAGATCAACGCAAGAATAATCGCCGGAAACAAAGTGTATTGGAAGTATCAGAAACTACTAAGGGACAAATGCATCAGTAGAAAAACCAAGATCAAAATTTATAAAGCTGCAATTCGACCAGTAATAACATATGCCGGAGAAAATATGAGACTAACTGATAAAGACGAAGGAAATCTCAGAGTTCTAGAGAGGAAAATCATGAGGAGGATAATAGGCCCAAAACATATTCCGAATGAAGGGTACAGAAGGCTATATAACTACGAAATAGATCAATACATGAATGGTGAAGATATAGTCAGACATATAAAGGCACAACGACTAAGATGGTATGGGCACCTTCGAAGAAGGAATAAGGACGATCCAATAAGGAAAATCGCTGACTGGAAGCCTGCAATCCAGAGACCCAGGGGACGTCCCAAACTCAGATGGGAAGATCAAGTGATTGATGACCTAAAGAAAATGGGAATCCGTGACTGGGGTAGAAAAACAGAGGATAGGAAGAGATGGGAGACGATTACAAAGATGGCGAACTCACACCGCATGCTGTAGTAAGCAGAAGATAATACACGGACTGATCCACCGTACAAAAAGGATCAAAAGAGCTCAAAATGAGCGGCCTATACTCCGACAACAGGAGTGCCGGCCTATATATATATATATATCACCAGCCCACGGTCCACCTCAATTTTTTTTTCTGTTATAATTTTCCATATTCTATTAATGCCAGAAGTAAAATAGTTTTTAGCTTGGAAACCTCGAACTACTTCTGTCATTTTGGTGAAGTTGGTCAATAAGATTATAATTATAATTTTGTTTTTATTTGGTCTCTGATCGATAGTTATTTTGTATATTAAAGTGCTTTTAAGACATTTATGATGGTGCGTGTGTGAAAAAAAATATAATAAGAATGATAATCGTTCATTTTAGAGGAATGGTTATAGTACCATGAGCGTACTATAGGTATAAGACGAGGAATTCAACATTGTTTTCATAATAATATGGTTTATTTTTTTTATTATCAGGTTTCTGAAAAATACTTATTAGAATTGTCGAAAGATCTTCGTGATTATCTTCCGGTTTATTTTTTGAGTGAATATACTATAAGGATGTAGCTGCTTACATTTTTGGATTTGTAGTGGAAACAAAAAAATCATTTCAAACAGTGTTCTATACTTTTAGAAGGTGATTGTAGTTTGTATAAACTACAAATAAAAAAAAACTTGGAAAAACTTAAAAAAGCGTCTAATTTTATAGTTACTGTTGGTTGTGGAGCTGAAAAATGTCTAGAACACTCACTAAGAATTTGGATGTTAGTAATATTGATAAAATTGAACATAAAACCTTCCAATATTAGGTATAATAACATGTTTATAACCTGTAATGCAAAACTTGTTTTAACTTCAAAATCCTTTAAAGGTAACTATTGAAAAAATAACTTGTTTATGAGCTACGATCTTTGATATAATCTCCACTTATTTGAACGAAGAAAGTAATAGCTTACATCATTTAGTCTGAAAATATTTTTTATAAAATAATTTAAATGAACCCTTTCAAAATATACGCTAATGTGCATTGTACTTGCCCTGATTTATGTTGCGACCAAAACATTGTGTGAAGGCTGCTCTATCTTTAATACGTCATTGCCTATGTCCAATTAAAACAAATCGAAAGGTACATTATGTCTTTTGTGCCTGAGTTTAGCTACGCCATTACGTCTTTATCAGTTTGACACTCTGTCTTGTGTTGTGTCAACGATTGTACTTAAAAAGAGAATCGTATTATGTATAAATTATTCCGTCACCATTGAAGTACGTGGTCATTTTTACTTCTTTGAATAGGTGAAGTTCATTTAAATTTATTGTGATGTTTTTCGACAAAATGCCTGGTAAACAAATAAACCTGAGTGTATCAGAAAATTACATGAATATTTCCAAATGGAATTGGCTAATGGCGGACCATTTTTGCCGTTAAATGCCATTCAAGATATAAGTTTTGTAACAGTTTATTTGTATAATTTCAAATTGTAGTCTTCAAATTGTAGTCTAACATGTTAAATTTGGTTTTTATTTATTTCCTTTTATAATTACTTCTCCAGAAATACATGCCGAACAATGTTGGGCCGATGGTGAAAACTGTTTTATTGATTTGATTCGGATGTTTATCAGTGATGACGTAAAGAGAAACATCGTGATTTTTACTGTACTTGATGCAAAATCACGAAAATAGAAGCTCCTTCTACTATTCCATTTGTAATAATGTGGATCACAAGCTCAGATTTGGCAATTTGGATAATTATGTATTCGAAACTCTGAAATTCAAATAATTCTATCAAGTAATGACTTCAGAAAGATACCAGACTGTAACGTATGAAAAACAAGCCTTCATGCTAAGTTGGTGAGCCTTACAGCCAAGTTTGAATGGAAATTACACGTACAAAGCAAAATAACAAATTCTTTCACAAAGAAAGATCGTAAGTAAAGGAAAACCTAGAAGCGACATCACGAAAAACCTTTAAAAATAATTAGGAATCAGCTCTGTAAGCAAAAAACAAATTCTACGAGTTTAACGACAAGGGATATACATTGCATAAAAATTGGATTATGTTCGCAGAAAATTGTTGCCGACTTAAACAGTATGAACCCTAGAAACTCAAGACTAACAAGACGAGGGAAAACATATAAATTGTGTTTTTCCATGTTTATCGAGTTTAAATTTTCAACAAACTGGAAAAAATTTAATTTCAATCAATAACTCAAAAACAATTTTTACACAATTTCTTGAATTTCCCACTCTTTCAATCCGAGATATCTAAAAATCGAATATGAGAGTCTTTCTCCCTTCCATCCCTTACATGAGGGAGAAAAAAAGACTCTGTGGTCCAGCAGAAAGTTTGTTTTGATCTCATTTATCGAATGTAAGGTATAAAGAAGTCTGAGATAAACATTACTTTCATAATTTAAATTTTCATGCAAATAATTTCATATTTTTTCATATTCATGTAATCTGTAAAAAATGTAAAATCAAAATTCAACTCAAAGAAAATGTACATCATTTGACATCGCCGCAAAAACTATCATCAAACATCACAACCATCATAATTTATGAACCTAGGCTCTCTAGACATTAGATCATAGTGTGCAATTTTATAACCTATAAGTGGCAAGTGCTCAAAAATATTTCTAAAAATTTGCAAAGGTATTTTCTTCTTGTTGTTTTTTGTGAAACAGTCCCCCATTTACTTCAAGATAGTAACCTTTAGAGTCTAAATTGAAAATATTATTGAAAAAATAGTAAATAGTAAATAGTACAAAAGTACCAACTGTATTAGTTATTTTTAAAGTTATTACTGAATGATTCAGCGAAATTTTTGTTCTAAACTGCTTTATTTAAGGTGAGCTATCGATAAATTTGAAAAAATATTTGATATTCCGAGGGTCGCGAAGTCTAACAGAGCCGTTTTTTTTCTCCTTATCCCTACAATGGATCAATCAATCTAAGGGACAGTGGAACAAATTATATTTTCAGTTTGACTGACGTGTTGCAGTAAACTTTAATCTTTTTAAATCATCGATCATACAAAAACTCACTTTTAACTCCAATGGTGGATGAACATTTTCCTTTTTAGTGAGACTCTGAACCAATAATTAACCTCTACGAGGATTTATTGCCTACTATATAACCAAACAAAATTTCACGGCGGGTGTAATTTAGGCGCTAACCATCCTTCTTCACCTGTCTGACCAAGAAGGGTAGATAATCCGACATGTATTTTCGCCGCTAAGAAGTGCAGGTAGGACGAGTCATAAAATAACTCTTATCTTAATAAAATACGAAGGTGGTTTGGTAGGGGTAGGTTTGGTTGGGTTATTATTGAAAATTATTATAATTTATTCTTCAAAAATTTACTAAAAAACGAAGGTGGATTGGTAGGGGTAGGTTTGGTTGGGTTATAATTGAAAATTATTATAATTTACTTTAAAAAATATATCTTATTCTAAATGTCGGTGATTTAATAAATAACTATATTTCATAAATCACGTACGTCAGTCGGTTAGCGCCCAAAATACACATAGGATTAAAATGACCCTTGGGTCTTGGCGCCTAGTTGTAAAAAGTGCATTAATCCTTTAGCGCCCAAATTTCAATGTCAAAATATTTTATTACCCAACATATTCACCTCTTAATTGGATACATTTATTACAGCCAACCTGCAACGTTTCTAGAACTTTAAAAACATTTTTCTTTTTGCTCTGCAAACCAGACCTCCACAGCTTTTATTACCTCCTCGTTGGAAGAAAATTTACGACCTTTTAAACTTTTTTCCAATTGAGGAAAGAGATGATAGTCGGACGGAGCCAAATCTGGTGAATAAGGGGGGTGTTTTAGTAATTCAAACTCTAAATCACGAATTTTTTGCATGGCAACATGAGATTTGTGTGCAGGGGCGTTGTCCTGCAAAAACAAAACACCTTTGGATAGCTTTCCGCGTCTTTTCTCTTCAATTTTTTCCCGTAGAGTGGTCAGTAATTTCGAATAGTAATCTCCAGTTATGGTTCTACCCTTAACCAGTGTCGCCATTCCATCGATTGTTGGTTTGTTTCTGGATCGTAGAAATGTACCCAAGTCTCATCCATAGTAACAATTCGGTTTAAGAAGTCTACACCGTTTTCAAATCGAGCACAGATCGAACGCGATGCTCCTACCCTTGCACGCTTTTGGTCAACATTCAAACAATTGGGGATCCATTTTGCAGCAATTTTTCTCAAATTATTGACGAACGCGTTCGTATGAAATATTCAGTGCTTCAGATATCCATTTTAGCCCGATTCGACGGTCTGATAAAATCGTGTCATGAACTGCATCGATATTTTCGGGGACTGACACAGAAACTGGCCTTCCCGATCGGTCATCATCTTCAATGGAAAATTTACCTCTTTTGAAGCTTGCAGTCATTGATCACCAAGGGTATTAAGCATATCTTCGTAAATCTGCTTACCTTCCATCCCTTTTAAATACAGGTACTTGATGACGGCTCGATACTTCAATTTTTCGATTTTCACAATTTCGGTGGACATAATTTTTCTTTTAATTTATTTCGTAACTCTAGTTTACTTTTTTGACGTCAAATTTCACACTGACACTTCTAATAAGTTATTGTTCGTTGCTTATAACGCAATATTTTGTTTATGCATGGAATTGGTCTAGGCTAACTAGAAATCATACATCCTCGTATTTGTAAATACGAGTATTTTCTTAATTAACATTTCTGCTCCCAGCTATGACATAAAAGGTAGAATCATTATTGACACCATAATAATAATAATTATTGCGTGACAAGGGAAAAACTTCCTTATCAAGTTTCATAACAAACTATTTTATAAGTTTTTAATTGAAAAGAAATACATATTTGGAATTGTTAACGACAAATTCCATTTTTGTCTCCAAAATTAATTAACTCGGCACGCTTTCATCGTGGAATAATTTTTTTTGGTCGATGATAAAATTATAGAGTTGTATGAAAAATAACTTTCATTACATAGAACGTAGCCTGCTCGAATTTAATTTACATACCACTGAACCTACAGCAATTTGTTTATTCTAATTTCGTTTAATTTCAAATGAAGTGATGTGCACTCAAAACGTCATTTGATGAAATATTCTAAGAAATATAACACAAGCAATAAACCTCAAGTTAATTTTTCATCTCCGTTCTTTTTGTCTAAACAAGAACACTGATCGGGTGCTGATGATATTTTGATATCAGTAGTTCCATAAATTTCAGTCAAATCGTAGTATTTTTTATCGAAATCCAATTAATACAGTCAATGAAGACAAAAATCAGCTACAACCTCCGATTTCGTTGAACCTCCATAGATATGGATGAAAATTTGGGATTGCCTATGTTCCACCCTCTACTTCAAAAGTGACATATGATCGTCTTGCGCTTTTTGCATTTTAGGGGTAAAATCTACCCCCTTTGTTAAAAATGGGAAAATATGCAGATCTAACCACTCTGGCTTGAGAAATTGTGTTTAATTAGATAAAATGATTGTTTTTTAATATCTATATGCATGATTTATGATTTTAAATAATTTTTCAACCCTTTTAGCAACCACCCCTTAAATCGAAAATCATGAAAAAATCAATTTTTGTATTTCTGGGTTTTAAAATCGCAAATTAACATTACATAATTACATTATTTTCTGTATATAAATTTTTTTTCCTAGCTGCTCCAATTTTGTATGCTAAGACGTCTATTGAATATTATTTTATAAAGGAGCACACAAAAAACTGACGGAAAATAATAAATCGAATGATAAAACATTATCAATTCTCTTGCTGCTCTTAAACCAATTTTTTTCCATCCGCAACGTAATTTCTTATTTAAGTTCTTCTTTCATTTCACTAACAAATAAGGAACAAAGCTCGGGGGACATATCAAGTTTCTTCTTGTCTCGAAAACTGCGAATAAAAATATTAGAAAAAAGCACCGGCTCCATTATATTATTTAAAAGTGTTGTCTGCTGAAATGAGATTAACATTTTTATCTCGTTGTGTTGAAATTTATTTACATTATATGTTCAGTACGAGTTTGGCGTTTTAATGGAAAATGGCTTTAGAAAAACTGATTAATTTTAACAAAATTATATAAATAGATTGTGAAATATTAAACCTGACTGATGTTAATAAGGAAAATAGTCAGGCTTTAAAGTAACACATTCCATTAACCAAGCAAATAATGCTAGATCGGAGAATTTAATTTAAAAGAAAGGCTTAGCATGAATAATGTGTTAGGCATTTTTAATGTCCTCTGTTGTATATAAATAGAGCTGATAATTTGTATTAATTAGATACATTGCCATCATTTTCGAAGAAAGGAAAAAGGAGAGGAAAACATGAATATCTACTGACCTGATGTTACTATAATAAACTTATATGCTGATAATCCGTTTCATAATGATACCCACTATGATACAGATTTTTCATAACGATACAGATTTTTAATCAATAGAAACCCATAATTATTCAATTATTATGCATGTTGTACATTTGACGTTTGTCCTAGATTACTATGTGATGCCCTTTAGCCTAATATAATAAGATAGCAATAATATTTGAATAAGAAATAAACTCCCTTGAAACCAATTTCAATAAATCATTAGAACGTTGAAATATTACATAAATATGAGTAAGAAGGTAGACGGTTACGAAGTCAAGTTTAGAGCCTGAAATAAACATAAACATATGTTTACTTACGGTGAACTAGACTCGTTGTATGAAATATACAAGCGACAACGTATCAAATAGATCAGTCAACAATCAATATTGAATCGATCAGTGATCAGTTTATAATAAGTCAATATAAGATGAATTAATCAGTGATCAGTAATCCTTAATTATAAGTATGCTATACGGCTAGGTATTTAAATATAGTTAGTATTTATATATAGTAGTGTAATGTATGGTAGTACAGTCATTTAATAAATAGAACTTATCCCAGTGCCAGAAGTAGTTGTTTTATTCCATTAAGATGACCCTCCGAGTGACTAACAGCACCACCAATTAAGAGGCCTAACCACACCTTTAAAACCCAACATTACAACTATCTAATGGATTTGTCAAAATCTGTAGGTATTAAATTTTCGCAGAATATACCCAAACTTAGATAATTATTATATTATTAAAATTCCCATTACCGGCAAGTACTGGGAAATTTGTGAAAAATATGTGAATCTACAGCCTAAAATTTTTGCCCACCCCATCTTTTGCCGTTAATTGTTTTAATGGAAAATGCACAATTCGAAACATTAGTATTGGTAAATTTGGTAATTTAGGGTAGCAAATATTTAACATATTTAAATCTGCCTGATCCGAACTTATACATATGCAGGGCTTTGTTTCCGAAGGACATCTGCAACCGTATTAGTTGATGCCCCTGGTGATATTACTGTACTAAAAATTTATGGAAATCCAATTCAACATTCAACATTGAAAATTCTGTTCAGAATAAAATCAGCATTTCCAATGCAAAATTGAACTCTATAGAGACTAGCAATAATGAAATAAATGTAAATATTGCTTCCACTTCCAGATCAGTGGGACCTGGAATGAACTTTCCAAACTACACAATAACTAGTCTTAATATTTTCAAGGGATTGATTACAATGAATACCTAACTCAAATTCGGGCGACAGATGGAAATAAAAGTTTTTCCATGAGTCTTGTTGAAATTGACCGTTGATGGGAACTAGAAATGAACTGCTGATTACTGCTACGTTTTTGTCGAATATTCGTAATATTGTCATGTGAGTAACGGTTCAAAAAATCTTAAGACCGACTGTCTGGTGTTCCACATTAATAGAGCTGGAAATCAACTTTCTTATCTTTTCTAAGGGTCAATTGAATAATCATTTTTGACAGTTCCATTATTCCACTTACTATTGTGAAGAAATGAATAACTTCATTGAATTAATTTTTCAAATTTAAAAACTCCTGCAATATTTAAATACTATTTGATGTACAGTAAAACCTCTATTTTTAGATACCTACAGATTGCGTAAATTACTTTGGAACTTAGGCCTCGGATTACACAAGTACGACAAGGATTTATGAAAGAGAGAGAAATAATAATTGTGCGCGGTCATCACTTTGTTTCATCTTAGGGGTGTATACTTATTTCCCGAGACTGGCTGAATGGTCCTTCACAGAGAGAATTCACTAGTTCGTGATATTCAGTATGCTCCCAACATGGAAGGAGTGAGGTTGTTGGAGAAATAAAAAAATAAAATCGTTATTACGTAACCTGTTAATCTTAAAACTAATTTTTGTCAACATGATCATTTCAGACCAAGTTGACAATTTCTAACTACAATAGGATATTATTTTAGCCATTGTAACTTGAAAATAAAACAGCATTTCTTGAGAGAACCATAATTAATAAACTAAAAATCCATTCCATTAATAAATTAAATTCAAAAAATAAAATAAGTACACCTATTCTAAACATAAAATATAAACTTCCTGAAAAAATAAAAATAAAAATCCATTCTAAAGGTAAACATAATTTTAATGAATTAGGTGCTCAAATAAACCACCTGCCTGTGCCAGACAATAACCAAATCTGTGATGAAGATTTGATCTAATATCTCTAAGATGATTTGGCATAATGCTGGCACAAACGTACTGTATTTTCGCCCTCGAAAAAAAGTCAACGATAACGAGACAAAAATATCATTTGTACAAATTAATCTGCGCTTCTGCAACAGCGGTTGAAATAGGGGGGCAATGAGCATTCGGCCAGTCTCGGAAAATAAGTATACACCGCTAAGGTTAAACAAAGTACACGCATTAATGACCACACATAATTATTCTTTCTTTGTACATATTTTGTATTGTAAAAGCATTTCCACCATTCTGTGTGTTTTAGGAGAAATCTGATCATCTGTTTCAGGTATAGTCACTTATCCAGTTAATCTTTTCGTGTTGAAAACAGTAAATCATCTGAATATATAAAGAAGTTCATATTTAAAACGAATTTGTTGAATCTGATATCATTCGATGTTCGATTTAAAAAACGCACAGCCAGTTTTATTAAATCAAGAATTCGATTCTGGTATAACGGATATTTCACAATTTAATATTTCAATCACTGTCTCTACGAACAACAATATTGGCATTACAAATCCAATAAATGGTGCAATCAACCGTTTCAAGGATATATTGCATATTATTGATCTCCAGTTCTACCCTTCCAGTACGTTTGTGGGACGTAGTATTATTTGATGTTATCTTTTCACATAGGTACATATTTTCATATTAATATTGATGTGATCAAATCTAACACCTTATTTATATCAATATCATTTCTGAAAATGCAAATTATGATATTATCTAATGAACCTTTTCATCCCTACTTTTAGAAAGCCCTATAGCTATAGAATAATTTAAAAGGAAAAATTCTTTGATCATACACTTCTGAAAGGGAAAATCGCACTTAAAAGTACTAAAATCCGCTATTTTTATTAAATTTTTGACAATCATGTCTAGTTCTCATTTCCCTAACTCGTGTCGGCTTGGAAATCCTTTACACAAGATCTTAGATCTTTTTACTAAAGAATTTACATTCGGAATTGATAGAGGAAAATTAAAAAAAAACAATATTTGTTGACCTGGCTACTTGGACAGATGTTTCATTTAAAAAATAGTTAAATACTTAATCATTCGACATGAACCAATATCGAATGTTTTCGACTGCATTCCTTTCACGGCTTCAGATAAACTTACCAAACTATACATTGCGAGATGTGAGTATAAGAATAAATTTTAAAAACAGCTTGAGACAGTTTTCAAATTAAATTTCAGTAGCACGTGGTAATCTTAAAAAAAATCCTAATAACGTTATTCTGCTGAAAAACGTTTTAAAATTTCATTCGTTTAGGTTTCATGATTCAGTAATGGAGGTAGGAGGAACAATCGTGAGTTCAGCTTGGTTGTGACCGAATAATTTAGTGCCTTGAATAATAAATAAATATGCCACGAAACCTACCTCAGGTGTGTTCGTTCCAAAGAGGCTTGGATTACAAAAATTATTAACTTTTTTAATGTACGTACTGTTTTATATTCTAGATATTATTATCTTTGGAATATTCAACGGTAAAGTAAGTTTTCGTTTGCTATCATATTCACAGCGTTCATTTCAAAACAATATTCTCGATTATTACTACACTAATTGTATACAGGGTGTTTCATGAGGTTTTGACAGCTCAATATCTCTTTACATGACGCTCATGAAATTTGGCAGATTTAAAAACTTGAAACTAATGCTCATGTTTACAATGAAATGACCTGCGTTTTTCCTTTCATTCTGTCGACCTGACCTCAACAAAGTTTTTTGATTTATTTTGAAAAAACCAGTTCAACGATACCAATCTCTTCATTATTCTATTGTGCAGCTATAATAATATGGGCTGTTGAATGGACAGATGGACAGCAGTATAGTTTCAAATTATGGTACCAAAAAGAAAATCAAAAATAGATAAATGAAAAGTACATGTGATTCAAAAAAATTATGTTAATGGAATTGATTACCATGTACAGTAAGTACATTGACACAATGTTCATCAATCCCTGTTGAAATATTTTTTGTACTTGCTGTTATAATTTTGTCGGGTGTTTGCGGTACGACAAGCGGGACTTTTTTCTTCTTTTAAATAAATGATTAAAATCCGTCGGAAAAGTAACATAAACTGAACCTTTGTAGTGACCGCAATTGTTACATCTAATATAGCATAGTTGAATCAGTTTTTGGAAAATTTTACCAAAAATATAATATCATAGTGGTTATGTCATTGCAAAAAAAATTAGGCAAATGGGAAGAAAAACAAGAGATTGTTTTTAAACAGTATAAGCTCCATTTATAGCTGCTATCAGCTGCCAAATTTTATACTTGTCATGCAAACCCACTGAAGTTTGAACAATATTTTATCAATCCATATTAGGTCGCTGATCTTAAATTGTATCAGATCAAAGATTGTTTATTACTAAAAGCTGATGAGCTAGGAGTGAACACAGTCTCCTTCCTATAGATACAAGGCTATACCGATGAACCAGCCATTTAGGCACCTGCTACTCCATTTGTAACCCTTCTGCGGAATTGACTAAGAAATAAATGGAGAAAAAAACGGAGCATATCTCTGTGAATGCCTTTTAGTTGGGTTATTTATTTTTGGGAAAATATTTTTGGGTACTTCAACCAAAACAGATCAAAAGCAGTGCTACAGGGTGTTTCTAAATTCATGCACAAAATTCAGGAGGTGATTGCTTGTATGAAATTGAGATGGGTCTTTCCTATAACAAAATGTACTCAGCCCACCCCTTTCCGAGATATCACCCTTAACAGGTGGTGACTAAAATTGAGTTTTTATTTTTTCCTAAAATTTCAGTAAAGGTAGAAACTTGAAATTCTGTAATTTTCATACACTCGCAGAGGACTAACCACGGGTATTTTTTCAATATCCCTGTTACATTATACGGGGGTGAAATTAGCAACCCTTACTTTATTTCATATCAAAACTTTTTTTCGAGATGAAGTTTTATGAAATAAAATTTAACTTAAAATTCTTGTTTTATTTACAAATTTTGTTTATTCCTAAATTTTTTTCCCAAAACCAATAGCTGCAGAGAAAAAATATTATGAATCGTATTACATTTTACATCTTTACTGTTTTCCACTCAATTTATTAAAAAAAACTATAAATTATGGTGTGTTTTACAACAAAATCAATTGTAAAATATTACCAGACGATCACGGTACAATTTTAACGTGAGAACTTATAGGTAACTCTATTATGTTTTGCTTGTTTTTAATAAGTTTAATAACTAAAATAATAAAAAATAATAAGAATCATTTTCAATTGGATTTTAGGTACCAAGCTCACAAAGTATTGGTTAACTTGGCTGTTCCTTTGGCAAATTAAGATGCGCTCTTCGGAAGGAATTTCAAAAAATGGAGACCGTAAAGCACTCTTGTGATATTTTTATTGCTTACTAGATATTGGTAGAGCAATAGCACTTTTTTCAGAGATACTACTGAAGAAAAAATACGCGAATTCAAGTCTGCCTTAGAAGCGGAACTTTGTGTCTTACCCTGCAGGTCATAACAGAGCGTGAAGAGGCCGCTCTAGAGATGAATTCAAACTTAAACTTATGCATATCTAATTTATTTCATTTCGTCTTGTTTCACTAATTTTTCCAGTTATTCACGGTATAATGGTATTCATTGTTAGATCCATTTAATTTTAAAATTATTGAACTTTCACAAAAAGCTGCAGGCACTGCATTTTCACATAGTTCACTCCCGTGGCTTGGGCACCGATCCAGACTTCCAATTTTATTTATTTTCACGGAAAGGGATTAACATATGACGCTCAAACAAAGACCAATCGATTATAATAATTTCAAATGCCTTCAGAAATCAGTTGGTATCGCTATTTTATTACTACGCAAATTATCGGAAGAGTTCTTAAATTTGTAGTCAATGTGCAAATAGAAAAAAAGTTTTATAACAGAATAACTTGAAGAGATCAGTTAGATTGCGACAAAAAGACTTGAATACTGTCAAATACTCTCCAATAATGTATGATTACAAGATGCACACACTCCTTTCGACTTGGGATAATGATGAATTATGCAGTATACGAGTAGTTGACCCGTACTCAAATACTCAGTCCATTTATTTTCTTAATTTTCATATCAGATCTAAATGACCCAAGGAACTTACAGCTGGTGGTGTAACTCTTAATGACAATGGAAACATTTTACGTACAATAGCACTTCAGGGCTAATGGCTGCCAAACAGGCGATAGGAAACACATGGGGACTAAATCCACGGGTCGTCTACTGGCTGTACACAACTGTGATGAGACCCACGGCTACCAATTATGGAGTCTTAGTTTGGTGGCCAAAAAACAAATCAGAAGAAAGCCGAGCTGGAGTTATCAAAACATCAGAGGCTTTCCTGTCTGTTCCTTACGGGTGGGATGAGGAGCAGCCCTACAACGACAATTAAAGTGATTCTCAATATTCCATTCCTGGTTCTGGAAGTTAAAGCGAAAGCGAGAATGGCTGTATACAGGCTGGAACGCAACAGGAATTGGTACGGAGGAACTAACATCCATAGTCATACCAGACTCGCAAATATTATCTTGGGATGAGTATTGATAACATGTTGGCCACAATAAATGACAGCCAAATGTTCCATATACAACAACTATAAGTGGGATGGTGTGGAAGCATGCAGAAAGGAAAAAACATTGGTGTGGAACACAGACGGATCTAAAACTGACAAAGAAACAGAAGCTGTAGTTCACGGTATAATGTATGTGATTGTACATCTCGGTGGATTCAAACTCAGCATCAGAGGAACTGGGGCCACGAACCAAAACAGGAACACAGCAATTGAAAATAAAAGAGAGAGAAAATTATTTAAATACATTTTGAAAAGCCCGGTACTTCTAACAGCAGCGCTGGAACGACAGGTTGAATAACTAAAATGATTAACATTATTCAGAAAAGTGGGCCCTCTATTTTTTATTAGTAATCTATGGTTGCAAGATCGAATTAAAGACAAAGTTAATAGAATTACTCCGAAATTTATTCGTAATGTGCAAGAAGACTGATTTTGTCGATTTGCTTTTTGTCAAGAGAGCGGTGGATTGTATTTTGAGCCTTGAATTTAGCTGAAAAGTATTATGTATTAATTAATTCAATATTGCAGCTCGTTTACTGTAAACTTATTCTCTGATTGAATTAAGTGACTTTTTATTTTGTTTCATAATTTAGCCGCGCTCGAATGTGCATTAAAATTCTGCAAATATTATTACTGACCCATTGAAAACAGTATTCCAATTAAACAACGGATGCGTTATTGTTGAATACATTGTCCCGATAATTTTTAAGTTGAGTGAACAAACACAAACAAGTGGTTGAACAAACAAGCATAGATTGAAACTCGGAAAGCAATATGTGGTAGATTTTATTTACGGGATAAAACCGAAACATTTTGGGCATATTTACACTTGAAATGTCAAACATCACAGTAAATCCATCAGATTCTTTGTGGTAGCCTCAGTATAACTAATTACCTCAATATAAATAAAGGTACCAATTACCTTCATTTAAATAGTGTAGCGAGTGCTGCAGCCAATACGAACTCATGGACAAAATTAACGCAACACTTAAAATTTTGCTTATAATATATTTGATTTATAGAAAATGTTTTAATTTTCAACCGTTTGGACTGATTTTTTTTGGCAAATTTGACAACTAGGCAATCAATAATATTTTGAAGTTAGTTGTTTGAAGAGTAAAATCTATCGAATTTCAAATTGAAATTTAAAATAACAAGTTGCTGCTATTTTCAGATGTTCTCATTAATCAAACTTGTACAGAGTATGGAACAAGTGTTTACCGTAAGCCAACACACATTAATAAGTATTTAAATTTTAAATTCTATCATTCTATAAACCTAAAAAAAAGATAAAAGTAAAATCTTTATACGATAGAGTCAGAATCATTATTTGTTCCAATGATAATGGATTCACAACGGAGAAAACTTTACTAAAATCAGTTTTAAATAACAGTAATTACCCACCCAACAGAATGTATAAACAAAGAAATCATGAATATACACTGTGTCCGTAAAGTATGGAACAAATTAATTTTTAGCAAATAATGTTTAGGCCATGTTAAGAAATAATCCTGAAACAAGTCGATTTATGATTTTAATTTACCGTTTTTTAAAATAATATTTTAATATACAGGGTGAATTACTTTCGAACGTCATTTTGTCTCAATTTTCGGATTACTCTAGCTGAGCTGATTCCAAAAATGTATCACATGTTGATTCCAATTAGTACAGAGTGGACAAAAATACAATAGTTTTGTGTGATGTTCACAATTAACATGGAGAGTCTCTTGGTCACTTGATCAAAAGAAAATCTTTTTAAATGGGATGAATCTTTCGAGAAGAAATTCAACGAAACCATACTTGACATGATTGGAGTTACTAAGTCTAACTAAGTCAGACCACTGACTGAATAAAATGATTTGAAGGATGAGCAAACGAAGAAGTATAGCAATACCGGTTCTGGGACACTTTGGTAACCTGTCCATCCAGTTCTCCATCTTCAGCATACACCCCCCTGAAGAAGTGGTCGACAATGACCAGAGGGGTGTTGTGTGGGGGATGAAGGGGGGTAGCTGGAATTTTTTCCTAATTTTACGTATAATATAGACGTTAAGACCTTTCAAACGAGACGTCGTTTGCTCTGATTGGATGACTTTTAGTACGAGGGGTGTTGTGTGGGGGATGAAGGGAGGTATCTACAAGTTTATCAGTATTTTTCTCGTCGACCCTATGACGTTAACTATCCAATAACGTGCGCATGCGTAAGTCGATGATGATTTACCCCCACCACTTTTAGCGTCAATTTCGCTATTTTCGAGTGGCTCGATTTTAACGATTTTCTTATGGAGATTCCCATGTTAGCGCCTCCGCCATGGTCCAGAACTCTTGCTGCTCATTTACTACCAGACAGGCATGTTTACACAATTTGAACATTTTTTTAATATACATAATTTGTTGGGGTATTGACGTCTTTTCAAAATAAAGATAAGCATTAGTTTCGACTGCTTATATCTGTCAAATTTAATACTTGAGATGTAAACTGTTTCCGCGTGACTGGACTGTCAAAAGTCTCATAAAGTTTTCAGATTCTCTAAGAGCCAGTGAACGGCTACCTGTATGTATTTGACCAGACCTGGGTTTTTGTACATTGAGGCTCCTATAGGTACCTACCCTACCGTACATGACGTAGGGACTCACTAAGCCCAAAGTGGTGGACGCGGCGGGTGCTCAGGTATGTATGTATGCATTTTGGGGTAACATTCACTGAGACCTAAAAGATCTTTTGTGCCCCCTTACTTCGACTTAGTTTCTGAGAAGAGTCTCAGATACTAGTAGCTCCTCAAGTCCTATTTTCCAGAGGACTTTTAGGATATCTGCAGGCCTCAACTTAGGTAACTGTCCCTCTCCTATCCAGTAGTCTCCCAGGTACTGTGCCCTAGGATTCTGAATTGCTGTGCAGTTCGCAAGTATGTGAATAGAGGTTTTTTCTTCCATTCCACAAAATCTACAATCTTCTTTCTCCACTATTTAAGGTGTCCATTCATGTGAAAATGTCCCGTTAGGATTCCTGTTAAAACTCTTAGTGCAGTTTTGCTTTGACTTATGCATTCATTTGATCTCAACAGGTTGTAGTCACCCAGAAGAATCTTAGATTGCCTAAGCCCTACTAGATCTTTCCAATTATCAGATCTTCTCTTTTCTTCGGCTTTAGGGTGCTCAGGTAAGACAGGTATCGATTTTTGGCCATTTTTAAATGCATTTGACCACGTCTGCCGTTTTGATATTCGAAAATATATAATTATAATTTAATTTTCAAATTGCTAACAGGGCCAAAAAAATTGAGGTAGACGTGCATCCGAACTATTTTATTATGTCTTTCAGCAAAAAATTCTGACGACTTGCATCAAAATGTTCGCTCGGATTTTGCGGTATACTATGACAGTTCATTTTATTTTTACATGCGTCGAAGGACTTGAATATTGATTATCTGTACCCATAGTATTTGATGCATCAATCGGTTTAATAACATTCCACAAATTCCCACTTTTTGGTTATCGGGTTTAGATATGAGCTTTAACAACCATATAACCACTTCTAATCATACTTTTTCACAAAATGAGATATATAATGTTAAAAGGGTTTTTACTGGCGGTCAAAAACCTGTGAAAAATGATAATTTGCAAGTTTTGTTACATGTTTTACGAGTTTTTTATTTGTGAATATATCAAATAGATAGGCTGTTTCGGAACAAATCGCAAGATAAAAATATTTAAAGGAACCAAAGTCGTATATCGGTCCTTTTTTACCGACCAGGGGAAACCATCAACTATATTTGTGGATAAAAGTGGAGATATTTTATTACCATAACGGCATGGAAATGGAAATGGAATGGAAATGGAAATCTAGGAAATTTGTGTACGAGTTTGTGCATTCGTCCATTGATAACAAAATTAAAATAACGGAAACATTATTCGTTAGTAGAATGTGCTTTGATTCCTACCTCAGCAGAATTGCAGGAGTTTACAGTTATTATCCTGTGAAAATAAGCGTTTTTAGTTTATACAGTTTTTCCATGAATTGCTTAAAATTGAGTAAGAGATAAATAATATTCCATTCAAATACAAATACAGATTGTAGGAATCTGAGCATTTGTGTCAGCGATAAATTATTTGGTTAAGGAAAAGATTTAAAATATGATGACAGAAATGAAGCAGTGTTTGTACATTGACAAAATAGTTAATCACATTTCTAGAACATGTTGCATGATTCAATAAGGCGAGAAAGTTGAATAAAGCTAGCCGCTGAGGAACTTTCAATCTATTTTAATCAGTAACGTATAATGTGAAATATCTCATTGTATGGAATGAAGAATAATCAGCTTTTGATCCATCATCGGCAAATTGCCAGCATCGCCTTTTAAAAAACTTTTTTCTAACGAGACCATTTCGGATGATTAGATTTGCGTTCAAAGCCGTTCTACAAATTAATTAATACTCTAGCTATCCAAAGGTGTTTTGTTTTTGCAGTACAACGCCCCTGCACACAAATCTCATGTTGCTATGCAAAAAATTCGTGATTTAGTGTTTGAATTACTAGAACACCCCCCTTATTCACCAGATTTGGCTCCGTCCCACTATCATCTCTTTCCTCAACTGAAAAAAAGTTTAAAAGGTCGTAAATTTTCTTCAAACGGGAAGGTAATAAAAGCTGTGGAGGTCTGTTTTGCAGAGCAAGAAGAAACATTTTTTTTGAAGGTCTAGACACGTTACAGGTTCTCTGTAACAAATGTATCCAATTATGAGGAGAATATGTTGGGTAATCAAATATTTTGACATTGAAATTTTGTTTGGTTCTATAGTAGGCTAAGAATTTTTCAATATATCCTCGTATAATTGGAAAAAGTGGTTGAAATCATAGATATGGTTTCTCTGAAAAGTTTGTTTACGTTAAGAAAATGAGTAATTTCCTCTAGAATCCCTCATTACCATTAACACTAGCAACCAATATACCATGAGCAAACACATTCGGAAACTCATAGTTTTGTGAATAATTCATATCATTAATGTATAAGAGAAGAATCAAACGACACAGCCTGTACCCTGTAGAATACCTGAGCAAACAGGTATTTCCAAACCATAGATGCACTTTCTCTGAAAAGCCAGTTACTGTTAGCTGCAGAGCAGATTCACAAGAATGTTTTGCTTTGAAATTTGACTAATATTTTATTAGAATTGAATTGGTATATGAAAATTCACAAATCTGCTTATACACCTTTGTACCTTAAAATATCCAGGTTGATGGTGAATATCTTGGTTATTTTTTCATCTATAACAATTAATATAATGTTTGCTCTTAATTATGCAAATATTGTAATTGGTAAGCTCGGTCGAATTATTTATGTTACATTTTTGTGGTGGATTTGGTTAATTACTGATTTCATTGGATAACTGAAATTCATTGTTAATTTATTAGTAGTTAGCAAATAACTGTTGATCCATCAAGCTCTCCCTGATAATGCTTGATTTCTAATAATGTAAAATGCGTTTACTATTCATATCATGGTTATCCAATTTAATCTAAAATTGGAAATAAACAAATTTTAAATTGATGAGACAACATTATTGATTATAGATGATGATTTCAGCAAATGGACCGTTAATTAATTTGTAATAATCACCAAGGGAGATAAAATGTTATCAATAATGTTGTCACATATGAATGTGAAAATTTACTGATGCATAAATTAGGAATACATTAATATATATATTGCTCTTATCACTTACTGCAATCAAGGGTTGTTTCTCGTGTCACGTCACAGTATAGATGCTGTTATCCAAGTTTTCTGAAAATAAAAACTGGAATAATCAAAATTGGAGTTAGTTTCCAATATAAATGAGAAATAGATTTTCCTAAATGTAGGGAGTGTGTGTTTGGCGAGGCGATAAAAAGATCCAAGAGGTTCCACTTAATTGTTGATACTCTAATAATAATACTCTTCCTGTTTATTTCATTATAATCAGTCAATCCAAACCACGTGACTTTCTAGCTGTCAATATGGCTGCGACGGTCAAACATTGGATTCAGTACTAGAAAGCTGCGGAGTTTTGTAGTTACCAAACGGTTTACTCTGTATTTTGTGGATATTACCTGCCCAAACATTGACTTTTTCTGGAAATTGGGTATATTGTTCACGAAAGGTGTGAGGATTTGTGTCACTCCAATACCTAACATTTTGTGTATTCACATTTCCATTGAGGCAAAAAGTACTTTCGTCACTAAAACAAATTGTTTTTGTGTAATGTGGGTTTTGACTAATTTTATTTGTCATACATTCACAGAATTCGAGTCTTCTGTTGGGGACGTCATCCGAAAGGTGGTGCACCATTTTTAACTCTCTGTACTGTACTTTTACTTACTTCACAGATAGACCCAACTTTAGTTGAAGAGGAAGTAGGGTTTACTACCATTTCAGCATCTATATCAATTTTTTTATCATCACTAAATGCTGGTCGACCAGATCGTTTGGCATCTTGAAGACTACCTGTTGCTTCAAACTTGTGAAGAAGCTTCCTCAAATAAGTTCTCGAGATAGGGCGATCTGGGTATCTCTCATTAAATAAACGTTCCGCTTCATGAAGACTCTTTCCAGATTCACCAATTATTAAGAGAGCTGCTACTTTGTCGGCTTGAGTACGTACCATTTTGCCTATGTAAACTCTTAAACGTCTCGTTAAACAATAATAAAATTGAATATTCAAGCTATTTAAAAAAACTTCGCAAAGCAACAAATACTATTGAATTGAAAACCTCAATTTTTTTGACAACTAACCACAGGCGGACTGAAAAATATTTAAATGTGAAATAATAATTTTGGTATTTATTTAATTTATCCGTCAAAATTATTTTAAACCCAAACAAAATTAATATGGCTATCTAGTCAATGTCAATGCCTTTCGAACGAGATTTCACTTGCCATAAGGTCCTATTTAAAATTATTAGCCAGAGTGGCACTGTGACGTCATCTATCACTATTACGTCACCTGTTATCATTCGTAGAGAAGTTTACAACACTTTATTTCCACACTCCAAATTTTATTAATGTAAGTGTAGCCGTTCAAAAGATACGAGGGGGGAAGGGGACTTTTGAATAGCACTTTATGATTTTGGTATAAACAAGAGTCTTTTATTTGGAGAAAGGTGGTTTCATTTGACTTTAAGGATGTCTTGATAATAATGATAAACAATTGAAAGGTTAGTTACACAAAACTTTTGAGCTGCGTATATATTAATTTCGAACCAACTTTTGGTTAAGTATAATGCCTACATATAAACATACACTTTTGGTTAGCTTAGCTTCATTACAATATCCCTTTTTATTCGAATAAACTGAAGAGACGAATATGTTCTCTATTTTCAAGAAAAACTGCTATTATTTCACGGACAAAATGATCATAAAACAATAAAATTAGGGCATACAATAAAAACTTCCAAAGGTTAACATTACATGGTTAATTCGAATAGGCGGTTATTATATGTATTAATATCTTTTAGATTAAAATTGCTATCATTTTATAGACGAAGTGATCTTAAAACTTAAACAATAAAAGTAGGACCAAAAATAAAATAATTTCAACGTTAACATTACATGGGTAATTCGAATGGGAGATTTTTATTTGTATTAACATCACACAAATTTAAAAATAATTTTCATTATTTTGAATTACATTCGAAGAAAATCCATTTTCTTTCAAACACACTGCAGGAAAGGGTTTTTCAATTCACGCAATCAAAATGAAATCACTTCATCATTTACTTGATTGGTCTACCATCATCAACATCATTACAAAAAAGAACTTTTTTAGCTGTTCCTACTTCTGCATTGGATAAGGGTAAGCTTGCAATAAAATTTTGAACTATCTCTTGTCCTAGCTATTCTTATTTATACACGGAAACTTCCTGTACATGCTGAAGGGTTTCTCCGATTTCTTTTTTCATAAATTCTTAATATAACATAGCCCAGTGAAACCAAAACTCCATTGACTGACACTTCCAGCACAAATCCAAATTCAAAACATTTGCCAATCACTGTATACTTTCCAAAAGTTATGTACAAAAGGTAATGATGAAGTAAAAGTGAACTTGGAAAGTAGCCCAAAATATAAGCCAAAATATGGAAAATGTTTGTTGAAGTGAAACTCCTCAACATGGATCTGACAATTGAAGTGAAAGTAAAATAAGACCTGTCCGCCCGGAAACACAAGATAAAGTTTAAGCGAATTTTCAATGAAGCTCCGGCTACTGCCAGGAAATGAACAGCATGTTATTTGAACGGAGATTTGGAGTTTGCAATTCTGATAACATACTCATAAAAGGAGCATAATAGGAAGTTTCAAATAACAATAATTCTGCGTTTTTTGTTAAAAAATGTCTACCAACTAAGAGTCTTACTTAAAAATGAAGCTTGAGTTTATCAGTTTTGTTTGCAGCTGTTTTTAGTTTTGTTGAAAGTTATTGCAGAAAGGTTCATATAAACAGTCTGTTGCAAAGTCCAATTTTTAAGGCTGCAAGAGAATTATTAAAATGCCAAATTCCAGTGAAAACAGGATTCGTTGTGTTTGTGATGATGTTTAAGGAGTGGACGTGGTTTTTGTTCCCAACTTGCCTACAAGAAATTCTACTCAAATTGTGTGGGAGAATTGCGAGAATCCTATACCCAGGTTTTTAATTTTTTCTCTCATAATCCATCCAATTTATACGCAATTCTCATACCGCCCATCTTGAAGGCACTGGAAGCGCTGTTGTAGGTACTAATAGAGAGAGATTTACAAAAATATTAAGGAACTTTTCCAATACTTTCCAATATTTCAAATTGTCTTGTGGAAAACTTTTTGCAATGCGAAATTCCAGAGCAGAAGCTCATGTACTTTGAATTTGTCACTACTTGGATGAAAAAAGTTGTTGCCATTGTTTTCTGTAGTTCTCAACTCCCTGTTCGCACTAATGAAGAAAAAGTTGGAAAATTCAATATCGACAAAGCATCGCTGGACCGATTAATTCCTTCCTAATAATTTTTGATATTGTTGAATTATTAATTATCTGATGTATGAACAGAATTGCAGAAAACTAGTATACAGGAGTTTGATTATTGGATTGGAAATATTCCAGTTTCCTCACCAGCATGGAAAATCATAGACACATGAGAACAGTGATATAATTAATGATAATAAATAAATCAATATGTCACAGCCTAAACACCAGTTATCATTAAACTGAGTTTAGGTGTTCGATACAACGCGCCCTAAGTCATATAAGTCGGTTTCGAAATGATCTATACAGTATACAGTGAGGGAAAAAGCTCAAACTGTAATAATTATTTATGCAGAAACTAAATCAATATTTCAAACAAGGAGGATATTCAGAAGGAAATTTATGAAAAATCCGCCGTCAGTGAATAAAATTGCGTTGCACACTTAAAAAAACCAAGAACTAATGATGGTCTTTTAAACAAGTTGGTCAATTGATGAAGTGCTACATGATAACGATCATGAAATTTCAATTAGAAAAATTGCTGGAATTTTAGAGCTTAGCAAGAGTGACGTTCAAAGATAGCTGAAAATTTTAAAACTAACTCCATACAAAATTCAGACTTATCAAAAATTGTACGAGTCAGATCATGAAAAACGAGTAATGGTATGTGAGACATCACTTGACTTATTAAGAAACGAACCCAATTCATTATTAATTATGTCTGATGAAGCAACGTTTCGCATTTATAGCATGTATAGAATTTCAGAGAGATAGTCCAAAAGTAAACGTTTGGTGTGCATTATCTCGGCGAAAAATCTATGGTCCTTTTTCTTTTCGGAACCAACAGTGACGGGTACTAATTACACGGATATGTTGGAAACTTTTTTTTATCCGCAAGATGGAATTAGCGACGACGTTTACTTTCAACAAGACGGTGCACTACCACATTATTCGTTAATAGCACGACATTCATTAAAAACGTTTTTCAATGATGAGTGGATAGGTCGAGCTGGACCGATTGAATGGGCACCGCGGTCTCCTGAATTAACTGTTCCAGATTTTTTTCTATAGGGATATGTGAAGGATAGGTGCTACAATCGTAAGCATAACAATTTAGCAGAACTAAAAAATAATATCAGGAACATTATTGAAAACATTCCGCAAGCAATGTTAGAAAATTCATTTGAAAATTTAAAATTTCGCTTACAGTTATGCATAAACGAAGAGGGTAGACATTTGCAGTATTTATTGTTACTTTTTTTTTGTTTTTCGTTCTTTATATGTATTGAATAATGTTATTATGTTTGTCTTTGTTGGCAATTATTTACGTAATTAAAAATGCATACTACATGAAACCGACTTAAATGATTTTGTTATGCGTCAAACGGTCACAGCATGAGTTGATTTTGGGCATCAAAATACGTTCATATGAAACTACTACTAAAAATGTACTACTACATGAAACCTCGAATATCTTTGTTGTTAATGAAACAAAAGATAGAAAACTATACATTTTTGGAAAGGAGAATGATTGATCTTTCGAATGAGGTCAAAAATTATAGGGTTGAATTTGACCAACATTAGTAAAACACCCTGAGTTGATGAGATGAAATGCCAGCCAAGCCTAATATATCTTTGATAAACTAGTGAAAACCCTATCTCTTTGGAGCAATTAATAAGCTGGGCATTTATGTTTATAATCAGTCACTCTTATTTGGGACACCCTGTATATTAAATTGGTTTTTTTCATTATCGTTCTCATCGCAGACATAATATATCCACAAATGCTTCAAAATATTCCTTTGAACTTTGGCAAAAACTGGAAAAATAATTGTAGAGTAGATGCAATTTTTTCTCACAATGGAAAAATACATCCATATCTCACTTTCTCTGAGAATGTTGATACGCAACACTTCACCCGTAGAGTGAAAGCTCTATTCTTTGTATTCATTGAAAAATAACACGGAAACGCTTCTACGTATTCCACAATGAACTCAATGAACGAGAATATGAACTTGAGCTTACACTTTGAAAAGTGTCGCGGTAAAATTACGGCTCCATTCTGGATTACACGAATTAAGAAACAAAGATGAGACCCAGCACAGAGCATTTATACAAAATATACATTCTAAATGAGTCATCGGGAAGATTTGATATGGTAAAAAAGGAAAGATTTATCATATACAAATCATATTAACAGAAAAAATCTGGTCAGCAGAATTTTTAGAAGGAATAAAAGTTTGTTGCTTGGCAATTTCACAAATGATATTTCTGACAGAATCACGAAAAGTGAGGTGAGATTTTATCAAAAAGTTCAAGAGCGGAATTGCCGAAAAATGAAACCTTAAGAACGATATTGCTCACACAGTTTTTTCGAGTGGTATTCGATATGATTATTTCAAAAAACAATGGAGTGAAGAACTTCCATTTAACGATGGAGCATGAACAGAAAAATACCTTCATTTATATAAAAGTAGCAGTTGTAATAATTGAACGTATGTGTATTATTTTTATCGTTATTGTATGATTGTGGAACATGTACTTGAGGTATGTTTGAACTCGTACTAAGAAAATTCACTGATCTCCTAACAGTTCGAATGTGTCAGCTGAAATTGCATTGCATTCTTCAATAATTCTTTCTTTCAAAACGCCAATGCTATCTGGTGCCGTAGTAAAAACCTTGGATTCCAAGTACCCCCATAGAAAAAAATCTAATGGTGTCAGATCTGGTGACTGAGATGGCCATTCTATAGGACCTCGCCGGCCGATCCATCTACCTCGATATTCTTCATCCAGGTAACGTCTTACTGCACCATAATAATGTGCAGGAGCACCATCTTGTTGAAATGTTATTTCCAGATGGCCGAATTCATCTGGATTATCTTCCAGAATTTCAAGAATTAATGGCATTTTGTAACATCTCCAGATACACTTCACCGCTTAAATTTGAATTTAGGAAAACAGGACCAACTATGTGGTTTCCCAAAATACCTGCCCAAACATTGACTTTTTGTGGAAATTGGGTATGTTGTTCACGAAAGGTGTGAGGCTTTGTGTCACTCCAAAACCTTACATTTCGTGTATTCACATTTCCATTGAGGCAAAAACAAAACACTAAAACAAATTGTTTTTGTGTAATGTGGGTTTTCACTAATTTTGTTTGTCATATATTTACAGAATTCAAGTCTTTTGTCGGGGTTGTCATCCGAAAGGTGGTGCACCATTTTTAACTTGTATGGATGAAATTTATTTTTATCCAACACTCTCTGTACTTTAGTTGAAGAGGAAGTAGGGTTTACTACCATTTGAGCAACTATATCAATTTTTTAATCATCACTAAATGTTGGTCGACCAGATCGTTTGGCATCTTGAACACTACCTGTTGCTTCAAACTTGTGAAGAAGCTCCCTCAAATAAGTTCTCGAGATAGGGTATCGAATGATATCAATACGCCCGTTTTCGTATCAAATTCCTTTTTTTCAACTTTGATGGACTGTCAAAAAAGCCTGTCAATTGTAATTTCGAGATTGGTATTTCTTTTTTACAATAATTTTAAAAACAGCAGGTTAAAGATATTTGTTTGGTGTTGTTTCTTACCAACCATTTGCTACTGGCCAAGGCTTTTTCACCTCCTTGAGTGGTCTTTCAAAATATGGGATTGTATTCCTTCTGTGTCTAATTCTTGTTGGAGATAATGTACTTTGCAGTTCACTGGTTTTTGCCGTCAGGCAGGTTGAAAAAAATAAATGAAATATTTTTTCTGTAAGGTGTTTTCATCATAAATTTTTATCATTTTCAATCAGTCTTGTGTTGTAAGGGCTTTCAACTTTTATTTTCTCTTGGTTACTTTAGAGTTGTTTTCGTTTTGAGTCCTTTGCCAAACAGACCGATTTAATGATAATATCGGTAAATGAGTCCATTTTTATATCAAATTCTTGATAATATTTTTCTTTTAGCGCCGTAGTGTTCCATATGCTTTTGATACTATACTCTTTGTAGTCCTCTCCATTTCTTTTAATATTGCGAGCATAATCTCCCATCATTTTTCATAATTCTTCGGCTGGAGTAAATAGAAACAGCGAAAACTGTCGCCTACAAAAAGAACGTATTTGGAGATATATTATTTGACACTGCCTTTTTAATTTCTGCAATGGATTGTGATCCTAATCTGTTTTTTTCTTCAGAAACACTCATTTTTGAATTGAACTAATCTGACGTTTTCTAACAAAAAATAACACAAAGACATTTTAAATAAATATTAGATCCATGGTATGCTGTAATCGACCACCTTGAAAAAATTTTGTAGCTGTGAAAATCACATGTGAATGTCAAGGTAATTGCAGGTTACATTTATGTCAGTAAAAAAGATACCGTTGCTATGGTATTTTGCCAGTGAAAGTCACAACAAACTTTCACACTTTCTCAGAACTTGATAATAAGAATCCCGTGAACTAGCCCACCGCTAGTGATGAAATACTGTATATATTTCCCCTTATTCAGGCTATGCCCACCCACTCTCCGTGAAGCTCAGGAGAATACATTATATTTTCTTTTGTTAAATTGTGTAAAATACTGATCATTTCCCCTTTTTTGCGACTTCTTTTTCTGCTCAAGTATTTTCCTTGCATAACCTGATCATTCCGACTGCTCCATTACTATTTCTGTTTGTTAAAAGAGCAGACGGTTCACTAAGCAGCAACTACTTCTCTGGCTATATGCCACGAAAGATATTGAATGACACCTGTACACCGATTTCTGCGTATTTGCGCCTCATTAGTACAAGGTAGATATCATCCGTACATATAGCCAGGGAAGTAGTTGTTGCTCCCTAGTGAACGGTCTGCTCTTTGAAAAGTAGTTTCCAAATTTGTTAGGCGTTATAATAGTACCTATTCAACTATTATCTTGACATCTATTGATAACAACATTTACTAAAATATGACAATTGTTACAGGAAACATTATGTCCCTATTTTTTATTATGTCATATAACAGTTGTAGTTCTATGATTTTTATTTCAATTAAGGTACAAGGAAAAATAATTATGTGCTTGAATGAGGAGTTTTTCAAAGAATCCTTCCCCTGGATATTTTTCATCAAAAAACTGGATGAATTGAGCTCAAGATTTTAATTGTGTTTTAAATTTCACCACCCTTGGCCCACGCCTCACTAATTTCATCTCTGCTTTTCACGAAAGGTAAATCGGACCATCATTGAAAACAAATTCATAACGACCTTCCATAAACATTTTTACATGAAAATTAATTACTTTGGTAGCTCACAGACATTGTGGAAATTTTAAAGCCCCCCGTGTACGTTTACATTGAAGCATATCTTCGAAAACCCAATAATTTAATCATTTTGCAATTAAATTGCAACAAATAATAATATATTTCCGTGAATATCAAGATTTGAGTTTCCATATGAGATTGTATATGAAGTATGTTGAGTAGGAAAGTCGACGATATTTGCATTTGAAATTGAAAGAGAGACGTTACATGGATTCCCAGTAATTCAGGCATCAACGGTAACGAAGAAGCAGATTTGTTGGCTAAGAATATTTTAAAAAAGATGGAGAACTTTCATGAAGTGGATCATAGAGACATTTTGGTAAGTGTTAAAGAAAAAATACGAAAAGAGGAAGAGAAATGGATTGAATTATGTAAGCTTAAAGGAAAGCATTACTATAGAATTTTTGGGAAGTTACTATAAAAGCCCAGGTTTTATGATAGAAAGGTCAAGAGACAGGCGATTACTACACTGAATAGACTTAGGTTGGGACATTGGGCGTATCCAGAGAATCTCTACCGCATAGGAGTAATTAACTCACCTAATTGTGAATGTGGACAAGTAGGTGAAATCCGACATACACTTCTGGAGTGCAAAGTCCCAAGTAACAAAATCAGTTTTATTGGGGCTCTGTAAAATGCTATACAACATATCTAATAGAACTATGATTATCCTATAACACTCTTTACAGCTCTGATATAATATATAAGTGATAAAATACTCCTCAATTCGGCATAAGAAAACACTTATAAAATAGTTTACTTTCATAAGGCCATTATTTTGCTACTTGTGGTGCGCAAAGTACATTGCTCAAAGGAAAGTAGCGCGGAGAGCGCATATAGCTTAATCAATGCTTGAAAGTTCGACTTTCTGCATTATTTTGATTGAAATAGATCACCATTCCAATGATTCAACAATGTTACTTAAACTGAACTGACAAGATATTTACGATAGTTTATATGGAGTGAACTAATATTCCATGCATGTGATGTGGTTACATTCCACTTTAAGCACAAATTGGTTAGCTCTCTTTATAAACTGGATAAATACTCCGTGCATATTCGGATATGAATCAGATTACATTGTGCGGATGCGTTTTATGAAGTGAAATGAGCAATTATAGAGAAATGAATGAAACAACTCCACTCTATCCATGCTAATCTCAAAGTTGATAAATTGTGAGTTGTATTGATCTTGTTGAGATAAATAGGTTTCAAAATAATTTTTCGTAATATGACTATCATAAATATTTAAGAAATAATTTGACATTCATATATGTAAAATAAATCAAAAATCAATAGTCAATTGGAATTTTACCTGTGCTTTACATTTTTTGGAGGACGCAATTTTATTTTTGGGACATCTGTAGGGGGTTAATAAAGGATTAACACCAAGTTAGTGGGGTTGCATCCCTTGTCCCCCGGCCGCCATCTTGGAAAAAGTGGTGCAAACACCTTTTTCGCGATATCTCGGAAACTATGCGTCCTACAAAAAATTCGTGAAATCATAATTTTAGCAAATCGCTTTGCCTACAAATATGTTCATATAACTTTTTGCACTGAATTTAAAACCAAAGAAGTTATAAGTAAAGTGGGAAAATTTCTATTAAAATTTTCTTTTTTGCTCTATAACTTTTTTTCAATACTTTTTCCAAAAAAATTACTTCATACCAATCTTGTAGATGGTCTTTTAAGGACAATTTTTCACTATATATTTTTTCAATTTCATTCATTTAAAACGCTGTTACAGCGCTCCAAAGTTGGCCGGGTTCGTCAATGCTGATGAGAATCCGGTCAAAACGAAATGTTTAACTTAGTTCTACGATCTTTTTTTTTATTGTAAATATATTCTTGAAACATTTTTGTTAAATCCGTAGAACTTTACTTATTCATTCCTAACTGTTTTCCTTACTATAGAAGGTACCGTGGGATATACAAAAAGGAAAAAGTCATAGAAGAGTGTGGAGTGAAGCAGTTGCAGTGGATGTCGCTAAGACGGTAATAAGCAACTGGACACAAGAGAAGAAGTCAAGTTATAGACTCGAGAACCTGATCCTACAGTCAATAAATAAATAAATAGCATAATATTCGAGCCATTTTGGTTTTTGACGAGTGACTATTAACGAAAAAAGGAAAAAACAATGATGGAAGCAAAACGATTAGCAATGTATCTAGGAAAAAACGAAAACTTTTGTTAGAGAAACCATTAATTCCTAACGTTCAGGACTCGAGCTTTTTTTAAATGAAGACTGAGTTTTCTGTTGGGCATATTTATGAATAATTGAGGAGTAATACTAATCGCTTCCATTGTTCAAAAAAAGTTTGTTTTGGTTTCTACGTTTTATCGATTTCTGTATACCTACCTGCTTATTATCTCACAGGAATATTCAGATCTCAGTGATTTAATGTTGAATATTTTTTTGTTGAGTGACTCGCGAGTATCTTGCAGAGTGAAAGCTGATGGACATTCAACCAATAATATTGAAGTACACGTTCGTTTGGAATATTGGTGTCTTAGATGAAGCCTCAAAAACTCTGAGCACTAACGAAGTAGTAGCATATCCAGTTTGTAGTTCAGGTACTAATGTCTAGTTTTATTCACCAAGAAAATGGTGTTGTAGTATTTTTATTTTCGTCCAAGAACGAAGTGAATTGAATTTATTTTTTTGATGGTAATAGATATAATCACGTGTGTTACAGCTCCTATTTCTGCCAAACTGTATGTGGTATAGTCGCTATTTTTTATTATATTAACTTTGGCACAGTTCAGTCCTTGATACTTCGGGTGGCTGAATGATTATCCCTCTACTTATAGTTACAGTTTTCTAAAGTTTGGTAGTTATTTTTTTCTTTCACGCGAATTCTTCAATTTTATCATCAGCTTTGTAGGAACAGTGCTTTTCCAATTGAGCTGATCATGAAAGAGGAAAATATGTTCGGAGTGTGTTAATTAGAAGAGTCAATGTTTAGTCAATGCTAACGAAACAGTTGTTTGAAGTCGTTCCGGCTCATTAAATTAGAATTAATTTTATTTTCCGGGTAACTTTTTCATCCCTCAAACAATGTCTGCTTCGAAAGAGAAAAAAAAACAGTTAATCTCGTTCTTATGTACAAACTACTTGCTGATTACTACCTACGGGCTTCCTTTTGGATTTTGTAATTCGATGAAATCGCACGAACGGAAAATCAAAGAAAGTTTCCAAAAACAAAGTGGTTACATAATTATTCTGTTGACTTAGGGCTACACCTTATAGTCGAGAGAAAGCGTATGTTAACAAAATACACCACAAAGCTTTTGAAAACTTTCCAATCTGAGAAAGGTGAATCCAGTTTAAATACATAACGGTCTCTCGTCGCTAATACATCTTTAGGTTTCTCAGAATTTAAGTGGCTTCTTTATTCCATTTGATTTTGGAAAATCCCATTTCAGCTTCAAAAGATTTGCGACCCTATTTATCAACTTATATTTTTAGTTTGCAGTGAAATTAGCCTGTTAAAATAACGGTAATAGAAGCGATTGGAAATAAATAATTGTAACACATCAAATTTCTTCCCTTAAATATTATCTTTTCTCTTTCCTATTTCAATTCTGTGATAAGATGTGCAAGAATTGAACTTCATCAAAATACAAATTTTCATCTAATAGGAATCCAACATCCCTACTTTCGGTTGATATCTAACTCAAATCACATACACATCCACGATTATAAATTACACACTATCCGTCTTCATACTCACAGATGTGGAGCATTTCTTCATTAGTTTTGGTCTCTTCAGTCGAAGCAGTTCTTACCTTAATAGTATCATTTAATAATATCATTTAATAGTTAAACTTGTTGGAAATATCCGCTACCTTTTCCAAATGTAGAACTCAAAACATATTAGAGGTAAATCAAGTGGTCAACATGAACAAGTCCAATAAATAACCAATTGACGATCATTAATTACGTTAGACGGTCAATTGCAAGCAATTCATTTACAAAATTCACTCAGTTGAAAGTTATAGCGAAAATCTAGATGTGTGATTGAACCATCATAAATTGTTTAAATCCCAATGCCTCGTCTACCAGATATACCATGATGGATTTCGTTATGAGTGAATAGACGAAACTATTATGAGTAAGGGCTCGGCGATCATGTAGTCGAGGCAATGAAGCATTATGGTAGGACGTACCGAAACGCGGTTTTTTGCATTCGCTTGCAAAAATTATTTATATCAATCGTACCTACTTTGTACCTATTACATACCGGAAGTAGCATTGCTGCACCCCACCGACACCTGGTGCACCCTAACCTGGCTCTGAACGTCATCCCCGAGGGGCCAGGTTAGGGCGCACCAGGTGTTCGAGTGGTCGTTTTCAACATAAATTTCGGATTCAGCTCACACAAAAAGCCCCCATAACGATTTTCGGTTCGTTATTGTCGATATTTCCAGAAAAATTCTCGAAGATGACGTCCTCGTCCAGGTTGGGGCCCACCCGGTGTTCGTGGGGGGGTGTTCGCCGATGGTATATTCGAATTAGCGACCCAAAAAAACCCCGGGTGCCCAGTTTCTAACCTCTCTCGCATAAAGTTCGGGATAGTCCCCGGAGATGACGTTCGTCGGCGTTCCTGAGCTCCAGGTGTTCGGGGGTTTAATTTGAACATTATAATCGTGATCAGCGACCTCGAAAACCCCCGGGTACCCGACTTGAGCCAATTCTGACTCTTATTTACGAAGTTATTAAATTTGCCAAAAGGCCTCTCAAAAGATGCATTTTTTGCATGCATTTTTGGCTGCAGCAATGCAATTTCCGGTTTGTTATAGGTACAAAGTAGCTACAAATGATATAAATCATTTTTGCAAGCGAATGCAAAAAACCGCATTCCGATACGTCCTATTCTAAAAGATTTCGTATCTTCGGCCTTTTTAGTGCTTCATTGCCTCGATTACCTATATCTCGTGAATGCAGTGATATGATAAGTTACAGGTTGGCAAATTAATTTTGGCAGTTGACGATGCGCGAGAAAGCCACATTGTAAACGCAGTTACCGGGAAGAGCAGACGACGTACATTCCGCATGCAAAGTTTTAAAAGTAGTGGGGCTTACGAATTCTGTCAGCGAAGTGAGCTCTTGCAAACCGCATACGTCGTTGCTACGGCGCATCGGACGTTGCCAAACTTCCGAGTGCCAAAATTAATTTGCCAACCTGTACCCGTTTCCCCAAACTTTGCAGCCAAATTGATGTTTATGTTTTATTGATATACCATGCATGTATAATTGTTACTTTTTCACGGGCTTTTTGACGACGTATTAAAAGTATCTTGTTCAATCTCTGTAGAACAAAACTTTTTCTTATATAGCCAATTATGAGCCTGAATTTTTCCTAAATAGATGACGTGACATAGATAAAATTAATAACAATCAATATCACAGTAATTATAATGAACTAATTTTTGTTTGCAGCTTGTATCGATTAGCCTTAAAACACGCCACTCACGCACACGAGAAAACGCTTGAAGTTTAGTAGTTTTTTCGGTAATTTTTCGTTGTGTTAACAAATTTTTCCAAACTACTTCCAATTTTCCATTGTAGTATGAGGTGCACTTGTTAATCGGGCTCATTTCACAAAATATATTCAACATTCTCCACAGAGATAGTTGAAAAATCATAAAATGGAGAGAGTAACGATTTTGTGGCTTATTGATTCAAGCAAAATTTATGATAAATGTGGATTTAATTCAGAAAATATCAAAATTAGATCTAAAAACTTATAATAGTGAGCGTCTTCACGCGTTTTTAATCCTACTTTTACCCACAAACTGAAATTATGAATATTGATGGCAGAGTTCCAGGAAATTTCTTGCTCTTGAAGAATATTCCGTTCTTTTTTCAAAATCTCCAATTATTTTTGAAAAATAAAAACCCCCTCTTTTGTCTATATATTGCTTATCATTATAAACTGCACAAGGGCAGCTTAAGATCAAGTCGCAGCCAAATAATAGTATTCAAAAAAAAAGATGCATTCGAAAAAAAGCTGAAGTATACGCCTAATTTACAAAATCCAGATCCAATGCAAAGTTAAACCGGACTGGCGGATGTAATTTGTGCGCTAACATGTAAACTAGGCGCCAAGACCGAAGGGTCATTTTAATCCTATTTGTATTTTGGGCGCTAACCGACTGAAGTACGTGATTTATGAAATACAGTTATTTATTAAATCACCGACATTTTATAACAGGATATAGTTTTGTAAGTAAATTATAAAAATTTTCAATAATAACCCTACCAAACCACCTTCGTATTTTATTAAGATAAGAGTTATTTCATGACTCGACCTACCTGCACTTCTTAGCGGTGAAAATAGATGTCGGATTATCTACCCTTCTTGGTCGGACAGGTAAAGAAGGATGGTTAGCGCCTAAATTACACCCGCCGAAACCGGACACTCGGCCTAAAAAGCCAGACATGTTTCATTTTATAGCCAAATGCCTTTTTTTTAAACCGGACGTACGTTTAACATTTTAGACATAACTTGGTTAAGTATTGTTACGTATTTTTAATGGTTTTAAAAGTCAACATGAATCATAAATGGGAAAAAACATGGTTATACAGATCATCTTAAATGAGACCAGCATTGCAGTTTTGGAAAACGTAGATGTAACGAGATAGGTTTAATGGGAGATATATGAGGAAGACAGAAAATGTCAATTTATTGTTTATTATTGCCAGTAGCACGTTTATTTTGAAAATAGCGAGAAATTGTGGAGGAAAACGTTTCGTGTCTTCAAGAAAATAATCTAAATTTTGAGCAGTATTTCGACTGCCAAATACAACGATGTAACGTACGTTACCATTTATGACTTCCATCTTCATTAAACGTCATGAGTAACAAAATGCTGTTACTTTTTTATGTACGATTTGAATTTCAAACTTTCTTTACTATTATGACATTATTTTGGCTTCGTTATGTTCTATTATGAATTATATACGGCTTGAATTTCCTAATTGGAAGAAACGTTCTATAGGCATTGGAAGATGCTGAAGTACTGGATGATGGAGAAAATAGAAAGTGGGATCCTTTTCGTAACCACTTTAAGGAATTATCAGATAATCAGTTTGTAAAATTATATAGGAACGAAACTAATGAATCTTTTGGAGCTCCGCCTAACAATCTTTTTATAATATGGGCGCTATGCATAACAATAAAAATAAGTAGAGTAATACTATGAGAGATGGATTACATTTTGAAATGGGATGTTATGCTAAAACCCAACGTTTATTACAATGTCGTCGCTAGATTTTTAGAGATTAATTGTTGATTCTGTTGAGTTTTTCAATAAGATCGTACTCAAACATACTTGCAATAGAGTGTTGCTCATATATTCATAGTTATCCTGATGAAGTTTGTAATCACAAAAGAAAGCCTTTGCTTGGAATAAAGGCAATAACTCAAGGAGCTACCTTAGAACTTTTATTGCTTCCTATTCAGTTTCCTTTAGGGGTCTCCCATCGTTATATATTGTATATTGTAATTTTGAGCTCGGCTAGTAATTGGATGGGTGACCACTGGGTAAGCAAAGAGGGGGACTGAAGTACCTTCTTGGGGGCCGGTACCCTTTTGAGGAATTAGCTCCAATATAATATTGGAAGAAATAGGTACAGCCAAAAAAAAGGGAAGATCTAGTAGGGCTTAGACAATCAAATATTTCTCTGGGTGACTATAACAACCTGTTGAGATTAAATGAATGTATAAGTCAAAGTAAAACTGCAGTTTGAGTTTTAACAGGGATCCTAACGGGAAATTGTCGCCTGAATGGGCATCTGAAAAGGCTCAAAATAATGGAGGAAGAAGAATGTAAATTTCGTGGCATGGATGAAGAAACCTCAATTCACATACTTCCGAATTGCACCACAATTCAGAATCCTAGGGCACAGCTCCTATGAGATTACTGGATAGAAGAGGGACAGTCTGCAGCGGATTAGCATATCACAGCTCGCAGGCATTATTACAATGACCACGAGGTATATTGTAGATATGCCGTCTTTCGGAGGAGACGTAAAACCGAGATCCCGAGTCTATAAATATTGGGCTCGATAAAGAACCCTACCAAAATTGCATGTTAGTGATAAAGTGCTCCCGGCGTTAAATAACCGAATAAAAAAAACTTCTGCAGAAGCTGAATATTCAATAATCGTGTGACTAATCTCCGCACTATTGGAATATCCTAACATTTGTTATTATTTTAATATTGTCGACACCCAGTTTTCTTTCTACCGGATGCCTTTGTTAATTATTTTGTCATAGTTTTCACTTCTCCAAAACTAACTGACATTTTTACTGCGACTATGCATGAAAATAAAGTAACAAAAAAGATGAACAATATATTATCTACTCTCACCGGAATCTGTGTTCCAAGCATACTTGAAAAATGCAAATAGTCACTTGAAACGGATGACATAAACCAAACAAGAGAATTCCAAACAAAACTCGACTGCTGATTTTTTAACGTTTTCTATGTAAATACAACACTTTCTATTATTCTGGAAACGTCCAGTCTGCAAATCTGGGGATAATTAATGATGCTTTTTGGGGTTACATCTATGTACTTGAGAACATGTTGCGGGCAACTGAAAATAGAAGTAATTTATGTCTTGAATTGGATTATACGGAAAAAAAATAGGATGTTTTCATCTTGAAATTGAGGACAAACAAAAATTGTGGATTTTCTACTTCATCCATGCTCATTTTTACATTCTCAAGATTCTGTACACTTTTTATTGTCCCATTGAAGCAATTAATGGACGTAGGTATACACCGTACAGGTTAACTGAAATATTATTTGCTCATTGGGCGCCAAATAGTGAAAAATATTTCTGCTTTGCCGCAAACATACAATTTGGCTGCTAAAACAAAAGAACAACTAAAGTGACCCAATTACAGTATTTTTAGTCGTTCATGCGATCCATTGTGCCTTTGAAATGATTTCCAGCATTAGTTATTTCCGTGATTTGTGGTGTAATTAGACGATTAGAGCAATATTTTATTCTAACTGTATGTAAGATGTATGCATGCCTTTAGACTATAGAAAGGATATAATTTTTATATCTGTCAGTCTTCTTTGATAATATCAAATAATACTTCCTTTTCAATTACCTAAATTACCCTCATCATAATCAGGAAATGAACTTCCACGCCCGAAAATGGATTTTAATTGCATCATCCAATTCAACTCTCGACAATTGTCACATTGCTTTTTGAGGTCATAGAGTTTATTTTCAACCACTTTGTATACTGTTAAAAGTAGAGTTTATGTTCAATTATGAGTTGCTTGGACCAAGAGCTTTCCAAAGTACATTTTCAAGTAGAACTTTGTATGAATTGAAACATACTTGGTGAACTCCAACATTTGAAAGTATTTGAATCTTCTGGTGAAAACTAGTGAATTATTGTCACCCAACATAAAAACTTCATCAGATGTTGATTTTTAAAGTAATCATGCAATAACGATTTCAACTTTGTATTTGCTAGAGATCACTACGTACATATACATACTCGGGTGATCCCAATTGCCTCCAGATGAGATCTAGGCTGATCTGGGACTGCCTTCAAAGACTCATTACCCTGTGATGCCTTTTGGCCTAAACATTAAGTCATTAATTATTTAAAATATTATCGAATAAATTCCCTTCAGCTAATTCCAATAAACCACGAATTGTTTTATAAATAATAAATATAAAGGTTACACGTACGAGTCAATGTCAAAGCAAATAAACATTATCTAGTATCATGTATGTTTACTTATAGTGAACTTGACTCTTTGTATATATAGGTAACAATAGTATTTTAAGTATTCATTATTAATTCATTATTAATTCATTATTAATTCATTATTGATTCATTATTATTATTAAGTCATTATGATGGTCATTCATGAAAGGATGATTACAGTCAGTATCATTCATTCTAAGTAGTAATCTAAGAGTAGTCAATTAGTGTTAGTGGTTAATGTATAGTAAATATTAAATAGAACATGTCCCAGTGAAACAGGTAGTTGTTTTATTCCTGGGGGATGACCCACCAAGTGACCAGCAGCACCACCTAGTCAGAGGCCCTTCTACTATCCTACTACACCCAGTATCCTCATTACATTACACATTACATGGCGATCCTGCAAACAATTGGAGTTCTGTAACAATGGGTGGTAAAGCAACGAAACAAGCGGTCCAAGAAAATGGCGTGGTCAACAGTAATTTTATAGTACAAGAAGAGGAACTCAAAGCAGATCTGGAGGTGAAGATTCTTATCTACATTATTGTGGTTGTTTTGGTACTACAATTTGGATGGTCTATATATAAGAATCATAGAAGACAAATGAAGAGGGAGATAAGAAGAAATCTACAGCAAAGCACGCTAAATCTGTAGGATGGTGAGAATATTATTTTTTTGTAAACTTTAAGGGTATATTCTGTTTTGTGGCTAAAATTTTTTTTTGATAATTGATATTTCATATTTTTATTTCTATTGACAATGAATTTTAAATGTCCTCGAGTGATGGAAATGCAGTAACGTGGGATGAATTTGAGATTAGATTGAATTTAATTTTAGAAGATATACGTAGGAATAGTAAGCGTGTGTTAAAAAAGGAGGTTCCAAAAAGCTCAGATAGTCATATAGATATAATAAATAAGTTGTGTGATTCATTTAATAGTTTCTCTAAGTTAATAAATAAGAATTGGTATAAGTTAGAGGAGAATCAGCAGAGTACATGTATTTTATATTTTAACAAAATTAGAGAAAAGGTAGAGAAAGCATTTCAAGTGTTAGATTGTCAGTATGAAGTTCCGTCTCAATTAATTACGCGTAATAATTTAATTAATAATTTAATAGTATTAGAAGCAATGAGCAAAGATAAAAAGGAGAAAATGGCATTAAGTATGAATGACTTTTTCAATTTAGCTGGTAAGATATTACCAAATGAATTTAATGGGGATATAAGCAAATTGCAATCTTTTGTAGATGCTATAAGTTTGCTACAGGTTGGTGCAGCAGAGCATGAGGAGAATGCTGTACTATTTGTGAAAACTAGGCTAACTGGAAAGGCCAGGAGTCTAATCACCACCGAAAAATCGTTGGTAGAAATTATAGGAACCCTTAAAAAGGGACTAAAGGGAGATAGTGCTAGTTTAGTAGGAGCTAAATTAAGCAAATTAAGACAAAACAATAAGGATATAGTTGAGTATGCTTCAGAGATGGAGAAATTAACAGATCAGTTACAAGCCGCGTATTTGGCAGAAGGAATGCCAGTACATTTAGCAACTAAGTATACAACAGAAGCAGCAGTAAAATCACTGATCGACAACTCAGCATCAGAGCGGATAAAAACCGTTATAGCAGCTGGGAATTTTACGACACCGCAAGAGGTGATGACTAAATTGGTTTCCATTAATGTGGGAAACAATCAGTCAACAGGAAGTGTTCTGCATTATAAGGCAGATAGAAATAAGTTTGTGTCAGGAAATACCTATTTTCCACAGCGAAATACCTATTTTCCTCAGCGAAGACACTCTTATGTAAATCATAATGGAGAAAATAATTTCCATAGGAAAAATAACTACGATAACAGTAGGAAATTTCACGCCAATCAAGGCAATAGGAGATTTACTGGTTACAGGGAGAAACCAGAAGAATATAGGAACAAGCCTAACAATAGGTTTAACAATGATAATAAAGATAGAAATGTAAGAATGTGTGAGAGTGGAGAGACGAGAGTGGAAGATGAACAGAAAGAATTGGGGTTTTGAAAAAGAAAGGTGAAAAATCCAAAATTTTAAATAACTTGCATAATAATAATCATTACATTTATAACTTTGATTTAACTCTTTCAAACTTTGTGCAAATTAAAACTGACATATCGGATAATATAGATACTTTTATATTAGATACAGGTGCAGATATATCGTTATTAAAAATTTCAGATAATTTTCCACATCACTTAATAAAGACAACACAAATCTTAAATATTAAAGGAATAACTCAGGGAGAAATTAAAACTTTGGGTACAATAGAAACTTTTCTTTTTATTAAGGGTGTAGCATTTCAACATTGTTTTCATGTAGTAGAGGAAGAATTTCCTATACCTACGAATGGAATTCTAGGTAGGGATTTCATAAGAAATTATAATTGTATTTTAGATTATTCAGAATTAAAATTATACATAGATTGTAAATCTAGGAATACAGTAACATTAGAAATTCTTGACAATCCTGAATATGATACTTTGGCAATACCGCCTAGATGTGAAGTCTATCGGTTGGTAGAAAGTTTCAAAAACTTAAGACAAGATAAAGTTGTTGAGCAACAAGAACTATTACCAGGAATATTTATAGCAAGATCTATTATATCAAAAACTAATCCTTATGTCAGAATTTTAAACACAAATTATGAAAGCAAGTCGATAAATACAAACAATATTAAAATATTGGATTTAAATTTATTTCATGTATATGCTGTGAAGAATGAAAGTAAGAATAGGTTGAAAGAATTAAGAAAAACATTAAATTTAGAGGTACCAGAATACGTGAGGGATAAGCTAATAAATCTTTGTGAGAATTTTTCAGATATTTTTGCTTTAAAGAACGACATTTTAACGCATAATAATTTTTATGAGCAAAAGCTATTGGTAAAAGATGATACTCCAGTATATATTAAAAATTATCGCACGCCACATTCTCAATCTTCAGAACTTAATAATCAGGTCCAAAAGTTATTAGAACAAGGTATAATTGAATCTTCAATCTCAGATTATAACAGTCCAGTTTTACTTGTTCCCAAAAAGGCAATCAATGGAGAGAAGTCTTGGAGACTTTGTATAGATTTCAGGCAATTGAACAAGAAAATAGTCACAGATAAATTTCCATTACCCAGAATAGATTCGATCTTAGATCAGTTAGGGAGGTCGAAATGGTTTTCAGTCATAGATCTTATGTCAGGTTTTCATCAAATTCCCTTAGAACAATCTTCAAGGAAATATACATCTTTTAGTACAGAAAAAGGTTCTTTTCAGTATACAAGATTACCATTTGGTTTAAATATAAGTCCAAATAGTTTTTCAAGAATGATGTCCATAGCATTCTCAGGATTAACTCCAGAAAAAGCATTTCTTTATATGGATGATATAGTCGTAATAGGGATGTCAGAAAATCATCATTTAAGTAATCTCGAAAGGGTGTTTGACACATGTCGGAAATTCAACCTTAAATTAAATCCACAAAAATGTCAATTCTTCAGGCGAGAAGTAACGTATTTAGGACACAATTTGTCCAGTGAAGGGGTTCTACCCGATAAGGCAAAATATTCAGTCATTGAGAAGTATCCAGTGCCCAAAAATTCAGAAGAATCTAAAAGGTTCGTAGCATTCTGTAACTATTACAGACGTTTCATTCCAAATTTCGCTGAAATATGCATACCTCTCAATAAATTATCTAGGAAAAATGTAAAATTCGAGTGGTCAGAAGACTGCGGAAAATCATTCCAAATACTAAAATCGGCATTAATTCAGCCGCCTATTTTGAAATATCCAGATTTCAATAAAAAATTTATATTGACAACAGATGCTTCAAATATTGCGTGTTCTGCAATACTTAGCCAGGAATACGAAGGTATAGATCTACCTATAGCTTATGCATCGCGAGGTTTTAAGAAAAGTGAATTAAATAAACCTATAATTATGAAAGAATTGTTAGCTATCCATTGGGGAATTAATCATTTTAAGTGTTATTTATATGGTTCTCCACATTTTATTGTGAAAACGGATCACAAGCCGTTAACACATCTTTTTTCGATGACAGACCCAACTTCGAAACTTACGAGAATTAGACTAGACCTAGAAGAATACAACTTCGAAATACAATATTTGAAAGGAAATTCAAATTATGCGGACAGTATTTCAAGGATATCCATAAATGAATTAAAAGACTTGTACATTGACAATGCTCACATTTTAGCAATAACGAGGTCAAAAACTCGTCATAATAAAGCTCAGCCTATAGGAGAAGATAAAATAGTTTCCACAGAAATAAAGGAAGATATTCGCAAGCCAGCAGTATATAAAGTACTGAATAATTTAGAGGCGCATAAATTACCAATTCTGCAATTTGAAAATAACCGTGTTTCGTTAAGGATGAACATACGGATCAAAAACAGGATGAGATTTAGCCAAGCCTTATTAAATACCGATATAGTTAACTTTGATTTAGGTCAAACGTTAGTTCAGCTTGATAAGCTAGCGGTAAATAATGGTATAAAAAGGATGAAAATTTATATGAATGATATTATTTTCACACAGTGCACTATAAAAGAGTTTATGGAAAAAGGAAACAATACGTTAAAAAACGTACAAATATGTATTTGCGATATACCTAAGATGGTGGAAAAAGAAAAAGAAAAGCAACAGATTTTAGAAACTTATCATAATGATCCTTTATTTGGAGGTCATGTAGGAAATAACAGGCTATTGAAAAAATTAAGAGCGAATTTTAGATGGAAAAACATGGAAAAAGATGTAAGAAAATATATTAAGCAATGTCACAAGTGTCAGGTCAATAAAGCAAAGAATAATCACAAGGAAGAATTTGTATTAACGGATACAGCAGAAAAACCATGGGATATAACATATATAGATACGGTCGGTCCTTTTCCACAAAGTGAAAATGGTAACCGTTATTGCATCACAATGTTATGTGAATTAACGAAATATGCAGTAATAATTCCAGTTAAAAACAAAGAAGCAAACACGATAGCTCGTGGAATTTTTGAAAATTTCATACCAAATTACGGTCTAATGAAACAAATTAGGACAGATTTAGGCACAGAATATAAAAATGAAATATTCAACGCTTTAACTAAAATGTTAAATATTAGGCATAATTACTCAACAGCATATCATCATCAATCTATAGGAGGTTGTGAGAAATTACATAGAACGCTTAATGAGTATGTGAGACACTTTATAAATGAAAGTAAGGATGATTGGGATGAATGGTGTAAACTATTTGCTTATTGTTATAATACGACTCCAAGCTCGTATCATGGTTATACGCCGTTTGAATTATTGTTCGGTAGACGTGCTAACTTACCCGAGAATCTAACAAACGAGATTGAGCCATGCTATAATATTGATGAATATCAGAATGAGTTAAAATATAAACTGCAGGTAGCTCATCAGAGAGCAGAGAAATATTTAACCAAACATAAACTGAGTAGACAAAGTCAAAATAGTAAGGTAGCTAATCCAGTTGATTTTAAAATAGGGGATTCAGTGTTAGTAAAGAGGGAAAATAGAACCAAATTCGAATCTCAATATATAGGTCCATTTACAGTCACAGAGGTGAGTGATGTTAACTGTAAAATTAAATTAGAATCAGGTGTGATAAAAGAAATACACAAAAACAGAATCCATCCTTATTGTAAAATGAATTAAAATATTGTAAAATTGGAAGTGCGAGTGAGTTTATAAACATTTCCGAATAATAAACAAAAGTGTTATAACAAACATTCAAAAACATTGAAGTGAAAATAAATAAACAACTAAGTGATCGTAAACAATTTTTAAAGGCAATGAACATTCATTTATTTATGAATATATTATGTAATCGTAGGTTAGTGACATTATTTAATAACCATCTACCATTTATTTTTAGGATAATTGTAAATTCATTTCATTAGGGGGAAAGGAAGCTCAACGGAATTTATTCTTTTTGTAAAAGGGGAAGGTGTGATGCCTTTTGGCCTAAACATTAAGTCATTAATTATTTAAAATATTATCGAATAAATTCCCTTCAGCTAATTCCAATAAACCACGAATTGTTTTATAAATAATAAATATAAAGGTTACACGTACGAGTCAATGTCAAAGCAAATAAACATTATCTAGTATCATGTATGTTTACTTATAGTGAACTTGACTCTTTGTATATATAGGTAACAATAGTATTTTAAGTATTCATTATTAATTCATTATTAATTCATTATTAATTCATTATTGATTCATTATTATTATTAAGTCATTATGATGGTCATTCATGAAAGGATGATTACAGTCAGTATCATTCATTCTAAGTAGTAATCTAAGAGTAGTCAATTAGTGTTAGTGGTTAATGTATAGTAAATATTAAATAGAACATGTCCCAGTGAAACAGGTAGTTGTTTTATTCCTGGGGGATGACCCACCAAGTGACCAGCAGCACCACCTAGTCAGAGGCCCTTCTACTATCCTACTACACCCAGTATCCTCATTACATTACACATTACAACCCTGGTGAATCACAATAGGGTAATACCTGAGTGAGACCGGGACAAGGATATTGTGGGAATTGAAACTCGATACCTCGATAGCAAAAACAGTTTAAAACTTTTTGCAAAATGCACAGGGATATGTTCATTCATAAACTTTTATAAATCATTCGAAGAATGTTTTCATAACATTGCTATATTATAGCAGGCATGACCTATGTGATGTAGCAGGCAATAGTTCACTATTGTCTTAATCATCCGTAAGATAGACTGTTGGAAGATCCAACGTACCGTCTTTCATATTAGTCTGAAGGATGATGAAATAGCAAAGGACATACATTTGTGCCAGCTTCAACTCGGCTCCAATCAAGTGTCTAATGATTGGTGGAATCTCTTTCGCCCTCACACCTGAAATATAAGCCTCCAAATAAACTTATCGGATTTATTGAGATGCTGAATTTACTTGTTGAAATATGATTATGTGTGAATCATATTAAACTCTTGCGAGCTGCAGTGGGGTGCCTGAAATATCCTCTAGCCATAAACCCATCCTGATTTGAGTTCCAGCACTCAAAATAATGTTCCCAGTTTTTCCTGTAGCAGCTTTTGAAAAAATCACACAGTCACTTACTGAAATCATTATCACTTAATATGACATTTTCATCAGTAATCCTATAATATCTTTCATTTTAAACTTTACCTGTATTTGTTGAAATTCGCTATGTACAAATACATATTCACTATTCAGGTCACTCTGATTCAGTAATATAATTCCACTGAAGTTACAGTATGGGGTTCAAAATATCCTTTGTACTCGAGTTTACTAGGACCACATAATTACCGGTTGAAACTTACCCTCACATAAACTATCCTGGAGTCGCCTATCTTTCAAATAGTTTAATCACGTTTTAAAAGAATATTTCATCTTCCCAACCATTCGCTGATACAGCATCAAAAGTACAAATGAAATCAGTTGTTGCAGTTCTAAGAAAAGAAATCATTTTGTAAAAACTCGACATTTAACTTTCTCAGCTGTCTATCACATTTTTTCTTATCAAAATAAAGAATTGAAATTGAAATGGTGAAATCAGAAAATTGAGAGTTGGGATTTGAGACAGTAAGAAATTTGGTATGAACTAGTCGCTTTCTACGCAAAAAATGATACAAAATATTGACAGGCAACTGAAACAAGAAAATAATGGGTCAAAGCATGGAGCTGCTGAAAGAATCCATAATTGACAAAAGTTTCAAAAAAATCCATTATTACAGTTATCGGTAAAACTGCTATTCATCGGAAACAGAGAGTACAGAGATCGCTAGTGCGTCGGGATCCTGCAATAATTGAAAATCTCTCTGAAAGTGGTTCTGCTTCTGCTTACAGATTTATTTATCTCGCCAACAAATTGTGAAACGGTGCAAATTAAGTTTACCCACAACCAATTAAATACGAATATTTATGAATTTATGAATCATGATGATACATGCATGAACAACAAGTCTAACATTCCAATTAACTTAACTTTTGATAATTAATGGATTTTAACATACATAACATTTTTAAATTAAATACCTACATTTTCCCCACTTCTTGAAGCTGTTGTCGAAACGATTTAGAGAAAATACCTGTTGGAAAAATTCAGTAATTTTTATTTTCCTCTTTTTTTGTAAGCTTCGTTTTGGGTAACATTCGTTACAAAAAAACCATACAAATGGTTTTTCGAACTCAAGCCCAAATTTTTTTTTATCCACAAAAAGCATTGTATTTGTTGTTTTTTTTCGGGGAACTGATAATCCTGACTAACCCAGTAATGGAAGGTTAAAACTTCAGCAAACAAAGAACGGAATATATGAAACTGATTAAAAACGTCCCACGTTGTAGTATTTACGCAAAAATTGAAAGATTAACCTTGGAAAGAGCTGCTTATAAAAACAAAGAATGGTGGATTCTGCTTTTTTCTCTTTATACACAAAATATACAGAGTATCATCGAATTTCATGCTATATACACAAATCAAATACAAACTTAGCTTCTTAGCCTTCTAGCCTTTTTCGATACATTATAGGGCCCCAAAATTAACAAGAGTAAATTGGTTTTCCCACTTATATTTTCTAAAAGACATATTCAATTTTATCAAGTGAACATAATACTTATTTTGACGATTCCTTCCCTGGAACTAAATACCCCAGTGAACACAGGATATCCTATGGATGTCAATGTAATGTCCACGATTAGTCCATATGGACATGGACATGGAATGGACGTCCATTTATCACTAGTACAATGGATATTCGTTTGGGGACATTCACTGGACTTTCAGTTCGCGTTCACCACTGGACGTGAAGATTTATTCGAATGATGGACGTCCATGGGACTTCAACGGTAGCGGGGCTTCTCAAATTCCAAGTAAAATTTTTTATGTTTTATAAATCTTTTTACGTCAAGACCCGGAAATACCAACAATTTAGCATGCCACCAAAAACATTGAAGTTAAATGTTCCTAGAGTGATTGCGAAATTCGTTCCTATATGAACGAACTGAGAAAAACGCGATTTTCTACATTCAAAGTTGCATTCGCAATTTCGCGATTCGCATCTATATGAACTAACCTTTAGAATTCATTTTTATGCACTGCGATGACAACAATAAATCTTGAAGACAAAATACAAATTAGTTTATGTTTTTCTCATTTCCATGACAACGCAAGGTATACAGATGTAGCATCACGAATTCAACCATTTTACATTATTAGTTCTTATTTCAATTTCTTGTTGTTGTAGTAGTATTAGATACCAGTATTTCTAATTTCAAAGTGCACCAATAAAAAAAAATAGCGGAAAGTATTCGTGGGTAACTGGTCCCCAAAAATCGCGCGTGTTTTAAGGACCTTAATATCTACTTATACTTCAATATACCTACTATTCAGTTTAACGTAAATATTTGATTTATTTTTTTAAGTGTATCAGTTGGTTTTCAATATGATGGTCGATCATTTGGTCATTTTCCTAAAATACGCATCCTGCAACATTATTATATTAATCCGACATTTGAACGAAATAGCAGGACTGTCTTAAGAAATTTTAATGAAAATTTATATAACAAACTAGGTAAAATGTTTTATATCAACGAAGAAGAACGTGAAATGGAACAAACCAGAAAATATTCTCTATTTGTTTTCCATTCCGGTCTAAATATTCATGTAACCTAAACAAAACGTGCTTCTTTATTGAAAAGTCATGAAGGACACCACTGAATACAGATTTATTGTAAAAAGCTTTGGGAAAAAGAACTTTGTTTATTGAAAACCGCACCTCTTTATAGCATGCGAGTTCAGAAATATTTGTGATGAAAATGGGCTAGAAACTTATGAAAGTCTTAGTCACATACTATTTATTATCATTATTATTTTAATTTCTAACGAAGAAAGCAAAATTATGAGACAAGAATATTTCTGATAAAATTTAAAAACTAAAATAAATCTAAAAATCAATGTAAATCATTCATTAAATATAAAAGATCGCAATTGCAGGATACTGCATACATGATAACAAAGGATCCCGCACGTTTTAAGTGCAAATCCGGTTCCGGTGAAATGACAAAAGTTCTATTGGGCAAAACAAACACATTTAGTAACGTAAGATTAAAATTCTAGACTGAAAACCCTTACGCTTTTTAACACTTACCTAATTGTCAAAAATTAAAATTAGTACATTTTGTTATTAAATATTTTATGTTACCACTTTGCTTATATTTTATAATCTTTGACGGACCCTGAGGTCTGTGACAAAATACTTTACTTTGACCTTATTTGGGGGTTTCGGAAAATCTGCCCATACGAACTTTTGGGTTCTTTTTTAATGGTGTTAAGGAAACTTAAGTTCTAAATTTTTGCCGCGTTACACACTTCATTGGCGCATGTTTGAGGAAAAGGTCTACATGCCCAATGGCCAGTACCTATATCAAGAAGCTTCGAACGGTAAACGAACGCTTTCGAGACAAAGCCGGTGAAATATCACAAAACCGAGTGAATAAAGTATGCCAGAACATATCCTCAACCATCCCAGGCGCCTGGATACGGACAGCAAATATAGCTTCACCAGGTAGGAACCTTTTATAGTTTTTTTTTCCTCTTTATACTTTTTGCGTTAATGATGTGTTACATTTTATTAAATTTATGAAACCAATATAGATACAGTCCTCCAGTTCTTTAACAAATGGGGTGTTAAACTTAACAAAAATATGATGTTTTCTCAATGTTAATAGTTAGTGGTGGACAAAATCATACTAGGGAATCAATTACTGTTTTTATTCTCACAAGGGTTTAATGTCGATTTGAAAATTCAACTTTTGGATGATTTAAATAATCCGCCATTCATGATCGTGTACTCACTAAAAGAGAAGTAAGCTATATAAGGGTTGACATAGTACCACAATTATTCTGATGTTAGGAAGTACTTATAGGTTATGCTTATGTCATAATACTGTTATAGTTTGTTTTTCACGTCCGATTTATTTTTATGGCCATTACATTATTTTATAAACTTTACCGTTACCATTATAAGTTTTCGTTAACGTACATTAGAGCTTTGCCGTAAACTTTATAAAGATCAAATAACTAGTACAAAAAATAAAAACCAAATTCAAAATTAAAACTTTGGAGGCCTATAACTCGAAAACGAGGGCCTGCATAGAAAAAGTTTATATGGAGTACTAACATTATTTTGGCTCAGATTATACGCTCCTGTATATTATAGACTTTGACAGTTTTTCAAATTTCAAATTCGAATGGCCTTTTTGTAGCTGAATATTGATTCATAAAACATCTAAATCAAAAAGTGGCTATTGTGAAAGTTGCAAACATTTAAGAATTCTTAATTTAAGGTTTTCTCTTAGAATATTCGGTTTAGAAAAATTTTGAACTAATTTTTGCAAAGTATTACCAATATATAATAAAATAGCAAAAGCCGAATATCGGTTCAGCACCCCATTGTTTTTGCCATACAATATGTTAAATGATCAATTTCTTTCTTATGTTCATCAATGCTGATTGAAAATAAACGAGGTGTCAAATATTCATAGATAGGACAATCAAATAACATGTGGAAAATATAGAAGATCCGACCATGGGAAAGATCTAGTAGTGCTTAGAGATTTAAAGATACTTCTGAGTGACTACAATCAGTTGACAACAAATGAATGCCTAGGTCGGAGTAAAACTGAAGAAGAATGTACATTCGGTGATATAGAAGAAGAAACCTCCATAAACGTACATGCGGATTGCAAAGCAATTCAGAATCCTAGGGCACTATACCTAAAAGACTACTGGATAGAAGAGGGACACTTACCTAATATAATTCTTGTTATGTGAATCGGTATCTTGAACACCGAAATCACGAAGATAAATAGTAAAATAACAAAGAGGATGATTCAGATCTTCCTGATATAGTTTTTCATATAAAATAAAAAAGCATTTTTTTCTGATATTATTGATAATGTTACTATGGATGTACCAGCAGAAGTGGTAAGTGGATACTTATGTTACTTAGTCAAACTTACTGTCACTATCATTTGCAAACTGATTAAACCGTATTCATTTTGCAAAAATATATGAGATTGAAAAACAATCGCTAATAACAAAGTGGGTGATATTTTGACACAAAGTGAAACATTTGTAATTTTGCCAAACGATTTATTCAAAAAAATTCAAATCACTTTTAACAACCAACAGCAATAATTTCCACAGATTTTACTAACGACTTTTGTTGGCATTTTATGTCCAAATATGCATCGACTTCCATATAAAAACAAAAATTATCATGCTTTGTATTTCCACGCGCCACATGTCGCTCCAATGTTGGGACTTAAAAGGCGAACATTAAATATTTTTCACTAGCTTTAGTAATTCCAAATCGACCGAACAACATTTCAAACTATTATTCATTCAATATTACTCTTTTGAAATGAGCAAAGTGAAAGTGAAAGTATCACATCATTTCTCAGTAAACAAAATAAAAAATACATTAAAATATTCAGAAAATTTATATTCCTCATTATAACAAGTACTACTAATACTTGATTTTTCACCTTTCAATTCTATAATAAACACGAGAAATTATACTAATTTTTTTCCCATCTTTTAATAAGATTTATGGGCAGTATTGATACTTATATTTGATGTACACAAACATAGCCAAAACCAGTCGTCCCAAGGTTAATAAAATTTATGAGGTATACTATACTGATTTGGTATTTCATTGCATTTATTATACATAAACCTACACTACCTAATTTATAGAAATAAAAAGATTCACGACTACCTTTTCTGATCCAATATAAAACTTCCTGCAACCCGGCAAATTCACGTAAGTGTTTTGAAAAGCACAATATTATTCGCTGTGCGCGTGATGACTGTTACGAGCGCCGCGACGGAACTGCCAGTATCGTCTACTTCTTCGGCGAACGATGAAATTCAGATACCGCAGGCGTCAAATGTTTAAAGTTACAGTGACCCTGATTTACCTTGGGATTTCATAAGAAGCGTTATGGCCTGGGGTTTCCAAAAAAAAACATTGGTTTGAATGATGGATGTGTTGATAGGAATATGTCAAGTAAAAAAACCAATGAATCAAATATTTTTTTAATAAAGTTTGGGTCTGTTCCATGCCGTTTAAGATATGGGGAATGTGTTGGCGTATAACTAGTGTGTCCATTCTGAAACTTGGACAAGGACTTGGACAATGAACTATATCCCGTCAACAAAATTTGAATGACAACGGATACGTCCTTGGGGATCCCGTGAATTTTTTACGACGGTAAAAGTAACAGTTAATTTTAGTTGAAAGTTAATTTTAAAACAAAAATAGACCATTCCAGAACACCTGGAGGACAACCGATCAGTTGAAATTGAAGCTTGTGAGTTTTGGCATATGCTGTAAGTCAGTTGGATGTCAGACATACTTTGTAAAACAATGTCAATCTAATATACATTTCATTTTAATGATAAAAATGTATTAAATAACAGCACATGTCGCAGTAGGTGAATTCTGAATTGACTGTGATAATAATTGAAATGTCAGACGACGAAAACAGCAATTAACCCTCCGTTAGTCGCGTGGGTTTATAATGTATGACACAAATTGATACATCTTAAAAAAATGTGTGTTTTTCCCAAAGTATCGTAAATTTTTAAGATTATGTATTTTAAAATTAATCTGTAACATTTTTTTACGTTTCATGATAAAAAATGCAGGAAATTGAAAACGTTTTCATTTGTGATTTTTTTTAATACCCCTTACCCGCATCAACTATGATAGGTTATTAGCGGTAGTATGGTATTTTTTTGTTTAGTCTTTGGTTTACAGTAAAATGAATAATTAATATCTTATCACTAGAAAAAAGTTGAATTCGCTTAAATAAGTCTACCGCTTTTAAAAACTGGATTGTTCTGTTATAGTTTTTCTTGCCTAACGCACACTTCAGTTCACTTGACACTTTGTAGATTTCTAGTTCTGCATGAAACAGACGTAACAAGTACTCACTTTTGAATACCTTGCACTGCACTAAAGGAATCGGTACGTAGATAACTGCCCTCGTTTGGTTTTGATGAGGAATTTGTTGTAGTGCCTTCGATATTGCGTATAGTATGTTGAATAATCCTTGTACAAGCGAAATTTTTGAGTGGATACCTCGGTAATAACTGCTGCTCCTGTAGCTTCGATTTCCGTAAACTTCGATGCATCTGTGTATATATTGAAGTGGTCTGCCAAACTAGTTTTGAGATTCATGAAATGTTGGAGGATGAGAATAGGAGTTGCGTCTTTTTTTGAATAATTTAGTAGATCTAGGTTGCACTTAGGAATCTTAATGGTCCAAGGTGGGGGGTAACTGTAGTTATTTTGTGTTACACTGGGAAAATTGTTGTTAAGCTCGTTGATTCTTTTACTGAAAGATACTGGGAGGCTAGTGTGGTCATCATGATAAAATTCCTGTATATTTGTTACTAATAAATATATAACTACCTAAGTACCTTCCATTTCATTCATACCTAGTCGATCGCTTGTGATTGATTTTATGGTCGAATGCTGATGGTATAAGTCCGAGCAACGCTGCAGTAGATTCACTGACCAGTGATGGGTCCTAGTTCACTTGACTATACATCGAACATAGTCTCGAACAATTGGCCGTTAGTGTGTGGCGTAACGTGAGCAAAATCGCTTAGTAAGTCAGGCATTTGTATTGTACAAATTATGATAAATTATTCGTAGAATATCAGTGATAACAATATAAATATTATCCCAACCCTTCACTTCGCTATAGTTGTTCATGATGGATTGATTGAATTTTAACTCGAAATATAACATCATTTACTGTGTAAATGTATAACAAGCCTGCATTTAGTCAGTATTGTAATTATATTTGCATTTGGAGATAATAACAAGCTCTGGATCCAAATTGTGAGCACACACAGGAAATCTAGTGAAACTTTCATTAACATTTTTTTTTATTTGGAATACGTGTTATTTCCATTTACATGCCCTCTGGTTATATCTATCTATGTGTCTGGCAGTTATGAACAGTTTTTAAAGCCTATCGAATAAATAATTTGTTGTTGGTGTTTATATTTTTGTACTGTTATAATAACTGGCGTTTTCGTCATGTTATTGTTAACTTTTGATTTAAACTACTATTTCTTTTTAGAAACATTTAATGTGCATCTGATGTTTCGTTTCAATTCATCCAGGTATACACTACCGTGCTGCAGTTCTGTTTCGGGCCTTTCTCCTACAGGGGTATAAGCCACTTCTTTGTCTACTATATCCTTGTTCCCGGAACCCACACGCAGGCGTTACCTCGTTGTAATTGGCCAGAGTCTAGAGTTTGCCTAGGCAGTTTCGGACCAATCTGGTGGTATGCTGATGATTTCAGTACTGCCTGAATTCCATGAGGTATGAAGATTACTTGGTCTTCAAACCTCCTTTATTATGCTGATTGGCAGATACGTATTGGATTTCCGTCTGGAATACCAATGCGTATTTTCCCTGGGCTTAGCACCATAAATTCAGCAGCTACTACTTAGTCAGTTTTGGATCCGTTAGTGTAGTATACCAGCGTTTCCTCGATTGTAATTTTCCATCCCATTTCAGTTTAGCTGAATTTTGTATGGCTGGTTGTGATCAATTACTTCAGAAAACGAATTTGTAATCACATTTATTGATTTAGAACGACAATGGTTGCTGGTTTCTCTTTGCCTTTTCACAACCAGCCGTTTCTTCCTCAACATGCATAGCGTAAGGCGCAAAATGGCTTCCAATGCTGCGTCTAATCGAATTCGTTATTAAGATCCAAACAATCCTTTGGAACTTTTATAGCTCCAGATCAGTTTTCATTTGAATTGTTTTTGGCAACAAGACTAGAGCCTCATTAGTAGCCATGGGACTCACCCTAGGTTATACTGTACTATATGTCACATATCGCCTGTTTGGCAGCCATTAGGTCAATTTTCCTTTTGTTTATTCAGTCGCGCAGGTGTGAATTTCCTTGAGCCCAGAATAATGTTCAGATACTCGACCGTGGAGACTAGATAAGCAGGTCGAACTCGTACAGAAATATTGACAAAACCTGTCCTCAAAACCGTCTATTTAAGCATTTTGTCTTTTCATCACGGCGTCGCCACTGCAAATCGAATACCATCTAACCATAGTTTTAATAAATGACAGTAGTCCAATTGTTACTTATGGTAATGGAAACTCAAAGTAAAAACAAGAAAGATTAACATTATGAAGAATTAAAAATTTACAGGCTGTGCGTTGTTGAAAATTATTGCAATAGTGGCTGATTTAAAAAAGAATTCAAAATATTCGAAGATAAATAAAATTCTATGCCGAAAAGAAATGTTTTTGGCCAGATATATATATTTCACCAACAAACGAAAACCATTTTTTATATTTTGAAGACGAGGACAAAAGCGGATTCATTACTCACAAAATTTTCCATTTTTGTTTCCTAACCTCACTCACTTCTCGTACTGTCCAATGAGCTGGCAACGAATAAAACACCATGAACTGAAAGTGTATACAAGGTTTATGATTGCCTGTCTTTGTTCTTCAGTCAGATGTTTTTGGTATTGGATTTAATGTGGTGCACTTTTTCATGACTAGAAATTGGAATACATGCAGTCCAATCTGTTTATATCTCGGTTTATATACTGGGTCACACTCAGCTGATCGATGAATCAAATTGGAATAGAAGCAGTACAGCTTGAACTTGACTGATATGCACGTACAGCTTGCTTGGAGTTTCATGGCTGCAAAGCAAGTGAAAACGAAATTGTGAGGTTTGCCTTGGAATCATGGATTCCAATGTGTGTTGGATATTATTGAAAAGTGTCGTAGTGGTAGGTAGTATGAAATCTCGCCTACTTTGTGATTAATTTGTATAAATTAAATTTAGTATATTCCCGTGTAGTGACTGAGCTGATTTAGGTGGGAAATAACTGGTAGTATAATATAAGCATAATGGAGAATTCATTTTGGTTTAAAGTGGATTGGATATACCCATTGTCAAACGAGGCTTATATTAAACATTTGAGTTTCACAATGCGGCGCTAATATATTGCAGAAGACCTGATGGGTGCTAATGGAAAAAAAATCATTCTAGTTATCCAACTGACTTGATAACTGACAAACATACACACAATTTGAGATCGACTGCGTTATGATAGTCAGCCATATTTCAATTAGCTATTTTCATCATGTTCGCAATTAAATAGCGGTTATTATTTTAACTTTCACAAAATATTCAAAATCAACGCAACGGACTGAAAATAAATACTTTAAATCCTCCTTATTTTGAACAAGATTATGCATCAGTTTCAAAGTAAGCAGTTATTAATTTTAATCACTTCTCCTATAAAATGACTACAGGTCTATTTCTATTCAAAACTCTGTTCGTTATTCCCAACTTTAACCTTAAAAGAGTCTTTCAGTCTTTTGATGTTACTGAATAGAAGTTTGAATACTTGCGTTATGGCTCATACACCACTTTCTCTTTTACACAAGTAATAATGTTATACTTTGGATGTATCCATTTGAAGGTATTATCATACATAGTCAAAATATGTGAATAAGGGTGAAAAACTTATTATTAAAAAACTGACAAACTGTTGGGTGAAGTTGAGTGGTGAGTCAATAAAACCGTGTAGCCTTGGAATATTTTTTTTTTAAATTAAAATGGGATAACAAACAATACATATTTTGAACGGAGTTTTCAATATATTTATCACTTTCGTTGTATCGGGTATTTGATTGAGAGGGGTGAGCGGCCGTATCTCAGATGATATTCACCGTACACCTTCCAGGAAAAATAATCATAATAAAATTTGCCAAGAGAGAGAGCTCCTAGCAAAGGTAGGATGGAGATATTGGAAATGTGTTCTGTAGACGTATCTTTCAGGTATTTTTGGGTCTGAACGTTCCAGACCTAAAAAAAAACGTTTCTCAAACGTTATATGAATTATGTTCTAGGACGTATCTTATTAAAAGTGTATGCAACGTTTGACAAAAACTAAAACAAGATTCAAACTTTATTTTGTTAAAAAAAGTTTAAAATATGAAGAAGTTTTTCATTATGTCTGTTTCTAATAACAAAACTCGGGGGATATAATAATAAACTACCAAATTTTTTAGTCACTTCTCGATCATCTGACAAATTTATCTATGACAATATCTATTTTATTCCTTGTATATAAAACATCAGTGTTTGCAATGATATGTGAAATTATTAAGAGAATGAGATAAACTTATGGTGATTACAAAAGGGGGTTTTTTAAATTTTTCGTTTCGTTTAATTAGTTAATCAGATGACGATCGAATACACCCTATTTAATGATCTAACAGACCCTTTTTAATTCTTGAACACACCTCGTTCAAAAGATGATAGATGACCTTTGACAAATGGTTGACAATGGATCCTAAGTTCATGGTGATTACCTATGAAAGTTTCGTATTTTTACCATCAAATTTAATTAAATAACTTGAGATTGGGTTGAGAGCATAAGTGAGAAATAGTACTTTGCTATGTACTTTATTGAAACATTCCAGATTATGTATTTGACGTTTGAAATGAGTTCCTTGAATGTTTCCAAAAATCCTACTGACAACGTTTCAAAAAGTTGTTAAAAATCACGTTCCTAATACGTTTATTAAACGTTAAAAACGTCCTTTTGAACGCCCTTCCAGCGTTCTTTTTTCTGGCACAAAACGTACTTAAACAAAAACGTTTTTGGTTCGTAAAGTAAGTTGTAGGCAAACGTTCAAAAAACGTTATGGGGACGTATTCGTGTTATTAGGGATATCATAACTTTAATACCGTCCAACGAACATTGACAATCTTCTGTATCTGTATCTGTAGAGTAGGGAGGGTGAGTGTAGGCTCACAGCACTTAGGCCACATGTGACCCATTGTACATCCTCCCGAGGAGTTGTCTTCCTAGGTCATTGTCCATCCTGTCCTTCTCAGGAAGGTGGACAGGTCAATAGGAGACATCTCCTTTATATCGGCAGGTGTAGGCCAACACTCACCGAACACACACTCTCTTATTGACGATAACTCCGGACACTCGCATAAGACATGCCTGACAGTTTCATCTTCCTGTTCACACATCCTGCATAGAGGTGTTTCCACTAGCCCCATAGTATGGAGGTGTTTCCCTAGTTGACAGTGACCAGTCAGAAATCCTACTGTTAAACGTAGGTTTCTCCTGGTCATCGCCAAATATTTCTTCGGCCCTAGCTTCCCAGGGTCGCCCAGGGTGATCCTGGCAAGACTGCATCCTTTGATTCCATCCCATCTCTTAAGGGATTGAGTATGGGTGTAGCGTTTGACAATCTTAGGACCGGTTGTACAATTTCTCGTTTAACGGACGTTCAGATAAGCTGTAGGGCACTGTTAGCTCAACAGGCACGCCAAATGGATACCAGTGCGACTGCCTGGACAATGTGCGGATTCTTGTACTAGGCGATGAGAAGCAGCTGTCAAAAAATAACATGAAAGCTTCAGTCTCGAGGCTTATTGGCTATATGAAAAGGGTCAGGCTGGGGAATGTAATTTAGATTTAAGGGACCACAATTAATAGATTTGAAAAGGTCGCAGTGGAACAGACGGATTAGCCACCTCATCAAATCTAATCTAATCTAATCCAACATTTGAAGATATTCAGTTGAATTGTAACACATCCTCTAGGATAATCTCAATATCGCAATTATTTCCGAAGCCACCTTCCGTTCTAACCTTTTTTTCAGGAGAAAGTTGGAATAAGTAAAGTACCTTGAAGTATAGTTTGCATTTGGCAAGAATTAAATTATGTTAAACATTTTAATTTGTTAATAATTCGGGTATTAAGGCTGCAGGAAAGGCGAGTCTGGGTAAACGGTAAACGGTATATATCGTCATACTTCACAAGAGGCATCAACTAGCTTCCAAGTTATAATATTTTGTCAAATTTTCGTTAACACAACCCAACCTAACAAAAATACATGTGTCTGATTGATAAGTGGATTTTTAATCAAGTACCTATTATCCCAAGTTCCCTCAGCATATTCTCAAGTTCAACGTACGAATCAATTAAATATTCAATTATTTTTCATTTAAACATATTTTAAACATATTTTACATCTTTTCCTATCTTTTTTGCTTCCGTCCAAGAAGTTCCTCTTTCCTTCACTACGTCACCTATTTCTTGTTTGTTCTGTTTTTGATATTATAAGATCCACATTAATTCTATCTTTGATTTCTTCGTTTTTTAATCTGTCTAGCTTTGTTACTCCTTTTATTTTTCTTAGTATTTTCATTTCCGTTGCTATGATCTTTGATTTCAGTCTTTGGGTGAGTATCCTTGATTCACTTCCATACGTTAAGGTGGGTACAAAAACAGTTTTGTAAATATTTATCTTAGGTGTATTATAACCCTCCCTTTTGTGCATTCATTTAAACATAAACTTACAATATAGAATTCATCAATTTCCCTTATGAAACACATTCTAACAGGAATCACCCTATAAAATTCTTCAACCACTAATTCGTATCTTTTCTGTTTTCAAAAACTAACTTTTCTTTATGCTTGTGTTTAATATAACCTAGCGAGCTTGAGTCAAGCCATCTGTGACGAGTCACTTTTAATTAACAAAAATAAAAACTGTTAAAATGAGTTGCCAGTTGAGTGCATTTTTTGAACGTTGTTAAAAAGCCTTTGTTGCCTCAAAAATGTGAAAAGTATATACTTTGGGGATGGATGTTTCAGCGTCATAACGTCTTTTGTGTAAGAAACTCGAATAAAGCTGTCGTTACCACTATCCCGCATTTTTTAATTTCAGTACATTTGGATATAAAGGGTGGAGCAATGAGCTTGTTCTCAACACAAAAATCTCCATTTCGTGTATTTGGAAACTTCTTGAAATCATTTGAAGTTGACCCAAGCTGGAACTTTTTAATTTCTTGTAGAAGACAAACCAACTAAGAAATAGCTATTTGTGTATCAAGAGCAGAAAGTAGTACTTTGGTAGTCGAGTCAGCAGTCGAGACGGCAATCTGTCGAAACTACCAAAAGACTTTCTGCTCTAAATACACACAAGATTTTTTCTACTATCACACCAAAATTAACTACTAGCTCTCTTCTACCTTACTGTCTGTTTAAGAGCGCCAATAATGTCAAATTATGACAGCTCGCGGAAAATTAGGCGTGCTTCAAAGTTATTTTCTGCTTAAGAGCGCCAATAATGTTAAATTATGACAGCTTGTGGAAAACATCAACTTTGCAGTTGCTTTTCAAGGCACAAAAGACGACTTTCGATAGTGATAGTAGAAAATAGTATATTGTGCAACTAGTGGGGAAAGTTCAACTTTTCTCACGAGTGTGATAGTTTGCAGCACGAGCCCGGAGGGTGAGTGCCGCAAACACTCGAGCGAGAAAAGTACTTTCCCCACATGTTGCACACTATACTTTTTCTACAACTGCACAAATTGAAAAAATACAAGTAGAGTAACTTAATATTTATTTTCATCGTTAGTAAAACCAAAATAACACTTAAGTATCTTATCTAAACGTAATTTTGGATACGTGAATATATCAATATTATTTTTACACTGATAGTACATTGAATATTGTTACCAAAGTGTAGACGTTTTTAATTTTTTGACAACTATTCAAAATATACCAAAAATACACTTTCCGAAAAAGATTTTATTTTTGTATTCCTTCTCCACTTCATCAATTTTTCGTATGCCAATTCATACTTTTTTCTTGAAATTTCCGGCAACAAATCTAAAGTTACTTTTGCAGCTTTTTCCAATATCTCTGGCGGAGTATTATTAAAATCGTCACTTTAATTCTCCATATAAATGTATGTGGCGTGGGCAAAGTGTCGTGAGAAATAATATTTCTCACAGTATGAGCAATATTTAGTTTTGAAATTAAGTAAGGTATAGGAAATAGGTCAGTTTTCATAGCAGTTGTAGAAAAAATATATTATATACATTATGAATAACTAAATTATTTTATCATATGCTTTCAAACTTCGTGATGAGTATTGTTCACCACACATTCGAAAAATTATCCAACATGACATTTGAAATTGAATTGTTTTGCAATAAATATATTTAGTGTGAAAACGCCATACGTTATTATGTTTTCAACTAACACACTGTATATCCAGTGTATCATGCACGGACTTCCAACGAAAAACGGTTCATCAAGAAGGACATATGCGATTTTTTCTTGTATTCAAAAATTCTTCTCTGTACTAGAACAATTATTTTAAGTATTGATGATTCAAGTCTACCAATCGGCAATTCTAGTTTGAATTTTATTGTTTGCTGTGAAAAATTCATTGGTTTGTCTATGCTTTCTGGATTGAATAGTATTGATGTGTGGATAAACTGCTACTAAACAGAATTTTCCTTTGCATTCTAAATTTTCCGGTCAATAGCCTTAAATTATTATCAGTTATCATTATGCTAGTGCAGAGAAAAGTTTGAAGTTTTTTCATGGTGGGAAAATGAAATTGTTTACATAAAAAAGAATTTTGACAAACTAAGTAACAATGTAACAATAACTAATCTTTTTCGATGGAGATATTTAATATCTGCGTCGTAGAAAATACAGCAGCTTCTATTTCAGCTCTGGGAATACTGTCAATTGAATTTTGTATTCGTTGAATAAGATCTGCTTCATTTGCAGGTCTTGTCAAAAATACTAAATCTTCAATTCGACTCCATAGATGAGAATCCGACACAATAAGGACGGTAAATATGCATCATCTTTCTATCCACCCATACTTACGAGGATATATTGAAAAATTCTTGGCCTACTATAGAACCAAACAAAATTTCAATGTCAAAATATTTTATTACCCAACGTATTCTTCTCTTAATTGGATACATTTATTACTGCGAGCCTGCAACGTCTCTAGACCTTTCAAGATGATAGTCGGACGGAGCCAAATCTGGTTAATAAGGGGGGTGTTCTAGTAATTCAAACCCTAAATCACGAATTTTTTGCATGGCGACATGAGATTTGTGTGCAGGGGCGTTGTCCTGCAAAAACAAAACCTTGGGATAGCTTTCCGCGTCTTTTCTCTTTAATTTTTTCCCGTAGAGTGGTCCGTAATGTCGAATAGTAATTTCCAGTTATTGTTCTACCCTTCTCTAAAAAATCAATCATGATTACTCCATGGCAATCCCAAAAAACTGAAGCAAGAACTGTTCCAGCAGATTTTTGGACACGAAACTTCTTAGGTTTTGGAGACTTCAAAGGTCCGGAACCGTTTTGTGGAATCACAAAAGATTGCATAAGAGGTCGACACAAGGGCACCTCCATACAAAGCGTTTACTAAACAAGATAGACAAGGATTTCTAAACCAGGCTATTGAGACTGGGTAAGAGACATTTGAAGACAGTTACCGATCTGGTGACTGGACTCTGCACCCTGAGGAACTATCTGCACAAAATGGGCAAAGTTAGTTAACCTATGTGTAGGAAATGTGAACTTACATGGACTCAGACGAAAGAGCTTTGGAGAGGAAATAATACAACTACTGAAAATCCCTCCAGTCAAACTAGTGGCCTACATAGAAGACACAAAGCTTCTGGAACGGAAGTAGATAATATGGGGGATGGTGCAAAGATTCAGTTCCGCAGTACTGCTTAAGGAATATATTTTAATAATACATACGGGGTTGGGATAAAGTATGGAACCAAGTGAATATCTTTTAAACGAAAAGAACGATATTCATGAAAATTTGCAGGTAAGTGTAATGGAACAAAATGCATCTGATGTACAGAAATCCTATATCACGCCTAACAGTTACTAAAACATTACAACGTTTTATTACAACTGGGATGGTTAAACCGGAAATATATTATTAACAAAAATATGTATATCAGATGCATTTTGTTCCATTGCACTTACCTGCAAATTTTCATAAATATCGTTCTTTTCGTTTAAAAGATATTTACTTGGTCCCATACTTTATTCCAACCCAGCAATTCATCTTTTGAAAATATTAAGTAGGTGAGACTCGCCATTCAAATGTTTATCATACACAAAAGGTTCTATAATAGAACTTTTCCCAGGTTAAACAAATCCGGTTTGTTTTAAACGTTTAGTCAAATTATCAAATCATCTTTTCCAAAATATACTTTTAAATTATCAAAGGCTCCGCTTTTTGTGTGATGCATTATGTAATTTAAAATAACTTACCGTTTAATATATTAATAAATTCACTCTACATTAATTTCATATTTAAGTTGTATACCTATTTCTTCTCATATCTCCGCTTTAAAATAAATATTGAGATGCGGTTTTCCCCAATTTTCTTAACTCATCCTCTTTCAAGTGAATAATTGAAACATCGCATAGCACTCGAGGATTCCAATAAAAAAAAGTTGAAATCATAACATTTGTCCAATCACCACCATCTAGCGTCCGTTAAAGCCACTAGAATGGAGTTATGATAATTATATTACACTATTTTATTAAACACGCAATTTCCTTTCAAATGATACTAAGTTTGTAAAAATCCATAGTTTTATCGAGTCAAGGATTGATGGCTAAATAATATAAATAATGGAAATTGAGTGAAGTCTGAATATTAATCATTTAATGCTCTTAAAAAATTTATTCACAAATCGATTCCATGTATATGACGGGCATTAATTTTTTTCGAGAACATAAGTTTGTATCCATCAACAGTTCCATTTCATTTTGAATAAATACCTTTTAGTGAACAAATATAATATCCATTTACTAATTCAGGCACGAAATATCGGTTTTTAGAGCTATTTTGGAATAATGACGTTAATGTGACAAATCGAAAAATAATTTCGCAGGGAATATTATCAGATATCGATCAGTATTAGGAAGCACCACTGAAAATATCCATAAAAAAACAACCAACTCCTTAAGAAACATGAGCGATCCAATTTAAATAAAATCGATTTGTTACATCTTATTAAACCTGGATGTTTTTTATACTTATGACAGATAATTTGTTAATATTCCATTGTGGGATTGGAAGTGAAAAAATGGAACGTATTGTGAATATTTTTTCAAACAATGAGTCGATTCGGTGTGTCTACGAACGCCGAAGTTAGTCAAATTGTTAGTGCCTACTAATACAGTTGCGACGCAATCATCAATCTGGCGACAATTTTCTACGTTTTGCGATGCAAAAAGATACACATTTGAGCCAGATACTTCCATCGAGAAATTGAATGTAATATTGCAAGATTGGGCATTTAATATGCGAAAAAGTAACGGAGAAGACTACAAAGAACCGGTAGTTAAAACAATTTGGAACACCACCGCTAAAATGCTACAAAGTAAATATTATAACGAATTTAATATTGTATTCAACCCTTTCGCCGATGTTCAGTTTAATTCATCACGAGCTGCACGTAATGCTAAACGTAAAATCCTACAATTAAGCACAACCCGAAAAGAGAAAATGTAGTGCATCAGCTCTTAATAAATCTGAAGTATTTGCAATGGCCAGATTATTTAACGAAAATGAACCGGAAGGACTTCAAAAGAAATTATATCACATTTTGGCGTTTGAACTAGCTTGGCGCGGAGGAGAAGCAGCTTACTGCAAAACCACTTATTTAGTATCTGAAATTGAAAATAATAGAAAAGAAACTGGACGTATCGAGTATAATCCTCTATTTTCGAAAACGAGACAAGGCGGCAACAATAAATTATGTGACAGCAGTTTATTCAAAAAGTTAATGGAAAAACGAAACACTTTTATAACTTCGGACAGAGTATTTCTTACACCTTTTGGAAAAAAAAATTCTAAAGGTTGGTATAAGAATTTGCCGATTGGAATTAATGAAATTTCCAAATGGACTAAACGCTCAGCACAACGCATTGGTTTAGATGTCAAACGTGTCAAAATTACAAATTACTCAAATCAAACCTAACCTAACTGATCCAACTTTTATAGTGAACCACACCCGTCTTCAATGTGAGCTAACCGGAGCCTAAGGTTGCCACCAGACTGCCGAAAGAAAAATACAGTTTTCCTGTCCTCTTAGTTTTGGGGTTTTATAGAATATTTAGGGGAGGAACGGGAAAAAATAAAAAAATTGTAACAACACTTGTACTATTAGATTTACACTATTCAACAGTTTTCACATGGCTACTCTTAAATACATTTTTTGTTGCTAAATGACAATCTAGAGACATTAATTTTTTGGAATCCACTTTTAATTATTATATCGCTTGACATTTTCTTTCCCTATTTATAGTAACTAGTCTAATATTTAATTTTTCTCACACAGTAGATGCTGATTTTCGCCACCAAGGACGCTAGTGTCTAATTGGCAAGGTCATGAAGGTTCTCTATAACACTGGCCCATAGTCATATCAAATATCAACCAAAAATTGGGATATTGCTGGCTTCGAAATCTTAATTTCATTAAGAATCTAAAATCTGAGTGAATATGATGAAAGTGGAAAATTCATACACAAACTCATCGAATTGTGGCCATTCATCGATTTTTTTACAAAATTAATGATATGCACAATTAAATATTGTTTTACTTAGATCAATTATTCACGTGAAAGCTCGATCCATTTTCCGTCTGCCGGTTTGTAACCTCATTATATTTATAAATCATGTTTATTAATTATTTATTTTGTACGTCGGGAAAACGAAAATAGTTGTAACAATTAAAAATAATTATCTACTCGGCGCTACTAAATTTCCCACAGCAGAAAGGCATCGTTTAAATAATCCACATTCATTTTAATAATCTATAGGGAATTCAAAGCATTTCAAAAGACGGTAGTAGGAAGTAGACTATTGTGAGTAATAATACCAGGTTTTTGTAAAATACGTTATACAGAGTTCTTATCGATTAAGTATTCTATGACGGAATTACAAATTTTGTTTAGAGATCCGCTTGAGACTTAATTGATATTTTGTTGTCGTTGGCTTCCACTACCATAAATAACCTATCCACTCAAGACTTACTATACAGTATCGTGCAAATGAAAGGAATAAATTCGTTATTTCGTAAGCCTGCGACTTTAAGGAAAAATTCCGAAACTCGTCGATTTTTATTTTTAAACAGGCTATTCGTAAGGATACCTTTTTATTTTTGATATGAGTGTGATGATAACATCGCTAAACTTTTAAAATGGAAATGTGGGTGTTGTAATACATTATATGAAAGGTCTTCTAAATACCTATTCAGCCATATCAATATGTACAGTGATTTGCGTATTGTCACAAATATTATTGATGAAATTTCAATAAATTTCTTAATAAAATGTATTCAAAAAGTCTTTGTATCTATCTGACTGAAACGCAAAGAATTGAAATTCTAATAATGATTGGTTGTCGAGATAAAGCACGTACGCAGAAAGAAGTATGTACGTTATTTGATAATAAATACCCCAACCGAGAACCAATTTCACAATCTATTAGAAGCAAAATTGAGAAGAAATTCAGAGAAACGGGTCATGTCAAAGACCTCCCTAAAGGCAGTAGAAAACCAATATCAGAAAACAAACAACTAGCGATGTTCTGTTAGCCTTTCAAGATAATCCCCATATCAGTTCACGGCAAGTAGCATTAGATAATGACATGGACCATTCAACAGTTCTTAGAAAGCTAAAGAAGGAAAAGTGGCATCCCTACAAAGTAAGTTTAGTACAAGAGCTTATCGAAGATGATTTTGATAGACGAATTGAGTTTTGTGAAATGATGATGAAACAAAATAACAGAGATCCGATGATCCAAATGAGTTTCTAGTTTCTGATACTTCTCTCACGAAATAAGTAGAAGTGAGGGGCACAATAAATCTTTTAAGCTTCAATTAATGTCACGGTATAGTGTGATGGACAATCTAAACTCAGCGTAGATTCATTTCTTTAATTCATTCGATTGGGTTGTGCTCAACAGCCCAGGCAGTTCAACTAAATCTTTGTACCATTTTCCATGTTATCTGCTTCCATGCCAGAAGCTTTGTGTCTTCTATGTAGGCCTCCAGTTAGACTGGAGGGATTTTCAGTAGTTGAAATGGTTGCATTATTTCCTCTCCAGAGTGCTTCCATCTGAGTCCATGTAAGTTCTCGCAGAAGCAGAGTATGTGAGTAGGTTTTTCATCATAAAGTTCACATTTCCTGCACATAGGTTCACTAACTGCCCATTTGTTGCAGATATTTTCTCAGGGTGCATTGTCCAGTCACCAGGTCGGTAATAACTGTCTTCAAATGTCTCTTACTCAGTTTCATTAGCCTGGTTGAGAGTTCTTCGACTATCTTGTTCAGTAAAATCTTTGTATGGAGGTGCCCTTGTGTCGACCTCCATTTTAATTGGTGTTCCCTATCTAGCCAATTCTCGATTTCCCCTCTTATGCATTTTTTTGCGATTCCACAAAACGGCTCCGGAACTATAAAGTCTCCTTTGGAACATTCTTTAGCTAAGTGGTCAGCCATTTCATTACCTGCAATCCCGTCAAGTGCCGCCACCCATATTAGAGACATTGTTGTCTCTTGCCAGCCTGTTGAGGGATTCTTTACCGTTTTTTACCAGTCTAGACGTAGTTGTAGGATTACTGATAGCTTTAAGCAGAGCCTGGCTGTCAGTTTATATAAAGTTACTAGATATACGAAAACGAATCGCGCGTGTGCCTCTCGAGGGCGGTACTTCGCTTCGGACGTTTAATTTATACTTGTTTCTTTCTAACACTTTGTCGCTTATACACTGTGTTAAACTCCATGTAACCGAAAAATATTCCTTGTACTGTATATATTCTTCGGGCTCTTTGTATTTGCAATTGATCACATAACCGCACCGTGCCGGCTCCGAGTGTAGTAAAAAAAAAACGAAGTGTTTAAGTTCCTGGTCGTCATATGGTGATGTCAGTTATCACATAACATTATGCAAGTTCACCACCGTGTGACCAACGGGTACGGCGCGGTTTTATGTGTGTTCTGGCCTTAAATATGCCATTTTTTTGAGTGAATTTCACCAAAGCAGCTCATTGATAAAATCATAGTCCAATTTATGTTCTTCAAATAATTGCTTGAAGAATATATCACTATATACCTATTGCATAATATATTCAATCAAAATATGCGTTTCCAAAAATGTTTTAATATTTATATTTGCTTGTACAAATGAGAGATCCAGTTTGGAGGTTTAAATTTTCAGAAATTTTTTCCACAACTGCATCGAAAAATTCGGCATACTCCGCATTCCTACTCATGGAACAGAAATCCAAATATTTTGTTTGTATTTCGTGACAAATCTGTATAATTCCCGCAGTTGAATCTCCAGCATTAATAAAACCGTATTTTTGAAAATCACAGTATTTTACTGGACGAACGGGAATAAAGTGAAGTTTTGGAAGGAATTTGATACTGATCGACAGGCTGAGCCCGTATCATAACGTTTACTAGCGGATCGAGCATTTTGTTGGTTTTATAGCTTAACCACGAAATCGATGCCGGGGGAAATTCTTCGGATAAGTTTCAATATATTGTGCACACATGGGTGGTGAATACTATACCAGCAACGAGTGCTATAAGTTGACTTTATTAAATCCATAAAATACAATTTTTGGTTTCTGGTCAATATACGAAGCGCTATTACAATAATATCATCGACAAATATTTTTAAGTGTTGTGTCATTTTGGTTATCAGAATTTAATAAATACTTGAATTTACTTTTTGGATCCTCACTGATATTACTTTTTTTCATGAAAGTAACTGTTTCTAATGAACTATTTAATGAAAAAGTTGATGAAAATTATAAAAGACTACTTCATTATTGACATATCATCGTCAGACAGAAGTTGGATTTCATGTGATGCCTACTTGATGTTTAATATTTTTCCTAGACCAAATACCAAATCTTGTGATGGACTTGATATTATATGGATAGGAAAAAAAGAAGATATGATATTACAAATATGAAAGTTCTCCTACTATGTACCACTTACTCGGAGAAGAATACAATTTGGAAAGCTTGGTAGCTTATCTACGTGCTATTCAGTTTCTGCACAAAGTTTAACCATTAATTATTGAAATTGTTTGTTTTTTTATACCTATACTGTAGTACTACTTAGTATTTATTATTCATTTGGTAGCGCTAATTAGAAATAAAGAGACTTTAAAAACCCACAATTTGAAGTTGTCAGTGAACAGATACATCTAGGGAGCTCTCCACTATAAAATTGTCTTCTTAAGTACCAATTGTGAAGATCAGCAAATTTAGTTTTCGTCAGTTTCTTATTCGCTATGTGCGTACCTACTGTCGCCCCCTCGCGGCTTAAAAACGCAAGTTACGACAGAGATTTACACGTAAAGCTTATGGAAGCAACAATTATTATAAAGATAAGGAGCCTTTTAGCTTTTACAATGTAAATAATTTGAAAATACAAGTGCCTAATGACATAATGTTCAGTATTTTATAAGCGACTAGGTAAGTAATCGTTTTTAAAATGTATTTTTTTTATGTTAAGTGTAGATTTGTAGGTTGGAATCAACGGAGATAAACATTGCCTAAAATCATTAATAAAAATCGATTATTCCATTTTTCATTCTGCTAAATGAAAAGTGAACAAACGCATCATATTATATCTACAATTGCTTAATGAATATTTATGGCTTTCAGCTCTGTATATATTTGTTGTGGACTTTGAACTTGCACTATTTACAATGAAAATTATAATAAAAACTGGGTTTGAGCTTATATCACACGGTATCAACTTTCATCCCAACTCGCAGCCAAAAGGTCAATCTCTGGTGGAATCTGGTCATGTTAGAGATGTACATGAATTCAGAGAAGATGGAAAAAGCTACTTAATTCAATCTAAGATCATCAGACAAACTGCAGTCACATCTACACCTTACACTACAAAACTCTTTGTAGGTCTATTCAATTAATTTTGAATCCATGTTGATCCGTCTGGACTGAAATAATAAATGTATTTATGAAAACATAAACAAGAAACATAAAATTGATGAAGAAAACATGACGTATAGAATACTGTATCAGTGCACACTGTATTTTGAAGTGAGGTTAAGACACTCACTTTACTCTTTTTACAGCTGCAATCCATTTTTTCCTTTGTACCAACTTGTGTTGCGCAGTAGGAAACTTGTAATATTTCACATCACTGTTATTATATCCTGTATTTTTACAATTAACAACAGAACAACAGTCGTGCCCCATTTTTCCCTTTATTTATATACAATATACCACGTCAGTCTCTGACCGAATTGCGAAAATTCACCACTGCGCGCGCTGGGATAGTTTCGCCTATCCCCTCCAACGGTACGCACACAGCGAATATCATTGCACAGTTATCGTTGATATTTGTAATAAATATCATATTTTTTTCTGTTCTTTATTCATATACAGATACATGCAATGAGAACTGGAACATGGGAATTTTAAGTATTGTATCAGAACTGTTTTTGAACTTGTCGACCAATATCAAGCTTCAACAAATTAAAAATACGATTATTACAATCGTTCATTTGGACACCTACAACATATCGTCCAATTCCCACCACTCCCTCATCGATATTCACGTACTTTTCAAGCCCATTATTATTCAAAATAAAATAAATTCGTAGAGAAGTCAGAATGTACACCCTTCAGGAGAAAATTGAAATTTTATGTTGGTATTTTGGAGTTCACTTACAAGATCAGCGGATTTGTCCCCTAATGATTTATTTTCATGGGCTTTTATAAAAAATGAGATAGAATTAAGAGCGAAAATTGTCCAGCATTGTGCAAACATCACACCGAATCAGCTCAGAGATACAAGATTATCTTTGTTCAATAGATTAGGTTTTGTTTGGATCAACAAAGAGGACTATTTGAACCTTTAATTCATTAATTTTTCAGCTTTAGTATTTCGGAATTTATTTTTAATTTAAAGAATCTTACTTTATTCCCATTAAGATTTTCAAAATAGTTACCAATATCAAAATAAAAACCTTAATCTATCCCATTTTGGAAGTCGTTATGGCCACAAGAAATCAAAAGACACTTGAATACTAAATCGCACATAACCACATAACTAACAAATATTGGGAGGGGAAGAGGCCGTTCCGTTTCTCATCTGTATATTCAGTCAATCATATTCAACTGAAAATATTTTGCCACGAATAATAAGAAAAGCAGCTTCCTTTAATAATTCACAGGCTTTATCCTAGACCATTTAACTAAACCATTGCTTTGTGTACTTATATAATGTTTCACTTCTACTGTTTTCACTTTCACCTCACTCTGATACTATTAATCCAATGAAAACATAAACCCCAACTAAAACTAATAAAAGCACTTCTTCGGATTTTAATATTCACCCTCAGACCGGTGGAATATTGTGCCTCAACAAAGCCGATTGCAGAGGCGCATCCATTAAAAATAAACATCCAGAGTGAGGAAAATATCTTAACTACGGAAATGAAGGTCTACCACTTTCGAAACCCAACTATGTATGTGTGTGTGACTGTGACAATTCACGGTCGTGTTTCGTACAATGTCGTATTCAATTATTAAAAATGGAATTTTAATGTTTTATTCCAGATTACCTACCCGGTAATGAAAACACGTCAAAGTTCATATAAAGGAGTACGTCTTTTTGCTCATAAATGTAGACGTTATAACTTTAACCCCCTTCCCCTCTATGGTCACCGCAGACTTCCAATAATTTTTTTAATGGAACATCCTATACATTTTTGCATTATTGGATTCTCCTCTACAGGAAGATTATAAAACTGTATAATACATAAGTGAAAAGTCAGTCATTGGGTGTTACGGATAATTCCAATGTAAACTATGCCTTTACTGCGGCACAAATAGTAGTTAACAACGAAGCTATTTTAGGAGAACTACGTTAGAAGAACAACAGGCAATACCTGCAGAATTTTACATAAACACAAATTGGCGCTGAATCCAGTGCTAGCCTTTCCAATTAATTGATTCAAGAACTGCTAGTAGACATTGGCAACGAAGAGGATACTCGAAAACTTTCGTTAAAAAAAACAGGTTTATACTTGAAAAATTAAAACAGGGATGGAAACAAAGATAGGGATAGAGACGATAAGGGGAATGGAACTAGAGACAATATTTTAAAAGCACCTACAACAACTGTGCTGAGCATTGAAAGTAGGGCCCTAGTCGCATACAATGTATGTGGACTAGGAAAAATCGATTTTCCTTATAACATCTCATTTATTGCAGGACAAACCAGTTAGATCTAGGAAAAACTTATCACTTTCTGGATAGACTGGTTTTGCCTAGAAGACATTAATATGCGATTTGAATAAATCAATTGTACAAGTTTATGTCGTAAGATCAAATTGGAGTGTTCAAGGATCTTTGTGTACAGTTCTCGTATCCTTGTCTTTTTTTCCATCGTAGTTTGACATTTCGAGTCTTGCCAACATGCTAGGCATTGTTTTTCTTGTGATTGGGATAAGTGTGTACGGGCCAGAAACCAAACACTCTGAAAGCTTTCAAGCGGAAATTCATGCCATAAGAAAGTGTGCCCAGTTCAGTATTGACAAAAATTATAGAAGGCAAAAGATTTTCATAATGTCGAATAGTCAAGCTCAATAAAGCACTGAATTTTTGTGTAATCAGTTCCCAGAAGGTGTAGCAATGCCTAGGCATACTCAATGAACTAGGCGAGAGCAATATATAGCAACCTTACTGTGGATTCCAGGACACACTGGAATAGCAGATGGCCTAGCGAAGAGGGTGACTGAAAGACCATTTTGGGGGCCTGAGCCCTTTTGCGGTACGGTAATATTAGAAGAAATAGGCAAAACCGAAAAAAAGAGGAGATCTGACCATTGGGAAGATCTAGTAGGACTTAGACAATAAAAAACAAACCGTTGAGATTAAATGAATACGTGAGTCAAACTGCACTAAGAGTTTCAACAGGGATCCTAACGGGACATTGCCGCCTGAACGGGCACCTGAAAACGCTCAAAATGGTGGGGGAAGAAGAATGTAGATTATGTGGCTTGGAATAAGAAACCTTCATCCACATACTTGCGAATTGCACAGTAATTTAGAATTGTAGGGCACAGCACCTAGGAGATTATTGGATAGAAGAGGGACATCTACTTAAGTTGAATCCTACAGATTCCTCAGGGAAATAGAAATAAAGGAGATACTAGACGTTCCTCAGGATCTAAGTAGAAGTAAGGGGGCACAATAATTCTTTTATATCTCACCCTATTATACATACATACACACATTAATTTCCCAGTAATTGGTAAGTTGGTAGAAGGGAAACTTGATACAGAGTTTAGGTATAAAATTCACATTTTTTCCACTTCTTCAATCCAGCTAAGGACCATCTAGCTCGTACACATTATTCGGTTCACCCTCTTTCATATGTATATGACGTAAAATATAATACATTCCTTTTGTTATATGTTTCAGTTCTTTCAGTAAGTTTATACATATGTATAAGGTGGGGAAAAAACTGCACTTCAGTCACACCTCATGAAGTTACGCCCATGATATCTTTTAGACAGTGAAGAAGGCTCATTTTATTTCTGGCAATGGAAGATATTTCGTGTATTTTCATTATCATATTTTAAGGAACGAGAAATACAATCCAAAGTGTCATTTTCTAAATTAAAAAGCTTTGTCATTTTAATGAATATTACATATTTATTTTGTTAGCTGACGTTTTCGTGAAGATGAAATATTAAAATATTAATATTACGTAGAATGGACATCCCCAAAGGAATAAATAAACAGCGTTATGAAAATGTAATAACGAGGGAGAAAAACGTTGTTAACCGCGGTAAGCATTCAAATTAACAAGGTAATTATTTTTGAAATTACGTTCCAATTTTCTTAGGCTGATACCTATATTTATCCAGTGCAATTAACGTATAATATGATATTACAAAAAGGAGGCTTCTCGGGAGAGTCATTCACAATGAGTGCGATAGAGGGTTTGGTATTTTTAAAATTTTGACCTATAAAGTAGCACTCTATGAAATTGATTGCCATTATGGAATGCACAAAGCAAAGTATTATGTAATTGGTGACGAGAAATTACGAATTCATTTCTATTTTTGATGACATCACTCTGCAACAAAACTAATTTACAGATCTCGTTCCTTTTAGGTTTTAAAATTCCATCGCGGCAAATTGCAAATTAATTCTAAGTTTCTGCATGCACCTTCCATTCAAAAAATAATCTTCGCAGCCTTAGGGTGAAATTCATAGTCGACAATTCCACTTTAAGCAGACCCATTCTACTGCGATAATTGATATTTTTCAATTTTTAATTATTAAATTGTATATTCTCTTGATTTAATTTCAATATAGCTGTTGTTTCTGTTCAAACCCACACAATTTATCTATCGATTTTTGTTGTTTGGCGGGATATAAAACAATGCTCCGAATGCCAAACTGCACCTGGGCTGAGTTCAATTAAATTTCTTGAAATATTGGTTTTCAGCGCGAAGACACGAGAAAGATGCCATAAGGATATTGGCTAATAAACAAAAGCGATATAAAATTCAAGATGGATGAAATTTATAGAACGCCTCCATCAATAGCATCCGCAAAATAGTACAAATACAATCAAGATAATACGTGGAAGTGAGATGAATATTCTTTATGAGGGATCTAAGGGTGGTAGTGGATTTCCTTAGAGAAAATATTACTTGTTTAATAACGTATGGATATCTCATATAGAATATTGAGAAGTAGAGAGAGAAATATGCTCCATTATTTGGAAACCTTATATAAATTTCGCAGACAAAGTGATCAACAGTTCATTGTATGTATTAACCGATTTTAGTTCTAAAGGATTTTTCAGAATTGATTGTGTTGGAATTTTCAACTAAATTAGAGATGGACGTCAATTTTTGTAGGGTAACTATGAATTGGTCTTGGATTCCAGAATAAATGAACGGCCATTATAGAAATTTTGTATTTATAAAAATATAATTCATATTGCATCTTACTACTTGAAATGAATACGTGAATACTTGCCCTTTTTGTAGTAATTTGGACGTAAAATCTGAAAGGTCCAAGCTACAAAAGCTTCAGAAAGGTAGACCAAAGCAAAGGTAAGATTCAACTTTTTTAGAAGCAAGAGTAAAAGAATAACATCACGACTATTAGATAGGTACTTGAAGCAAATATTCTTGTTCACGTTGTATGTATGGGGTGACAATTACTCAGATGCAAAAGGTCTCTCCTCTACCTAGTTCCTGAGGAAAGTCTCAGAGCCTAGTAGCTCTCTTAGACCTATTTCCTGAAGGAACTCTAGGATTGCTGGGGCTAAAAAGTAGTGGTTTAGTTTGTTTGGTCGAGATATACAAAGTTAAATTAACGAGCTTTATTTCTTAAGGCCGTTTGACATTATGTAGTTTTCGATATCGTTTTCTGTATAGTTTTCAATGTTGACAACAACTGTATAGTGTCATACAAGCATGTAGTTTTCTACATCGAATACTGTACAGAAACACCATTCCTCATCATATTTCCGTACAGTTTCTGCGCTAGTTTCTGCGCAATAGGTCAAATATCGAGTCGGTGATACAGATATGTATTTATGTTTAGCCTAGCCTAGATAATAACTTTGAAATAATTTTATTCGGTTTCCTGTTATTATGGACTTTTTGTTTGAAAATGGAAACGAAATCAATTAAAAAAATTAAAAACAAATATTTAATGGAAAATAACGTCTCTATGATATTACAGTGAAATCAGGATGAAAGGAATTCGTTATGTCAATTGACAAGGATTTTTGGCAGCTCTATACCACCAATCAGAGGCGTTGTTTTTGAAAATTTTAATATCTAAAACTACATAAGTGTCTTACCCAATTTAATGGGCGTAAAGTTTCCTGTACAGACAACTGTACAGTTTTTGTCGACATTGACAACTGTACAGAAAACGATATCGAAAACTACATAATGTCATACGGCCTTTAGTTTGTGCAGGAAAGACATAAGTGATTGTATTAATAGTCCTGTCTATCAAATGTGTCGCATGACCCCCTGTGGTATTCAGAAAAATTGAGTGGGTGTTGTCACATGAAAAGAATTAATGGTTTCCGCGCCATGCAGTCAGCTGAGTACGGACAACCTTCAGAAAAATGGATGGAAATAGCATATTTTACTGATTTTTTTTTAAATATAAATCGAGAACAGTTGTTGAATGGTTTTGGTAACTTTGTGTACTAGTGTGTATTAGTTGGATACTATAATAATTTGAAAGTACTAAAAAGCAATCGTTAAGAATGTTATCATGTTGTATTATTCGTTTTAAGGTTATTTTAGAGTTTAGTGTGAAGATTCTCCAGTGACAGAAATTCGTCATGATGACGTACATAGGTTAATTAAGGAAGTGGCATATTTTTTCATGACGTTTCACACCTTGGCTTGAAATGAAGTAGTTTGCAGCGGGGGTAAGACTAAGGCACTAAAGAGATGAGTATTATCATCCGCCATTTTGGTGCCTGAATTTTATTGTTTTGTGATGTGACGAGTTGACATATTGTGTTAAAATTTTTTTGATATTGGACAGAACATTTATTTTACCAACTTTCCTTCAGAGATGCTGGCCACGTCTCTGAGTAGAAATGCCGAATCTCATGCCAAAAACTTGACCAACACAACAACAACGTCAACGTACAACAAGACACCAAAATGGCGGACGAGATTACCTATGTATACAGCACTCTAGTAAGACTTCTCAATGGCCGCATTCAGAAAAGCTCATCGATGACTAATTGATGAGAAATTTTGTGCTGAACGGTGTCAAACCGAACGATGAGTAATCGGACGCCATTTTTTCCATCGGAAGACAAATGCGATCAGTTATCACGGTTAACGATTTGTTTATTGTTTTAAAGTCAACTTTCAACCATGTTGAAGTTTAACTTACTTCTGCCGAGTCTGTGGACATTCTAAAGTGTTCAAAAAATTGGAGGTCTGTATATAAATTGGAATAATTTGCTCAAAAGAATCCTCCTTGTATTGGCCTAGGATCTATTATCAAAACAGGTAATGGTCTAGCAAGATTATTCACAATATTTCCTACTATGTTTAGGTTTAGTGCATCATCGTCAAAAAAAAAACTGATCAATTATATCGATGCATTTTTGCCAAAGTAACGTAAGTGACATTTCTGGTGAAAATCATGTTTTTTATTAATGTAAAGCTTCTATTGTTAAGAAGGTACTGCCAAAGTGTAGTAATCCTGAATTATACTCAAAACTTTATTTTGTTTAATCATACCCGTAAAAGAAACGCGTTCTTTCTACTAATCATTTTTGGTGACTTACGTTACTTTGGCAAATACCTATCGATATCATCCATTTGTATCATTCAAATTAGGGATACTGCACGGCTTATTTCTTGTAAGTTACACACAGAGAAAAAAATTCGCTAACCATTAGCGAATATTCACTTGCAGTAGCAAAAAAGTTCGATTAAATAGGGGACAAATGACTTATTCATTTACCACAGAAAAAACCATATTGCTAAAATTAAACATTCACAGTTAATATAGAGATCACTTATCATAGATATATTTCAAGTAGTCCATTTTATTTACTATAAATTTTTTAGTCACTTACAGTTATCGACCTAGATAACTTGCTGGTATCTATTTTATATAGTATCGTTTATTAAATCTGACACATTGTACACCAATCCTTAGTGATTTATTCATTTATCTCTAATAACTGTATAACCCTTAATAGATGAAATGTGTATTTACCTTAGTAATACAGGTTATCGGGACTAATTGAAAAGTTTATTTACAGTAATCAATTTATTCATTCACCTAAATCTTGGCATTTAGGCTTATACAGGGTGTCCCTTATATTTCCTCTATTTTAACTGCCTATAAATTCTAAACGGTTCAGGAGAGAAGTATTCGGTTTTCACGGAATTGTTTCAATTTAGTAGCTACAAGTTTTGCTGGAATAGATTGATTTTTTTCTATCGTTTTCGTTTACGTCACAACAGAAATGGCGCATTTGTGACAATTTTTTTTATTGACTTTCTTAATGGAATGATCAGTATATTTTTTGTAGTTTGATAAGTGAGCTTCACCTATCCAGCGATGGAAACTTTTCAAAATCGGTTAGCAAATGACGGAAATTGTAAAAATCCGCCAATTTTGTTATGACGTAATCGGAAGCTATGGAAAACATTCAATCTAGGTATTCGACCAAAACTTGTACTAAAATGACACATTTCAGTAAAAACCGCATATTTCTATCCTGCATCGTTTAGAATTTATAAGCATTTAAAGTTTAGGGGAAAATATAATAAGTGGACACCCGGTACAGAAAACAAATACAAAAGTTGAAATTTTATATACCAGGTATGTCAAATGTATTTTATAAAATATAATTACAAATTTAACAGACTTGGAATACAAACTTCAAATTTCAAATTTTTTCCATCATTAGTTTTCCATATTTGCGACACTCAGAAATGGGTTTAAAAAAAAGCAAATTTATAAAAAACATTTAATTGAAACTTATGAAAAATGAACATTTGTATTTTTTCAAGTACCTACCTAAATAAAAAATAACTTTTCATTCCATTGTTCAGACGTTCACTATCACTACCAGAGATAATATTTCACTAAGTAGGTACACTTCTCACGTGCTGTCTTTCCGAATTTTAAAAATTAAATGATGCAATTTCTTGTCTGCACCTGACTTGACGGACAGCCGAACAGCCCCAGATGTGACCGGAATGTGTCGAAGACCTGATTTCAAGTACTTGGATAGCTAATGATTAATATTGAGCTCACTTAGAATAAACCATAGATAGTTAAGGGTAAATGATTCAATTCCAGAAACTTTTTTTATTAAGTACAAATTACCTGGTGACTAAGGTTTGTCGATCGCTTTAACGGACAAAACTAGCTATCTGTTTTTTTCAACTACTAATGAATAATGTTTCCACCATTAATAAAAAATTATTTGCAGCAAGCGATTTTTTTCTAGAAACTTTTTTTATTTGGACGTGTTTTCTCTGTGCAATATCTCAATTTGGTGATAAACTATTTTTGAATGAAAATAAAAACTTACTGCCATACTTTGGATATTAACGATGAAGGATTCGAAAGCTCATATGGAAATAGTACGAATCGTTATGTATTCCCTGTATGTTTGCTTTGAAGCATTTTCATAATATTTGTGCTAGGGAAATATAGAAAAAGAAACTTCGATCTTTCCAGCAATCCTACAATTCAAAAGGTCTTGTGGGTTTTTCTTTTATGATAAATGACTTTTTTACTCCACATGTTCGCTTCACATTACGAAAAACTCTGAGGTACAGCAGAGAAATACTTTTAAACTTCTCGGAAGATATTATATCACTTTTTATTCTATACAAGATTCTGTCAAAACAGCTAAACTTCACATGGCTTTCAAGGGATGTACTGAATAATATTCTGTGTTGTGAAAAGAATAATTTTATCAGAGCATTTTAGATAGAACTGTAATATATAATGGTTGTCAGTTAAGTTATTCATTATTTTCAGTATTTTTTCAAATATATCAGATAAAAATAGCAAAAGAGCAGTAAATTTTGGAGGATACATAAACAATGAAAAAATAAAAGGTGGTAAGCTGTAAGCGCCTAGTGGAAAAATTAACGTTGTTACTATAATAATGTTAACTAACTATCCTCAAAAACGTTTATCCAATTCCATGAATATTGAATAATCAAAGTATTAAATAGTATTTATTAAATTATCCAATAATTCACATGAATTGGATATTCCAAAAAACCAAACTTGGGGAATAACAAGTTCCCCCACGCACGCCAAAGATAAGACGAGAAAGAATTCACTAAACTCATTATAACGGCAAAAGAAGTTTAACAAATTAGAAATTAAAACCGCAGCCTGCCACTAAGAGGCGAAAACGTAATCTTCACTATTATTAACTTCACGCTCCCATCTTACGGCAATCCAGTCATCTACGGTCTTTAAGACCGACTTTTGCCAAGAAATATATAGGGCTTATGTTGAAAATATGTGAAATGAAGACGGAAAAATATTTCGATATAAGAAATTACAATTTATATAAAGTTGAAAATATAACTTGTTACTTTACAGCTATTAAATAGCCGATAGTTGTTGTTGGTTAGGTTTTTTTATCTATTTCGTCCTTCGCCCTCGTTCAAAAGCTTAGTAACTGAGTTTCACCAGTTGCGTTGCCAGTTGATATAGCATCAAGCGAAGCGAGGCGCTTGAATTTTATTTCTGTCGTCCGTAATTTTATTGCAATTATTCCAAAGATATTTATTTAAATTATATGGTGTAAATCTGTAAAATGATGTGCATGAAATGTCCAAACCCTCCAGCTTATTTAAAATGATAAAGATTAATGCCGTATTTGTGTATATAGCTTTCACATTATCGCATTAAAAAATGGCTAATTTTCAAAATGGATATAGTATGTTTACTTTAAGAGATAAACATATGCCAATGCGGACTTTTCTGTAAACCTACGAATGGCCCCATTAGCTTCGATTTTAGAATTCTTAGCCATAGTGCAAAACAAGGCTGTGGAGGAGATGTCAACACCCAAGTTTGTAGACTGCTTCACTGTTTCCAGATAATACCCACTATAATTGAACTTTTTATTCTTAAATATGTACTTGACCACTTTTTGCGAATATTATTACTTTCGTTTTATCGGTATTGATCACAAGTTTGTTTCCAAAGCAATAAAACTCAAGAAACTTTAGTTTTCGTCCTATATCGATTGGAGAGTCTCTAAGGATAATTATATAATCTGCGTATTGGAGCATTAATACGTCGTTGTTGCCTTCAATAGTGAGCCCATTAAAATTTTTTGACTAAAAATAATCTTCAGTGTCAGATAGAATCAAAAAAATTAGGGGACCAAAAGACTCTCCCTGCAGGATACCCTCCAAGATGTATTGTTTACTGTATGAGTTTTGTTGCTTGATTGAGAATGTAACGTTATCGTATATACAGTGTGACCCATTTTGTTTGGAAGCACCCCTATAAAATCCGCATTTTTCAACCGATTTTGATTTAGTCTTTTTTGTTAGATTAAGTATCAAAAACAGTATTTGAGCACAAATTTTCATACCATAATAGCTATTTTCAAGGCCCTCTACGTTAATTTTTCTTTGCCAAAAAAGACGAAAGTATGTTAGGCATTTTTTTTTCTCAAATATGACTACACCACTGGATTCAGAATCATCACAAATGTAAACTATCAAAATTTTATAAAAAAAGTTTTATTAACAACAAAGTTATCAGCACATGAATTTGGAAAAAGTTGTTTTTTAATTAATTTTTTACTAAGAATGTAGACACATTTTAAAAATGGCAACATGGTAAACAAAAACTAGGACTCAAATATATTGCACTGTAAAAATTCGAAGCCGATACCTTAACCCGTTCTGGAGTTATAGCTTCTGAGAGTAATGTAAAATTGTGCTGATGTGACGAAAATACAAATTAACACCAAATAATACATTTTAATTATTAAACTACCTAATAATAATTGAATTCCACATTTTTGTAGCCTCGACTAGACCTCCGTTAATTTCCACACATTTCTCGTATCGTTTGCGACTATGTCTTAGCGCTTTTTTATTTCATGTGGCGTTATTCCAGCACACGCCTGTCGTAATCTGTCACACAGTTCTGCTCTATTCCTTGGACGTGTCTAATACACTTTTTGTGTCAAGAGACCCCACAGATAAAAATCCAATGTAGTTAAATCGGGCGATCTAGAAGGCCATTCGATTAACTCGCTACCGCGACTTATCCAACCATTTGGAAATTTTTCGTTAACCCACTGCCTGACAATCCTAGAATAGTGTACAGAACAACCATCTAACTGAAATATCAAATTTCTTCTTTCTGCTAGTGGCAGTTCGTCAATCACTGCGGATAACACCTTCCAAGAATTCCATGAAGTTATTGGCATTCATGTTACCCTCAAAAAAGAATGGACCTATTATCCTGTCTTTTAAAATTTCGGCTTCGAATTTTTACAGTGCAATATGTTTGAGTCCTAGTTTTTGTTTACCATGTTGCCATTTTTAAAATGTGTCTACATTCTTAGTAAAAAATTAATTAAAAAACAACTTTTTCCAAATTCATGTGGTGATAACTTTGTTGTTAATAAAACTTTTTTTATAAAATTTTGATAGTCTACATTTGTGATGATTCTGAATCCAGTGGTGAAGTCATATTTAAGAAAAAAAAATGCCTAATATACTTTCGTCTTTTTTGGCAAAGAAAAATTAACGTAGAAGGCCTTGAAAATAGCTATTATGGTATGAAAATTTGTGCTCAAATACTGTTTTTGATACTTAATCTAACAAAAAAGACTAAATCAAAATCGGTTAAAAAATGCGGATTTTATAGGGGTGCTTCCAAACAAAATGGGTCACACTGTATGTTTAAGTGTTCAAATGTGTTTGGAACTAATTCCAAATTTATGAAGTTTCAGGTTGATCATTCATACGTATATCTACAAAAATGGCGACCTTTTTTCTGCGCTGAAGTCTAAGAGTGATTTGCAAGATCGAGATTGAAATTGAAAATATCATCTAAATAGTCTCTACCCTTTCGAAAGCTATATTGAGTTTCTGAAAGGATGGAATTATCTTCATACAAACTGGACATACGATTTAGTGGAATAAGTGTGAATACTTTAACAGAGCAATTGATTAGCGACATACCGCGATATAATAGACAGGTTAGGTTACGTTATAGATTATACAGGTTGTCCAGAAATTCTCCTGCCAAACGGAAACTACACTTACTTGAGGTGTTTTTAAGTCGATTCAGCTCAAATTACCTTAATCCGAAAATGCTTCCTAAGGGAGCTAAGGCCCTTTGAAGGAAACGTCCTCATATTGTTCTACCCTTATCCAAAAAATCAATTATGATTACTCCATGGCAATCCCAAAAAACTGAAGCAGGAACTGTTCCAGCAGATTTTTGGACACGAAACTTCTTAGGTCTTGGAGAACCAGAGTGTCGCCATTCCATTGATTGTTGCTTTATTTCTGGATCGTAGAAATGTACCCAAGTCTCATCTATCGTAACAATTATTCGGTTTAAGGAGTCTACATCGTTTTCAAATCGAGCACAGATCGAACGCGATGCTTCTACCCTTGCACGCTTTTGGTCAACATTCAAACATTTGGGGATCCATTTGGCAGCAATTTTTCTCATGTCCAAATTGACGTGAACTATATGATGAACGAGTACGTATGAAATATTCAGTGCTTCAGATATCCGTTTTAGCCCGATTCGACGGTCTGATAAAATCATGTCATGGACTGACACAGAAACTGGCTTTCCCGATCGGTCATCATCTTCAATGGAAAATTCACCTCTTTTGAAGCTTGCAGTCCAATTTTTCACGGTCGCATACGAAGGACATTGATCACCAAGGGTATTAAGCATATCTTCGTAAATCTGCTTACCTCTTATCCCTTTTAAATACAGGTACTTGATGATGGCTCGATGCTCCAATTTTTCGATTTCCACAATTTCGGTGTACATTTTCTTTCTTCTAATTTATTGCGTAACTCTGGTTTACTTTTTTGACGTCAAACTTCATACTGACACGTCTAATAAGTTATTGTTCGTTGCTAGGGTAACGCAATATTTTGTTCATGCAAGGAACTGGTCTAGGCTAACTAGATATCAATACATCCTCGTATTAAAGTTTTTACCTACGACAACTAAATTCTTAATAATGCTGGATAAACTCTTTCCTAAGTGTGGTAAGTGTTCCAGAAACTCATAGGTTATTCATATTAATAATATTTCTGCTAAAACATTTTTCAATGGTGAAGCCTGATTGTTCTTTCGCGGGAGGGGCGAGAATTTCAAGATCTGTCAATGCCTAGATGTTTCTCTCGATGTTCATACTTCGTATATTGAACGTGTACCATAGATTTTAATCTTTAATAAACTACCCACGTTTAATAGTAGGATTTCTGACTGACCACTGTCAACTTAGGAAACACCTTCATACAATGGGGCTAGTGGACACACCTATATGCAGGATGTGTGAGAAGAAAAAGGAACTGTCAGTCATTAGTCAGAATTATGTGAGTGCCCGGAGTTATCATGAATAAGAGGTGTGTGTTCGGGGAGTCTTGTCCTACACCTGGCGATATCTCCTAGTGACCTGTCCACTTTCCTGGGAAGGACAGGATGAACGATAACCTTTGAGGACAACTCCTCGGGAAGACGGGCAATGGGTCACATGTGTCCTAAGTGCTATGGGCCCTACTCTATCAACCGATTGAACTCACTCTCCCCACTCTACAGATACAGAAAAGACCTTTTTTATACAAAACCTTCTTGTTGTCTTCCTTTTTGGATGTAAATCCTATATATCTCAAACCTAGATATAATACAGTGATGAAAAATAGTCATAAAATTATCAAATTATTGACAAAGCAATTCTGAAGCCTACGTACAATGCAGAATTCCGCACCTGTGTAGCATATAATAGTCATTCCTGAAGAAATGCTTTCCTCAATTTTCGGAACCTAGTGTCAGTATCAACCGATTAAACTCAACCTACCCACTCTACATATACAGATACAGAATCGACCTATCTTATATAAAACCCTTTTGTAGTGTTCCCTTTTGAATGTAAATCCTATATGTCTCAAAACACTCTCAAAGAGTTATAATACAGTGATAAAAAATAGTCATGAAATTATCAAATTATTGACAAAGCAGCTCGGTATATAATAGTCATCCCGGAAGAAACGCTTCCCTCAATTTTCGGAACCTAGTGTCTGTATTAACCGATTAATTCTCCAATAGTATTTCTTATAGATATTCCAATAACTGGAATGATGAATTTATTTCATATGGCTTTTTCTCATTGTACACTTACATTGTTGATACAAAATTGTTATCGATTTATTTTGTTGAAAGATAAGTACTGTCATTTGTTATTTACATATTTTCTTTATAAGCGTGAGTAATTGTAACACTTATGGAAACACGTCATTTTGTATCAATCCATCATTGTTTACTGAACAGGCCGGATATAGCATGCCCATTGCCCATGTTCCATTCATGTTGGGCATACATCTTAATGATAAACCAACTTAAATTGATGTTCTTAATCTATCACCATTAATATGGTACTATCATCAATCAAAATAATATGTTCAAGCATTCATTATACTAATAGGTATACATTCTGATTATTTTATGGTAATTATGGTCCATTAGTCATTATCAGAAACAATTTATTTCTTTTATGAATTATTCTAGTTATTTGGGGTACAAACGAATTAATAAAACTTAATATAAAGTGATTATAATTATTAACGTAACTGTATGAGTAGAGTAGGGAGGGTGAATTAGGCCCACAGCACTTAGGCCACATGTGACCCATGGTAAATCCTCCCGAGAAGTTGTGTCGCCGGGTCCAAGAATTATTAGTCCAGCCAGTCAGCAGTGCGTTTACCTTTGCTCCTGTCGTGCCCCTTAACCCACCTCAGGATAATATTATTATCTACCGAGGCGTTAGCCAAGTCTCGATGGCACTCTAATACTAGCCCTAATGTAACACGTTGTCTGCTATCAGTGCATATTACTATGTTTTTGCCAGAAATTCCTTTTCTGGTTAGTTCCTTTGTGGCAATTGAAATACCAGCCAGCTCTGTTTCAACCACGCTGGTGTTATTGTTATTAACGCATGAGGATTATATTATAATCATGTTATTTACTGCAAGCGCAGTTCTTGCAACTCCTGGGCAGTTCTTGGGGCTGGTCTATTTCTTCTGATACGATACCCCAACCCACTCCAGACATGTTCGATGGGTTTCATATCTATACCCATGCATAATTCCTACTACATCTAGATGTGGAATGACAATATTTGCAGCGTGGGGTATTACATTATCATCCACGAAAATGTCTTGCTCGGCGATAGTGACAGGCATAACAAGATTTTCGAGGATCTCCGTTGTGTATCCGTGAGCTGTTAGAAAGCCATTTACGAAGACCAACTTTATCAAATTTACGTCTTCCTCGATCCAAACGGAGGCATATATGTCTCCGTGACTCTTCCATACTCGTCGACGTCGAAATTTAGAGCCTACTAGAGTAGCGCGGAAATTGATAATATCTGTATCAATTAAGAGTTCGGTTTGTCTTTTGATACGACTACGTTTGAAGTAGGAATGTCCGATCACAAAGATCCAATATTGTCCATTCGCGTGAATAATAATACTAATAACAAATACTATATTGGGAACTAACCAATTGGGTCACGCCGTGAGGTGGTAAGAAATGACACTACTATGAATATACAACAGTTGAGTGGAAGCATGATGCTCACATCAATTATCAAGTATATGGAATTGTTTGATTGATTGATTGGATCAGCACACCAGTCAAAGGCTTGATGTCCTCGGCACTTCAGCCTTAAGGCTTTTTGTGCTCTTGGTTGTGCCGTTTATGTGAAGGGACCAGTAGCCCTTATCAGGCTCAGCAGACTTTTCACTTTCTTCTTGAAAAAATGTTCCCTTGGATATTCTAATCCTAGGAGTCTTTGTCTCCAGTGAGATAATGCTTCACAATCAAAGATAATGTGAGAGGCTGTTTGCTCCTTTTCCATGAACAACCGACAGATAGGTTCCTCCCTATATATGCCGATTGTATGCATGTGCTTCCTTAGAGGACAGTGACCGGTGAGTAAACCCGTCACTATCCTTATTTGGGCCCTGCTAAGGTTTAGTATTTCATTGGTAAGCTTCTCCGAGGGTTTTTTGAACAGGAGTTTGCTGTGTTCCTGTTTTGGCACGTGTCTCCAGTACGACTGGTGTTTAGTTTGAGTCCACCGAGATATACAACCACGTGCAGCAGTTTTTGATATCTCAAATACTGGTTCAGGACCAGTGAATGCTGTCTCAGACCCAAGCTTTGCTAGGATGTCTGCCTTTTCGTTTCCTACAATGCCATTATGCCCCGGGACCCATTTAAGAGTAACTAGTATATGGAATACTTCCAAAACATGGGAAATTAGAAGATAGTATCCGCTGTTCAGTTTGAAACACTCAGAACATATTAAATATATATATTTAAACAAAGGTTTTCCATCACTTTTAGATTTCAGGTGATAGTTAAGTTGCCATCAAACATTATTTTGGAAATTATCATTTCATTTGTATGACATTCTAATATCTATAAATAGTTGACTTCTCAACTTACATATCTGTAACAATAAAATAATGTTGCATGTTTACACTTTTCGCGAAAGACCATTATGCATGAACACACACAATATAGTAGTTCTGACATTGTCGACAAGTCGAAGGGGCCAAAAGTTATGTTTTCTATAAGCAATTTTATTCACTGTGGTTCTTTGGTTGAACCAGGTACCTACACCAAACAAAAACAATGAACAACTCAATTGAACGTCTACTGTAATCACTACATTCTTTGTATTTAATGAAAAGCTTTGGGAAATTTAATCTTTCTTGTGTGCACATTTTACTGTCAGTATTTTTAATAAAGAAGCTGTCACGGAAGGAATTTAATATATCAGAACGCCTTTACTAGAATGTCGGCCAAAATGATTACTGAAACAATGGAAAGGTGGTTGAAAAAGAGTTTAATTTTCAATCCCATGCACCTGAACACGAAAAAATAATTATAAAATAATCCTCAAACATAAACAAACGCCCAGCATCGAGCTTTGATGAAAGAAAAATAACGTTGAGCCGCGCAAACATTAACCTATGTTCATGGAAATCGTGGACATTTACTTTAATTCACGCCCACGAAATTACCTTGACATGACAGCTTTTAAAATGATTTACTAATAAGAGAGATACCAACTTTGTCACAGAGTAAACAATACTGTTATGTCGTGGTCCAAACCAATTACCCTACCTAGTGGTTTGTGCGTGGTGATCATAATCCAGTATAGATACTGTAGATGGTCAATTCTGCTAAATAAAGTATTAAAAACAAAAAAATACGTATAATACATATTAAAATATGTAGAAAAATATGTAGAAAAATGAATCTACTAAAATTGAACATAGCAAAAATACTGTTCATTAGTAAAACAATTTAATTTGTTTAAATCTTCATTATAATTGATCAAGTTGAATATTTAATTCGTGACGCGTTTCGCTAACACAGTAGCTTTCTCAAACGAGTGGAGGTATAATGAAAATTTTTTAATTTATACAGTGCATTAATAGGAAATTTTACGGATATTGACAAAAGGATTATAATCTATTTACATGAAAATAAAAAACAAAAAAGTGTCTAAATATGGGATTAACTAAAGTATTGAACAGGTTTACCTGGAAATTCATTTACAACAATCTTACCGGAAGTTTCTAGGTGAAAAGGTTTAATACGGGAGAATTGTTGGTGGTTAAGAAGGTTATCTGAATATTTGTTTTTATTGATATTAAGAGCTTCTAAAAGATTCAATTTCAGGGATTTAGTTTCTATAAGAAAAATTTGAAAATTTGAATCGAAAGTGTGTTGGTTTGCTAATAAATGATTTGAATAGTTGGAATCTAATTTTTGGTTATCATAGCTACGTTTGTGTTCTGAAATTCTAGTTTTAAAATTCCTAAAACTTCTACCTATACCTATAAATTTTATCACAGTTGTCATTACCACATTTTAATTTATAAACTCCTGATTTGTTTAATTTTGAAGATTTAGTTTCTGTTGAATTTGGATAAAATGTAATCGGTCTTAAAGCAAATACTCAAGTTTAAAGTTTCTAAAAATGATTTGATTTTTAAGGATGGTATTTCAAAGTGAGTTGAGCTTTTAAATTGGTTATTTTTGTTTTTATCAGAAGGAAATACTTGTTCTAAAGTATGTTTAAGTATCTTTTTATTTATGATATTGTCAATTAAATTTGGATCGTAATTATTATTAACTGCTATTTGTTCAGTCAGTATTTAATAGAACTGTTAAAAGTCTAAGTATCATACTATTGAAAGCTACTAATTTATGACTGAATGGATGGACCGAACTATTATGAATTGTAATGTCTGTATGTGATGGTTTGTGAAATATAGAAAAATCATGTTTATTATTTATATATATGAAATTGTGAGGTCTAAAAAGTTTAAAGACTTATGTTGTCCAATTTCCACGGTAAATTTGATATTTTTATGAATTGAGTTGATGTAAGTAATGCAGTTATATAATTGTCTAGTTGTACCGGTGAAGCAAGCTAAAATGTCATCTACATATCGGTGCCAGTACACAATTTTTTTACTAAGGGGGTGTTGCACTGTATAAATTGAAAATTTTTCATTATACCTCCACTCGTTTGCGAAAGCTAATGTGTTAGCGAAACGCGTCACGAATTGTGTATTGAACTTAGTTCAATTATAATGAAGATTTGAACAAATTTAATTGTTTTATTTCATCGTTAAGTATGGATCTTCATCAAGTAAAAACCTCATCTATTCAACTTTTCATTATTATTATTATTAATTGCGTTTATTAGTCTGTGAAATAGAAACAGTACTTAAAAGAAGCTGAGTCTAGCTAAAGCTACTCTACTTAACCTCATGTTTACAAAAAAAACAAATTACAAAAAACTTATCGCAAAGAAGAAAAAAATCACATGGAACTAAATTTGTGTTGAAAACAACCAAACGATATATACTAAACATAATTCAGAATAATTGCTGATGCGGCAAAATTTTTTTTTATAATTCTGTTCCAAGAAACTGATAGATTTAGAGAAATCCTATTAAAAACTGAATCTGCATTGTAGGTAAGTGACCGTTAAAAAATTGATTGATAACCTATATTCAGGCAGCATAAGACCATATAGATATCTGAGAGACAGACTATCGACATCATCACGAAATACCAATTTGGATCTTCAAAATATAGGATTTGACGTAACAACAATTCAGTATATCAAAGCGGCAAGGTTATATTTATACAAGATAACAAAGTTCAACCACCCAAGTTGTTTTATTTTACTTGATACCCGATTATATTTTCTAATACCAAATACAAATCGACAACAATTGTTTTGGATCCTTTGTAATCTAAATTTAGTAACTTTGTCTAAGCAAGGATAAAGCACCAGAAGCCTGTAATTGAGAATTAACAAGTCTATAGTTCCACAAAGGAATTTGCGTAATATAAAGTTTGAAATACCTCTACTTCTATGTAACTGACGTAAAACTAAATAAGATTATTTTACTGGAAGGGTAACAAATTTAATATTGTGCCATCATGCTTGGGATAAATTTACCTTTGGTGGCACTGAAGATGATCAGCATTTCACAGAAAATGCGGATCACTTGCGATATTTGAGAAGATACCAATCGGGATTTCCTGAGAAAACCTTTTTCTTGATTAAAATCATTACAATATACAGGGTGCGGCATTAGTGCGAGGAAGTTGAATAACTCACTTGTCGTGAAAGATATGAAAAAACTTTATTTAGATAAAAGTTAAGCATTACATGAGACCATACTTTGAAAATATTTTCAAATATACAGGATTACAGGCCCACCCATATTGGTGGTTAGGTTCAGCCTGCCAATATGGGTGGCTTTGTATATTTGAAAATATTTCCAAAATATGGTCCTATGTATGGCTTAACTTGGAATTGCAAAAAACCTCACTAAGGAGAGTATCCACCAATGGATAAACAATCAGGCGCTGTGCTGGTGGCATGAAACCCCAGGACAAAGGCACGCTAAACTATTCCTTAAAAGCCCTTCGGCCAAATTGTCACGCGACCTACTATGTCAAAGTCGAGAAACGACGAGGATGATGGTGGGTATGCTGACCGGACATTGTAGGCTGAGGAAGCATATCCATGCAATTGGCCTAGCAGATGACAGCCTATGTAGGTTTTGCCAGGAAGAAGACGAAACCGCGGAGCACATACTTTGTGAGTGCGAATGCCTAGTAAGGGTGCGGTTTCACCTATTCGGAGAAGAAAAACCGAGGGCAGAAAGCTATGCACGGAAGGCGGTATCCAGGCTAATAAGTCTAACAAAAAGAATAAAGCTAGATATCGAGCTCTAAGGATAGGGAGGACCACAATAGATCTGCAAAGGTCGCAGTGGGATAGGACAGAGAGCCACTCCATTTCTAATCCCATCTAATGGCTTAACTTTTATCTGGATAAAGTTTCTTCATATCTTCCCCACGACAAGTGAGTTATTCGACTTCCTCGCACTAATGCCGCACCCTGTATATGTGAAAATTTCCTTTCGTGATAATATATTGATTTGCTTGAAAAAATAAAACTGAATGATGCTATACTTTCTCCATCTCAACATCATATGCTTCAAAGGTATTCAATATAACTGTTCCAATATTGGCAAGTATATACAAAGAATTCATAACTTGGCAATCATCATTCTACATTCATCTACATTCACCAATTAATACAGAACATACCTTTGATGAACGAAAACCAATTGAGTTCATGGTTACCTAAGTTTCACAAGAAAAAACGAAAGATAAATATATTGTTATTGTTTCCATATAATGCAACTTCCCATCCTAACAGAATAATATCTGGATAACGGTAAGGTTTAGGTATAGGAAAGTATACATGAACGTAGAAATTTTCGTGATTTTACTATGAGTATTTTGCCATATACAGATAGTTTTCACTCGTCGTGGGACACACTGTATAGTCCTTGAGAATATCAAACTGATTTTTTTTCCGCCGAATACTACATGTACCAGCCAGCCGCTAAATCAGGAAATTGTACAAAATTTTGAAATTATATATCGAAAATTTTTGGTCAAAAGATTACTTATGCTCATGCAACAAATGCAAATGCTTTAATATGGACAGGACAGCTAAATATTAAAGTAGACCATTTAGAAAAACAACAAGAACATTCAGAATCTAGTTTGGAACAGCAACAAGAAAATTTGATATCCAATTTAAAAAAGAAAATAAGAAATGAAATAGTTAATTGGGAAAGGAGAATTCGTACCCAAGCTTCAGAAATAATTGAAATTGAAGTCACGACTTCATCCTCCTCTATAACTGAACCCGCCTCTCAACCAGGCTATTGAAACTGAATAAGAGACATTTGAAGACACTTACCGACCTGGTAACTAGACACTGCACCATGAGGAGACAAAATGGGCCTAGTTAGTGAACCTATGTACAGGAAATATGAACTCTTTGAAGAACTACCTACTCACATACTCTGCTTCTGCGAGGACATACATGTACTCAGACGGAAGCACTTTGGAGTGGAAATAATATAACCATTTTAACTACTGAAAATCCCCCTAGTCAAACTAGTGACCTACATAGAAGACACAAAGCTGCTGGAATGGAACTAGATAACATGGGAAATGGTACAAAGTGCCTGGGCTATTGAGCACAACCCAATCGAATGAATAAAGACCGAACCAGTCCCCATTCAAAGTACATTTTATCAAAGCCACTCCAACAAGACACTAAAATCACCCACATTTGATGGCCAAACAGTATGGGAAACATATCGACTCTAATTTGAAGCTAATGGTTGGACTGAGTGACAGATGGCAGCTGCATTAATACTGTCGCTCTGTGGACAGTCAGCAGCCGTTTTGCAGGTTCTTCCACAAACACTCCCAATTATGAGTCCCTCGTATAGGCTTTAGAGAGAGAATTATGTTGGAAGTATAAAAACCGTAGTAGACGCTAGTTAGTATTTGAGTATTAGAGATTTGAGTTCCGTGTAAGACATGTTTAGTATTGTGTTGTGAAAGTAATACGAAATTAGAATTGAATTATTGTTGAAGTTACAGTGAAAGAAATAAACAAAGTTGAGATAGTAACAAAAGTAACAATATTATGATTCCAACTACATCAAAAATAATTTACTTACTTTGATTATTCCAATTTGAGGTAACTTTAAATCGCAAAATGAAGTGAACTGTATATTTCAAACCAATGAATTATCTTTTACGGTTATATGTAATCAATAATTCTACTGAAAAAAGATACTTTGCTCCGCCATTTTATATCCAGCGAAACGGAAAATCGACATCTGCAAAATGAAATTCCCTCATCATACGGTTAGGAAAATTTCTGTACCATTTAGTGTCGTATTAGTAACACGGATGGCGTTAGTAGTATGTCAATTAGCCATACGATTCATTCATTAATATTCTTGTTTGGAAGGAATGAGAGAGGTAAGTATCAAAGATGCAGCCTCTTTTTTCAATTTAAAAAGAGATTACGAACCTAATTAGTTATGCAATTTACTGTATTCACAGATTAATTATGAAGTTCTGAAATTATAATTATGCTGTCATATTGAGATAAAATGTTTGTTGGTGTATAATTATGATTTTGTCAGTATATTATTATTAACTAGCTCATCTGACAAACGTTATTTTGCCATATTATGTACTTACTTCTAGAGAATATTTAGGATTTCATTACTTTTTTAAATGAAGCTAAGGGTAACCGCACACAATCGATTAAAATGCGACTAAACTGTTTAGTTGAGTGTAGTCAAAAGGGTGCACCGACTGCTTTTGATTGAAAAATAGAGTTGGTCCCCCGTTGTACTGTGTGCGTACTTACATTAGAGCTAATACCATTAGAAAGCCGACTAAATTGTTGTACAATTAGAAATCGACTGTGTTTCTATCAAAAATATGAGCTACCCCCATTAGGGTGGGCAAAAAAAATTAACTATATTTTTTTTACAACAAATACGTAAAAATGGGTTGCTAGACACATAAAAAAAATTCTCACCAAATATGAGCTCTTAATTTTAATAGGAAGATTCTCCGCATCGCAGTTTTTTATTTCTTTCTCAGTCCAATAGAAAAAAACTCATACCTCATCATTAATTGTTTGTACAAAAAAATTTTGTGGGAAATTTAAGGCTCTACAAAAAAAGTATCTTATATTTTTTCCGTAAACCTTACCATTTGAATGATTGAAGATTTAAGTTTGATTATTCTAAATCAAACGTCATTTTTGTTTATTAATTTTATAACCAGAAATGGCTATTATAAAGTGCGCAATAGAAATTTTTGTAGGAAATTAACTGCTCTATTAAAATAGTATCTTATGTTTTGGCGATTAAACTAAGCGTTCAAAAGATATTCATCATCAAACTTTCATGTATACAGATTTAAAGAGTTTTTGATTAAATAATCGAAAAATTTCAATTGAACTTATTATTTATCGCTTAGTTAATTATTTATTGATAAAAAAAATAAATATATTATGATTTGTTTCAGTTTGAGAAAAAAAATGTCCAATTTGTTATAAAAAAGTTTTTTATTCCAATTTTCAACTGAGTTATTAATTTTTTGTTGCAAGTAGGTTAGTTTTTTCGATGCTTTCGACAATTGCGGAACTAGCTAAACGTTACATCCATGCTCAATCTCTAAAGAGCTCTGAAGAGATGGGATGGAAGCAAGGGATGCAGTCCTTCCAGGATCACCCTGGGCGACGCTGGGAAGCTGGAGTCGAAAAAATATTTGGCGATGACCAGGAAAAACCTACGTTTTACAGTAGGATTTCTGACTGGCCACTGTCAATTAAGGAAACACCTCCATACAATGGGGCTAGTGGACACACCTCTATGCAGGATGTGTGAACAGGAAGATGAATCTGTCAGGCATGTCTTATGCGAGTGCCCGGAGTTATCGTCAATAAGAGAGTGTGTGTTCGGGGAGTCTTGGCCTACACCTGCCGATATAAAGGAGTTGCCTCCTAGTGACCTGTTCACCTTCCTGGAAAGGACAGGATACAAAATTTTGAAACCATCAAATATGCTGGTAATATTTCTAACAATATTTCAAGGATAATATCTTTAGCAACATAATATATAACAATTTATTTTGAAACAGAAAACAATGCAAGAGAAAAATTGTTAAATGTGAAAACAAAAATATCCCCATCAAAAAAATCTGGAATATATTATAAACTTAAAGGTTCACAATCTGTTGTTGTCTATATTGGTAAAACCAGTCGAAACTTTGGAGTGAGACGCAATGAACACACGAGCATACAGATTAAAACATCCAGATAAAGCCCACTAAGTAAAACATCTACTTGACACCAAACATTCATTAACTCGTCACACAGAACTGGAAATACAACATATTGATGATAAGAAACAAGAAAACTTGAAATATTTTCCTTCGCCCAAAGATTTACCCTTACAAGATTCCATTTATTTATTTTGAGAATATTTATTCACTTATTATCCATTAGCATTATGCATTTTGGAGAAGCACTTCCCACACTAACAACAACTTTTATTATTCTACTTTCGAAGTTACTGAAGCAAAAAATATTCCATTTGTTTTTCCTGAATTCCTGCTTATTTATTTTCAAATAAATACTTATTCTTATTATAAACCTTAAATGTATGATGTTGAAGTTTTATCATTTAACAAAAGTCTGCTAGGATATAATTCATAAATTAATTCGCCGGTAGGTATATTTGCATAAATCCAAACTACTGATTTAATTTCGAATAATATCTATTTCAGCGTAGGTATTTTAGAAGTGAATAAAATGTTTTATTTCCACACAACATCAAGCACGAACATGGGTTGCCAAAGTATAAGCAAAAACTCAAAAGATTTATACAGTGTACATCTCGAGATGTCGTGCAAGAACTTGATTACTAGGATATGATTAATACTTTTTTCTAATTTTTATCCATATGAATGTAATGTAGTTGTTGTATACAATTTTAGTTTTTAGCTCTTAAATTAGTCTTTCCTTGTATCTGTACCACACAAAAGTAATCTGGTTACTACGTAGTTTGTTCAGGTGTTTATTTTATTTTTTCGTTCATCTTGTTTCATATTGATCTATTTTTTAAAAAGTGTGATGAATAAACGCCACTACTACTACTCGTACTACTTTTTTGAACTTAGAGGTGCAAGGAATAATCTTATTTAAACGATAGAAATTCAACAAAAAATCAGGAAGTGATACGTTTGGAATAGAATTCATCAAAAATCTACTAAGCACAAAAACCATAAAGGCTAAGGTACCAAGTACTCGAAGCTTCTGTCTGGAGGAATTATATAATCAATCAAATATACAAGGAAAAAAAAAACTCACCAGTAACTTGAAGCATATAATAAAAATTCACAAATAAAATTCACATTGTAAGCAACCAAATGTCATTTTTGAACCACGACCGTTCTGTTCGAAAAGAGAGAAACTTTCCACGAAACAAAGTTATACCAGTATAATCCAATCTCGTGTTGAGAAACCTACACCAAAAGCAAACAAAAAAGCTTTTGTTCTTACCTATCACTGTAGATAAGCCTGACGTGAAGTTGGAGCTTGCTCCCGCTTGCTAGCGAGATGTGTTCATCACGTAACGATTCTGGATATACTATTAAAAGTCTGCTCTGAACACTTTGTTGTATAACAAACATAGTTTGGTTTAAAACTTCTTTATAAAATTACATGACTTGGAAAAACCTTTATTATGACATGCTACGAATACAGAATGTTTTCAAACAAAAATGGTTGATGAATGAAAACTTTTCTGAATAAAAATACACAGTTGTACTGATGCATAATGAGAGTCAAAATTTGACATCCCTCACATTTACATTATCACCACATAATTTCCGACAAATGCAACCGGAAGTTTAATACACATTCAAATTTCCATTCATAGATGTTTTTATCAATAAAATAATATATACCGGGTTATTTATTATACAGGGTGATCCGATGAATCTTGTAAATCGTCAATTATATCGAAATTTAATTTTTATTGACTATAGTCAGCCTAAAGGCTTATATTAGTCGCAATTGTACAGCTTGTTTCAGAACGCTGGTACATTTTTTTATGAAAAACCCTATATTTCACTTCAAATTTGAAATATTAGTCGCAATTGTACAGCTTGTTTCAGAACGCTGGTACATTTTTTTATGAAAAACCCTATATTTCACTTCAAATTTGAAATATTAGTCGCAATTGTACAGCTTGTTTCAGAACGCTGGTACATTTTTTTATGAAAAACCCTATATTTCACTTCAAATTTGAAATATTAGTCGCAATTGTACAGCTTGTTTCAGAACGCTGGTACATTTTTTTATGAAAAACCCTATATTTCACTTCAAATTTGAAATATTAGTCGCAATTGTACAGCTTGTTTCAGAACGCTGGTACATTTTTTTATGAAAAACCCCATATTTCACTTCAAATTTGAAATATTAGTCGCAATTGTACAGCTTGTTTCAGAACGCTGGTACATTTTTTCATGAAAAACCCTATATTTCACTTCAGATTTGAATTCCGATTGACTTTGCTGTTGCAATAATATAAGCTTGCAATAGGTTTATTAGATACGGAAGCAGGTCTAGTGAATTATGATACTAGACAATCATCAACAGACGTATGGCTGTGAATTATTGATTTTAAATTGTGCAGTTTAAAGTTTAACTCATTACGATTTTCAGGATCAAGTGGTCAGAACTTTCTAAATCACTGTATAACCTATTATGATGCTATATTGTTGCAATAGTGAAATCTAGCGGAAATAAAATTTAAAGTAGAATACAGGGTACTCCAATTGAAAAAATGTATCTTTGATCTGGCACAAAGTTCTGGAACTCGTTGTACAATTGCTACTAATTTTAAAATAAGAGTGTTCACTGTTTTTAGGCTGGCTACAATGGGTCAAAATTTTATTCAAAAACCTCAAAGATAGTGAACTTTATAGCACTAATGAATCACCCTATATATTACACAGCATTCATTGTCGTTGTTACTACATATAAAAAAGTTCAATTTGAAAGAGTTTTTTTGTTACACTAGCATGCAATTTTCAGGATACGTGAAATATAAATATAATTTGAATGGAATATTATGTATATTATTGAACTTCAAAAATATGCGTTACTTTGATATTAGGGAAACTAGTTGATATTGTAAATACATCTATCAGGAAAGTTAACATTTCTTACACCCTTACAATTTCGGGTATATATTATAAGATTTTCAAGTGTGCTTCAAAAATGACAATTATAATATGTGCTTTTGCAGCACAGTGAAGTGAGGGAAGGATAATTTCATAGCCACCACAAATTTAGCGGTCGATAATCAAATGTCCTGCATCTTTACTTATAATCCATTTGAACAGTAGAATATAAAATGCTCAGTATTATGTGCAATATTCGATATAGAGCCTTGAATTTCCGCTGAAATATAAAATTTCTGAATAAAAACAAAATTTGGATATGAAGAATGAACGCCCAGTGAATGGGATGAACACTAAGTGATATGTAAAATTTATTTTTGAAACGAATCGTGCTGAGTAAAGAGAATAATGCTTGAAAAGCTTCAGAGTACTGAAATATCTGATATGCCCCCTCTCTCCTACTCAGTACCCGAGCGAAGTCTCAGAGACTAGTAGTAGTAGTTCCTCCAGTCCTATTCCATTAGGAAACTTCAGGATATCCGCATGCTTATCACCTGATTGTAATTTCTCAGAAGTAACTTCTATTTATTCAGTCTCACAAGGTCTATTCGATGTAAAGATCATCCTTTTTTGTCGTCGATGTTATTCAGTTGCGTACCGCTACTACCGCCAGGCGAAGGTTACGAGGCCCGAAAGAGCCTATCGCTAGGTATCGGAAGGAGCCGAAATCCTGACCTGTAGAGGCCAACGCCATAGGGGCTCGATGTGTGTCTGTACTCTGTTTTGTCGTTTGAGGGAATGTAGTTATTTGTGAATAAATTTAGATTCCTATGTTTCCAAGTTTTGATAACTCTGTCTAAAAAAGAATTATTTATGTCTGCAGAAATATTACAGCAGACATATTCCAGCGATCTGTCTGCGATTTTTCCTTTAGAGATAGTCTCGTTGTGTATGTACTTAATTGTGTATGTAGTTAATATTACATTGTTGTCAAATATTTCTAAATAATGACAATTTGAAAATTATTTATGAAAGTTGACAGTTTACTTGGTACATCGTAAACGTCACTCACTAGATTAATCAATTATCTTCGAACTTTTTTTGACAATTCAACATATTTATTATACAGTTGCTTGGTCACTCACTAGATTAATATATTATTTTTGAAGTTAGTGAAAAAATTCATGTGGTTTTCCATAAAACTGGCTATAAAATGAGACGGGTTTTGAATAACTTAAATTTCATTTCATAATATGGGGTTTCACAGCAAGCAAAACTTTTTATCAGGAGTTACATTTTTCACTGAAACTAATATTTAAACATTTTTCACCTACAGGATACCCCATCCGTGTGGACGCTGTATAAGCATAAGTTCGCCTATCACTCACCTTCATCCACCTTTCATGAAGTTGAATCCACAGCATTTTTAAGAGTAAGTAGGTACTCAGTGGTTGAAAAGCACGCTAGTTTTTATGTATACAAAAATGAAGATCGGTAGAATTGGCAATTCCGTTTTAACCGTGAACTGAGCAGATAAAGAACCGACACTGCAATATAACTGACTGACTGACTGGGACTGCAAAAACTCATATAAAGTCCGCGGGGAAATTTTGCTGTCAAGTGTAGCCACCGGTGGTAAAAACATATTTTACAGAGAAACAATAGAATAAAGTATATTTAGATTCTCCTGTTACAATGCATTAACAATACCGTATAATGTAAATACCAAATCCAGAAGAATTACGAAACAAAATTTTTTCAGAAAAAAATTATTAAGAAGAAAGAATAATAAGCAAATCAATACCAAGCGTTAAATTTCCATTTTTCACCCACAGTGTGGCCGAAAAGCTGCTTTACCGATTTTTCCTTGAATATCAAAGCGGAAAGGGTTATAGACAAGTGGTAGGAATTCATCAAATTGGAAATATGCCTAAAATGACACTTATTTAAACTTGGTGAGCTGACAGAATATACTGGGCACTGCTTTCATCGGTCTTCTGCAACAATATTGGTTTACTCTGGTAACGACATAACTAAGGATATATCGAAGAATCTCTTAACAATAAGGTTGAGGTGGCAGATAAAATTTTCACAGTACAAAATGTTGTCCAAAACGTTTCTCATAGCTCTAATAATGTTGCTTCAATGTTCAATAATTGAACTAACTGTCAAATAACTGTAAATATAACAAATCGATTTTAAAAATGTATTCTTCAATGTATTGATATTTTCTAAATATAAATTAATTCCTTATAAACAATGTTTTTTCAATCATCTATGTAGAGCACTAATAACTGTAAGGAAGTTAATAGGAAATCTTGACTTTTTCCTCAAGAAATTTTGTGTGGAATGTAAAAATTTCCTAGCGATTTGCGGAAAATTATTTTCTTGAAGCGAATAAAACCAGTTTAATTTTTATAACCATAGTAATTTTTAATGAAAAATTCCTCTACAGACGCTTAAAACCGAAATGTCTCATTCACTTTTCCACTAAATTTTTTGCACAATAACTCTAAGTATTCTATTACAAAAACTTTTTCACGTTTAAAAAAAGGTAGGTTGAACTACTTATGGCTTAAAGCCGAGTCCACAAATTAACTACCCAAACTCTCCTTATATCGTCTCTAAGGTAACCAATTCCGAATCGATGCTGACACAAAAACTTTTTCAATGAACATTTCATTTCACTAATTGCACTGTAAAAACCCACGCGAGCGTTTGTGGCAAAAAGGAGTTATATGAAGTCCACAGAGAATGCAAGGACGAGTTACGAAATCCCATCAGGACTCAGTCAGGATTTTCTGCTATCGTTGTTTTCAAAAGAGGAACGAGAAGGGAATAGAAAAGTGAAGAGAAACAGAATTTTCTCGTCTCCAGGTTGAAATGGAACTTTTCATTAAATGGATCAAAGTATTAACCAATATTATGTTATTCTATTTCATCAATTTAAATTTATTGTATAATTATGTGTTAGCAGCTGTTAGTGATTTGGTAGCTTATTTCATATTATTCGGATGTCCTTAATTCCAATGTATTTTTTCTCCATAATGTTATGTAAGCCATACACGCAGGTATGCTACGCGACGACGACGACTGTAAACAAACAACTGACGTGACCTGCGCAGGCTATCGGAATCAATACACACACGCACAAGTACATTGTACGGTATCGAAAGAATTGATTTTCGATCTTGCACAGGTTTGAAAAAAGAGTACAGGTATATTCCCACACACGCTCATGCCTAGTCTGCCTACATGTACATTGTACAGTGCACAGGCCGGAGCAGGTAGACCGTAGGGTGTGTGGACGATAATAGATATTTGCGAAATAGTTCCTCTCAGACAACTTGGTTATACTGTCCTTAGAGACACAAGAAGCGGCCAAAATGGACAGGCAATTGTCTCGCAAAAACTATTGAAATATTCAAGTTTTGATCGCTTAATTTGAAATATTTTTGTGTTTATTTCACTGTCGCTTTCAAGTATTTAGTATCGCTACCTTAGCTACCTAAGGAAATTTTTTAGTTTTTGTCCCTGTAAGTTTTGAAAAATATTTTTTATTTTCTTGTTCCTTGTTCAATAGTTATGTTTATTGTAATGTTCTTTACAATACAATACATATGTTCTTTACAGGTGTATTCCCACACACGCTCATGCCTAGTATGCCTACCTGTACAGTGCACAGGCCGGAGCAGGTAGACCGTAGGGTGTATGGAGGGTATTAGAGGTCAAACCTGATTTCAGGTCAATTTAGTTCGTTCCAAACTAATCCAGTTCATTATATACCAAGTAATTAAAATTTTCAAAAAGAAAAAAAAAACAGTAAAGTGAAAATGTTATCTCTCCTTTCACATGCATGATGTGTGAATTTTGAAATTAACAATGAGTAGCCACCAACGTCACCGGATCTCTTATCAACTTTATTGTGGGTGCCGGGGCATAAAGGAATTGTCGGAAATGAGAATGCAGATCGTCCCGCAGAGGCTGAGGCTTGAGCTATTAAGTGCTTTTGCATTATTTTGTTTTTTCAGGATGAAAGTACTGATTTCGGAATAAAAATACCTTCGAGTCTATTGATTATCGAGCATAAATATTATATGTATAATATGAAATATACAGTGTGTGCTATTAAAAACAATTATGTATCAACGGATGTCGAAAGAATAATTATTTATATTCAACACTCTATAAATTTTTGAAAAATAATATTTTTCAAAAACAGTGTCCGTTCAATTAATCGCAAACCGGAATGGTTGGTTTTAAAATATCTTGTGGATATACCAACCCCGTTTGACTTTGGAGTGTAATTCAATATTCGGTGGTGCATATTGCACGGGAGGTAGTTGTTGCTCCTTAGTTGAACGGCCACTGTTTTTGAAAAATATTATTTCCCAAAAATTTATAAAGTGTTGGATATAAATAATTATTCTTTCGACATCTGCTGATGAATCACTTTATTAAATACGACAATATTACAGGAAACTGTAATAAGCTTTATTTTTTAATTATGTATGAAGACATTACTCCCAGGAGGTTCCTTCTGTTTATCCAGTTCTCAAGATGAAATGAAGTATATTGAAATTTGAATCGACCTGTCCCCGGATTTTTTCTCCAAATTGATTTTGTAGCTGGAAATTGATGCACTCCTCTCTTATTAAATGCAGTATAAAATGTAACGAATATCCCGACCAGCAGATCTGATGAAATATCAATATGATAACCAGAATTTCTAAAATTCATTTTTAAATCCAATGATTCGGAGGGTATGTAGTATTACACACAAAATAACTACTGCAAATAAAGCAAGCTAACGAAAATGAATTTACAATTCACCCCGAAAGTAACTTCGTTACAGCGCATTATGAATTCCAAAGACGTTTGTAAGTTAGCTAAAGTGAATGAAAACTCTCCGGTTGGGGCACAACGGGGAGTTGAAGATTTTGCATGTAGTCGAACGATATTCACATACATATACTGGTATCTGTTTTGCATATTTCTGCAATTTTAGCTACTTTGTTGTAAAACATTTTTATTTTCATTTAATTTAGCAACAACAATCACTTTTAACGTATTTTTTTTTAATTCTGCTTCTTATAATTTGGTTTGAAATCGTTGTGTTTAAAGTATGGCTAGGGAAACACTTTTGAACAATTAACAGACAGAAAAGAGAGGAACAATTGAAGCAGAAATGGCCTGCTACACAGATGGCTACAAAATCAAAGAAGGTGCACAAGCAATAATGAACAAACCCAAGTCGGAGACAAAAGTTCCACAGGGTACGTGAGGATATTCCAGGAAGAAGTTGTACCAATGCAGTAATGTGCAGTGTAGTTATTGAGTAATATTTTAATAAGACCATTGTCATATACTCCGTTAGCCTTTAGCAGCTTTAAAAGGAATCACATTCTTGCAGATAGATTCCAGGCAGGTTTGAAATTAATTGGGAGCCCCAAAAGAGTTGGTCTGTCAAAATAGAGTGTCCTCAATCAGAGCCCGAAAAGCAGCATGATGTGCTCCTGTAGATCCAGAACCATTAAATGAAATAGCCACAGCCACGAAAAACCAACAGCAGTACTTGGATTGAAAAGCAGTCTTGAAAATTGTGAAACCAGACGCCAAGCAGTTGATCAAAGAACCAAAGCCAAAGATCTACGTACTCAGCCAGGATAGGGAAACATACAGGTTCTGATTGGGCTACTGACAGGACACTGTAGACTAAACAAACAGATAAACACCGTCGCATTGGTAGACACAACTATATGTAGGAACACAAAAAAAAAGAAGCACACACACTCAGCTTTTGTGAAAGCTTGACTAGACCAAGGTTTTTGATAATAGGGGCTGAAAAAACACAACCGCAAACTAATAAATAGATGACCAGATAGAGGCTAGTAATAGAGACGGGTCTTGATAAGAAACTCCTGCTTAACATGAAGACATACACAATGGATCGTAATGAAGACGCTCATTGAAGTCTAGATCTCAATCTCACCCTCAGGGAATTGAAAAAAAAAGCAAAGGATGAACCATTGTCAAAGTGTGTATAAACCTAGTTCACTTCATTATAAGGCCCCATAGAAACTTATCATTATGATCCATGGTAGGTAACACCAGAATTTCTATACTGAACAATTAATATCTCCACCAGCTTCATGGAAAAACAAGTTGATAGTTGAGGAAATTTAGCCTGAGAACTATTTGCAAATTCAGAAACAAAACATCCCCAAATAGTTAATACGAATTGTTCACGTGTAATCAAAAAGAAAAACTTGAGGCTATCAAATCTATATTCAATAGATATTTAAAAGTGAAAACGATATAAAGCTCTGATAAACCAATACGCAATTATTCGGACTTCGTACGCCAAGAGAAATGTGATGTTTGGAATTATGTTCCAGATGTCAATTTTGATGTTACAGGCTAAGCAACTGAGCTTTATCACACCAATCAATCACCCTGTATAAAAACGAGTTCACGAGAAAAAGTTAATTTCAATGAAAACTCGCCTAAAGAGCCATTATATTCGAAATGACTGAGAAATAATTTTCTCAGCACAATTTTTTTATTCGTACTTTTTTTAAAATCCAGCCACAGTAAACAGTAGCTGCGATGGTTAGTCCTGGTAAAATTTGAGTGTATTATAAATAATTTACATAATCAGAGTGATCCCAAAGGCTGTACAGCTTTTTACATTTTTATTGAGATTAATATTCTAAAAACTTGAAATGTATTACTCCTTGGAGAGTCGAGGAGGGTGGAGCATTGTGTAAAATTTCAAATTCCATACTTCTTGGGTAGTAATGAATACTTTTATGCAGATACAACGTACATAAACTATAAATACTACAATTGAAGTGAATATCTTTACTTCTGTTCTCAATCACTTATCATCTACCTTTTTCACGACCCCTTTCTTCAGTTATACTCTTCACATACCATCTACTTATTCCCTCTATCCAAATAATAACGCACGCCCCCGTCGCATACCACAAAGTTGAGATAAAAAACACTTCTTGACAATTAAAAAATAGTCAAACCACATCTCATCCCTCTCCCTCTCATTATTCCGTTTCTTTTCTCAAAACAATACGTTTTCGAATTATGCAATTCGCTATTAGCCCAGTCGAGTTAGCTCAAAACCGGGCCAAGATTCACAAACATTTTTAGCTGCAAGTTTCCTTCAGAATTCGTTGGGGGCGGTCAATGGAGGTGGAGAAAAACTAATCGTGGACTCGAACGTATCGCTACAATGGCCGATCCAGCACCAGAATTTTTGCTGAAGACGATATCATACAAATGCAAAACGACATGTGGAAAAATGTGTGGTTGTCGCAAATCCGGACTCGAATGTTCCGTCTTATGCCACAGCTGCAACGGAGAAACGGGCGAAACCGTTTCAATTCGAAAGCTGCTGGATGAAGATGACCTTGGTAGTGACGAAAACCTTTCAGAACAAGTCACCCCCGACCCTCCTGAGCTTCCGGACGAATTCGTCGACCATTAAGAGGAAGAACCGAACGACGAAAACTTGGAGGAGCCATCGGCTAAACGTTCCAAACAGACGTAGTTGAAATTTCGAAAGACTTCTAAAAGTGTATTGAAAAGGAAATAGCTCATTTTTTCAATTAAAAAGAATTATACTGTTTGATAAACTGATTATTCACACACCTCTTTTCGTGAACGTGCATCCCAAAAATATAAACTTTAAAAAAAATCGGAATCATATTTGTACCAAATAACATTTCCAATACATCAAATTTACAACGACAATCAGCAACAAAAAACAAACAGAAACACGCGATAATAGAATACTTAGGTTCACCCCCAACTCTTCTTAGGTATAAATCGAGAAAAACCGATCCAACGAAAAATTTTATGGATATCAAAATTGTAGGAAATTTAATTTTGAACAACTTTGTTAATCACAATTTTTCTCGTAAAATTGAAAATAAACGAGTTATTCTATAACCAAAAATTCACCCCCTCTTTTCGGGTATAAATCGAAAAAAACGGTCCTATGAAAAAATTGATAACAATCAAAATTGTAGGAAATTTAATTTTAAACAACTTTTGTAATAAGTATTTTCCGTATAAAATTGAAAATAAACGAGTTATTCAAGAGACAAAAAATAACCCTCCAAATCAATATGACGGCTGCAACAAGTCTAGTACCCCAACTTTTTGAATGTAGACTACCAGTGACCGCCTCCAACGAATTCCGAAGGAAAATTACTGCTAAAAATTTTTGTAAATCAAAAATACCAATTCGATTGGGCTATATAACGATCTGCGCACCACCCTCTCTCTCGGGCCAGCCACTTGTAACGGACAATTCTAGTACCCCTCTCGGGGAGAACGAGACTAGACACAGAAAGAGCAACAACCAATTACTATCACTAGTAATTTTTAACAAAACGCATTAACTGCCAAAACCAGCAGAAGTACCGGCTCTCAAGTTTTTCTACTAAAATCACTATTATAGATTGATGATGTACATAATTTAGTATTAAGTGTAAAGTGTAATCAGTTCCAAAATGGTGTGGGAATGCCTAGGCAAACTTAATGAACTAGGCGAGAACAATATAGTCACCTTACTGTGGATTCCAGGACACACTGGAATAGAAGGAAACGAAATAGCAGATGAACTAGCAAAGAGGGGGAGTGAAATACCCTTTTGGGGGCCGGAACCTTTTTGCGGAATCAGCTGCAATGTAATATTGGAAGAAATAGGTAAAGCCGAAGAAAAGAGAAGATCTGACAATTGGAAAGATCTAGTAGGGCTTAGGCAATCAAAGATTCTTCTGGGTGACTACAACCTGTTGAGATCAAATGAATGCATAAGTCAAAGCAAGACTGCACTAAGAGTTTTAACAGGAATCCTAACGGGACATTGTCGCCTGAATGGACACCTTAAAAAGCTCAAAATAGTGGAGGAAGAAGATTGTAGATTTTGTGGAATGAAAGAAGAAACCTCCATCCACATACTTGCGAACTGCACAGTATTTCAGAATCCTAGGGCACAGTACCTGGGAGACTACTGGATAGAAGAGGGACAGTTACCTAAGTTGAGGCCTGCAGATATCCTAAAATTCCTCCGGGAAATAGGACTAAAGGAGCTACTAGTATCTGAGACTCTCCTCAGAAACTAAGTAGAAGTAAGGGGGCACAATAGATCTTTTAGGTCTCAGTGAATGTTACCCCAAAATACATACATACATACATACATACATACAAAGTGCTAATTTCAACTGGATGTAACACGTGTAGTGTCAAGTGTACATGAATATCTTGATGTATTTGTTTTATGGACAAAATTACGTAATAAATTCAACATCAAAGATTTTTATTCACCAGCCAACCAGTCCACATTAACAAAGAAAGCAGTATATTTCTTCACCCTTGCTGCTGTTTGGGTCAAATTTGGTAATTGAAATTTAACTTCCTTCCTGCTGACAGATTGATCTGAAATTTGGTACTACCACTCGTAAAAGTCTATATTGTGAAGTAACTTGACTTGAAAAAAAAAGTGATAATAGTATTCTGAATATATGCTTAGAATGTTCGGCATTATTATTTATGCTTCTTGAAAATTAAAATAGCTTTTTGAAAGTGAATCATCTCAAACTGTTTTTATGTCGATTTCAGCGAAGATATCTATTCTTGCTTTATTCTCTCAAATTAAACTGTTTTGTATGTCTGAGATTGTTAATTATTCTCTCACTAGATTTTACGTAATTCCGATCGTAATAAATTATTTTATTGCGAACGACGTCTGAGGGAAAATGATAAATTACAAAGCAGGTGAAGTTGAACAAGGTTTGGCGACATTAATCAATTTTGAGACTGATCGAAAATATCATTAGAGACAATTTTATTTGCGTTGCAAACAAGTGTACAAAGAAGACAGTTTCAATGAATGTTTTTGTGCAATTTCTCGAAACTCATTTGCTCACTTTCAATACAATCTGATTATTAAGAAATTAAATTCCGTCATGTCTCCCAAAGCATCAATAATTTTTCATCACACTTTAATTAGGAAAAATTAGAATTGAAAAAAGATTATTGTTGTATACGTTTTTAGGTTAACTTACTGCTGCAGTTTTTACTTGGCTGGTCCACAGACTAGCTGGTAGTTCATGAACTAGCTGAATAGTACGCTGAATATTTGATATAAATGTTTAATATCCAAGCCCTTTTCGATACTAGATGCGTTCCAAACTTGAAACTCACTCTGTATATAGTTAATTCCGATTTTTTGAAATGTAGATTGGATATTCATATAATATATGTTTACAGTAAATTTTCTTATGATATATTTGAGCAACTTCCGGTTTACTCGCTATAAAAGTGATTTGATCATAGAAGACAATAAAAGTTATTTTTTGAATAGGAGACACCCTGTATATTGATTAACATATCTAAGGGCACATATTTTCACTTCCTGATTCTACCTTGATGTTTGGAAGCGGTACAAGAAGAGCACGGAGAACTTTGGGATAATGTGATGATTCAGAAAGTCGCAAATGTCATAAACACAATTTTATTATCATGTACGGTTATGAGTGATGAACAATTTAGAACGTGCTTTGGAACATTCCCAATGAAATATTCCATGTGTGTGTCGTATTGGTCTATATAAAAATATATCTTTGGTGGTAGCAGGAGAGACCTTTAAGAACTTGTCTTGACACTAGAAACTTTGTTGAAATCCTTCGTCCTGTGGTGCCGAACTAACTCTTTCATAGTAAACATTGGAAAAACTGAATGTATTTATTATCGGGTTTACAGTAGTATTACCTAATAGTAGACAGCTTAAAATTCAGTATGAAAATATATGTATAACGTCTCAAAAATCTGTAAAATTTTAGGTATTTTTGTTGATTAAAATAAAAATTAAATAAATCTTACTTCGCAATATCCAGACCTAAAAACTCGCTACCATTACATGCTGTATTAAATGTTTACTATAGCCTTGTGTATAGTCATCTTTTATTCAATGTTGTGGTCTTTGGGAATGCTCCAGAAGCAAATAGAATTTTTATAGCACAAAAAAGAATTATCCGAAATATATTTAATATTCCACGCATGGACTCATGTAAACCCGTATTTTTGAAATATAGACTCTCAGCTTTTCCATGCATTTTTAAGTATAAAACTATTTGGTACATTAGAGACAATAATTGTGATAAACTGAAACGACAGTCGAACCATCATAGTTATGACACAAGATATACAAATTTGTTAGTTATTACAAAGCACAGAACAAAATAAATTTGAACTGTCCCCTTATTTCAGGGCATTAAATTGTATAATCATTTACCCATAGAGTATAAATCTGGCACCTATCAAGAGAAAAGTGGAAAATTTGTTTGTAGAGATAGCTTATTACAGTATTAACGAATTTCTTTGTGATAATACTGTCTAATTTTATGTGTTTGTTTCTAATTACATTAACTGACATGACCTATACATTTGTATGTTTTCAAGGATGAATGAAGTTTAAAAGCTACTCACTGTTTCTTTCTAGCTATATAAAAGACATCCCTGGTATAAAACGAAAACTCCAACTGTTATGTTTAGGTTTTCTTATTATAATGGTATAATCGCAGAGTGGGATAATTATTATAATAAACTATAGACGATATTCAAGCATGGTGTTATTGCTTCTGAGATATTGATTTTATGTCAGCTGCACACATAATTTAAGACGTTGCCTTACGTAAGCCGTTCATAACCACCCGTAAAAATTCGTTCCTATTAAAGAAAAAGAGTTTACTTAGTAAGTGTACAAAAATATGCGACACCTGACTGTCGTAAAATGAACATAAATTTTTGGGGAGGTTTGTTTGGTAAAGGAGTCCGCGCTTTTTTTATGACAAAGTGGCGTTCCGTCAAATGTTATAAATTGTGGATATGATGTTGTACTCGACTTCTTGACCAAAAGTGTCCATAGGACCAATTGTATCCTATGACTAGTTTCCGATGTACAGGGTATTAAAGTTGGAAAATCCTTGTTTTTCGTGATCACGTAAGTTCATTTTGCCAGTATATATTTGATGACACTACAATAACTTCATCAAACATTTGTAAAATAAACATCCACTTACTGTCAGAAGAAATGAATAAATTAAGAATGTAGGCTAGATCAAACAAAATAATTAAAAGAAAACTAGCAGACGGCTTCTGTACCAGTAATCAAATATATTTCTGGAAATCTTGATAAAAATGACTTTATTGAAAATCAAAATAGTTTTAAAATAGTGCATTTAAACGAAAATGAATCAATGACTGAAACTTCAAAATTGCACACGTTTGCAGGAATGATAACTCAACATTGGCAAACAGATTCACATCAAACACAAATGTAAATTATTATTCATATACAATTAGAACGAATTAGAAATTTAAGAATCTTTAAGTATTCAAATTTACTCAGAGCAATATCATTTAGTAACCAATACATTTTATTCTCATAATCAAATTACTTCAAATATTACTAAAAATATAATTTGGTGTTCACTCCAAAATCTTTATGTATTACTCTTAAAGTACCTATATTGAGCATTTTTCCAAAATTATTCTAATTCGCAGTAAAGAAAATAACATCCTTTTACCCTCATACACATCTGTCCACTGGCCACTGTCAACTAAGGAAACACCTCCATACTATGGGGCTAGTGGACACATCTCTATGCAGGATGTGTGAACAGGAAGATGAGACTGTCAGGCATGTCCTATGTGAGTGTCCGGAGTTATCGTCGATAAGAGAGTGTGTGTTCGGTTAGTCTTGGCCTACACCTGCCGATATAAAGGAGATGTCTCCTGGTGACCTGTTCACCTTCCTGAGAAGGACAGGATGGACGATGACCTAGGAGGACAACTCCTCGGGAGGATGTACAATGGGTCATATGTGGCCTAAGTGCTGTGAGCCTACACTCACCCTCCCTACTCTACAGATACAGATACAGATACCCTCATACACATTTATAATAAATTCAAAGGGATCAACAAAATGGACTAGTGAAGAATGCAAGAAAACTTTTTCACTTTTGTATTGTGGGAAAGAAGACAACTGTGATTTAAACAACCTTTCGCTCTGCAACTACGCTCGTCTGAAAAGACTGCAAACAGACATTCAGATCATTAAAAATATCAAAATGCATATTAGGAAACAACGATTGCTTTGAATCTATGTAAAAAACCCTACACATATTCAGTAAGTTGAAAAATATAAATATTTTTTCGTAAACAATTTTTGCTAAACCAAGTTACTTTCAAATTTCCAAAAAGGAATTTTACTAAAGAAACAAAATTGCAAGCCAGAAAATTTATGATAATACGTTACTTTTTGTATCTACAAACGTTTTCTAAATTTTTTTTTTGTAATTGACTTTCGCTTCACCAAACTATTAATTTTGAAAAATCAAAAACATATATTTTCACTAGTGCTTTCCGCTCAACTAAACTTTCTGGTATTATAGATATTGTAATAAATTAAATTGAATAATAAACTGAATACATTTGAAAATAATAATAATAGCACTCACCCTTTTAACGAATCATGGTGCCATTTTCATCCCAATACCATTTGGACTCCACCATATTTCCCATTAACCATCACTAAAAATCCGAAATCGACCATTTCCATTTACCGACCGGCGATTGCCACCACATTTATCTCTTAGTCAAAGGCATACATCACATAGCTTCCCTACGATACTGACTCTAAGTCCACTACGTTAGAGCAACCTCGAGCCAGTACCTTTGTTGATAAAGTGAGTCTATAGGTTTGTTCGTAGAGCGATCACAAACGGTTGGAAACTGGACGACTCACGCGCAGTCAATGAAAACCGTTCACAGAGAGACTCAGCGCATGAGTTGTTCAGTTAACAACCGTTTGTGATCGCTCTACGAACAAGCCTTTTATTGTCACAAGGAAATTTCTGTGATCAGATTCTAAATATATATTATACAGATATACAAAAATTTGAAAATTTGTGTAACCACAAAAAAACTACTCAGTTGATGAAAAATATTTTTGATAAACAGTGAAATGTGAAGAATTGGAAACACCCGAAATAATAAATTGTTGACAGTTGTCTGGAAGATCTCGTTGTACCTAGTGCGTTCTGGGAGTTTTCCAAAAATAATAATTTTCTAATGAAATTCTTGATAAATATGCTAGACTAAATAAACTCTGAATTTGAAAAAAATTGGACTTTTTAAAATATTCCTGTTTCTGAGATGAATTGTGGAAATATTCACTTCAAATCAATTTTTTTCATTAAATATATTTTATTTATTTAAATTATTTTATTTTTCTTATTTCAATGAATTATTGTTTCATTTGATAATATATTATGCTAGACCAACTAATTTTTGTTTATTCCTGTATTGATTAATTTCTAGGTATTTTTATTGGAAAAAATTGAATTAAGTTCAAACCAAGCTATTGACCCCCAGAACGTTGCACCAGAAATCCTTTTTTCTTCCTAAAATATCCTGAGCTGTCTGGAGCAATCGGTTGTACCTAGGGAATTTTTGCAAATGTCTTAATATTGAAAAAAATATAATTTTCTAAGGAAATGGTTAATAATAGTCCTAACTAAGTAAATATTTTGAATAACCGAAAAAAATTTCTAAAAGTTCTCTTCACCTTAGTTCAATTGTAAAAAAGGTTTTTTCCAAGCAGATTTTTTTTATAATCTACAATAAATTAAATAATATTTTTTAATATTCTTGTTTTGATAACTTCATATTCGAATTTAAAAAAAATTAAAATTTTGTTTAAATTTCAAATTATTGACCGATATGCTCACAGAACATGGCTACATGGAAAAACTCCACCTGAAAAAGAAGAATCATAAACAAAATCCACATAAAAACATCCTCATGCTGGGGTGTTTCCAATATTTATGTAATGTTATTTATGTAAATAGCAAGAACATTTCAGGCATACTATTTAAATAACAAAAATAGAAATATACTTATAAAATTGGAAAAATATATGTGTAAGAAATAAATCTATTTATGACTTCAAGGAGAAGGAACACTGAAGATGATCAAATGGAAATTTTTTGTAAACCTGAATTTTGTAATTTTCCAGACTATTTTTTTGGATTTTTCGTATTTGAAATACTATTTTCAAAAATATTTCTATTTTTGTTATATATTATCTCACAACAGGCTCCTACCTTAAGGCATATCGCTTTTCACCAACCAACCGTTAAAATCTGTGGAAAAAAGCAGATTAAAGTTTTTTGTATAAAATAAAACAGGTAATTAGCAATATTACGTTAAAAAATTATTCGGTTTCTGAGACTCCCTGTATTTTATGATCTAATATAATCAAACATTATTAGGGATAGTTTGGGAAGCATTAGAGAAAGCAGAAACTGACAATAATTCTCGTTACGGTGAGGAATCTGAAGATTGACCTTCCTTCAGCCGTCTTGTTACCAAACGAAAAATTTTAAATTATTTATAAACACTAAAAATGCTTATTTTACACATAAAATTGTTTAATAGTGGATGTAGTGGCTAGAAATTGCATACTATACAGTTTTTAAACCTCTTTTATATTGAAATCTAGTTTTCATTATGACGTCTCATAGGAGTCTGTAACATTACAAGAAAAACACAAACTTAGCGATTAAAAACGCATTTTAGAATATTCAAATCTATGAACCAGCACTGTTGACACAATTATTAAAAAAAATTAACTTCAGTACAATTAATTATTATAATTTTCACTGTATTTTAAATTGTAGCTGCTTATTCATGTTAAGCTGACTGAAGGAAGAGACCCTACTACGCAGGTACGTAGAACTGCTTAAAACACTTTTTTGCGTAAAATGTTTACTGACAATTTAAGAATTCATCGACTTGATATTGGAATGTTTTTACAAAATATAAGAGAATTACTTCCGTTATATAAATATAAGTTTATATAGGCACATTTTTGATGAATTAGGTGAGATTATTGTAGTTTTCTTATTATTTTCAGATAATAAAATGTTATATGCAGATAAAGTAGCGTTTAAATATTATTTGAGTTCATCCATAACAAAAATATCGTAAAAATCTCCTTACTTCATAATTAATCTATTAAAAATCAAAGTAACCAAAATCAAATTAATAAAATATCGTTTTTACTACCATTTACATAGCTAAACGCTAAGAAAATAGAAAAAATAACCCACTATGCATCTATCTACATCATAATTTGTAAATGAAACTGTTCAATAGAACATTAAGTGTAAAAAATTATGTTATTCATAGTTTTTAAGCTTATTTTAAACCTTTCTGTTTATTCATTATAGCCGAATTGAATAATATTACAAGAAAATATAGACTTACCGGATATTACAGTAATTTCCATCATTCAACGGTATAAAACTGCACGATTATTCACGCTAATACACATCCCTCAAATGATTGTCGCTTTGTTTTAAATTGTAATAGTTTCGACTTGTTCAATAACCAACAAAAACCGTAGACAAACTGCGCAGGACGGAGTTATTAGTAACGATACCTAAGTTTTTGTTTTAAAACCTTTTCTAAGAAATAGCAAGTAGGTAATCCAGGGACGTCGTTAGGAGACTTTATACATTCAATGTTTTTCGAAATTTTAAAGATATATATAAGTAACCAGAAGTTAGAATATTATTATGTTATTTCTCTAATATTCCACCAACTATCAACTGTATACAGAGTGATTGTTTTTTGAAGTCAATGAATAACAATATTTATTATTCTTCACAGATCTATAGTTTTTTTAATAAAATATAGTTCATGCAGCTTTCTATAGGTGCAAGAATTTTTAAAATATTTAAAAATTTTGTACACTTGTCAAGGACCAATGACAATACGATATAGTAGTGAGATATAGGGTCTTCCATTTATAACGCAACCTTTAAGCTCGACTCTTACTCACTTTAAACGCCCAGATTAATTCGAATTTTTTTTTGTACACTTGTCAAAGTCCGATGACAATACAATACAGTAGAAACGGTGGAGCTTCACCATCACGTCACGACTGTTACGTCAGCAACAATATTCATATGAATCAAATCAAAACTTCTGTCAACCTAATATAAATAATCATTATGACTAATATTTCAAATGTCGGCCTTTTTAGGAAAATATTACAGCGGAAAGGAAAAACTTGGATGGAAGCTAAAAAACTGGCCGCTGACAGAAAGAAGTGGAAAGTTATTGAAGAGTGAAAATATTACTCTACACCACAATGTGGTACAAGAGTTATGTGACTATAATATAGTATATATTATATATACAGGGTGGCCGTGAGTAAGGGTCCAATGGGGAATGGGAGATTCTTGGCCTAAAAATATTACAATCTGACGCAACTTGCTGTAATAAAATATTGATGATAAAAAAGGTACAGGGTGGCAAAGTTAAAATGTTAAAAAACGTTTCCTCTCAGTAAATTGGAAGATTTTGGAAATACAAACACAAAAATTTAGAGATAAAGGTCTTAGGGGTCTGAGAAATCATAATTTTATATTCGTTTGGATGTATTTTCCAGAGGGCGCCATTTGAGCTATGTTTTTGATGTTACTGTGCGTTTAACATTTTCATCGTTAACGCTATCTCGTTTTTATTAAAAAATATTAAAATAACAATATTTTTGCGACAAAAAGGTATACTTACCATTAGTCTCAGAAGTTATTAGTTCTCGAGATATTCGCACTTTAAAACGCTCTACAAAATTTTCATTTTATTTATCAGCACTTTCACGTATTAATAAAGCAACCATTTTGAAATCAATAACTTTTAATAAAAAAAAACAATTTATTCATAAAAACAACAAAATTTGAATATTATTTTACAGTAATTGTTCAATATGTCCGCCAATATGTTTGATGAAAGATCGCCTAATATTAAATAATGTCATTGGTATAAAGAAATTTTTGGCTGATCTGATCTTTTGCCAAAATTTAACTCGACCATTTAAAGGGCTTTGGTAAACTATTTCCTTTATTTTTTCTCATATACTTAAATCCAAGGGGTAATATTCAAGGAAAAGGAGTCCCAGGTGCTAATGAACAAAATAAAAATTATGTGAATACCTCGAAAACTAGTAGCTTCTGAGACTAATGATAGGTATGCCTTCTTGTCGCAAAAATAATGTAATTTTAATATTCTCCAATAAAAAGTAAAGCGTACAGTTACACCAACAACATAGCTCATGTGGCGCCCTCTGAAAAATGCATTTAAACGGATATCATATTATGATTTATCATGCGTTAAAACCCCCATCTTCAAATTTTCACGTTTGTATATCCAAAACCTTCCAATTTACTGAGAAAAAACATTTTCTACATTCCAACTTTGTCACCCTGTATCTTTATTACAATCAATATTTATTAAGCAAGCTGTACCAAATCGTGATATTTTGAGGCCAAGAATCTTCCATTTCTCTTTGGACCATTACTTACGGACCACCCTGTATATAAGTTCAACATCATATGATAGTGCTATTGCAACAAGCTTCTTCCATCGGTACTATCTTCCCTTTCTTATTCAATCCCTGTTAGGCGATTTTCAAAAGTTGAATATTTCTCCGAAAAATGGAACTGCCAAACCAATAATTTCGATGAATATGCAGGTCTTTTGAATATTCATCAAGACTTGTATCAAAAATTTTATATTAAAAGCTTATATTAGACGAGTTTAATGAAACTAAACACTCTTCCCGGAAATCTGTGCACGAAATATAATTTGAAAAGTTTAATATCGGCTGATGGACCGGGTTTATATTTAAAATTAGAAATAACATTTTCCGTCATTATAGAATTTCAACCTGAAGAGAGGGATTTTAAATTAAATTCTTTATTTCAAAAAATTGCCGCAATTGAACGAATTCGATTCATCCTATCGCTAAATACGACGTAGAATGGAAAATTCCCTGCATAAATATTGGACAAGCTTGGCGAGTTCGGACGCTCTACTTATTAATGCAACGAATAAAAATGTCCATATATACTAACTTGACGGGTAGTCGATATTTGGGGATTTGCAAAAATTCAAATGAACAGTATTAATTCCTATGTGTGAATGAACCGGAATTTATGCGGTATCTACCAGGTGTGACTAGCTTTAGCTTAGCAAAAAATTCCAATTAGAAGTACAAGGGAAATAATTATTGAACGAAACCAGTAATTATCAAATTCCAAAACAATGGTAGGAAGAACTGGAGAAAATAAAGATGACAGTTTTTTAAGCTAGTCGCATCAACCATATGGGCTATTAGCGACTCGGTACTCTTAAGGCAGCCATACACGTTAGGGTTTGCATGATAGTTATAACCTTATATGTATAAACGAAATGCGTGTGTGTGACAAAACGGTTGAGTTATCCTCGCATGTACATATAACCTGACGAATATCAAAATTGATATTTTATGCCGCTTGGTTAAGGCAGGCAAATCTGAGCGTGTGTGACAGTCGCGCATGCATGCATGTCTAAACTCGTTAAGTTATCAATTCGAAATTGTCTGCAACGGTAAAGGATGAAACGGTCCACAGACGCTGCAATTTGTAGTACAACTTTGGTTGATCCAACCGTTTGACCGATAATTGCAAAATCTTCCTCCCTAAGGTACTATGAATTTAATATTTTTTTTTATCAACCAATCAAAATGTTCAGGTTTAACCTCCACTTACATGTTGTGATTTGCTGGAAGTCTTCAGCTTTTCCTTTTTATAGAAGGTTAGTTTCTATAGTCTTATAAAATAATTATCTGTAATTGGAATAAATCACTTATTCTTGGAATTTAAGATATCCTAAGCTTTTTTCTATTCGATTGAAGGAATATTAGCTTATGGCTACGCCAATTTCTGGTTTAAATGTTTATTCAAATGAATTAGGAGAAAGGATAATAATAAAACCGGATTTTGGAAGGAACTAGATCGATGGTACCATGCAAAGACGAGGACTCTGCAATGATTAGTTGCCGATTAACCACTGATAAAAAGGAGTTTTGTAAGCCGATTCAATGTATAAACCCAAAAATAGGTACTGGAATGCTAAAAATGTATAACATTATTATTATCTAATTAGAGTAGATGCAAAGTTTATCAATTATGAAATTAAGTACGAAACTACCACTCGGAAGATAATTAACGCTGATAAATTGGAAACTTCTTATTTTATTGAGAATGCTTTGAAGTTCAACTGGAATTTAGGAGATGAATTCGAGCTGACGTTTAAGCTTCTCTAATACGAGTGATTATATATAAATATCAATGATGAATAATTGAGGTAGCATCAATATAAGGGTTACAAGCAAGCAGTTTAGAAAGAATCGTGAACATCTTTTTTCAAATGTCGACTTGTATACAGTCTCACACTATCTATGTATATTGGAGGTTACTTACTCGATTTCTATATAATTATGTCGAATTTACGGAATATATTTTGACATACTGCTGCTACTGCTTCTGTGTCTGTGGAAAAGGGAGGGTGAGTTAGGCCCACAGCACTTAGGCCACATGTGACCCATTGTACATCCTCCCGAGGAGTTGTCTATTTAGGTCATCGTCCATCCTGTCCTTTCCAAGAAGGAGGACAGGTCACTAGGAGACATCTCCTTTATATCGGCAGGTGTGGGCCAAGACTCACCGAACACACACTCTCTTATTGACGATAACTCCGGGCACTCGCATAAGACATGCCTGACAGATTCATCTTCCTGTTCACACATCCTGCATAAAGGTGTATCCACTAGCCCCATTGTATGGAGGTGTTTCCTTAATTGATAGTGGCCAGTCAGAAATCCTACGGTTAAACGTAGGTTTTTCCTGGTCATCGCCAAATATTTTTTCGACTACAGCTTCGCAGGGTCGCCCAGGGTGATCCTGGCAGGACTGCATTCCTTGATTTCATCCCATATCTTTAGAGATTGTGCACGGGTGTAACTTTTAGCTAGTTCCGCAATTGCTGAATTCGTCAGGCCGTAGGTGTCGTCCGGTCCAAGAATTCTTAGTCTAGCCGCTTCCCTGGCTAAAGAGTCAGCAATGCGGTTACCTTTGCTCCTGTCGTTCCCCTTAACCCACCTCAGGATAATATTGTTATCTACCGCACTCTAATACTAGCCCTGATGTAACACGTTGTCTGTCCAAGGCTAGTAGAGCTTGTCTGCTATCAGTGCAGATTATTATGTTTTTGCCAGAAATTAGAATGTAAAGTTAGCTCCGCCCCTTGAACGAAAGGCGCCAACGTGACGTCACATCAGCCGTGGAGCTCGGCAGTATCGAGGTTCCAGGCGTAGAGACTAGTGTAATACCGTAGAACGGCTTTGTACGCAAATCTAATCATCCGAAATGGTCTCGTTAGGAAAAGGTTTTTCAAAAGGCGATGGTTGATGTAATAATGGTTATGCAGTATTTTAACCAAAATAAGGACTATACCTATCAGTGCAGAGTTATGGGGTGTTTAAATGGATAATGTTTTGTGTAAAATTCATACGATTAAAAATTGTGTGGAGGAAGTTTTATGCCACGATTGTCCTGCGTCTGAGGGGGGCTGCAGGCATGCTGTGGCATTCTTAATGTGGCTACACCGAAGAACAGAGGATCCTTCTCCTACGGAAAAAGCTTGCTACTGGAAAAAATCTAACCTGGCTGCACCATCAACAACGAGAAAATTCTTCACAACAATACTTTTATCCCTCATTAGAAACAATTTGAGGGTGAAATCGGTGGGATAAAATTGTGATTTTTTGGCGATTGTCTTTTCATAACTGAAATAAAAAAATTATCGAAAATGGCCCCATCCAAACCATAACCTACAATTCCCAATTATTTTGTCAATTACTAATTGAGTAGAGTTTGAGTGGTACAAAGGGTATATTATTGATCTTAACATTACTATAAAAGAAATTACATCGAAAAAATAAAACAACTCTTTAATTTGAAAAATCACTTTAATTCAGAAATCGACACCTAGATTACTTATATAGCTGCACAATAAAAGGAAATAAAACATATATGGTCATTAAAATCTTGACGGCAATAACAAAGAAAATGGTTTATACTCATTCAGCTTCCAATTAGCCACAATATTAAGTTTGTTATAAAGTGCAGCCCATTAATAAATTTCACCCCACACATCACGTTACATACTTCCAATTCCATGGGTGATAAAATGAGTACAAATTAACCCCTAGTGAATCTACGAGGGTAATATCGATAGTGTTCATAGGTTGGTATTTTCTATGTTGCTTTGACGCTGGAAATTAATTTCCCATCCGTATACATTTAGGATGATGGGGAATAGTATATTTTATTATGAGTCCAGAAAATAGCCTTTTCCCGAGTGTGCGTGACGGAAAGTCGTGCAAATTATTGTTGAGGTGGATGGGAAACTATTCTCTTGAACTACAATGTCTTCGAGTGTTGACTTTGAGCCTTGTACTATTGGAGGATGGAATAATTTACGGAATATTTCAATTTTCCCGTTTATCGATTCTTCGATCGATCTTTAGCTACAGTCGAGGAACGCCTACCACCATTGTCGTTTAATATTAAGCCAATTCTCACCTTCTTCGACTAGCATACATTTTGAGGATCTTCTTATTCCGTGTCCCGTATATTCTTCAGCATTTTTTAAGTTCAGATATTCTGCAAGCTGTTTTGTAGTATGGCAGCTTGCATGTTGGGCATAGCATCTACCATGGAGGTATGCAATAAATAGTCTTCTAGTATTCCTATATTCAGGTCTTAAATTAATATATAAACGTTGACCCGGCATGCATTTTTCATAATCTGTTGATGGTGGTTCATTAAATTTGTATTATTCCAAAATAATGTGAAAAATCATGTGAATTACTTTCTTTATATCTTCTATAAGTTCCTTGTGGCATTACTTGTTATTTTTTCTTATTTTCTTGGGAATCAAACCACAATAATGTTTTTTTATTTTAACGTTTCGGTAGCGTTCCAGCTACCGTTGTCAAGATTAACTAATAATGAATGAATGAAAAATTTTTGGCCCCTATCTGACACAACGAAAAAAATTTGACAACTAGACAATCAATAATATTTTGAAGTTTAAGACTACAAAACTTTGTTGTCAAATTTTATTAAGGTCCATTCATAGTAGATCACACCTCTGGTAAAATGAGAAATAAAATATTTTATTTCATGACATTCTAACGATATGTAGTCCACTAGAAATGGAATCCAGTGAAGTGCACGTTCCAGGAACGGTTTTTATTGGGATAGCGCTTTTTTCTTGCTTATTTTGGAAATTTTGTTAATATAAACGCGTTTGTTGTTACTTTTTTGTGTATGATTATTTTGTTTTCAAAATATGTATAACTCAGTTTGGTGATTTTGTGTATTGAAGTGTGTATCGATTAACAACCATTCCAAAGATAAATCATAAGAAAACCTGGATAAAAACTTATGATGCTATCCTGATAACGCCGGTAATTAATTATTGGAAATTTCTCTTTCTAACATTGGAAACCAAATTTGACTACATTCGGCTGAAATACTAGCTACACATTCATCTGAATTTAGTTGTATTAAAGCACTTTCTTTGATTTTTCGTAAAGTTGCATTTGTGTAAATGCACTTGTCACCATTTCTCTGCAGTATCGTATTCTCGATGCAAGTGTAGCACTGTAAAATTTGTTAGTATTGAAAAAATTACCCCCATCATAAGGCCATTTGCACCACCTTCAGTTAAAACTTAAGTGACACTTAAATCGCTAAAGGGAAACTCAACTCTTTGCACCAAACGATAATTGTCACTTATCTGCCCGTAAGTTTCCCTTATTTTAAGCGGTAGTTAGACCGATCGTTAAAGGTATTTAGGTGACAACATGAGTTGAAGAAAGAGGTAATAAAGCAAAGTCTGTGTAGGTGTGTCAGTATGGAATTATTACGATTAACTGACTTTGACTCGGTTGATGACGATATTGAAGTCCTAGAAATAATTGCATATGGTCTACCTCGTCAAATTCGTACACGTCCTGATCATTTTCATGATTTGACGATCTGTCGTTTTATAAAAGATTCCATCTTACGAAACCTACTGTTTTACATTTATTAATATTGATTGAAAACCAATTAGAATATCCATATGATCAGTAAGTTGGGAGAATCTAACCACTACACATTGATGTTTATAATTTTTTGTTTATTTTTTGAAAGCAGGTTTCGTTGTTTCTAGTGCCATTTATAATCGTATTGCAATTCAGAGAATCTACTATAAGTAGTTTATAATGATAAAAAAATACGGGAAACTATAAACTAACCTAACTTTAAATTTAGATTGACAAATACTTCATGCGACAAACGACACTAAAGAAAAAACATGGCCAATGCCAATACAAAAATGGTTCAATAGCTATAAAATTCCAACGATGACATCTTCTTTATTTTAAGTGTCACTCAGTTATACCAGGTCAAAATCTGAATGGTGCAAAAGAAGATAAATATAAGTGACCCTTATAGTTAAGTGACACTTTACTAAGTATCAGTTTTAGGGATAGATGGTGCAAATGGGCCATAGTGAACTAAAATTCGTAATGAAAGAAAAATACTCTGGGGTTCAGTAGTTAGTTTGTTTAAATCTCTTTTATTTTTGTATAAAACAAATCTAAGATAAACATAAAATTCTAAGGATGTTTATTATTTCCATTTTCATGATTATAAATTTTTTATTTTTATGCTATATTCATGTAATCTATTACAATGCGCAATGAAGTCAACTGAAAGAAAATAAACACCATTTGACAACGCCGCTAAATGTGTCACCTGATCCTAAATTGTGAACCTAGGCTACCTAAAGTGTCAACTGAAAATACCTATGCTTACGAATATTTCTAAAAATTTTCAAAATTTAAGTCTTTTCTTCCGGTTTTTTTTGCGTGAAACAGACTCACATTTGGTTCAAGATAAAAACATTTACAGTTTAATGTGAAAATATTTATCAGTTAGTGTTAAAAACGTACCAATTTTTGTTCTAATGTGCTTCATTTAGGGTAAGCTATCAAACAAATTCAAAATTAACAAAAAATTCCGAGGGTCGTGAAGTCGACCAGAACCCTTGAAACTTCAAATTTTCTCATCTCCGAATGTAACCAACACTTTGTTGTTTGAGAAATGCAAGAGTTTCTGGCAATTAAGTAACGTCCACAGTTTCTTTAATTGCCAGACTACTTTTTATCATTGAGAATCTCCTTCATGAAGTTGTTGCTTGTAAGGATTTATCTTTTTTCAAGAAATATACCAGGAGAATATCATCACTTACTGTGCTAAGATTACTTTGCTGGCGCCACCTGCAAAATCATTTAAACTCCTTCTCATATCTCTCATATGAACTCGTGGGCATGGATTGTGCACTTATTTTGGCCGCTTCTAGCGATATTTGTTTTCCCGAAGGAAATCAGTTTAATGATGAAGAGCAATGAAAACTCAAAACACTGACATCTGCTGTCACAATACAATTGTTGTTTAGAGCTGCTAAGGGAAATTAACAATAACGCATTCCAGTGGACAGGAAATAGTATATTACATACCTAGCGGGGAAGTAGATCATTACAGCCCAGGCTTTGTTAAAGATTCGAGGCGCGAAGCGCCAAGGGTTGCTTAAAGCCGTGGCTGGAATGATCCTTCCCGCGTGGTATGTACATTAATTTTAAGAAAATTTGTTATCACAATTTAATATTTATTTCGACAAAGAACTTCATGAATCTGTTGCTAGGCAATATTACTAATTTATTGGTTTTGACAATTATGTCAAAAAATATTCTTTCTGTCACGAAATTTCAATTTTTTTGCTGAAACAAGTACATAATGTCTTATTTTGAATTAACCTGTACTCCTCCGGAGGTCCAAGAAGCTGCGGTTGAGGGAATAGGTAATTCCGAGAAAAGCATTAATTTTTTTTAACCAGCTTAACACAATATTGTCATATTTCAGAAAAGTGACACATGCTTCTAGTCGGAAAAGTACTTTTCCGGCTAAGGCATTGAAGTGAATAGTACAAGACCGGAAAGTAGTGTTTTTCAGGTCTCTCCAAGCTTTCAGGACTCGCCAACGGCTCGCCCTGGAATCAGCTTGTCTCGACCTGAAAAACACTACTTTCCGGTCTTGTAACGCAAATTACTATTACAAGTTTAGTCGCGCAGAAATTAGTTTATGTGAAAGTTTGATCGCGTTGATGTGATATTGCGGAACGAAATAAAACAATTGGTGTAAATAGGAAAGGTCAGCACGAGTTTCGGTATAATGTACATTCTGCACGACATACGGATCAGGATCTGTCTCCAGCTCTCTAATTAATACATACCATATTTTTCACGATTTTATCATTATTCTATTAATAATAATCATATAGAAGCACAATGGCCGTTGATCGAGTACATAATTTAATATTGTATTTTTTGCGTAACGTGCGTAACGTAACTGCATTCACAAAACTATGAAAATAGCATCAAAGTTATCGTTAGAAACCCTCATTAACAAGTAATTCAGGTTGCGCTTGTTTATTATGTCAACCTAACTAATCAGTTTACATTTTGTAAAACACAAACTAACACTACCTCATTGTTCAGTATCCATACATTGAATTAATCCATTTGTCAATTTTGTTTGAAAGGTAAAAGCTGTGCAATTTATATAACGGAAATGGAAAAGAGGAACTGCATCATTATTTTGGATCCCGTAATTTTTTATGGAGAAATGAAAAAAACTGGGCAATTTTTGTTGCGTTTGTCTTTGTCGGCGTAAATATCAAAATATCAACTTGTATTTTTACAAAACCTTTTTTTTTTGTATTATAATATCAGGTAAGGTTTGTACTCTGAAAGCTTGGGAAAAGCCACAAGTAACTTTCAAGCGGAAATGTGCCCAGTTCAATATTGACGAAGGATAAAGAAGGCAAAAAATCATCACAACGTCGGATAGTCAAGCAGCCATCGAAGCACTGGATCCAAGACGCACTGGAATAAAAGGAAATGAAATAGCAGATGGACTAGAAAATAGGGGGACTGAAAGACCCTCTTGGGGGGCCGGAACCATTTTGTGATATCAGCCTTAATGTAATATTGAAAGAATTAGGCGAAGCCAAAGAAAAGAGAAGATCTGACCATTGGAAAGATCTAGTAGGGCTTAGACAATCAAAGATGCTGATGGGTGGCTATAATCTGTTGAGATCAAAATGAATGCATAATTCAAAGTAAAACTACACTAAGAGTTTTAACAGGGATCCTAAGGGGACATTATCGCCTGAACGGGCACCTGAAAAATCTCAAAATGGCGAAGGAAGAAGAATGTAAATTATGTGGCATGGAAGAAGAAACCTCCATCCACACACTTCCGAATTGTACCTCAATTCAGAATTCTGGGGTACAGCACCTAGAAGATTATTGGGCAGAAGAGGGACATTTACCTAAGTTGAAGCCTGCAGATATTCTAAAATCTCTTAGGTCTCAGTGAATGTCACCCCATCATACATACATACAAGGTTTGTAGTGAGTGAATCCCCACTGCGACTGCAAGTGTCTATTGTGGCTCACACCTCTTCAAAGTTTACCAAACAAATTTAGCTTCTACACATGGCCGATTGGTTTACTTGTTGAATATTATTACAGGTCTGAGAGTCAAACACCTTTTCCGGGTCATGGTGGTATTAAACAAGTATTAGACCTGTTGTTATATCAAAATCCGAAGAAAGACAAAATGACGAATCTTCTAACAGCCAACAGTCCAAGGCTGTCAGACGGCGTAGATGATGTCAACTTCAAGTACTCTATTACCTGATGAGTAACATTATTTAAAGAATGTATGAAGAGTTTGGAATGAATGCTGGTAGATTTTGTCAAAGATTTAAAACTCTTCTTGTGGGCCAGATATCCATTGTTTGTTTGACAGAAATCACGTCGACTAATTAAGATGTCAACTATTTTGAAACTAATAGATTTGAGCGGAGAATCCAAAAAGTCAGAGTTAGGTTCAAAATTGTATGATTGCAAGGATAAACCTGTCGGAAATGATCATAGACTCGGAAGATTTGGTATATTTGCTTCCGAGGACAGGACAAGTTTGAAATGGTCAGATTTAAGATAAATAGAAAATTAACCAAGAATAACGGGTGGTGAAAGACGAGTGGAGGAAAAACCGAAAGGCAGTAGAACCTCGTCGCGTCCCATTCCCATCCCAACTCCATTAGCAGACTTAGGAAAAATGTTGAAAGCAATAGGAGGAAGTGAAATAGGAGTGTGAAGATGTAGAAGGCAAAGGATTATCATAATATCGGATAGTCATCAGCAGCCATTGAAGCACTGTAATCATTTCCAAAATGGTATGAGAATGCCCAAGCAAACACAATGAACTAGGATAACGTTACCTTAACATCTGAAGGTTGAACCATCCTTTTGGGGACCGGAACTCCTTGGTGGCGTCAGCTCCAATGTAAGTTTACAATAAATAGGCAAAGCCAAAAAGATAAAGAAAATCTGACCAATGAAAATATATAGTAGGGATTGGACAATCAAAGATACTACAGGTAGACCACAACCAGTTGAGAACAAACTAATGCCTAGGCCAGGGTAAAACTGTATTTAGATTTCTAACAGGTGCCCTGACGGGACACTGTTGCTTGAACGGACACCTTGAAAAGCTAAAAATATGGAGCAAGAAGAATGTAGACTCTGTCAAATGAAAGAATAAACCTTAATCCACATACTCACTTGCGAATTGCATACCAGTATAATATAATCATAGGGCACAACACCTAGGAGACTACCGGATAGAAAATATCCGGAAATTCCTAAGAGAAATATGTCTAAAGGAGCCACTAGTCTCTAAGACTTTCCTCTGGAAGTAAGAAGAAAAAAGAGTGCACAATACATATATTATTTTAGGTCTCACCCCAATATACGTCCATACATAAATAGCTTCAAAATATATACACTTGAATAAAAGAATTTATCAAAAATTCCTTACATAGATCCACCGAACGATTCAGGTTAAAGTAATGAATTATTAAGTTTTAATGACCATATTGGATTATTTTTTCCTGGTATCGTACACAAAAACCATAAGTACTTTTATTCACAATATTTTCCGGTGATATGTTTGAATTACGTAGATTTCATGCAAGTGACTCTATTTCTAATTTTACACAGTTTTATGTAAGTGTGAGTGTATGTGTGTGTCAATACAAAATATATAATTTATGCTTACGTAAAATTTTATACATTATATATCAGTACAATTTCAGTTTACACAAAAGGTAAAATTCTTCAACAACAGTATACTTAAATAGCTAATTTTCAATGTGTGACATCGACATAATATCATTAAAACTCTTGCCTAGTTTATTCAGACAACATTCAGACATAAAAATACAGGTTAGAAGTAAAGATCGGCTTTTTCATGTATATAACGGTATATTTCGAATAAAATAACAAACATACAATTACATGTGTTAGATTATTGATTTGATCGATCAGAGACAGTAGATGAAGCTATTGAAATAACAACAATTTTAAACATTTAAACTGTTTTAAATGTCAAATAGCTACTGTTGAGTGTTTTAAAATCGGGGAAAAATTGATTTCAATCGTAAAATTCCAATTTACCCAAGCAAATTCAATCCCTTCTCAAATTATCTGGAGCATTTCATCTGCTTATGTATTAGAACATATTTGAGAGTTAAACGAATTGTGAACGTGGAGGCCGCTGAAATTGTAGGTTAGAGCTGACGTTCTAGAATATTTTCTGATAGAATGTTTTAAGCCGTAAATTTTTAGCAATTATGTGGAAAGTGATAAAATAAGTTTGGAAATTCAAAGTATAGCAAAAATAAGCAAATGGGAGTCGGCTGTTTCTAGCTGCCAATTTTTAAGATATTTGACTGTCAAATCGTCATGGGACGACCGGTCTAATTTCATGTATCCGAGCTCAGATAATCTCAATAATGTAATTTTATTGACCCGAAAACGCTACACATAACATTGAGTTGATTGGAGATTAATTTGAAAAACAATTTTCAAGTACTGAGATGTTAGTTTGAAATAAGAAATAACTTTTTACCTCTTTCTTTTGGTAGTCTTGGAAAATCCTTCGTATATGTGAAAATGATTCCAAAATCTACATTTTTTTATGTATTTGTGGCTTCTGAAGTTGTCCCGATCTACAATGAAAAATTAACATGTGAGGACGGAAGAAAGGGAATTATTGATGTATGTATCAAAGTAAGGGTTTTGAATTCATATACAAGAAATTGAATTGAACATTCAAGCTTTTTTTTTTGGTTCTACGTAAAATGTCTTGCAACATAATTCACTAAATTCGCTTCCATATTTAGGAAACCGTATTCAGGGGAAGCCCAAACTTGATTACATCGGTTTTACAATGTTTTTAATAATCCACCCTGTACTTCATATCGGTAAATGGAAGTTACTACACTATTCTATATTCAAAATGCTCAACCCGCCTAAAGAATTTTTTTATTTCAAAAATCGACTTTACTTAACTCTGGTAATCTTGGTGTCCAGAGAACTGTCCTGCTCGTTCAATCAATCCATTTTTAAGGAAACTTAGTGTTGAATCGGCTTAATAAGCGTATTATGGTAAGCAGGAACTTCATCATGTACACATTTGTTGACACACGAATTAAAAAATAAGATGATCTTTCAGAACCCATTCACCTAATTACTTAGAACGTTAAATATAAGGTGATTCAACTATTTAAAAGAGGTACATTAGAAATTCGACCCCCATATACTTGTGGCACTTCGAACACTTTTTCCTGACACTTGAATTGTTGTGAATGAGTTTTAGGTAAGTAACTGCTTTTTATCAATTAATTATTGAAAATAAAATTTGGGCATGGAGAATACCTATCGAATTTAAAGTATAGTGAACTAACTTTCATTTACAAATATAAAATACAGGGTGATACATTACAAAAAATTGTGAAACCGATGAACTCGAGTCTGGGCTCGCCCTGTACACAGTTTCTTAGATATGGAAGCAGGAATTATGATACTAGACGACCATTTCAGACGTATGGTTGTGTGAAATTAATTCCAAATTGAGCAGTTGAAGTATACAGGGCGTTGAGATCATTACGATTTTCAGGAACAAGTGAACAGAACTTTTTAAATACACTGTATAGTGTATTACCTATCACAAACTCATATCATAGCAATAGCTAAGTTAAGCTGAATTCAAATTTTAAGTTAAATGTAGGGTGTTTTATTTAAAAAAATGAACCTTTAATCTGGCACGGGGTTTTGAAACACGATGTAAAATGGCGACTCATTTTAAAATATAAATATGAGCTACAATCGCTTAAAATTTTATTCAAATATCATTAAGGATTTACAAGATGTTGCACTTTTTCGCACTTATGAATCACCCTGTATACATATGTATAGTTCGCAAAAACTTCATCTACTCTCCTTCCAGATTTAATTTGACTCATGTACCTTAAAGTGCAATGAATTTATAATGATGATTTATAAGCTATTGTGCACATATTTTTAAATCTATTTGACGGTCGTTTGACAATAATTACATATATACAGTTCGATTCAGACTTATTTATGAAGAGAGAATCGTGGACGAATAAAACCTTTTTACAATAAACATTTTTTTTCTTACTATTAAACATTTCTTGGTAATTTTTATGAAACAATGATCAAACTATGATATTTGAATTCGAGAGGACAAACGTGAGCATCTGTCAAATTGCCAACCTATCCTCCATATCTCAAAAATAAAATAAGGTTTTATAAGATCGGACTTATACATTTTTTTCTCCACCGATTTATTTGAAATCGTTGCAAGTGAAATCTATTCCAGATAAATTTAAACTAATATGCCCTTTTGGTTGGTAAACTATCCAGAATACCTCAGTGGAAACAAAAAGGTGCAAATCTTCTGGATTCGCTAAATATGATTTTCAAGAATTGGATCGACGTGTTAATGTTAATATTACTAAGTTAGCTGTGTATACATAGAAATTTGTTTGATGTTTATAACTTGAATTAGTAAATTAACCAGCTCACAATGCCAGTTTTAAGCAGAGAAGACAGAGCTAATCTAATTCCTTACAACATAACACACAAGTGGTTCATGCTCCAGCGATGGGGGGGGGGCTGGAATTTACTCCAGGAACCCAAGGACACAAGTCAGTGTTCCATTGGGTAAGGATGTTTCTGCATATCAGGCTGAGGTATACGCTATCTTGCAATGTGCGCAGATAAACCTAGACAGAGGTTATACGGATCGACGCATAACTATATACACCGACAGTCAGGCGGCAATTAAGGCACTAAGTGGATATACCATCAACTCAGGGCTTGCTGCTGAATGTCGTAAACGCCTTGCGGACCTAGCAAGGCGGAACACAGTGTGGCTAGAATGGATTCCGGCCTACTCTGGTTTTGAAGGCAATGAAGGGACGGACGCGCTGGCTGTGGAAGGGGCGGCTATCCCTTTTAACGGCCCGGGCCCGACCTTGGGCCTCACAAAACAAACAATTCGTAAGGAGACGAAGAACTGGTTGAGAAACCAGCACCTTGCTCACTGGAGGACACTACAGGGTCTCAGGCAGTCCAAGCTCCTATTGAGGGGATGGACTGATGGACATTCCAGAGCTGCTCTAGAACTACCAAGGAGTAGGTTCAAAAAGATAGCAGGACTCCTAACAGGACACTGCTGTCAGAGGAAACACCTCTGTAACCTAGGCTTAGAGGAAAGCCTCCAATGCAGGGGCTGTGGCATGGCTGACGATACGTCGGACCATGTTCTCCTCGTATGTCCACATTGGGATGTGCTACGCAGGCAAATCTTCGGAGTCCCTGTTATGGCCCCTGGGGACATAAGCAGGCATTCACTGAAGAGGATTGAGTCCTCCATCGAGGGACCCGGCTTCATGGATGCATAAGTAGCAGGAATGGCACGATGGGCCCGTCAGTGGCTTGAGTTTGTCTTGGCCAAGGGTCCCTCGACTGAATTAGTAGTAGTAGCACAACATAATGAAAGGTTAGGGAAAAAAATCATTCGAAAAATTTGGAAAATGGTTGAGGATTGGAGATTTTTTGGGATTAGGGACATAACAGCCCATCAAGGAAAAATTTTATTTGTATTACTGTCAACATAAAAGAAGAACTATTTGAAAAATGTAATTCATTGCTAAGAAAGTTCAGTTCTCGTGGAGATAGTTATTGGAAATTTGGTTGAGGTAGTCTTAAGATATTCAAAATAATAGACGCCTACCAAAAGGGCACAAACAAATTGAATCGCCCAAAAAATAAAAAAGTCATTTTGAACTGAAAAATGTATCTACTCGTTTATTTCAAGCTGCAGTGGAATTCTAATTTCAATCGCAATGGAGAAGCATTTGTTTGACCTCAAGAAATAATAAATGTATGTATCTGCTCACAGCCTCTTGAATTTAAATTCATTTTTCATGTAAAGATAACAAAAGTGTGATAATATACAAGATATTATTACCGTGAAGTTGTAGAAGTTGATTTTGCATACAACGATAGATAGAATAAAATATTTTATATACATATAAATATTATAGCAATGAAGACACTCGACTATTGATATTATTCAGTGAAATATACAGGGTATCCAGCTTTTTATGCTTAATGAAACCAGTGATTGGCAAACTCCACAACCAAAATATTACATATTACCTTACCAGAGTTGCATCATCAGGATTATGAATTATAGAAATTAATATAAATAGAAAAATAACTACGACAATTTAGCTACTCATAGCAGAGGTACCCATCCAGTTTTATGGAGAATGGGGAGGCTTTTACTTGAGTAACGTGGTTGTTTATTTATTAAGCAACTGATATGTCCACTCTATCTTATTTGAAGATTTCTTTGTGTTCCGCCAATATAATCTTTATCACAATAAGACCATTTATTATTCAATATAATCTGGATTTTTGAATAAAAGGAATCCAGAAATAAAAAAATTATATCGGTTACTTCAAAACTAAACATCCAGGCGAGCCACATAATACAAAACTCTCAAGTTATTATCATCCCACATTGCATAATTTCATTGAAATTTCAACTCCTTGATAACTGAACATAATATAGACATTCTCTCCAATCTCCTTTGTTCAATGGTATTTTGGATAACTTATGAATGTATACATACTATAAGTCTGATATCGTAGATCATGGAATATGTCAATATAACATATCGTGAGTTACATATTAAATGAGGTATCTTAGTTACTTGTTCATTACGATATATCAATTTCTATAATTTATAATGCTGGCGATGAAAGTCTTGTGATTTATGACATCGGTCTAGAATTATTATATGTAATATAGTTTGGCAAGTTTATCTGAAGCTACGTGGCATCGGTAAGGGGCGAGAAAACATGGCGTATATCTGTCAAAAACGTACCAATGGTGTTCGGTACCTATTTTTATAAAAGTGTTAAAAATAATAATAATTAAGTATATATAAAAACTGATTTTTGTTTTGCTTCAGGTAAGGTATATTTCAAAACACGGTATTTGTTAAAAACAAATAATGTTAAGAATCGTACTTGGATTCAATATGGATACGAAATAGTTAAAAATCTAACACTGACAATACCAACGCCACTGTCAGTCAATTGACAAAGTGAGAGGGAAGAACACACGTAAGCGCTTGCCAATAGGAAGTCAGCTGGCCGCTAAGCAACGAATGCCTTTCGGAGGGCGAGAAAATTATGGTTTTCGCTCAACGCTGCCAGAGCTTGAAGAAGCTCATAGCAAATTTGGAAAAGTGTTCATCTTTTAATATTCATAAACTGAAAATATTATTTTAATAGACAAAATCCAAGGAAAAAGCACATTCAAGAATTACCGTTTAATCATATTGTCAGTATTGTTATAATAAAAAGTCCAGTTTCTAATTATTATCACTACATACTTAGCGCTTTATCTTTTTCATAGTTAAACGTGGCAATATCGAATGTTTTCGACTGCATTCCTTTCACGGCTTCTCAGATAAACTTGCCAAACTATAAACTGGTCATAAAATTCCATAATAACTGGGTTTCATTTGATAAATCATTTAATAAATGAACAAATCATATTACACGAGTATACAAAATTGTCAACCTCATAACTCTTTTTTGAAAACAAAAATTACCTACTCAATATTTTCAAATAGTCACTAAAAACAATCGAAAAAAGGCAGTAAGACTTGTACACTTTTTAAGCAAAAAAACAACGGTTGGTATTAATTTTAAGTCTTAGCTGGGCAATTTTGAGATAATACAAACTTGCAATCATTAGATTAAACAGAATGTTTCTGCGCGATAGAGACATGTGAGAGTATTTAATACAAAATAGTTATTTGTATGCTTAGGCCGCGAAATACCTTTTTAACGTTCCTAAATAATATAAGTACTTATGTATTTGTTGGTATTCAATAAAAAATAAGTCGTTGCTATGGGTAACGGCCGCGAAATTTAATTTCGCGAACTGTGCAGAGAACGCGAAATACTGACTTCGCGTGCGATTGCACAAAAAATAATTTCGCAGATTCGTATTACCATAGCTACGCCATACTATCAAGTCCTCTGGACATGGGTCGTTGAGAGATTGTAAATAACTCCACTCTATACCAATTGTTATTAAAATCGGCATGAAGGCAATCATTTAAAGAATTTTATTGTGTATATTATTTCCCATTTTCTTACAGAAGGAACCACGTGAAAGACTTCTGCTACCTAATGAAATAAACTTGTAACTGAGTCGGTCAAGGGCTGCGTTCACATTGAAACGTCCGACAAGGTAACTTACCGGATGAATGACGTCATGGACAAGCAGCACGCGTTTCACTAGAATCAGTCTTATTCGAGAGCGAATCTGAAGGCGAAGATGAAGAGATCCTAGAAGATGCTCAACTTCAATAGCATACATTTACTTGATATTTACGTCAAATTATTGAGAAGTATATGAATTTGGAAAAATTTCACCATCGAATTAATTATTAATTCAATAAATTTCACATCTTTATTTTGTTATTCATAAACAGCTGATTGGCAACATTCTCAACGCGTAAGTGCAGCAACTTTCGTCCATGTGCTCGAGGTGGACGTGGTGGCAAGTCCGACGTCGTTCGACGTTCAAAGTGAACGCACCCTTCCAGTCTTGGTCTTGGTATTGCGAAGAAGCAAGACCACGACCAAATTTAGACTAGCAGGACCAAGAACAAGACTAAATGAACAAGAACAAAGCCAATACCAATACTGAATATGCAAGACCAATACCAAATACGCAAGAGTCAACGCTGATTTATAACCATGGTGATCAAAAATAAAATAAAAATAAGTTACAGGTAAAATAAACGAGACCAAGTCTTTTTCTGCAAGACCAAGACTATCCGAGTCTTGTTGGTCTTGTTTTGGTCATCACTATAGTGATTGTCACCCCAATTTACATATAAACTCAATTTGTGTCGAATTTAATGTTTGAATCCTCACTTTGTGGAATCTCCTGATAATACTCAAAAAAAATGTATTTGTGTGCTTCCACTATTTTCAATTTTCAAATATACCATGCTACAGTCTAATGGCTAGGTAATTTCCAAATTTTCACAAACAATCCGGTCTTTTCTCGACACCACTGTTCCAGATAACACTAAAAAACAACAGTTCGTTATTATCAGCTTAGTGAGCTCAAGTGGATATGTTCTAATTTGAATAGCAATTAAAATCCTTCCGATTCCGTTCATTATATTTTTACCCCACATTCACGAAGTTTCCAATTTCAACATACTCTCAGCGCTCATTATTTACTTCCACCAAAATATAATACAAAGTTACCATTCAATTTCCATATAAACAAGAACACAATTAAAAATTTTCATGTGAAATCAATATCACAGATAAAAAACAATATCCATATAATGGATATAATAGGGGTTATATCAAGAACCAGTTTTTTTATTGCCCATTTGCATACGTAACTTCCAATAAACCATTGTTTCTAGAAGTATATTGTCGATCTACTGGAATTTTTCCGACAACAAAAGAATTGGAAATAAATTTCTGTAGTCCCAATGTTATCGTCACTATAAAGAGTACGTGTGATCGATACACTGGATGTTCTTATAAAAAAAATAATTTCACGAGATGGGTTAGAGACTTAAGGTTGATAAATCATTGTCTTCGTAGCTGAGCAGTATAGGGGTTTGGCAAAAATTGTGGATTTTAGGCGGAGTCAAACATTGGCGGATTTGCAGATGGAAATATATGAGGACCTTGAATCCTCAGCACTCATACTGTGCTGTTGAGAAGGTGGAGATTTCGTTGATAGAGAAAAAAGCCCCGCAACCTCTTCCAATATATGGAGTACCTAAGCTTTGACCCACGGAGTCTGGTAATGAGGACGCGTCCAGAGAAGCAGCTTTAGCATCACAAGTCGGCATACACAATAGATCCACAAACGTCATAGTAAAGAGACTCTTAGGCTGCGGTCAGAATAAATCCGGTATCGGCCGACCTTTTAACAAATAACGTATGGAGACATAAGTTGTATAACATCTTATTGTTAATATTTAATTCCATCAAAAAATTATATCGTCCGTCTGATATATTTGTGAGGATTTAACCGAACTTTCAATCATTATTTCCACACGTGCTCGACAAAGTCTTGTTGAATTTTTTTTATATTCTGGTAATTTTGAGCGATTCCAAGCATACAATTCCAAATGAATAGGTGAATAAAAAATGAATACACATTTCATTCGATATCGAATATTTTCATCCATTTCACAGCTCTAATAAACTTCCAAGAACAAACGGTCTGGAAAAAGACCAATAAATGAAGCTGGTTGGAAGTGAAATGACTGGAGGAAAAAGGCATTCAGTACAATTACCTACAGCATCAACAAAAAAACATTTTTCTCAAGTTGACGTGCACATATAATATACTAGCATTCACACAAATAGATGTATTTATTTTATTGTTTGAATTATTGTTTTGTAGTGGCGCGTGGAACTTCTGCCAAGTTGAAATTTTTGAAAACACCCCAGCGTTGTTTAGCAATTTTCTAGAAGTTTTACTTAAAAAGTGGTCTCAGCTAAATAAGTGTCATAATCGTGAAGTTGCTACTATTAAATTATATACATTTGTAGCCTCGCAAAGAAACTACTAGAAGTATGGACATATGTCACTGTTGAGGGAACTTGAATATAATAATCCAGAAGATTATAAAAAATATTTACGAATGGATAATGTCGCATTTAAGTACCCTTCGAAAGCTGTTAGTCCGTACATAACAAAGCGGTAATAAGACAAAGCATCACTGCAGAAGAACGATTGGCGGCTACTCTTCGTTTTGTAGCTACAGGTCGGTGGCTGCAAGACTTACAATTTTCTACCTGTATATCTGTTTCAAGACAAAATTCATGTAGAGTCCGACCACAATAACTTTGGGACACCACGTGATTCAACGTAGGGCCGCCTCGAATGCGATGCCGATCTCTGAATGGCTGCGGCTTCGAGCCAGCGGCGGAGCAACGGGCGCTTTATTTTATGTAGCTTCTTCGTTTTTGTTTCAGTGTTGACAGCAGACCAGACAGTACTTTGTTTTAGGTCTTATTGTGAAATTTTGTTGTTGCAAATAGTGAATTTTTCATGTCTTAGATCTTGTGTCGTGGCTCCCAAGAGAATGAAACAAGGAGAAGCTTTGCATAGTCAAACAAAGGAAATTATAGATGGAGGTTGGTGCATTCATGACCACTTATGTATGGGATCAGTTGTTGGAGAGCCATGGACAGAAAGTTTCGAGATTGCCGCCATATCACCCTGAATGGAACCCTATTGAAAAAATATGGGCATCAGTCAAAAATTGGGTAGCAGCTCATAATACTACATTTGTTTTAAAGGATGTTGAAGCATTATCCTGAAAAAGATTTGACGAGTTGCCACTTAATGAATGGACGAATATTCGTCGACACGTCAAATAATATGAAAACTCACAACTAGAACGAGAACAAATCCTCGATAATACGTTGGATCATTTATGTTTTAACGTTGATACTGGCTCTTCTGATGAAAGTTTCTCAGATCTTGATAGCAACAGTACACCTGCACAACCATTACAATCAGCTGATTGATAATAAGATTATATTTATGATAAACTTAGGTTGATACTTTTGTGAAAATGTTTAGGTTTGGAGTATATTAACTTTAGATTGGGTGAATTGTTTTTTTCCTTGCTAATTATTCAATGCTTCAATCCCGTTGCCTACCAACATAAAGCGATTATGTAATTTTCTACAGGTATCCAAAACCATAAAGTTTGATATCTATTTGAAATAAATTCCTAACAATATATTGGGTATCAAAATTACATTTTCACATGCAAGTTAGTAACGCCACTGGCTGATACTCCACACCCGCGACCACGTGGTGTCCCAAAGTTATTGTGGTCGAACTCTAGCTCACGCTCAGCCCGTAGGTGTAAGCATTTTCCAGGTACAGACCTGCGTTCCAGACGTAGGTCGAGGGCGCGCGCTCCAAACTTGTCATAAAAAACTCTTGGTGTAAAGGGCTCTATTTATTGAGCAGTATATTAGGAATATAATTAAGATGCAAATAACACATTTGTTGTTTTTTGACTTTACGTGAGGAATAATCTAATGACCTTATTTTTCAGATTTGTTTTCAATTCTCAGACCAACGTGCGAGTTTTTAAATTGAAAATGTCAAGGCGTATGTTGAGCGTAGATTATTTTATTTACAATCTACATCCTGACTTCACGGTTGAGAAGATAATGGTCCTCTAAAACCGGTGTTCTATGTACATAAAAGCTTGGGTCTATATTAGTGATAGAAAATTGAAAACTTAAAACGAGGAAATAAAAAAGTAAGCAGAAAACCTCGCTAAAATGGGAAAATAATTACTAAATTCAACAGAAGAATATTAAATTCGTGGTGCTTTCTAATATAAAATGCTTGATTGGAGGAAGTATATCAGTTTGACAAGTGTAATATAATTTCAAGTGAACACAAGAGTATAATCAATTTGATTTAAATATTACTAAAATAAGTATTTGATATTTTGTGCGAAAGGTGATTTTTTTAAAAAGGCAAGTTACTTGAATGAGGGTCACAGTAGAGTGTGATGGGAGATCAACATTCAATCTTTTGGACAGTCTATTTTGAAAAGATTATGTGAAGCATCCGAACAATATCACCCAACTCTCTACGGAAGTAAACATAATATTCGGAGTAAGTCCCAAATCATACGCTAGCACACGCAAATTCGTAAAATACGCGTGATTTGGGAAAATAATACACGAATTATTTAAAAACACGATAACCAGTAAATCCAAGTGAAGTGTTTTCATAATTTCATCATAATCTTAATTTGAAAATATTTAACTACATAATAATTGTGGCCTTGGCTTGGAACTGTAGAATGCGATTACAAGCAGGACATTTTGATGCGTTTGAAAGTTAAGAGTTGATGAAATTGATGTATGTTTGAACGGTGTGAAAATACTCATCTGAAACCCGGGGATTTAATCCAAGTAATAGCACTGAAAGAACTACCAGTTTCTGGGACTTCCCCTAGGAAGTGATTGGAAAAATTTTCCACAATTGATCTTTTAGGTCTCAGTGAAAGTTGGGACTTTGAAGTCAACAACGCATAAGCAGAACACACAATGCTGTCCTATCGATGATCATCGATGAGCTGGAAAAGGATAACCTAATGGGGAGATGCATGGCCACAACGTAAATCTGTGATAGTGAATTTCAAATATCTCCACCTTGTAGGCAAGACTGAATGGAAACTACAACCAGATGGGAGAAAATGAATGCCTATGCCATAGTAAGACTGCAGATAGAGTTTTGATAGGTGTCTCCACTAGACCTTGCATCTCAAAAGGCTGAAACTAGTAAGGACCATTTCGCGAATGCATTTCAGAATCCTAGATCAGACAGCCAAGCTGCACTGAAGGTACCTACTTGATTCCTTGAAGGGTAATTGTAAGTAAGTACAACTTTACCAGCGTTCCTAAAACACACTCTCAGAGGACCACCATAGATCTGAGAAGGTCGCAGTAAAATACGCCAATTAGCCACCACATCAAATCTAATTGATTCGAATCCCAATTAAAATAGAGTTTTGTTTTGATTCAAAATAATGCTATAAATATAAAATTGCACTTCAGTATATTGGAAATGTAGCAAGTTCTATCAAATTCCATTCAAAATAAATCGTACATTGAAGAGGAATGCTAAACGCTCAGAAAATATTATTTAAGCTACGTAACATCTGTTAAATCAAATAAAGCAATGTTTTGATTCAAAACTTTGAAGTAACAATCCTATTAGCAACGCTTTAATTGCTAAATGTTATAAGGGAAACCAATTTTCAATATTACATGAAAATGGAAGGTATATTATTCTTATTATTTTATTCAGCGCATAACCAAGAGAGAAAATATTATATACGATTAGGTATTTAATAATTTATCCGATACCTTTATACTTCGACAGCATAGTGGAAACTCATTTTTGTAATGCTGTTAAAACACCCCATTTTGTAAATAACAAATTTTTGTATCCACTGTGTTGCTGATAAAGTGAACTAAACTCAATCAAAAATTCCTTGTATGATTTTTCCCGATATACTATGGAACTTATAAAGCATATCTAGACACCCTTCTGCTAAGCAGATACAAAATGTGATATTATGTCCCTTCAACCTGATTCATCTCTATCCAAAAGTTCCTCATAAGGTAGCTATTGCCTTCTGAAGGTGACGTCGTTTTGTCAGTCTACAAACTTAAAACTTGGTTCATTATAGCAGTGCTGTGACAAATTGTTAACTACAAATTGCTTTGAAGTTAAAAAGTTAGTGGTCGCGTTTATGTCAGCGTAGCTAATTTTTTGTATATGCTGATATGCAGCCGAAAGATTTTCTAACAGACGATAACCTAGTCGATTAGCATTTATGGCTCTAAACGAACGCACAAGAGGAGCCGTCTCAGTAATACCCTGCTGCTGGTAGAGGTGTACGAAAATCATATTTTCGTGCAACCGGACGCGAAGTCAGTATTTCGCGTTCTCAACACAGAAATGGTACTAGATTACTCACGCATTCTAAGATTATAGGAGAACAACCATAATCCTGGTTGGGCATCGATTGACTGTGCATTGTAGACTTAACATACACATGAATAACATTGGCAGACATAAGCATTTGCAGGTTTTACCAAGAAGATGCGGAAACCTCTGCAAACATACTGCAAACATGCTACTGCGGAGGCCTGACTAGGCTGAGGTTTTCGACGATAGGTGAGGAGAAACCAGAACTTCTTTTAATATATGGAGGATCTGACGTTTGGCATTCGAAGTCTAGTAATAAGGATGGGTCTACACTGTGAAATAATAGGAGGTAAGGTAAGGTAAGGTTAGGTTTATGGTGAGTGGGTCTATAAGGCCCTCCACTGCGACTAACAAGAATCTATTGTGGCTCACACCTATTCAGATTTCACCAAACAACATTCTTAACATTGCCGATTAGTTTATTTGGTGAATAATATTTCAGCTCCGAGGGCGAGAGAGAATCCCTGCCAAACATCAGATTCCTGATTCGAGCCGTGGCGGGGAGGCACAAATTATATGCTCTGCTGTTTCATTATCTTCTAGACTCTTTTTTGGCAGTCTAAATCCAATTTCGACGTTACACGGTGAGAGCTAAGTGCTTTCAAAGCCGCTTGGCTGTCCGAGAAAATTTTTATTTTTCTCTGTATGAGATTGGCTAGCTCCAATCTCTCCACACATAAAACAATGGCGTAAATTTCCGCCTGAAATACGGTTCCATAGGATCCTAGAGAGGTTGAAATTTCTGTCCTAGGCCTGCGCCTGTATACACCTGCACCAGTTCCTGAGGGTGTTTTTGAACCGTCTGTGTACCAACAGCTGTCTGCTCTTAATAGTTTATCCTTACGGAGGACCCATTCATCTTTATTTGGAATTAGGAGAGAGCTTTGCTTGGGCCGTTCGCTGTAAAGTTTTTGGCCACCAGCAAATAGCTCTATATATATATCCAATAGATTTGTTTGGATCCCAAGCCACAAGATTTTCCACAGATCCTACGACATGTCCACAAGGATAGTCTGGCATTTGGATAACTTTTTCCAAGTGAGCGTTCCAAGTAGGTTTCATATCTAGGATAATCCCCAAATATTTTGCTTCCGCTGCAAATGGAATAACCTCACCATTGTTGGAAAGTGGTGGAAGATAACAGGAGGGCACACACAATAGATCTGCAAAGGTCGTAGCGGAGTGGCTCCTAGAAGCACATAAGCTCACTAATATGTATATTATCTTACTCCTTTGTAAAATTGAGACCTCCATATTCAATATCATCCATAAAGAACACCATTATTCGTTTTACTCTCACCACTCTCTACCACAAATGTACATAAAGTTTATTATGAAGTGAGAGAAAAGTGACTTATGATATATCATGCTATCCCTTACACCCCGACTGTTTTGGTTTGTTACTTTTCTTGAATTAAATTTTTCAGTTTTGCCTTCGCTTAAGATTAATTGCTACGCGTTTATGAATAACAAACAGTTGCGGTTGGCTTAATACCACAACAAGCGGCCACTATCAAATCAAAACGTGTTTACCCATGCACATATCCAAACAGTTGAAATCACCATGTAGAGGTAAATACTTAAAGCGTTGCTATATAAGGCGCATAATATATCGAGATTTCAATTATTCCAAAAGCAAACGGGTCTCTTTGATACAATCGGCTCAAACAGACTTAACTGTACGTGTTGTGCATCCCATTTTTCACTGAATATATCGTTTGTTGTCATTGAGAACATGAATATTATTAATTTATGCTGGTTGAATTAAATAGTTGATCCTTCAACGTAAAGTCAGTATTGTTAATAAAAGTTAAATAGTGTTTGATACTTGTAGAAATTTTGCACTCCATAATATTTATAAAATCATATTTGTGGGCCACTTCGTCTAGTTTCATTATACGTTCTATAGCTGTGCTATCTTGAATCATTTCGTATAAGTCCATTCTATAAGTCCATTCTATAAGTAAGGCCCTTTTTTTGAGTTGAGGCAAGCGGGAGGAGCATAGTTAGTTAGTGGTATGTACCAATTCTAAGAAGAGTATTATTTGACAGATTTTCTAGTACTTGTTGTTGCATGGCAAGAAGTTTTAGAAAACGCCTGGATAATTATTATCCAATTCATCGAACTCCCCTGTGGTATTCGAAAGTTTATTTTTTGACGTTACAATTAAAATCACTTTCAAGGCTCACTCTGTTTCATTCCCACCTGGTTCCAATTTCCCTAAAGTATCTTGAAATGTCTTATTCCCACTAGATATTCCCAATGGTCAGATCCCTTGTTTTTTAAGCGTTGCCTATTCCTTCTTCCTGTCCAGCATTTGTTCTGATACCTTAAAATGGCTTCATCTCCCTGATTTGCTAGTTTCAGCTACAAAATGTTCTCATAATTCTGCATGATCTATAACTCGTAGTAAGATGACAACGTGATCCTTGTCTAGGTACTCAAATAGCTGCTTGAATATCTGACGTTGTAATAATCCTCTGCCTTCGATATTTTCTATAAATATTGAACTTCATCATGGCATGAATTTCCACTTTACAAAAACTCCTATTTTCAGTTCCTTCTCTTAGTTAAGAGTCATCTGTGTACCATTGAACAGCATTTTTTCTACATCTCTGGAGATCTTTGATGTGAAGAGTTGGTTCACACCTTGTTGAGAAATTCATGCAAGATGATATAAAAATTGGACGAAATTTGACACTCCAAGGCTCACTAAATATTTACTGCATTTCACCCATCTCGAATGTTTTCGTATTCGAGTTTTCTCTCCTTGGAGGGAAGTTTTGCCAAGCAATGTATTGTCTCAATTTCCTTTCCACCCCAAGCAACGGTACAAAACCAATATCGCCCTAATTACTTTTCTCAATTTCGTATTAATTACCATCGAACCCCCTGGCTACATTTTTTATCTTGCGCTTAAATTAGATATTTTTCACGAATACTGCCATAAAATAAATATTTTCGATTCATCAGCTCCTAGTAAAATTTCTCAGCCTTGAGCTTTGGGAATTTACTACAAGTTTATATTAAATTTAAAATATTTTCTAAACAAACAAAAGCCATGGCCAATAAAATTCCTGCTATTGGAATATTAATTACACCTCATCAAGCGAAAGGAAAGATAATTTAAGCCCGATCCAGCCTCTAGTTTCTTATTTTACATTCAAAGTATGTACACGTCATTTACTACGAAACTCCAGACCGGAATCGTGTGATGAAGGCTTTGAATCTTTTGGTCGAGATAATTTCAAAATAGTGCCTTATGCTTGAATACATCATCATCAAGATCTGAAGGTGGTCGCTTCAGATGAGAAGCGTCTTGAATGCAGCAGTTGTTTAAAAAACATAAGGTTAAATAGTTAGGCCGGGTTCTCATCATATCAGACCGACCATAATTGTCTGGGTTAGGATCGATTCAATTTTAATATGTCGAACCAAAATCGAGAGATCAAGTTCAACGATGATGGTCAGGTGAATGGCTCATTATAATTACAACTCCAATACACCGGACATAGTACCAGTTCCAAATAACTATACCAAGCAGAAAAATTTTGGAAAAAAGGTGCGTGCAATCTGATATAGACACAACTCAATGGCACAGGTACGTGTCGAAGCCGGAATTGTTGGGATAAAGCAAAGAAGAGACATTTCAGTAGGTATATCTAGGGACATCACAATTACCCAAGCAGAATTGATAACGATTGACCACAGCGTGGAGAAGCTAAAAGATGGGAAACAGTATATTTCTCAGTTGCCATCTTCACAAAAAAAATATTGAATTTAAAAATACCTACAATTTTTTTGTGCAGTCAAATCTAAAAGAGTAATAGACAGAAAATTGTTGCATTCCTCCAAGCTGTGCTTGCAGCGGGATCATCTCAAAGATCTGGAAAAGTAGTCTATACTAGATATACTTTTGTTTGAAAAAAAAAACGAATCTTGTTACCCAAACTTTTCCATTTTATATCCTTACTGTCTCGGACTGGTTATAGTGTGGATCAACCATAATAAAAACGATTTCTTCCGCGTAGAACTCGAAAATGGTTCTAATCGAATTTTTAATTTCTTTTTTAACTTATCATGAATGTTAGTATTGCATTGCTTAACGTTGCCAGATAATAATGGAGAAAATAATACTGAGCCTCTGTGAAGAGCCAGAAAATACAAAAAACATTATTTTGGAACAGAAAACGGAATACTGTATTCAACAATTCATTCTGCGGCATTTAAAATCCATTTGAGCCCAGCGGGTCGTTAACTATTCACTTCCTATCAATGCTGCAATTAACATTACGAAATATAGGTATGTTGTATTACTGTGGATGATGGAGAGGTGAAAAGGAACAGAACAGGTGTAGAATAGAGAAAAGATCTGACTGATAGGTTGGGTGAAATTGGTGAGCAAAAAAATAAGGTTACGAAAGTAAGGAAAAACGTAATTGGAAACAAGGATCATTTTCAAAATGAACGACAGGAAATTCGTTAGATAAGAATTGTGTTTTTCCGGGACATAGCGATTTTTAGTAATTTTTAAGGGCATTTCTGTATGAAAATGTATTAAAACAACGCAATATAGTCTTTCACAAAAATGTTCGCTTAGAACTTAAAATTTGGAAAAAAAGTACAATTTTTTTTTCTATTGCAGTGAGTACAAGTCTTACATTCCTTTTTTTGGAGAAATAATAAAGCTCACAAAGTTTAGCTGTATTTTCACAACCATTCATTCAAATGCTTGAATTTTTGAATAGAAGTAAATTATTTAAAGGAAAACTTTCTATACGTGCTTTGAGATTATCCAAAAATATTTTACTCACACAATTCAGAATTTTCAATCAAATTATTTCGCAATCTAGAAATGTAGATCCATATCTTCGACCCACATCGAATGAAATTATCAATAATATTTCGAGCAAACAGAATCTTATCAAGTATCTTGTACATTAAAAATCAATAATTGACATACAGTTCATCATGTACCACGACTATCATTAATAAAGTGTCTCTCTCTTCATTTGGCTCTTAAATTGTTGCCCAGCCTTTGAAAGGGCATTTACCCTTACAATAGTAGTATAATCGAAAATATAACTATGTAAAGTGGCATTTTTCTCGTACTACCACTGTCAATGATCTCCACACCTGATGGACTGCCCTGCTTAACTGTAATTGGTGTTGGCCTGTATTCTGCAGGACAAGGTAATTCCTTAACGGGTATCGACATCAAGAATACCTTACTATTACCTGCTTCGTTTTCTTTATCGTAGTAATCATCGTGATCGAGTGTTTCTTCGATAGAATTGGAGAATATGGATGGTGAGCAAATCAAATTTTCTACTACTTCAGTTGTCACGATTATCTTGTCTGCGTTCATTGAGCATTGTAATTCTTCCAAGGAATTGCGGATATGAGCCTGTGCAGTCTTGTCGTGGAGACGGTACATCCAATCTAGGCGGCAATCACAGCTAAAACGGTTGCCTGAAAGAAAAAACAAATATTACAAAATCTGCTCCACGTCTTCCACTAATAATCATTGCACAAGTGATTTATGTATAACTGGGACAATTTAAGGTTGTGTCGTAAGAAATCAATGCCTAGCAATTTGTTTCCATATTTACTGATTTGCAAGACAAATGCTAAGCGTTGGAAGCTACAAATAGATCCAACCAAGAGAAAGGCAAATTCATCCGCACTATCTGCAGACGAATTGAGAAAGATTATTGAGCTTTGGGACGAAAACACTCCAGAAGTATTGCAAAGAAAGTTCTTTCACATTGCTGCTCATGAATTGGCCTGGAGAGGAAATAAAGGAGCGGCAGCAACAATATAATATTTTGTGGAGTAAATTGACAATCAAGGGGAACCAACAGGACGCATTGAGTATAACCCGGTTTTCTCCAAGACCATCCAAGGCGGTTCAAAAAGAATGGCCGACAGTAAGTGGCTAGTACCGAATACAGTAAATGAAGAATTATGCCCAGTAAGACTGTTTAAAAAACTAATAAGCAAGCGAGACCAACTCATCAAAACGAATCGTTTATTTTTAACTCCAAATCCAAACTAGCAGCACCCCCATTCCAAAGGCTGGTACAAGAACATCCCAGTTGGACAAAATACAATATATTCCTGGTTCAAATCGGCGGCATCAGTGATTGGAATCGATGTCAACAAGATCAAGATAACAAATCATTCTGCGAGGGCCACTGCTGTTTCAACTTTAGCCAAAACGGGAATTGGAGAACAGCAGCGTCTGTAGAAATTATACCGCTGCCAAAAATGATTGTCGTGGGAGTTCAATCAGCAACTAATACCAGTTACTACAAAAACTGTGTTTTTAGCTGTTAGTTATACTTCATTTTGTTTGAAAGTTTCATTTTTCTTTAATGCATTCCCAAATGTGCACTTAACATATTACTGTTCAAAATCGGTCTTCTGCGAAATAATTGTGCCATGACCTCATTTCCACAGTTAAATATTGTAATAATTTACATCCATTTCGAAGTAATCGAGATGCACCAGTTATGCAACACAATTCGAGCGCCGATATTCGGCAACAAAATGCACAAATTTCAGTTTCGTGGCTATATTATGATACTGTAATATTCGTATATTCACAACGCGACATAAAGAACAACATTTGCTGAAACGTTGAACAGTTAAATTCAATTGCAGAAGATAGGCAGCTCATTTACCGTCGTGGAACTGCCGCTTGATGTGATTTTAGATAACATGTCAGACGCGTTCATTATAAGCGACTCATTCACTATATCGATTGGGTAAGCCACAACGATTTGTTTTGTTCTACCAATAATAACAGTCTGCATGTTCGCTGTTGATCAGATAGTCTATTAAAACTTAATTTGATTTTTTTAGAAGGACCTATAGTATTTTTGTTTTTCATTCATCTTTCTGCTACATAATTGAAACCACCATCTAATAACAAAAGTAGTAAGGATCTTCATTTTATTTTGATATCCTGCGCTGTTCACTTCGAAGGTACCTACTAACCGGGTGCAACCTATTAGCTGTTGAATGGCTTGTGAAGGTAGTGAAGTGTTTAAAAAAAAACTAAGTGAGCAAAGTCCTGGAATATTAAACAATACTTTGATTGTTGGTATCATCAATAAAGCGGAAAGTAAACAGTATCTCTTCAACAAAACGTTCGCTAAAGTATTATTATATAAGTCAACTCGGTTATACAGTGTGGAAACCACTTATGGAATAAAATTCTTTATGTCATTATTTTAGAAAATTATAAAAAATGCCGAGACAGATCAACTTTTAAATTGAGTTGTGCGTTATGTAAACATAAATTTAAATGTACAGGGTGATTCACGCAAGTATGCCATAGTCGGTGTTGTTTTTTTTAGTGAAACACCCTGTATATTTGCATATTTTTGAGATCCCCTTAATGAACCGATTTCAACAAACTAAATAATGTATGGTCAATTATGAATTATACAGGGTGAAATTTTTATTTTTACAGTTATTAAACACATACATAAAATCCCTGATGTATTTGATTTTAATACATTAAAATAAATGCTCAAAATGTTCTCCACCTAGTTGTTGGCAATAGCACAGTCTCCTATAGAACTCCTCCTTAACTTTGTTTAAAGTTTGAGGTGAAATATTCCGTATTTCTCTAGTTATCCTGTCTTTGAGGTCTACAATGCTAGTTGGTTGTGTTGCATATACTTTGTTCTTGAGATAACCCCACAGAAAAAAATCTAACGGCGTAAGGTCTGGCGATCTAGCTGGCCACTCAATAGTACCTCTTCGTCCAATCCATTTATTGGGGAAGATTTCATCTAAATAAGTTCTTACCATTAAAGCATAATGGGGTGTTGCCCCGTCTTGCTGGAACCAAACATTTTCATTCGGTAAGCTAGGATCTATTGCGTTGGGATATAAGTTTGCCAACGCAGGAATAACTTCATGTCTGAGCATATTTTAATATTTTTCAGCTGTCAAATTTCCATCTATAAATATAGGACCAATAATAAGGTCGCCTGTGATACCGGCCCAAACGTTCACCTTTTGAGGGTACTGAGTATGTGTCTCACGCATCCAATTAGGATTCTCTGCTGACCAATATCTACAGTTCTGTCGGTCTACCTCTCCATTCAATGTGAATGTTGATTCGTCAGAAAAAAGAATGGTACCAAGAGCTATCTCATTTCTGTTCACCTTATTCATCAATCTTTCGCAGAAATCCATTCTACGATCTGGATCGTCTTCTGTTAACTCCTGCACAAAAGTTAATTTGTAGGGATGAAGTTTTTCTTTATGAAGACATCTTAGAACAGTTGTATGACTAACATTATTTTCACGGGCAATTTGACGTGTACTTGAAGTTGGATTCTCTTTGACACTTAACAAAATATCCATTTTCACATCTTCAACGAAGTGTGGTTTTCTTTCCAATGGTTTGACATTTCCAAGTTCTCTGAATTGTGCATGAATTTTAGACACAGTACTTTGGGAAATATTAGGCAATTCGGGATACCTGTGATTAAATAAGTTTGCCACTTCAAATTGACTTCTGCAGTTATCCCCGTACCCGATCATCATTAAAATCTCAATTCGGTGAGTCTCAGTTGAATATTTCATTGTTATGTCGACAAGAAAAGAGTGTTTGAAAAAGGTTTTTTTTCTTTTTCAGTATAAACTGTCAACACATCAACAACTGACAGAATAGAAAACAATCCACATTATTTACCGATTTTGTCTAATTATTGGCGTTTCTAGGCAATTTTTAGGTATTTCTGATAAAATTCATGGGCGTAGCAGGTTTTGTTCAATATAGGTACAAATACGTGTAATAATTAGTTAGTTTAGATTTTTGATAAATCCATATTTAGCTAATTTAAAAAAGTACCAATATTTCAAGTGTAATAAATTATTAATTTTAAAATTTCACCCTGTATAATTCATAATTGACCATACATTATTCAGTTTGTTGGAATCGGTTCATTAAGAGGATTTCAAAAATATGCAAATATACAGGGTGTTAATAGTTTTGTGTTCTTTGTACAAAAAGTACCCCAAATACATGGAGGCATTAGCAAAAATGGTTGAGAATAGGGTGGTCGAGAAGAGGGATATCATGTTTGATGGGTATCAGCGAACATAATATCATAAGAACCACCCCAATGTAAAAAACCACAGATTTGAAGAAATTTCTTTATCACCACTGAACTCCACTTCATAATAACTAATAATTATTTAACCAACAAGAGTATTAATGAGGGCCATTAAAAATCGAGATAATTTAACGCGCGAGCAACTCGAGGGCGTTATTGTTCGAGATTCTTAATTGCCCTTTTAATACTCGTGTTGGTTCCAAAGCTTTTCCGTCGACTGTACAAATTGTATTCGTGTTTCACAATATTTAAAAACTTAAAATATTTATTTGTTTCATAGGTAAGTACTGTCAAAAATAAATAATGACATTGAAATGTCACAGAGATGGTCGCTGGTTCAAATATCTGTGGTTCAAATGTCACTGTTTTCGTTTTTTTTAAATTCTTTTTTGGATGTCTTAACACTAATAATAATTATAATTTTTTAGAATAATAAAATAAAACGATAGGTAAATCAAAAACTAGAAGTATTCCATACTACTAATCGTTATTAAAGGTGTTATTGTATGTTTGGTTGCCTACACCACAGGTTACTGTCAATATAATGTATAAGATGTGCGTTGGGTTGCCTGAAGAAAATCATGCATTAATAGGGGTCATTAATGTATGATTTTGTCTGATTTTTAGAACGTTAATAGCATATGTCAATACACGGTCGACGGAAAAGTGAATTAATATTTGAAAACATGTTAATAATACTGTGAAATTAAAATTGGATAATAATTAATTCAAAATTTCAACCTCGGAATTACATGCTGTTGTAGATCAGCGTACTTGCCCTTAGGGTAAACAATCGCATATATTTTAAATGAATTAATGAAGTGCAAGTCCCTACGTCTGGAAAATTATTAGAATCAAAATTCAATATTTAAATTAGATTCAATTTTCCACTACATGACTTGATGTATTAAAGCGTGAAATTCTCGTTTACTATGGGGTTGGAGTCAAAACTCTGTAAAAAATAAGCTAGAATAATAAAGTGACAGAAAATGGACATGTGATGAGATAAATGTTTGCTTGAATTCGATAGTTTTTAATAAGAAAATATTGTGAGAAGATCCAATTTCAGTTATACCTAGCAAGCTAGATCATTTGAATTCAAATTATTTTCCCATCAGTGTTCATTGTCTTTAATTTACACTTGTCTCTTTTCTTGGAGCATATTTCGGAAGAATCTATGTGACACCAGCTAACAAAAATAATTATTACAAAACTGAAATGTTATTAGTAATTATGTACAGATTGTAATGTGATACAGAACTGGTGAATTTTAACTAAAGTTTAACTACTGTTTCTACATATGGGATCCAGAAGTCTGGGGTGCGATGTAGTTTTGTCATTATATAATATCGTCTTTTTTGGAGAAGTTTCATGTATAATGATGAATAAGTGGAGTTACCAATATAGTTCGTAACTTATAAATATCACCCCACGTGACCAAAGTGCTAAAAAAAGAGACATTCGCTTGTATCATGTTATTCTTTTGCTGCTGTCAATCAGTATGTTTCGCAGCCTTAATCCTGAACAGAGTGAGCTATTTTGGTTGCTCTGTGGTATATCCTAGAATCTAGAATAGATAGACAAAAACGAATGCTGCAACCTGATTTTTTTTAACCTGAATCTCTGGTTACATTCGATTTTTCCTTATACCTATCCTTTGGATGATAAGGGGGTAATTTGAAATTTAATCAATTTTAGAAGCCTTATCAGAAAAGTGTTTAAATATGTTTTGACATAAATTGAGAGAGTAGAACAGTGTTTAGACAAATTTCTTCCCCAGTTATTGAAATTTGGAGTTGGTTTTTGTCTATAATATTCTAGATTCTACCACCTAACCAAAATACCTCACTTTGTACGACAGGCCAACTATCATTATAAAAAAATAGAAGATATTCTGAATAATGTTTTTTTTTCAGAAGCAAAGTATTTATGAAGGAAGTAGTAGAGGAAATCTTAAAAAAACTGCATATAACAGATATCCTGTGAATGCGACAAATTTTATTTAGGTCAAACATCTAGACCATTGAAAATCCGAATAAACGGACACAAAAAGTGTACTAAACATAGGGAGCTCTTCAAGTCAGGTATTTGCAAACCTGCTTGTGAAGACGGCCATCAAATTCAATGGGATTCGGCGTACACAAAAATCACAGTAAGTGCTTCAGTACAGCCGACAGTCAGGCGGCAATCAAGGCCCTGAGTGGATATACCATCAACTCAGGGCTTGCTGCTGAATGTCGTGAACGCCTTGCTCACCTAGCAAGGCGGAACATAGTGCGGCTAGAATGGATTCCGGATCACTTTGGTTTTGAAGGCAATGAAGGGGCGGACACGCTGGCTGTGGAAGGGGTGGCTACCCCTTTTAACGACCTTGGGACTCACAAAACAAATAATCCGTAACGAGACGAGAACTGGTTGAGAAACCAGCAGCTTGGTCACTGGAGGGCTCTACACGGTCTCAGGCAGTCCAAGCTCCTATTGAGGGGATGGACTGATGGACGTGCTAGAGCTGCTCTAGAACTACCAAGGAGTAGGTTAAAAAAGATAACAGGACTCCTAACAGGGCACTGCTGTCTGAGGAAACACCTCTGTAACCTAGGTTTAGAGGAAAGTCTCCTATGTAGGGGTTGCGGCATGGCTGGCGAAACGTCGGACTATGCTCTCCTCGTTGGTCCACATTGGGCTGTGCTACGCAGGCGAATCTTTGAAGTCCCTGTTATGGTCCATAAGTAGTAGGAATGGCACAATGGGCCCCCCAGTGGCCTCAGTGCAGGAACCTTGGCTTGAGTTTGTCTTGGCCAAGGTTCGCCTGACTAAATTAGTAGTAGCTTCAATGAAAATAAATGCGGATAAGTGTGTAGCTGGTATTTCAGCCGAATGTAGTAAAAGGTTAAAAATGTTAGAAATAGAATTTTCCAATAATCAATTACTCGCTTTATCAGGACAGTATCATAACTTTTTATCCAGGTTTTCTTATGACTTATCATCGGAATTGTTGTTAATCGATACACATTCCAATACACAAAATCACAAAACTAATTTAAACATATTTTAAAAGGAAAATAATCAAACCACAAAAAGTAACACCAAACGTGCTTTATCAACATTTCCGAAATAAGCAAAAAAGCGCTATCCCATTAAAACCGTTCCTAGAGCGAGCACTTCACTGGATCACATTTCTAGTAGACTATGGTATTGTTAGAATGTCATACAATACAATATTTATTCTTGATAACGGTAGTAGGAACGCTACCGAAACGTTGAAATAAATAACAAAAAAAGATTAGTTTAATTTTCACAAAAAACTAACAAAAAAAAATTTTATATGGATTATACCTCTCAACTGTCATTGGTACATTTAATCAGTATAACTTGGATTTGGGAATATCATAGGAAACATATTAGTTTGAGACACCCTGATATCTGAGAAAATAATCGATAACGAGTGAGGCATTCTATATACCAGGTTTACCATCATGGGCGCGTATTACATGCGACGTACACTCTTTGATGCTGCTCATTCGTGTTTTCAAAGAGAGCATGAGACGTGAGCGGTGAGGATTCGTCAAGCTGTGAAACGCCGGAAGTACAGCTGTGTAGTCGTTTAACTTCATGTACAGGCGAAAGGATAGTATTTTTACGTAAAATGAAAGATAAGCTCGTAAAATCTATGCAATAATTTGTAAACCACCAGTGTTAGTAAAATACTGCACTTATAATTTTACCATCAATTAATAGAATGTTTGGAATACACAGTCGTCTTCAAATAAATTATTTGCCGCTTTGGTTAATCTCCTATCACGATATCTTCGGATATGGGGAACCTTCTAATCTCCTTTTCATTCGGAAAGCGTAGGTACCAAAGAAGCAACGTATAATGGTCGTTGCTAGATACTGTTTTAACTGCTATTTAATTCGATATACCGGATGTCCAAGATTCTTTTACAGGATGTAGAACAGGAACTAACGAATAGGTTCATTTAGAAATTGGATAATATATTTGAGACCTACAGTAATTTCATCCGAGGTATACTGGGTAACAAAATTCAATGGAAGGGGGGATCGAACTTGGCTCGAATGAAAGGGCTTTTCATTCCAAATTCAACGGTGTATTACATTGAGGGTACTCAACAGTGAATGTTTTAGCATATGTAGCGGTTTATCCCCATGTGTCCAAGAATTTTAAAAATCCATCATCACCATCCGTTTAAATTGCATTTGATTCATGAGCTGCGACCCACGAATCTGGATCGGAGATTAACCTTTATCGCCATCATGCAAGTTATGATGCAAGACACTCCCAATGTGTTGAGTTAAATTTTGTGGAGTTATGAAGCGCGTTTCCATAATAATGGCGTCGTGAATCGCCATAACTCTCATTATTGCTCAGTGGAAAATCCGCGGTGGGTAAGGGAAACTCGCTTTCAAACCATATGGAGAGAGTTGATGTTTGGTGTGGATTATTCAATGGTCGGTTAGTTTGCCCATATTTTTTTAAGGCTATATTAATGGTCAGATATATTTAAATTTTCTAGAAAATTACCTACCTGCGTTACTGGAGAATATTCCTTTGAATGAAAGAAGAGATATGATACGGCAGCAAGATGGAGCACCCCCACGTAATAACGGTATTGTTGTAAATTAACCTAATGCTAGATTTCCAAACAAATGGATTGGAACTCATGGACCTTTTCCCCCCTTCCATTGAATTTTTTTCGTTCCGATGACGTCCCTGCTTCTATGATCACGTCACAGATACACTGTATACCTCGGATGAAATTACTGTAGGTCCCAAAGAGATCACACAATTTTCAAATAAACCAATTCGTTAATTCCTGAGTTTCAGCCTGTAAAAAATATCTTGGGACACCCTGTATACGGAATTCGTACTTCAAAGGTGTCTATGGATAGTTTTCAAATGTGGTACGAATTATTTTATGCGCGGACTTTAGCATTACATTCACCGCTCTTGAACTATTTTTGGTACAGTTTGTTGGAACGATTTAGGAATTAGTTTAGGATCGATTCAATTTTCGCTAGCTCCGTCCCATTTCGAACTAATTCCCAGGCTTGTTGGAAGATATTAATTATCTAGAAACATTTTTGTTTAGGAAGCATGAATCTCAAATCATTTTGAAAAAGTAGTTCCGTTGTCGTATTATGAGCTTTGTGCATTCTTCCATACGAATATTGAATGATTTTAGTTAACACATTCTTCACCATAGTTTTCCATTAATACGCAATTATATATTTCTAATTAAAATTTCTGAACGGTTTTGATTCCAATTATTGAGTTTTAATATGTTGGCAATTTCCATTCACGGTTTCGTGAGTCGACTCGACTCGACGTAGCTGAAATTTGTTTTTAATTAGACAAAAAACGAGCGATGATGTGAATTTTTTATTTCCCATGCAACGCCTAACATATCCAAATACAAGAACACAGCTTTCACGGAAACAATGGAGGATGAGACTGGGTGTTGTTGAGAATAGAGTTCCATATGGAGGTATTGTTTCACGTGGTGTTGAATGCAAATGTGAATTTTGTTGAACAAAAGCTTTTATTGAGAATTAAAACGTAAAATTCTAACAGCAATGGTTACATTTGTTGGATACATTATCTGAGACGTGAGTAATGTAGAATGGACTGTATGTTATGGATTTGCTAGTATATAGACTCACCAATTTTAATATGTACATATATATTACACAAACTATTTACACTGCAAGGATGGAAATAATCCAGAGCCTTGAAAGATGCCCCGAAGGCAGAGTTTTGATATTTTACAAAAGAAATGGATAAAACCCATAAAAATGAGAACATTTGTTCATCACAAAAGCAAAACTGCTCATCATCGCCATTTTTTGGCACACACACAAATTACCGTCAACTGTCCAATCAGGTAGACCAACATATGTTTTTCTACTACCGTGCGTAAAGTACGTACTTTAGACACACTTTCGAGTGTGTAAAACTTTACTTTACGCACTAGTGCGGGATCGCGAAAATTTCTAACCATTTTGTAAAATAATCTATCACAACCAGAATGTATTTACCACCATTTTCTGTCGTCGGAAATGGTCCAGCGGTGTATAAAGAAACCTTTCGGATGGGCTTCCGACGTTATACTGTTTCATGGGTGCCTTTCTCTTGCGATGTGGTCCATTACTCGTAGCACAAGTCGTATACTTCTTACACCAGTCCTTCACATGGTCGGAGTTTTTCATTCAATAAAACCTTTCACGGACTCGCTGAAAGGTTTTATTCACTCCCAGATGGCCTCCTGATGGACTGTCGTGTAAGTTCCTCACTACCTCAACTACTCTCGTTCTCAGGATAAGTATTTGTCGTCTAATCTCGGAACCATGTCATCGCTTTCAAGGACTCGTTTCAATAGGCCTTCTTCCAGGACAAAGGAATCCCACTGAGCCCAATATGCCTTCAGTGTTGGTGAAAATCTTGTCACTTCTTGCCAGGTAGGTCGCCGATTTTCTTGCTTCCTTTGCCGGATCATCTTTAGGTGTGGATCACTCTCCGGATCTTCTCTAATCCTGTTGGGTGACCATTCTTCATTGACAACTGTAGTTCTTGGAATTGCAGCTTCCTTATATTCCGCTTTGTTGCAGTGGGAACAGTCTGCGGGACACGGTCATCTAGACAGGGAGTTAGAGCATTTCGGTTACCCACACCAGTCCAATGTTCGATGAGAGGGTTTTTGCAACGATACTGGGTCGGTGGATTTTGGTTTGCTGTTGTCCTAGGGCGCTTACACGAACTGCGTACATGCCCTAGCTCACCACAATTCCAGCACCTAATCTTCTTCGGCTTTCGGTCATCAAGTTGACGATCTGGTCAAGTCTATCTTCGTCACCCTTTTCTTGGTCTTAACTTTTTTATATTCTGAAGCCTTCGTGGCTGCTTCATATTCAAGAGCAGCAGTCAATGCATCGACCAATAATTTGGGATGAAGCATCATCCTCTGCATATCAGGGTCACGAAATCCATCAATAAAGGCCTGAATGCCCAGATATTCCATCATGTTTTCGTATGCTGATGGATAAGCAAATCGAACTAGTCGGGCGAAATCCACTTCACTCCAGAACCTTCTTCAATTTGCCACTTCTTCGTATGCGGAGCTTCCAGAATAGTCGGTAATAAACCACCGCATTCGCCAAAATTCATAGTACACAACAGGACCGTTCTGAATTACTGAGTTCGTAACGGTATAATTGATTTTAGGGTAAGAGCATATTGTTAATCAAAGTTTTGTTTTGGGTTTGCTTTTGCCGGATATGGCTTGAAAAAATTTTATCCTTTCCTAATGTAATTTATGTGCCTCCCCGTTTTGTTTGTCTAGCCTACTATAAAATGTGCTACTTGTCACCAAAGATGTTTACTGAGGAAGATAAAAAAAATTGATCACCGGCACCCATGGAAAAGAGGGTGTGAACTTATTCAAACGAAATGAGGCAATAAGACATTTTAAATTAATTGGTGGTTTTTCTAGAAATTCATGTGATAGATAAAGATATACATTACGTGTGAGTAAAGAAATGGAAAGGAAGTGAAAACGATTTTGAATAAATGTATTAAATTTTTCTGTGTGCATCTGATTAAAATTCCTAAGGATAAGTGTTTGGTTTTAATTATTCTTACTTTTATCTAAAGAACATTTACACGCGAATCTACTTTTTCTTACAAAAAGCCTGAATTAGTATATAAAAGTATAGCGAAATTAATTAATTGCTAGCATGCGAATCAGAATTTTCTTCTTGTCAGACTTTGGAATGGATTAGAGCAGATTTGGTAGTGTAGAAAATTTACTTGACAGTTCTAACTGCTATCTATTTCCGCACCCATGTTTTAAAGCACTGTTTATATTTAATTCTCAAAACATTCGTTTTTAAGTCACTCCGTAGTCTTTTTGATAATCTTGGGCATGTTTTCTGCCCAATCTCATTTCATCAGTACTTTTTCTTCTCGAGAAAATGATTTTGAGGAATCTGATTAACTGGTTATTTTTATTTCATTAGTAGTAATAGGAATTGCTCCTGTTTCTTAGCCGAGCAACAATATTGGTCTATAAACTGCTTAGTAAACAGTTAGTTTAGTCTTCCTTGAGAATTTTTTCATAGATTCATTATTCTGTAGTATGGTTTCAAAGCATTGTTAATTCTCCTATATCTTCTTTGCCTGTGTTTTCGAATTATGTTGCAAGATATTTGTATGTATCCACTTTTTCAATTTTCTGCCAAATCGGCGGAAAAATTCATTCTTATGCCGTATTCCTTTAGAGTGTTATTCCAGATCTTTTTATATTTGACAAATATTTTTTATGTCATACCAGTACACCGCATTGTGTGTTTTGACCACCACCGGAAAACCAATCATATGAACACCAAAAATTTGGCGCAAAGTATTGTTTAGCATTTTAAAGTGACCATTAATCAACACGTCCAGATTGATGAATACCCCTTACCACGTTTTGAAGATATTACATCCAAACTATCCGGAGGAAAATATTTTTAAAAATAAAATTGAAAGATGCTTATTTGCAAATGAGGGTCCATCCCGATTCACGAAAGTACTTGGTAATTGCAACTCATAAAGGCTATTATTTGCGCTAAATACAATCCACCAGCATAGCGGTTTTTCTGTCAACTTCAAAGATATTTATGTCGAATGCTTGTTTCAATGTGTAGTTTAAAAATATTTGTGTCTGATGCAAATGTATGTATATAGCTATTGTTTTTAGGATGCTATCACGACCTCCCAGAAGAAAGTGTGCAGTAAGTGCAGTTTATACAATACTGAATTACCTACGACATGATTGAAAGAAAGGAAATGGTAAACATGGATATTATTGTACAAAAAGGCACTGCAAATATTTTCGTCCAATTTAACACACAAATTTATTGACCTGTATAAATGATTGAAAGTTTGTGTGTAAAAATATTGTTTGAATATTGGTTGCTCTTAAATCACCTAATCTTTTTTTGTTTTGTATTCCTAAATAATTTTCTCGGTTTTTTCTCACGCTATTCAGCATGCTTTAATTTTAATTTAAATTTCATCCAGAATATGAAACTTCGGATTAATTCTGTGGCGCTCGAGATGATGCGAAGCATCATAAACTCGTATAATGAATGCTTATGTCTGGATATGGGAGAATTATTAAATTTGTCGGGCTAAGTGGCTACCGGGGCGTGTCCCCTCCTCAGGACATCATTGGGACGTTAATTTCGGGATCGTCAGCGATGCGAGATAAAATGATGAGGGGGCGTGAACGGTACCTGTTTCGGAAATTATTGTCTGTGGTAGATGTCGCCATTTTGCATTGCTTCATCTCCGAAAATGGAAAATTTCACATTTTTCTAAAGCGTGTTCAAAAATTTTCATTTCCACTTTTTTTATTAACCCCACTGTTCTGGTATGAGTCCAATATAACATGGTAAATATATTAAAAGGTTATATATATATATATAAGGTTATTATAATATTTTCCAGAATTTTTACTACTATTCGAACACTTTGGCCACAACAGATTTTCATTCTTGAATTTCTCTTACAATGAACAGGGTATTAACCCATTACTGCCCAGAACTATGAAAATGTTTTGAAATGGTTAAAGTTAATGTTTTGTGTTGAAAAATGATTAAATATGACCTGAAAAAATGTTTAAAAAAATCTTTGAATTGTAGTTTATGATTTTGAGCGTGGGTCGTTAACGACCCCTTGGTCACTTAAGGAAATAAAGAAAACAATATTATTTTTGTTAGAAATTTGAAATGAAAACCATTTAAATTTAATTACAATTTATGAAATTCGTCAAAACATTTATCGTGTAGTGGAACTAGACAACTCTCGCACGCTTTAGTGGTTTTATTCTTACACAGGGAGCATCTTCTTCTTGTCTGTTGGCAGATTATCAAGTGGGATCCTTCCGAAGTGGTACAATACACAGAAGCCCTTTTAGGTCCAGGAACTTTTGGTTTACTTCCATATTTCTTTAGGAGATACTGTGAAATCTCTCGCCTAAAATGGAGGTTGTCTGCATCATATCCGTAAGAGCGGGCTAACTGACTAGCATTAGCAACGCATAAATCAATCATCCAGTGCAATATTGGTGTATACCACTTTTTCCCTCTCATAGCGATTCTGTAATTGGATATGTTATTATCCAGTTGATCCACACCTCCCATATATGTGTTATACATTTTTATTGCATGTGGTTGGGCCACATCTATTTTCATTTTGTCCTTGACCGAAAATCTTTTACACTTTTGCATGGGCTCAACACCATACTCATTTGACAATACGGTTACTACACTGTTATCTTTCCATTTTATACCTATGATACCATTGCCCTTATCCACTGCATTATCAATATTTCCCCTTATCCCTTTTTTCATTATTTTTGAATCAACTAATTTACATTTCATGGTTCTGTTTTCCCTTACTGTTCCTGTTGCTCCGAAATTTATCTGAGTAAGTTCATATATCAACTTCGCCGAAGTAAAAAAGTTATCAAAATATAATGAAAAACGTAAACCAGGGTATTCTTTGTGCAGAATATCAGCAAATTTTAGCACAACACTTTCCCCAAGACCTCGGCTTTCTATGGGCTTTTCTTGGTTTTTTCGTCCCTGATAAATTTCGAACTGTAAGCAATAGCCTGGCTTGGTACTCATAACCCAAGCTTTATAGCCAAATCGTATGGGCTTACTTCGGATAAATTGCTTACAGCCATGTTTTCCGTAATAAGGAATCATTGATTCGTCTATTGATATGTTTTGCTGTACGGGTGCGTATTGTAAAAAGGTTTTATTCAATGCATCAATTATTGGTCGTAGCTTAGCCATTTTGTCCCCTTGAGGTAGTGTGCTGTTGTCAGATGCATGAAAAAATCTGCATATCTCTTCAAATCGATTACGCCTCATCGACTGCGATACCAGTGAATTATGCACATCTTCAGCTTCTTCCCAAAACATTCTTCTGCGTGGTAAAGGAACGTATCCGCTGACCAGAAGAATTCCTATAAATACATATAACTCTCTGCTCGAGAGTTCAAATCCACGAATATTTTTTTGAGCAGCGTATCTAACTGTATATTTCACGAGGTCTTCAATAAGTGACTCATGAACAGGTGAAAAAACTCGATAGGATGGCTATGTTTAGATAGGGACAATGGTGGTACCATGGTACCATTCCAAGAAGAAATTGGCCTGTTTAGATCACCCTTTTCCCATTCAAATTTTATATCGGTTTTGGCCTTTTTTTTAGGAGGTTGCAAGGTTTTATTACTTGGTTGGTGTTTATTGTATTTATTCTCGCTTTCTTCATTCGAATCTTCAACTGAGTCACATTCTTCATCTTCCTGTATGTTCAATAAATTACCCCTATCTACTCTATTATAAATAAGTTCCCCTTCAGCTCTGAGTTGACGACTACTCAAATTATTTGGATCAGTATCTTCCTCATCTCCTGAATCACAGTCCGTATTTTCGCCATCATTTTCAGGAGGGGTTATGTATATGCCTTCTGGAAGAGTTTGAGAACCCTCCATGTCCAAATTTTCGGCTTCCTCTAGCAGTTCAGCAACTGAAAGTGGTTTCCTCCTAAAAAAAATAAGAACTGTAAATAGTTCGATAGATGCCCAAGGGGTCGTTAACGACCCAGAGAACAATAACGGTTCATCAATCACGTATATCGTACTCAAATCAAATAAAATGAAGAAAGATATTCACAAGAACACCTAACAAAGATATGAATATAAATATTGGAACAAAGTAATAACAAGAAAGCTACTTACCAATAATTGTTTGAAGACATTGTTTCTTTATATATTTACGTTCGTACTAAAAACACGTGTACGCTTTGGCGAGTTGCAAGAGAGTGAGAATACGATAAAGCAAGCACGCTCTTTTCGACAGACGTACTTGTAGTGCCATCTGCAAATGACACTGCGTAATAGATTCATTTTTAGTCTGGGGGTCATTAACGACCCCTTGGGCATTAATGGGTTAAACTTGTTACGATTTTTATGGAAAATTGGTTATACCTTTTTAAACACCCCGTAGAACACATCATCACAACTCTATATTATTGTGATGGGGAGGTCAAGCTGATTGTAAATAATTTGAAGATGTGGAGACTGATAATGACCATAAACGCTTAAATTTTCAAATTGATATCTCAAAGGACAAAGGAGGCACTGAACTTTATCACACTAATCAATCACCCTGTATATTATTCGGTTATGTATGAGCTTTTGTAAGAATCATCTGAAACAATAAGAGTTTTGTAAATGACATTTGTAACGTGAAAATTGTAGTATCAACTGATTAAATCGGAATAAAAAAAATGAATTCGGAAAAACTTTGAAGTTTGAATTCATTGAAAATTCTGTGAAACTGAACAAAAAAGAATGGAAAAGAAAATTTTTTTTGAACAAACCGTATTTACTTTTCTGTTCTTCAAGTTGTTTCATTGTTATCTGGAATTTTCGGTAATGAGAAATAATATATTGAGCTATACATTAACGATTATATTATGATTAATTTTCTGCTTACTTAATAACTTTGTGAAGCTAATACATTTTTCAATAGGCCGTCGAGGCTCGTCAAATTGTTGATTAACCACGCCAAGCCACACAACTTAGATACTTTTCAATATGATACATACGATATTTGATTTATGACGTGTCTAAAATTTTCGGTAGCGTCATCGTTTATAATTTAACTTGTCTGGTGCTTCTGCACATGATTTATTGAGAATTCTCAAACGTCATTTCAATGGGAAACTTTGCAAAGTTTATAAATCAGAAATTCACCTTTTACTCGAAGTGTCGGAGGTAACTTGAATTAATTTTTAATTGAAGCTGAAATAAAGAATGGAAACTAATAATTTATAGGTACCTATACGCATTGGTATTTTCATGAAAAATGATGGCTATCAATATATAAATACTTGCTAAAATCTGGAGAAAGGGCGATGAAATTCGTCGTATTTGCAAATCGATAAATTCAAAGTTTCAGTGGAATCAAACACTTTAAGCTTTTATTAATTTATTTCACCTCAGCGGCGAATCTAACAGCCATACTTCAGGTTTAACTTTTGAATGTTCGGTGCCTCTACCCGTCTGGCTATCTCCTACGCGGTTGAAGGTACTCGAAAGTGGTATGAAAATGGAGTTCGACCTTTTTAAACATAACTATCCATTTTTTTTATTAAACCGGAGCGAATTTGACAAAATTAAAAGTACATTTGAACTCATTTCTTAACGACCTTTCCAAATCTGTTATTATTTTTTATGAACGCTATTTGGTGAAAAAGTTAGCTCGCGTTTGACAGTTTTGTACAGAAATCCCTATGTCGCATCTTATAAATAACAAAGTGTATAAGAGTTTTTCTCCTCCTTGGATTTTTATTAATTTAATTCGATACTTTTTGCATGAAATTATGGACAATTTTGATCGGTTTCTATAGCGCCATAAGAATTGTTATTTTATCAACGTCAAGCTGAGTGTTTTTTAAAAAAACTTGAAGAAATTGAAGTTATTGATTTGTATAGGTAACAGTTAAATGGATATAAAACAATCAGCAAATATCGCTTGTCTGTCGCTGCTAGCAGAAAAATCATGAAAGAGGTACGAAGCAAAGTATAAATACTTCAAGAAGTGGTGCCAAACAAAGACCGCTACTGCAGTTTCAGAATCCGTGCTTACGTCGTACTTTCACGAAAAATCTGCTGTATTGAAGTCTCCATCAAGCTTACGGTGTGCATATTTAATGCTGAAGTTGACCCTTTTCGTAAAGGAAAACATAGATAATTCCAAGTAGGTATCTTAATCTTGTGGCATTGAAAAGAAAAAGAAATGACGGATATAAACCCAAAAAATCTAATGTGTTTGACAAGAAAAATGTGAATAAATTCCTGTTTGAAGCTCCCGATGATGTTTATTTAATGATGAAGATGGTAATGATAATGGGAACTGCTGAAGCGTGCCGTTCGCTAGTGAACTCTGTGCAATGGAAATAGATAATGTTAAACCAATGCATGAAGTAATAATTGTTACTATATTCATTATTCAAAAATTGGAATGATACGTAAATTTACATGACTACGAAAGGTACCATTTCACATTATCAGTTCTAATTTCCTTTTTTTGTTGTAATAATACAAGTATTCATGATTCCAAAATGCACCAATTAAAAAAATCGAATTATAAGGGGATAGCTGGTTTTTGATTCGCTCACTTTATTTCGAGTACACCGGCTGCGCCGTCATGCTCGAAATATCGCGCGTATAGTTGAGAGTAGAATTAGTTTGCACTGTTTCACGTTATAATAACATTTTGCGGCAAAGGTCCCTTTGAGGATTGAAAGGCCGAAAAGATAAACAAGCCATAAATCACTTCAACCCACAAGCGAACAATTGATTCTCATTGGTGCAAGGTAGCTTCCGATTGGTTTATGCAAAATTTATACGAAGAGTTAGTCCACGTGGACTGTAAATTACACAGGTTCCGCTTCTACTTTTAGATTTATTTATCTCGCCGACAAATTGTGAAACGGTGAAAATTAATTCTACTCTCAACTATACTTTGAAGACATTTTTATCCACTTAAACTTTAATCTACTATTTCATTACTGATAATAACTATTAAAAATCACAATTTGCTCCAACGTGGTTTCCGTGAATGTGAGCAATAAAAAATTTACTGCTCGAAACAAGCTCTTCTGGATGTTTGTTCTCACGTTGTTTCAGAGCGTCATAAAAAGCATAGCACTTAACACTCGAATTTCGAGTTCAATTCAAATTATCTCCGAATTCTTGTGCGGATTATACATATACTTATTCCTGTCAAAATGGCCAGAGTATTAAAGCTGATTTGAATTATCCACAGAAGCTAACAGCTTGCGAGCTTAGCCATATTGGATATAACTGATATTATTTGCAACTATATTTTTTAGTGCTGTTAGCATCTCTAAAATTTCAAGTTTCGAAGATATTTCAATTTAAATAATTGGTACAAAAAGTCTTTTAATAAAAAAATTGACGATAAAATCTTTGATTTAATGGTCACAAAATTTCAACTGGAGCTGGTAAAAAAGGACCTAGAAAGAGAATGTTCTTTAGCCCTGGTCGATATACGACTGAGTTTCAAGCAGAGACGATTGCAGCATGTATTGATAAAAATATCAGAAGAGTATATACCGGACAAAAAATTTAAATAATCCCTCAACAGGTTGGCAAGAGACAACAAAGTGTGTCTAATATGGGTGCCAGCACATCAGGGGATTGCAGGTAATCAGATGGCGGACCTGTTAGCTAAAGATGGTTCTAAAGAAGACTTTATAGGTCCGGAACCGTTTTGTGGAATCACAAAAGATTGCATAAGAGGAGAAATCGGGAACTGGCTAGATAGGGAACACCAACTCAAATGGAGGTTGACATACAAAGAGTTTACCAGGCTATTGAAACTGGATAATAGACATTTAGAGGCAGTTACCGACTTGGTGATTGAACATTGCACCTAAAATCTGCACAAAATGGGCGAAGAAAATGTGAACTTTATGATAAAACACCGATTCATATACTCTGCTTCTGCGATAACTTACAGGTACTCAGAAAGAGGCACTTTGGAGGGGAAATAGTACAACCATTACAACTACTGGAAATTCCTCCAGTCAAACTAGTGGCCTATATAGAAGACACAAAGCTTATGGAATAGAAGTAGATAACATGGGAAATGGTACGAAGATTCAGTTTAAGTGCCTGCGCTGTATCAGAAAGATTTAAGAAAATTGATGATCAATTCAATATTCGAACTAACTTTAAATCTAACAATACGTTGAGAATTCTACTAACAAAAACTAAGAACAATCTTCAGGAAACTGCATATATCAGATATCCTGTGAATGCGACAAATTTTATTTAGGTCAAACATCTAGACCATTGAAAATCCGAATAAATGAACACAAAAAGTATATTGGAAATAGGGAATTGTTCAAGTCAGGTATGTGCAAACATTCTTGGGAAGAGGGGCATCAAATTTAATGGGATTTGGCGCACATAATATTGAAAGAGCCAAATAATAAATGCGGATAAATGTGTAGCTAGTATTTCCGCCTAGTGTAGTCAAATTTGGTTACCAATGTTAGGAAGAGTTTCCAATGATCAATTATCTGCGTTATCAGGATAGTATCATAAGATTTTATCCAGGTTCTCTCATGATTTATTATTGGGATTGTTATTAATCGATACACATTCTCCAATACGCGAAATCCCAAAATTGATTATCCTATTCCTAGTTGACTATTTTACAATGAAATATTCTATTGCACATTCTACCAATGATATGATTTCATAGAGAGACTACAGATAGACGCAGCAAGCCCCCCGTCAGCATGTAAGTGAGAGAGGAATAGGAAGTCGGAGATTTAGGCTGTCTTTCTCTAATAGTGCGCATGATCCTCTATCTTTTTCTCTCTCACCGGAGTGCGGTATTCCCACTTACACAGCGGCCTATGGGTTATTACCTTTATCTTTAGTATCCCTATGTATGATTTACTGTAAATGGATCTTGAAAAAATTACCGAATGTTGAGATGAAAATATAAAAATATTGTAGTTTAATTTCCCAACAAAATCAACAAGAAAAAATAAGGACAATTTCTTGTTATTAACTCAAATCAAACTCCGGAATTTTCGAAAATTGAAGTTCATGCTGAATTTATATGGAAAAACATTGTTTGATGGGACCAAAATAAAAAGGAAACAGAGAATAAATTGATTAATATGGAAGTCGACCACAATATAGATCGTTAAATTCATCTTAATTGAACAACAAACCATTTGATGTGAGACGAGGCTTATAGACCCATTTGTAGCTACTCGTTTCAATAAGCACATTCCACTAATTAACCATGAATTTACGTATGTTCGAAGTGTGCAGCGGCTTTTACCATTACCCGAGAATTTTTGTGTTTTCGAATGGTAACTCATTTGCAGTTCCTCTTTGAACTTACAAAACTTGTTTCAAAAATTGGGTCATGACGGTCCTACATCAATTTAGTTTTTTTGTGGCATTGTGAACATTGGTGTGATTAAATTTGTGTTGTGTCGTTGTGTCAATATGTAACGTTTTACACGTTACGGTCACGGTGGAATATTTCTCATTAGCAGCAGTTCCAATTATTTTATTAGTGATACACGTACAATTTGAAGGTTGAGCAGAAGTTTCAAATTGCCTTTTTTCCGCTTTTTTAATATTCAGAGTAACCTCTCAAAATTCCCGAATATACAAAGAAGAGCGGAGTCGTTACGTTATTGTTTATAAAATGAAGCGAAATAATATCTGCCCTATACGCAATGACATAATAGTATATTATTAAACGAGCAATTTATGGTAGCCATTATTCACGCAGGGTGGCGTCCCGAGCCGTAGGCGAGTGGCGCAAGTCATCCGAGTGAATAATGGCTATAAATTGCGAGTAGATACTATACTTTGTCCACGACCTTTGATTTCCTTATTAAATAAGGCGAGTGTAGAACGGAAGAGGGAATGTACAGAAGAAGAACAAACAGCTATTGATTTGAAGTCCAATGTCAATTTCACAATATGATGCTGGTTTTGACAACAAGCTCGCGCATACGACTGCAACTTCACATGGCTTCTAATGTGAAACGGAGTGTGCCTCTATCTTCCTATATTAATATATTGCATTCGGAACGCGCGGGCGTGCTTGGAGAAGAAAACGAGTAGCATGCTGATCACACAATGATTTCTAAGCAGCTACCAAGATACAGATGTTTTGGATCAGTTTTCGCTTGATTTCAATCACTAATAATATTGTTACTGAAGAGCGTTGTATGGGGATATTTATACATTCTCATAATAACAATCTCAACTGTACGAAAGTACGTACAATTATTGAATACATTTTATGTTTGCCTAGAAATGATGCACCTATCCAGATATTTTCTTCTCCAATAAATAAAATATGGACATGTGACAAAACACATTTTCCTACAATCGATATTTAAAGTGGGCATTTGCGCTCGTATTTGACAACGCAAACGTCATCTTTTTTAAGGAATGTCACTTTGTCGCTTATAAGCGGCTAAATAAAAAAAACGCTCGCTCTCCCAATTATCAACTATAAATTGAATATGCATTGCTCAGAGTATCCAATTTAAACGAGAAATTGACATCTTTCATTTGAGTGAAGAATTTCCTGAATAATAATCGTATGTGAGCGTGAAGCAGCAAAAATGGAAAAAGAATATGAATGTAGTGATCATTCAAGCGCCGCTAAAGTCGCTACATTAAACCTATTGCCAGAAAAGCAGTACGAACTCTTCATCACATGGTCTAATTCAAGGAAAGTTACAAGATACACTGAAAACGTAATGATGGCTTACTTCAGCGAAAAAGCTGATGCTATGAACTCTGCTACACTTTGGTCGGTGTACTCAATGCTACGATCTGTATTATCTGTAAGAAACAATATTGACATCAGCCAATATACGAAGTTAATCGCATACCTAAAACGCCAATTTATAGGATACAAACCAGAAAAATCAAGAATTTTCACCAAAGAAAAATTGTTCAAATTCCTCTGTGAAGCGCCAGATGAAATATTTTTAATGAAAAAGGTAAATAACACTACTTATCACTCTGTAAATATTAATAAGCTATTTTATTGACAGGTAGTCTTAATTATGGGAGTTTTCGGTGCATGTAGACGAGATGAACTTGTGAAAATGACCATGGAAGACGTTGAAGACAAAGAATCGCTATTAATAGCAAACATTCCTAACTCAGAAACAAGAAAAAGTGTCTTCACTGTTACTAATAGTGAAGAGCTTGATTTTTTGTATCATTCTACAGTTGTATGTTGCGTTGTAACGGAAAATGTTCTAAACAAATGGTGGGAATGAATATAATTGGAAAAACACCCTGTGAAATCGCCCAATATTTGAATTTATCAGATTACAAATTATATACAGGCCACAGTTTTCGTCGCACGTCAGCTACTCTTCTAGCTAATGGAGGAGGTGATATCATCCAACGTCATGGGGGTTGGAAAAGTTCTTCTACAGCCGAGGGATACATTGAACAAAGCATTAATAATAAAATTGAAACGTCACAGAAAATCTTGGGTAAAGGTGAATCTCTAAAGTGCAAATTGTTGAATCAGTAACAATGGCGGAACATGCAATTTCAAACTCATCTAGACTTTCTTCATCGTCTGGAATTGTCGTAAAAAATGGTAAAAACTGTACTTTTAATTTTCATTCATCAAATTAAATAAATTTTTGGAAATATATATATTCATAGATTGTAGAAAAAATCTTGTGTTTAATTCGAGCGCAAATTTATTGTCGATTTCAAGAGATAGGGCGAGAACACAAAGAAAGCTGGTTTCTTGCGGCTGTCTATAAGCGCCGATAAGCTTTAAAAATGTATTCATGTTGATACATGCAATCGCACACAAAAGAAGCAGGTCCCAGCTTGTCGGCGCTAGTAATACGCTCCGATAAGCTTATCGGAATTAGCAAAACGTTATTTTCCAGCGCGACACATGCAGGGACCGCGCTTCATTCAGTCTGTTTACATACTTTGCGGCGTTTACGTACCTCTTGGACTAAAATGGTTGATGCATTTGGTTTCGAACGCCCTGCATTATGGGACACGTCTTTAATTTCATTTTTACTTACTCATAAAATCTATTTGGATAGGTTTTTAACTGCACAAGTAGATGATGATTCCCTCCATACTCCTCTCCACCACGATTTATATGATGAACACCAGCTTTTCTCCTAATCTTTAAAGATTTTCCACCAAACAAATTTCGTCACTCGAGGTACTCGACATCTTGAAATATAATGAACGAAACTAGCCGACTTCCAGCTTTCTTTATGTTCAACAATCAGCTCCTATCGCGCTGGCAACCAGCGTGCGAGAAACCAGGTTTCTTTGTGTTCTCGCCCATCGCCGCGCTCCTTTGTCGCGCGGCAACTGACTCTTTCAATCGACAAATAGCACAATAGAACAGTCGCAGCTCTTAAAGCTTTTTTGATTAAAAACACTAACATCAACAAATCATGTGACAAGCTCCATTCCTACTTGAAATCTAGACTTGACATTTTGAGACTGACCTGCTCCGCCGACAAATATAAAACCAAGTAGTATACAAAGTCTACACTGCAATCTAATGTTGATTAATATGCTTTATTATCGTGTTTTGATGATCCTGTTTTTCAACAAATTTCGCTAGCGTCCCACTCTGATAATAAAAATAAATGGTCACATTGCATTGTATACAGTATGCGACATTTAAAAGACAACTTATCTATTGACGAACAATACGTAATGAATTTTTGTACAAAAACATATGTGACTGAAACCACATTATCAGCTTCTTTGAGAATTATAAAATCAATATCGGATTTCTGACTTTCATGAAAATCTCGCGTTCCTCTACAACATTCAATCCTTAATTGTTGCAAATAACATTCGATCCTGCCAGAAAATTTTCTTTGATATTGTATATGTATCTAACAAACCTTCTCGAACATAACAGCTGGTAGGAGTTACCTTAAAGTGAAACATTGACCCGTATATATCAGTGTAATCCTATAACAAAACCACTTGCCCACGTGTTGAGTGAATTCCACTGGAAGACATAGGTATAAGTTGTTAATGTTACCGTCTGCGCTAAGCATTATTTGGTGGCTTCGTTGACGGTAGAGCACGTTTCGCTATTTTTAGAACTTTATAACGTTTCACACAGATGTTATTCCTAACATAATATTTACTTACTTCAAATCCCAAAGGAAAATAATTGGAAACATAATTTTCAGGTACACAAAAGAGTTCGCTTGGGAAAAAGTATTATTAGAAATAAACTTTATAAAAGCCGTAGGAAAGTACGACAATCGCATGATTGTACGAGCTGCATACAATATATTTTCTACTACAGAGATTTTTATTTAAAAACAGGAATTTAATAGTAATTTTCTTCATGTAGGTACTGGCTCATGAAAGTTGGAAATAACCTCATAACTATCTCAGTTCAAAATTCTTGAATGTTAGATTTAATGCACGAAGAAATAAAAAAAATAAAAAAACATTATTGTGGTTTGATTCCCAAGAAAATTGGTTGGCTGTACAGTTGGAAGGATGTTAGGTCAGTTGCTTTGAATCTTAAGTCAGCATGTGGTTCAATGGCATGACCTTAAACTCCGTGCCGTCCAGCTCACATAGAGAGGCCACTTCCCCATCTCATCATACCAATTGGCGATAACGGTGACGATTATGTGGTGACGGTGATATGTGATGGCTAAGCAGTGACGACAATTCATAAGTTAATGACAGGTAAAGTGATAACGGTAACGATTACGCGTTGACGGTTATGTAGTGTCGGTGAAAAGTGACAGCTAAGCAATGTCGACGGTTTATAAGTTTTGCCCCCATTAAAAATCGCTCAACGGGATTTTTGATTTTTCATGTTTCTATTTCAACATAATAAATTTATCGGAGAACGCTTCTTTCAAAATTAAAAACTGACTTCTCCGAATCTCACTTAGTAACAGAAAAAGCATGAAGGAGTACCAGTTTTATGTACGAACAACCGTTTAAAATGCTTACACAGAAAGTAAACACATCCTAGTATATATCAGAGTTCATTTAAAGAGTAAATGAAACGTTTGAAACTCCTGACGATTTGTAGTTTTCTCGACATACTTTATATAATAGCTGGGGAAATTGCTTCATTGAAATTCTTGATCAATGCATTTTGTCATGCTGTCAACGTAGCGAAAATCTTTTCGTTCGCAAATCCCAAAGTTTTCTTCGATATTACATCACGTTAAAGAGATCTTACAGGGAGAATTACTAGAATAAAAAATTGATGGGATAAAAGTTTTTGAGATATTTTCATTTTTCTCTGCATTTAAATATGTAATAGTTTACCTGATGTTCCTTATTTCTCCATAAGTGTAGTTTTTTTATAAATCTTCAACTGCGAACTAGCATCTGGTAAACAATTACATTCCTTTACATCTTAATTGTATGTAATATTTTTACTTACCCAAGGACTAAAATCAAAGATCATAGGAGGACAGACTGAAAAACGAAGAAATTACAGCTAGACTTAAGGTGGATCCTATAATATCAAAAATAGAGCAGACTCAACTAAGATGGTTCGGACACTTGACAAGAATGAACGAAGATAATATAATTAAACAAATATGGGAGGCAGGTTGGGACGAAAAGAAAAAAATATGTAGACCTGAGAAAAACTGGAATTAGCAAATAGGTGACGTACTGAAGGAAAGAGGAACTTCTTGTGTGAGACTCACAATTGGATCTGTCCCCTCTACCAAAAAGGATGGGCGTGTATGTTCATTGCCCTTTTACTTTTAACCGTTTTGTTCTTGTTTCTCTCTTTCAAGCAGTACTGTTCGTATGATCCTTGCCGTACTTTTGTGAATCGTATGGCCTAATAAACCGTTTCGCAATCTGTATATATTCTCATCTATTGTCAAATGTTTAAAGATATTGACTAGGTTCCATACTCGAACCCAACCCTGTATGAATAACTTTTCTGTTTGAACTACCACTTGTCTTGGTTGTAATACTTTCATTTTCATTGTCATTGTTATAACTGAGATACTGTTAGTTAAAATCAACTTATATAACGAATTCTGATGAAAAACCAAATTCAAAATATGTCAGTTATAACGCCCTTAAAAAAAAGATTGTATAAGAGGGAAGTTAAATTTAGCCCGCACTCGAAACTTTTCTTTAGCTTTTTAGAAATATTCCGGGGGTAAATTCTATCAATGATGCTGATGGATTTAATTAAGTTCTGGATTTTGAACAAAAGTACGATTAAATGGTGAAGGAACGTCATTCAATTTCACACTTCTGCGGAGAAGAAGATCATTCCTCAAAAAATAATCTAAATTCATATTTTTTTTAGCTAAAATAATGCCAATATCTCCAAAAAAGTTTCTTGGAAAGTGGTGTTTTAAGGCCGAGTCACTAGAAAGTTGGAATTATCGGACGTAAACTATTCTCAAAGTTCCAGAACTTTTAGTTTATCTAAATACTAACACAAATGCACAAATAAAGGTCTTCGTAATATCTACAAAAATAATAATTATTCTATTGTATACTTCTTATCACGAGAACCTTTTTTTTTTTAATATAAATCATGGATCTTTATTATCGTCCCATAAGTTTAAAATTTTTGCATAGCAAACTAAAGTCGCGTACAGACGTATTTACCTATTGCTTGGCCTACTTTTAAACTTAAATTGTGAAATAATAGCAAATAGGCACTTAACACATGTGTGCGCTAAACCATCGATATAAGAGTGAGAGTAGCTTCGACACGGATTAAATTATTTCTGAAACTTTTCAAAATGATGCTAAAAATCACCCGCCCACTCTGCTTTAAGAATGAAACTTGATATTAAAAAAGTAACTGAACTTTATATCGATATTATAATTACTTACTACAGATTTCAAGTTTCAAATTCAATTTAGTTCCGCTCGCCCATCTGCGTCTTTTTAATTACCATGCACTTTGGTAAATTTATGTTTTTGAATGAACTACTCTTAACAAAAAATTCAGACATCAATTATTACCGATTAACGTAAAATTAAAATTCTCCCGGTCATAAATGGTATCAAAACTTTTTCCGTCAAACAAGAAGTTTTTAAACAGTTAACTTCAGCGAAGATTAAAACTTTGGTTCTTCAGGTCCTCTTAAAGGCAAAGCCAAAATTCAGTTACTCTGATAAGTTTCTTGATACAATTTTTCATTAAAAATTATTATTTATCGAGAAGATATACAGTCTTATGATTAAATTTTACCATAGGCAAAATTTACCACAAATCTTGAATAATATTATTTTTTTGGGAATCTGGGAGAGTGAAGAAGAATGTTGAATACGCCGAAAAATGGTAGTGTCATTCATTGTCTGCGGGGCATATAGTCCGAAAAGTAGATGTTGCTTCCTAGTGAAAGTAATTTTCAAATTTGTAAGGCGTTATAATAGTATGATACTATTATCTTGACATCTATTGATATGTATGTATGTCTTTTGGGGTAACATTCACTGAGACCTAAAAGATCTATTGTGCCCCCTTACTTCTACTTAGTTCCTGAGGAAAGTCTTAGAGACTAGTAGCTCCTTTAGTCCTATTTCCACGAGAAATTTCAGGATATCTGCAGGCTTCAACTTAGGTAACTGTCCCTCTTCTATCCAGTAGTCTCCCAGGTGCTGTGCCCTAGGATTCTGAATTGCTGTGAAGTTCGCAAGTATGTGGATGGAGGATTCTTCTTCCATTCCACAAAACCTACAATCTTCTTCCTTTACTATTTTGAGCTTTTTAAGGTGCCCATTCAGGCGACAATGTCCCGTTAGGATTCCTGTTAAAACTCTTAGTGCAGTTTTGCTTTGACTTATGCATTCATTTGATCTCAACAGGTTGTAGTCACCCAGAAGAATCTTTGATTGCCTAAGCCCTACTAGATCTTTCTAATTGTCAGATCTTCTCTTTTCTTCGGCTTTACCTATTTCTTCCAATATTACATTGGTGCTGATTCCGCAAAAGGGCTCCGGCCCCCAGAAGGGTATTTCAGTCCCCCTCTTCGCTAGTTCATCTGCTATTTCGTTTCCTTCTATTCCAGTGTGTCCTGGAATCCACAGTAAGGTGACTATATTGTTCTCGCGTAGTTCATTAAGTTTGCCTAGGCATTCCCACACCATTTTGGAACTGATTACACAAGAACTCAGCGCTTTAATGGTTGCTTGACTATCAGACATTATGATAATCCTTTGCTTTCTATATCCTTTGTCAATATTGAACTGGGCACACTTTCTTATTGCGTGAATTTCCGCTTGAAAGATACTTGGGGTTTTTCCCAAGCTTTATCTATTGATAACACGCTTCACTTAAATATGACAATTGTTACAGGAAACTGTAATTAGGTAAATGTTGAAGTATGACTAATTTTTTGTTTAAAAGTACAATTACCGCAAACGTGACACTTTATAATGTATTTTTACTCAACTCAACACTTTCTCCTGAAATTCGGATATACAGTTTGTTACACTGATATAGTGTTTGAGGGTGAACTTTTTCGTAGAGTGGTCAGTAATGTCGAATAGTAATCTCCAGTTATTGTTCTACCCTTATCCAAAAAATCAATCATGATTACTCCATGGCAATCCCAAAAAACTGAAGCAAGAACTTTTCCAGCAAATTTTTGGACACGAAACTTCTTAGGTCTTGGAGAACCAGAGTGTCGCCATTCCATCGATTGTTGCTTAGGTTCTGGATCGTAGAAATGTAGGTACCTAAGTCTCATTCATAGCAACAATTCGGTTTAAGGAGTCTAGATCGTTTTCAAATCGAGCACAGATCGAACGCGATGCTTCTACCCTTGCACGCTTTTGGTCAACATTCAAACATTTGGGGATCCATTTCGCAGCAATCTTTCTCATGTTCCAATTGACGTGAACTATATGAGCAACGCGTTCGCATGAAATATTCAGTGCTTCAGATATCCGTTTTAGCCCAATTCCATGGTCTGATAAAATCATGTCATGAACTGCATCGATATTTTCGGGGACTGACACAGAAACTGGCCTTCCCGATCGGTCATCATCTTCAATGGAAAATTTACCTATTTTGAAGCTTGCAGTCCAATTTTTCACGGTCGCATACCAAAGATTAAGAGAAAGTGGCTCAGTAGTACCTAAAAATACTGAAACTGGTAGACGACCTGATGTGACAATGGTATACGAAGACGATATTTTGATTGAAATCGAAAATAATCCTGAGGTTAGCACCAGAAAACTCGCTACAATGTATCCTGGCATTTCCAAGTCTTCCATAAGGAATATTATTAATAAAGAAAACCTTCATCCTTTCCATTTTCAAAAAGTTCATGCCATTGTCTTTTTAGGGAAATTTTTATATTATCAACAACACTGGAAATTGTTCTGTTTGTTACATGGATTTACCGAAGTCATTATAATATATGCTTTTTGAATATCTTATTCATAGTCATCCGAGTTTTTTTACGAGTGTTCAAAATAATGATGATCTGGTACACTACTTTGAAACAAAATGAATTTTTGAAACTTTCTAGGTTAGCTCATGGTATTACTTCGTCTAGATGATATAAAGTTGTGAGCATTCCTTGCCTTATAGTGGCTTATTTTGCTTGTGAAGAGGGTAAAAGTAATGTTAAAAGATTTGAACTCACCTCGACTGAAGTTATAGCGGAACACCTTTTGAGACAGTAAGACGGGTGGAGTTTCAGTGGTTTTTTGAGTATAAAAAAACATTCTGTTCTTGGTTAAGAGATCAACATAACCAGACTTTGCACGTCAAAAAATAACGTATACGAAATCTGTAACTTCATTAGTTTGCAGATTACAACGTTATAAGAAAATTTATTGATTGTCGCCCTGAAGGACATAGCGCATCATCCGTAATCATGATATTTGTTTTGTTGGTAGATTCTGCTGGGATGTCATGTAACGATATTATTTTTCAGTGACATCTGTCACTAGTATTTAGTTTCCATACTTCCGCAAATGTTAGTTTGGAACACCGTTTTGTGCTTTTTCATGTCAAAACACTTATCACTTTGTACACTTTTGCATTGTTTTGTTGCAGTAAATGTGCATGCGCTTCCTGTTCTATTCATTTTTTGGGGCATAATAGTTATGTTTTAAGATTAACTTATCTCAATAGAAATATTGCATCACCGAGTTGATCATGTATTCTTCTCTAGTTTATCCTAATAAGGGCAAATCAGCAGTTGAAGACTAGCATAACTATTTCAATTTGTGAGCTACAGCTAGTGTGGTATTGATCCCCAAAAGGCATAATATCTTGGATATCGTCAAAGATTATAGTTAGGTTAGGTTAGGTTTATGGTGAGTGGGTCTATAAGGGCCTCCACTGCGACTCGCAAGAGTCTATTGTGGCTCACACCTATTCAAATTTCACCAAACAAATTCAGCTTCTTAACAAAGCCGATTAGCTTATTTGGTGAATTATTTTTCAGGTCCGAGGGCGAGAGAGCATCCCTGCCAAACATCAGATACCTGATTCGAGCCGCGGCGGGGCAGGCACAAATTATATGCTCTGCTGTTTCATCATCTTCCAGACAAAGACGACAGGTCGGATCTTCCGACAGTCCAAGTTTTAGCATATGATGATTCAGATGACAGTGGCCTGTTAAAAGGCCTGTTAGACAGCGTAGGTCATGCCTGCTATAGTCTAACATTTGTTTGGAGACATTCTTCGAAGGATGTATGAAAGCCTTTGAATGAACCAATCCTGGTAAATTATGCCAGAAGTCTAATGCTCTTCTTGCCGTCCAGGTATTCAGTGTTTGTTTGGCAAAACTTATTGCGATGCCAATTGTAGGTTCTGGTCCGATAGAAACACGTGCGGCACCCTCCCTTGCAAGAGAGTCTGCCTTCTCGTTTCCTTCCATGCCAGAATGGCCAGGGATCCAGACCAGCAATACTTTATTGAGTTCTCCTATTGAGGAGAGTCTTTTTTGGCAGTCTAGTACCAATTTCGACGTTACACGGTTAGAGCTAAGTGCTTTCAAAGCCGCTTGGCTGTCCGAGAAAATTTTTATTGTTCTATGTATGAGATTGGCCTGCTCCAATCTCTCCACACATGAAACAATGGCGTAAATTTCCGCCTGAAATACGGTTGCATAGGATCCTAGAGCGGTTGAGATTTCTGTCCTAGGTCTGCGCCCGTATACACCTGCACCAGAGCCTGAGGGTGTTTTTGAACCGTCTGATTATAGTATGGAGTTGTTAATAGTGATCAATTGAGCGAATATTTTTGTAGTGCACATCACACAGTTTACATTTTAGTGTTTTATCAACCACATCCCGGTACTTTTTTAACACAGTAGCATGTGATTGAATACCGATGAATAATCCGTCTGCCATCGAGCGAACTGTTAAAGTGAATCAATGAATAATGAGCTTTTAAGCGGATGAAAAGTTAAACAAACGGAACGTGAACATCATACGTTGTTAACTCTTAAAAATATTTCGAAAAAGTATGTTGAACATTTATCATCACATTTTTTTTTGTATGTTCAGCACTTGTTGAAAAAATCGTTCACATAAAGCATCTATTTTCATGTTGTGATAAAATTAATGGGTATACTCTGCGTATAGTGTTACGCTTTAACAAAAATGGATTCAAATCGTTTCAAACATGCTGGAAATTGCTGATTGAAAGAATAAATTCTCTCCATTCCACGAATAGCAGCAATTAATTGGATCTAAAAATTATCAACGAAATATGTGTGTTGTATATTTGAAGCATGTAGTTAGGTACGAAAGGTAGGAAGTCGACAATTCACAAAAAAGCGATTAGTGGTTAATTTTCAGCATAAAGACTGGATTAGGAGCACAAACACGTACAGGAAAATTGGTAAAGTCCATATTATCATTTTATTCATTCCTCGATAGCGCCTCTGGTGCTCGAGAAATACCGCTCTAAAATCTCAACCCTAGTTTTGGTATTTATATAACGAAAAGGGAATACTTAATGAAAAATTGGGGATCAAAGTTCTTGAAAATCAAAAATGGACAAGATTTGTACTAGTGACTGGTAGAATAGATTTTCCAATAAGGAATAGAGCATTTACACTAATAAAGCAACTTGAAACTTGAATTTGGATATACCTATTCGAGAATATTATTTATTATAAAGTAAAAGTATTCGTTCGTTCTTTTAGTAGTCTATTTTGCTAGTTGTGTGGGTCTTTGTTTTTGTTGAGAACGGTATAAAGGACTTTCGTTGCAGTTTTTGGCACCAGGGATTGACAGTCATATGGGGTCAGCACTCGAGAAGCTTGTGTTTGTAGTATGCACGTCAATTCTAGCATTCACCTTATCGTTGCAGAGTTTCAAACGTTCACGAACACAATTGTGTATCCTTTCCAATTTTTATTTGAAGCTTCCTATGTAAAGGGAAGGTGAACGTTCTCCTTGTTCTCCACCAGGAGGAAGTCTTCCGAAAAAAAGATCGCGAGAAGCTTAATTTTCCTGTCAGTGACTAGCGTACATGGAGTCGTGTCCCAGAATGCAATTTCAGGATCTAGTATTTAACATAAGGAAATAGCAGAGCAAATATTTCTTATATCCCACGACTATCACCATGTATGTATGTATGTATTTTGGGGTAACATTCACTGAGACCTGAAAGATCTATTGTGTCCCCTTACTTCTACTTAGTTCCTGAGGAAAATCTCAGAGACTAGTAGCTCCTTTAGTCCTATTTCCCCGAGGAATTTTAGGATATCTGCAGGCTTCAACTTAGGTAACTGTCCCTCTGCTATCCAGTAGTCTCCCAGGGGCTGTGCCCTAGGATTCTGAATTGCTGTGCAGTTCGCAAGTATGTAGATGGAGGATTCTTCTTCCATTCCACAAAACCTACAATCTTCTTCCTCCACTATCTTGAGATTTTTAAGGTGCCCACCCAGGCGACAATGTCCCGTTAGGATTCCTGTTAAAACTCTTAGTGCAGTTTTGCTTTGACTTATGCATTCATTTGATCTCAACAGGTTGTAGTCACCCAGAAGAATCTTTGATTGCCTAAGCCCCACTAGATCTTTCCAATTGTCAGATCTTCTCTTTTCTTCAGCTTTACCTATTTCTTCCAATATTACATTGGAGCTGATTCCGCAAAAAGGTTCCGGCCCCCAAAAGGGTATTTCAGTCCCCCTCTTCGCTAGTTCATCTGCTATTTCGTTTCCTTCTATTCCAGTGTGTCCTGGAATCCACAGTAAGGTGACTATATTATTCTCGCCTAGTTCATTAAGTTTGCTTAGGCATTCCCACACCATTTTGGAACTGATTACACAAGAACTCAGCGCTTTAATGGCTGCTTGACTATCAGACATTATGATAATCTTTTGCCTTCTATATCCTTTGTCAATATTGAACTGGGCACACTTTCTTATTGCGTGAATTTCCGCTTGAAAGATACTTGGGGTTTTTCCCAAGCTTTCAGAGTGTTTGGTTCCGGGCCCGTACACTCCTATCCCAGTTCCTTCTATTGCTTTTGAGCCGTCTGTGTACCATTGAATGGCATTCTTTCCAAGTCTGGTAATGGTATTTCACCATAGCTACTCTTCTGCTTTCTGAACTCTCTTCAATATTCCAAATTTAACAATATTAATCACGTCTTACTACCAAAACACAAAACTCGCAAATGTCTAATACTTCAAAACTAACTAACCAACGTCACCTGTTCTGCCTTTTATACTTTTCACGTGTTCCAGGCAGTTCTCAACTTTTTGATGACATTTCTAAACTTTTCGATAACAGTTCTAGATGATTCCAGATGTTTGTGTTCTTCTCTTCCTTCATGGATCTCCACTGGTCCAACGTAACACTCAATATGTCGATGTAGTAATAAAAACATTCCCAGCCCCAACTTCTCTATTTTCATATTTTCGATTAATATTTCATACAAGGCAATCAAACTGTACAAAAAGTTAATAATATAAGGCTTTTACTGAGAGACCCTGGGCTGTTTCAAACTATGCAATATATTGCCCAGCATTTATGTCGTAACTTCCTTTTGTGTGTGCATAATACAAATACCAGTTTGTAAATTACGATTCTATTAGATCTGAAACATCTAGAACGTGTTTCTCTTGTACTTAATTATGTATAACCGTTTATTAACAAATGAGTTACATACTAACAGAGTAAAGCCCGGTGTAAATTATATCATGTCAAGGAAGATAAAAAAGGAATTTACCTGGAAAAATTCAGTTGCGGTTTTAATGGAACTTCACAGTTAAATATGAGATACATAGGAACTGTGAAAGTTGGTCTCATAAAAAAGAAATAGTGTTTCATATGTATGCAATAAATTAAGTCTGCTAACTTTTAAATGGAAGTGAAACTATATTGGATCAGAAATAAGTGGGCGAAGTATTTGTCTTAATATTTTATATTCGTTCCTTGTGATATTGATTGTTTTGTTAGTTATTCTAACGTAAAAAATGCAGTAGTTATTGAATAATTTCAGTATGGGTTTGGATACTTCGCAATAGTTTTTCAATTGGAGCCAAACATGATGCAGTTTTCAGAATGCTTAAGAATTTTGAGATTTTCTCAAAGACCGAAGCAAATTCTCAAAATTTCAATATACAGGAAGCTGTTCCAGACAAATTCGTTTCCGTGTTACTCCTAAATTTTCATTTTTATTAGTAAAAAGTTAAATTAGACTGCGGTTAATAAACATGTACCCTTACAAAGAAATAAGCGTAATCGACAAAACACCCTGTATCGCGGTAACAAACATTTGAAACTACAACAATGCAAATCTTTCTTTAAAACTTACTAGATAATTATGCTGACCATACCTCCCTGAAAGACCCACCATGATCCCAGATCCTACTAATCCTAGATAGATCCAAACACGCTGTCTATCAGAAATCTGCAGTTCTTCACAGAAGGAAGTCTGGCTGATCTCCGCTCACTGGAAATATCTATGGATTAGGATACTCTTATAATCACAAACTTACTCAATGTCAGTGAAAACTTTCGAACCCTTTATACAAGAAACTAAACATCCCAACGTTAACCCAAGGGAAACACAGGTATTAATGGAAACAATGATGCTGACGAAGCTGCCAGAAACTCTTTCATCAATCCCAGTGTACCATTAGTGAACGTAGTTTCAACCCAAGAGCATGAACACTCAATAAAAAATTCGTAACTGGCGAGTGGCACTAAGATACTACTACTACTACTTAGTCAGGCGAACCTTGGCCAAGACAAACTCAAGCCAAGGTTCCGGCACTAAGGCCACTGGCGGGCACATTGTGCCACTTATACATCCATGAGGCCGAGTCCCTCGATAAAGGACTCAATCCCCTTCAGTGGATGCCTGCTTATGTCCCCAGAGGCCATAACAGGGACTCCGAAGATTTGCCTGCGTAGCACAGCCCAATGTGGACATACGAGGAGAAAATGGTCCGACGCTTCGTCAGCCATGCCGCAACCCCTGCATAGGGGGCTTTCCTCTAAACCTTGGTTACAGATGTGTTTCCTCAGACAGCAGTGCCCTGTTAGGAGTCCTGCTATCTTCTTTAACCTACTTCTTGGTAGTTGTAGAGCAGCTCTAGCATGTCCATCCCCTTAATAGGAGCTTGAACTGCCTGAGACCCTGTAGAGACCTCCTTGTTTTGTGAGGCCCAAGGTCGGGCCCGGGCCGTTAAGTAGCTGCCCCTTCCACAGCCAGGGCTTTCGCCACTTCGTTGCCTTCAAATCAGAGTGGGCCGGAATCCATTCTAGCCACACTGTGCTTCGCTTTGCTAGGTTAGCAAGGCGCTCACGACATTCAGCAGCAAGCTCACTGCCTCAATTGCCACCTGACTGTCGGCAGTAAGATAGTCTTTTGCTGATTAAATTCTCTGTCAGTCGGTAGTGTTAGGAGGATAGTAAACTGGACTTACTTGAATGTTTGCACTCAGGTGGTTTGAACTGTATATTTCTTGTACAGGATTATTAATAATGCCTCACGACTTTATTCATTTTGGAAATGAAATGTATCACAACAAACGAAAAAAAAACGATACTAAATATTTCCTGAAGATCACTCTCAAGGTATATCTTTTGTGGCAAGCGGTAGATACGACAAATGCTCGAAAAAAGTTTGGATAAAATTAAATGATCCATGAGTGCAATAAAACTGTTCTTCTTCTCCTGTAACCGCCCAAAAAGACAAAAAAATCGTGCTGATGCATCGTTACAATACATTACTTTTTTCTCTAGACGTACAAGAGAAAATGATCCGACATATCCATTTGTCCTTTTTTTATTTATAGAAGTGACCTCATTTATTCTCCGAAAATGGTAAAATCCACCGTCTCGCCATTGTGTTTACCTTATTTTCGTGAAAAAAAAAACTTTTTTTGAATTGTGGGATGATGGCTGCTTGAAATGCGTAGGATTGAATATCCGGAGATGTAAGGAAGAAGATTTGTTGGAAGCCATTATGGAAAAAAAATGAATCTGCACAACTCGCTGAAACTTGGAATAAGTGTGTTGGAAAAATAATGTTGTTCCCGTTCAAGAGGAAATGTTTGGAAAATAGCATTGACGTGATATATTTTTGGATTATTAGAATTGCACATTCAGAAATAAAATACCTACAATAATTTGTTGTATAAGGAGTAGCTTGGGTACTGAAATTAAATTGAAATTCATGCAATTTCTTGCCGGTGGCTTCTCATCGTCTAGTACAAGAAACCGCACAATCGTCAGACAGTCGCACTGGTATGAGATATGCTCTGCAGTTTCTTTATGTATGTGACAGATTCTGCACATGGCTTCGTCTGTCAACCCCATTAAATTTGCGTGCACAGTGCCCTGTTAACATTCCTACTACGGCTTTGACATCTTTCCTACCTTTGCTTGTTAAACCTGCCGTAAAAGTTGTCAAAAGTCCTCTAATGAACTGTTTCGTCTGTGTCTGTCATGGAGAGATTATCCACCATTCTAGAGATTTATGGCCCTATTTTTTGTAGACATTGCGTCACCACAGAAAGGTTTCGGTCTGATGAATGTTATTGATAATCCTTGTCTGGCCGCTCCATAAGCCACTCCGTTGCCCTTTATGACCCTGCAATGGTTTACAAGTGCGTCTAAGACCATATAAAACTAATTTTTTCCATTCCTGAGAATAAATGTTTTTTTTTTAAATGTTTTTCTGCTGCTTTCTGCACCATGAAAAGCTCACATCCGCGATTATAATATGACTAAGGATTTAAAATGCATACTGGTAACAGAATATTAAACTAGAGATGATATAACAAGTCCTCGATGGAAAGTCGACTATTCACATTACATCCAGATTTCTATTATATTCTAGACTCAATTCGTCGAGTCGACGTTTTGGCATAATTGACTCAAGTGCTCTTATATTTTATTATTAAAGCAAAAATCATGCCGATACAAATTGTAGAGTATACAGATAATTAAGTAGCTATTAACTGATTATTCAATAAGATTATTTCATGACTCTAAGACATTTCTAGTAGACTAAGGAACTCGGTTACTAAGAAGGGACCTAATCGGATCAGTATCAGTTTAGGTACGGAGATACCAATAGTGATGGTTGTTGAATATATTGGGGTGATTATTTACTCAAGCTAAGCATTGAACAAACAATTGTGGAAAGTAGCAGCAAGATAAGATACTACATTAATGGTGAGACCTGATACACAAGATGTTCCTTCTCAATAGAAAAACAAACCCCTGTATTTCAGGCTGAAATTAATGCTATCCATCAATATGTCAAAATGAGCGAATACAGGACTGACACGATATATGATAAACATATCATATGCTTATACTCAAGTTTCGACTTTCGGCGTATAAGATGAGAAAGTATATCATCATGAACTATAGTAAAAGCGCAATCGGTGCGGGTAATAAATCAAAATTTTATGGGACTTGCTGAGCACAAGTGGACCAAACAAAATGTGTAATTTTACACTACCTGCTGAGATAGCAAGAAATTTATTTGTGCCGACGGATATTGTAGAAAGGTAACAATGACCGAGTCTTATCTTAATACTTTCTAGGGGTATAATAGGCGTAGGTTCAGGAGCAGTATTGTTATTATTTATTATCTAATACTATGACTGAACCATTTGGTATTAGGTCAATCACCTGCTTAAAATATTCCTCAAAACGTCGGCGTTCACATCTTCATGGTAGTCTCCAGTTTTTTTAAATTGGACTATTAAAGAACCACCATCTAAAAACCCATTATCACTGCCAATATGAGTTATGATAAGACGTCGTCCCTTACCGGAGGACTCTTGAATCTTGTAGATAATCCTTCCAAAAAAGCCCGTCGTGAAGATTGAATGTTAGTATTCTGCCACATTTTATACTGACAGTGTAGCCTTCATTCACCCAGGTCTCATCCAAGTAAAATATTGGTTTGCTCTCTGCACGTAATTTAGAAATTGTTATTAGATATCTCCGTATCCAACAAATAATTTCATAAGTATCAATTAGAATCACTTTCCTTTCGTTTGGCTCATTTCAGGGAAATATGGATTTTTATTCATTTCATCCGAAATTTTAGCTAGTGTTGGGATTTCTTTCTTCTGTGAATTTAACTTTCTTTTTACCGCCTACATTTTTCTTTGCGGATTTAATAACTCCAATATTGACTCGCTCGTCAAGTCAATAAGGAACACTCACACCGACAGATATGTCATTGAATTTGAACATTTGCAATTTTTCGTAGTCAAGTTTTGCCGAGAAATCACCCACCACTCCGTGTTTCTCACGGCTACTGTAGTTGCGATAAGTAATGTATGTTTTCATTTCATTGGATTCCACTCTATCTCTTGTGTGAGGACCTTATTTATTCAGACATCCTCAAAAATCTCTTCACTCAATCAGAAGAATACAAAAGATGTCAATCTTGTCCCCAATGAGTATTAACACGTATTTGTATTATTCACTGACAAATAAATCTAAATGATTCGGAGCTTTCAGTACTAAAAATATTTCAATAGACCTAAGGATACTTCAATATCTATTATGTAAGCGTTGTGAATAACTTGATGTTAATGTTTGAATTTTTGATGAAAGAAGGGTTGTGTAATCGGAGTTGGCCCTGTGTTTGAACAAGTCGAGCACCACTCTGACGAAGATCCGTTTAATGTCAGGGATCAGAAGCGTCTCTTTAACAATACTTGACAAATTCAATGAAATTTCCCAAAAATCCTTTCATCTCGAAAATTAATGAAAATCAATGGGACGAGATAGATTAGAGTATACGATATTGGAATATGACTTATTTTTGAGACAATGATTACTGTAATATTGTTAATCTCAATATAACGTAGCTGAAATACATAATATCGAAAGTTCCAAAAAAATGTGAGCAGTCCGAATTCGGTATAAGGGGGTTTCATATGATTGGTGTGTAACGGAGCTATGTCATACTCTCTATAGCTCGAGCTTGGCGTTTATTGAGAAGACCGGTACGTCCTCCTGAATGAGATTATTAAATACTATTTAGTTAAGTGAACTATAACCAGGTAAAAAAAACAATATCCAATTTTTATTGGTATGATTTAATATTCCCAAGCAGCATTTGGACGTTGCGAGATAGTTATATAACGTTGGGCTAGACAACCCAACGTTATAATGACCACGTCACGACCCAAATTTGCACCTAATAATATTTTTCAAAAACAGTGGCGGTTCAACTAAGGAGCAACAACTACTTCCCGTGCAATATGCACTGCCGGATATTGAATTACACTCCAAAGTCAAACGGGGTTGGTATATCTAGAGGATATTTTAAAACCAACCATTCTGGTTTGCGATTAGAAGGGACAACTGTTGAAATATTAATACCAAATTAGCTTCTTGAATTTGTTTGGTAAAACTTTTGCGGGTCCAGTAAATGGCCAAATTCACCATAAACCTAACAAAATAGCAGCTAGAACAATAAATAATCTTGGAACAAGGTTATATACAATAAATCATTATCAAATCTAGGTCGATATTATTATTCAGATTCCAAGAATCAATTTCTCTGCAGCATTTTACTTGGACTGCACTATCGTTTATTTTTAGTTTTTTGTGATTACTTCTAGAGCGACTATTTATCGGTGCATCAAACCATTAGCCATTGATGTAACTCTGGCAGAAACTAATGAACCAACATTAAAGTCTAGACGGCAATTTCTTTGTGAATAAATATGTAACCAAGTTGAGGAGAAACAATAATTTCGCCATTAAGTGTAAAACGAAGCATGCCAAATTGAAAGGATTTAACTAAAAAATACTGGGAGATAAGTCAACTTCTCCGGCAACGACTTTATTGAAAACTAAGTTAATCTTGGTCTCTTTGTGGTTCGTTAAATTAACAGGATGTAATTATATTTGAAATACCTTCGAGACTTTGTTGTTCTCAATCAATTGTATAGAAGATAACAATTATAACAATTTGTTGAGCGTATAATCTCTCGGTAAAAGATTTGGGATCTCGTTGGTTGGAAAAAACAATTGAATTTATGTTAGTGTGTGTTGGGAGAAATGAAATCAGCTTTCGTCATTTGTAACATACTTTCCCAAATCTGGAGAGAATGTGGAAGAGACTAGCAGTTATCTATGTCAATAATGTGATTAGTGAATAGTACCTAATAGCCCGCTGGTTAGCACATTAGTGGAAACAATAGCCATTTGTATTACTGGGAAGGAAAGTGTCTCTGTACCTTCTGCAGGATATAGTTGTTGATGTAGTGATAATCCAAAGTAGGAAAACGCAAAAAGGGCAAAAGTGGAGCCTGTGTAATACGGATATGACTGGCAAAATTGGGGAAATTAGTGATACTTATGAGGAGTTGGTGGAGATCCAACTTGTCATAGCAAAAAAGGAGCTAGCGTTTATGGAAGAGAAACACGCCCTAGAAAGAAGAAGAACAACGAAAGAAACCCACTTTGTATGACAAACAAATTTAAGTGGCCGATTTAAAATTGGAGTTTAAAAACGAAGACCATGAACAATGGAATGTATAAGAAATTATTGTGTTTAAATAAATAATTTATGTTTTTATAATTTATTCATTGCATATTATGTTTAAAGTAATCAACAAATTGACTTTGAATAGCATAAATTTCATAGTTCTCTTGTGTAATTTCATGGTTTTATTTATTAGCAGGTGGAGAAACCGTATTTTCGGTTATTCGGTAAATAATAACTAGTAAGTAGCAACTTTATTGGGAGGTGAAAAAACCGGGCCTTAGTTAATTAGATTTGAACTATAACAAATAATATATTTGAACAGCGACACATTAGTACTTCAGTAAATGAGCGATGGACAGCTTAAGTTTTGTTTGAAAAATAGTGTCAGTCAAGTATCTCGTCGGAAAGTATGAATCGAATAATTATTTAGAGAGAACAGTGACACATTTTAAGTTATAACACTATAAATGATTATTTTTCAACAATTTCTCACAAGTAATAGTGGCTGTATACCCTTAAAATGAGGCTCGTGAATTAAAATTCGATTGAATAATTGACTTGTTACATTAGAAAAAACCCAGTTACTTCCTATTTATTACAAAATATGGGTGAAAAGGCTATTCATTGACATTTCAGGTGATAAAAACCGAATAAATATTTTTGTCCACGACCACTTAATGATAAGTCAATATTTTACCTCCTAACTTAAGGTATATATAAAGTGGATTATGGTACATAATTCACGCTTTTGCATTTAAATAACATGCCATGACAACTCAACACTCAACATTTCGGTACATAGGTGACTAGAGATTAGGGTACAATATGAAATAAACTATTAAATCTGCGTATTTTGTTTAGGAAATTTGTTTCTGAAATATATCGTATAGATAAAATTTAAAAATGTTTAGTATTGATACTTTTCATAACGATATTTTCTAATAATGATATTTTTAAAACACTATTTTTATAACGGTAGGGTGTATCGATACTTCACACAGTATATGTCACATTATTTGACGTACTCCAAAAATTTATTAATTTTGACGTTAGAATTGTCAATAATAGCAAATACCAAATTATTAACAGCGTAATCGGCTATTGCTGGGAAAGGACGAAACGAAGGGTTTCTGTCGTGGGCAAACAGTGAATAATATTGAAATAGTTTCGGTGGCAGTTTGTATTAATTGTTTTCAGCCTCAGCTGCAAATGCGTTTAATATTGCAGCATATACATTTCCCAACTGCTGAATGTCAAAATAAACACACACTCTTGTTATGTTTTGAAAAATTATATCTTTCCCGTATTATTAGATATAAAACAAGTACTAATTATAAAAATGTTGATTGCGAAAATTATATCACGAATATCACCAAATGCATAAAGTTAATAAAAATTGTAGGTATTTTGTTAATTATCCTGACTCATTCTAGAAGTGTTTCGACCCCATAATTAAAATTTCAATAACAGTTACTATTTACCAACACAGCTCGAACGTCGAGTTATCCGCAATCTCTTCAGTTACCAACTTTAATTAGATGTGTTCGTTTCTGTTTGTTGCTTGCTGTTGTCAACTTCCAACTCGCCTCGTAATACATTAATTAACGTGTAAAAGCATTCAAAGTTTAATAGAAAATGTTTCATGAAAAATGTAATTTCATATATTTTCGAAAATATATATCGTCAAAAACTCCTCATTACTCTAGAGCTTTAATTTTGTATGTTTATTCAGCATTATTTTCACTCCTAAAATAAATCTACTGGTCATTTTATTTCACAAAAAAGAATGGAAATTGATATTTTTAATTAATATGCATAGGGGTGTGTCAATATTATGTGCCCCAGCTAAACTTTGCGAACAAATTTTATATTCTTGTTTGTATAGTCATGTTTCAAATAAAATTGTAGATCAACAGCACGGGTTTATGTTGGGTAGATCAAAACGCCTTCCACTTCACATACGGGGCTGGGATAAAGTATGGAACCAAGTAAATATCTTTTAAACAAAAAGAACGATATTTATGAAAATTTGCAGGTAAGTGCAATGGAACAAAATGCATCTGATGTACCTACATTTTTTTGTCAATAATTTAATTCCGGATTAACCGGAAATGCCATCAACTTTTTTAATTTAAATGGGATACCCTCTATATTTTTACAGATTTTGAAAGAGCTTGTTATTTTGAATTTATACATACTGAGTTAAGTGTGAAAATTTTTGTAAAAACGAGGAATATAACACTTCAATAAACCTCCTTTGAGTTTTTTGCATTGGAGCAAATAAAGCACAATTTTTCAGGGAATGGTTAATTTTTTCAAGTCATTACTCAGATAAAGTTCAGTTACGTTTTTTTTTTCAAATTAGGTATGAAAATATCGATTTTTCTTCACGATTATCGATATTTTGTACGAAATTTATTGTTTTATCAAAAAACACTGCATAAGATTTACGAAAACTGAGATATTTTATGTTTTTAAGTCATTATTTTGTGATAGAGTATGAGAAATTTTAAAAGATATCCCCATCTATTTAAGATTGGACTTTAACCTCGAATAACTTTTAAACAAGGCAACGAGTAGATCGTTAAATTTCCTACAAGAATATATATTTATTTCCACGAGACATTTATTCGTTCAAATGCATTAAGAATCCAAACAACAACAAAAAAATCTTAGGATATTTAAATGGTAAATCAAAAATCAGTCACCTCTTAATATTAATATTAAGGGCTGAAACTTTACCAGAATTGTTTTTTCGTCATCTTGGACGATATTTGCGTAGTAGCTAAAAAAAATTAAAAGTTTTTTTTGGCCCACCCTACTGCTGGGGGTTTCAAGACTCCCTTCCCCACAAGTAGATTATCATAATGAATTTTCTTTGATCTATGCAGAACTATTAGCAATAATTATTGCTTGGCCAAAATAAAAAAACTACCAAATACTCTAATGCTCAGCTCCTTCGTATACCAAGATACTGTGGTCAACTGAGGAGAGTACACTTTGCCAATGAAAAATTCATTATTTTAGATGACTTTAAGTAGTTCTGAAATGAAGGAAAACGATGAGCTCCATACGAACAATGTAGAAGATCACCCTGACAATGTTAGATACAAAGATAAAGCTTTTGCAGATAAAATCCTTTTCTGGTGTATCCCTACCTTTTGTAGGGAGAATGAGTGGTGAATATTTGTATAGTTAGAGCTATATTGATGAATGCTTCTCCAAATTACTCCAGTTTGTCCACAAACATCATGCTTATGACGATATTATGTTTTGGCCAGTACTAGCATCATGCCATTACTCAAGAGATACCTAAAACTGGCTTTAACAACACTAGAAACTCTTTGTTACCAAATAGTATAATTATCCAAACTTGCCGCCGGCTCGCCCAATGGAGGATTTTTGGCCTTTCCTGTCTAGGAAGGTTAATCATGGAGGATGGAAAACCCAAGTTAAAGAATAATTAAGACGGCGAATTTAGGAAAAACTGGAAGAAACCAATCTGAATTCCGTTCAGGACCTCATGAGAGACTTTCAAAGAAATTTGCGTCTGCTTAAGCACATAATTTGATAGTATAGTTTAGTTATATTTTGAGTTGAGATTTATGATAACTAGTTAGCTTTTAACTTAATTTTTCCTTTAAAAAAAATTCGATAAATACCTATTCCATGCCAAAACTTTTATAACATACGTTAGATCATGCCTGGGGTAGTCAAACACTAGTTTGAAGACATTTTTCCAAACATGTGTAAAGGCATTCGACATAACCAGTGTCGGGTAATTTTGTCAGACATCTGAAACTCTTCTAGCTGTCCAGGTTATTAATATTTGCTTAGCATAGCTTGATAAGAAGCCAATTTCTCGTTCTGGTTCGACAAAATCACCTGCAGAACCCTTTTTGCAAGGAAGTCTGTCTTCCCAAAGCCATCCATATAAAAATTATCAGTGATTCAGACCAAAGACACTTTGCTTAGCAATAATTATTGCTTGGCCATCGAAACTACAACTTCCTGTCTAAATGTAATTTTTACATGTTGGCATGATTGATGTCGTGATTAACAACGTGTGCCAAAATTTGCTAGCAGTCACACATTTCGATGGTATTATATTTATACTTAACTAATAATTATTCATGTATACATAATATTATATTACGGCATCTTAAACATTTTCCCATCTGAATTTAAAGTAGCTATTATGAAGCCCATACATTTTTATGCTGCTTCCCTGTAGTTTCAGTTTTACTTCCACACATCACCTCTGTAAATATGTGGAAGAAAAAATAACGTGAGTAATTATTTCCTGATTCAATCAAACGATTGGAGTTTTCAAAGGGTAAATATTGAAAACAGCACTAGAGAAGATCAGTTGAATTTTCAATTAAACCACTTGATTGTTCTCGAATTTGCTCGGACCTAACACCGTTTTACAAGTGAGATTGATTTCCTAAAGCAAACATCATTCCGAACATCAGTATTGACGTTTAGAACAATTGAATTATCTATCTAATGTAGTAGGGTGGAGATACTGGTTAATAAATTAACAAGATAATGTTTTCCAATGTCATTACTATCGGGGTTTGGAATTAGAATTCAGTGGCTCAGTTACTATCATTACTTTGTTATCAAATTTGGGGAAATTCAATAAGCAAATGTGCGCTGATTTTCCACAGAGTGATCTGACGGTCCTCATTGGTTGAAGTATTCGGAAAAAGATATAATTAAACTCCAACAGTAGCTTGCAAAATCCAGTGTTATTAATTTTCACAAAAATTTGATAGAATCAGTATTCAAAAAAATTAATTTTAAATTTAGAAGAATTCATATATTGAGATTAAGCACGTTATACAAACGAAAATCGTATGACATGGTCAGCTGAACTAGAACTGGAAGCATTTAGAGTGGGTTGTCAAAATTGGTATAAAGCTGCAAAAAAAACTCCTCGATAGGAAGACTGAGCAAAGTGACTTTGGTCTGAATCACTGATAATTTTCACATGGATGGCCTTGGGAAGACAGACTTCTTTGCAAAAAAGGGTTCTGCAGGCGATTTTGTCCAACCAGAACGAGAAATTGGCTTCTTATCAAGCTTTGCTAAACAAATATTAATTACCTGGACAGCTAGAAGAGTTTCAGATGTCTGACAAAATTACCCGAGACTGGTTATGTCGAATGCTTTTACACATGTTTGGGAAAATGTCTTCAAACTAGTGTTTGACTACCACAGGCATGATCTAACGTATGTTATAAAAGTTTTGGCATGGAATAGGTATTTATAGAATTTTTTTAAAGGAAAAATTAAGTTTAAAGCTAACTAGTTATCATAAATCACAACTCAAAATATAACTAAACTATACTATCAAATTCTGTGCTTAACCAGACGCAAATTTCTTTGAAAGTCTCTCATGAGGTCCTGAACGGAATTCAGATTGATTTCTCTCAGTTTTTCCTAAATTCGCCGTCTTAATTATTCTTCAACTTGGGTTTTCCATCCATAGACAGGAAAGGCCAAAAGTCCTCCATTGGGCGAGCCGGCGGCAAGTTTGGATAATTATCCTATTTGGTAACAAAGAGTTTCTAGTGTTGTTAAAGCCAGTTTTAGGTATCTCTTGAGTAATGGCATGATGCTAGTACTGGCCAAAACATGATATCGTCATAAGCATGATGTTTGTGGACAAACTGGAGTAATTTGGAGAAGCATTCATCAATATAGCTCTAACTATACAAAGATTCACCACTCATTCTCCCTACAAAAGGTAGGGATACACCAGAAAAGGATTTTATCTGCAAATTTAGCTTTATCTTTGTATCTAACATTGTCAGGGTAATCTTCTACACTACATTGTTTGTATGGAGCTCATCGTTTTCCTTCATTTCAGAACTACTCAAACTCATCTAAAATAATGATTTTTTTATTAGCAAAGTGTACCCGCCTCAGTTGACCACAATATCTTGGTATACGAAGGAGCTGAGCATTAGAGTATTTGGTCCCCTCGTTGACATATCAACCTAGTTTTTTTATCTCCTCACCAATCTCGCCGACCTCTGTGCAGTAAATGTACGTGGGCTTTCACATTTTGGGAGATTCAGAGATGGTATTCTCTGCTCGCACTCCGCTATTTTTCTAAAAATAGCAGATGAACCAGCAAATACCCTTTTTGAGATACTTCCGCGACAACATCTACATTGTAATATTGGAAAAATAGAAGATCTGATCATTGGGAAAATCTGGTAGGGCTGAGGCAATCAAAGATACTTCTGGATACTAGAACCAGATGAGAACAAATGAATGTCTAGTCCAGATTAGGCATCACAAATATAGTTCTGACAATGTCACCTAATTGAGTACCTAAAAGAATCAAACTAGTATAGATAGAAGAATGTATACTCTGTGGAGTATAAGAAGAAACCTTCATTTACATATTTGCGGAATGCATGGCAATGCAGAATCCTAAAGCACAATACCTAGGAGTCCACTGGATAGAAGAGGTACCTACTTACCTAAACTAAAACATGTGGATATCCTAAATTTCCTCCAACGACTAATTGTTTTTGAGACTTCTCTCAGAATTTGAGTAAAAAAAAGGCGACACAACAGATATTTGAGGTCATAGAGACTGTCACTCCAGTATACATACATATAAACAATGAGCCAATCGAGTAGCTATTCAACAATTGGCTCTCAGTTGGCTGTAGAATAGTTTCTGATTGTTGACATAATAATGTGAAAATCGCTTAAAATCCTCATAAATATTCATCCATACGTAATGGATACTATTATTGAATAATTCTATATCCATCAACGAAAAATCATTATTCACAGCAAACTCGAAATATCCTTCTCAAGCCTAAACAACACAATGCGAAGTGACCCAAAAAAATGTTTTCGTTCGTATATAATTGAGTCGCTTCCTGTTGTACGACATAAAACGAAACGCACATTCTCCGGCTCAACTTCTTAGCAGTGAACTATGGACGTATTATTATGCACCCTGATTGTTTACTAAATTTTTCAAGCTCTTATTCATGACTTCCGTCCCAGAAAATTAATAAATGAAACATTCATGGAGTATTCAAATTCGCTAAGAAAATTAGAAAGGCTGACAAAAGGTTTTCTTTTCACAAGCTTTTGTGTTATATTTTAAGGGAATCAGGTGAATAAAAATGTAAAATAAACAGGTTAAAGCAAAAAAAATTAATATTCACCGACAGCCAGACTTTGTTTTGAGCTGTTGGCAATCAAACTACTGACTTAATATTGGTTGAAAACTATAAAGAATCTCTTAATAGGGTGGCAAGATATACCACAAAGTGTCACTTGAATGAATGCCGGGACATAAGGGGATTGCAGGTGATGAATTGGCGGACCAGTTAGCAAAAGAAGACTTCATAAGTCCAGAACCTTTATGTTGAGTCACAAAGTTGTGCACAAAAGAAAAATTCCAGAAATGGCAAAACTAAAAACACCAATTCAAATGGAGACAGAAGGTCATCTTCATACAAAAAGTTTACTGAAAAGGGAAGACAAGCAACTCTCAACCAAGTTATTGACACTGACTGAGGAGCATTTGAAGAAAGTTATTGATCTGGTCATTTGACAATGTAGCCTGAGGAAATATCTATATAAAATGGGAAAATCAGTGAACCAATAGGCAGAAAATGTGTGTGAACTCTGTGATAAATTAGCTATTCACTAACCTCTTAATTAGTTTGGTAATAAAAACGTTCCCGTAATTTATTTTTCTCAATAACTGTAGAACAAATGAGATTAGAATTATGCAGTCTTGACGGTTATATTTGTAATTTAATAGATTATGGAAAATTGAAAATATATACATGGTGAACTATTTGAAAAAATATGTTAATAAGTTATTTTGGAGCAACGGTGTATACTTCTAATCGGCTTATGCAGATGGTCGGGATTATTTGAAAAAACTTTTATTCAATATTTTTTTTGTGAACCTAACGGAAATCGAAATATATTCCATCATAATTTGGGCTGGTCAAGGAACTAAACTCTTTTTTACTACTTCCAAGCTGTCGGATTTATTTGAATCTAACTTTTGGACACATATTTTTTTCCACCAAACGTGGTTGTCAGTAAATTACATTTTGATAACTAAATCAATAAAATCTGAAGGAAGTAGAACATTGTAGATGCGCTTTCAGTACCGCAAGTGGTGAATATACATATAGCTAGAGTGAAATGAAGCTGTACAAACATTAACAAGGTTAATATTGGAATAATCACAAGCAATTACCGATAGAGAACGAAATTGAAGTTCCACCGGAAATTCCTTCAGCCAGGATTATTTTCGATTTCAATCAAAATATCGTCTTCGTATTCCACTGTCACATCAGGTCGTAACCAGTTTCAGTATTTTTAGGTACTACTGGGCCACTTTCTCTTAATCTTTGGTGTACGGCTACAAATGTTGCGCGAGGAGAATGTTTGGAAAATTTTCCGCATATATTCGCTCTGCTGCACGAGCGTTACATTGTACTTCCCCATATACTAAATGCATATCAGCATATTCTTCATTCGAAAAATAAACCATTTTGATCAAATTAACTATTATTTCCGGTGTTTCGGAATTCGGTCCGGGTACCTAGCAAAAGGGCTACCTGCTCACAGGGACCTTGTCCAAATCCGAAAGGGTGATTTCGTAATTCGGTCCGCTGTCGAAGCAGGTAGATTTCATTTGGGTATTAAAAGATTATTTTTAGCAATTGTTCTTCTGAAGTGCAGAGTGTAAGACGTGTTTATTTGTGTCCGTTATTGTGATTTTGTTTGTTTGTTTGACATGGAAAATATTAATTTCACCTCTATGACGAGTGAAAAGGGTAAGCGTTTATTAATAAAAGATGGGTTTAAATTTTGTTTTCAAAAATCATTATCTCAAAAATACGAAGGTGGTTTGGTAGGGGTAGGTTTGGTTGGGTTATTATTGAAAATTATTATAATTTATTCTTCAAAAATTGACTAGAAATACAAAGGTGGTTTGGTAGGGGTAGGTTTGGTTGGGTTATTATTTCACGTACTGTTTTTATTTTTGACGATACGCATTTAGCGTAAATTTTTAAACATGCCAGTACAACAACAATAAGTGTGTACTGTTGGTCCTAAGCCCAAAAAAATGTGAAGGAAAATAAAAGTCAAATTAAACAAATAGTAGGTACATGGGACCCAATTCCGAAATCGCATTTTCGCTGGTGTGACCACACTTCGAATTTAATCCGTTACAGGTAGTCCCTTCCGCAGGTAGCGGGACCGAATTCCGGTGCGTCCATTATTTCTTGTCTTTCACACACAATAACAATAATAACTGTTTAAAATCAAAATAATTTGACACATTGTCAGATTTTGCTGATTTTCCAAAGTCAACTTGATATTACAGATACAATTTTATAATCCAACATGATTTTATGTAAGAAACACAAAAAGTTTAAATTTTTTTTTTCGAAAACGGTCCATGATATCGATGTGAATGTAGAGAACATTTATTATGGAAATTATCTTGAATTCTCCAAATTTGGTGTCGGATACATGAAAAACTTGGAAATAAAAATTGTTCAATAAAAATACCTGTTGGTCCCCCCGACTGACACGCTTGTGAGGGATCTGAAAAAAATGTCAGTTTTTTTGTTCGCTAGTTCGTTTTAACAACGACCATGGATGAAATTCAAGAAATTGAGGAGCAAAATAACCAAAGAGCAATATCAAAAAGACTACGAAAATCTTGAAGAGTGGCGTAAAAGTAAAAATGTAATAATTATAATTATTGTTATTGTAAGCAGAATAAATTTTGAAAAGAATATCAACAAGTGATTTCTTAACGGACGGAGGCTGTTAACATTAACTCTTCAATTGTCATCTGAATACCGTTAAATCAATATAGCAGTATGGGATTACGAAAAACATTTAACCATAACAACTACTTCATATTATTTAACACCTTCATGATTTACCGACCTCGATATTTCAAAGCACTCAAACTTTTGTCGCTTGAGCACAGAGCTGGTTAACCTGCCCCATTACGAAACCAAATGCATTAAATTTCAAATATGTATGTATTCAGAATGCTCATAAATTGAGAACAATTTAATAATTATTCAGATTTCAAGAATGGTCATGTCATAGTGGAACATTTACCCTTTACCTATTTATATAATAAAGCTATGGCGAAATTCTGAACTACGTGATGCGGTTTCAATGTGGTGAACACAAACCGATAAATTTATTCATTTATAATGTAAGCGTCAATATTCTAATTTAACAAAATCTTGCGCAATATCAATATTTATAACCTAATATTGACAAATAAATCCAGCGTCCGTTAAAATTTACATTGAAGGCGCTATAACCGAGAGTCACAGTGAACTAAAAAGCTAAAAATTAATATTCCATACAATTTAATAATTATTTGTTGTTTCTTCAAATGTTATTAAGACCTAATTGTTTATTATGTTATACAGTGTGACCGATTTTGTTTGGAAGCACCCCTATAAATTCCGCATTTTTCAACCGATTTTGATTTAGTCTTTTTTGTTAGATTCAATATCAAAAACAGTAATTGAGCAAAAATTGTCATACCATAATAGCTATTATCAAGGCCCTCTATATTAATTTTTCTTTGCCAAAAAAGACGAAAGTATATTAGGCATTTTTTTTTCTCAAATATGACTACACCACTGGATTCAGAATCATCACAAATGTAAACTATCAAAATTTTATAAAAAAAGTTTTATTAACAACAAAGTTATCACTAGATGAATTTGGAAAAAGTTGTTTTTTAATTAATTTTTTACTAAGAATGTAGACACATTTTAAAAATGGCAACATGGTAAACAAAAACTAGGACTCAAACATATTGCACTGTAAAAATTCGAAGCCGACACATTAACCCGTTCTGGAGTTATAGCTTCTGAGAGTAATGTAAAATTGTGCTGATGTGACGAAAATACAAATTAACACCTAATAATACATTTCAATTATTAAACTACTTAATAATAATTTAATTCTACACTGTCTGGAATACATAGGATTAACCTATTTTATATTAATTTCACTCATTGTTATATAAAAAATACTAACTTGGTGCACTGAAGTTGAAGGTATCAGTAGTTCACAAGCTTCTTTTTTAACTAAAAATACTTGAGAACTTTCAAAACAAGATGCTGTCCTTTTCGCGTATATCTAGACATATTTTTGTATTATCTAAATAAATAAAATGCTAGCAATAAGATTAATATTCACTTTTTATAAATAACAATTGACCGTAAACGACAAAGTACAGACCTGACGAGAACTGTCAGTGGGACATTGCCGCTACGAAAGGTACGTCTGCATCGTAAATTGAATTTCGCTCGATTAATAGGTCAGTTGTGCCTATTTTAAAGTGTCTTAAATTGACCAATCGTTTATTCCACCAAAAGTCAATTGAACGTGTGAAGGAGCGGTTCTACTGTACAGTAAATATTTAATTCATGGTGGTTCCTAATTAACCTACACTTTTAATATTCCACTCTTATAAGATACAAACATTTTAAAATTCTATGCAATTATTCAGGTTAAATAGTAATTCTAGGAAATCATTCCATGCAACGCTTTCGTCGAACTGAAGTTTCATTTCCATTAGATTTTGGTTAAACTTTCAGGGGGTTTGTAGTTAGAAAATAACCAACTCCATGCGTTTCAAAGTTCAAACTTCAGATTTTATAATCTGTAGCAGGTTGCTTGTAGAATCCATAATTTTTCAAGGAAATGCTACTGAAACTTTAACTCTAAGGAAATTTTGATAAAAAGTTCAAACCAAAAACAATGTTAACTTTCTGATATAGGGATAAGCCACATTATTATTCCAGTAATTTTAAGTGATCTTTTCTCATAATATCTTGTCAGTGAAATTTTCCCATTCCATTTATTTTCTGATTCAATTTGTCATTTCAAAAAACTACCTAAAGAGTCACAAGTGCTGCCATACGAGGGAAGTTAGAGCATACAGTGGGTCTCAGAAAGTGTCATATAAATGGTTTATGTTACATTCCACAAGTATGCCACCTCTATGATTTCAAGTAGATGACGTCGATGAGGATGGCATCGGTGGCAGGTCGCATAAAGATTACGGTGACGGCAACGGTTTTAAGTCATTTGTAGATGAAAGAATTGTATTAGATATATTTTTCTTCTGATTTTTGGAGTCCTCCAAATAGCCCTCAGCGACAGTAGTAGACTTCCAACCACCGAGGCGCTTTATGTTAGCTATACCTTCGCCGGAGTCTGCTAGGAACGTTGCCGAAGAACGTCTGAAACTGTGTCCTGTAGAACGTTCCGGGTTAGGTAGGCGTAAATATGCAGCACTCTCCAATCTCCAGCACTGGCCAATTCCAGACTTTTGGGCCATTTTGTAGGTATAATGTGACCTTTCAACGCATTGGCAATTTTTCTTTTATGAACAAAAAACAAAAATAGCCTCATTAACATCTACAACTGTAGCATTCTATTTCTTTGAAGACTTGGCAGATGGACAAATGAATAAAAATATTTTTTTATACATTATTGGATAACCTTTTGACTCAAAAAGATAAATAATTGACTGCTGCCATACTTAAAAAAAAAGGTGTATGTTCTGTGCCAAAATGTTAATCAATAATTTGTTGATGTCATCAACCAGCTTGTGAACTAGATAGTTCATTTCCTGAGTCGATGTATAGCAACACTCTTATCCCCGCCCTCCACAGAAAAAGAACTATTTCCTCATGGATATGTGATCTCCCTTTAAAATTTTTGAATAAACAAATACTTTAAGTGATGTGAAAGGAAAGGAAAATTGTCTTCAATATTCTGTCACACGTCATGGTGCGATAAAAGGTATTGTGTGTTGCATAATATAATATAATACTTATAACATAAAAATAATATAATAATAATATAATATAAAATAACATAAAATTTTCAGTGGAAGCATATCTTTGCTGCATCACCTGGAGAGTATTTCGACTGCATCTATCTTGAAAGCATTTGTTTCAAAGTAAAAATAGCTTTTGAAATCATCAACTTGTGTTACGAAAGCTAAAGAGAAAAATATAAATAACAATTATTGAATGGTAGGCAACAGGCATGTTTCCCATGAGAGTTAACATCGGCATAAATTCAAAATAAACATACCTGGGAGGGTACTAAAAATATAAGATGCACGTATACCACAAGCGAGAGTGTATTTTATTTTTTATGAAGTTCTCACAGGACAGATAGGTATTTATAGGGTGGTGCAGCAGTGAAAAGTGAAGTTATGGGTAATTAATTGAGCTGAGATACGAAAGTGTGAGAGCCGTCAACACTGTCAATTGTCATAGCATAGCTAGACTTGTCCAATGTTGATTATAAATGTACGTCTTAATTAATGAAGTTTGAATCTGAGGTTTTCATCGTTATCTAGAAAGGTAGGTATCAGATTATAGGGTATAGAAGTTGTTCAGTCGTTTTTATTGCAAATATGTATTATCACCTATAAATTGACAAGTTTGATTTTGATGAATTTCGGTAGCTTGACAAAGGTGACTCTAAGTTAGGAAATAGGTATCAGATCCACTGAAACACATTATCTTGCCTGTTAAGCAATCAGTGTGATTATAGCTGAAAATTATTTAAAATATAACCTGTAGATATTAAATCGCTCTTTAGGCAATGGAACATTTGTTTATTGACGTTCACAAGTGAGATACTGTTTAATAAAATACGAAATAGGTTGCTTTTTGTTAAAGAATTAGATTTTTAAATAAGAGGAGGAATTTATAAACTCATGAAAAACCGTGGGTACTTACACTATTGAAGCTTAATACTTAGAGCCCGCTTACCTGTAACAAGAACATTATGGATTGATGAATTAATCAACTAATCACTCAAACATTATATCAGTAATACGTGCAACTTCCGAACATGGAAATGCTTACATAAACCATAATTCCTTCACCATTTTTCAAATAAACTTCTCACAATTTTGCCGGAAAAGGAAATGTCCAAGTATTAAAATTAATCTGTGTTTCAATTATTTAGATTCATCTGGACCGGTATTGGTTACGAAGACGAAGACCCTACAACAGCTTCACCAAATATGCAAAACCACCTCAACGTACTCAATGTATGGTATACACAATGGCGAACTAAAATAAACAAGACAAAATCAGTCCAAATAACATTCACCACGCGTCATAACACGTGCCCACCTGTACGTATGTATACCTACAGCAACAAAATATCTTGGCATCCACCTGGATCAACGTCTAACATGGAAGAAACACATTAAAATGAAAAGACAACAGCTTGAAATTAAGTTCCGACAGATGTAGTGGCTACTAGGTAGACGATCAAAACTTTCTCTCCACAATAAAATCCTGCTATATAAAACGATGCTTAAACCTATCTGGACTTATGGACTCCATCTATGGGGGTGTGCAAAACCAACGTCGCTTAACATCATCCAAAGATTTCAGTCAAAGCTGCTAAGGTCGATAGCGGATGCACCATGGTATGTCAGTAATCAAACACTGCATGACGACCTAAAGATTCCTTTCATCAGAGATGAAATCTATCAAGCCACGGCATCATACAAAGAAAGTACCATGCAACATACAAATCAGTTAGTAGAAGAGCTTTTCAACAATGGCCCCACCATAAGAAGACTTGCTAGAACTTGGCCTCCAGACCTGCTTGAAAACTAAACAGCAATAGAATAAGGTGAAATATCACTGGATATTTCCGTTTCACGTCCAAAACTTCTCATTCACTTAATACTTTATAATGATGTGGATTGTAAATTAAGCGGAATACACAAAAAAAAAGTTCATTGCTAAAATATCTCTAACTAACAAATAAACATTTGAGGTCAAAATATTCCCATTAATCTTCTGCAATCTGTAGGCATCTAATGTCAAAAGTAATTACTTGAATATTATTATTTTTGAAAGCATAGATTTTCATAAAGAATAACTTTTTTTTCGTAAAACTTACAATAAAAAAGTTTCCCATATGTTGCCAACTTTTTCAGACATACACTGTATAATACCAGTATTTATAATTTCAATTTCAAAGTGGATAACTGGTCCTTAAAACACTTATGCGTGCTCGGAAAATTGTGCGTGCTTTAAAGACTTTTTATCCACTAAGACTTCAATATACTGTGTTAATATCACCCTATGTTCTATTTATACATCGGAATAGGCGTCCAAACAACTTACTTATATTTTCTGAAACTCAATTTACTGGGACTATTCCGTTAAAAATCCCTTATCGTTGATAGTATCGCTTAAAATTCTCCGTTCCTGAAATTAACAGACTTCGTGACGACGCCATTTACAATTTCATAGGCATCACAATGATTCCCTTCATTGTTGTGATGTTGGCTTAATTTTCATAATATAGCACTTAGCTGTAATACCATTTTATAATTCCAGTATTATCGCATGTGGATCTTTGCTTGATTTGGAAATTCCAGAGATAATAAGAACGTTGTTCAAACTTAATGACGTATTTTATGCGGAGATATGTCATTTATTATAATTCGTCCTAGCCGTAGTCAGTTAAACTAATTATATGTTGAAAATTGTAATACGTGACTAAATAATTACAGTGGACATACTACAGATATTATATAATTAACAGTTATTAGCACATTATGTTTTTGTTGTGAAATTGAGAAATTTTGTTTGTATTGATTTTAGAAAAAAACCTTCAGGGTCTCCTGGCGTCCTGTGAAGATTACACTGTTGTCAGTTTTCTAAGCTACCCAAAAACTTTTTAAAAATATGAGCATATAAATATTCTATCTAAATTTGAATAACCTTTGAATTCACCCCAAAAATATGATCGTACAAAACATTTTTCATATATTATATTATATAACTCGCCATTTAATCACAATTCGGTAATCCGTAATTTTTAAATTCAGTAAAAAATCATGCTCAGTTAAACATCCTCAAGCTAGAATTTTAAAATGAATCATGTAAAAAATAACGGAAATTTCAAGTTAAAACAAAACTAAATAAAGCAAAATACAATTTTTGGCATTACCAATTTAGTCATACAAACACACATCATTGGAAACAATTCTTAACATATGTCATTGATTATAATTTTGAGGTTAAGTGTGAAATAACATTCACCTAATACACTCACCGGCAGAATTAACGGCCCAACCAATTATTTTTATTTATTTTTGAAATTTTCGGAGATTTTCGTCACCGATAAGACAAACGTAAAACAGCAGAATACGTCACCGATTATGACGTAACGGCAAAGGATGGTTAAACGATCTCTACCGCAAACGTACTCAGAGATCATTGCAAAGTCATGGTAGTCTGTGTATCAGAAAACGAGGGTCATAAGGGCAAGGATCTGATTTAAGCTCGATCCAGAGAACCAGAATGGATCTGAAATACAACAGACTATGAGGTATAGGTCCATCCTATCTATCTAACTTTCTAAGCTTATTGAATGATTACAGCATAAAACACTCGACTTTTCTGTACGCCCATATTTTAAATGAGCTACATGCTCTTTATAACGATCTCTTAGAGGCCTTTTGGTCTGTCCAACATATTTCATATCACAATCATTACAATTAATTTCATAAATACCTACCACTTTTTTCCAAATTCATTATTTTATCCTTGACGTTACCTAACAGCTGTTCAAAGTATTGTTTGATTCATAAACTAAATTCAATCCTGCCCTATTAAAGATGTTTTTCAAGCTTTGTGTAAAACAGGGGTTGAGAGGTACTGGAATCAATTTTTTCATTTCACTATTGCGATTTAGAAAAAAAAGTGTTATCATAGAGAGATTTCTTAAGCCTATGGCGATTAATTAGCTTATCCACTATCTTCCTATTATACCTGCTAATACCAGCTAAATCCCCATACAAATTATTTTCATCATCATATCTTTCGTTATTTAGAGAAAAATAAGTTAGTCTTTGTACTGAAAATTGAAGACTCACCATTTTACGTTAATTATAATGAAAATTTTTTGACAGTTCCAAGAACCAATCAAATTTCCTCATTTTTTATCATATGAACAATTTCACCCAATCATGTTAACATTACACTGATAACAGACCATAGGCTATTTTCACGTTGCTATCGACACATATTTCGAAATGTCACCTTTAAATAAATTGTTTTAACTCTGTATTTTTTCTATAATTAGCAAAAAAATTTTCTATCCGAATAACTCTCGGACATTGATAAATGCTCAAAAATTTTATGACAACTTCCTCAAGCTTGTTGCTTGTAGGCCTACGGCGTCGGTCTGTTTCCAAGCAACAAGCTTTCGAAATCTGTCATAAAATTTTTTCGAACAATTATCAATGTTCTTTGGTTATTACTACTGATAACACACCATGGGCTATTTTCACGTTGCTATGGACACATATTGATTTATTTCGATTTTGAAGTTTTAAATATTCAATATTTCGAAATGCCGCGATTTTTTTCTATAATTAGCAAAAAATTTTCTATCCGAATAACCATCGGACATTGATAAATCCGTCGGTCTGTTTCCAAGCAACAAGCTTTCGAAATCTGTCATAAAATGTTTTCGAACAATTATCAATGTCCTTGGGTTATCACTACTGAAATAATTAGCTGGGATATACCTGTTAGCAGCAGTATCCTTCTTATAAAATGAAATCGTCAACTTTCGCTTTATTTGTTCCAGATACAGCAAAAATATCATCCACATCCTTTACCACACTCTAGGAAAATACTTGCTAGTGTGAACGGGGTTCACTGCCAAGTATCGCCAACGGTTTCAGAATTCCCAAAAAAAGTGTACCTGTTTGATTTCCCCATACCGTTTTCAAGAAATATTAATGTCAATTTTTGTATATTTAGCAATCAAGGGGTTATTTTCATTGTTGTTGCGCGAAGAAGGTGGAATCTTTGTAATTTTGCCTAATCATTCCTATGAAGAATACGCTGAAATGCATTTAATCTAAGGTGACGTACAATGCAACGCTCGTGCAGACGTGCAGCCGATCGAAGATAGGGTTTCCTAAAAGACGACAACCCAATCGGTCAACATTCACGACTTCGCCAACGCAAAGTTTTGAGGAGTAATTGACTGAGTTCGCAGATTAAATGGATTTCGAAAATACCAATGCCTCAACATGCTTATTATCCAAACTTTAGATCTAACAAACATAGAAAATAATGTTTATTAAACTTCAGCATCCAAATCCGAAGTATTCATGAATCAAGAAACCATTTAAAGGCATTTGAATATCAAAACTTCGTTCTGAACATTTCAACAGATCAAGTTGTCCGACGGAAAACTAAGTTTGCAAATACTGAGAAAAACAAAGTTTTTTATCAGTCGACCATACAGTCTGTGATAAGATTCAAGAAACTTCGTGACCTCTTAAAAATTATGAGTTCGAAGAGTTGAATAATGAGTGACTGAGTTCTTATTGTAATCTTCTGTTAATGAATGCAAATGTAATTGAAAAGTCAACTGAATACGCATCTTATTTCAAAAAAAGATAGTGGAAAGATACAAAATAACTAATCAAAACTTCGTAGTCAAAATTTCAACTGAAGTTAACAGCGAAACAACCTAAACAATGAAAATCACTGTCATCAGTATCAACGACAAATCTTTCAACTTCTTCTACTTCAATCTGCTCTCCAGCATATCATTCCTTGTCCACATCTGCATTCTGCTTCAATTTAAACTCACTTAAATATGGTTTTGTGGAAATACATTTCTTGTACACTTCTGCAATTTCTTAACACTTCCATGTTTCTTTTCCAGTGAATCCAATGTCCAAGATTGCTTGGTGTGTTCAGTGCAGTCAGTGAATTTCACAGGAAACTATAATTATTCGTATAATTACAAACCAAGATGGTTTTGTGTCAATCTAGAATTTTTGTTTGTGGTTGGAATGTGGGGATGTCGCCGTGTTCAACATTTCCTCAACTTGAGGATACGTATTGATGTGATTTCAGTGTCCTTTTCAGTCCAGGATGATGGTCTCTGAGCAGCTGGATAAAGAATACCTACCTTGTACAGAATGGTTGGTTATATCTTGTATATATACCAGCCCCGTTTAACTAAGAAGTGTTATTCAATGTCGGTCGGGGCATATTATAGCCAGAGAAGTACAATCGAACCGGTATCTCGTGAAATGAGGTGACGATGCGCCGTAAAAAATTTGAGAGTGGGGACCCAGCAAAGCTAATCGTGCGGTAGACGTTATGCAGTGGGCAGCTCGATATTTTTACACTGTTAAATTGTTTTTCTCTAAATATCATACTAAAAAATACCCAACATTACCGTGATCATCCACATATTGACAACATTGTATAAATTTAAATATCTGATGTTCGGGTAAATTCCATCCCAGTCTGGCCGAATACGTTCTCTCTCTGCGTACTGGAAGCTCCGCCTTGTCACGAGATACCAGTTTACCTGTAGTTGTTTCTCGTTAGTTGAAAAGTCAATAATTTTTGAAAAATCCAGCGAGTCAGCGATTCTCATTCTAAGACAATTATATGTGGGGCTGCTTCCTTCTCTTTTCGCTTTTTTGGCATGGAATTCAGTTTACCAGCGAATGATTTCCGTTCCATATCCTCACACTCTTCTATTATTTCACAAATTATTGCAAATTTCATCGCTTACACAGCATGTGAGTATAAATTACAACAATCATTCCAGCTCAAGTTTCCAGTTTTCGTTAACTCTACATTTCATTCACTGCGTTTGTGTCTTCAATCAAATAGCACAATTTTCTCTTATTTCGTTTTGTACTCTCAAGGAATGCAAAGTATTATAAATAAGGCCAACATAAATAAAAACTAGAATAGTTTTTATTATAGTAAGAGCTCAGAATCCACGTTTTTCATCTGCAATAAAAATATTACGTGTGTAGTTCACACTTTCTTTACAACTGTATTTGCATATAAAGAGCGGGTCAATGTTTGAATATTTACTCTGCTCTTTTGAACCAGTTTTCCCAGAAAAAATATGGACACGTATAATTCTTTTTAATGTAGATCGCAGCATCACAGTGTTAAGTTGAAGTACGACCTTTTTCAAAAGGATGGAAGAATAATTATGTCACTTGTTTGAAAACCTATGGAACAAATTGAGTTTGATATTCCTTATGTGAGCATCATCACCGTTTCAAATTTATTCTCGTGAGTATGTTCGTTTCAATCTCTCTTTTTGCTAGTTCTTCTGCTATTCTATTTCCTTTTATTCCAGTGTGTCCTGGAACCAGCAGTACATCGACGATGCTGTTCAGGTCTGGTTCATTGAATATTTCTCTGCATTCCTCTGTAACCTCAGAACTAATTTTACATAACTCAGTATTTAGATGAGATTTGATGGTGGCTAATCGGCCAATACCACTGCAACCTTTTAAGATTTATTGTGGTCCTCACATTTTCCAGCGAGACTCATTTTAAGTAGTCAATCAGCCTCGAAACTGTAATTACTTGCCAGTTGCTTTTCACAGTCTAGTATAAGAAAAATATATATATATGCGTGGCTAATAGGACACATGGTTTTTTGTTACTGTATTTTGCATTTAACTCAATTCTTCCATCCTGTGGCATTTTTTATTTTTAAGTTGAGAGAGAAGTTATTCCTTTTCTTGTAGCCTCCACTACAATTTATCACTTATCCCCATACGAGCTCCAGCTATTTAAACTTATTTTTCCATTTCACGTTATTTACCATCCAAAACTAAAATGGTCCAATATTTGCTTTGGCTCCTTAGAGTTTTAAAACAAACATAATTAAGTTATATACATACATTTTTAATTGCGTATTATTGTTTTCAAGGAAATTACAAATAATATGTTTGTTTAAATAACAGAGCTAGATTTTAAATCATTTCATATCCTTGTCTACCGTAATACAAATATCCAATGACGCACATTCGTGAACTTAACATTTTATATAACTGTCAGCCATCATATACGATTGTAAAGTATGGCAAAGTTGAATCTAGTTTTACAACACAGATATCTGGCATAAAGTAAGACTTTGAGACCTATTGCATACGAAATAGAACGTCTCGGAAAATATGTACTCTGATATATATTTAAAAGACCTCTAGCTAAATCTGTTTTCGATAAAATAAATATGTACTTCTTACAAACTTCAAAAATATATACAAACGACTTATTATTTCTGAAAATATATTTCGAAACCAGAATACATTGCACAAATGCATGTTTGGCTAGGAACATCGTATTGCTTTTCATTGAAAATACGTACATTGACGTAAAATGAATGATACTAGGTTTTTATATAGTTCATTGTGAGAAACAATTTCGTAAGTATTCCTGAAAAATGCGAAAAAAACACGTATGGGACAAACAGACAATAAATAAATTTATTTCTGAAAAAAACTCCCAATAAAAACAGGGAAAAGGAACGAACAAGCGGATAAGAAAGGTGAACTGAAATAGCTTATGTAACGAAATAATACGTAAAGTCTAAAGTCTAAGCTTCATCTCTGACAAAATCATCTTCATCATTGTGGGAGTCCGATTCATTCAGATTACGCTATAGACTGGATTTAATGGTAAAAGCGGTATTCCAGCATCTCTTTCTCTTGAAAAGTAATTAATCTACTTCAAAATTAAACTTTGCTCTGTCTCATTATACCGGGAAGGCATTTTGACAATGGAAAATTAATTGAAAAAGGGGAAAATGACCAAAATATGACAACTGAACTGTCAAAAGCAACAAATACAATTTCCATAGATACCTTTTTTTTTCCTATTTAGCTATGATACCCTGCGCTTCGTTTAAACCTGTACTAAGATTGAATTTTTCAATAAGAAGAATGGAACTAGGTCGAAAAAATTTTCGCCCAATAACTTTTCACAATCTTTGAAGAATACATTGTCGAGCTGGTTTCTGTTTTGGGCAATAAAGCACCAAACCAGTCGTGGTGGACTATTATATCTTCCTATATATCAGTATTTCACAAGGATTTCAAAAGGCAAAAAACATACTGGGTGATCCATTTTAAATAACAAAGGTCCTCATTATTCCTGAAAAAAGAAAGATCTGACAATAATGTAAATACCACCGTATCATAAGATTCTTACACACTAAAATATATAGAAATCGTGCGATCCGTTTCCAATGTAATTGAGGTGTTCTATACTTGAAACTCACTATGTATACTAGCAAATTCGTACTTTCAACTTTTGAATTGTTTGCGACTCCTTGATGTAACAGTTAACTCAACTTTTTAAATAGATTGGACGACATGTGCGGAGAACCCTCAATCGTTTCGACTCTATTGATGAATAAGTAGAGACATCCTATATCCGTTCGCCTTGATACCTTATTCAATCCCGTTATTCCTGACCATTACTTACGTATACGTCAAGAATAATTTCACTTTACATATTGTGTACAATATTAGTATTCGAGGGACAAATCAAAATAACAGCAAGACCATTTATATGATTTATTCATGAAGTTATGAGTCTATTTCAGACCTACGGCACACATTCATCTTTGCATCTTATATAAGAGAAGTGCGGAAACGGAAGTAACAAAGCTGGATAAGACGTAAGTCGGAAGCCACATGCCAAAAGCTTTCTCATGCAAACCGAGGAAACTATAATGAACTGTAGCTGTTCAGTTGAGGTTCACTTCGTTTCTATAGTTCCTATTTTACTTGAAGACACCAGTTTGTTGTTTTGTTGTTCTCACTGATCCTGTACAGAGAAAAGCAATTCCCCCATTTGAAGAGGGAAAAAAGTTAAACAAAGTATTTGTTCCATCTAACCATCTACTTTTATTTAGAAACAGGAGTAATTTCCCAGCGTATACACTCCTGCGAGTCACTTGTGAAGAACAAATACTGTAACTGACAGTAATCACGGCGATTTTAAATTCGGAATTATTGGATACTTATTGTGTGAAACTAATATAGCATGTTGCTTTTCATTGACAGTAAACACTGTGATTAAGTTTAATGCCTATATATGCCTCTTCGCCGTGTTAAGACTGGTACATACATACCCACACCATGCCCGATTTGAGTGTTGATCATCACTCGGCGAAATATGTTCTGTAATAACATTAGTTCAGACATCACCGTATCGTGACGTGATTGCGCTTTTTCTTCCACACTAATTCGCCAAAAATTGGAGAGTTACGAAAGAAATTATGTGGAAGGAAGGCATCTCAACACAACACCCTTTCACTTCCACCTTGAGAGGGTAGCTTACAGAATATACAAAAAGAAACGTGGGAGCCAATTGTTTGGTTGTGATGGGCAAAAGTCGGATTACATATTCACCAACAACTGACAGCAACTAAACTTTAAATACATTCTTTCAGCTGTGAAGGAATGGAAAAGGAATCAATCCTTTCTACTTGTGCTGGTTTACAGACGTCCAAGTTCAATCCGCTGTCTGATTTAGCCGGCCGAACTATGAACTTGTTGATATTCCTGAACAGCATGCGAAAGTCTTCCGAATTAAAATTTTCGTAATTGATATGTGCATTGGGTGAATGCTGGAGATCGGCCACTTTGAAGGAGCAATAAAAATTATTTTTCGACTGCCAGGCTGCAAAAACCACACTGTGCTCAAGCAAATGCAATTTAAAGTGGGTTTTGAATACTTGACAAGTGAACCAGCTAGATGCTATAGCAATGATGTGGTCTAGGCAGAATACTGTTGTTGGAGAATACCGAGTGTCCGGATTAAACTACAGACCCCAAGAACTGCGGTTGTGCGCCATGAGAATGTAAATAGACACACCCCTTCACAGATTGTCAACTTCCTTGGAAATGTTGGGGTTATTAAGTTTGGATTGAGGTATAATGAACAGTATTGTTGTAGTGCATGGTTCTAAAAATACAGCTCATAAAAACCAAATCAACCATTGAAATTAAAATGTACTGCACAATCAACAACGATCATGATTGCAGTATCTTTGGAGACCAGGAAGAATGTCAGAATAACTATGACATCCTCAGTCTTTCGTACAAATTTTACCAAACCACATTTTCAGACAAAATTTTAACAACAATCATAGACATGACGAGACATCAGTTGTTGAAATCCAAGAGGGTCGAACTGTTTTTATGACACATGACGTAAATGTGGTATGTTCATACGTATGAGCACAGTAAAATTATACAATCATACTGTGAAGCACGGCATCTTCTTTTTCAACCGCGTTATTCTGATTGGGATCAATGGAAAAACTATTAGTTGGAAACGACACAAAAAATAATGTCGTGGTGCCTTTGCAAGTAACCACAAGCGCAAAGTTGAGCAGTCACATTTTGTATTTGTATTTTCCACGATAGGGTAATTGATTAGTGGGATGAAGCTCAGCAGTATAGCCTTTAATAGTTTGACTGAACTATAACTATTTTTGAGAGATGGTTGCAGGTGCTCTCTCCAGTCGGTGGTCTGACATCAAGAACGTGTGTGTGTTTTTGTGTGGAAATTGTAAGTAATATACATATATTTATTAGCAATTATCTATTTGGACGAAACTCGGTATGATACACACTATACGGTTAAGAAAGGATGGACTGATGGGTCCGCAACATAACTTGAAGGGGATAAACGCTTAGATAGCTTGCACTATATTTTTTACGTCAACTATACCTATACGTTGGCTGTGAGTGACTGACATTTCTTCGTGCATTAAATCTGATATTCGAAATTTAAATTGAGATCTTCCGACTATACCTAGGGTAAGCAAAAGTATTTAGATTTAAGTATTGAACATTTTTAGGAAACTATGATGTTATTTCATACTTTTTATTTTTTCAGAAAACGGAATATATTCATAAAGATGGATTCCTCTGACGATCTATCAAATACACCACCAAATATATTGGAAAATTAATTAAACTTCTGTATTTTGATAAAATTTTCGGTAGTAGAAAAATATTGTATGCAATTCGTTTGTAAAGTCCCTTTTTTGACTCATGTGATCGTCGCATTCGTCAAGAAAAGGTTACTTCACACACTTGTGGCATAAATAACTATTGAGAATATTTATTGAATCGAATAAAAATACGTAGTTGTGGTGAGCATCGGTACAAAAATATAATATGAAAAAACGCTCACGGATGTTATTCCAATTATTCAATACCCACGTTAAAAGTAGTACAACAAGAAATTAGTGCAGAATTAAATGAAATTGCCTAGGGAGTATTATGGAGAGAATAAAATGTTCGTGGAGTGAGAAGATGTTAATTAAGAAAGCTTGGTTGGTATAAAAGAGAAGAAAATATATAGAACACGATCGTATACATTGAAAATAAAAAAAATATATTACACTGGCGAAACGTTGTTCAGTTAGGTTGGAGTTGGGCAAGACTGAGATATTTTATACCAGTGGAAAAGAATCTTAGGATAAAGGAAAAAGTCCTATTATCATTCACATATAAGTAATACCAACCAATATTGAAAAAAAAAATTGATATGATGTAATAAACCTAGGCTTTCATTTGCTCTCACTCCATTTCATCCACTGAATTTGTTCAATTAGAAAGTATGTAGAATCGTGCTCAATAATATAACTTATACAGGGCGATTCATTAGTGCGATTAGTCAAAACGTATAACAAATCTACTGTGTCACAATTTCAAGTTAAACAGCGGTTCAAATATAGTGAAGATTTGAACAAATCAAATTGTTTTATTCCATCGGAAAATTATAACTCCATCGGAAAATTATAATTCCATCTTAGAACAAAATTTTCCTCTCTTCACGTTTTGTGTGAATGTTCTTACAGAAAAAGATAGATGCACGAGGACGTCTAATGTACATATTTCCTTTGACGGGAGAAACGACGAATGTAATCTAGCTCTGGATAAAAATTTATTGCAGTCCTAGTTAGACGGACAGCCTCCTCATTATGCAGTAGCGTTAGGGACTGGTTGGATAATTATTATGCAAATCAAATGATTGTTAGGATACTATTGCAACTAGTTTGATAACTAAAATTCCTACGAGGATCGATAAATTGTTAATTAATAAAATGAAAATAAAAAGTTAAAACTCTAGAAATCTCATTAATATTTCAGAAGGACGAACACAACCGAATCGCAGCAATCTTATCAACAAAAACCATGGCTCTTGTAACATTCAACCTTTAAATCCATAATCCAGTGCTCGCAAATTTTGAAAACTGTAATAATATTTTCATGATATATACATTCATCAAAATAACCTAAATGCTCCCACAAGAAACTGCATTCGCTGAAATAAAAAATAAATCACAACAATGCAATTTAGTTTTATTTAACTCGGTACGTTGCAATAAATTTTCCTGTATAATAAGCAAGATGCAGCGCGTTTGTTCTACAGAAAATACAGGAGAGAACAACAAGAGGAATTCGATTAAATTAACATAGTCTGGATATTATATTACTCGAACAAGCGAACTCCTTCATGCGTTCTCTCTAGATGATTGCGGTTTGTACATTTCCTTTGAATCTCAACAATATGTACAATTAATTATTACATCAGATCACTCTACGATTTTGTTAATCCCCGGGAAATGATCCAGATTGTCAGTTTTTCATTAATATCGTCTAAATTGAATGAGGTGTAACTAGTAGTGTCATTCTGCGAACCAACACCCATAGCCATTCCAGAATCACAGACGTTATCACAAACTGGCTTCTTGGAATGGAAAATGATAACATGTTGCCAAGATTTAACGGCAACCAACCATACAATATACAGCTGTGATGGGTTGGAATCATGGAGGCGGGAAGGAACGTTGGTGTGGTACACAGACGTATCTATAAGTGGCATAGGAGCAGGAATACGATGTTAGTTCCAGGTGCAATGTCCACGCATCGTTGGGGAAGCTTTCATGAGATTTACAGGCGGAAATCTACGCTATCGACACGTGTTTGTACATAAACATCGAAAGGGGGTGAAGAGGCCAAAAGATCTCATGTCACATGGTCAGGCAGCTCTGAAATCTGTAGCATGTACCTAGATCAGATTTGGACTGTCCTGGGACTGCCTACAAAAACTCCCAGTCCTGGCGAACCATAACAATACTAACACGTAAGTGGGTCCCAAGGCACAAGGGTATTATGTGCAAATAAATGGCAGACACCCTAGCAAAGCTATAGTCTGGGAGGAATTGCATTCACTCGTCCTGAACCAGTATTTGGAATATCAAAAACTGCTGTACGTGGTTGTATATCTCGGTGAATTCAAACTAAACATCAGACGTTCTGTAGCTTGTACCACAGCCAACTACTGGTCAAAGAACCCTCAAAGTTGCTGACTTAATATTTAACCTCATTAGGGGCCACATAACGAAAGTGACAGTCACTCACCGGTCACTGTACTTTTAGAAAGCACATGCTTACAATTGGTTTTTATAGGGTTCATGGAAGAGGAGGAAACCTGTCTCATTGGTGATATAGACTCCTAGGACTAGAGCACACGAAGTAGTGAGAAAGACTTAGCGATAAGACTGTTGAGCCTCTGACTGGTGGTGCTGAACCAACCAATCAATCTCATTTCATCCAGAAAGTTTTAGCGCTATTCACATTTATGCCAACAAACACGGGGTGATAGACTCCATGTGCGTCCCACTGTCCTCCGACACTGCTCATAAGCCACCTATGCTCTTTTTGGTCTGCAGTGTAGGTGAGAGTTCCATGTTAGTTTTCTGTCGAGGGTAATACCAAGGTATTTCACCTCTTCCGAGAAGTTAAGTTTGTTTTTGAAGATTTCGGGAGGTTTTAAACCCGATAAGCTTCTTTTCCTGGTGAAAAGGACCATTTCAGTCTTCCTGGGATTGACAGTGAGTGTTTCTTAAACCATGTTTCTCATCTCATTTAAGCCCATCCTGCGCTCTATCGCACAGTGTGTTCACAAATTCACCAGTCTGCAAGATAACTATGTCATCTGCGTATTGTGTAGAATCCATAATTGTTGAGGTGATAATACTTCTCGCAAGAACTAATAAAGCCCTAGAAGAAATAACACTGAACCTAGAAACCGAAGCTCATAAAAGAGGTCTGCACATCAATCAAGATAAAACCAAATACTTACTAAGCTCCAGAAGTGGAAACTGCAATTTAAACACGATAGGAGACAAAACTTAACAAAAAGTAGACAATTTTAAATACCTGGGGATCAATATTAAAAACAAAACTGATAGAAGTATTGAAGTAACGCAAATAATACAAGCAGGAAACAGAGCTTTTTGGTGATACCAACAAATCTTGAAGGATAAACATCTTAGCAGAAAAACGTAAATAAACCTCTACAAATCAGCTATTAGACCAGTAGTAACCTATGGGGCAGAAATCACGTGGCTAACCAAAAGGAACGAAGAGCAGCTAAGAATTTTCGAAAAAAAAATTATTAGGAGAGTAATGGGACCAAAAAAGATTACAGATGGAGAATACCGACAATTAACGAATATGGAGGTTGAAAACATACTAACCGGAGAAGATATAATCACATTTATAAAATCACAGCGGCTCAGATGGTACGGGCACATCCGAAGAAGAGACCCAGAAAACGTATTAAATAAAGTTACAAACTGGGTCCCTACAATAGACCGTCCAAGAGGAAGACCAAAACTCAGAAGGCTACAGCAGGTATACAAAGATGTGTAAAGACTAAACCTCAATGACCATAGAAAAACTATTAAGGACAGAGTGCTGTGGAACAAAACAATAAATAGCGCGCAGAGACTCAACTTATTTTAACGGAACCACACATTTTATATCCAATTTCAATCCAATCCAGTTTCTATTTTTTTCTTTGATGAAAATTCCAACTCATATATTATGTAGTTAGGAAGTATTCAGCAAATAAATTAACGATTTTCGACCTACCCGATTAATATGGAATGTTATCTAACTTGGCGCTGTTCCAACACCGTGTTTTTGTCTAATTTATAGATCCATAAGAGGCTGAGTTACAGCAAGTTTTCTGCATCCACTGACCACCTAACAATGTATTTTTATGGTTTATACGGAAACTTACCTCGGTGACAAAGGTTTATGATTTATTCAAGTAGGGTTAACATCTGGCGAGATTTCACATCATCGTTTTCTTAAATAGGTATAAAAAATATGAACTGCAATCGTTTTGGGTCCAAAACGTAACGTTTTTATTTTTCATCGCTTCATTTTAATCAGTCCCCTGTGACGAATTATGTGTCCTGTCTCAACCTTCAATTCGTGAATTACATATTTCTTCAACAAAACGTGTGAGATATTCCATGTTACTATTTGGCTGCCTTGATATTTGATATTCTTGATTAAATTAGTTTATACTAATTCCATTTTGGAGTGAATTATTCAATAATGAACAAAATTCAAAAAAAAAATACTACTTTCTTTGCGGTATGGAAAATATGATTGATGCAACATTATTTCTCTTGGCCCACTACTTGCTCTTATACATTTCCACATCAACTTTCTTAACATCGTTCACCTAATAGTGATATTCATATTGAAATAATAGTCGATAGGATAAGGAGAGTCCATTTTGGAATGTACAACATTGTTAAATATTGTTCAGGAAAACCAAGGTAACAGAATCCACAAAGAAAATGTTTCAGAGTTCTCACCTTCCTCGAGATATCTTGCGATAGGAATAGGATATCGACTTGCGGTTTTCTTCAATCTGTTCCTAATTTGGGTTTCAGTTCCTCTAACGTGCACATTCACATGAACATTATTTATGAGTGAGTGTACCACAGGTGATTTTATAAGACTAGTTTCATTAACCAAAGGCATTTATACATCTTCCCGAAAATGTAACCAAGTCAGAGAAAACTGTTTTGTATTGGGTTGTCAAAAACAGAAAAAAACGAGTCCTGTCATTATAATCGTCGTTAGTAAGAAACTTTTATTTTTCATATCAAACTTATTTGAGTCCATGTGATAAAATAAAGTGGGTTTAGTAGTTGGTTAGGTCTGAAAGCTTGGGAAAAACCCCAAGCGGAAATTCACGCAATAAGAAGGTGTGCCCAGTTCAATATTGACAAAGGATATAGAAGGCAAAGGATTATCATAATGTCTGATAGTCAAGCAGCCATTAGAGCGCGCAGTTCTTGTGTAATCAGTTCCAAAATGGTGTAGAAATTCCTTGGCAAACTTGATGAACTGGGCGAGAACAATATAGTCACATTACTGTGGATTCAGACACTGGAATAGAAGGAAACGAAATAGCAGATGAACTAGCGAAGAGGGGGACTGGAATACCCTTTTGGGGGCCAATGTAATATTGGAAGAAATAGGTGAAGCTGGAGAAAAGAGAAGATCCGACCATTGGAAAGATCTAGCTGGGCTTAGGCAATCTAAGATTCTTCTGGGTGACTACAACCCGTTGAGATCTAATGAATGCATAAGTCAAAGTTAAACTGTACTAAGAGTTTTGACAGGAATCCTAACGGGACATTGTCACCTGAATGGACACCTTAAAAAGCTCAAAATAGTGGAGGAAGAAGATTGTAGATTTTGTGGAATGGAAGAAGAATCCTCCATCCACATACTGGCGAACTGCACAGCATTTCAGAATCCTAGGGCACAGCACCTGGGAGACTACTGGATAGAGAAGGGACAGTTACCAGCTGAAGCCTGCATATATCCTAATATATTTTCAATTGAATCACTCGCCTTCTATCGATGAATTGTTTTTTCAAAGCTTCACTGAAATTACAGCGCTGCCAAAGGCAGCGATTATATGCCTACCCGGTACAAATGGAAAAAATGCAGACAACCCTCACTTTAACGGGAATACAGGACCTGGCAATTAAATCGGAATGTAAATTTAAAAAATTGTTCAATAATTATGGTCAGTCTTTGACAATTTTAAACAATTTTATGTTTTACAGGAGAACCTTTTAACATGTTGCCATTTGGAATTTGCTGAATCGCAGCTATATTCGTATGAAAACAACGATTTATAATTCACCCCAATGTCGCTGTTGCGAAACTGTGTTAATATTGACTCCTGCTTTAATTGGAGCTACTTTCCATTTCTATGGAAAATAATTGAAAAAACGCGCTACTTGAAATTAAATTTAATGAATGCGCGACCCCTAAATAACCTGATTATTTTTAAATAGGTTTGTTTTCTGGATAAACGAGCAATTGTATGTTTCAACACTGCTTTTAACATTGATGATGTATGTGAGTGGAATTTTTCAATAACAATTCCAGAATATGTCATATGAGCATTATAATTATTCAGATTTTAACAATCATAGCAAACAATTCACTATATTTTTCAACCATTATTACAATCACGACAAGTTTGGTTTGAACACTTTTTACACTACCACTACAACAACACTAACACTACACTATCGAAGTAACCGCAGAGTATTCACGTTTGGCATGTGCATGGATCAAAATTATTTTCAGTACAGGAACCAATTTTATAAATAATATCGCACCTTTGTGGAAATAGTCACACAATTCTTAAAAATGAATCATTGATGTCAAATTTTTCCCAAATCTCAACTTCATCCAGTACAACAAAGATATAATTGTAACACGTCCCATATGCGCTAGATGGCGGATATATCTTATGGGATGGTCATACTTACCGTTACAAAACTAGTTATTGTGGCGAATGGATGCCAATAAAAATAAAATGAAGGCGTACCAAATTTCTTTTTTCCTCTTCCCTTTTTCCTTCTTCCTTTTTCCTTCTTTCTCCTTTTTTTGTCTTTTTTCCTTTTTCCTTTATCCTTTTTCCTTTTTTTTCTTTTCCCCTCTTTCTTCCTTTTCCCCTCATCCTTTTCTTTTTTTTTAACTTTTTTCTTTTTCCTTTTTTTTTCCTTCTCCTCTTTTCCCTTTTCTCGTAGAAAAAAGAAGATAGATACGAATTTAACCATACATTTTTCTTCCAATGCACTTCCATTTGATCGTAATTCAGAAAAATCTAACGGATACACGTTTGTAAATTTTCCAAAATTTCATGGATATAAGAGCGGTTATTTCGAAATAAAACTGAAAATATCCATTTTTAGTATAACAAGTCAACTAACAATATCCATAATTTTTAATCTTACTCCTCATAAGTAGTAACCAGTTTTCTATTCAATGCCAAAATCCAAAAATATCTTTGAAACTATTGCTGCTTATGGCTAATTTATTTATGAGTTAGAGAAGAATTGAGTATTTTCCTAGAGTGTGGTGTAGGTATGTGGATGATATTTGTGATGTATTTGATACAAATGAAGCAAAAGTGTTACTGTTGGTATCGCAAAAGGTTCCAAAATTACCAACTTTAGAGTTGAGTTTCTCTGTGAATGATGAATATAAAGGTGTTATCCGTACTATTTAAAAAAAATACGTTATTAAGTTATTTTGTAGCAACGGTGAACTCTGTATACTTCTAATCGATTTATGCAGATGCTCTGGATTATTTGAAAAAACTTTTATTTAACATTTTTTTTTTGTAAACCTAACGGAAATCGAAATATTAGCAAGTTACGTTACTTCATGTACACAGTGTATTTCGATACATATTTCCAATTAATAGCAATTAATTATTGTTAAATGAATAGAGTACTTACCTTTTATTTCGATAGTTCCGTTGTGTACCAAATTGTAGTAAAATTGCTCGATAGAATCAAAAACTAATGTCTCCAGCCTATTGCTACTCAGATCTAAATTCACGAGAGTAAACACACTGGCGAAAAGTCCAGCAGGGAACCGAGAGAGCCGATTGTTTCCCAAACTGAGAGTTTTCAGAAAACGGAGTCCATCGAATGCTCTGTTAGAGATGAATTCAATGTAGTTGTCATCTAAGTAGAGTTCCTGAAAAAGAGAGTACATACGTTGATGAAATTTAGAAAAGTGCGTTGGGAAGAGTCAAATTACTACGTCTTACAAACATTATATTTTCATCCCACACTACGTGAAAGTAGAATTTTACCAGCTTTACGGAGGCGAGAAAATAACGTTTTCTATGCCTAGCCGAGAAAATTGACAGATTAAATAAAAAAATTCAAGTTGATTGATATCCCACTTAAAATAGAGTAATAAGCGATTTCAATCACATCATAATCAGAAAAAACAAAAAAGAATCGCTTAAAATAAACAACACCATTAAACGTCAGTATAAAAATAAAATTGTTAGCAGTAGTTGTCAATGTCTGCAAATTCGATCATAAGTTGTCATATTTTGATATTTGTGGTTTGATTCCCAAGAAAATAAGAAAAAATAACAAGTAATGCCACAAGGAACTTATAGAAGATATCATTATTTATGTACAAAACTGTCAAAACTGTTACTTATTCCAAATTAGCACGAAATTTTGAAGTAAATTAAGAATAATTGTATATATTTATCGGAAAAACAACGAATTGGATGTGATGATCGCAAACATTCCTATTATAGGCCAAGCAATAGAGCAAGCATGTGTAGTAACTTTTGACAAAAATCTTGGTCTTGGTCTTGGTCTTGGTCTTGCTTAGCTGATCATTACGCTCAGGTAACGCTACGCTGGAATGAACGCGACCATTGAGTAATTTTAAAGCATATTGACATCTGAATATTGTGAATTACTTTTATATCAGTGAATAAGTTGTGAAAAATGTAAATGAAAATCAAGATTCTGTTGTTACAGGCTACTTTGAAACCAGAAGAAATGGTAATTCATGATTTTTCACATCCCCAATTTTTTTAAATTGTTAACTGAATCAGTTTTCTTCGATTTCGCGATGTGGTATTTCTTTTTCAATGAAATTTTTTATTACTTTTCGTTGAGATACTTTCTTAGCTTTTTTTCTTCCTAAGAGAGGGCTCTATTTAAGGCATCAATCAAAGGGGGGAGTTTAATGACAAAATCAGTTGAAAAGTTAACGTTAGATATAAACCTTTCGCGTGAAACAGCCATTAATTCCGAATATAATCCGAATGTTGTTGAATTTGCTGCCAACAATGAATTAAGTAATCCTCAATGCATAATCCTTTAATCCATGTTCAAATATAGAGCCCGATTCACTCCACATCAGTGAAATAAACTTCCAGTAAATAGCCAGTCCTTATTGTTTGTTCATTTATTCGAATACCTATCCCGCTTCTGACATATTGAAGCCATTTTATTCAATCTCTTCAAATCAAATGAGTTTTTGATAAAAATACAACTTCATCACTAACGATGTTTAAAATGACAAAACCCCGTTTCTATATTTTGGACCACTCAATATAAACAGTTCTCTCTGTCTTCAACAATATATTCAGTTGGATTGACCATAGTTATATTCCACAAAGTGAGATATTATTTTATTTCTTTTAGCTATTCAAGAAATCTGACTTGTATCACCCGTATATACTTCATAAGGAGCATACTTTCTATCGATAAAATAAAGTTGTATCCCAAATTTCATACTCATGGGATTTATCTTGGAGAAGTTGATGTAGAACTTCTTATTTCACTTCAGTATTCATGCTTTATTTACTTCATCCAAGTTTCTAACTTATCCGGCTACAGCTTGAATCTTTGATTATTGAAGTTGGAACGATAGCTAAACGAAGATGATCGGCATTCTATACAAAAGTTTAAACACAAAATAAGGCGGAAAATTTACGAAGTGATGTGAATTTAGCCATTTAGTTTGAACGAGATTCAAGACTTAGAATATGTTATGAAGGGTGTTTGGTTATCAGGTTGGGAATGGGGGAGAACAGTTGAAGGAGAGTTTACGAGAGTGGATAGAATATGTAATTTTCAATATTATGGTTAAGTTTTTTATTGACATTATGTTCCGGAGTTTATACCCATGAATTAGTGATACATGAATAATTTTCTTAGTCTTATCTGTTTCCCCACCGTCGTCTCTCCTCTCATGAAGTGAAATGACAGAACTCGAAAAGCAGCACCAGTGGCAAGATACGTAAAAAAACCGTTTGCGTATAACTACACATCGTTGTTGATACCACAATTAATTTTGTGTATATTCAATAAATTATAGATAAATCTGTACCGGGTGTCTCCTTATATTCAGTGCCGCCCCTTACTCTTTATTTTCTGAGATAAGACCCTAAATACAAAACTATATTTAAAGTTTCTTCTTATCTCGAAAAATAAAAACTCTAGAAGATGCACTGAATATAAGAAAACAACCTGTACAATAAAAGTATAATTCTAATTATTCTCATAGTAATTATTGTTTCAACTGCTGGATGTAAAAAAAAATGGAGATTGTTGAGGGTGACTTTTCTGAGAAGTTTACGAGAAAAAAAGAAACCATCCGGATCCTCTGGTAAAAAGAAGAAGCCACAGTATTTAGAAGACGCAATGGCATTTTTGATTCCATTCACTAGATGACGATGTCAAACGGGAAATGCTGAATCCGATGACGAAACATTTGAAACTGGAAGTTATTCACAAGTTAATGATAGTGAAATAACCACAAACGACGACGACGGTACGCACAATTCAAATGATTCGCAAAACGAACAAGAAGACGGTATGAACACAACACTGACGATTCAAGAAAGAGCTCAAAGTTCAGCAATAAATGAAGCATATACCCAACTTCCTTCTAAATCTACGGATGACGGTACTAGAAGAATTTTTCAAGCACCAGCAACAAAAAAAAAATAGAAAAAGTTGGGAAATTGCTGCAGTGTTATGTTTAAGTGATTAGAGTGCCAAATATCAAAAAAAAAATGACTCAACTGATGAGGAAGAGAGCGATCTCCTTTTCTTGAAGAGTTTGTTGCCTGATTTGAAAAAGTTGAATGATGCTCAAAAACGGCGTTACAAACGAATAATTTTTGGTCTTTACGACGAAATTATAAATGAACAATGTGTACCTATTCCAGCGTATTCTCCAGCTATATCACACTATTTTTCAGTATCATCTTAATTTCATGAAGCCAACAATGAAGCAAAAAATATACATATATCAAACAGACAGTCTTCCATCGTACGCTGCTCTTGTGTCTGATAGTGTTCACCACTAAACATCAATTATAACTAACCTCACTGTTATCAGTAGTTTTTCTTCAACACTGAGGCACATTCTAAAGTTAGTATCTTTTTTATTTAAACTAGGACCCACAATAGAACATGATGTTGTAAATATTTGTATACTCATCCTATAAAATGATTGAAATTTGGCGGGATGAGTGTTTAATTCCTTTGCAACCACATATGTACTATGTTTAAGATTTATATCATTGTATGGATGCACCCAGTAAGGTCGTTTTCTTCTGTTTTTGTTTTTGGGCAGTAATAAAAGAGTTGCCACGACAGCAACGACCTCGTCGTCATCACTTTCCATCGTTGACTATACAAATTTTATTTTTGTTTCTTTGATTAGTATGCAAAGTGAAACGGTCTCGTTTTTCGCAATTTATTGTTTCATGTTTTATGTTTCATACTTCACGTTTCAGGTTTCACGTTTTTTTGATGTAAAAAAAATATTTGTGGTTTGTCGGTGACAACAGAAACAAGTTTTAGAATATTTTCCCCAGAGGAATGATTTGAAGTGATTCCATCAATGTTGGTCGCCTGTTATCAGAAAAATTGGAAAAGGAGAAGAAGCCCATCATTTTATTTTTGTTTTTGGAGTCGATACAAGCGTAATAAACAATATCTCAATAAATAGTGGGGAAAAAATTCCAGTAACTCATTGAATTTACATATTTTTCCGTTCTCTCTATGTAGAAATTCTCAATCAGCTATGCAATTTTTAAATAGTCCATTTTTAAATCTCAACGTTTCGCGTGCACATTTCGTGATTCAAATATGATGTAATGGAAGTCTGACGAAACTTCCCGCGGAGCATTTGCAGTTGACAAGTGATGGATTTTCCTGTCTCGTAACTTGCGTTTCCCGAAATAGCTTGATTTGTTGCTAAGTTGGGTAACGTCATTAATGTAAATTATAAGACGAATGGAATAAAAGGAGAACCATTTGATGTTATACAACATACACGACCACGCCATTTGCGAAAAATAACAGTTCTATACATCAGAATCAATCAGAACCATACATTTTCTTTTACAACTACGACGGAGGGTGAGTCTGGTGCAGAAATACTATATAGTGTCACAAGGGCAGAAAATGGGCTTTAGCAGCCCGAGACTATTAGAGCGTGCGTAGCGAAGCGAGGGCAGTTGATGGTTAAGAGCCACGAAAGTTTCCTGCATGTGTGACACATAACTGATTTTTGCCTACCGAATAAACCAGTGAATAATAACATATTAACAAAAAACTCTGACATATATACTGACAATTAATTAAAAAATGTATGTGAAATGTCTGTAAGAATTTCTAATCCTTACAAAAGTATTGAGGCCAACCCTGGACGTCAGAATATTCTAGAATGGTCATAAACGTATTTGTTTCCCGCGATTAGTCCCTCAGTCAGTCTTGAACTCATCAACCGAGGAGTATGTCGCTTCATACGTCTCCTCTTTTCATTTACCTTCCATTTGGAAATACCTATAATAATTCTTTTAATTTCAATTTAAAACTAAAGTGTACAGTTACCAGTGACTCATTTATGTTTTGGAAATTTTGTAAGTAATCACATTTAATTGTAATCCTTCGTATTATCTTTGGCCTGCCGGTAAAACGTTCTGGCGCCAATATTACTTCGCTGCAGAGTTGCCGTTCTTAGTGCATCCAGCGGTTTTTGTTGCTATCACTCGTTTTTGTTGCCACCTATTTATTGACTTTAAAATTCTATTCGCAAGTGACTGCTAAATGTCTTAATACTTAATGTATAATTAGGTACTATTTAATTTGTTGTGTTAACCGGGGAAAAAATTTGTGTAAAGAATTTGTAACGAACTTTTGTATCACCCTCTAGTGTTATCGATTTCCAAATATAGGGTTTTTCTAGTACCTTTTCCTTATTCATACTACTAAGTTGTAATATTAAATAAGGTACTACTTGAACCATTTGTTTTATTTCTTCTCATTTATCCATTTACAGCTTACTTATAATAGTTTATCTTTCTCACCTATTAAATTATTTCGTGTTATCCCTCTGTAAGCTTAGCTGACATGGATAACTAGGTCTTGAACCTCAATTCAAGTGGTCCTTCGTGTTTTTTGTTTAACTCGAAGATTCTAAAATGTTAAAGAGAGCTAATGCTCATAAGCAGAACCAAGCCTCACTTTCAATATATCCTCTCCATCTCCCTTCTTTAACAATGTCAAAGTACTCAAGTGACAGATGGTGAAAAACTTCAAAAATCATGGCGTTACGAATTTTCCGCCCCTAGTGCTGCTGGAAAATACTTTCCGTCCCATTTTTGGTGTTTCGTTTTATATAGATTCAATTTCCTTAAAACTAATGCCTGTTAAAATGAAAGCGTCAAGATACACTAATATTCGTCTGGTGGGACTCAAGTTTGTCATTGCTTATCTACTGATTTGTTTTTGAAGCTGGTGAAAAACTGCTCTTATTTATAAGAGGGTGAGTTGAATAAAAATCGGTTTTTAACTTACATCAATACTTCATGGCCAATGAAAATATATGTTTTGCTTCTCCTAGGACTAGGTATTGTAATTCCTATATTCAACGGCCAATGGTAGGTGCGACTGGTATATCGATGAATGGTTTTTTTCATATGTGGTTGTTTGCTCAGCACAAAACCACCACATAGCTGAGGGCGGTTACACCGCTGTCTGCATGTGTAAGACACAACTGTTCCAGAATAGCTGAACTCTCAGGCTTTTATACAGTTGTCTTCAAACAAGTTTTATACCATAACTGGCGTTGTATAACAGGCCACTGTCGTCTAAAGCACCATATGCCGAGTTTGTCTGGAAGATGATGAAACAGTCAATTATCAACTTTGTTTCTGCTCCACCCCACCACGGCTTGGATAAGGTATTTTATATTTGGCAAAGTATTTTTCTCACCCTCAGATATTAAATACAATTCATTAAAATAAACTAATCGGCTTTGTTGAGGATCTACATTTGTTTGGTAAGGTATGAATAGATTTGAGCCACACTCTTGAGAGTTACAGCTATGGCCTAATATATCACAAACTAAAACTGACTCGCCATATCAACGCAAAAGAATTAATCATAACAATATAAAATCATAAATAACAAACTATATCAAATTCAATCACAATATTGTTACATTCAGACTGTTTATGATTATATTCTTATATTACTTGAGTTACTTTGTATAGAATACCTTTCAACTGAAATGAGTATTTTTTGAAGTATCGATTATTTCCAGTGTGAAATTGCCTTTCATATTAAAAATTCGATATGAACATCACTTAGCGTAAATAAGAAATAAGAAAATGTGGTGCTGTGACGGCTCGAAATAAAACGAAGAGTTGTCTGCAAAATTGAAATTATTTTTCTACAAGGTTCATTGAACTGACAAGTATATCTCTCTTTACATCGTATACGCTTCAATACGCTAAGCCTAGATATTTTTCCCATCCCAGGAAAAAAATTAATGGTGGAACGATATTTCGCATTGAAAAGCTCCAAAAAAAGGTGTGAGTATGGTGTCTATTAAAGGATTGAGAGTATTTCGAACCCTATGTAGTTTTTGGGAAACAAACTTTTTTATACCAAGTTGACAATTTGACACTTGACACAGTTTACCTTAACACCAACACTTTACACTATTTTATACGCATTTTGATATCCAAGTTATCTGCTTCAGAGACAGAAGGTGAACTTTGTTGTCCTTTTCTGCATTCCCTTTCTGTACTCAAAATATTGGTTCATTTGAGACTGAATGTCATTGTCACTAGGAACAAATTAATAATTTGTAGGTTTGGTTGCTATTTAACTACAGTGAACACGATGGTTTACAGGTTACCTGGGGCCGTATTCTCGACAAGTGGAGCTTTTGATTTATACGCATCAAAACGAATAGTTTATGGCCAAGAACTTCTTCTAATTGGTATCATTGACGACCAATCGTTTATACGCTCGAGAACCTGCGATCAAAACATCCGACACAACCACTACATTTCACTAATTTCATAAATTGGTTCGTTAATAAACGTTTTTTGATCTCAAAATGAAAAGACTGACAAACTGGAAAATCATTCACATTGTCACACACAGAGGCTCATAATTGAGGGAAAGCTGATTTTATGCACGATGTCTTTTCAAAATGAAAAAAGGTGCATGTCCGTCTGATAGAAGAACAGCCTTATCCAGTACCTTCAAAAACACCGATCAAAGCGCATCATACTAGATAACATTGTTTGTCACTCAGTTCAGTGAAGGGATTTCTCATATCTATTTGCTCCGCATTTTCCATTGCATCAATCAACATTAATTGTAACAAACGATAAAATAAAATAATTTGTTTTATTTATCGTATAGTATGGATCTTCATCAAGTAGAAGCCTCATCTATTCAATTTTTTAAATGTACCACTTTGTCTTCCATTTTTTTCGACATTTGCAAAATAATTTGAAGTTATGACAACAAATATATTATCAAAAGATAAAAACACTCCCACCCACACTTCCACAAAACTAAAAACCAATACAAAGCGCTCGCTGTAATCTCGCTTTGGACACATATACGTCCAATTGTTCACGACTAAAGAAGATCAAAACGTATGAAGCTATCGAAGACCGCAGACGCATCAAAAGTGCACTTGTCAAGAATATACGGAACATGAACATGTGGATAAAAATTTGGTATTTGGCTCCCGATGCGGAAATTATTTACAAACAGCCAAACAGCCACTTTGTTTGATGAAAGATAATATCTTCAATATGTTATATTGAACAAAAATTGAAGTGATGCAAATGAATATCAGGAGTTTCTGTGATAAGTTTTTTGTTCACAACAGGCAATTCAAACCGTAAAATCTATATTGAAGTGATGAAGAACAATCTATATTCAGATCACAATTAGTAGCACTTCTAGCGAGACAGTGCATCTCTACATCATGCAGAAGAAGTTAAGGGCTGGTGAAACAATAATTTTGTTTGGTTCCAAAACAATCCATGTTACTGGGACTGGTATAAAAGGACCTAGAAAATGATTGATCCCCAGCCTTTGCCGATATACGATTGTGTTTCGAGCAGAGACGATTGCCGCTATAGCTATAGAAAACATCAGAAGAGGATATACCGGACAAAAAATAAAAATATTCACTGACAGCCAGGCTCTGCTTAAAGCTATCAGTAATTCAAATCAGTGCATGCGAAGTCTTTTTAAGTGGCCATATAGGTCACCAGACCGGCTCCTGATTTTTTGTTGAGTTCCCTTAGGGCGGTTTTTTATAAATATCTACCGATTTCAGTTGACGATTTGTGACAAGGACTAACTGATAAGGCTGCCATGGTATTACTGGAGCAGCATTTGCCAACGGCCAACGGCAATCGGAACAAAACTAGAATTGATAAAAAGTCACGTAGCATCAATAGTAGGTCCCCACCAAAACGCTATAGGCAGGCGATCAAACCTTCGGCTGGGTCCCGGGGACCCGGTAGTAGCAGTTACGGGTAAGCAATTTTCCAATTTGTTCTCAAATTGAATTTTTTGCTTATTGTTACACCCTGTGTGCCACAGGGAGGGGGAAGTTGTTATTAATATTAAAGATAAGGGGATTGATGGGAGTGCATTATCTCTTGTTATTTGAGTCTATGTTATTTGAGTTCCCCACTCTATCCTGCAAATTGTTTCGAGATTTTTTTGATATTAAATTCCGTTATAAAATTGACACTCTGTATATTTGTGTATTTGAATTCATCCACTGAATATAATAATGATTATTATTATTATGTTTATCCCTGCGTAAGAAACATACTCATTTTTGTTTCTCTTTAATGAAAGTGTAAATTAATTCTAATACGATTCCAATTCGTTGGTGAAATTATTTTCGTGAAAAAATATTGTTTTTTTGGAAGAAAACACGTCTAGCATCGAAATAGCTTCACCTTTGTGAGCGATTTATACAATGAAATTTTTCCTTTCCAGGAAGCAAATATATTTTCCGAACTCCATCAAGCGGCGATGTCCAAATAGACCATTATTTGGGTCGGAACGTGAGAAAACCTCGAGCCGGAAAGAGCCTGATAAATAAGTGAACAATTTAATCCACAAGAAGCACTACAAGCATAAGAAAATAGTCGGCAGCCGGTACCGAACAAAGTATGAATAATGGCTCGGTTTGTATAAATCCGAAGATTTATTAGACATAATTCCCAAATTGATTTAATAAAGTATAAATAACTCTCTACATCACTATTGAATCAGGTATTATTAAAGATACTAGGAAATAATATATTTGCATTTGAATCTAATAAACTGAAGAAAAAATAATTTAAAAAAAGTATTGATCTGCTATCAAATCACGTTTGATCAAAATTGATAGAATACAGTACAAAGCCTTAACATTAGACCTAGGAGCCTCAACCCCTCCCCCCCTCCACACGTGACGCCTATTTTTATACTTAAGTGTCAAGCTAATAATTATTTTCATCCTAAAGTTAACCTCTAAATGGTGGCAAAATAAAAATTCTCTCCCAACTCAATTTATCTCAATATCAATTTCAAGGTGAAGAAATTCCGTTGTTTGAACTCTAACTTCAACATTTTTTTCCGAACTATATGTTCTATTCACCTCTTACGACCCTTTAATCCTCCCCAATCTTGTGGTAAATGAAAAACTACGTATCCGAGAACCAATATGCAAAATATACACCGATGGTTCCAAATCCAGTGCTGGAGCTGGTAGTGCTGTTTATTTTAAAAACTCACAAGAATACCTACAGTACAAATTGAATCCAAACTGTTCGATCTTAACAGCTGCATTGGTAGCCATCAACAAAGACTTGGAATGAATCATAAACAGTAACTTAGAATATATGATTTTATCTGATTCACAATCAGCAGTAATGACATTGAGAAATTACAAAAAACATAATATACAGTGACAGCACTATAGTCAGCATCGTCGAAAAATTATCACGCCTTAAGAATTAAATAAAGGATAATGGATTTATATGGGTTAAAGGACATTCTCAAATTTCAGGTAATGAACTTGCTAAAGATGCTGCTTCATCTGGTCCAGTAATTAACGAATTATCAAAGGAGAATATAATATCACTTAGAACAAAAAAATCTCAAAAAAAATTGGAAAACTTAATTGGCTGGCTTTACAACCCACAGCAACAGTTCAAACTCCAAGATATATCCTTCACTTCCCTCCACTCCTCTAGCTGAACACGAAGCCTTCCTTCCAGGAAAGTGTATACTATGTATGTCAAATGCCCTTTCAGATGTGCTACCGTTAATTCGTACCTTTATGTGACTGTGACGGAAGTTTCGATGATCATATACCTTGAACTGATGAGAACAGAACAAAAATGATCAAAGTGCAGTTCCTCTCTCAAAGTTTCAAATTTTTATTTAAATAAGTTGAAACAATTTTTTTCGAGCGAGGAAGCGATTCGTGCTACTTTGGTGTTAGCTGTATCATAGCGGGTCTTCTTTTTTTCCAAAATTGTTCAGATTCCGTCCGAATTGAATGACACATTGATTATAATTTTAGGTGACGGCGTACGAATCGTGAAAATTATTTTGCTAGTTTGACAAAATTGAAAATAATCAATGTAAAAACTCACCTCGATATCCCATAGCTCGGAAAATACACTCGAAACCAAATTCACTATTTTATTAACACTTAAGTCCATCACTTTCAGTTTAGACAATCCGAAGAATGTTAAATTATTAATATCGCAAATGTAGTTTTCCGACAAGTCCAACTCCAAAACGTTACCCAATGAAGAAAAAGCTTTTTCTTCAATTCTAGATATATTGTTATTGTTTAACCGCACATATTTAAGTTCCGGAACGTTGAAGAAAACGTAATTTGGTATTGAACGAATTCTGTTGCCACTCAAATCCAGTTCCTTCAAAGACAGTAAATTCGCGATAGAAAAGTTTTCCAACAATTCAATTTGGTTCTTGCATAACTTCAATTTTTGTATGGATGTAGAATTTCCGAGTACGTGCTTTTCTAATTTATCCAATAAAGCAAACGACACGGTGAAATTTTTCAGAAAAAGCATTTGTTGAAGAAATTGCGGTGGCATATTTTTCAGCTGACCTTGGTTGCTGGCTATAATGCTAAAATCTGACAAATACGGTTGAGTCTCGACGATCAGCCTCCAAATGAAACTGTCCTTTGTTACAGGTTCAAATATCCAGCACTCAGCTGACAAAACCTGTTGGTACTTGTCTTTAGTGCAAAAGCATCGTATACTGTTGAAGTCAGTGGGCTCCAAGCTGCACATATTGTTAAGCTTCACAGGTTTCGGTTTTGCTTTACTTCTTGAGCGAATTTCTTTGAATGATGCTTCATTCGCCCAAAGAATCGCAAGCAGTATTATCAGTTTCATGGTGAATCGCCACCTGGAATAAAGGAGCAATATTATAATAAATGTATTTAAATGTGTATAATATCACTACAAAGTCATCAAGTCACTAAAATGTGACACACATCATTTTAACGGTTTTAAAAACAATTTTCTATATTTGGCTTTTGTTAACGTTGACTATTTTGCAATTTGATTAATATAACATTAGTGATGACATTATTCATGTGGACTTTTATTTCTTGATGGTATCTGAAGCTGCCTCATCCGGTAATAGCGCTCAAGTGGATTTTATAATATTGAATGCACATACAAAGTGAGTTGTAAGTATGTAATAGACGGATAGCTGGCTACATAAAAAGTGTTTGAATCTGGTACATGAATCGGTTATATTGAAACAGGTACCTTTGGTGTAGCCGAACATAATTTTGCCTCTCTAGCATCGAAAATCCGGGGCATGAAGCGGGTGCGTGTATTCGAAAATGTAAAATTTAGGTGTAAAAAAATTGATAAGGTACACGAATTCTTATTACAGGAAAAGCTTTTATCCATATTTAAGAAAAGCGGAAAAATAATCGCCTTAATAGGCACCTGGAAAAACCCAAAATAGTGAAGGAAGAAGAATATAGATTCTGTACTATGGGAGAAAATACCTCCATCCACATATTTGCGGATTGTACAGTAATTCATAATCCTAAGGCACAGTACCTAGGAGGGAAGAGAAGCACTCACCAAAACTGAAATTCCTCCGAGAAATAGGTCTGAAGGAGCTACTGGTCTCTGAGAATTTTCACAGGAACTGAGTAGGAGTGAGGGGAGCTTTTGGGTCTCTCCCCAATATACTTAAATACATCATATTCGCAGTTACGATATAAACTACAATAATTCAATAACATTTTTTAGATAAATCTTGGTACAGTTGAATTGTTATTAGCGTCCGAGAAATGGCAAGTTCAAGTTTTAATTGCAATCTACAATTTTTATTGTCAACTTAACTTGTATGGTAAATGATTTATACTCAACAGTTACGAAAATATAGACTCCCTTCTTTAAATAATGATATCAGTCACGGTATATATGCATATTATTACTTGATACATGTTTACTAGCAATAAAGTCTATTATAATTCATTTGACATTACTTGATATTGCCTGTGACATTTTTATGGCTAAATACACGGTCATATAAAAACGAAACAAATGGAAATTGTGCAAACATCTCAAACAAACGAAATGTTTCCAAGACAACCAAATCCAGAGCTGGAAAAAATTTCAAATAAACTAAGCAATCTTACTTTGGCACTACCGGTAATAATTGTGATACTCTACCTGATTTGAACATAGTAATCATCACTGCAACTTTACACATTTCGGGTACATGCTTCCATTCTGAACACAGCACTTGAAATGTATCTTGTGTTCAAGTCAAACACACGGTTACACTATCAACTTTTCTGGATGAAGGTCTGCTCCTATTCCATCTCCTTCATTTGGATAAGGCGTATTTTCAGATAATCAGCAAATCTGTTGGCTTTTTTAATATTCCTCCTTGCCCATCTTTCGTCTATAGTTGTGATCACTGGCATAATCTAGATGGACCGTTTCAATTATTGGGTGAGGTACTTACTGATAAGTCCATTTTCAATGTTTCAATGTTTTTTCCCAAATATCGAGAGGCATTGTTTAATCTAGTTTGATCCACAAAATCTCTAGTTTTAAACGTCTTAGTTTTTTTTATGTCATTCTTGATTGCTTATTTCATAAAACTATTAAAACTGGACAATCATAACATTCAATAAATAAAGCTCCACCCCATTCAAACATTTATAACCGTAATAGCCGTCTCAACTATAGATTAATTATTGTCCTTCCCCAAGTAACACACATAGTCGCAGAACCGTTCTTGCGACTATAGAAGCCACTACATAGTGGACGGATACTATAGGCGGCGAAGTTCCCGCTACGTAGCGGCCATGTAGCCGCCACCAAAGCGGGGAAACATTTAGAGTAGCGGGTTAGTGTAACGGGTGGTCCCAGTTACCATAATTGCCACTACTTTTTGTTGCTTTCAGGTGGCAATGTAGTAATAGGTACTACTCTGCTACGTAACAGCCTAGTAGTCGTTACGTAGCCGCCTAGTGGCTGCCACCATACATTTTCCCGCTAATGGCGACATTTTTCCTCTAGCGACCTCTTTGTAAATTATATTTTAATTAGTATGAAGGTAAGCTAATAAAAGCTAATAATGAAAGAGAAATATCAATCTAGCTTGGCGTGACGTAAAAAATGGCTGGCTAGAACTTAAAGTTTATAATTTGTTTAAACAATTGCGGTTTAAACAAAACGTACCGGTTTTTCGCATTAACGCCGAGCATATTCCTATTCAGCGGCTCAAAATACATAAGAATATCACTTTCTTATCCTTGGACCTATTATTGCACGCACGGCAGCATTAACCTCTCCCGGACTATACCTATAACAATATACATATGGAACATAAACTAATCATGTGACTATAATTTCAAATCTTTCATTAGACGTGCACATCTTGTAAGATTACTTATCTGTGTCCTCACCAAGCTGTTATTCGCTCCATCGTTAAGGCGTTTCCGACCTACGTTCCCTACGATGATAGAAATGCACATTTCTTGAAGTTATGGTGAAATGAGTTTCTGAGTATAAGGTTTTTTTTAATCTACACTTACTAACAACGTTCGGTAGAACTTAAGCTTTGACCTTATGTTAATACTTTTAGCACTATTCGCATTAGCATATAATTTTCCGGTCGAAAACCGTTTGCAACATTATTCGACCGGCTGCTGTAAATTATTTAAAATGCATTTATTCAAATTTATACCGGATGACTGAAATTGTTTCTAGCGTTTATTTTGAAAATAAAGGATTTAATGCAGGATGGGTGGTTAGAAGCAGTTTTGTTGTTGGAATATTAAAAAAAAATGAAGCTGCGTCTCATGATTTTGATATCAAGATAAACCTGAAACACTCATTTGACTCCATTCCAGCACAGCTACAGAATAGATAAATAATCCGATTGTCCCACGACGTTTTGACCGTATATAATGTAGACTCTGTTTCACATAAGAAGAAGCCACGCGAAGTTTGCCAACTGCGCAGAAATCAAAATTGGTCTTGTAACGATCGTTCCATGCCATTGGCGTTACAAACAAACTCCGCCAATCGATAATTGTGAGTATGAATATCTCAACGACACCAAGTATTTTCATATTAGTCGAGGCAATGAATCACTAGAAAGGCCAAAGATAGGAAATCTTTTAGGATAGGACGTATCGGAATGCGGTTTGTTGCATTCGGTTGCAAAAATTATTTATATCTTTCGTACCTACTTTGTACCTATTACAAACCGGAAGTTGCATTGCTGCAGTCAAAATTGCATGCAAAAAAATGCATCTTTTGAGAGGCCTTTTGGCAAATTCAATAACTTCGTAAATAAGAGTCAGAATTCGCTCAAGTCAGGTACTCGGGGATTTTCGAGGTCGCTGATCACGATTATGATGTTCAAATTGACCCCCCGAACACCTGGAGCTCAGGAACACCGACGAACGTCATCTCCGGGGACTATCCCGAACTTTATGCGAGAGAGAGGAGAGAAACTGGGCACCTGGGGGTTTATGTTTAAAACGACCACCCGAACACCTGGTGTGCCCTAACCAGGCCTGAACGTCAGGGTTTTACAGACTTAATTGAAAAAAACCACCCGAAAATCGTTACGGGGGGTTTCTTGGCTTGCTGAAATCAAATATGGCTCCGGAAAACACCCCACGGACACCTGGTGCACCCTACCTGGCTCTGAACGTCATCCCGAGGGTTTTCCAGACACAATTGAAAAAGACCAACCAATAATCTTTACTGAGGGTCTTTCGGGTCGCTGAATTCAAATATGGCACCGACGAACACCCCACAGATACCTGGTTCGCCCTACCCTGGTTCTGAACGTCTTCCCAACCAAAAATCTTTACGATCTTCAGATATTCAGTCGAAAGCGTAATTGCCGCAGAGAGAGAGAGGTCTTGGACGAGGATGATGTACAACTGATGAACGTCAGTGGGTGATGAAGAAAATGAAGAGAATGCAAAAAACCGCATTCCGATACGTCCTATCCTAAAATATTTCCTATCAAATGCTTCATTGCCTCGACTATATTCCAGTGTATGTGAACATATCTTGACAAGCTTCAAAGAATTCCCAAATATGTTTCATTCAAAACTATACATTTTCAATATCCCAATTTTGTGTTAACCTACAAAATGTGAGGACGATACGCTACTGATTTTAAGTCGGATGTTAATTTCACAATATGGCGCTGGTTTTGACAACAAGTTTGCACATACAACTACAACTTCAAGTGGGTTCTTCTCACGTGAAACGAAGTCTAGTAGCTAGAAACAGTTGAAACTGATCCTATATTTTCTATAAAAAAACTTAATTCCTATAATTTTCAGTCTTCAAATATGTTTGGTTTGCTGTCTAAGAGTGGTCTTTCCAAAACCATGCAGCCTTCACATATATACCAACACGTAGCATGTCCCACACGCAACATGACAAATACAAAAAATATCTTTAGATTCATTCTATACAAGCCTATCCATAAATCAGGAAAACATTTAGAACGTGTCGGTACCGACGCAGGTCAGCACCGTGCTAAATTGTCTGTGTCTGTGATTGTCTCTTCGTGTCTGTAACACTGGCACTATAGGGCGAGAACACAAAGAAAGCTGGTTTCTCGCGCTTGCCTATAAGCGTGGATAAGCTTTAAAAATGTATTCATATTGATACATGCAACCGCGCACAAAAGAAGCAGGTCCGAGCTTGGCGGCGCTAGTAATACGCTCCGACAGCTTTATCGAAATTAGCAAAATATTATTTTACAGCACGCTAGTGCAGGGATCCAGAACCCAGGGACCGCGGTTCATTCTGTCTGTTTACATACTTTGCGGCGTTTACGTACCTCTTGGACAAAGCTGGTAGATGAGTCCTTGATAATTGTTCATGAATTGGACAATGGGAATGTAGCTTTAGATGAAAATGGATTTGCAGCAAATAAGAGCACCATTTTGCAGTAGAAGTTGAGGACTGTCTGAAAAAATGGTCCTACGATAGTTGGCCACCTAGGTCTCCAAATTTAACGCCTCCTGATTTTCTTCTGTGAGGTTACCTCAAATCGGCTGCTTATAAAACGTAATTAGCTTCACTTGACAACTTATGACGTTCGTGCCAATCCTATGATATTAGAAGCTAGGTTATTTTATGGAAAATAGCTACTGTATTTTCCAAATATAAATTATTAATAAAAATTTTCTATTATTGTCACTCACTGTGACAGCTTCACATCAGATACCTATCAATCATAATAATTGTGAAGAACCTTGGAAGTTAGAATGTTCCTTTCTAAATTACACATCTGCGCTTTTATAATGTACCTACATATTTAAATTACTCACCATTCACCATTAAATGCCAATCAAACAATTTTGGGAAGTAGAATTTCATTGTCACAACTCCCGCAACAGTAAAATCGATTTGTTAAAACGCTCCTAACAGGTCGTTAAAGAGTTTCAAGTAAACACTATTATAAATGTAATCAAGTTATATTCAGTGCATTCGGGGAATGAGTAGCATAGATAGGTAGTAATTAAAGAGTTGGCTACCTGCTCTAAACGAACATAACTTTTATTATAAAGTAAATAATATTATCATGTTTTCAAATGTTATAACCTCCAATTAACAGCATAGTGATAACTGTGCTTGTTCTTGTATAAACGGTTTAGGAGTTATATTAATGTTTGTAATAGTAATTTTAGCAGCACGATGGCAATTTTATTGTGAATAATACTGGTAATATTGTCACAAACGAGTATGTTTACCTTGAAATGTACGGTAAGCTGTTTCGATACATGGAAAACCACTCACATTACTTTTGGTACCATGATTTTCCTGGAAACGTATTCCAAGAAGAAAGTTTGTGGATTATTGATAATAGGGCAGATGTATAGATAGATTGATGAGGTGGCTCATCGTCCTATTCCACTGTGACCTTTCCAGATCTATTGTGGTCCTCTGAATCTAGATTGCATTCTCCAGCCAGACTCTTTTTAAGTAGGCCTCAAGACTGAATCTTTTTTGTAATTTCTTGCCGGTTACCTAAAATATCTATTGTACCCCCTTACTTCTACTTAGTTCCTGAGGAACGTCTCTGAGAATAGTAGCTCCTTTAGTCCTATTTCCCTGAGGAATTTCAGAATACCTGCTGTGCCCTAGGATTCTGAATTGCGGTAAAATTCGCAAGTATGTGGATAGAGGTTTCTTCTTCCATGTCACATAATCTATATTCTTCTTCCTTCACTATTTTGAGCTTTTTCTGGTGCCCGTTCAGGCGGTAATATCCCGATAGGATCCCTGTTAAAACTCCTAGTGCAGTTTTACTTTGACTTGCATTCATTTGATCTCAACGGGTTGTAATCACCCATCAGAATCTTTGATTGTCTAAGTCCTACTAGATCTCTCCAATGGTCAGATCTTCGCTGCAGTTTCCTCTTCTAGGTGTTCACTTGTTTGAGCTCAGACGACAGTGTCCTGTCAGGGAATCAGTCAAAATTTTTAGTGCAGTCTTACTTTATCATCGTCTGACAATTCTTGAACCAACTCTTTCAAAATCTGTAAAAATATATAGGGTGTCCCATTTAAATTGTTGATGGCATTTCCGGTTAAACCGGGAGTATATTATTAACAAAAAAATGTACATCAGATGCATTCTGTTCCATTGCACTTACCTGCAAATTTTCATAAATCGTTTTTTTCGTTTAAAAGATATTTACTTGGTTCCATAATTTATCCCAACCCCGTATTATATTTTCCAATAAAACGTGACAGCAATAATTTTGACACTTACTCAAATTTTGCCACTACGATGACAATCAACTTCGTCAGGGCGCTAATGTTATTATTGCTAACCAGTGTAAGAATATTATTCTATCACAAGAAAGAGATTTTAAATACATTCAAATTGCATGGAGGCAGAGGTGCTGCAGAATATTTCTCAAATCTCAATAGAGAGAAATCCAGCATTCTGTAATCAAATTTTATTCAAGAATTGGTAAATTGTGTGATGATCGTGGAGAGAAAGTTTTCGGAACTTTTCATGGAACAATAACTTTTTGTTAATATAAATCGATATGGTATGCTCGTGAAATTGAACTTTACCAATAGTCCTTTGTTCCAGAAGTATATCAAACTCATATATAGAGAGCGTGGATCTGAACGCCTGAAGTGTAAATGTCAATATTTCCTGAATGCTTTTTTGTTCGTTGAAATGTATGCATGGAAAACGTTTAGTTTTAGTGGTACATTAACAGAGATTTTAGCACAATTTATACTGGCAACTATAGATTAATTAGGTAACATTCGACACTATCAGGTCTTTGAATACATATGACCTGTAAATAATCCATTTTACGGAGGAATGCTAGCCAATTAATGGAAAAATTAAAGGGTTGTCGATCAAACAATGTTAAATTTGAGTTGCGGTTACTTATTTATAGATTTTGAGTAACCTTTTGTTTAAGCACTGGTGTAAAAATACTTTGATTATGACATCCCGACAATTTGGTTCTACCTCTAAAAAGCCTGCAGAATTGGGTTCAGTCATCTACTCTTTGTCTAGTGCTTTGGAGAGTGGCTTGCAGATCGATTCTGCATACACTGATTTTTCCAAAGCTTTCGACAGAGTCCCCATCTCAATTAGGACATTTTCATGCATGCGCACATGGCATATTTCCATATAATAGGGTGATCATGATCAACTTCAAATTTTGACCTCATGTTTTCTTAAGTAATATGAATAAGTGGCAAATGGGTGATCCAAAACTATTACAAGTTTTATCTCCGGATTAACACAGTAAAATGTAAATAAAAATTTGGTGTAATGCAGACACGTACACCTCGACCAAATTCATTTCAACTCTGAGATGCGCAAACAAAGAAGCGAGAGGGAGGTATCTCAGTCCCGCGGAATAAACGCATGTACACCCGGCGGAAAAAGTTTACTTAGTTAAATACTTCCTAAATAAAATCCTGAGAATTTGGTAATAAATTCCATTTTAGTTACTAACTGTGTAAAAAATGTGGATTTTAATTTATATTTCTGAATCGAGGAAAATGCACAACTAAATAAAATTCGATTTTAAATAAACTTAATATCCACTGTAATACTAACAATAATTATTGTTACAATTACAATTGTTTCGCAGCACAGTGTTGTCAAAGGATCGATTGACTTCAATTACAAACTAAATATTAAATATTGTATATATTTAAAATGGCACTGGGTACACTTAAAAACGAAATTTATTCCACATAAGTACACATTTTCACCTGATCAAATTGTTAACCTGACCAAATCCAATTAGTAAATTCTCGGCTATTAAACTGGTATACAAAAAGATGTCTAAACTTTCTAAATACACTAAAGAAGGCAGCCTATAGTCAACAAAGAATATTTACAATACTACACTAACGACATCAGTTTTAAATTACACACAATCTAAACGTCTATTCTGTTCATTTACAGTGTGGAGACACCGTTTAAAACAAATCTGTCACTCGCTATCACCGTTTCCACTCTCAGAACTTACAATATCATAATTATCATCGTCATCGGAATCGTCATCTCCAAGATTGATAATAATTTCATATATTACTATATCTATACCTGGTTCCAGGCTAAGAAACTCTTATCCACATTTGAGCGCATGTTGGCAGCGACTTTGCCATTCTAGTGGTGAAAAATTGTCATAAAATTCATGACATAGCTTTTCCACATCTGACCATATGATCGTGGTGTTTTCACTTCCAACGTATTGTTTAAGGGATGCCCAAACAAGTTCAAATGGGATAAGGTCAGGGTGATAAGGTGGCAATCTCAAAGTATTATGACCATGTTGTTCTGGGATTTTGTCAACTTCCTACGTTTTAAATCTTGGTTTATACATTTTCACAATGTTATAAAACTCAACTTTTAACATGTCATCTGCCAACGTGATGTTTCTGCTCCGTAACCACAGCTTCATTTCATCTTTTCTACTTGCGGATGTAGGTGATCTTTCACACTGCACATTGTGATATGGCGCATTATCAATCCCCAGCACACTACGTGGGGGTAAATTTTGGTATTAGTTCAGTCTCAAGCCATTTCTTGTAGTTTGTAAAGTTCATATCATCATGAAAATCACCCGACTTACTTTTTGACTTAAATATGAGTAATGCATTTGGTATCCAGCATGGACTATAACTAATCTTTGCCCCTTATACACTGGTTTTCGTAGCCCTTCGTTACTATTATCAGACCAAGCTTTCTCATGAGAGTGGAAGGAATGAATATATGTTTGGTCCATATACCTAGATAATTGGTAGACCCTCCTCACGGTATTGTTTTATGGTGTTTAAAAACCCTTTCCTCAATTGTCTAATGTCATGTCGCTTCATTAGTAATGTTCGGTTTGTTTTTACTTTGCGCCATCGGAAACCTATATTATGTAAGATCTTACGCAAACTTTCTCTACCACCAGTAAACTGTCTTCTTCACCTTTTCGGAACAAGCGTTTCAGAGTAGGTGCTGTTTTTTCTTGTATATACCAATTGTGGACAATTCCTCGTAAAGTTCTTGCATCTGGATCATCTATTTTTGTCTTTTTTACAGTGCTTATGCTAATACCGACTGCTTGTGCAACCCTTTTTTCTATTTTCGCTGAATGAACTAAAAACTCACCCCGTTGTGCCTCCAATGTCATAAATTTAAAAATATTATGACTATTTCACGACTTTGTGCACTCAAAATCTTGTGTTTTACAAGCGACTTGGATTCCATTTTAAAATTCCCGCTATGAGTTCAAATGGATCTTTACAGTGCAACGTTCTGCCTAGGACTGGTAGCTGCCGACAATGTCGTACGCGTGATCTACGCGCATTCGAATCTCACGGTTGAAATGAATTTGGTCGAGTTGTAACTACTTAGTGAAAGGCGGACAACACTATTAAATTTCATAAACTATGACATGATATAATTTGTTTCTTTAGAATTGACTATCTCTTTTGGATTAACAAAAATCTATTTATAGTTGAACACCCTATTAAGTAGTAGCTTGATTGAACGCCCAGTTTTTGACAGTTGCACAATTGAATAAATTACATTTTTCATAAACCGGAAATTACAATCTGAGTAGAGTATTTCGATGTAATCGCTTATGTAAATTTATTTTATATTTATAGGAAAAATGTGCAACTATTCCCTGAAAATGCTGTGAGAACTTTTTGTTTGAAGTTAACATAAAACTTGGTAATAAATGGTTGAAACATATAAACGAACTAAACCTAAGAACTATAAAACAGTCCGCTTTATACTGATAGAAGGAGGGTATGAACAGCAAAACATTTTATTTTATATTTAAGCAATGTTCTGCGGTTTAAGTGGCGATTACAATGACCGTAAATCCTGCTCTAAAAGTCGCATAATTTTATTTACTGCATTCAAAATGCACACGCCTAGATTACGATTATTTACTACTGATTTTCTTTGAGATAATAAAAATAAAGGTTACATTTTTTCACAAAGCAACAGCATAAACTTTCGAACTAATGTTTTGAATCTACCTTATAATTGGTTTAGAGTATTTTTGATATATTATGTGGAATAGGTATTTTTCTCAATTGATGGCATGAGAAAACATTATTGTATATATGTTCAAGATATACTTTATTTAATATAAATGTACTTGCACGTCATCAAAGTGAAGAAATCACGCTGTCCGTTTGACTTAGTTCATTCATTTGCTGCTGTCAATTAGTACGTTTTGTCACTGTAAACTTTACAAATATTGATATTTGTAGGTCGCATCTTATTAAAAAATATAAATATATACTTATCCAAAGAAACGTTTTATATTATTTAATTTCATACCAAATGCATCTCGTTGAATGATAAAATATAAAAGTCAAACTAACGTCAGTAGTGCAAAAATTTTTATATTTTGGCTAAAATGCGCGCTGTTGCCGCGATTAAATTGGTTTATCAGGTTCAATTTGACGTCTACCCTTGATTTGAGGTTATGTTTTGAGAAAGAAACAAAAAAAGATTCGTCATCAAAAATAGTGATGAATTTATGGCTGGCTTATATAAAAAAACGAGCATCAACAATGAAGAGGTAACAAAAGCCGAATATCAAAGGTATATAGATGGAGAAATATTTTGAAATGGTGGGGTGACCATGAGGAAATATCTGCCACTACTGTTTCTGCTGAAAGACTGTTCTCAAAAGCAGGACTCGTAATAAGAAAACATCTGTCTGAATGCTGGTTGGTTGGTTGGTTGGTTTGTAGACAGACGAAAACAGGCCGGGTTAGTGGGCCCCAACACTGCAGCCGTTGGCTTATTGTATTGTCCTGTCTGTCTGCTAGTCTGTGAGAAGATTTGTGACCTTGATGAGATCTAGAAGTCTCTTCACAGTATCTCTTTTGGTGAGGTTGTATACAGGGTCATCCGGCCCTATCAGTCTATACCTCCACCAACGTAGAGCCTCACATTCGAAAATTATATGGGTGGCTGTTTCGTCCTCCTCGCCACATAATCTACATGTAGGTTCTTCTTGGAAGATCCCCATTGTGTGAAGGTGCTTTCTCAGGCCACAGTGTCCGGTTATAAGGCCGGTTACCAGCCTGATATCTCTCCTATTTAACTTCAGAATTTCTTCAGTAAGTTTTGGTATGGGTTGTTTGACCATCATTTTACTGTGTTTGAGCTTCGGAATTGTTTGCCAGTATTTGAGGTGTTGTTTGTGCACCCACTGGTTTAACGTGGTTCTTACCGTAGCCTTTGTTATACCGGTTGCCGGTTCAGGACCGGTGTAGCCGGTTGCCGATCCTTCTCGTGCTAGGGCATCTGCTTTTTCGTTCCCTTCAATACCCTTGTGACCTGGCACCCATTTCAGGGTTACCTTATTTGTGGCACTGAGTTTTTAAAGGTTTTCTAAGCACTCCCAGACAAGTTTGGATTTTATGGTACTACTATTAAGTGATTTAATTGACGCTTGACTGTCTGAGCAGATAAGAATGTTTTTACCGCTGTATCCCTTCCTTATGTTTTCTCTCAGACATGTGTCAATTGCGTAAATTTCTGCTTGGAATATAGTGGTATTTACTCCCAGTGAGTGACTAATGTCACATCTGGGGGATTGACCGTATATTCCAGCGCCAGTTCCAGTGTCCGTTTTGGAACCGTCAGTGAACCAAACTATTTCTTGTTTGGGTGTTTCCTTGAATTCTCCTTTCCAATCTATTTCGATATTAAAGGGTTTTTCTAGTGATGTGGTCGGCGTCATATAATCAGTACCCATATTTAGTATGGGATTTGAGATTATATATAATTATATTTATATATAATCTGAATGCAGAATCAGCGAGAACATTGTTATGTTTAAACTCTTGGTATTCGTGTACCCCTAAGAAAAATATATTTGCTAACAAATGAAGTTTTCAGGGTACCTAATATATATGTATAATTATTAACTAAATGTAGGTGATAAGTCTTTTTTTTCAACCTAAACTTAAATTACTTTTTACCCATAGCAACGGCTGCGAAACCGAACGTCACTTCCAAATTTGACATTTCTAAAATACTACAAAAACAAGGATTATTTTTTATTGAATACCAACAAATACATAAGTACTTATATTATTTAGGATGAATATTAACATTAATTGTACAGTTTGTATTATTACTTATATTTACTCCAGAAGTTGAAGCAAGAACTGTCAAAATATATAGTATATATTGAAACATATCATTCCCATAGCACACGGTGACATTGTTAAATAAAGTGAACTGCTGTTGATTCTAGAGCAATAATATATTTATTTACAATTATCTAGTTTAATAATTTTAACGATTGCACGAAAAATAGTGTGTATGCCATGGCCGCGAAACTTTTTAACGACCTCAAGATTATCTTGCCTCGGCCGCAAGCTGAAGATTCATCCTAGACAAATATGAAATGCATCATTTTGTGTAACGAGTAAAACTTTTGCGGGACGAGCGAGCTCCGCGTAGCGGGGCGAGTGATGCATTTTGGAGACCATTTGAAACAACAGTCCAAGATGATGCGCGGGATTATTGAATTGTGGATTTAAATATAAGAAGTTAGATAATCGAATGGTAATAATGGAGTCTCGGCGTATCGCTGAACTTAGACAGGAGTATTTGCGCAAAATAAAAGGGTACCGTGATTCAAATAGAACTATAATTTATTTAGATGAAACTTGGTTTGATACACATGATGTTGTCAAGTGTTTATTCAGGTATTTGTTATTCAAACAATCCTTACGGTTTTATTACATGAATAAATATATAAAATAAAATACATTTCAACTTAATATGTAAGAAAATAGTAGTAATGGTAATTATATTATAATTAAAACTGTATGAGGATATACACCCACCTTTAAAATATGATTGGGTTGACGATACAAAAAACTATTCTTTAGATACTCCGTGTTCTAGAGGAAAGCGCTTTATTATTGTATTACAAATTTTATGAATTTTGTATGCAGGTTAATTTTTTTCATCTAAATTGATATAGTAATTAACATTATTTCACAATATTCGAATTTACAAAAAATTTATATGCACGCCATTAACTTTGGAAGAACTTTAAATGTATACATAATCTTTTCCACCAAAAATCAAAATTCTAAAGAAATTTATAGATAAATTTATTAGCTGAAAGGTTGAACGCAAAGTTAACGTTTCAACACATCTCATGCTCCAGATAGGAACCTATATTTAAATAATGCTGTAGAAATATACCCTCCCATTACTTTCTTCATCCAATGCAGTCTTAAGCTGTGAAAACGCGTTGAAAAATAAAATCCCAATCACCTTAAAATACTATCTCAATTTCTACTTGACTTCCAACTCAACTTGTACGGTACTTTCACCTAAGATTTATTCATCAAATGTATTGTTTTCAACTAATGTATCTACAACTCAAACTGTCTCCACTATGTACGACATTTTATAAAGGATGATGTAATGCCGATACTCCTGTTCGAAATTTCACGAATGACTTATAACTTGCCAATTCTCGGTGGATGTTCTCTACCAAGGCGTTGGTGTTATCCTGCCATTATCGTTAGATATAATGACTATCCCGTATATATTACCGTAACATTTCTCCGAAAAGCCGAGTAAGGAACGAGAATTCAGATTCATGAGGTGTTAAGATGACAAGATAGATTCGATAGAAATTTGTCGGGTGCGCAGTGTAAATTATGGTACAACATACAGTTTCAATTAAGAAATTAGTAGTTAGGTAGACAGTGTGGAAGGCACCAGCCTACTAGTCAAATACATTCAAGTTATTAGATTCATTATGCAAATACACTACCACTAATTTATAATATTTTGAATTAACGGATGGGCAGCTTCCAGAATTATTGATATTGGATGGTTGAAATAATGGGTGAATTAAGGTCCAGCGGACATTTTTTCAAAACATATCTCCGATTGCACAAAATCACGGCATATTATGTTTGAGCGGGTAAGATATGTCCTTGGCAATCTAAGCTTTTCGTGCAAAGTTTTATAGTGAGAGCTACTTACACAAAAGGTACACATTCTGACATTTCCATGAGAAATACACTGCTGTGATTAGCAATAATGATTTGACATTGATAACAGCATTGGCACGTATCATGCAATGAGAAAACTCTAGGAATACCTAATGTAAGCCGGGTCTGAATATCTAACCTTATAAAGTATGTAAAAAGTTCTATTGCGAATAAACAGGCAAACTTAACAAGGCAAACAACATGACAGCCTACAACAACAAGCAAATCAGGATATACAGTGACAGTCAAGCTGCTCTTAAAGCACTTCAGAGCTCCAAGGTAACATCTAGGCTGGTATGGGAATGCGGCGAAGAACTTAGAAGACTGGCGACTTGGAACAGTGTAACACTGGAGTGGGTCCCGAGTCACAAAGGAATCGCTGGCAATGAAAAAGCTGACGAACTTGCAAGAGCAGGATCGTCAAGCCTGATGAACAGACCTGAACCATTTGTGGGCATTTCCAGATGCTCCACTAGGTCATGGTTAAAAAGGTGGGTAGAAGAGCCATCAGAAAAAGTAGCGAAAGAACTGATCTTAATAAGCAGGAACAAACTACGGGATACTTTTCCACAAAGGAGCACCTGAACAAAATAGGGCTGTATAACGGAGACCTTACAAAAAGGACACCGAACCAGCTTTGCACATATTATGCAACTGTGAGACGCTGGACTACAGGAGGCAGAAACTGTATGGAAGACCCCAAATGACTCCAGAAGACTTCTACAACCAACCAGTAAAGAACCTGTATGAGCTAATACAGGGAACGGATTGGCTGAATAGGCTGTAGTCATAACACTAGGAGGACCTACAATAAGACCAAGAGGCTGAGGTGGTGCCAGCGAAGGGACGGCTTCTTGAAAAAAAAGCAGATAAAACGAATGAACAAATTAGGACTTAAAAGATTATTACCAAATTAACAAATAGGCGTCTTTTATTGAACACAGAACTATTTTTTTACTACTTTCGTCGCATTTTGCGTAAAAAAAATTATTGCGATCGTGCCAGGTGATGTATGATCCATTTTTAATAATTAATTGCCAGTACCAGCGATAATTTAAGATTGAAAATTCACTATCAAAGACCACAAAACTGAATGCTGTTATTGTAATTATCACTACAACTTTTTTGAATGTGGTTACAGTCACTCTGATTCCAGCACTGAAGTAGGGTCGACCTTTAAACCATGAGTGCCGATTGAAATTTTTATTGTTTCTCCTCGTTTGTCAACAAAAAAACCTAACTGATCTTAATTAAACACGTTGATCTGATTTTAATATATTTAATAACAAAATCGGACTAAAAATAGTTTAACAAAGATATAATTTTTTATGACAATGAGTTTGAAATGAATGAAACACGTCGATTTTTGATTTTAATTTACCGTATTTTAAAATAATAACCTAATATACAGGGTGAATTAATTTCGAGTAATGACGTCACCGTCTTTTTTGTTGAATGGAATACCCCTATTGTGTCTCAATTTTCGTATTACTCTAGCTGAGCTGATTCCAAAAATGTATCACATGTTGATTCCAATTGGTACAGGATGGACAAAAATACAATAGTTCTGTGTGTGCTCATAAAGTAACGCGTAACATTCTTTATTAGTTAAATTAACAATATTAAAAAAAATTCTTATTGTCTAGCGGACAGAATATGATGAAATACATGTTCGAACTGCAGCCCTTTGACAGTAACCCAAACGGTGTACAAATTCTTGTTGAACCTTGTTTATTGTGTCTTGCAAAATATTGTTTATTGCTGTCCAAATTCTCCCTTTCAATTCTTGAATATTTGCTGGTTTCGTTTAATACACAACATTCTTCAGATGAGCCCACATAAAATAATCCAAAGGATTGAAATCTGGTGATTTCGCTGGCCATTCAATAGGTCCACGTCTACCAATCCACCTGTTCAGAAAAATTTCATCTAGGTAGCTTCTAACATCTACAGCATAATGTGGAGGTGCACCATCCTGTTGGAACCATAAACTTTCATCAAAACCTCCAGGATTACTTTATGAGCACACACAAAACTATTGTATTTTTGTCCACCCTGTACCAATTGGAATCAACATGTGATACATTTTTAGAATCAGCTAAGCTAGAGTAATCCGAAAATTGAGACAAAATGGGGGTGTTCCATTTAAAAAAAATGACGGTGACGTCATTACTCGAAAGTAATTCACCCTGTATATTAGATTATTATTTTCAAATACGCTAAAATAAAATCAAAAATTGACGTGTTTCAGGATTATTTCTTAAAATGGTCTGTTTAGCTAAAAATGAATTTGTTCCATACTTTACGGACACAGTGTATATAAAATAAATATCGACTTAATTTTTGATACAAGCAATATCCAAGACATCGACTTTATTCGGGACGCTAATTTCGTTGTGTAAAATAACAAATTATCCATGTAATTGCTACCAATTTTATTTTTCCATAATGTGAACCATAGTTTTCAGGCTTATGACTTCAAATCATGCGATATAAATAAGTAGAGCTTACGATGGTTATTCATCAAGAATTAATTGTCATATATGGAAGCTTGTATATGATACTAATATTAATAACACATAACCACGAAGAAACAAGACTACGTCACACGAAGGACATACGAAAACGATAAACGAAATAGGTTTCCGTTCCACACAAAGGGAAACTTACTTCCGCAATAGGTTAACGGGATCAAACCATAAAATGTCATTAACTCGTTATTCACCCCAAAATATTGAATAAGGCTCCTGCTTTTACTCAGTTTGTGAGACAAGTATTTCTTTTAGTCCTATTTCTGGATCCACAAGCATGTCTTCCTATTTTGTCTAATAGGCTCCCAAGAGTTGTGCACTGGACTTCTGTAGTGCAAAACATCGAACGAATAATTGGAATTGAAAACATACAGAACCGATTTTTTGAGCCCAATCAGTGCTATATAATAATTTTCACAATCACATCCTTCAGTCATATATGTGAACTTTTTTTTCTGGAAATGCCAAATTAAATCTCATATATACGTGAATTCCATAACATGTGTACATCACACAAAATGGGGATGCAAACGAATTAGCCAAGATCGCTAAACCAGCTCCAACTTTAGAGATTGAAAATAAAACCTCACAAGGATTACCTATTATTAAATTATTCTGATTGTAATGTTTTAACATCCTAGCTCGAAGTAAAAACATCTGTGAATAGCTGGAAAAATATCCCCAACTAATCGTCGAGACCAACTTATTTTATTTAGGTCATGAATCGGGGGTATATCCGGGTACCAATACCCAGTTCATAATAAAATCAAACCATCGAACCATACTATCATTAACTAAGGTCTAATTCTCGAATCTGTAGGAATCGGATCCTATTGGAATATAATTCCATGCCCCCATTTCCAAAAGGAAATCATAATTTGGCACGTCACCTATTCCTGAATCCAATAAAATATTGCTTCCAAATAAATACACCAATGAAAAAAGTGCCAATTATGATTTATCCCAAATATTATTCATTACCTTATTAATCTGCGCAATGTAATGTATCACGATTCAATATAACCTCGCAACATCACCAAATATGTGTTGAGAAAAACACACAGTATGAAAAGCAGGAAATAAAAAGTCTCCTTAACCTCAATAATTTTGTCGAATAGAATAAAGTATATTTTAAAAACCAGCCATTCTCGTTTGCGATTAGAAGGGACAATACAACTTATAGACCGGTTTCGGCGTATTTGTGCCCCATCAGTACATCGCAAACCAGAATGGTAGGTTTTCAAAATATATTGTAGATATACCAACTCCGTTTGACTTTGGGGTGTAATTCAATATCCGGCGATGCATATTGCACGGGAAGTAGTTGTTGCTCCTTAGTTGAACGGTCACTGTTTTTGAAAAATATTATTTGTCAAAAATGCATGAAGTGTAAATATAAATAATTATTCCTCGACAATACTTCATTACTTTACGTATTCTGTAAAACTAAATGGGCAATTGGACAAATTATAACGATTCACAAAAAAGGAGACCAGCAAGAATGTAAGAACTATAGAGGCATCACACTATTTAACGTAGCCTATAAAATATTATCATCACTAATACAAAGACGATTAATAACCGAAACCCATAATATCATAGGGCAATATCAATGTGGATTCATAAGAGGTAGATCAACAACGGATGCAATACACACTATCAAGCAAATTATTGAGAAAAATAGGAACATCAAAATGAAATGTTATTTTTGGACTTTGAACAAGCCGTTGACTCTCTAAAATTGAACGAAATAATAAAAGCCTTAAAAGAACAAGGAGTTAGTAGAAAATGGAGAAACCAGATAGAGATAACAATGAGGCAATAAAAAGTTAGTATACTGACACAAAAAGGAGAAACGGCTTTTGAAATAAACAAAGGTGTAGGACAAGGAGACTCACTGTCAGCTACGTTGTTCAAGTGGGCTTAGGATTACGTGTTAAAAAAGATACAGAAGGGAAATCTGAGAGCAACTGGAAGTGCATATGCAGATGACATAGTATTGGTAACAAAAAAGAGAAAAATGGAAAAAATATTAAAGGAGGCTGAAGAAGAAGGGATGGGAATGGGATTAAAAATTAATGTGAATAAAACTTAAATAATGAGATTTGGAAAAATAGGAAGTAAAAAATTCAAAGAAGTGCAAAAATTTAAATACTTGGGTGTAACGATAAATAATAAAGGGGAAAGAATAACGGGCATAAAAGAAAAAATAATAGCAACAAACCGAGCGTACCAAGCAAACAAAAATCTATTAAAAGTAACCTAACCAATCACAATGTACGCAGCAGAAACAATCACTATGACTTAAATAGAAGAAGATAAATTAAGAGTAAACGAAAGAAAAATGATAAGAACAATTCTTGGTCCAGTGAAGATCGGAGAGCAGAAATATGAATGAGAACTAATCAGGAAATATTGAAAAAACTGAATGGGGATGATATAATAAGAAAAATTAAAACTCAAAGAATCAAGTGGCCTGGGCATATATGGAGACAAGGAGCAGAAGCAGTAGCAAAGGTTATGCTACAGTGGCAGCCAGGAGGAAAAAGAAGACGTGGAAGACCCAGATCGAAATGGCTAGCAGAGGTAGAGGAGGACTTAAGCAGGGCACGAGTTACAAGATGGAAATAGAAGACCGGAATAAATGGCGGCGAATCAGTGACCGAGTGGAATTATAAGCCATATATATTCTGTAAAACTTTTTACTGAAATGTTTGATGATGTTTTTTAAGACGGAACGTTGGAACATCTTTAATTATTATAAAAAATTTCTACTTTTATTTCTAATTTTATGATATGATAACCCGCTTATTGAATGCATTGAAACATAATAATTATTCTACATTTAGTAATGTTTCACATCGAATCCAACTGATTTTCCCACATGATCCTCGTATATATCAAAAGGAAGCATTTTCAATATTCAGTGTGGGACTGCTGCTTCTAAATAGGGGATAATGGATCTGCGATTGTTACATAGTAGCCCAAAGCAAGTTGAATAATGCATACTGAAACGTAGCCATAACCTCTCCTCCTGCCTGTGTTTCATGATGGCAAGGTATAATTGAACATTAACTATTAGTGCAATCACGATATAAATAAATATGTGCGGCTATGTAGTTGCTTATAATTTTGGATTTGTAGCAAAAATGTTTAACAAAAAAATGTATTGCAAACAGTGTTCTATTCTTTTAGAAGGTGATTGTAGTTTGTATAAACTACAAATTGAAAAAAACTTTTGGAAAACTTAAAAAAGCGTCTAAATTTGTAGTTATTGTTGGTTGCGAAGCTGAAAAATGTCTAGAACACTTACTATGAATTTAGATGTTAGTAATATTAATAAAATTGAACAAAAAACCTTTCAATATTGTATTAACATGTTTATAATCTGTAGTGCAAAACTTGTTTCAACTTCAAAATCCTTTAAAGGTATCTATTAAAAAAATGATTTGTCTATGTGCTACGATCTTCAATATAATTTCCAGTTATTCAAACGCAAAAATTTATAACGTACATCACCTAGTCTAAAAAAATTTCCATAAAATAGTTTTAAAATGAACCCTGTGCGTTGTACTTGCCCTGATTTATGTTGCGACCAAAACATTGTGTAGGTAATAATGTGTGAATGCTGGTCTACCTTTAATACGTCATTGGTAGAACCTAAGGAATACATCTAAGTACACGGCATCCATGAGGTGATTAATTTAGTTTAGATTTTCTTTGTAGCGTCGATTATCCAGTTCGGGCATCGGGGAATAGTTTTACATATGAAACTTATCAGGAGAGCTCCTGGACCACTGTATAAATATAAAAGGAAAAAAATATTACACGAAACTTCAGGCTGGTCAAATTTGCATTGGGAAACTATATCTTAAGCAGTCCCCGAACCGTTTTTATTTGAGTGCTCTTTTATCTTGATTAGGAAAGAATGATCATCCAGAAAAGAGATTATAATTGAATTCTATTCTTTATCCTTTCTATCGAACTACGAGCAGATCTTGAAAAATCGTTTCTTCACTCTTCAAGAGTAACTTTCATTTACAATTGTTTTTAAAAGTAGCAGCATTAAGGAACTACAAATATACTCACTTGACAGTAGCTGAGTTATTGTATATAAAGGGCACCTGCTTATTATGAAAAGACATATTATTATTAGGACATCAAATATAAGACCCTGGTTATAACGGCTGCAGGGAAACTATTTACTTATATGGAAGAAGAGTGAAATAGTACCAGTCAAAAACAGAGGGGGTGGTATGCTCAAAAATATAACCCACAATAACTCCCCCCCCAACTTTTCTCATAATGTCATGTAATAATAGGTTTGTTCCAGCTGGCGATAGAACCGTTATGGAGTTTGTTTAACCATCCTTTGCCATAATCGGTGACGTATTCTGCTGTTTAAAATAAATTTATTTCTGAAAAACCTCCCAATAAAAACAGGAAATAGAAACAAACAAACGGATAAGAAAGGTACACTGGAATAGCATAATATGTAATGAAATAATATGCAAAGTCTAAGCTTCATCACTGACAAAATCATCTTCATCATCATTGTGGAAGTCCGATTCATTCAGATCTATGATAACAGGACTGCAATTAACGGTACAAGCGGCATTCCAGCATCACTTTCTCTTGAATAGTAATTAATCAACTTCAAAATTAAACTTTGCTCCTTCTCATTATACCGGGAAGGCATTTTGACAATGAAAATTTAATTCAAAAAGGCGGAAATGACCAAAAATACTGAACAAATCAAAATATGACAACTGAACTGTCAAAAGTAACAGATAAAATTCACGTCGACATTAGTTAAGGAATAAGTAAATGACATCATAATTCCGTCCCATGTATCTCATGAATGTGAGATAAACTTGAACAATGTATGACGTAACGGCAACTATCTGTCGTTCGCGCAAGTATTGTATTTCTTTCGCGTTCTTAGAACGGTACAAAAACTAAACAAACTGGAACAGAGTGATAATAAACGATTTCTGGCTTAGTCATGGAATTGACAGTGTTATTTTAAAAACCCTCCCTAATCAGAGTTTGCGCAGTATACAGTACTCGATACCACTTCAGAACGGTCCATACCTACATACCAACCTTATTTATAATCATTTGCCAAGCTCAAACTCTCTTTGTGTTAATAGAGAGATATTGCAGTACCCAATAACGTCTTCATTTTGACATTTACGCAGGCGCAGTCTAAATCTGGAATAAGGACAACCTAACTTAAATACGGCATGCCATTATTAGTGGTCATTTGAAAGCGAGGATTGATTTAGATAAACGTTCCCTTATTTTAATTTCGGGCTAGATCGTGACATGCTCGGTGGATAGGACATGACAGGTGGCTGACAAATTTGAAATTTTACGTGGTATATATTGTTGGATGCATGTTGGAGATATTTTTGAAACATTTGAAATATTATAGAGAAAGGAAAATCGAAAAAACTGAGATTCAATTATGATTATGACATTTTTCACTCAGGGAGATAATTGCCCACAATCCTCTCTCCAAAATCTGAAGTGCAGCTTTATATTTTAATCTGCATAAATGTTCAAATCAAAGTTGCGTGCAGCACCATCAACTTCACCTCAATTGATCAATAGGTTATTGAGAATTACCAATTCAATATCTTCATCATCTCCTCCACCCAGAATTACAGCCTAGATCGATTACTAAAACAATAGCAAACGGTTCAAACGTATTATCAACTAACCAACAGCTCAAATTTCAAAAAGATTTATATAATTTAAATTTAGCTTATGTTTTATGTTATGAATTGAATAACGAACGTCGGCATCGAATAAGGACAACTTATGGAAGGATATTTATAATTATTTTCATATTGATATATCATCGACAGAATGACAGAAGTTACGTTTATCTGATGTATACCTGACGTTTAACATTTTGGCTAAGCTAAATAGTGATCTACCTATCTTATGATTGACTTGAGCATATACGAATAAAAAAGGTGTATATGATATTACAAATATTCAGGCTTAGGTATTAGGTGCTTGTCAGTGTTCATTGTGTCAGACCAGTCAAAATTTTGAAAAACAACCTGTTAAATCCCATGACGCAAAACATCTACCTCTCAAAAAACATTCATTAACTCTTAACACAGAACTACAAGTAACTACTAGAGATTTAAAGATGTCGAAAGAATAATTATAAATAATATTCAACACTCTATGAATTTTTGAAAAATAATATGTTTCAAAAACAGTGGCCGTTCAACTAAGGAGCAACAACTACTTCCCGTGCAATATGCACCGCCGGATATTGAATTACACACCAAAGTCAAACGGGGTTGGTATATCTACAAGATATTTTAAAACCAACCTTTCTGGTTTGCGATTAGAAGGGACAACACAACTTGTAGACCGGTTTCGGCGTATTTGCGCCTCATCAGTACAAGGTATGTGGTGTCCGTCCGAGAATCTCTAATCCCGGACTGAAGAGTACACTTCAATCACAATCAATACATGTCTTCCAGTAACGGAAATGTAAAGATTGTGACGGTAGCGACCTCTTCACTTCCAATCGCAAACCAAAAACCTTATTCAATTCAATATCCGGCAGCGCATAAAATACGTACAACCATACATTCATCTCTAAACGTAACATGGAGTCAACTCAAACCAAACTCAAGTATCTTTGCTATTTAAACACACTCTGTATGGTTATTTACGATACAAAGAAAAGTGAGAAGAATAGGGTTGCATTATATTCCAGCCACGGCAGTTTCCAATTTATTTCAATTACAGTTTTGCATAACAATAACTTCCAGGAAATCAATTTTATTTTATCGTGATCAGATATATTTAAAATTCCCGATTTTCAATTAAAATATCTGCAATGATTTAAGAGACGGCAAATATATTATTAAATTGAATTCGTTGGTTGGTGATATCGATATCCGTGAAACGGATACAAAGTTAAAACCGTGTTTCTGTAACAAATTTACTAGTACCTTTCGATTTCGCAATGGTTTTATTCATTCTATTTTATTTTATAAACTATATTGGTTTTTATCCGAAGCTTACACTTGTTATCCTTGTGGTATATATTGATAAATACGTGAGTTTATACGTTTTGGACTGGAAATGTGCACATACTCTTTATTTAAAAATGAAGAGTGAAGTTTATTGGAAGTGAGGATGTATGTATGATGGGATGATATTCACTGAGACCTACAAGATCTATTGCACCCCCTTACCTCTACTTAGTTCCTGAGAAACGTCTCAGAGACTAGTAGCTCCTTTAGTCCTATTTCCCTGAAGAATTTTAGGATATCTGCAGGATTCATTTAGGTAAATGTCCCTGTTCTATCCAATAATCTCCTAGGTACTGTGCCCTAGGATTCTGAATTGCTGTGCAATTCGCAAGAATGTGGATAAAGGTTTCTTTTTCCATGCCACATAATCTACATTCTTCTTTCTCCACTATTTTGAGCTTTTTTAGGTGCCCAATCTGGCGGCAATATCCCGTTAGGATCCCTGTTAATATTCTTAGTGCAGTTTTACTTTGACTTATGCATTCATTTGACCTCAACCGGTTGTAACCTCCCATCAGAATCTTTGATTGTCTAAGCCCTACTAAATGAGGATGAATGAAGACAAAAAGTGAAGTATGCAAATGCGAAATGGTCATAGATCAAAAATGGCTGTAATAGGAACCTTGCAAGAAAATTGGGGTTGTAGCAATAGGATCCTAAGGTAGATTTACACGATAATATTAATACCAACAGTCTCTAAGCCATTGCGTGGAGAACTGATGTGACTAGCCTTTTAACGACGGGAGACAACTTCTCTAGATTTCAAAAACTAGCCTGTATATGTATTACAGGAGCAATGAAAGTTATCCTTCACTTAACGCCATTGTGGGTGAAACCGCTAGAGATACTAGGAAAAGAATCATTAAAAACCACTCTCACTTCTCAAAAACCAGAAATCCTAGAAGATATCACAGGGTGGTATAATGAATACGTATGACTTTTTAAGAAAACTTAAAACAGAAGATAGTGACAAGAAGGAATGGGATCGGACCATTAACATAACCAGACTTGGAAAAAATTCCATGTATACAGATAGCTCTGGGCGATTAAAGGTTCTGGTATATATGTGCACGGAACAGGAACCAAACAACTGGACAAAACTCTGAGCACCTTTCAAGCGGAAATTTACGCAAAGTGTGTCAAGTTTACTTTTGCCAGGCAGCCATTGAACCGCTGAGTTTTCGTGTAATAAGGTTTGAAAGGATATGGAATTATCTGGAGAGCTCAATGAAGTAGGGACGAACACTCACTTTGTACTTTAGAATACAATGGAATAAAAGGAAATGGAGTGGATGAACTTGCAAAAAAAGTGTTAAAGCATCCTTTTCTATGGCCGGAGCCATTTTGCGGCAATGCCAATGTAATATTGGAAGAAATAGGCAACGCCGACAGAGGAGATCTGGACATTGGAAAGAGACAATCGAACATACTCTTGAAAAACAAATTCTAATCACCCTGTGGGGTAAACCGAAGCCAATAATCCCTAATATTAGGTGACAATTTGACACTAATGACAGTCGCCCTGAGGATAGACAATTATTTTGATAGATTTCAACTTTGTAATTTTGTAGATTGTATTGATTGATTATCTATTATTGATACTTTCCATTATTAACAGTCAGATACTTATAGCTTTTAAAATACCCAAGCAATTAAAATGTACTTTCGTGATACTTGAACAAAAAAATTAATACTCACAGTAGGTAGGTTCGTCCTTTCTGGTCTACCGAATCCTGAAATAAAAAAAAAGGTTGTTGAAATTGGTTTTGGTGATACTGTTTTGTTTATTTATTAAACACAATTTTTCCTTAAGAATATTGATATAATTATATTCATGAATTTTGTGTAGTTGCTCGAAATTTCGTGCATAAAATTTTATCTTTTCTTTATTTAAATAAAAGAAGTTATCTCAAATTTTTTTAAGTGCCCAGCAATATCAACTTCCCATCAGCTTGTTTCAACCTGTTTGTCCCAATTTTTGGTTTTTGTCTCTGCTTCTACTTCTTTCAAGAAAAATCCTAGGATTAATATTATATAATGCCAAAATAATTTGATTGTTGAAAGAACCCTGCTGGTGACAGTAACTTTTGAGAGCGGTTGATCAGTGGTGTCAATCTTAGTTCTCCAAGCTTTGTTATCGGCCAGCTGATACCACTAGCTGAGCTATAATTTACTACAGGACCGTCATTAGAAACAATGATATTTTCAGTTTCCATTTGGACAGAAATTTTTTAAAAGCCACAATTATTTTTTTCTTCCTAAAAACCAAATTTAATTGAATAAGAATAGCAGATCCAGTGAACTGGAGGCAATTTGTGTGAAAGTGAACTTTCCGTGGAATGCAATTGAGTTTATCAAAATCATTCATGTGATGTGAATATAAAAATTGGAAAGTGTACTAAAAAAAAGGAGAAAATATTTGACAATCGGGAAGATCTGTGATGCTGAGACAATAAGATATGCTCCTGGGAAACTACAGGAGAATATTGAATTTATTGTTCGGGCCCTCACTTTGTGGAATCTACTCATAGGACTTGTTTGAATGAAACTAACTGTGTGATAATTCTACTATTTACTGAAAAAATTATTTGAAATTCTAATATATTATTGATTATTTCTTTCGTCTATTAAATATCAGTCAACAACCAATGATACGTTTGTTTCCTGTTTGACAGGACCAATCAACACGCTCTATTAGCGACTATTTACATGGTGCACAATAGTCACAGACTACTCAGCATGATACCTATATATCAATGAACCTGTGCATCTGACAGTACTCTAAATAAATACATCTTAAACGTCAAATAAAATCAATTGTGCTTAAGCTGTATAAGTATTTGAAAATGAATCGATTTGGAGAAACTATAAACAAAGAGATAGATAAATAGATAAATAAATACATATAGAGAAGTGGATTCAAGAAATAATCTTCACAAATATAACACGACCTTGATTAATTGTCGACTATTTTATTGCTGCTAAATTTCTCTTGTATTGCATCGCTCTCGGGCTCTCATCAGATTATTAATGCCAAAATAATGTCTCGTTAAATTATTATAAAATACAGTCGAAATTTAAATGCAATAAAAATAGTTGACTATTTATCATTTATCAAGGTCTTGTTATATTACCCTTGATGGTTATTTCGATACTGATATATAATTCTGTAATTCTGAGGAATTACTGTTTTCACTTGTCTAATTTTCCTTAAAACGAAGAAATATAAATGGACTTTTCCAATAGTAGAAAATATATTATTTTCTTTCAACGAAATTGAATCAGGTTTCCACAATCTAATAACCCGAAGGTCGCTGATTCTCCAATTCCAAAGAGTCACACTGAAAGCTGGGAAATGTTAGTGACAATATGCGCTCCCTTATTTTATATAATGGCAAACTTTTGAATAGCTACTTTTGGTAAAAATACTGCCACAACTTTCTAACTATATCGAGCTGGAATGTAAAAATTGATGGCAAACATACTTGTGTATCTATAAACATTTTATACAAGCGAACATTATAATTAGTTTTCCGCCTACCTTACCGGATAACCATATACTTTTCTTTATTCACTGAGCGGAAAACAGTTTTTTTTACTATCACTATCGAAAGTTGTCTTTTGTGCCTTGAAAAGCAACTGCAAAGTTGAGGTTTTCCGCGAGTTGTCATAATTTGACATTATTGGCGCTCTTAAGCAGAAAGTAACTTTGGAGCACGCGTAATTTTATTTATAGATAATAGCTATTTGTGTATCAAGAGCAGAAGGTAGTACTTTGGTAGTTGAGACAATCTGTCTAAACTACCTAAAGACTTTATGCTCTAAATACACACAAGATTTCCTCTACTATCACACCAAAATTAACCATTAGCTCTCTTTTATCTATAAATAAAATTAGGCGTGCGCCAAAGTTAATTTCTGCCCTAGAGTGCCAATAATGTCAAATTATGATAGCTCGCGGAAAATTAGGCGTGGTTCAAAAGTACTTTCAGCTTAAGAGCGCCAATAATTTCAAATTATGAACATCAACTTTGCATTTGCTAATCAATGCACAAAAGACGACTTTCGATAGTGATAATAGAAAAATATACTTGCCGCTTCCTAAACACTAATAAGTGAAGTTGTGGAACATCCAAGTAGTTTTTTGAAGTTTTTACGTATAAGCGTTCCCTCATTTTATGGCAATAATTATGCACAAATTTGTTAAAACGATTGAACACGTGTTGGATGCATGAGATGTTGTCGAGGAGAGAAACGTGCTTTCGCCTCTTACTGTTTTGAATTGTATTCACGGCAAAAGTAGGTGTGAAAGTTCCTGAACTACCACGAGCGTACTTGCAACTATAGCACAACAAGATAGTGCGAGAGTGGTGTCACGACAGTGCGATAGCACCGAACATTAACCTTTATGTACGATAGCGATAGTAACTATTATATCAAGAATTTTTATGGTGATAGCTGCTGTCATCATCGTGGAAATGAATGCTTATTTATCGGTCTAATAGTGTGATCTTTGTAGACTAGATATGACAACTTCACACTCTACCATATTTAAAGATCCCATCACAATTGAAATTATCACTACCAAGGAAAATCGTATGTGGCTTTTAGTGCAGAATATACTCGTATAATCACGAAAAACTTTGCAAATGTATCTGCCGCTTTCCCCTCAGCTTATTATGAAGTCACATAATTCTATAAAAAAAATTCTCACAGAAAAATCATTCTAGGCAAATACATGCACAAACAGTTTACACAAACTGCAAATCAAATGAACTCAGCTTTCGAAACTTCCATTGTTTCTGATTGAGCTTAATTCTATCAGTAAAATCGAACTTTCCGAGCCCGAGAAACGTTGGTTTTATAAAAATTTCATTTTAAATATCGAAAGAAAAAAAAGGACCCACAATTCACTGAGAAATTTTTAATAAATAATCAAAACGGGAAATTCAAAATGTCAAATTCTAGTCAATGGATGAGACCGATTAATTTCCTAATGATAACGAGCTGGAATCGTATTATTTGTTCACGAGTCCAGAAAATAGACTTTTCCCGTGTGCGCGTGTCGGGAAATTGTGCAAGCACGGATAAAGGATTTATGGATGTGTAATAAACGATACTTCCCTTTATACCTCTCTGAAAACAAAAACAAGTAAGTATTAACTGGAAACTTTTATTCTCCAATATAAATGAACAAACATCAGCCTATGGCTCAAAGAATTTTAACTGAAGGAAATATTTATACTACAGTTTGAGTTGTTATAAAAATACACTTCTTTAGTTAGTACTTCGTGTTTTGTTAAATTGTTGTTGAAGTGGATGGAACATTATTCTCGTAAACTATAATGTCTTCGGATGTTGACTCTGAGCTTTGTTTCATTGGATGACTAGATAACACGGGTCAACACCAAATTTGACTTTGACAGCAAAGCATAAAATTTCGATATTTTGGATCGTAATTAGACGAAAAAAAAATACATGGCATGAAACAGTTTGCTTTTGTGTTTAGGAGAAAACTTTAATTAATTGACCACATATGAAACAAAATGCATCAGCATCGTATTTACATTTTCGTGACATTTTAAGTTTTTCTGGGCTTGTACAAAACACCTGATCGTTGTTTATGACTCGAGTGCCATCTAGTGGCACTGTGTAAACGTAAACACCCCACTCTCATATCGCGGTTTTTTTGAAAGTATTAAAACTAATTAAAATTTATAAAAAAAATTGAAAAATGAGTATTATTACTATAACTATCACAAAAGCAAACTTTATATCAAAAAAGGGTATTTTATTTTCGTTTTTGTGAATAATTAACCGGAAAAACCTAGTATAAACGTTAGGACAAAGAACGAAAAAATTTTTGTAGAGTTGTGTAATTTATAGAAAATCTTTATTATCCCGTCTATCGATTCTTTGACATAACCTTCAGCTACTTTCGAACCACCTTGTCGTTTTCTATTAAGAAAATCCCCACCTCCTTAGACTAACATAGATACCGAAGATCTTTTTAAACCTTGTCCCGTATATTCCTCCGGATTTCTTCAGTTCAGATATTCTGCCATCTGTTTTATTGTACCACTCATAGTATGCCAACCTACAGGATGGGCATAACATCTACCATTGCGATATGCTACTATTTATATTTTTAGGAATTAAATTAATATATTCACGATACAAAGTGTATGGGTCAAAGGGACATCCTTTCTTTGAATCTTCTTGATGTGTGAGTTTTGACATTTCTAAGAAATACCTCTAGGGAACGGCACGTCTTCCAAAGTTAAACGGATTGGGTCGTCTCTTCTGAATGCCCCGAAAACACAAGATATTAAAATAATTCAACCTAACCTAACCTAACCATTTCTAATCTGGTGTTTCAAGGATTAATTTGGCAACTTGGTCTGCTCTCAATACTTTAAATTTTTTCGGGGTGTACCTAACCAACACTTTGTCCTTTAGGAAATGCAATAGTTTTTGGCAATTCAATACATTATCTTTGATTGCCAGACAGCTTTCTGAGAATCTGCTCCATAAAGCAGAAGCTTTTAAGGATTTAGCTAGAAGAAGAATATCATCGCTTACTGTGCTGACATTTTTTTGCTGACGCCACTTGCAAAATGGTTCAAACTCATTATCATATCTCTCAAATGACTTCATGGACAGTAATTGTGAATTTTATTTTTGTCGCTTCTAGCGATATTTTTTCTTCAGAAGAAATTGTTCTAATGAAGTAGAACAATAATAATTCTAAACACTGTCATCTGCTGTCATGAACAATAACGGATTTTAGCGCACTGGAAAAGGTCATTTTCGGTGCCCTAAATAGACATGTTAAGATAGAGTTTTCAGTAAGGTATAATAAAAAAGTGTTTTATAAATAGTGAAGAATGTGTATCAAATCCATAAGTTAATAGATATCTAAGAATAATGGATTTGATACTAATATAAGGGCTTACAAAGTTTTGAAAAATATTTTCCGGGAAAAAAATGACTGTTCACTTGAAAAGAATCAACTACTTCTCGGGCTATATACACCGACAGACCTTGAATTACACTTCTAAGTTCTAGATTGACACAAACCCATCGGTTCGTATTTAAATGCTTATTGCTTAACGCTTTACTGAATACGACAATTTACAGGAGACTGCAATTAAGCATATCCATAAATATCTATCTATCTAATATGCGAAGTGATGAAGACAAAATACGATGCATCCAAAATTATCAGTACTAGTTTTGTCACTAGGAAAACCAAGTATGATTTGAATATATTCGTGAAAATATATTACCACTACTTCATTATTTACTGGAAACATTGCAATATACAATTGATATAGACAATGTTGGTTCCGTCACTTGAAATGGACTGTAATGAGATGAAAGAATGGAAAATAATACTTCCACAGAACTTTGAATAGTTAATTGTGTTACAAGGGCAGAAAATAAGATACTATTACTTAGCCAAGCGAGGGCAGCTTATAGCTAAGGACTGTTGAAGTATTTCCTGCATGTGTGACACAAATAGCTATTATTGTTCGGATCCACATTCTCACCCATATTTTCTTAGCTTTTCTGCAATAGCTGCAAGTAGCTCAGTGTCAGCCATGTTTTTGAAGTCTCGCTACTGTCACAATAGTCACCCTTGTATAGACAAACACATTCATAACTTCACTATTAAGGAAACTATCACAAGAGTAAAACTATCATCGTGAAACTTGGCCTTAAGGGTACATCACTATTAACTGATGGATTGTTAGAATCAGTATCATTTGCCCGTACCAGTTGCTTTCTACATTCAAGGTAGAAATAATGTGATTGATGTGCCTGATATAACCTTCATCAATCATAATTCAACCCATTCTACAGGTGAACGTATTTTCCAGAGGTTGAATCCACAGGATAGACTTAAATAATGTAATTTTTAAGTATAATTATATTTGCGTGCTGCGGAAGTGCTGCTAATGTTACGTGGTGTTAGTAATTTCGGAAATATATACACCAACCTATCGCAGAATCAATTACTCATTATCAACAATTACAGAACGACGTTTATAATTATCCCGGAAATGACTTCCTTGTCTAAATGTATTTTCTGTCTATGATCGATGGAATAATACGTCGATCTAGATATTAATCATTTCCTAAATAATGAACTTGTTGTTGTATTAGAGACTTATAATATAATACAAATTTAATATGTTTCATGTTATTCCACAGGTTGATAACAAATTGGATAATTGAATGTTCACACTTATTATTTAAATGAGCAAAAAGAGCAAATATTCAGAACCAAAATAAAATTGACCATCCCGGATAAAATAATAATCCATTCAGTAGCAACGTTAGCATTCATAACACTCGATAAGTGATTGAGAATAATTGTAGGTATTTATATATTTTAATGAATTATTAGTTCAATAAATTGTAATTTTTAACAAAAGTGGATGTTACAGAAATTTATGAACTGAACATTCATTTGACAATGGTACAATCTCTCTTCGAAGCTACGAATAAAAAAGTTGAGTAGGTGATTACCCGCTAATATAATAATATTTCTCAAGACACAATAAACAAGGTTCAACAAGAATTTGTACACCGTTTGGGTTGCTGTCAAATACAGCAACGGCTGCAGTTTGAACATTTATAAAGTCATGTATTTCATCATATTATGTCCGCTAGACAATAAGTTTTTTTGATAATATTGTTAATTTAACTAATAAAGAATGTTACGCGTTACTTTATGAGCACACACAAAACTATTGTATTTTTGTCCACCCTGTACCAATTGGAATCAACATGTGATACATTTTTGGAATCATCTCAGCTAGAGTAATCCGAAAATTGAGACAAAATGGGGGTGTTTCCATTTAAAAAAATGACGGTGACGTCATTACTCGAAAGTAATTCACCCTGTATATTAGAATATTATTTCAAAATACGGTAAATTAAAATCAAAAATCGACGTGTTTCAGAATTATTTCTCAAACTGGCCTGTTTAGCTAAAAATGAATCTGTACCATACTTTACGGACACAGTGTATGTTTGTCTGTATTGTAAACGATATTTTCCAATGTCTCTTCAAAATTTTTTCCCATTCTTCTTTGTTATTTGCTATCGCCCTTGCCGCTAACCTCCATCCCGTGTTTGTTTCGGTTTTCCTCTTTTTCCAGCTCTTTGTACTTTGGATTCCTATACTTGTTTGACAGGCCTATTACTATCATTTTTTAATGAATTCTAGCATTGGTTCTATTTCCAGGTCTTCTATTAACCTTCGGTTTCTAGTCTAACATATTTTTGTGATATCTCTGACTTTTCTGAGATACTTCATTTCATCGGCTTGAATTTGACTTTTTGTCAATATGTGTGCTCCCATGATTCACATTCAAATGTAAAGAACACTGTTCTGCTGCTCCTTGACGACCATTATAGCCATATATCTCTTCTGATTTATAACTATTGCAAAGATAATGGAATAGTTATGTTGACGATACCGCCACATACGTCCCACCGCTTACAGCCACTGGATACTTAATTTTTTGGACCATTTTTTAAAAACTGACCAGCAAGAGATAACTTTTTGGCTGAAATATTCAACAATTCCTATGTTAAAGTTGCGACTATGGGAAAGGCTATTTCAGAATTCAGTTCATCTGGAATCTACCCCTTTAACCCAGATAAATTTTCTAAAGAAGATTTTGAAGCCGCTAGCCAATATATGCCAACTGTATCTGATGATTTGTGCTCTACAAATGGTTTTGATCCCGGTCCGTCACCTTCACATGCTGCAGTCAGACCTCAAATTTGTCCAAAAGAAAAATCAAAGGCAACAAATGGTTGAACAGGAGAAAAAGTTGGAATTGCCAAATTGTCGCCATTGCCGTCATATTCTGGAAAAGGTAAAACTAAAAAAGGTACCAAAGGAAAGTCAAGATATTAACGGCTACACCTATGGAATCAATTCTCGAAGAAAAACAACAAAGAAAAAATAAAAATATTTCTGCTCGTGAAGTTAAGAATAAAAATATTAAAGCGAAAGAGGGAATACGCAAAAAACCAAAAAACAAAAGAAATATACGTCCGAGGTCGATGAAATTGACGAAAAAGATCTTGTTAATGATGACGAAGTGGATGACATGGATTTGGTTTCTAACAAGAACGACCATTGTTTGTTGTGCGAAGAGTTCGGAAAAGATGGAGAAATGTGGTACATATGTGTGCAGTGAGCAAGACTCTGCCACTAACTACGAATGCGACTTTTGTCGCAAAAAATCTTGTGCGAAAAGGGACCTTGTTGCGAACTTTTAACTTGTGAAATGTGTTTCATGTTCTTGTTTTTAATATTTTGTACTGTCCTTTCAATAAATACGATTTATAGAAACAGTTTTATTTGCGTATCATTATCCGCCGTGGCGGATAACAGTACGCTAAGCTCAAAACTTGGCTTTAGCTATTTTTCTAAAGACTCCTTTTATTTAGAAAAAATCAAAGATGGCTATGTTAAAGGGAACATATCAGTAAACAATCGTGTTAAAGCTGTAGTTTTTAGGGATTAGAATATCTAGTCTAGGATAAATATTGCTTAGATGCGTACCGTTCCTCTCCTTTCCCCTACACTACAAAATATGAATTAACAATATATCAACAATATTTTATTATAATGGGCACGTTTATTTTTGTTTGCAAGTTCAACCGGTAGTGAATTTTAATTATTTTTCAAAATGAAATACTCACAAGCTAATTTGTTGTTCATGAATTATTAAATTCAATTTATGTGCATTTGCTGCGGGACATTATATGATTGAAAATATTACACTAAATAATTAAAAGGTGTATTCTTTTGGCTGGTTTAATAACAATACATACAAGTAGCTGTTGAAGTTCATTTGATGAAGAAAATTACAATAGTCAAGCTCTCAACAAGAACATATTTATTTCGCTTGAATTAGAAAATGCTCTGGTAATGATCTCAAAAAGGAATAATTTTTATTCATTTCAAAACCAACCAAGTTTGATATGAAAAGAGTAATGGAAGATAAAATATTGTACCAAAAATGATTATGATTTCCTTTGTAGAGTCGCTACTGAATGATATTCTCGTTATTTTTGCTCCATTTGCTAAAAAATAAATCAAACAAAAATATCCAAATGCTGTTGAGTGACGCATGTCGACCTCCGAGCATTCACATATCCATTTAGGTGACGCTATTTAGGAACTTTTGAGGGATTGTGTGGTATACTAGAATAAACCACCGGAAATTTCAGCGGCCATTCTGATTTCCAAATTCACAAATAGTATAAGCGGGGGAATTGGAAAACTCGCAAAATCAGCTTATTTTTCGCGCTACAATGTGAACTCCAATCGGCTGAGGACTTCTTTATTATTTTGTGCGCAACAGTAAAAAATATTTTTTATACTTCTAGAGTTGTTATAAAAAGCAAATTTTTATTGAGAAGAACGTTTCACACTTTGGACAATTTTTTTTTCAAATACGCACTCTAAAAAAGTTAAATCTTTGAAGGTATTTGCACACTTGGAAAAATAAAGTACAACTTTCTTTCCAAAAATTCATCCATTTTCGTTTATTTGGCGATAAATTATTCTCGCTTCAATTTGCACTGAGCATTGTAAACGGACACAAAATGATTACGTACGAAATTTCTGCAATAAAGGCCTGAGTTTTCTGGATATTTGGTCGCCGAAAGTGAACAGTCTCTTGTGATTTCATTCAACTAGAGTAATTTAATGGTACTGGATTTTTTAAATCTAATCAACTAGGGGGTACCACGTCATTCTGCAGATTTGTCTGGACTAGACTAATATTTGCTGAGCTTAGTTTCTGTTAAGTCTCCCACGTGAGCTTACGACATTTTATAATACAAATAATTATGAACAGCTAGTTGAATACATACCTCTCACTTCACTATGTATTAATTTGGGTAATTTTATTACGAAAATCTCACTTTTGGGAATTTTAGAATCAATTAATTTTCCACCACTCAGAGACTTCGAAGCGTCGGCAGCTCAACCTTCAGGTTTTTGTGCTCTTGGCTCTACGATGTATGTATGTATGTATTTTGGGGTAACATCCACTAAGACCTAAAAGATCTATTGTGCCCCCTTACTTCTACTTAGTTTCTGAGGAGAGTCTCAGAGACTAGTAGCTCCTTTAGTCCTATTTCCCGGAGGAATTTTAGGATATCTGCAGGCTTCAACTTAGGTAACTGTCCCTCTTCTATCCAATAACCTCCTAGGCGCTGTGCCCTAGGATTCTGAATTGCTGTGCAGTTCGAAAGTATGTGGATGGAGGTTTCTTCTTCCATTCCACAAAATCTACAATTTTCTTCCTCCACTATTTTGAGCTTTTTAAGATGCCCATTCAGCCGACAATGTCCCGTTAGGATTCCTGTTAAAACTCTCAAAAACTCTCAGTGCAGTTTTACTTTGACTTATGCATTCATTTGATCTCAACAGGCTGTAGTCACCCAGAAGAATCTTAGATTACCTAAGCCATACTAGATCTTTCCAATGGTCAGATTTCCTCTTTTTTCGGCTTCACCCATTTCTTCCAATATTACATTGGAGCTGATTCCGCGAAAGGGTTCCGGCCCCCAAAAGGGTATTTCAGTCCCCCTTTTCGCTAGTTCATCTGCTATTTCGTTTCCTTCTATTCCAGTGTGTCCTGGAATCCACAGTAAGGTGACTATATTGTTCTCGCCTAGTTCATTAAGTTTTCCTAGGCATTCTCACACCATTTTGAAACTGATTACACAAGAACTCAGCGCTCTAATTGCTGCTTGACTATCAGACATTATGATAATCCTTTGCCTCCTATATCCTTTGTCAATATTGAACTGGGCACACCTTCTTATTGCGTGAATTTCCGCTTGAAAGATACTTGTGGTTCTTTCCAAGCTTTCAGAGTGTTTGGTTTTTATCCCAGTCCCTTCTATCGCTTTTGAGCCGTCTGTATACCATTGAATGGCATTCTTTCCAAGTCTGGTAATGGTATTTGGATCCCATTCCCTCTTGTTGCTTGATTCCGTAGTGAATTTCTTTGAAAATGTATAATTTTTCATAATACCATCTTGTGGCATGTCCCAGGTTGTCTGATTTTTAAGAATACGATTTACATACATACATACATACATGTAGCGTGGATAGTTGTCCTTATCAGGCTTCACAATATTTTCAAATCCTTCTTGAAAAAATCCCTTCTTAAGCACTGCAGTCCTAGGAGTTTATGTCTCCAATGGGTGAGTGCTTCACATTCGAAGACGTGTTTTTTCCCTCTTCCATGCCTAACCAACAGATATATCGATCCCTGTATATATGCCAATTGTATGCATATGATTCCTCAGGTTACAGTGAACAGTAAATAATCCTGCCAATCTCCTTATGTAGCCTCTGTTGAGGTTTTATATTCCCGATTCCAAGGATTTTTTGACCAGACCAGAAGTTCGCTGTGTTCCTGGATTGCACTTGTCTCCAGTCCGTTTTATGTTCTGTTTGTATTCTCCCAGATGTATATTCGTTGTTGAAGGCATTTCTAGAGCTGTCTGGATTCAATCTGATGGCATGCTGAGTATTTCAGTATTTTCTGGCCCCTATACCATTTTTCATTGTTCATTTGAAAACACGTGTAGATATCGTGGATTTTTGCCTCAAATACAGATGTATACTTCCTTAAAAATGCATAGGCATTGCACCTCTGGGCTTTGAATGTGTCTTTATCAGTGATTCTTCAGTGTACCATCCCAACGTTTTATCCTGGCCAATATGTTATCACTTATCAATCCAAGAAGCCATTCTGGTTTCCGTCTTCACGTGCAGAGCAAGAGGCGAAAGAATAAGTATGGCTCAATTTTCTCATTAAAATATGAATAGACAAGGTAAGATCAGAACAACGTCTGTCGGACCCTCTAGTTTTTCTTATATTCAACAAGCCCTCTCAGGTGGAGATCAGTAGTCTTAACAGGTTCATAGAAACCAGAGATTACCGAAGATTCCCAATTCTCGATTCAAAATTTAACCCGTGCCCGGGATTCTACTTGTTTCCAAAAAACATTTTATTCAGGCATCGTATATTGAAGAGCTTTATAAACGTTTACTACTCCGTAAACTATAGGACTCCTGTGAGAATAGTTATTCATTCAAAAGTTGAGCAATATGAACTGAAGTTCCAGATTTACTGAATAGAAACATGTCACAAACTCCCAGGTTTTCATTAGATTTCACTCGACAAATAGAAAGCTGACTTGTGGTCAATATCCCTTGTTAAATTAACTGTGAAAATATACTGTAGAGCCCGATGTTAGGAAATACAATTAGCCTCCGCTCATTAGTTCGTACCGAGAGAGGACCACCGTTGTCTTATTTGTATTCTCTAACAATTACCAGAAGTAAATCATGTTGTACAATGCCGCGAGTTAATTTTGCGTATCACGCGGAATATTGAGGAACAGACTTGGTGCTGAGGTCGAGCTCGTTAGTTAACAGAAACTTGTAGATAATAGTATACAATCGTCCTCTATTCTGGAAAGCTTAAACAAATGCTTTATAGTGAAATTGGAATAGTGTTTCAAACTAGGTGAATAATTTGTGAATCTTGACATACGCATCAATAACTTTTGCCACAAACTAATTTAAGTTAGGTACCTACTAATAATGTTATACACTACAATGGCTAAGCGTTCCTTAGTTATTCGCTATTCACTGAAGTTAACTTCATTTACTGCCAATAACTAAACAAAGGAATAATTCGATTGTTTATGTTTTATCTACAATGTTTTCGAAAACTTAGGAAATCACTTTTCCAAATTCCAGTTTTTGTAATACAGCCGATTTTATGGTAGTATTCATATTATATTTGTTGCTACGTCCTCGCCCGACATCCGTTCTATGTGCGCACCACACATGCAACTCGGCTTTAAAACTTCTACACAACACACTATTTCCACACTAATATCAAAAATATATCAAACGTTAGATGCTGGTAAATATACTTTATCTGTATTCTTAGACTTGACTGATGCTTTTGACTCGGTGAATCATGGAACATTATTATAGACTGGTTTCGGCGTATTTGCGCCTCACAGGGTAGATATTCTCCGTCCGGGAGCTCTAAGAGCGTAGTCCCGGATTAAAGATGACATTGAAATCACAATCAATACATATCCTCGAGTAATCCTTGTGTAATTAATTAGTTTCAAAATGGTGTGGGAATGCCTGGAGATACTGAATGAACTAGGTGGAAAAAATATAGTAACCTTACTGTGTATTCCAAAACATACTGGAATAGAAAGAAATTAAATAGCAGATGGACTAGCGAAGAGGGGGACTGAAAGAACCTTTTGGGGGCCGGAATCCTTTTGCGGTATCAGCTTCAACGTAATATTGGAAGAAATAGACATTGCCGAAGAAAAAAGAAGATGTGATCATTGGAAAAATCTAGTAGGGCTTAGGCACGGTTATCCATTTAAAGCTTAAAATTAAGCTCAACTGAGCTGGGCTTAAAATATAAGCTTAGCTTAACCCTAAACCTGTTGTACAAACATGATTCGGTAGCAGCTCTACTAAACCTATATTTGCAATTGGTGGTAGAACTTATTTCGAACTGACACATGCGTATGAAGTGAATTGGTCAAAATATGTTTGTCAAATGAAGGTGTCACTTAACTAATTTGGCATTTGGGGAGATTGTTCGTACCTATTAACTAGTTTTGCAAGAAATTTCCTTTTATATACAATCTGTCACAAAGCGAACGGATCCTAACGGGGCACTGCCGCCTGAACAGGCACCTAAAAAGCTCAACATAGTGGAGGAAGAAGAATGTAGATGATGTGGCATGGAAGAAGAAACCTCCACCCACTCAATTTCGAATTGCACAGCCACCATGATTTTAGGGCACAGCACCTAGGAGATTACTGGATAGAAAAGGTACATTCACCTAAGTTGAAGCCTGAAGATATATCAAAATTCCTCATGGAAATAGGACTAAAGTAGTAAATCATTATGATAGTGTCTGGAAGAGATTGGTTTTAGACCTTAGATTAACTGACTAGTTATCTCCACAAAAAAAAAGAAAAGTGTAGAGGCTAACGCTGTAAAAAGTGATGAGTTATTTATCGAATACGGGGTTCCCCTTTTTTGTTTAGTATTTATCTTAATAACCTTTTAAAGTTAAAAGCTAAGAGGTCTATAATTAGTTATGCTGACGATACCGTTATTTTTAATCAGGGAAATTCATGGGTCTCGATTAAAAATTTTACTGAAGACCTAGTTCTACTTAAAAAATGGATCGACATTAGATTACTAACAATTAAAATAAAAAAAATCAAAGTATTTACCTTTTGCTCGTTACAAAATGGATTACCAAATTACCTGACACATATATGGCGCTAGTTTTATTGCAATCGCCTGTTTTTCAGTTAGTACTAACCTTGAAAAGACAGATGTCAAAATTTCATGATCTTCTATTCATTAGCTCGTGAGTTATTGTGCTAAAAGTGACGCTAATTGTAAAATTTTCAAAACAATGGACCAAAAACAATTTCGTGTTTTAATTTTACACTGCTTCTTGATGGGAAAAAATACCGTAAGAGAAGCAATGGCTTTAACAGTGTTATGGGGACTCCGCTCTATCAGAAACAATAATAAAACGATGGTTTGCTGACTTGTTGGTTTTATATTTCATGAGCAATTGACTATGATAAAGTTCTGTTCAAAGAGGGTGTCGTGTTGGCTCACTGTTCGCCAAAAACAAGAATGTGTTGATGCTTTTGCGCAGTGTTTGACCATGTTCAAACGTAACAAACCGAAATTTGTGCGTCGATGTGACAATTGATGAAACATGGATCCATCACTTCACTCCGGAATCAAAACGATCGTCATCTGAGTGGACAGCAACTGGAAAACCTCGTCCAAAGCGCCCGAAAGCACAACAATCAGCCGGAAAGTTTATGTGGTCTAATATGCAACGACTATCTTCAAAAGGGAAGAACCTTCATATATTATATAGCGTTATTGGACCGTTTGAAAGCCGAAATTTCAAAGAAACGTACGCATAAGGCAAAGGAAAAAAATGTTGTTCCATCAAGACAACACACCGTGTAACAAGTCAATTGAAAAAATGGCAAAACTTCATGAATTGAACTTCGAACATCCACCGTATTCGCCAGATTTGGCTCCCAGCGACTACTGGCTACTGGCAGACCTGAAAAAAATGCTCGCCAGTTAGAAATTTCGCTCGAACGAAGAGGTTATCGCTGACATTGAGGCAAAAATAAATCGTTTTACAAAAGTGGTATTGAAATGAGCGGCGCTGGAATTACTGCGTTGTTCTTGATGGAAAGTACGTTGATGGATGAAACTAATTTAGAACAAGAAAATGTGGTTTCTTTTTTATGCCCGGGACTTTTTAATCCATGTGTATAAGAGAATTATACTTTCTCAATAAAAAATTAGAAAAATATTTACCATGTCTACCTAAAAATTTAGAACTTCTTTGGCTGCTAAGACTATAGGACAGATAAGTCATTTATGCCTAGCCCCTGGAGTTTTCAATATTCTCCCACTTGAAATTACTACTACAACATATTTTAGTCAATTTAAATTTCTTCTGAAAATTCATTTAACCAAAATTCCATTTGATGAATTCCGGATAGATATGAAATGATATCGTTTATTTGCCAAATGATTTTGTACGTTTGAATGTGTAGGTGCCTATTTATTAGTTTTAGAAGCTAAATGTTTATAATATTTTACAATATTTTCACACTTTTGTGCGTTTTTGTTGTTTATTTGTATATTTTGTATTTGGTATTGTTATCTTGTAACTTTTTATGCATATAAACGTTATTATTATTATTAAAGATTGTGGTTTGAGCTTCCCAAAAAATTAGAAGAAGAAAGGTGGAATAAACTCATTCCATTTGACTTCTCCACACTGTATAATGAGGATAAGGCAATGTTTACCACAAATTTATCTTGAATTGATGTTGGATGTTGCATAATTATTCCATGCCCGTAGGCTCTACAACTTTAACAGCGGATGAAAATTTATTTCGTATAATTGAGATTTGACATGTTGAGGTCTTTCTAATTATATTTTGATATTTGTATGTGTTTTTGTTGTTTACAAAGTAAAATAAGGGGTATTCAACTAAAAATATAAATGAAATTGGAATATAATAAGCTTTTTTCTCCTGAAAAGAACAATTTCATATTGCTCACATACGACTATATTTGAGTTTAAATAGCGTAATAAAATGTACATAAAATCCACTCCCAGCAAGATAAAATTGGTGCACGCTGCACAAAGAGGGTGAGCATGTTAACAAAAATGAGCGACCTTCGTGTTCGCCGTCCGGTTGTAATATCGCTTTAAATATTATTACGAACATACATAAATCATATTTACTGCTGAGGAAAAAAAAATTATCATCACAGTACAGTTCATAGCCCTAAATAACCACCACTTATAGTAGGCGATCCTGATTTATACACGAAAGAGTGATTATCTGAAAATATTTTGTAGTTTATTCTCATTTTTTCAACTATTTTATTTTTATCCACAATTTAAAGCGCTGTTTTAGAACGAAATTAAAATACTTTATACAAATCAATTAACCATTTTCTGCAGCATACTACAATTATACAAGTTACCTGAAGATTTTATCAAAAATAATTAATTAAAATTAATTACACTTTCTTGTAAATTGGCGTATTTAGTAAAGCGCGTTACCAATAGATATAGGAGAACAATCGATTTAATACAATTCTAACGACTCGCAAAGTTTTTGAGAAACAATGACCGTTCAATTAAGAAAAAACAACTACTTTTTGGGTTACCCGACAGACATTTAATTACACTTATAAACTAAACATGGTCGGTATGATCTACAAGATTCAACCAATCATGCTGGTTCACAATTAGAAGGGACAACATCACTTGTAGACCGGTTTCGGCGTATTTGCGCCTCACCTGGTAGATATTCTCTGTCCGGGAGCTCTAAGAGCGTAATTCCGGATTGAAGGTGATAATGAAATCACAATCAATACATATCCTCGAGTAATCCTTGTGTAATTAGTTCCAAAATGTTGTGGGAATGCCTAGAGATACTGAATGAACTAGGTGAGAACAATATAGTAACCTTACTGTGGATTCCAGGATACACTGGAATAGAAGGAAATTAAATAGCAGATAGACTAGCAAAAACGAGGACTGAAAGAACCTTTTGTAATATTATGTAATATTGGAAGAAATAGGTATTACCGAAGAAAAGAGAAGATGTTGTTTTAATTGATCTGTCATCTTTACACCTGTAACTTTGACGTGAAATGGAAATCAGCTTTTATTTCCACAACGGAAAACGCACAAGATCCTGCAATATTAATCAGCAATCACGCGCGAGCAATAATGACCATATCAGAAACACAAAAGTCAGTTCCTGTTGCTTTTGGTAGCTTTTGTTTTAGCTGTGGTATTGTAATTTGTGAGAAAACGCTAAATAAAGTCCTCATCACTACCTAGACATAAGTCCCCGAGTCTGTAGGTATAACTATAATAGCTAATATCTTCGTTCGTTATTTGAAGGAAATTAAGCCACAACCTCTCAATCAATCGTTTTTTTGTGATGTTAAAGGTATTCAAACATTCATTATATTTTCATACCAAATTATCTTTCAAAATAATAATTTCACATCCAAGCAATATTGTTAACATTGTTCTCTGTTCCACTATTGTCATACAATTTCGTGTATATTCTTGATCAAGGATCAACTTAACTTGTATGGGGCTCATGTACACTTATCAATATTCCAAATCTGTTATGTTATCTTGAACCAATAGCCTTTTGTTTCCCTAAATCCGTTCATGTGCGTAAACGTATATCTCTTAGTCTGTGCACAAGCCAAGCAGCGACTGTATAAACTATTAAGCGTTTAAACTCCAGAGATAAGCCTTGTGTAATAATCAGGTACATACTACGGGCTCGCAGCTTGAATGGTAAATACTGGGGGTATAAAGTCCCAGGAGTATGTTTATCTATTATCAGGCAATCCGAGGAATTCTCTAATAATCTGGTGCTAAGGCATTTACATATATAAGCTGCTGAAACTTTCAGGTTGGTATTAAAATATAATAAAATTCAAATTTAAATCCATATTTCCGTCATTCAGTAGTTTTAATACTACGTATATGTGAAAGTCGTTCATTTGAACGATTTGAAGCAACTAAGCTGTGATTAAAGAAATAAAATGAAAATTTTCATATTTGTGAAGCTTTAACTATAGAAAAGTGGTTTACGTCCTCATAATTTTGAGTTTTGTTGAATATTCTATATAAAAGCAGTTTTACTTGTCAAAATTGATAGCTAAGTACTAACAGAGTCAGTTTGTATATTCAAATATTCAATAAATCGTTATAATTCCATTTAGATAAGTTGTCCAGGGATTTTTACAGAAAAACTTGGTGATTCACTACCTTCCGGAACTGAAGTACGGACTAAATCCAAGGTTTTTATCACTTCCAAATGCCACATCTGAAATCAAAACGTTTTTGAAGAAGAAACGTCCTCTTGTGAACTGTCTGAAGAATTGACGACTTTCAGATATGGACAATTTTATGTTGCACTGCATATCGTATAATTCACATTAATAGGAGTGAAAATCCATATTTTGTTCTGATTGTTGTATTATTCACAATGGTAGTGTAAGGAAACTTAAATGTAATTAAATACATCTTGATTTAACAAAGAGGGAAATACGAGAAGAACAATAAAAAATGCGAAAATAAGTAACTACACACAAGACGTGGGGCCCCTCCCTTAAATTCCATCATCATCTCTTAGCTATCTGCCAAAGGAGAAACAAAAAAGCTCATAAATGCGACCATAGCCAGTCTGCAGAGGCGATGCGAAAATATACCACAAACACATTTCTTAATATTGTTGACAGCCTCGCAAATTATGACAAAATTCTGTGGCTAATGGACTTGCTTCTGAGCCATTCACTTTTCACACACACACACACACCCTTGCATATGAAATTGGTGCAAATTTGTTTTTTCCGACAGTGCACGACAGATCATCACTGCCATTCTATGTGTATATTTATGATCGATAACGATAAATTGATAACATCGGTCTTGGAAGAAAACGCGTTTTTATATTGTCGATACATTTCTTAAATAAGTATTTACCAAATTACCTCTCTTGAACATTCAAAAAACATATGATGGTTAATCCAAAAATAGTTTTTAACAAGCTGCGAATTGAAATCCATTTCGGTTATAGAATTCATTTTCAAGCACTGCGGTGACAACAATAAGTAATTTTTGATGACAAATTGCAAATTAAAAAAATAGTGTGTAGGATAACAAACTGGTCTATAAACTTTGCCTCTATTCGCGCGTGCTTTAAAGACATTTTTAATCACTTATTCTCCAATATACCACTCATTATTTTTAACAGTGATATCTCAGACGGATGTACAAGAGCCAAAAAATTGTAATCTGCGCGGATGACATAAGCAATATATCAACGGAACACCAACTTACCTCATCACCTGAATAGGGTACAGGAGTGGTGCAACGACCCAGGACTTGCAGTTGATCCTGCCAAATCTGAGGTAATTGCTTTAACCAAAAAGAGAGGTATAAGACCTGATGGTCTGCACCTTGGTGGAGTGAAATATCTGGGAGTGATCCTGGATAAGACGCTGACATGGAAGGCTCACCTTGATAGTCGCCTGGGCAAGGTAACTAACACGTACTGGGCCTGTAGCAGAGCCATTTGTCCGAAATGGGGACTGACCCCCAAGACGATCTTGTGGTTCTATAAAGTGATCATGCTGCCGATGCTCACATACGCGGCTCTGGTCTAGTGGCCAAGGGTAAACCTGGCCACGGCTAGGTCGCAACTGGCACGCCTCCAAAGGGTGGTCGGTTTGGGGGCAATTGGGGAATTGGGGACTGGAATTTACTCCAGGAACCCAAGGGCACAAGTCTGTGTTCCTTTGGGTAAGGGTGTGTCTGCATATCAGGCTGAGGTATACGCTATCTTGGAATGTGCACAGAGGTTATACGGATCGACGCATAACCGTATACACCAACAGTCAGGCGGCAATCAAGGCCCTGAGTGGATATACTTGGCGGCGGTGGCTAGAATAGATTCCGTCCGTCAAATTTAAGTGTGAATTATTATTATCATTTTTTTTAATTGGTTATTTAACGTCGGTCTATTTCTGCGACTGGGAGCACTCTACCCCTAACCGGAAATTTTGCCGAACCCACTGGTGTTCCAACCAGTGGTAGGGTTCTTTATCGAGCCCAACATCCATGGACTCGCTACCTCATTTTCACGTCTTCTCCTAAATACGGCATACATACATTATACCTCGTGCTCATTGGTATAATGCCTGCGAGCTGTGATATGCTACTCTGCTGCAGGCTGTACTGGCTATTTAGACGACGGTCTTTCTCTTTGGGTCACCCATCCAAGTACAAACCGCACTCGACACTGCTTCACTGTAATTATCACATCAGATGCGTTCCACTTCCACAATTTTCTGTACATCCTGTGTAACACCATGGATTTCAATATTCGATTTAGTTGAGGCGGCTAGTTTTCTGGATGATGGAGCAAATGATTACTTTCCGCATGCGAGGTTTTGATGTCAAGGGGTTCCTTGAAGTCCAGGGTCAGTAAACGCAAAGGAAGCAAGTTCAGTGTGGAACAAATATAGTTTTTGAAATATATTGCGCGATCTAATTTTTTTATACTAAATCGCACATACGCACATAACTAACAAATATTGGAAGGAGAAGAGGCGGGGTTTCTTACAGTAGTTCTGAATCCAGCTGTCCAGCTAAACACTTGATATATATGTTAAGTGAATTTATAGAAACTTCTTGTTGGTAGACTATTTAGATCGGAGAATACATTAAATCTCTATATTCCGTTTCTCATTGCATGTATCTGTATTTGTTGTTATATTGCAATAACGATTAAATCAATAAATCCTCCTCAACTTTTTTATTATTAAACATTCTATTACATTGTAGCTTTGACAGAAAATAGTTAAAAAGTGAATTTAAGACATTTTTTATTGCCGAAACCATTTTAAATTCTTTTCACTTTTATTAAACATAAACAAAAAGCCAGCTTTTGTAACTACCATAAAAACTTCCAAGCAATTACATTTTAAATGCACCAAAAAAGAAATTTGTCGGCCCTCGCCGAACCCTCTTCAAATCCTTTGATTTGTAACATGGTCAAAGCAAACACATACAGATTTTTCAAGTAGCTCATCCTTTGCCCTTTTTTATACCCCAACTTTCTAAGTCTGCAAATGACATTGAATTCTTTTGGCAAATGGGTACACTTTATTGTATTTTTTCCTTGATTCTAGAGTAGCGTTATGAAAAGATTAAATTCAATTGGATAACTTCTTCAAAAAGAAGCTAATTAAATATTACTTTCCACACAAACCACTGAAGCTCTCAAATTTCGTTAACTTTTGGTGGGAATATTGAGTAGTGTGTAGTACCCCCCGTATAATTTAGTAGGATATTCACGGAATAGATTAATTAAAACTTTTATAATATCGAATAAATATGTTTATCAACAATGATATAATAGTTATTTATGCAACAAGTGTAGAAAGTAAGTGTTCATTGCACGCGACGATATATATATATTATACATATATATATAGTTTTGATTAGGTTGAAATATTAGATTACACAGTCACGAAATAATTATAACTTGAACTCCACTGAGGTTAGTTGGGCTGACCGGAGCTCAGCTGAATACATTTTTATGTAAACTAAATCTAATATATAAAATTCTCGTGTCACAGTGTCTCCGAAACGGCTTGACCGACTCTTATTACTATTTCCCTCGTCTTGATTTTCACCAATCACAAACGCGCAATTTTGAATTACAAATCGTTTCTAGATGAAAAAACCGTATCACAGCATCTGTCAGTAGTTTTTTCTAGTTTACCCGCGGGAAAACCTGACAGCTGTTGTCACCAAAAGTTACAATACCTTTGATAACAAGTAATCATGGTCTCTTTGTTCACCAGAAAACAACGCTAAGCAAATTTTCTGATTTTATTGTGCATGGAAAAAAATACGAGCGTTTGGAAACTACAAGTTTAGAGCAACTCAAACTAATCCTGAAAGATTGGGCGCGGAATACGAAGAAAGAAAACGGTGAAAATTAAAAAAAACTAGTTGTGAAAACAATGTGGAACACCGTTGCAAAAAAAATATAGGAAATGTATTTTATTAAGTGGAAAATACTTTTGATCCATTTTAAGATATTATCTTCAAATATATTAGGAAAGCTCGTAATGCGAAGCGAAGGAGTTTGCAGATGTGTGAGAATAAAAGGAAATCGAGCTCTGCGCCATTAAAACTGGAAGAATACTGCGCAATGGTTTTATTATGGGACGAAGACATTCTGGCGGGACTCCAACGGAAATTTTGCCATATTGCTTCAGTAGAACTTACCTGGAGAGGTGGAGAAGTCAATTGCAGAGTTCATTATTTTGAAGAGGAAGTGAATAATTCTGGGATTGAGACAGGTAGATAATACAGTTGAATATTTTTTAAAATAACTGATTTTAAAAAATCTTACTTTTTGGGAAAAATAAAATTCAATCCTCTCTTCAATAAAACGGCTCAGGTGGAGAAAAAAAATGGCCCGTATTTTCTTCTAAATTTACATCTTTATTATGAAACGTAGCAGCTTGAATTCGGTATTCGCAGAAACATTAATGTTGATGATACTTTCAATTCCAAGCTCTATTGAAAAATAATACACAGATATAAATACTTCCATTTAATTGGTGAACATAAATGTAGTGGAATTTTCAAATGAATGCTGCCAATATTTTCCAATCACTTAATATTTTTCATGATTATTAAAAACAATATGAAAACTGCAATATCATGATTTACTGATGTATATACATATAATTATTTAATTGGTAACTGAAATTCACTATGATTATTACATTATTGATGTTTTCTCGTACAAAAAGTAGCAGTTCACAGTGTTGGTATATTAATTTAATTAAACCTTCCAATATGATACCAGCTAATTAAATCACATTCTGTGAAATTACAAAATAATATTAATAACAGTATTACATTATAATTGTACAAAAAAAACTCATTTAGATTAATCGAAAATTGTGTCAGTTATTGGAAATCTCAACAAGTACAGTGATCGTCAAAATAAACAGGAATGTGATAATAAAAACGATTGGTTTGTATTACATAGTATTCCATTGGTTATTTATGTTAAGAAGACGATGACGTAATTTCTAGTTACTTTCCTGTTGAAAAAAATAAATAAATAATAAATTCACCAACCATGAATACAACTGATAATAAACGGACAGGTCAATCTACAGTTTATAGGTTGTCAGATTAATGCAGTGGGTAGTTGAACGCATTAAAATATCCAAGTAAATGCCAAAATTATTTTCAACGAGAATGCAAAGATTGAGTCTTGCTTACTGATGTGAAAGGAAAAAGTGATACCATTCACTTTACCAAACAAACACCAAATTCCTGGACAGGAAGAAAAATTTTGAGACTTCTAGAATAATTTACTGAAATTGGTCCATTCAATGGCATGATTTACGTTATCTATTGTTAGAATTACGATCTCAAGTTGTTATTGGTGGAATTATTTTAAGCTGGACTAGCATTGGTAATTAGTTGACGAATCAAATGCTTAATCACATATCAAGACTTTCTGATAACAGGGCAGCAAAGAAAGTTCTGAAAGGGGAAAGAGAGCATAATAAAACTAGGAATAAGTGATCAATAAAAACAGAATAAAATGGAATAACTTGCAAGGTAAAGGCAACCAAACCCCATGCCTTCACACAGTAGACGGTTCTGTTCTATATACTGGTTTGGCAAAAATATTCATCTTCCACATATAGAATCCCATTTAGGAGTAATAGTGAGCATAGAACATAAAATTATATATGTCCAAGAGAGAACAGCATACTTTCTCTCCATGGATCTCCCACTTTTCTAAAGATTGTTTCTCTGTTACTCTATAGCTTCCTCTCTTCCGCTCACAGAATGGCTATACCGAAGATAATCATGCCGAATCTATATACACAATCAATGGTATATGGAAAAACGTTGAAGGTGTAATGTTGGGCGTTCCACTTTACCATGTGGATTCCTTGGTCTGGTGAAGCACTCGCAACTTGTAGGAAAACTACGTGGGTCACTGGGATTTATTCATATTATAACTATATCTTATTATTAAAACTGAATAAAATACACTAATACTGGAATAAGTCATAATCTAATAGCGTCTACATTGACTCTACTAGAATAATAAATATTAATTATACACCAATGTTTTAAAAAAACTAAACGTATTAGTTTAATTTGTAATTTATTCCAATGAATTCAATTCTTGTTTTTATTTAATGCCGAAAGGCATCACAAAGGTACAAATCGATGATATTCATTAACAATGACGTCTGTCGAAAATTTGGATAAGGTGAATTATTCATTGACCAGAACAGTCCATTCTTTGTTCCGATATACTGGACGTATTGGCGAAATAAAATAAAACTAACAAAGTATAGCTTTGTTGTATCATGCCGCCTCATAACATTTCATTTCCGCTGCTTATTGTTTCCTGTCACGCATCACAATTCCTACACACGTAATTATATATCAGTTCCTCCATTTGTCAAGGTAACAGCATTCACTCAAATTCCTGTCAATGGAACCAAAAGCATTTATGAAAAGGGTAATCATTTGTCTAGCGCAGATCAGTATTTATAAATCCAAACTTGAGCATGGGAACGAGATAAAACAGAAAAAATTGTCTAGCCTTCAGTATCTTTAATACTCATCTGTATTTTCTTCTGCTCCTAGTAATCCCTGAAACAACAAGTGTGTGAAGTAATGTGAATATTGTAACGATCACATGAGTGAAAAAAGGGACTTTACAAACGAATTTCATACAAAATTTTTTTCTACTACCGAAAATTTTATCAAAATACAGAAGTTTAATTAATTTTCTTCACGCACTAGTAGAAAAAGTAATTATGATTAAACCAGGTGAAATTTTCATTAAAATTACATTATAATATTACTTATTGTCTATTATTATTAAGTGAGCTATATGACCATAAGAGGAAATTTAAAATGAGATACAATCATATTTTATGGAGGCTGATAACTCAACAACTGCTTAACCTGTAGGCCTTTCGAATTTTTATGTACCCAGGAAAGTAGATTCTTCAAAAATATGAAATATAATATACATAGATTGGTTCATTTGGGATGTACCTATAGACCATTCCAAAACACCTGACTTTGACAGGTCGGCCATATTGTGCTGGGGGTTGGAGTTGAAGTTTGTGTTTTGACATCTGATGTAAGTCAGTTGATTGTCATACAGACTTTGAAGAACAGTGTCAAGGTTATTTAAATAATAAAAACGTCACAAATAACACATGGCGCAGTCAGTAAACTGTCTATGAATTGAATTAAATAGAAATTAAAATGTAAGACTACGAAAAAGGCAATCAACAGAGGAGTTATAATCCGGTCAAATTGAACCAAAAAATAAGAGTGAAGCTACAAGTATTTAAAAACAGTAATTCAACTCGCCAACCAGCGGTATTCGCTTTCTTCTTTCTATGTACGGAGCTCCTAAAAAAACTACCTGCTCACATAAGTATAGATAATATGCATGTTTCGTTAAAAGTTCTAAAAGTAAAATACAAGTTCAATTAGCTTGTCTTCCTCCAACCTTAGTTGCTGCTTATCAACATATTTTTCGGGTATTTCATCAAGTTCAAGTGTGGCTTGGTTATCAGCTAGACCCTACAGAATGGGGTTGGAAGTTGGTCAACAATACATTAGAACCAGTTCAAACTTTCGACCTGCTTCGGAAAAACTGCTGAACACATTTTTTTTAACTGCAAAAAGGGATGCAGTGCTAAATGTGGTTGTGAAAAAGTTGGACTGTTTTGTTCTCTGGCATGTACAAATTGTCAAGGCCGGTCATGCTCTATTGCTGAATCGCCAGCAGTGGAGGATTCGTTTGATTCTAACGAGGTGACTGCGATACATCGCTAACATTGACGAAATTTACTTGCACCCAGAATAAAGATGAAAAAGAAGAGCAAGAAGAAGAATTTTAAGGCTACGAATCAGACGAATGAACTTCGCTACTTTGTTTTCATTTACATCGCTTTTATCTTTACCAGTCTTTGCTAATTTTCGTTATTTTGCAATAGTTTAAAATTAAACAGGATCATAACTGACCCGTGGAATAGGCTTACTGGGGAAACCACGTAAAAAAACGCGCTAAGTAGACTTCTACCTCATAGGTTGCATGAAAACGTGTGCATATTATGACGATTACAACTTTTAGAAATTTTTGAATTCTTATATCTCAGAAACGGTGGCTCGCAGGAAAAAAAGCATACATACATTTTTTATAGCTAATTTCATGATCTACAATTTTTATCAGAGGTACTTTCATGACAAATCTCACCGTTTTGCTAAAAATTGTGAAAAACTTATTTTTTAACCTTTGACCTTGAATAAAATTTTTCCCATTCAAGGGAAAGATGAGGAAGTTTTAAATTTTCAATTATATTTTGAACGATTCCACCAATTTTCAGCTTGTAAATTTATGTAGCTTCGAATGTCTAAATAGACCGGACTATTATGTGATTCCATCAAAAATCAAAAGCAACAGATTCAGGTGCTATTTCGAGATGAGTTTTCTTTATTATATTTGAAGAGATTTCCAGGCAAGACTGAACGACTTTAAACTGGGGCTGACCTCCTTACTTGGCAAGCTGGCTCCAGCGCCGGATTAACCACAGGGCACAATGGACAATTGTCGGAAGCCGCGTCGGAAAAATTTCGCACTGGGCATTCGGTGACTTTTATTGGCTTCAAATATTTATTTTTAATAATAGATAAAACGTTATTATGACTATTTTTTCTTGTGTAAATACATAGGTATACTCTTTACGTATGTGCTGTCTGAAAGACGAGGAGGGGAGATAGATGGAACGGGCGAAAAAAAATGATTTGCCCAGGGCGCAAAATATCATTAATCCGGCGCTGGCTGGCTCACTACTTTGTTACTCAGGATTCTGATGTGACCCGTGTTCTCGATTTTCAGTTGCGGTGAATTTTCAGTGGACATTTGATCTAAAGGCTCACCTAGCATAGCCTCTAGTCCCAATTGGCCCTCACAAATTATTTTGTATATTCTGTAGGTCTTCATTCTCATTCAAGTTTAAAGTGAAGGAGTATGTGAGTTTAAATCGATTCTCAGATTAAGTGGTTTAATTTATAATCAATACTTTTATGACATCCTGTGGATAGGATTATTGTCATATCTATGGAAGGTAGTAGCTACAAAATAAGCACAGTGCTTTATACTGAAGTTTTATTATGCTTTTACGTTGTAGTTTAGATTTGTTGAAATTACATCTTGGAAACATCTACGGTCTATACTGATTTTAAAAAACTTGCCAATATTACTATGAAAAAATACCCTTCGTATATCTTGCCCCCCGTTGTTTTTGATATGCAGTTATCCTTAGTAGCTTTTTTCCGCACATAAATAAAAAGTTTTTTGTCTATTCAGTTTTTGCTCTAAATCTGCAATATATATTCTAATAAGACAAGGCGAGAGTCCCATAGTACGAAAAAGCGTTTTTTTACCGTTTCTGAGTTCAGTAACCAACTTCTGGTAGAATATTAATCCTAATAATAGGAACAAGAGGTCGGCCGTAAATAATTTCTGGAGGCCGACATTTCCACACATAAAACAAACTTCAGGAAAGGAATTCCAGACCTTGTCGGGTTTATACTCCAGGCAATAGAGAAGATGGAAAAGGATGCAAAAGATCGAGAAGTTTGTAGTCGAAATAAGCTTCTATAGGTAAATGTTTCTATAATTCCAATTTTGTTGATTTAGGTCTGAGTAAATACGATGGAAATTAATTAGGAAGATCTTTTCTTTGTTGGAAGAATGTTACTCATTGAAAGAAGTCCATTGACATAGTAAGGACGTTTTGGAGGGTATATTGTAAGATAAGAAGTGATCAATAGGAAAGTCTGAAATGTGAAATATACAAAATAATTAATCATGAATCACGCGATGGAATTAAATAGTTCAGGAGAAAACTTGATTATATACAGTAGGAGGAAAAAATCGGATAAATTTATGAAATACACATGAATATTTAACATTTTGGGTGTCTCATTATATTCTGACTGTTTTTAAGAGCTTATATCGTCGAAATGGTTTTAGATAATAGGATGTGGTTTTCACAGTTAGGTTAACAATTCCCGTTTTGTTGTGACACATTTATATAAATTACCTACTTCCGGTTTACCCGCTATAAAAGTGGCGTATTTTCAGAATACAGTAGATGTAATTTTTTAAATGGGACACCCTGTATATTTAGCAATTTTTCAAAAGACGCATATTTTCACTTTATAACGGTACCTTAAAGTTTAAAATCGGTGTACAGAAAGCGAAGTTAGATAATCTTAACTGGGATACTGTAATGATTCAGATATCTTATTAATAAATAATAATCAAGGAGGCGTTAATATGTCACATCACAAAAATATTGCGATCATTAACAGAACGACACATTGTGTTCTATATTCAATAAAATTGAAGTGTTTAATCTTCCAAAATGCAGTATACAGCACAAGAAAAATCTCAAACAATATTTTTATATGCCCAAACTCAATCCTATATGTTTAGACTAGAAGACGATTTAGAAGACAGGTCAATAAAAATCCTCCTGCTACAAATAACATTAAAACATGGTTAACCTAATTTAGGAATACTGCTTCTATATCTAGAAAGTGGAGACCTGTAAATGGAAATTTAGAAGAAATGTTATATATTTATGAGCTTGTACAGAGAAATCCGAAAATTTCAATTAGAAAAATGAACAAAAGTGAAGTTTTTAAAATTCTAAAAGTTCTCAAATTTAAACCTTACAAAATTCAAGTTCTACAAAAAAATAACGATCGGGACCATGCTAAAAGAGTGTTTAATTGTGAAACTTTAACAGATTTGTACAAAACATATCCAAATTTTAAAATTTTCATGTCTGATGAGGCTGCGTTCCATATAAACGTAGAGTTGATGGGAGTTAAATCCAAAAGAATTTCATCAACATGAAAGAGATTCTCCTAAAGTTTATGTTTGGTGTGCAGAGTCTCATGATATGTGCCTTTCTTTTTTGCAGAAAATACAGTTCGTGGTAATAATTATACCGATATGTTGGAAAACTTTTTCTATCCCCAATTAGAACAAGATGGTATTTTAAACCAAAATGTTTACTTTTAACAAGACGGGGCTCCACCCCATTATTCCAACATAGCAAGAGAATCTGTTAACCAACAATTTGGAAATAATTGGATTGGTAGGAGTGGTCCAATAGAATGGGCTCCAAATTCTCCAGACCTGACTGTTCCAGATTTTTTTTATGGGGATATGTGAAAGATAGAGTCTACAACCCGATGCCTGCTACTATTGAGGAATTAAAAAATAGCATAAGGCAGGTAATGGAATATATTCCTCTTGAAATGCTGACAGCAGAATTTGACAACTTATTGGTTCGATTCCACGAATGTATAGACCAAGAAGGAAGACACATCGAACATTTGTTTAAGAGTGTCCTAAAACATGTTCTTATTTATTTTTTACTGTTCACTTTTAGTTACTAGCTAATAAAGTTTTTGCCCAACTTTATATCTGAACCATTACAGTATCCCAGTTAAAGTTATCTAGCTTCGCTTTCTGTGCACCGATTTTAAACTTTAAGGTACCGTTATAAAGTAAAAATATGCGTGTCCCATTTAAAAATTACATCTACTGTATTCTGAAAATACGCCACTTTTCTAGCGGGTAAACCGGAAGTAGGCCATTTATATAAATATATCACAACAAAACTCACGGTAATTTTAAACCTTACTGTGAAAACCGCATCTTATTATCTAGAACCGTTTCGAAGATATAAGCTCTTAAAAACAGTCAGAATATAATGAGACACTCTGTATAATATACACATATACATAATATAAGAACAAGGGGTAGAAAGTAAGTTGAGAAAATTAATTGCAATGACTACGAAGGAGTCAAAAGTGAAGATACTCACAAGTGAAGGGAAAACGGAGGGCTTTGTAGCTAATAGAGGTTTAAGACAGGACGGTCTATCAACAACACCATTTAATTTGGCCCTGGAGCATGTTATGAGAAACCTGAACAAGGGAAATTTAAGAACGAGCGGGGGCCAGATAGTCGCATATGCAGATGACATAGTAATAGTAACAAAAAGAAAGAAATGTGATTGAAAATGAATAGAAACAAAACGAAAATAATAAGAGCTGGCATACAGTGTGAAAACAGAATGATGAAAATAGGGGAATATGAATTTGAGGAAGTAAAAAATTTCAAATATCTGGTAGTCACGATCAGCAGTAATGAGAAATAGACGAAAAAGTAATGGCAGCTAATAGGGTAAACTATGCCAATAAGAAACTACTAAAAAGCAAACTATTAACAAGATACACTAAATTTAACGTTCACAACACAATAATAAGACCTGTGATAATGTATGGAGCAGAAACTATGACAATGACACAGAGAGATGAAGAGGAGTTGAGGATAGTAGAACAGAAAATAATGGGAACAATTCTAGGACCAATAAAAGTTGGCGACAATGAATATAGGCAACGTATGAACGGGGAAGATAAAGTAAAGATAATAAAAAGGCAAATAATAAAAATGGCTCAGAGATGTATAGAGAGAAGGAGAGCGCGCAATCGCCTTGCTCAATGTTACCGTGGGAACCAGGTGGTAGGAGAAGGCAAGGAAGACCCAGATCTAAGTGGCTGAAGACAGTGGAGGAGGACTTGAGAAGGATAGGAATCGTTAGATGGAAGGATACTATTTGAAATATAAGTGAGAAAATAATGAAATGATGGGGATTGATCCACCCCAGAAAGCGGAACTATGAAGTACTTATGCAGCGTAGCCCCACATACAAGGGCCACTTTATATAACATACATACTAAAAATTGAAGAGCTGCAATATCATTGAAAAGTGATAAGTTTAGAAAATACCTCCTGACAAAATGTGATTACTAATGCACCTCACAATAATAAATGAACTGAAAAAATACTGTACCAATAAAAAGGCGATATTTGTTTAGACGTGCACCTTAAGCCAGCTAAGAATGACACCGTTAGGATTTAGGATTGAAATAAACTAGCGCATAAAACGCCGCATGCAGACACCGTTCGTTGAAATGGAACACAAGCGTTTAGCAGGTTCATATTTGCTGGTCGAACACCGGTGTTTGCATGATACAAGCGACAGATATTTTACTGGGAATATAGACCTGTTCACAATTATTTTACGGTCTTTGTAATTTTTCTGGATACTATTGTAATCCTATATTTTTAAGTGAAAATACATTAAATACAATACTCCAGCACAACCAATTTGTGCAGTGTTCATACTGACTTCTGTAGTTTTGCAAGACAAACTATTCACAAGTACTATAAATTGGGCGAGGAGGAGCGTCCTACATGCGACTTGTTATACGCTTGTTAGTCCTAAAAAAAGGTCAAAGATAAATACGTGAATGTACTGCTGAATATAAAGTTCAATACTTTGCAGTAGATAGTACCAAGCTGCAGTGAACAAATAATATTAATATTGCTCCCAATTCAAGAGGTTAGGGATGACAAGGATTTTAATTGATTTCAGATCCTAGCTGAGTACAACCGTTCGTTTTTTCTCCCTTATCCTGGTGTGAGGAGCGTGCGAGTTGTATTCTTGATTGAATTCACATGAACATTCACAAGCAATACTCATTTAATAACTGTTCCTTAATTTGACTTCTAATACTAAATAGATAGATGTATAAAAAGTAGTTAATTTCATTTTAGACAGTGATGGGTATTGATTCACACCTAATCTTCAGGTTTTCAATAAACCGAAGATCCGCTATGGCTTTTTTCGATTACGCTCATTCATACTGTTAATTCTAAACGACAGTGTAATTAATTTTGATTGTGGAACTATTAAGTTTAATAAGGATTAATATCATAATTCGAATGTCATCATCCTCAGATTCTACTCTCATTTCAATTCACCACTTCAAACGAATAACTAGTAAAAAAATAGAAGATAGGCCGTCGTGGAAACTATCGACATAAGTGAGAACACAAGAAATTGAACTCCTTTTGAAATTATCATTAACAATTTTCACAAATAAATACATCTCCTTTGAAACTCTTTCTCATACGCCTATGATTTAGATATTTTTTTAAGCAGATGAATGCTTCATGAATAGTTTATCGTATACCCATCATAGTAGAAAATTAACCCCTTTTGAAAATGTCTTTGTACGCTAATGATATAAAAAATTTTGATATTTAAATTGATCTATGTTGAACATTTTAATGCCTACTATGTAACGGCATTTTTACAAAAAATATTCATCGTTAGTCATGCAAGAGTATTCGAACACGCATATTATGATATACAATGACACAAGCCCGAGCTCCATATCAGTTTGACTTGACTTTAATAGCTAGACATAAAGGCTCGCGGACCTTTTTGTCAGTAATGATAAGTATTATGAAAATCATTGTTTCATATAATATCATCAATGATTTCCGCAGCGAAACATTTTCAATAGTTTGAGTTACATTTTTGTAAAATAAAGCCTATGCTACTCCAGTTTGTACAGACTCTTCTAGTAAATATGCATATCGCTTGGACAGATGATTGTTTTGTCTATGAACAAAATATTGTATAGCTCCTGTATTGAGCTATAGCGTTAAGTGAATAATTTTTCACTCAACGGTGTGGCACTGAAATCTTGGATGTGGGCTACACACAAGGTCTGTTGTTAGTATTGTGGGTCTAGCACACTTTGGACATTAACAGCTAGGGTTGCTAAGCATTATTATTTCAAAGAGTTCATATTTTGACATTAAATTGTATCACTTTTTATGTACATAGAAGGCAAAGGATTATCATACTGTCTGATAGTCAAGCAGCCATTAAAGCGCTGAGTTCTTGTGTTATCAGTTCCAAAATGGTGTGGGAATGCCTAGGCAAACTTAATGAACTAGGCGAGAACAATATAGTCACCTTACTGTGGATTCCAGGATACACTGGAATAGAAGGAAACGAAATAGCAGATGGACTAGCGAAGAGGGTGACTTTTGGGGGCCGGAACCCTTTTGGGGAATCAGCTCCAATGTAATATTGGAGGAAATAGGTGAAGCCGAAAAAAAGAGAAGATCTGACCATTGGAAAGATCTAGTATGGCTTAGGTAATCTAAGATTCTTCTGGGTGACTACAACCTGTGGAGATCAAATGAATGCATGAGTCAAAGTAAAACTGCACTTAGAGTTTTAACAGGAATCCTAACGGGACATTGTCGCCTGAATGGGCACCTTGAAAAGCTCAAGATAGTGGAGGAAGAAGATTGTAGGTTTTGTGGAATGGAAAAAGAATCCTCCATCCACATACTTGCGAACTGCACAGCAATTCAGAGTCATAGGGCACAGCACCTGGGAGACTACTGGATAGAAGAGGGACAGTTACCTAAGTTGAAGCCTGCAGATATCCTAAAATTCCTCGGGGAAATAGGACTAAAGGAGCTTCTAGTCTCTGAGACTTTTCTCAGGAACTAAGTAAAAGTAAGGGGGCACAATAGATCTTTTAGGTGAATGTTACCCCAAAATACATACATACATACATACATATGTACATTCAATTCATTATTTTTCGAAAAATAATTAATCGTTCACTATTTCAATTGTTGTAACAATACTTTATGTTTTCAAGTGCTTTTAATACACATCTAAAATAAACTACTCTTCCTAGCAACACCTAGAGCTCAACTCCAATAAAGCTACTATCACTTGTACGTTTCCCTTTGCTTCTTTTTATTTTTCTACAATACGGTTTACACTTGAAAAATGAACTCAGCTCACTTGTCTGCAGTACATACTGAGAAATCTTTTAATATAATGGTTTAAACGCTTTTTGTTTACCCGTGGGAAATATATGCTGCTTTTTCTCTCCAAAACTATTATCCTGATAAAGGTTTTTCGTATTATCTTTTTCTCTTAGTAGAGTATAATGGCGCACTGTGAACGTTCAAACATTAGGGATATCTCATTTGGTCTGTAAAGTTTAAAGATGCATTTTTAATTGAAATGTATTACCAAACAACAATAGTATAAATTTAACCACTATTGGAATTTAACTTAAGATAAAAGGCTATTTAGTCGATGTGTTGAGTTGTTATGATTTAATTGGTTACCTTACAGTTTTTTCATTCTTTATACGTTGCATTGATGATGCGTTACATTTTATGAAACCAATATTATAGAGTCCATGAACAATTTTCAAATTTCCTGCATTTTTAACACTATCCATTCCTGTATTTTTTTCATTGTCCATCTCTTCTAAACATCTGTCCATCTGCTGTATCGTTTAAAGTCATTATTTCATGAAACGCGTTTTCTACTTAATGAATTGCTTCGTTCTAATTGATACATTTTCAAAACCCCAAATCACATTTTTCCAATAGATAAAGCATAAGGTCTTCCCTATCATGTTCTCGAAAACTGGAATCTCTTAAAGATTTCCTGTCAGAATTAGCTTTTGTACTGTTAGCTTTAGCTATGGAGCTGTGTAATTCGATGTTTTCTTTACAATAAAGCAAACAGTTTGTTTTATGATGTTGAATATTTATTTATTTATTTTTATATTTGAAACATTGCGCCTACGCTATTTAACCGGTACGCTACATTTTGCGCGTTTGTTCACGTTCAACTAACACTAGTTGGTCGGCAGTTGGCAAAAATAATAAGTGAATAGACACATGGGGATTTCAAGACACGAACGTCTGCACGGTGCGTTCAACTTTCATGCGTTAACCTCTGCCAGCCAGACACGAATAATCGACGCATGGATGATAAATTTAAAATGTCGAACGAAAAATCCGGCTTCCAGGTCGAACGTGCTAGGATAATAGGGGTTTTACTGAATATATGATGACATTTAGGGGAGAGTCGTGGTCGTAAGCCTTCTACCGTAACCAAACAATTCATTTTATCAGTGGTAGACTCCGTTTCACTTAAGAAGAACCTACGTGAAGTTGCAGTCGAATGCGCGATCTTGTTGTCAAAACCAGCGACATATTGTAAAATTGACATTCGAATTCAAATCAGTAGTGTAACGTTATCATATATTGTAGGTTAATACAAAATATTTAAAATGTATTTATCATATGTTTAAATAGTTTGAATAAAACATATTTGGGAATTCTTTGAAGCTTTTAGAGATATTTTCACATACAATAGACACTGGTGTATGGAAATACTTGGTATCGTTGAGATATTTATACTTCCAATTAACGATTGGAATTGTTCGATGAAATTGGCTGAAAATTAAGACTCAGTCACGTTCTTATATTATAAAAAAAATTTAAAAAACACAATACTCACAGAAAAACTAGCTAAATGTCTTAAAATATTCAAAAATGAAAAATATTCGACAGTAAATGATTGCTTCAAATGTCAATAATAAAATGGCTGTCGGCATGAGACATCGTATGTTACGCCAATGGCATGAAACGGTCGTTACGAGAAGACATAGATTGATAAACAATACCGATTTTGGTTCCTGCGCAAGACAGTTGGAAACCTTCACGTAGCTTCTTCTTATGTAAAACGGAGTCTACACGACCATAAGCTTTACAACAAAGTGGCTCTGAAGGTCACTATGAATATGTTTTAAGAATGCTAGTAGTACAGTCAATGAAGGTTATCACCTCCAATTTCGTTGAATCTCCATCGATTTGCGTGAAAATTGGTGAGTAGGTGGAGGATGCCTTAAGAAACAAAAATGACATAGTGCCATAGTGCGCTTTTGCCCTGGGGGTGGATGCCACCCCTTCTTGAGAGCGAAGAGTACTTTGATGAAAATATCCCCAGGAATCGATAGAGAGACAAATAAATTCTGAGCAAAATTTGTCATAAGAAGTTTTTGAAATAAATAAATACTTTCTGAGTTATTAAAGATCAAAGATTGTGTAAACTAAACTTTTTCACCTCAATTTCCATCCACTGCAAATTTTTTTACCGATAAATATATGTTAATAATTTTCACCATAAAGTCATGCTCAACAATATCCCAAAATTTATTTCAATAGAAGTTCAACACTTTCTGAAAACTTTGTCCTTTGTAAACTTCACCCTATATAATTCAACCTCGCTAGAAAATCGATTTTACCACATGATATATTGCATTACTAAATGAAACTTTATCAAAATTCTTCGAAACCGGAAGGCTATTATGAAAGTATGTCGGAAGGTGTAAGACTGGGCCAATTCTTTCCGATTAACCCAGTGAAATAGGAAATATTTGCCTGAGACTGAGACGCGGCTGAATTCTGAGTTGTAGTGATAGAAGCGGAAAGGGTCGGCGGCAATTTTATTCGAAATTTGGGCGTTGACGCGTCACGAGGGATTAGAGCAAATCTTCCGGTGGGTTTCTATAGCTGCACCAGCGCTAGGACCGAATCAGGGTTATGGTCGGAAAGGGACCGAAAGAAAATAAGCGAGAATAGTATTAAAGCTCGATTATAACTGACGCTAGAATCAAAATTTATTTACCGAAGGGAGATTATGTGGTATATATGGTATCTTTTACGACATTCGATTCTCAGGTAGATGCATTCGTTTATCTGGATTCCTCGAATCCCTTTCTGGCCATTTTCAGTTAACTATTAATAATACTATTCCACAAGCGTGATGAAAATAAAATGGAAAAAGGCTGAAAATATTATTTTCAGCAGTACCTAGTCGAGTCAGTATTTTAATGGATTTTTAATACACATTCACAGTGATGTTCAGAGGAAAGCCGTAGTCGCAGGACACTAGTGCCCGTTTTCACCAACGATTTCCTAAAGTTAGGGAATACCTGAATCAGATTTAGGAAATCCTAACTGCAATTTCCGCTTCTCCCCGGGCTAAGTAATACCCAAGAGAGATAGGAAATACCTAATATTAGGACAGCTTGCTAGGTCTGCCTAAACAGTTTAGGAAAAACCTAACTCAACACTTCTCGGTTGTCATTTTGATTGATAGCGAGTCGAGAGAAATTTTGAATTATTAATTACTATTTTTAAAATAATATGCGAGCTGTACGTTTTGTAGAACGTCTCGAAAGGTTCGATAGCTAATCAGAGTCTAAAATGAAAGACCCCGAAAACGAGTAATTCTTCTGCATTACAAAGATGTTGAGACTTTGGGCGAAACAGATTTTCTTTGGCGTTTTCGGTTACATAAAAATACGACTTTAAATTTGAAAGTGATAGGGAAGTTACTACAGTCTTTAGACTATTTTAATCTAAGTTAGAATAATGTTACACAAATAATTTATTGAGTACAGCTATTACTATAGTTTTTCGAGAAGCGTCAAAGGTAAAATACATTACCGACGTCGTTTTGATATACTTTATTATTCGAATTAAACTCTTGCTCAAATTTTACCTGCAACGAATAGAGAAGGGTTCTATGTGAGCCGGGCCTTCTCGCCACTTCCACTGCGACCTCCGTTGGGTCTATTGTGGTTTACCCCTAGGGATAACAATTCACCCCACAAACCTTTGCTTCTGACGAAGTCCATGGTTGTATTTGGTGATCCTTTTTTGAAGTGTTCGGCTCTAAGGTACTAAAACCAAATATGTTATATCTTGCCTTGTCCAAAGCTGGGCATGAGCATAATATGTGCTTCGCAGTTTCATCCTCCAAATTACAGAATCGACAATCCGAGGTCTGAACCAAACTCATCTTCTTTAGGTGGTCATATAGTCGACAATCTCCTGTAAGCAGTCCCGACAGAATGCGTAGGTTTGTTCTACTCCATTCAAGGATCTGCTTATTTTTTGTACCCGGAGGGTTGTATAAGAACGCCTTCGAGTGAGAGAGCCCCGGTTTGTCTGACAAGTACGTGAAGGTTTTCCTCTCCGCCCAGGTAGCTATGGTTGATCTAGCAGTGCTTTCCGCAATGCCAAAAAATGGTTCAGGTCCGATAAATAGATACTCTGATCTCTTTTTTGCCAGAGTGTCGACCTTCTCGTTGCTTTTCTCCTTCCATTATGATCAATATATATGAATTTAAAAATCACAAAAGCCAACAAGATTAAACAAAATACAAATACATTTGACATGAACTATCAAATTTCATTATATTTGTCAGTTATGATCTCCACTCATTCGGTTTTCAGGATAATATTAGACAGTGGTAGTTCAAGGAGATCATTTTTAAGAAAACTGGTGTGAGCGATTCCATTTAATGGCTTGTGCAGAGAATGTTAACCAATTAAGTAGTCGCATATCATTTTAGTCCAAACATTAAGTGAAAGAACTTCTTGAAAACGGTGCTCTATGATATTGTGAGGGTTTTCGGTCCACCCTTACGTGATTATTAGGTAAATTTGTTATAGATACTCAAGAAAATATGCGTCATCTGTGAAAAATAAGTCTTTTAGAGATCCAGGATTCCAAAATCAAAGATCTTGAAGACGTTGGATGTGGTGAGGGTACTGAGACTCCTGTCCACTTTCAGTAGGATCTCAAGAATGTAAATAAACAATAACAAAACCACTGCATTTTCCGCCACTATCTGTAAAGTTGATGCTTTCAGTTTATTTATTTTTTATCTTTTTCTTCTGTTTTCTACATTACACTCGGACTTTATATAAATAATGTCCAGTGAACATTAGTCATTGACGTGTACGACATTCAAATAAAACGTTTTTCCAAAGATATTTCACCAAATAAACGAATTATTGGTTTCCGATTTGCATGAACGCTCAAAGATTTATGCAGCAACTGCTGTTTTCGATTTCAGCGTGCACTGAACCTCACAAATAATGACAATACAAAATCCAACGCTCTGAGACGATGTACACCGATCTGTAGCACGGTATTCCTATTTTTTTTTTTTTGGAATTCGTGTACAAGCAGCTTTCTTTTGAGAACGTCAAATGATTTATGAGAACAGCATATTTTTAAAACAAATCGAGTTTAGTATACGGTTTTCATTCCTTGTGATTGTGATGAAATGAGAACAATCCTAATTTTGATTTTATGCTTTAAACATGACTCAATCTTTTTTTCCTATTTTGGCGCCACTCAATAAAACCTATTAAATTAAAGTCGGTGAAACTCTTCCACGCGTGACTTTTGTCTTCTTGTCAAGTTGTAACATTCTTGTGAAATAATTCATTTGGTTTAGGATCTTCAATCTTGGAATTGAATTCTGCCCCAAATTTGGATAGTGAAACTTAGTTTTGTTTGCTAGTTTATTGCAGTGCTAAAGATGTACCCACATATAGCGGTTTGATAAATAGTAACTGTTCTTTTTTCTCTTATTTTTTGGGAATCAAACCACAATAATGTTTTTCATTTTTTTTTCAACTATCAGTAGGATGTTTTCCCGGTAATTTTAATGTTGCTCTCTGACCCAGCTCTTCACAGAACCTCGTACTATGGTTTTTGGTATACCAAGAATCTGACCTGTCTCCGGCAGTGTAACCTTTTCTTACAGGTTCCTATGTTTTTCATTGCCCTCGATACCGTGCTGACCTGGTACCCAGGTCAGCTGGACGTTATTCCGTCGATTCCTTCCGATGAAATCCCATACTAATGTGGACGTCACTTTCGGATTTCGGACTCGAGATTGTTTGACATAGCATGGATCTACTTCCCCCCGACAGTTCTTCTGTTTCTTTTCTTGCTTATTCCCTTATGAATACAGAGGTGTGATTTCCTAGCAGAAAGCTATATTTACCTGTTTTTTCGTAGTATACCCCCCCAGTGCCATTTGCAGTCTTAAACTGAGTGGTGTACCATGTCTGACAATGTTGTGGAAATGCTCTTTTTCATATTTCCTCAAACACGAATTCCAATTCTGAAATTTTTATAGAACGGTTTCTCAATCAGTGTTAAAATGTATATAATATAGTTATCAATTCATCAGATCTGTTGTGCTAGTATTAAACTGGATGTTTTGCTCACAATTCTGTAAGCAGAATACATTTTTTAATCTCCAATATCCCTTCTGATTTTCTTCCTTTGTTATCCAACGTCGGTTTATTTATGGGATTGAGGCTAACCGCCGACGCTGGGAGCACACTACCCCTAGCCCTTCCGATTCTCAGCATGTGGAAGATAAATTTGAATCACTCAAATCCAACTTATCACCTAGCCTGGGCAATATATTAACTCATATTTCGAAATCATGAGCCAAGGTTTTATGTCATCCTTTATTTAAAGCTTCCTTCAAGACTTGCGTAGATTACTTGAAAGATTGAACATTATAGTGTGCGCGTCAATACTACATTTTCCCTGGTAAAACCTGTTTTACGTGGGTTTCCGCAAGGATCTGTTCTGGGATCTCTGCTATTTTTGTTATATACGGCTGATCCCTCCAAGCATATGGAAATAACGGTTTTTTTCATGCAGATGCTGCTAAAATATATGTAAATCCTCCAAAACATCACCTCTCTCTTTAATCAGACTCAAGTGCAGTGTCTAAATGGTGTTCAGACTGGTTATTACTGCTAAGTATATCTAGTATATCGTATAATCATGTGTTAATGACCGTATCATTGTCACAATGTGACCTCGGTGTTATTATAAGCAAATACTTGTCCTGGTCTGACCATATTATTATCTCAGTTTGCAAGAGAAGAATCTCTCGAATATTTTTAATACACAAATATTTTGGTGTGTGTTACCCTCAACATCTTATTAAGTTATACACGACATACGTTCGTCCTCTTATGGATCTGTGGATCTGTATGGTATCCTGTCAGAATAAACTTGAAAATGTGCGAGGGTTAGCCACAAGACACCCTCACGGCAGAATATAACCTGGTTATGAACAACGTCTTGCTTAAGCAGAACTAACGTCTTTTATTTTAAATGTACACGATTGCATAAAATACGATTGCCCTAAATTTACTGTACAAAAAACTGTCGACCGATGTTCCCGAATGACTGGAGTTGGAAAGTCCACCGTTTTCAAATTGTTGCGGGGGAGAAAGATAGCAGGCCAAGTGGAGCCTCCCAAGAAAAGTCCAGGCAGACCAGTAAAAGTCCTTGATGAAAACACCAAAAGTGTAATTCGAAGACAAGTTCACTCTTTTTATTTTAAAAAATAAATGACAGTATTCCGCTGATAACTAAAAAACTTTTATGGACCACTCTGAGAAATATGTATTTTGCCTGGGAAAAGCATAACCGTAAACTGGAAAGCGATGAAATTGTTTGCTGGCGACGAAAGTACTTGAGAAGTATAAAGCAGTACAGAACAGACCATAAGAAAATCTTTTATGTTGATGAGACGAGGATTAATGACGGTTATACATCACCAAAAATTTAACCAGTGCTCGCCAAGGCCTGTCAACGTGTATTAAGGTGCCTTCAGGTAAAGGGAAAAGACTAATAATCGTCCATATTGAAAGCGAAGAGGGATTTTTAAAAGAAGGTTTGCTTACCTTTCAGTCGTGCCATACGGGAGATTACCACGAGGACATGGATTCGGATGTTTTTGAAGACTTTTTTTGGAGAAATAATGAAATATCTTCCGGCTGATTCAGTAGTAGTTATGGATAACGCAAGTTATTATTCTCGACGCATAGAGAAGACTCCAACCTAATCTTGAAGAAAAAAAGAAATTATTGACTGGTTAACCACCAAAAGTATTGAATTTGAAGATAATTTGATGAAAAAATAACTATTAGCTATAGCAAATTTACACAAACATCGTTTTATGAAATACACCGTGGAAGATATAGCAGAAAAACATAGTAAAACTGTGCTGCGCACACCGCCATATCATTGCCAACTAAATCCTATGAAACTTATATGGGCGCAAGTGAAAGGATTTGTGGCAAGACACAACATGACATTCAAAATAAAAGACATTAAGCTACTGTTTCACTTAGCCATTAAGGAGGTGACACCAGAGAACTGGCGAAAAGAAGTCCAGCATGTCATTAAAGAAGAGGAGAAAATGTGGCACCTTGACTACTTGATCGATCGGACCGTCGACCCGTTAATTATAACATCAAGAGGAGATGACAGTTCCTCAGATGACGAAGAATATAATGATTTTTTATAATTTAATTTCTGTATAATGTATTTTTTGTATAATGTTCAATAAAAATTAAGTGTACCTAATACTATGTACATAATGCCTCATTCTTTCCTTTTTACGACTATCCTACCTCTGGCACACTAATTTCAGTGTTTGTGAATAAATAACAAGAGGCTAAACCCATATGTTGACCACAACCCGAGTGGTACTACCTGCACTTGATAAAAAGAAAGAATTTTCCAATGAAATCAATGCCAAACTTTGAAAGTGGCTTAAATATTCGTTGGGTCACTCTTTGCATACCCAATGAGGTTTTATTACCCATACCTTTCAGAAATAAACTATAGTTTTTATAGAACTTTGGTTTTCAGATCATAATTAATTATAGTTATAATAATAATCGCATTATTAGGACTTGATATGATATATTTCAGGTTTTATTGAAAATAACTCATTTCAATAAAATTTTCTTTCAAAAAGTTTCACTTTGAATGAACACTATAATACTTCAGGCGCATTTCTAGATATACTTACGACTTGCAATTTAGTAATAATGGTTATAAACTTTAGTACAATTTTGACATGGAAAAAGTGGGAGCTACTTGGTTATGCACCTCTCACCAACAGCGATACACGTGTTATTCCTCATTTTTCACGTAGAAATATATAGAACGTGAGAGGATGATAATATATTCCCTTGAATTACTACTAGAAAGTGGCTGTGAAGTACGTGAAGTCATATAAGAACGTTGTGATGTGCCTATAAACGTGTTTTTATTTGTGACAGTGGTACAGCCTAAAGCTACGGAGTCAGGAATTTAAATTCCTCCTCAAAAGATTCCATCGTTTCCATTGAATAGTTCGATGTTTAACAAAGTCATATTTTGCTAATTGATTTTGTGAAAAACGACTTCTGGATTGAGAATAATTTTACACTTCAATATGATTGCCGATATTAGTTGTATTCTACAAAATTATACTATTGTATATTTGGTGGCATTACATTTGATGAACTCCAATTTTAATATATTCAGGATGATTTGATTTTGCAAAAACATGAAACAGATTTTTTCAAGCTGTTGCTCAATTGTTTTCTTTCTCATTCATTTAGCCGAACATGTACAAATTGTTGGATACTAATTGAAATATTAATATATTTCATAAATTGGATTAGCTTACACCCAGTTAATATTTAAAAACAATTAGTTATCGTAATCGTCCAAAAATTACCTTATCAAGTTTGTTCAACCCAAAACCCAATGTTAAATTTACTGTTTCAGCCCTTACTTCGTGGAATAGACTGATATTTGTTTCAAATATGTAACTAAAGCTCTCTAATTAACTTCACTTTGATACTAAAAAATATATGAAAACAGAATTGAATTGATAATTCGATATATTGTAACATGCTGTTTAGCCTGTTACGTTTTTTCGTTTTAAAAACAATTTTATTTAGTTAATTTTTGTGGCTCATTAGTCACTTCCTCCCAAATTTCTACTAAATTTCTAAACATGCCGTTTCCTTGTCGCATTAGTCACTCCAAAATAAAACATTAATTTTTATCAAATTCCCCTTCTATTTTTGTCTTTAGATATTCGAAATTTCAAGTTTCGATTCGAACTGATTCTTTTTCCTCTAACTGCCACTGAGGCAACATTCAAATATATATTTTTAAACTTATTGTTGGTGAACAAATTTTTATCGTCTGGTTGCTCTGCAGCCGGCAACTTATAGGCAACTTATAGGCAACTTATAGGCAAGTTTTAGGCAAGTTATATGCAAATTTAAGAAGCTATTTACATTGAGGCAAATTTAGAAGTTCCCGTGCACGAGGTACACCGCCTGCTGAAGCCATCGTCACCATCGTCGCCAGAGCTGCCCAACATCCCAGCCCTCTAAGATAAGTTCCTTCGTCTTATCTTTAGCGTGTGTAAGATTTGAAGTTGGCGTGTTATATTACACTTGGTATCCTACTCGTTTGGTTTTTTTAAGTATTCAATTTATGCAAGTTTTGGATAAACCAATAAATATTTAATATCTTCAATTTTTGTATTGATTATTCAATATTTATTAAATTGGATACACGTATTCGGGAATAAGTAGCTTCATTTTGTAATATTTTCTTAAGTCACTTAACGTTAATTTCTACGAGGTGTTTCCAGTTTTCCACCTTTTGTTTCTGTTTTTTTATTGCATTCGTTTGATTAAAAAGCTGGTGGCGTCCAATTTAATATTAATTGTACACCCCATCCCAGTGATAGCGAATAAAATAGTTTAATTGGTGCCGAATTCCACTCCCTGAGGTGGAGTGCTCTAGCCTGGGACAATTACGTTACAAATTGGCGCCCAATTAAATGGTTTTTAGCTATTTGCTGAGTTGGTGTGTTTAATCAATATTAGAGTTTGTTGATTTCTTTTTAAATAAGTTTCTCAGGTAACTTATTTTTGATTACTCCCCGTATCTTTTGGTATTCTTTATTCTATTTCATTTTTAGGTACTTTTGCCTCTTGTTAATTATAGTTAACTTTTTTTTGGGTTCACCGATTTTTACTCTTTTGCTTCAATTGAAGTGTTAAAATATTGATTGTTGTTTTTTTACGATCACGTTAATTATTTCAGTAGAGGAGAAATTTTAACAGGTTTATTAATTATTTGGTTCATAATTTTTAGTACATGTTATTGCTATTTTTACATTTTGTGCATACTATTATGTTTTGAAAATCACTTTAGGTAGTTGGTTGTTTGATTACTTTTTTTAATTTTTCAATAGTTTGAATATTTTTCAAACTTGAAATTTTTTTGTATCTCTTCAAACTTTTATATATTTTGGAAGTATTTTCTGACTTGACAAACTTTGAAATTTTATAAGACTATAGGTTAATAATTTATTTTTTTTCTATATTACTCAATTTTGTACAAATATTTGCAAATCTGCCTTTTCTTAACGTTTTTTAAATAATTTTTGATACTCTTAACTTTGACTTAGTAATTTTAAAGCATTTTCTTAATATTTTCAATAAATTTGATAATTTTTTCAAATTTTCTTATTGTTAGCTATCAAGTTTTTCATTTTAATTGGTTTTTTTTAAATAAAATCAATATGCAGGCAAATCATTTGAAAGTACATGAACTTTCTTATGAAATTAAAATTAGATGTGTTACTTTACCCGATACAATTGACGAAAAACGCAAAGTTCTTACTGGTTTATTAGCTCGTGAGAAAGCAAACCGTAGTTTTTCATTACCGGTAAACAATTACACATTTCAGGAAGATCATTTTGAAATTCGTAGTTCTATTCAGGATTTGACTGATGTCATTAACAATTACAGTGGTAATAAACGCGAACCCGTGTTTCAAAGAATAAATTCACGATTAATTCATTTGACCAATAGGATAAATAGAATGAATGTTGATTCCGATGATGAGGAACAAATAAAAATGTCTCTAGATAGAGAAGTACTTATACTTGAATCTGATTTAGACACAAAGACAACTCCAATTATTTCTGTAGATAGTATAGAGTCACACAGTAATCACGTACCCCTTGCATCTTCTTCATCTTTATCTTCTCCCACAGTACCGCATTCTCGACACGATCCAGTGTATAAATGGAATGTTTCTTTCTCTGGAAAAAATGAATCACTTCATCTTTTTTTAGAAAAAGTCGAATTACTTAGAGTATCACGAGGTATTTCGGATAATGAGTTATTTCTACAGTCTTGTGAGTTATTCCGAGGCAGCGCTTTTACCTGGTATCTCAATAATCGTGGCAAATTTAGTTCTTGGTCAGATATTGTTGCAAAACTGAAAGCAGATTTTCTTCCGTATAGTTATGAAACAGATTTAGAGTTAGAAATTTTAAATCGAACCATGGGTGCAAATGAGCCCGTTACAGTTTATATTTCTTCTATGGTAGGTCTTTTTAACCGTCTAACGAATGTTGTGGATGAGCAGTCCCGCGTTGCAAAGATTCGTAGGAACCTTTTACCTTTTTTTGTTTCTGCATTGGCATTGCATACTCCTAATACTGTTGATGAACTAACTGAGCTTTGTAAAAGAATTGAAGAATCTAGAGTTTGGTCTGATCGTTATCGACCACCATCTTCCAATAATTCTCGTTTACTAGAACCTGATCTAGCTTGTCTTTATGTTTCACATACATCTTCGTCGAACCGAAAATCTTCTGTTAATGTTTCTGCTTTAACTTCTTCCGTGTGTTGGAATTGTGGCAGATCTGGTCATAGTTTTAGTAAGTGTCGTTCTCCTAAGTCAATCTTTTGTTATGGTTGTGGTGCTAAAAACACTACAAAGCCTAATTGTCGTTCTTGTATTCCAAAAAACGAGGTTCGGACTGGTCCTGTAAATCTGACAACAGATTCCAGTCATGTGCAAATTACTTCAGAAGTAAAGTCAGAAAATCAAAAACACAAACCATCAACAAGTCGAAATTAATTTCATGTTTTTCACCTACTGCTACCGAATGGCAAGCTTATCTTAGTTTTGTCAAGGATTTTTTATCTTCTGTTACTTCTTACCGTTCTGAAAATCTTGGCAAACAATTATGTTCTCGTACCGTTTCACTTGTCAATTCTGTACAGGATGTTGAAATATCTAAGGAAGCACAAGATGATTCTAATGTTAATTTACCTGTTTTATCTGTCTTACATGGTTTACCGACGCCTGCGGTAAATATTTTGTGTGAAAATAATGTCAATTCTATTTCTACCGATGTTTGTCCTTTGTTTGTAAAGAAACCTAATGATAATCGTCCTTATATGATTGTCAAAATTTTAGATACTGAAGTTTTAGCTATGGTGGATACTGGAAGCAATTCTAGTGTTATTGGAAACCAAGGGTTTTCACTTATTAACTCTCTTCATGTACCTATCGAATACGATGCTTCAATAAGTATCACTACTGCTGATGGCGTTCCACAGCAATTTATGGGTTTTATCACTGTTCCCGTTACCGTGAATAATGTCACTAAAACAATTAAAATTTTAATTATACCTTCTATTAATCATTCTCTTATTTTGGGTATGGATTTTTTGAGTCTATGTAAGATAGACATTAATTGTCATAATTTGTCGTATTCTCTTTTGTCCTCTACTTGTGTCATTAACACAATTCAATCCGTTTCTAGTCTCACCTCTTTTGAAAAAGATGAACTAGACAAGGTAATTAATTTATTTGCTTCACTTGCTCCTTCAGACCGAATTGGTCGAACTAATTTAATAGAGCACAATATCGATACTGGTAATGCAAAGCCAATTGTGCAGCGTCAATATCCCTTGTCTCCGGCTATGCAAAAACTTCTTGTGAAAGAAGTGGAAGAAATGCTAAATCTCAAAGTTATTCAACCTTCGAACTCCCCTTGGTGTTCACCTCTCTGGATTGTCCCTAAGAAGTCCGGAGAATGTCGTGTATGTTTTGATGGTCGGAAATTGAATAAGGTTACTGTTTCAGATTCATATCCTATGGCGCAAGTTGATATTATTCTTAGTAAACTCCGAGACGCAAAATTTCTGACGTCTATTGATTTAAAAAAGGCTTTTCTACAAATACCTTTGTCTGAATCTTCTCGCCCGAAAACAGCTTTCGCTGTATACGGTGTAGGACTTTTTGAATTCGTTACTACTCCTTATGGTCTAATCAATGCTCCCAAAACTATGGCTCGTCTAATGGACATGGTAATAGATCCTTCCCTTCGACCGTATTGTTTTTGTTATTTAGATGACATTATCATCGCTACCCCTTCTTTTGAGTTACATATGGAAACTCTAAACAAATTGTATCTTAGGTTGAAAACAGCCAATCTTACTGTCAATCTTAAAAAATGTGAATTTTGTCGTGATTCCCTTAAATTTTTAGGTTTTGTTGTTGATAAAAATGGTTTACGTACAGATGACGAGAAAGTCTCTGCTATTTTGAATTATTCCGCCCCAAAAAATACTACAGAGATAAAACGTCTCATAGGTCTTATTGGTTGGTATCGTCGTTTTATTAAAGATTTCTCTACCATTTGTTCCCCAATCACTGATCTTCTTCATGGCAGGAAAAAAGGTCAATCCATTTCTTGGACTGCCGAAGCCGAAAATGCCTTTATTGAAGTTAAAAAACGTCTCACTTCTAGTCCTATTCTTGCAAGCCCCGACTTTTCTAAACCTTTTATTATTCAAACTGATGCTAGTGAAACTGGTCTTGGAGCAATCCTTTATCAAGATTGTGATGGTATCGAACATCCAATTGCTTATGCAAGTCGTACTTTAAATAAAACTGAAAGAAAATATAGCACAACAGAAAAAGAACTTTTAGGAGTTATTTTTGGTGTTGAAAAGTTCCGAGGTTATGTTGAAGGTACCCATTTTACTCTTGAGACAGATCACTCATCGTTGCAATATCTATCGAAACTTTCGAATCCCTCAGGTCGCTTAGCTCGTCTTTCTCTTAGGCTTTCTCAGTTTGATTTTGAAATTAAGTACAGAAAAGGAATCACTATGGTGGTAAGTGATGCTTTATCGCGTTCTTTCTCAGAAATTTCTATTATCGACGTAAATACTTTCAAGCCAGATACTTGGTACACTTCTATGATTCAGAAGGTCACCAATAATCCTGATTTATATCCTACATTTAAGGTTGACAATAATGTTTTATACAAACATGTTTTTTCGTCAAATCCAATTTCTAGTAATTTATCTAATTGGAAAATTGTTGTTCCTACCCCTAATAGAATTGACTTATTGAAATTATTTCATGATAATGATTTGAGTGCCCATTTAGGCATATCTAAAACTATTTCTCGTATTTCCGAACTTTACTATTGGCCGAAACTTAGAAGTTCTGTATCTCGCTACATTAATAAATGTTCAGTTTGTGGTTCTTGTAAAACACAAAACTTACCTACAGCTGGTGTTATGGGTCAGTATAAAGATATAAATTTTCCATGGCAATGGATTTCTGCTGATTTGATAGGTCCTTATCCTAAATCAAAATCTGGTAACAGATTTGTCTTAGTAATTACCGATTGGTTCACAAAATTTTGTCTTGTTCATCCAATGCAACACGCAACTGCTAAGGGCATTGTGAAATTTATAGAAAACCAAGTTTTTCTTGTTTTTGGTGTTCCACAAATTTTTTCTGTTGACAATGGTACTGTTTTTACGTCCTTTCTTTTTAAGAATTTAATGTCGCAATATAAGGTGCAAAAAATATTTTATAACGCTCGTTATCATCCCCAAGCAAATCACACAGAACGAACTAACAAAACAATTGTTACAGCTTTAAGATGTTATATTCATGAGAATTCGTCTCATAATAACTGGGATAATTCGCTACACAGAGTTGCACAAGCAATCAGAACCGCGAAACATGACGTTACGGGTTACTCCCCAGCTTTTCTAAATTTTGCTCGAAACGTTCCGTTAAGTGGAGATTTTTATGGTGTAATTTCCGAAAACGCGAATAACATAATTAACACTGGAGATAAATTGCAATTGGTTAACGATGTTCAAACCCTGCCTAAACTTTTTGTAGATATTCGGAAAAAGTTAAAAAACGCATACGAAAAAAATGCAAAACATTACAATTTGAGAAAGAGAGATTTGCAATTTCATGTTGGTGACAGGTTATGGAAAAAGAATTATGTTCTTTCGTCCAAATCTAATAATTTTGCAGCTAAATTTGCTCCTAAATATATACCTTGTGTTGTCAACAAAGTTATTTCTAAATTAGTTTACAATTTAAAAGATCTATCTGGTAATGATTTAGGTAACTGGCATGTTACAGATTTAAAGAACCAATTTATTGATGTAGATGAAAATCTTCCTGATGATGAACCTTCTGTCCAACTTTCTGATAATTTAGATTTGTCTAATAATGATTATAATTTGCGAGTCAGATCTAATAGTGATTCTGATTAATTTAGAGTACTTATTAAGTAATTATATTAACGTGACTATTTTTATTTTTCTTTTGTTTCAAGATTAAAAACATTTTGTATCTATCATTTATCTGGAACTAAGGTCCTCGTATATGTCATAGAACCTCCATACGATATTTTTGTGGTAAACAGTAATACCGTTACCTCCTATATGCTCTTTTGTTATCTCTTGATTTTGTATCGTAAGTACATATTTATTAGTATCTTTTAGACGTTGTCCATAATACAATTCTTGTGTTATGTTTGTGTTTTATCGTATCTTTTTGTTTTTGGGTTTTTGAAATGCCAAAAACGCTGTTCTTTCGAGAACAATCTTCCGTGAATGTTTCAAATTTTCTGGAATTTTCTTGCTTCATGCACATTTATAATCCAGTATATATTTTGGAACAACTATTACGCTCAAACATTTTCTGAAATCCTTGCTTTGGCAAATTTTGGATTCAGTTTATTTTGTAGCGGTCCCTTATCGTGTGTATATTGAGATATTATGTTTTTTGCTTGGTAGCGCTTTTGTTCTCAATATACGCTTTATTTTGCTTTCCTTATGTTTTGATACGAGAACACATTGTCGTTTTGTACGAAAATTAACGAATTATTTAGTTTTAACTGTGTACTGACTGATACATACTATAGTATTTTATTCTGGCATATTTGTTTACCTCAGTTGATGATAAAACTTTTTTCGAGTTACCTATCTATTTGTGGTTTACAACTCCACATCTGATAATTTAGTTGCTTTTCGCAGCACGTTTAGATTCAGATTGATTAAAAATATATAATTTAATAATTTCTTCTAGTTTTTGTTGTTATGTGTGCTATCGCTAATTTGTTAGCATTTGGTTCCGTCTTGGTGGGTTTCTTCCTTCCAGACTTTCCGATTGGAGGAAAGGGGGGGAAAGGCCATGCCTTGTTTAGTTTTATCTTCATTATTATGTTCTCTATAGTATTATACATGCACACATATTTTTTTCTTGGTCACGTTAAATAATTATCTTATTCTAGTTTTACCGTGTTTATTTTCATACAATATCTTGCAATAGTATTCCCATGACGGAATTTTTGGAGGTTTTCGCTTTCCTGTTAAAAAATGCTTACCGTGAATTTTGTTTTTTTGTTAAGGCCTATATCTTTGACGGGCGTGTTGTTAGTCTTGTGACAACCTTAATTGGAAGACAAACTTTCAGAGGTGTGTCATGGTGGGTCATGATTCCATAGATGTGTTGTACCTACGGGACGCCGTCGTCCGAAAGGATGGATTTATGACTTGTCATATCATCGCACTGGAGGGATGTGTCACATGGGCACTGCAACACGGTGTCATAGATTTAGAGATCCAGTCAATTTTTATCTCTTGGATTTTTTCCATTTTAGTTGTGGCGTTTCTAAATAACGCTGGGTTCGTTAATAACCCGAGCTTGCTCAAAAATTTATTAGGTATGTTTTTTTTTAAACCCTTTCGTTTCTCCCTCAGCAAGGACTTGGTTGTCATAGGACCCATGCCTGCACTTCGGTAGTTGTTAATGGATGTGGAAATTGATTGTGGGAAAAGATAACCACGACGCGATTAACATCATCTGCGAGGCTTTTCCAACACAATTGATAGCCAGTCAATTCATAACTCCGGAATGACACTTCACTTATTTTTACTTTTCTTATTACCGTTTATTATTGGTTTATTTTATTATTTTTTTTTTTATTTATCAGTTTAAGGTACTAGAGATCATACTTACCCCTTATCACAACAAGTGATTTTTTTTTTCTGCTTCGTTGAGAAATTAGGATTTCTCTATTTATCGTTAAGATGTTAAGCATCTTGAGTTTTTTTTATTGCGCTTATACTGATTTTTGTATTGATATATTTAAAATTTTATGTTATAATAGAGGCTAACCATCTAAATACCGTTTTATAGCTGCAGTAAAATATTGTGATCTCTGTACAATTTTTTTTTGAACCATTTATTTTATTATAATTTTTTCTTCCGTTAATAGGAACATTTCCCTATTAATTTTTTGGGTTCAAAATATTCACGTTTGTTTTTCAATATATTTTGATTTTCGTTTACTTTTCTCTAAGCTTTTGAAATAAAAAAGAGAGTAAGTCAAGAATTTAGAATAATTTCTCTACAGTGAGATAGTATATTCATACATCGTCACAATTTTTGCTGTGTCTGTGTGAGGATTATTTCGAATGTTCTGCTTGCGCGATGACCAATGGTCATCACCTCTACCAAATTTCGCCACTTCTCTTCTCTTTTTATTCAATAGTTTATGTTTTTCAATTTATTCATTCTCTTGAGTCATATGTAAGCACTACGTTTCCTTTGGATGTTCACCACAGTTTTTTTGTTTTTGCTTCCCATTCTTCGTAGACTGTTGTTTACAAAAAAAAAAGTAATTCTGTGAATTATTTTTTTTTTCTCCCGAGGAGAGGGGATGTAACATGCTGTTTAGCCTGTTACGTTTTTTCGTTTTAAAAACAATTTTATTTAGTTAATTTTTGTGGCTCATTAGTCACTTCCTCCCAAATTTCTACTAAATTTCTAAACATGCCGTTTCCTTGTCGCATTAGTCACTCCAAAATAAAACATTAATTTTTATCAAATTCCCCTTCTATTTTTGTCTTTAGATATTCGAAATTTCAAGTTTCGATTCGAACTGATTCTTTTTCCTCTAACTGCCACTGAGGCAACATTCAAATATATATTTTTAAACTTATTGTTGGTGAACAAATTTTTATCGTCTGGTTGCTCTGCAGCCGGCAACTTATAGGCAACTTATAGGCAACTTATAGGCAACTTATAGGCAAGTTTTAGGCAAGTTATATGCAAATTTAAGAAGCTATTTACATTGAGGCAAATTTAGAAGTTCCCGTGCACGAGGTACACCGCCTGCTGAAGCCATCGTCACCATCGTCGCCAGAGCTGCCCAACATCCCAGCCCTCTAAGATAAGTTCCTTCGTCTTATCTTTAGCGTGTGTAAGATTTGAAGTTGGCGTGTTATATTACACTTGGTATCCTACTCGTTTGGTTTTTTTAAGTATTCAATTTATGCAAGTTTTGGATAAACCAATAAATATTTAATATCTTCAATTTTTGTATTGATTATTCAATATTTATTAAATTGGATACACGTATTCGGGAATAAGTAGCTTCATTTTGTAATATTTTCTTAAGTCACTTAACGTTAATTTCTACGAGGTGTTTCCAGTTTTCCACCTTTTGTTTCTGTTTTTTTATTGCATTCGTTTGATTAAAAAGCTGGTGGCGTCCAATTTAATATTAATTGTACACCCCATCCCAGTGATAGCGAATAAAATAGTTTAATTGGTGCCGAATTCCACTCCCTGAGGTGGAGTGCTCTAGCCTGGGAATTTTACGTTACAATATCAATTCAATTTAGTTTTCATATATTCTTCAGTATTAAACCTTTAGTATCATTTAAAACAAAAAAAAAGCAATGTGCTACAGCTTATCCTACACATTCTAACCAAAAATCACGGAAGCTACCTGAATAAATTAGATTTGATGAGGTGGCTCATTGGCCTGATTCACTGCATTCTTTACCTTCCGTCGGGCGCAACCTACCTGACATGCACAGCGCGTCTATTTTGTTTCCCCACTAAGCCAGTCTGTGACGTTTTCGCATGTACCTCCCAGTAGCTTCCTCTTTTAAGATGCTCTACGCAACCTTCCTGGCTAAGTATTCTTTCGACCTTCATTGTGAGAGATATTGAAGTTTTGATCTGATAAGCTCATTGCGCCCGAATTCGTAACCTTTTACGAAGGTATGTATTCTCGCAGTTTTTTCGAGAAATCGTCCCCCCTCCCAAGATAAAGAAACAGTTAACCTTCTTTCCCTACCCCCTAAAAGAAGATGCTCAGATTGCACCAGCGAAACCGGTTTCAGAGGGCTGACAAACCATGTATGCAAAAAATGCAACACTGCTCTATTTGTTTATCCCATACAAATATGGTCATACATTTCCACAAATTGTTTCCTATTGTTTTTATATCAAATACATATTTTTTGCGAACATTTCAATTTTTGTTACGGTTTACACTCCTAATGAACATATTATTAACTTGTTAGTTGCAAAAATTTACTCAATTACTTTTTTTTAATGTGTGCCTGTCAATCACATTGCGCCCGAACACTACAGTCACCATATTGCGCCCGACAGAAGGTTTGGTTTTTTGAATCTAGATTACATCAGCCAGAACCTTTTTCTATTGCCAATCAGCTTGGAAACTGGAAATTTCATTTAATTGACCACAGCTTTGACACTTTTGCTTTTCTTTGCTCATGGCAATAAACCGTTTGGTCTGTCTTTGTCTTGGTGAGATTTCTCACCATTCTAGAGATAATTGTGCCACAGTTTCTAGTGGTCATGTGAATTGCCGACGTCTCAGGACAGCTCCGGTCCAATGGATGGCACTGATGAGCTTTATCTGTACATTAGGGTAAACTAAGTTGAAAGTGAACTAGTTTTCCCTCAAGTCTCTGGAGAAGATAATTTGATTACCCAAACGCACATGAGATGATACAGTTTTGGTAATGATGTAGTGTTTGTCTACACTGTATTCAGTATATCAAAATGTACGTAGAAAATAATGTTTTATGAAATAATATAGTACTTCTAACGATTCATTTTTCCCTTTTCCAATAATCAATTGCCGAATTTGAATACCTTCTTTTCAATATACGCATGGTTCAATGGTGCCCAAAACAGACCTTTCCAGAACTGCTGAATAGCTCGGAAAGTATTATGTAAGTAATTCGCTGGATATGAAAACGATAAATGAAATAATATGTTTTCAGGTGATAAATGGGATTTAAAAAATAAGAAAAATATGTTGCGAGCTTTATCACAAAATCTTTTCATTTCCATGAACTGATAATATTTTCCCAGGTCGAATATCCAGTTATGATTTATGACTCTACGAATAACAAACCTTTTAAAATTAAATCGCAAACACCTCATAAACTTTCATTTGTAGGTTAAAAACGTGATAACGGTAATCTAAATCAAAATTTGGAACGTCGTCCAGGGTCTTTTCAATAATCAAAATTCCATTTTATCCTCTGTAATTGAACGAGACTGACATGGAAGAGCGGCGTGTATTTTATTCGAGGTTTAGATGGCTGCGCGACACGGAGGATTAGAGAATCTACCAGAATTGACAATTCGTAGTTGTGGTTTCGGGTGATAATATTATGTCAAGGCGTGGGTTGATATGGATACAGGGTTACTGGGGATGAGCATAATCATCGATCCTTTGAAAATTTTTCCAAGATTGTAGTTACAAATGTCTGCGATAAAAATAAAATAAAATTTGCTTCATTTTGGAAATTGGGTTAGTTACATAATACAGTGGGTTCTGTATTAACGACGGAAAAATACGAAGAACATTAATTGTGGACTGTAGTGAAATTGATTCTTTATTCCCAACGTAATAGTTTTGACAATGAAATATACCAATTCAGTATAACATAAAGCTTAAAACAACATTTTCTAAGTAAAAAACTGTAACATAAAATTGAAATGCTTTTCTGACGTTTTTTAATAATACTAATTTTTTTTTCTGTCAGCTGAGCACAGAATAAATTTGGAATAGTTGTGACACTTGCACGTAAGTAGTTTCTGAACATACCACTGATCTTAAAGCAATCAGCTTTAAAACAAAATTAAACATTTATGTTCTTGAACTGGTTACAATTCAGTACTTTCCAGCTTAGTCACTATCGGGTAGAGGGAAAATTTTCATAAAATCACGTCTGATAATTCCATTGGCGGTGTAAATATCACATACACGCGAGATATTGTCTTTACCCGGGTACAACTTCGTGATGCGCCCGAGTCTCCAATTTAACGGAGGTACCCTATCGTCCTTAATGATAACTAATTTACCAATTCCCAACTCTCCGTCACTTGTCTGAAACTTAGTACGCTGCTGCAGATTAGAGATGTACTCTTTATACCATCTCGACCAGAAATGTTGGCGTAGCTGCTCCAAGCGCTGATATCTTGACAACCTATTTTCTTGGAGATGACTCAGATCAGGTTCCAATGTTGCTGTTATAGGTCTTCCAATGATGAAGTGAGAAGAAGTCAAGGGAAATGGATCTAGTGGATCCGTGGATAGTGGAGAAAGTGGGCGAGAGTTAAGGATTCCTTCTATTTAACAAAGTAGCGTATTAAACTCTTCATATGTACAAAGTGAATTCCCCAAAGCCCGTTTTAAATGATGTTTTACGGCCTTGACCCCAGCCTCACAAAGACCCCTAAAATGAGGTGCATACGCGGGACCAAAATGCCAGCTAATACTTTGATCATTCACAAATTCACCAATTGAGCTTTCCTGTTTATTAAAAAAAGTCTAGAGTTCTTTGAGTTCGTGGTTAGCCCCCACAAAATTAGAGCCATTGTCCGAATATAAATGTGACGGTATTCCCCGCCTGCTTATGAAGCGTTTCAAAGCTAAAATAAAAGTTCCGGTTGAGAGGTCCGAAACAAGTTCTAAATGAATAGCCTTACAGGAGAAACACACGAAAAGAGACACGAAACTTTTCACGAGTTTAGCACCGCGACCTTTTTTATTTAGGATCATAAAAGGCCCGGCATAATCAATACCGGTTACCTGAAATGGGAAACCTGATAGAAATCTATCCTCAGGCAGATCACCCATAATGGGTTGAATTAATTTAGTTTTAAATCTGTAACACTTCATGCAGTGGTGAACAACATATTTCGATAGGTTTCTACCAGCCATAACCCAATACTTTTGCATCACACTGAATAGGGTCTGTTGGGGACCCGCATGAAGTAACATTTATTGCTCATTCTCAATAATAAGTTCACTCAAATAATGTTACCCAGATAAAAACATTGGATGTAAGTAAATCAAAACTGGTAAGTATATCGTCGACGTAACAATCGGATTATTTCCGCAATATTTGGCCTTTCAATTTTACATTCTTGCGCTAACTCTTTAAGACAACAAGTTGCTAGAAACGTTCCAAATGTGACTGTCAGTAACTCATAAACAGACAACTCCTCGGTGGGGACAATATATGATTAAACTAACTTAGTGAAAAGAAAAACTACTTAATGAGGGAATGTGTTGAAATATTATCATTTTCCGGTTTCTACTTAAAGTTTAATAGTTGTTAATAATAGAGAACTAAGGTACTTGTCAGATATAATTTTTAATAGTTGTAATTTTCTGTAAACATAAAAGTCTTTCCATAGAGTAATTCTGTGTTTTTTGGTGTACTTTAACAATATTTACATGAGTTAGATAACAGTTATTACTATTTTTATATTATATATTATGGTAGAATAGCTTTCAGAAACTGTAAGACTTTCTTGATCTGGGTGGGGCAGTGGAGCATTTCCTTGAGGCTATGCCTTAGGTTAAATCGTTGATATGTAGCGGAAAATTGTTTGCAGTCAGTATGTGCCTAACGGTCATATTATTACACCTATGCAAAACGGGATGATTTCCTGATGAAGTCAGATATCCGTGTATGAATTTGGAGTGGACTCTTCTCATTATAGTAGCCTCTCTTCTGGTTAAAAAGTTAAGGGAGAAAGAAGAAGTAGAAGAATGGGTATCATAAAGTGCTGTCATGCTATTGCGCCATTGATATCGCCAATAGTTTTTGGATTGGGACTTTTTTAATCAGTCTTTAGCAGCTTTTCGTTCAGCACAATTGTCATTTTTTAGAACAAATATTTTTGTAGGTGATGCTCTATAAAATAATACCGTTTCGATAGAATTGTTAACATATTCTGAAGAATGGTCTTTCAAGATTGTATTTTATTTGATTTTCCTGTTTTAAACCTCTTGTGAATTGATGTGTGCAGACTCACCAAAAACAGACTTAAACTTGATATTGTGCAAAATGTTCTCAACCATCGACTTGAAACTGTTACACTCCAATTCTATAGCAACTTCTCGTGCCTTTTCTTTAATTAATGATTCAGAAGTAGGATTTTCTTCATTTCGTACGTTGGAAACCCTACAATTTACAGATAATTTCCAAAGAAATGATATATTTTGGTAACTAATTTGTATATCCGCATCCGGTATATAGACGGTCCGCTATTGAGAGAGTCGTTTATACACAAATAGTCATTGCAACATGTGTTTTTGTCAGTTACATAGAGCTGTCTGCTATATAAAGGTGTACAAAAATAGAGGTTCAACTGTATTAAACTTAATACGACATGTAATGTAATAAACAGAACAAGCAAGTGACTTTATTAAAAATTAGACATTTAAACTTGAAAGTTAATTAACTTCAAAGAAAATGTTGAATGTAACAGAAAGTCGGTGTCTCCGTTTTTCCTTAAAACGTCCAAACTTTTTTCAAAGTTCTGATTTAAAAGGAATGTGTTTGATTACAGTTATTTCATTAAAGAAATTTAAAAGGTTTTAAGTTTAATATGAATGAATCAGTGAGAAAAAACAGAACAGAGAACACTTTTTGTAGGAAGAAGAAGGCCAAATATAATAATAATAATAATAATAATAATAATAATAATAATAACGCCAACAATAAACCAAATGAAAACAAGGAAGGAACAGGTCATACTGACAAGACTACGGATCGGTCACACACATCTGACTTCTTCCCACTACCTATTAGGGACACGCCCTTCACAATGCGAGTTATGCCATACTCCCGTCACTGTGAAACATATTATTACTGACTGCTCGAAATATGAAAACCAAAGAAGAAACAAACATCTACCAACTGATTTTAAGAGATGCTTAACAGAACATACACACCAGGAAAATATATTAAACTTTCTGAAGACAATAGGATTATACCATAAGCTGTAGAAAAAAAGGAGATAAGACCCGAAATTATTATAAGGCTAATGACCTAGAAGTCGAAGCCAAAAGAGAAGAAAAAAAAATAAAAAAAAAATAATAATAATAGTAATAAGAATAATAGTAATAATAATAATAATAATAATAATAATAATAATAATAATAATAATAATAATAATAATAATAATAATAATATATAGTACTATCGAAACTGGATTATGGTGCAATAGTGTATGCATCAGCGAGAATATCTTATCTGAAATTATTGGAACCAATACAAGCCTCCGGACTGAGACTGGCGCTTGGCGCCTTCAGAACGAGCCCTTACTTGTCATTATGCTGTGAAGCAGGTGTCCCACCTCTAGATTTTAGAAGAAAACAATTGATAGCTAACTACGCTATAAAGCTTTGGGCCATACTTGATCACCCGAATCATCATCACATAACTTCAGAAGAAAATCATGAAATATATGAAAACCGATCGACCATCACAAGACCCGCCACAATAAGAATTGGAGAACTGATGTCTGAATTGGGAGAGGAACCTCCAGAAACGTACAATCTGGGAGTATATGAAGTTGCACCATGGGAAATGAAACCTCCTATTATACACTTCGACTGTCTGAAATATAAAAAAGATGAGGCCCCCAGACAACTCATTTACGGAGAAATACGTTCCATCTTGGACAGATATCCTAATGCAATTAGAATTTATACAGATGGGTCGAAAACTAATAGGGGTGTCGGCAGTGCCATCTGTATTGATGAAGAAACTCATAACTGGACACTGAACCCTTCCTCCAGTATCTACACCGCTGAGATGTACGCTATTTGGCAATCTCTGAAATATGTAGACACAAATCAACTAGATTTAACAGTGATATGCTCCGACTCACTCAGTTCACTACAATCAATTTCGAACACATTCAATCCAGACCCTCTCGTTGGAAATATTTTATCTACACTCCATTGGTTATCATGTAACAATCAAACAGTGATTTTCATTTGGATACCAAGTCATGTAGGAATAATCGGAAACGAGAGAGCAGATGAAGCTGCAAGAGAGGCTGCAAACTCAGATCATGCTGACAATATACCAATACGACAAGACGACGTCAAAGTACACATAAAACACAAGATACTCACCCTCTGGCAAGAAAGGTGGTCTGATCAGAATACACATTTGAGGAGGATCAAACACACAACGATACCGGAACAACTTACCAGAACCCTGAAAAGAAGAGACCAAGTAGTCATAACAAGATTAAGGATTGGGCATACTCACCTGACATCGTCATATCTATTACTTGGTCAACATCAACCTTCATGTGATCACTGTAGAGCCCCATTGACAGTGGAACACTTACTCATGGAATGTCCAGTGCATGAGAGAGATCGTCAATCAGAACAAATCCCAAATAGTCTTCATGTATGCCTCAACAACCTATCCCATATTGACCGAATTTTAAAATACCTAAAAAAAATCAATTACTATTCAAAAATATGATATGATAAAGATATATACTTACCTGCGGCTAATAACCAAGCAGTTGATGCCGCAAAGAAAAAAAAAAAAAAAAAAAAAAAAAAAAAAAAATAATAATAATAATAATAATAATAATAATAATAATAATAATAATAATAATAATAATAATAATAATAATAATAATAATAATAATAATAATAATAATAATTTGATGCCGCAAAGAAAAAAAAATAATAATAATACAGTTGTCTACAGATGAAGCTTAAACTACCCCCGAAGGGGGGTATGTTGGTTTCGGAGTGGACTTTTCCTATTCCGAAATCAATATGCTAAGGGTCTGACGAACCCACGGGACCCCAGTCCAGCTGTCCGCTGTCCTCCCATTTCTCCTTGTCCTTCCAGATCCCCAGGGATCTAGAGGAGTAAACCTCGATAAAAAATCCGGAATCCCAAGGTGTAAACAATCGTGCTGACGGGATAAATGGCTCACCTGTTAGTGTAGCCTCTAACGATGTCTTGTGGGTATCAGGCAGCCCCCACATGTATTTGAGCCTTACTGCAGTAAGGGAGCACTGCTGCAGCGGACATACATATTTCTGCCCAGCTCGTGGGATTTGCATGGCAAGTTCGAAAAAATTCAAAAACATAGCAACAGATGGAGGAGCTGCTTCTGCTGCTAAAATTATACAGCCCAACCCAAACAACACGAACCAAGAGACGGCTACCCAACCCCGGTTCTTGGTCGTGAAAAGGAGTGAAGGAGATTTCACTAATGTGAATCCCTTCTTAATAAATAAAGCAATATATTCAATTGCAGGACAAGTGAAAAATTTAAAAAAAACCAAGGAAGGATTACTAATAGAAACATCAACATTAGCTCAATCAAAAAAATTGAGAGAGATGAAAACATTATTGGATTTTGAAGTAACCATCATCCCACACCCTCGTCTAAACCATGCTAAAGGTGTCATAACATGTAGAGACTTAATGAACTGCAGTGAAGATGAAATTCTGAATGAACTTAAAGACCAAGGTATAACTCAAGTGAAACGTATCAAAGTAAAGAGAAACGGTGAGCTCGTGGAAACACCTAGCCATATTCTGACATTCAATTCACCCAAACTACCGGAAAAAATTATAGCCGCCTTTTACGTTCTTAAAGTACGTGCATACATCCCCTCACCTTTACGTTGTTTCAAATGCCAAAGATTCGGCCACACCTCCATAAGTTGTAACAAAGAACAAATATGTGTATGCGGAAAACCATTACATAGTGGCAATGCTTGTGAGATACCGATAAAATGTGTAAATTGCGATGGACCCCATCCTGCCAGATCCACTGATTGTCCGATATACAAGCAGGAGAAAGCTGTCCAGGAAATAAAAGTGAAGGAAAACATTTCGTACATAGAAGCTAAAAGAAAAATAAAAATTAATACCCCCAAACCAAATACAACCTATGCACAAGCAGCACAGCAACAACCATCTTTAAATCGTGACAATATGCAAGAATTGATCTCAATGTTAATTAATGCAATGAAACAGCACTTCAATACGTTACCATCTACAAGCTCTTTCCAAAATCCTTATTTACAACAACCCTTCCAATTTTCAATTCCAAGCCAATCAGAGACACAGTCAGTAACATCCAAACGACATTTATCTGAAAGTTCGGACTTAGAATCAATAAGCACTGATTATACATCAAACCAACCAAAAAAAACCAAGAAAAAAGGTTGGCCGAAGGGAAAATCGAGAAAAAACCCAGTTGATATGGATGTCGTTAATACCACTGAAACGGTAAATGAATCCCAAGGAGAACCTATAGTGGTTCTTTCAACTACAATACAAAATAGGTAACCCACTTAGCTTGAACCAATGCATACACTCACCACGTTTTATCAATAATTTATTTATTTTAATTTTATATACTTACATATTCACTATTTACTTTATTTTATCTTTACCAATAATTGACATATTTTTATATACACCATTTATAAATGTTCTACCCACTCATAAAATTTTCCAATGGCTAACGCAATAACCACACAAAATTCAATATTACAATGGAACTGTAACGGCCTAGCAAACAACCTTAGTGAACTACAAATAATTAAAAATAAACATAAACTGTTTGCAATTGCTATCCAAGAAACTCACTTAAAACCCAACGAAACATTTCACTTAAGAGGATACCAGAGTTTCAGAAAAGACGTTGATGCACAGTACCGATCTCATGGAGGGGTTGCTATTTTCATAAAGGAGAATATCCCGGTAAAAACTATAAGGTTGACCAGTAACTTACAAGCAGTAGCACTACAGATCTCAATTCCAATTAAAATTACATTATGTAATATCTATTTACCTAATAGCGCTTGGCGACCTTCTGAGATCCAAGATTTGATTGATCAGCTGCCCCCTCCAGTACTGATTATGGGCGACTTCAATGCCCACTCTCCGGTATGGGGATCAGCATCCTTAGACACAAGAGGGCGTGCCATAGAATCCATAATAGATAATAACAATCTCCTAATTTTAAATACAGGTAAACCAACCCACTTTAATGCTAGATCTGGATCCACGTCAATGATCGACCTCAGTATATGCTCACCGCATCTGGCTCCTAAACTGCTTTGGAAAACCATAAACGACCTCCACTCTAGTGATCATTTTCCCATAACAATTGAACTGAATACTCAAGCGCAGACATTCCCTATAAAAGCAAAATGGCAGGAGAATAGAGCTAACTGCCAGTTGCACCACAAACTATGATGACGATTTTAAAAACATAAAATGCGTAGGTGAAAGAGCTAACTTGAATTTTACTACCAACAAGAACTTATCTTACAATACACCTTTTGTACTGGTTGAGTTAGAGTACGCACTGGAAAACACTACGAAATCAGCAGCTGGAAATGACGAAATCTCATACAGTATGTTAAAGCACCTACCAAAGAAGGAAAAAACAAAATTACTTGATCTCTATAATAAAATATGGAAATCGGGTTTTTTCCCCTCCAAATGGAAAGTAGCCATAATAATACCAATATTAAAACCTGAGAAACCCCATACAGATACCAACAGCTACCGACCCATTTCGTTGACCAGTTGTGTAGCAAAAGTTCTTGAGAAAATGATTAACCTACGCCTAACGTGGTGGTTAGATTCGCAATCCTTGTTGTCTCCTTTTCAAACAGGATGCCGTAAAAACCACTCAACAACGGATGCTTTGGTGTTCTTGGAAGATTACATACAAAATGGTTTTTTCAACAGAGAGCATATAGTAGCAGTAAGTTTCGACCTCGAAAAAGCCTATGATAGAACTTGGCGCCACTCTATCTTAAAACAGCTGTATACATGGGGGCTTAGAGGAAACTTACCTGTACTCTTGGAAAACTTCTTAAAAGACAGATATTTTTCTGTAAGAATAGGCACAAATGAATCCTCCAAAAGACTATTGGAAAATGGCATTCCACAAGGTTCGGTGCTCAGCGTTTCTCTTTTTGCAGTGGCAATTAATTTTCTACTTGACAAGATGAACACAAACATAGAAAGATTACTATATGTAGATGACCTAATTATTTTACAGAAACACAAGTCAATGGACATTATCAACGAACATATAAACAATGAAATTAACTCCATATGTGAAGTAGCAAAATCAAAAGGATTTCAATTCTCTCAAGAGAAAACCAAATGTGTGCATTTCTGCCGACTCCGTACGATACACTCAGATCCAACACTCTATCTTCACAATCACCAAATAGTTTCCCGGGACTGGATTAAGGTACTTGGGTTGATATTTGATAAAAAATTAAACTGGGAAGAACATGTCACTCGAACAGCAGAGAAGTGTAAAAAGGCACTAAATATCATTAGATGCATGGCTAACATTAACTGGGGATCTGATAGAGAAATTTTGCTGCAACTGTACCAATCTATGGTCCAAGGTCGTCTGGACTACGGTGCTATTGCCTATAACTCCTGCAGACCCACCAGGCTTAAAGAGTTTGACAAAATCCAAATGACAGCGCTAAGACTAGCCACCGGTGCCTTCAGAACAAGCCCCACAATGGCAGTGCAATGTGATGCAAGTGCAATGCCTCTAGATCTAAGAAGAATATATCAAACTATTATATACGTCAACAAAATCAGATCACACCCGTCACATTTGAATTACCACCTATTCCAGTCTAATAATGAATTTTCCAGTAGACCAACATCATCAAGACCTACTCGAGTCCGCAATGAAGAAATACGCAGAAAATATGCCATTGAACCACAGCCTAATGTGCTTGAAACTCCCGTGACAGTAACATCAATTCCACCCTGGGAAACAACCATACCGAAAATTAACACAACTTTAACCAAATGGAAAAAAGAGGAAACTCCAACATCTACATATAGAACACTTTTCAACCAAGAACTGGACCATTATCGCAACAGCATCATCATTTACTGCGATGGATCTAAAACTAATGACGGAGTAGGTGCCGCAATAGCCATTGACCAGACCACTTACAACTGGAGTCTGAGACCAGATTGCTCTGTATTTACTGCAGAACTATACGCAATTTGGCAAGCGTTATTATTCTTTATGCAATCTCAACATCAACAATGTTTGATATGTTCGGACTCGTTAAGTGCAATCAAGTCCATTGAAAAAAGATTCTCCAGTACTGGATATACAAAAAATATTCTTGAGTTAACCACACACTTAACCAACCAAGGGAAAACAATTAACTTAATATGGGTCCCTGGACACAGCCAAATTGATGGAAATGAATATGCAGATATGGCAGCAAAAGATGCCTCCTCCTTACCTATAGACATAGGTATCCCTGTCCCAGTCGACGATAGTAATACATACATAAAACAACAGATTGAAGCTATCTGGCAAAACCGATGGGCCTCATATAATGGCCAACTGTCAAGCATTAAGACATCTGTTGCAAAATGGAAGTACCCTCCATATTTGAATAGACGACAACAAGTAATTCTCTGTCGCCTAAGAATAGGTCACACAAGACTAACGCACTCCCACATGTTAATTGGCGGATTTAGACCAATATGTAATTTCTGTAGCAGCCAACTAACAGCCGAACATATATTTTCGTGTCCCAGACTGAACTTGATAAGAAATGCAATCGGTATTGATTCAAGAATAAACACATTGTTGATTTCGGAGACAAATATAAAGAAAGCAGAAACTTACCTCAAACACATCAAATTTTATAGCAGAATATGATTAAACATCTGAACATGGAGAATGTCACAGAATAAATTAAAATATAATTCAAAGTGAATAACTGACTTGAAGAACGATGGGATTAGTAATGCAGCTGATAATCAGAGAAATTAAAGCTGCTATAAAAAAAAAAAAAAAAAAAAAAAAAAAAAATAATAATAATAATAATAATAATTTGATGCCGCAAAGAAAAAAAAATAATAATAATACAGTTGTCTACAGATGAAGCTTAAACTACTCATTTTTGAGACTATTTTGTCAATATGTACTTCCCATGCAAGCGCTACTCATCCAAGTACTAAATAAGAATAAATACATTGATACATAGAAATCAGTTAGCCTAAATTGAATGAACAGTTTAGGAACATAATCTCCACATTTTTGCACAATTTCAACTGTACATCAAAATCACAAAAACAGTGTAGCTACAGAAGAATTCAACTACAGTTCACAAACAAAAATCATCGAAATCAAACAAGTGGTTCAAAAGATAACCACTTTTGAAAATATGCGTGAAGTTTTTGCCTGCTGAATTTTTTCGACGTTCTTTGTATTAAGGCGAGCCATTTTTCATACGAATAAATTTGTTTCCAACGTCGGTATCAAAATTTTCAAAGCAGTAAGATGATCTACTATTATCTTTTATAATAATAATATGCAAAATATTTGTGGAGTGAAATGTTATGTATTTGTTGATTATTATGTACTTGAAAACTTCAGAAGCGGGAATGAGGAAACGCGATGTTATCTAAAGCGGAAGTGGAAGAGGAATGCGCGTATTTCCTGTTTTTGAACAAAACATTTGTTATCGTAAATGGTCACAATGAATGCCCTTGAAATACGGAAGAGATAAGTCGGATCTTTGGAAAGTATGGAAATAATAAGTTTTTTAATTGGGATAAAAAATTTTGAGAGAGTAGCAGCATTTGTTTACTTCCAGTTTCTTATAATGTTCGTGGGTAATTAATTTCAAGTTTTCATTTTGTTAAGAAGCTGTTTAAGATGTCGGGACGTATAGGAACTATTTGTACTCTAAGAGGAGCTATTTGAATTTAAGTTGGCATTTCTGCTGCCTAGTGATTGGTCAGATTGCCACCAGTTTCACACAGCTCTTTTAATACCACTGACACTGACATTTGTAGGTTTTGTGTTTATTTATATAAAAATAGTCATTAGTTCAATCATTACTACCAAGTTTGTTGTTTATTTTTAACAAAGTAGTATATTATGGTATTTTTCGATAACAAAACTTCTGTTCACCTTCAATTTTGCTACATCAAAGCCTCAAATTCTTAAAACATTTTACATAAACTACTTATTATAACCTTACATCTTTTCACAATAATGTGACATTTGGTTACCACTTTCGCAATGACCTGTGGCCACTCATCATTGGATATTTAGGCATGTACCTTTCCCCCATTGGCCACGACAACAGCGAGCAGTACAATACATATTTCACGTAATTTTCATTTAGTTCAAAAAGTCTGAACACGACCCTTTCGAATCACACTCCCAATCTAGTAGCTTTTAGTGGTGTGGTTGAGGTTTCCTAAAATGCTCCTCCTATACCTTGTTTTAAACTAGTGTCAACTGATTGATGTGAGTGCTGTGGTAGCAGTCGCCATTTTTCCCATCAGAATTGAAATACGCTACGCTACCAATCAGTGATGCATTAACTGTCATTTATGACAAATATCATCTGAATAAACATATAAAATGATATAGCATATTTTTGTGCGAAGAGAGAGAGAGAAACAGAAGTCAAATTGTGAACATTACTTATAATAATAACTCAAAGTAGGAACTAGAAAGATTAAAATTGTTAAAAATTAAAAAGGGGCAGGGTGTGCGATTCTTGAAATTATTGCAATATAGTAGTGGTTGGTAGTGCATCTGATTTAAAACGAAGACGTGAATGGAATTTAAGAAAACCTTAGTGTTTGCGGTTACCAAAGATGGTTAAAAATATTTAAAGATAAATAAAGTAGGAAAGAATATTTATCATGATATATAATACAAATTATATACATTACACGAGAGAAGTTTAGAAAAAGCACAATTGCGTACAAAATACTTTACTTTTTCTGATGACACCATGTTGGTATATACATGTACAATTCAAGAGAACTGGAAGAAAAAAGGCGAACAATGATAGTTGATATAAGTAGTAAGCTGTGAAATAGAAATTAATTTCAGAAACTATTTAGATAGAAATAGGAACTTCAGTTGTTAATAAGTTGAGAACATAAATTTTCAAAGACTTATTATACTAATTATAATTGTTCCGAACCTTCAAAGTCTTCTAAAATTCCATGCCAAAGAGAAATGTTTTTGGCAAGATATATCACATTTTTCTGCCAATCGATTACAATTTAAGATATTTTCAAGGACGAGGACAAAAATGGATTTCTTACTCATACAATTTTTCATTTCTGTTCCCCAACCTCACTCACCTAACACACTGTCAAATGAGCTAGCAGCCAATAATATACCATGAACTGAAAATGGATGCAAGGCTCATGATTGGCTGTTATTGTTCTGCAGTCAGATGTTTTTGGTATGGTATTGACACTGGCGCCCTCTACCATGACCAAAGATTTAAATACATAGAGTTCGATCTCCTTATATAGTCTCCATGGTATTATTATTCGGCGTGAGTGTATTATTTCAAAATAGACCTACTTCGAAGGTGATACAGTCAATGTGGATGAATGATACATGAATATTCTGAGTCTCATAGACCAATTCTCCATACTTTTTCAACAAAGTAGTATGCATATAGTTCTTTCAGCTGTTTTCCCCATTGTTATGTAGTTTTCCACCAACATGTAATCAATTTATATTCTATTTCGAACAAAACATATAATAAATTAACAATTTATAACAATTATCATGCCACATACAATTTTTCCACAAATATTATAGCAGATATGAAGCAAAAACGGATTTAATTTTAAATTCACTGTAAAGAAAATTAGTTTACCGAATTAACAGAATGTAAACCCATAATAGTTGCCGCATTAATTATAAAGCTACAATAATTTATTTTGGTACAAAGGACAATTTAACAATTTCCCAAAAATTGTACAATCCATTAAATATCGTTAGGCAACTAATAGTGTTGTTGAATTCATGCATGAAACTTTTATAGTACGGGTTAATTAGTTAAGTGTCCCGAATTTTCACTAGTAATACCACTAGAGGTCAAATTATTCGACTCGGGATAATTTTCAAAATATACATGAGCTCGAAAAAATTTCCGGGTTTAATTTGGCCTCGTGTGGTATTCGGTGAGAAAATTCCAGCAACATAAACTTTCGTCTTCATCAAGTACTTGCAAGACATAGCTTTTGTCGACTTTATTATTTAGTTACCATGGCAACTCAGTGAAACTCTAAGCTAGAAAGTCTCCGATAATACTTTACCGGAAAGACATTGTATATTTGCACTTATTACTCATTTTCAAACAATGTTGTATTAGATTCACATCGTTTTGTCTCTTGAGTTAATTATTCTCAGATGAAATATATTTGTTCCTAAAACCCTCGCCAGGCAAAGACAATATCCTTTAAGACTCATGTCCTCGCTTTTTATCGCCGGTCAAATGATAATTTAAAGTGTTATAATTCTTATCGAGGTTCTCAAGAGCTGGGCAAGTTAGAGATATAAGGATGAAATATGGAGTACTAGTTTGAAGTTACGAAAATGTAATTAACGTGGTGTTCCAAAGTTTCTAATAAAAGTCCCATTTGCTGCTGCACTGCGCTTCTAACTTCAACCTCTTAAAATAGTTATTCAACGATTAAGCTTTGTTTTTGCATTTAATCACATTCTATTATTAAGTTAAGTTTAGTTAGATTAACGATATGAGTATTATCTGTGAAAACGCACCGGCTGTAAAGTCTAACTAAAGTCAGTGTGATGACCATAAAATAAAGCAATGTTGTCAGATATATTTTCTAAAATTGTTGGCTCACTATACAAATGTTTCCCATTACTTCAGTAAACTGTTAGCTCGTGATGTTCTCAGAAAGCTAGTTTGGAAATATTTAAAAAAAAATACATAATATAAATGTATTAGTAAGCATTAAAAAAAGTCGCTCGAAATTGCTGTGAAAAGAGAAATTAATTAAAACAACTTTTTGTATGCCCACTATATTTAAGAAAATTTTGTATATCTGGCAACACACTGCAGGTGTTCAGCGTTATACAATCATCAAGTACATTATTGTTTATATTATAATGGAGTAACGGGTCACTTACTAAGGTGGACTAACTATAACTAGAAAAAATTAAACTCCGAGGGTGGCCTGCGATATTAGAAAGAGAGATATTAGTATTGTGTGTCGATTCAGGGGCGTGTGTGAATTTTGTTTTAAAGAAATATTTGAAATAATAGTATCTATTTCTTGGTTGAGAGAGTTTAGTGAATTGATATCAATATAATATTTATTTGTTCGTAGACGTTAGAGTGAGTTTTATGATTATAATTTATTTGTAATTAATTAGAATAGCATTTTGGAGAAACGACAGTCCAAGATGATGAGCGGGAATCTAATAATTTGGTGCCACAAACAAATGCAAATGACTTAGCAATAAATGATACCGATGATAGGGCCGAATTTGAGAACAAAGATTTACATGTTCAGTGTCAACGCGTTGTTTTAAATATTGAGAAAATAATTTTCTACATTAGCTGGCAAATTTATTTCGTCTTTTTTCTGACAAAAACTTTTTCATTGTTTTTGAAGGCCGTTTGACATTACCAAAAAATTAGTTACTAAAAGAGATAGGACTTCATTTAGAGCCAGTAAAGGATCAATATCAGGCAAGAATAAGTATTAAATACCGACGATGATCATAGGGATTAGACGTCCTGGGAACTTTTTCACTTATTAAGTCAATGCTAGAAGGTTAAGAAGATTAATTTTAGGAGAATGATGACCGCTGAACATTTTAGATGGAATGAAATATAGCTTTGTTCTCACTTAACCCTTCCATCGGGTATTTATGGCCTGCCTTTTATCGAAACTTTAACAAGAAGTTATTAGGTATAAATACGTTTTAAATTATCCCCAAAAGTATTATACTTTTGGTGTTCATTATTAAGTGTATGGTTTGGTTCACATGTGCCATTTTCTTTCAAGTCAACAATAAATGACTGATTTGTCATTTTTTTCAAACTTATATTTTTTATTATAAACAAAGAATTGAAATTTTTCAAACTTCCATGACGTGATCCTGTTAAGTAGTGTATAAGAAGGGCTCCACGACGACAACTATCTCTGTATCTGTAGAGTAGGGAGGGTGAGTGTAGGCTCACAGCACTTAGGCCACATGTGACCCATTGTACATCCTCCCGAGGAGTTGTCTTCCTAGGTCATTGTCCATCCTGTCCTTCTCAGGAAGGTGGACAGGTCACTAGGAGACATCTCCTTCATATCGGCAGGTGTAGGCCAAGACTCACCGAACACACACTCTCTTATTGACGATAACTCCGGACACTCGCATAAGACATGCCTGACAGTTTCATCTTCCTGTTCACACATCCTGCATAGAGGTGTGTCCACTAGCCCCATAGTATGGAGGTGTTTCCCTAGTTGACAGTGACCAGTCAGAAATCCTACTGTTAAACGTAGGTTTCTCCTGGTCATCGCCAAATATTTCCTCGGCTCCAGCTTCCCAGGGTCGCCCAGGGTGATCCTGCCAGGATCACGACGACAACTATTTTTAAGACCATTAATTATACATTTTTCTATAGTTTACAATGAACAAGGGTGTTCAAGAACATTTTGTTGATTAAAAATTGTCCAGCTTGCTTAAAAACTAACTTTGACTTTTTCTAAAAAGCAGTAATGATTCTGTTGTGTAATTTATTCGAGCCCTCTTGTTAAAATACGAGTGAGCATCATCCACTTTTGTTTTCAATTCGAATAAAAATGTAAAACGTTAAGCTGCTTTAATAAAAGGCAAGTGTTTTCAATTTTCTAATGATTTCCTTTGATGTTTTAATAAAGAAAAAAAACGGGAGGCTGACATTAACATCACCTGGCAATTACATTAATGAAATTAAATTAATCAATGACCTAGAATACAATTCCAGTGATCTTACAAACAAACGTATTTTTTCAATAAAACAATTCCTTCTCATCAAAGTATTTGTATTTCTTCATTAAGTAGCTTATTCAAATTTTGGAGATAATTTGTTTGCTTTATTGGACTTATTCAATATAAACTAGCCGCCCGCCCCAGCTACGCACGGGCTCTTTACAAAGAATATAAAATAGCCTATGTTACCCCGAGGACATGTAGCTTTCGGTAAAATTGGTTGAGTAGATCGTAACAATAAAAAAAATCAATCATTATCAATTATTCATGAGGCAAATAAAACTGTCTATTGTCTCGCCTGCTTGCTAGCCTCGGCTATCAACTTGCAGACTCGACTATAATAAACAGTTTTTCGTCCTTGGTACATAAATAACTATTTTAAAACTCAATTTTGTAGGAATCTTGCATTGAGGGTTTTTTGGTCCGACAATAAAAAAAAGTTGGTGAAATTCGCCAAAAAACTTCTTTTCACCCAAAATGCATATGAAGGTGAAGCTAAATCTCCTCAATGATACAAAAAGTTTGAATTGTACTTTCTTAATAAGGGTACATAAGTGCCAAAGCATCATGAAAGAACAAAAAAACTGGCAAAAAAGTTGCCAAAGCATAGTAGCGGAGTGTCCTATGTATAGTGCAGGACGAACGTTGTACAGCAAAATTCATGAAATAAACTTTACCTAATAATCTAAGTGAAGTGTTTTGTTCGTGTTCAACTGAAAATATTCCAAGTGTTTAAAACTTCTGCGTCAATTGTAATTGTAAATGATAATTAAGGTGTTGTCAACAACACTGGCCGCTAATAGCCTAGGTACATGTCTGTTGCGGTTTTTCTTCAAATGAAAAAAGTTGCCAAACGCATGTTTTTGTTAAAATATAAATTAACAAAGAGCGAATATAAAAACTGGATATTTAACAACAATTATAGAATTTATTATCATTGGCACTACTATCAAATCATCTTTTTTTCATTTGTTCATGTTTGTAGATAATCGAGCTGACAAAAAATTAAAACAGGTTGAAAATAATATTTATGAAAAATTCAACAGAAAAACCATAGCAATAATTAAATTGATTACATGACTGTAAGCAAAAAATATCGTTTTGTTTCATTTTGACACGATTGATTAAAATATTGTACAAAACAGTTTATCAAATGAATCAGTCTCTGTGGAACACGCTATTATTTCAAACATGACTTTCTTTGTTGAATTACACAATTTTTAATTGAATGCGCTACACACATAGAGCTGCAGTTGGATGTTGTTGTTTTGTTAGTAAAATAGGCCAATCAGTTCTGAAAATAATAATCTTCTTTGTACAAATAAACTGGCAAAAATATAAAATAATATAACACTGGAATCATTCTACCAAAGGATGGAAAGCTGGAATTTTTTAATCAATTTAGAGAACATGATAGCACTCCAGACAAATGAGAAAAGGTTTTGCACGACATTGGAAATCAATGGAACAATTTTATAATTGGGATGAATTTGGAATAAATATGGAATTATGGATCATCACTGATATAATATGTAGTGATGTAGTGTCATGGAGCGTTTCCAAGTGATGTCATCCCGCGCCATGATGTTAGCTGATCACGGACAACCTTCAGAAAATTGGATGGAAATAGCATTTTAACTGATTGGAATGTAAATTCAGGAACAAACCTTGTTTGAGTTTGATTAAATTTGTGTACTAGTGTGTATTAGCTGTATGTATGTATTTTGGGGTACCAATCACTGAGACATAAAAGATCTATTGTACCCCCTCACTTCTACTTAGTTTCTGAGGGGATTCTTAAAGACTAGTACCTCCTCTAGTCCTTCCCGGAGGAATTTTAGGATATCTGCAGGCTTCAACTTAGGTAACTGTCCCTCTTCTATCCAGTAGTCTCCCATGTGCCCTAGGATTCTGAATTGCTGTGCGGTTCGCCAGTATGTGGATGAAGGTTTCTTCTAGCATTCCACAAAATCTCCAATCTTCTTCCATTCAAGCGACAATTTCCCGTTAGGATTCCAGTGCAGTTTTACTTTGACTTATGCATTCATTTGATCTCAACAGGTTGTAGTCAGCCAGAAGAATCTTAGATTGCCTAAGCCCTACTAGATTTTTCCAATGGTCAGATCTTCTCTTTTCTTCGGCTTTACCTATTTCTTCCAATATTACATTGGAGCTGATTCCACAAAAGGGTTCCGGCCCCCAAAAGGGTATTTCAGTCGCCCTCTTCGCTAGTTCATCTGCTATTTCGTTCCCTTCTATTCCAGTGTGCCCTGGAATCCACAGTAAGGCCTAGTTCATTAAGTTTGCCTAGGCATTCCCATACCATTTTGGAACTGATTACATAAGAACTCAGCGCTTCAATAGCTGCTTGACTATCAGACATTATGATAATCCTTTGCCTTCTATATCCTTTGTCAATATTGAACTGGGCACACTTTCTTATTGCGTGAATTTCCGCTTGAAAGATACCTGGGATTTTTCCCAAGCTTTCAGATTGTTTGGTTCCTGGCCCGTATACTCCTAACCCAGTTCCTTCTATTGCTTTTGAGCCGTCTGAATGTCTTAGAAAAGTTAAACTTTTTCATCATACCAGTGTATTAGTTGGATACTATAATAATTTAGAAGTGTAAAGAAGCAATGTTAGACATGTTATCGCATTGCATTATTCGGTTTGAGGTTATATTAGAATTTAGTGTTAAGGTTTTCCAGTGACAGAAACTCGTCTCAATAATGTACGTTATGGCCCGACTCATTTAGAGTGAGTTTTGTGTATGGAACGCCTTAATTATCTAGGAAACAAATTGCATAATTTTTATAGATTCTCATATATGCGAGGGTCTTGTGATGCTGCCGATATATTATGGTGGTATTCACATCGTTCTCAGATCTTCCCTTTTTCCGGAATAATGATGAACTTTGTTATTCCAAATTAATCACCCTGTATATTTTTTGCCTTAAAAAATACTGTAATAGTCATGTAATAGTCTCTATTGAGTTATAGCTACATTTACATTATCTCCGCCGAAGTTGAAATAATACATTTAGATTTCTGTGATTGAATAAACTCGTTAACTCTCAGCAAATTGGTAAAAAGTTTAACGAAACTGGTGCAGTGGAAGATTTATCCAAATCATGGTCCCAGAAAATCTACAGCAGCTGGAGAGAAATTTTTAAATGTTTGTTTCAAGTTAGAGGTTAATGTCTGAAAAATTTGAAATGGTTGCTATTTGATTCTATAAGTAATGTAAAAACGACTACTTCTTGATATTACAGCAGCACAAGTCTCCAACTCCATCAATCAGCAAGTATGTGTACGAGATTTGAATAAGTGTAACTTTTAACTTTATATACCTAATCAAAGTATGTTTATGTTATGATATATAATTTTTATGTGTCTGTCAATAATTGTCAATAAAGTTTTATAGTAAAAATTCGAATCTGGCGAGTATTAAATATTATTAAACAACAAAAAGTCTGTGGCAAATGGAGTTCTCCATGCCAACACACCATTCCACACACACATCAATTGTTAAGTAATAGTTAAAGTTGTTTTTGAGAAAATTAGTCATGGAATTGGGTTTTGCAGGACTCTTGGAAGCAAACAGCTTGAACTCTCATATGGTCGGGTGATAACTAATATTATTAGAGCCGGCAATCAAGGTTTGCCTCCCATAAAGTTTCCTGAAAATGCTACAAGCGGCTATTGGCGTACTTTAAGTTAGATGCCTCACTCTTCGACCAAAGACGCCAGTGGGAAGACGACAGGGCAATGACGTTCTACAGATAGTTATCGATCTTAAATTAACAGCTGAGCTTTTCCCACACTCTGATAGAGCACGACCTTTTGATTATTCACCAGGAACAACAAAATACATGTTGAAAAAGTAGGAAAATCATTTATTAACAACAAAAAGGTCAATTTGTATGGTAATTGCGACGAGTGCAGTATATTTCACGACAAACGATATAGTTTGAGCTGAAACAGCGGAAAACAAAATAGACCAAAGATAGGTTGTGAATCGATTAAAGTTTGTAAGGTAATGAATGATAAAATGAACGACGACAGGTAATATTAGGTACCTTCAACATTAAAATAGGAAATGCTCGGATGGAAGAGGTAAGTTTACATATCTGGAGAATTTACTGAAGAGAACTGACGTAATCAATGAACAAAAAAGTGTTATTTGAAACCAGGTGCAATTTGACCAATCTTAGAATTACAAACTTAAATTCAAATAACTCCTTCCGGTTTTTAAATAAACTATATCTATTACAGCGTTTATTTGTGTTAGAGTTTAAGGAAATACTGATGAATAGAATTAGTGAGTATAATCAATTGAATTCGCAAACTCTAGAAAAAACTCCACTTTTGATTTCCCTTCTCATTGGTATATTGCTAAGTTCTCCGTTACTACATTGAGGACTATGTTTTCATACTGCAACTCGAACACCAGCATGTATCAATCAATTGCCTCAAACCAATATTATCAACCAAACTACAGATATTTACATTTTAAACTAACAACTCATCACAATTCACACCAGAAACGTACAATCTACATGCGATGAGCAATTAAAATTTCATTCGCAGCCAATCAAAAATTGATTATTGAGCTGGAAAGACTCGTGCTTTGTCATCTGCTCCTATATTCTACCGATAATGCTACTCAATACAAGAATCTAGATATCCATTTTATGTTGTATGAATGATTACGAACTAAAAATATTAAAAATCTTGGACTATAATAAGAGTTATTGTCAAGAAACTTCTGTATAATTGATTGACCTGAAAGTTTACCAAAAACCTGTTAAAATCAGTAATAATCTACCTACTATTAACTTCTGCAGTTTAAATAGGTGAAGTTTGTATAGAGCAATTTTCTAAGCTTTTCAATAAACACTTCGTGTAACTTCAGGTGGTATTGACTATTGACAAAGGATATAGAAGGCAAATGATTATAATAATGTCGGATAGATCTAGTAGGGCTTAGAAAATCAATTATTTAGCTGGGTGACTGCCACCCGTTGAGATGAAATGAATACATGAGTCAAAATAAAACTGCACTAAGAGTTTCAGCAGAAGAATGTAGATTATGTGGCATGGAAGCACCACACCTAGGAGTTTGATAGAACAGGGAGATTTACCTAAGTTAAAGCCTGCAGATACCCTAAAACTCTGCCGGGAAGCACTTGAAGACCATTGCAAGGTCATGGTTGCCTGTGCGCAAGGTTCATAAGGGCATTTAATTGCTGGATAAAACGATCAGACAAGGCTCATCAATGCCTCTTATTGGGCCAGAGCCCTTTTGCGGCGTCGCAAAGTCTACAATAATTCTGGTGACAGGAAATTGGATGGCACAGAAATCTCTAGAATGGTGGGTAATCTCACCAGGTCTGTTGATTGGAAGACATTCGCTAACTTTTACGGCAGACCTAATAAGCAAAGAAAGAAAAACTGTCAAAGGCGTAGTGGGTACGTTAACAGAGCACTGTGAGTTTAACAGGCACGCAAAGTTAATGGGGTTGACAAACGAAGCTATGTGCAGATTCTGTCACCAAGAAGAGGAAACTGCAGAGCACATCATATGCCGGAGCGACTTCCTGGCAAATGTGAGGCTTTTTCTACTAGGCTAAGAGAAGCCACCAACATGAAATTAAATGAAAAATTCAAGTCTCGAAGCGGTTTGGTTATTTGAAAGAAGTCTGGCTGGAGAACCTAATTTGTATTGAGAGAGCCACAATAGATCTGAAAAGGTCGCAGTGGAATAGACCAATTAGCGCCACCTCATCAAAGTTAGTATGCATGGGAAAATTAGTAATTTTGAGTACAATTATTAGTTGAAAGCATACTTAAATTGATGCTATTACAGCCACGTATAGAAAATAACACAGTAATTTTTAATTCTGAACAACAATGGGCACGTCATCTTCTCACCCAGAGCTTAAAAATTGTCTTTCTGTTTATTTTCCATTTTAATACGAAATATAATTTACCGCCTAGATATGAGACTGAATGTTGTGAAAATTTTATGCATTCGCGGAAGCAGAACGAGAGCAATTGTTCTGTTCGAAAGGTATAAATGACTTTCTTTGTGTTCTATTTCCATCTAAGTGAAATACAATTTAAAACCACCACATAAAACATGAAATAAATCTGAATTTAATTAGAATGAGAAAACAAAATTGGACGCAATCGTACTGTAAGTAAATTAGTTAAAGAGTTTAACGAAACTGGTTCAGTGAAAAATTTGAGCAAATCAGGGTGCAGAAAAACTGCATCAACTGAAAACAAATCTTTAGATGTTTGGGTCCAGTTAGAACACGATCCACACTTACTAAATAAATATTCAGGAAACTTGATATTTCGCAAACATCCGTAGTGGAAATTTCACATGCAAAATAAAATAAGTTCAAGAGTTGACAGATGATGATCTCGATAAACGTGAAGAGTTTGCAGACATAATGATGGAAAAATGTTACAACCATGATGATCCAAATTTTTGAGGTAATACTATTTATTGCAATGAAGCCACCTTTTTTATCAATGGACACGAAATAGGCATAATTATTGTAGTTATTGCGCTCCACGCATTTCCCTTAATAAAACTAGTATTGTTTATGTACTATTGTCATAATTTAATTTTTAAAATTATTTTCAACTTTTTAGTTCGATATTTTTTAAAAGCGTGTTTTTTAAACCATATTTATTTTCAACTTTTTAGTCCAACATTCTTTAAAAGCGTGTTTTTTTAGTTTTTCAAACTATATTTATTTTTAACTTTTTAGTTTGATTTATTGTCTATAGATTTTTTCTTCAAGTTCTCGTTGATAGTATTATTAATTTCCAACAGAGGGTGCATGAACGTAAAATTCTTCTTCAACAACGCAATAAAATTTGAGGTGTGAAATTCTAAAACTTAATGTTGATGCAGATAGTATATCGAATTTCTAACAGAGGGCGGAGAGTTGTAAAATCAGCTCCGACTTGAAGAGAAAATTAACAGTTATTACTTCGATAACCAATCCAGTCTTGACGTGTGCACTTGCTGTTGAAATTAAAAAAAATATAAATTTAATTACAATAATTCAAATGATTTTATTCTTAGTAAATGTTTGAAATTAACTTGAATATCCAGCATTTACGTATAGCTTTTTGACTATCAAAAAATATTCATACTATCGTTCATAGTAAGCGTTGACATCGAATTCATATTCGATATTTACAATTGATATTTTTCTAAGTGAAATCTTTTGATTAACATGTATGTCCAGCATTTTAAGTATAGCTTTTCGATTGTCGAAAATATTCATAATGTCGCTCATAGTGAATGTCGACATCGAATTCGTTCGGTGCCAGAAGCCGCGGAGAGTTACATACAGACATACAAACAGACATACAAACAGACATACAAACAAACATACAAGTGAAGCTAATAAAAAGCGTGTAATAAAAACCCGCAAACCCCCAATGTTTGTTATAGATGTTAGACTGTCCCGCAGGCAGCCAGTAATCGCCGTCGACTAGCTTCGAGTCGAAAAAGGGGTGGATCCTTCTATACTTACAAGTTGATAAATAGGGCGCCAAAGAAGTTAAGACAAGTACTGAGGGCTCAAGTTATCCCATAACTCCTCAGTAAGTTAACGATGATGATTCGTCACTAGGAAGGTCATTCAGGTATCACAAAATTAAACCAGAAAGTTCCCCTGATTAAAGAATAACTAATAATTGATTTGCTCGGACCTAATGTATTTTTTCCAATTTATACTTAATCTACATATGTCAAGTTTACAAACGTCAAAATTTACAAAACCTGGTTCTCGGCTAAAGGTTGATGAACCAGGACACACATAAGGCTGAAGGCAGAGGAAATTATTTTACCCAATTAAGAAGAATAAGAAAAAGAATGAAAGAATACTACAAAAATAACATTAACCAGACAATACTTAGGTGTACCCAACCCTACGCCAAGCACTGTTCAAGGTCCAACCCAATCTCTCGAGTACTAACACCGGAGTGTCATCCCCAAGGTACCGTAAAGACGGTTAGCTTACTTGAAGTACGGAGAGTATCCAAGTACCATTAGGTCACGGATCAAACTTAAAACCAAAACTTACTCCCCCCTTACTGTTCAGAAAAATTTTGAAATACCTAATTAAATTACAAACAAAAGTTAAGTTTACTGAGTTACAAGTGATCAAAAGTTATAAGCAGCCTACTAGTTGTAATTATTGTACCAAACATACAAAATTGCGCAATCGATATCACAATTTTACAAAATTAAACTAAATAGAAAACCATATTTGTAAATATAATGAAAACCAATGGTACGTACCAGTGGCTGTTCAAATAGGAGTAACCCACAATATATATGTATAGGTAAACCTTAGTAGGTACTGAAAATACTAAAGGAGTACTACCTCGGAAGACGAAAAAGAAGGAACTGAGCAGTTGTTTTACGGATAAACTATGATAGTGGATATTCTCAAAACTTTTGTCAATTATGTATTCTTCCAGAAACTCCATCCTTTGACCCATTATTTTCTTTTTCAGTTGCCTGTATACATTTTGTATCATATTTTTCGTAGATCGCGACTAGAATATACCAAATTTCATTCTGTCTTTTGTCTCAAATCCCTACTCTCCTCATTCAGAAATTTCAAAACCTTTGATGAAAAATTTTAACAATAAAATATTCATGTTCTATACATAAAAAAATCAATCAACATATTATATTCACCGCGACATGGCAAAATCTGAGGAATCTAGCAGAATAAATAAACGTTGACATTGTTTATATTGGCATAGAATACTACGTCTATTTATTCTTCTAGTATATTAATTGTTCGGAGCCTATAACAGTATCTTCCTCTTAGAATGGTAGCCAAAAATCCAAAATTTTGATTATTATCAACAAAATAGTTTTAGTCAATAAAACAAAATCTCAATCACAACAACATTTAAGAACACAATGTCTCATGAATAACAGAAATAAACTAAGCCCACCCTGAGACGTTCACAGTCCATGTGGACTAACAATTCAAGAAAATTTAGCTTACACCAATCGGAAGCTACATTGCACCAATAAAAATCAATTGTTTGCTCGTGGATAGGTCAAGACTAGAAATGATTTATGGCTTTTTCACCTTTTCGGCTTTTCAATCCTCAAAGAGACCTTGCCGCATACTGTTATTTTATTATTAAACAGTGCAAACTAATTTTACTCACAACTATACCTTTAACTATAATAATATGCTGCATAAAAATGTTCGTGCTATCAAAAGGAAAGTTACTTGTCACATTCCGTGGACGATTTCACATCTATATAACGTGTACCTCATCCTTACATAATCAAACTTCATTTATCCTTTAGAATGATCCTCACAGTGAAATAATTGAAACAAAAAAGATAATTTATCGATCACGATGTATTTTTTCGATTTATTATTGGTTGTATATGTGTGTTTACTATACCCACTATACCACCGTAATAAGCGCTAAACATGATGTTTACTTTGTTCAGCAATCTAATAAATCACCATTAGATTTGGAAATTACGAATGACGTGATTTAGTTTAAAACTCAGTGATGTATCAGCAGTGCCTTAGGCAGATTTATCATGTCATAAATTCTGATATTTGATGCTGTACAAATAAAAAAGCTAGTATGAGTATGAACAGTGAACAGTATTATGAGAGATTTATTTGAAGTCATAACTTTGGATTTTACAATTTTTCCTCTGGCTCCGGTTTATATTGTAACTATATCGCGTAATATGAGCTTTGATTTGCAATATAATATCTGTCTTTCAAGTGGAATATAAAAAAACTTAATCTACTTATTTATTAATCTATTGATATGCTATGAGCAGATACACTCTATATATACGCTCCACTCCATATCAGTGATTATTTGAAATACGAATAAAATAATGTACAAAAAGAGTACCTATGACAAAACAAAAACCTCATTGCTTAAGGTGATACAATATCGTCGAATAGCTTTGGTCCACATTGAAGAGGCTTGTAACATAATGCGCCATGATGTTCGTCACATATTGTACCCATAGTGATACTACATCTATTATTCTGGCACGTACATACATCTAAGCAAATTCTATGAACAATTTGAAAAAGTTGCAAACTGGCAAGGTTTTTTTTTGGAGCCGTCCTAGTACCGGGAGCACTGCAGCCTGTTGGCTTATTGTACTCTTCTCCCACCTTTATTCCACCTACCCAGCCATTCTCGTACCCTCGAGTAGATGATATAGGTCAACTGGATGCATGTCATATGCTTCAGGCGGCACGTAGGCCTCTCCGAATATTGCCATATCTCCTTGAGTCCAATGCCTCACAGTCGGACAAAATATGGGTTACGGTCTCGGTCTCCATGCCACAAAGTCTGCAGCTGAGATCCCCGTTATATAGCCCCATTTTATGCAGATGATCCTTTACCGGGGCATGACCCGTTAGATAACCTGTATTAATTCTTAGCTTGTTCCTACTAGCATTCAGTAGTTCTTCAGCCCGTTTTACACATATATCACCTATGAAGGTCTTACGGTGTACCTGCTTTGGAGTGTTTCTCCACTGTAGTCTATGTTGGAGTTGTACCCATTTTCGTATTTGTTCTCGGCCTACCTTCTTTGTGGTCCCAAGAACTGGTTCTTGTCCAACATTTATCATTGCTGAACCTTTTCTCGCGAGTTCATCAGCTTGTTCATTTCCAGAAATATCATTATGTCCCGGCACCCTCACTAGTCTTACTCCACTGTGGTCTGCCAGTTCATTCAATTCTTTCTGGCATTCTTCTACCAGTCTGAATGTTACCTGCCTGGCTGTCAGTTAATATGTTCATCCTATGTTTCTTAATTCTGACACATTCTAGGATGGCCTAAATCTTCGCCTGAAATACAGAGGCATGTAATCCTAGTGAGAAGGAACACCTTCCTCATCTCACTATCGTTTGAACTCACCGCTCAAATTTCATCAGTAAACTCGGATTCAGTGTTGTTGACTGCCCTCGGGATGCAGTTTCAGTGAATGCAGTAAATGTCTTGGCGTTGAGACAGGATTGGTTCATGCCGTTCATAATGAGATGTGGGTCGTAGGCTGACCAAAGCTGTTTTGTGTGAGTGGCACATTTTCATAAAATAGAAAATTCGATGATAGTGTAAGTCCAAGTTAAAATTGAACTTCATCCCAAAATATTTATCTTGTCGTTATCAAGGAAACGCAGAGCGACCCTGTTTATGCGAATCACTTTATAAGATTACACTGGAAATAAATGTATATCTAATATAAACAGACATAATGTTGCGGCTATTGATAGATGGAAATACTTATATAATAGTTTTTTTATATTAATGGTCGACAGGCGCCAACTGAATCTACTTTTTGTCGATTATTTTGAATGAAATAAATATATAAGCAGATATATACAAACTTGGCCGCCATCTTGATGACGACATTAAGGACTACCGAGACCGTAAAAGCTTGTGATCTTCCACAAATGTCATGTTCTCCGCCAGAACTGAAATAGTTTACTGCAACCCTTCCCCACTAAATAAGCCAGTTTTGTTAATAAACCTGATGTTTAACACAGTTTAAAACGAAATTCAGGAATATTTGTAATAACTAGAATATTTCACGACATAAGGAAAGTCTATAGACATACCTACCGTTTCAAGTCCATATCTTTGGTGGCGTAAACTAACAAAATTATGGAAAAACTCTGGTAGTTCGAATAAGTAAAACTGCGCAAAGCAAAACAAGGTTTGAAATAACTTACCCCGGTCCCTTGATAGGCTGGACTGTGCATTTGTTTGTTACGCATCTAATAAAAACGTCAGATATGTGGGCAGTTTGTAACATATCGCTTTGGTATGTTCGTCCCTGAACTGTAATTACACTCCAAACCAACGCTCGTTGCTTATGAACCGTTTAATTTTAGTTAAAGCCGAAATTTAACTGATGTGAGTCATTTTTTTTTTTATTCTTCTCATATTCCTCAGCGCATAGTGGCCGTCCACAAACCGTAATTCGTGCTTCGTTTGATAATTTGCTGAGGGTGATTATTTGTAATTCCACAATATCGTCAATTGACTAAGTTGTATACAAACATATTCAAATATTTAATTTTTTCAGTCACAAACGTGCCGCTTGGGTGTCCAGGGAAATTTTGCATTGTTCCATGTGTGGCAGCTTTTCTCCAATTTCTCCACACATAAGTCAATGGAGTAACCGCAACCAAACAAATTGTCGATTACAGACAGAAAGGAATGGACTGAGAAAGAACTATGTTTCATCGGATAATTGGTATACTATCCAATGGGTCTAGAACTGCAAATGGAACTGGGGCAAAAGTATATACAGCTATAGCTACACACTGGAGAATTACACATCTGTATTTCAGCCGAGAGTATACGCAGTCCAGCAATGCGCGACAGAAAACAACAAAAGAGCTGGTGGGAGAAGGAAGGAGAAGGGAGGAAATAATTCCAGTGCAGTGTTATCGGAAACTTCGACAAACAGACTTGAAAAGAAATTACTGTTCCACTGAAATTTTGTTTTCGGATTTTACATTGAATTTCAATGTTACTTTCGGTGGAATACGATATATCTGAAATTTATACCTATGTATGTATGTCTTTTGGGGTAACATTCACTGAGACCTAAAAGATCTGTTGTGCCCCCTTACTTCTACTTAGTTCCTGAGGAAAGTCTCAGAGACTAGTAGCTCCTTTAGTCCTATTTCCCCGATGAATTTTAGGATATCTGCAGGCTTCAACTTAGGTAACTGTCCCTCTTCTATCCAGTAGTCTCCCAGGTGCTGTGCCCTAGGATTCTGAATTGCTGTGCAGTTCGCAAGTATGTGGATGGAGGATTCTTCTTCCATTCCACAAAACCTACAATCTTCTTCCTCCACTATCTTGAGCTTTTTAAGGTGCCCATTCAGGCGACAATGTCCCGTTAGGATCCCTGTTAAAACTCTTAGTGCAGTTTTGCTTCGACTTATGCATTCATTTGATCTCAACAGGTAATTTATACCTAATGTGGCAGAGTTGTTTCTAGAACATTTGTTTTAGTTGGTACAAGAAATCCAGATCGACCCGAGGATCGACCCCGACACAGTGAAGAGAATATTAAACCATTCAACACAATTTGGTTGTTTTCAAGCAAAACTTAAGAAAGTGTATGTGATATAAAAAATGTATCGTTAATTCCGATTATATAGGTCAGGACATTGGGAAAATATTGAATTACGCTACATACATTCATGCAAGAGTAGCTGATGAAAGCATGATAAAAATTGATACTGTTTAACCGTTCCACTCGTAATATAATATGTCAAATATTTCTCGAAATTAACAATGTCAATTTATAGATACTCTTATTGAAATCTCCCACTAACGTCGCTCAGGAATTTTTTCAACGCAGAAAAGCAGAATGTTCAGCTAAACAAAGTCTTCGTCTCATAATCTAAAATGACAAACGTTTATCAAACATGTTATTTTAGGTAACAATGGAAATGTATTTTTCCTTCAAAGAAAAGAAAGGAATTGCAAAGGGCCTTTATATTTATAAATCTCGACAAAAACTTTACTTCCATAAGAATGATTTTTTTTATTTTAAGAAATGATAAGGGAATTTGGAGCATAAAAGCAAGAAAATCGAAACAACACAAACAAATTTTGGAGAAAATTTCATCATTTGGATGCTCGTGTTTTGATTTCTTTTTTTTTCCTTATAAATTATTTTGAAAATAATTGTTTTGTCAAGTATTTTACTTGAATCCACAATATAAACATATTTTCCCAAGGATACTCTCAAATTACAAGCATGCGAATCACTTAACTTGAAATTGATATAAAAAGTGGTTAAATGGTGAATAAAAAAAAGGAAGATGGCAAGGATTTTCATATTTCAATCCCAGTTCAGTTTTTATTAAGCGGACAGTATGGGAAAATCAATTACAATGATTGAAAGGAAAAACTATGGAAATAAAATTAAACGAAAGGAACCACAAACCATTTGCAGGAACAATAGGGAAAAATCGAAAAATGGAATTCTGGTAGATAATGGAAAGTGAAAATCAGGCGGAGATTAATTATTGAATCCGCATTAAAACTTTTTAAACTAATCAACTATGGAATATCATACTGAAAAAGTTTGAGAAAACGAATATAGATTACGTACATAATATACAGTGTGTTCATAAAGTAACGCATAGGTAGAATTCTCATTTTAACTAATTATTTTTTATGAGAATCATCCACACATGGTGGATACTCTTGTAATATTATTTATTATCAAAAATGAAGATTACAATATTTTACGAAAACTATATTTTATGACATTGATCATCGACCCTTGTTAAAGTAATGACATCAAGATAGTTTGTACATCTAAAGCGGGATTTATAGTTTGACGTACTGTAAACGTAGACGCACTATGAAAAGATCAACTATCAGAATTTACGTACCTTGTTTATAAAGGAACGTAAGTGCATGACGTAACGTAAGGGGAACGGACTGGAACGGAAGAGTTGACCAACTTTTATCTTTTCACAGTGCGTTCTTACGTCCTGTCAATCAAAGGAAATAATTTTGTGTGATGTCAGCGTGGCTATCAGCTGTCATTTAATGTTGTGTTTTTGAATGTATAATACAAAATTTAAAGCTCAAAACAACATAGGACACAGGCTGTAGATGATTTGTATAATTTCTAGGTTAATTTGAATATCACGAGTACGTTACCTCTGCCCATGCGCAAAATTTCCGTTCCGTTTATTTATAACTGCAACCATTTTTACATACCGTTCGTTACGTATCCAGTGCGTCTACGTGTGGTATACGTTTACAGTCCGTCAATTTATAAATCCCTTCAAAGTGTAAACTAAATAAGAGTGACTGATTTTAAACATAAATGCCAAGCTTATTAATTGCTCCAAAGGGATGGGGTTTTCCCATAACGCTGATTAGAAGAACCTAAGTTAGTTCTGGGTGTGTTTCTATAATTTAAAAGTGCTAGCTATATGTCACTTTGATCAATATTGCATTTTCTTGGAATATTTTTCGCTATGCTTACACCTTTTTCTGCAAGACCATTTCCTTTGCTATGGTGAGGAGTATTTGTCTGATGTTCAAAACCCCATAGATTCTTGAATTCTTTGAATTCTCTTGATGAAAAACAAGAGCCATTGTCACTTTCCAATTTCTCTGGGGGTAACATTAAGGTACATCTTAATGTTACAACTCTTTTTGAGATGATGCCAGAAGCAGTTTTGTTTCGAGTGAAACATACTATTTTTTTTTCAATTCACGAATTCCGGTTGAGATCGATTCAAATTGGTACAGAGTGGAAAAAATTGCGAAAGCTGCTTATCACAAGTCGACTTCCATATTTGCATATTATACCTACTCATGGAGCGAATTGATAACGCACACATGGGCATGGATGGCTTTTCTTCTCAAATTATAAATATCAATCTATAGATGTATAGTATAATGAGTACAGGTATATTATTCTATTCAAACTAGGTTAACGGTATTGGTGTGGGTGCTGAAGACAGCGGGTAAAATGTGCATGTGGACGACGACCGAAAAAGAAATTCCTAATTTATTTTTATGACTAAAAACTATCCCATACTCCAATTCTACCTCCACCGGTCGTCACTGAATGCTGTATTTTTTCTCTAATGTCGATCGTTTCAACAAATTGGAGAGATTAATTCTTTAAATTCACAAAGATAATCCTCACGTTTTTATTACTGCGAAACAAATGGCTGGAAGCGAAGTTTTTCTCCATATTCCACTTAAAAAAGTGGACTATATTTGCACTTGAAGATTAATTAAAATGAGTGGACATGACGCTCGCAGAAACTGTAATAATTATAAAAACATTTACTTTTCCCTTCAATAATGTTAATATGATTGGGGGAAATCCATTTTGAAAGTTTAATAGGACCATTGAAGGGAACATTTTTAAGAAAAAATAAACATGAATCCAAATGAAACACAAGATATATTGTTTTGATGTGAGGTACCTACATCAACTTCCTCAGCCGCGTTGAGCCAGACACTTGAATTGAATCTTTGTTTTATTTCCCATACTATCTACTTCTATTCCAGAAGCTTCGTGTCTTCTAAATAAGCCACTAGTTTGACTAGATGGATTTTCAGTGGTTGTACTGATTGTATTAATTTCCTCTCCAAAGTGCTTCCTTTGAAGTCCTTGTAAGTTCTCCCAGAAGCAGAGTATGTCAGTAGGTGTTCCATCATAGTGTTCACATTTTCTGCACATAGGTTCACTAACTTTGCACTTTTAGTGCAGATGTTTCCATAGGGTGAAGTGTCCAGTTACCAGGTCGGTAATTATCTTCAAATGCCTTCCTTGAGAAAAGCCTATTTCTAGAAATAGCTCATTGTACGTAATATAATATTATGTAGGTATAATTTACTTAGAAACTACTGTGTACACTTACGTTTTGCGTTTAACAGGTACCGTTTAACCTTCTATTAGTGCCTCTGCCTAATTCCAACCCTATTTCAGATTCGGCTTAACCATGCGCCACAAGGTGCCTTACCCAAAATTTTTAGACCTTTATAAGTATATTTGTTTAGTTTAACGCATCAGTATTTTCTGTTAAGCCGTAAATAGTGTTCACAGTATTATGAAATCAGTAATAAAATGGCGACATTTACACCAACGGAGAAGTGTATAATAAATAATTCTCCACTATCAGTGAATGAAAAACTTATTATTTTAAATGTACACGTTTGCATAAAATACGATTACCTGAAATTTACTGTACAAGAAACTGTCGACCGATGTTTCCGAATGACTGGAGGTGGAAAGTCCACCGGTTTTAAATTATTGCGGGGGAGAAAGATAGCAGGCCAAGTGGAGGCTCCCAAGAAAAGTCCAGGCAGACCAGTAACACCCACCCTAGATAAGATTTCAATGGAGCTTGGCCAGGATGACAGTATTCCGTTGATAACTAAAAAACTTTCATGGACCACTTCGAGAAATATGAATTTCGCCTGGGAAAAGCATAACCGTAAAGCACTTTTACTGGAAAGCGATGAAATTGTTCGCTGGCGACGAAAATACTTAAGAAGTATAAAGCAGTACAGAACAGAGCAGAGGAAAATCTTTTATCTTGATGAGACGTGGATTAATGAAGGTTATACAGTACCAAAAATGTGGCAAGACAATAATATAACCAGTGCTCGCCAAGCTTTCATGGAAGGCCTTTGTGCCTTTTCAGGTAAAGGGAAAAGACTAAATATAATATAAATATTTAATTATTGTAATATGTGCATAACGATACAAGTTTTGCAGTCTTGAACCACTTTATCACTCAAAATATTATTTATCCACATTTATAAACGTTAATTCAAATAACTAAACTTCTGGAATCATATATTCCATACACTTATTCATCAATCTAATATCTGTGCTCATGTTTTAAACAACAGAATTGCTTCTACCCGAAAATTATCCATATCACATATATTTCAATCGTGAATGAATAAACAGTTCAATTATCTGGGACGAAAACTAATGATTATCTTAATAAGGCAATAAATTATTATTCATTCATTAACATTATTACTGCACAATTTTTTTGCGTATATTAACGATCGCATATGGAGTTTTTCGATGTCATGATAGAGCGCGTGAGGAACATTATTTTAATCAATACAGAAACTGTGAATACGCTCACAAAATATATGAATATTTAATGTTAATTATACTGAAAAAAAACATAGTTCACCGCTCAAAGCTTTCCATTTAATTTGGATGAACTATTCGCTATGTACGGCGGAGGAAAGTAGTGGATCTCTTATCGTGAAAAAGTAATTTTCCGATGATGGAAATGGGTATAGTGGCAAATTGTAACGGAATGAATATACAGTGCGGTTCTCATTCCATTTAACAAACAGCCTGGTGATCTGATGAAACTTGAAATATCTCGATTATAGTACTAGAATCTTCAGCATCAACGCAAAGACAATACTAAAGGATAGGATTTTTTGTGTTCTATATAAACTATTATGTCATCATCGTTTGGTCCAACGAAAAATCCAAAGCTAGTCTGCTACATTCATGAGATTTTCGAATGAATTCAAGTCTATCTTAAGAAAATGGCAGTAGATTATTATTACCAGAATTTTCTGGCAATGCATCAAACCAAAAATAAGTTCCACTAGCGGAAATCTGATCACGGTTGCGGCTAGAAAATGTATCAGTGCTTTCTTATTTATACTTTATACTGGTAATACCCTGGATCTGGAATATGTTACCACATCTACCGATGTATGTATTCTAGCTCCAATATAAGGTTTTAGAAGTAAAGTACGTCATTCCCGTCAGTGTTTTATGGTTTTTGGGTTATGCCAGATACGAGCAGAATGTGAAATATCCATCTACTCATCTCCTGAATGAATCAACTGATGCAGCTGAAAGGATAGCACCAGAAAACATAGATCATGGTCCAGATATTGTAGAACTTTGAATTCCTTCAGTAATCTCAGTTAGTTTCTACATGTTTATGTTAATTGTTTTTTCCGATATCAAGATCAGCTTATATTTATTTTGTTTGTTTTTATGAATATGTCGATCATGGTAACATCGAAAATACCGATAAACATATATGAAGAAAATAATGATAGGCCTGTCATCATATTGTCAGGATAAAAAAACTGATCATAACAAGTTGACAAAACTTTTTCATCCGACCAACAAACTCAAAGCAAAGGTAGTATAAAAGTATCACAGAAATTCACCAAGGAAATATTTAATTATAGGGAGATTTCCAAAAAAAAAATCGATTCTCGGATTTTCTTCCATACATATCTTTTGAATAGCCCTGTATATTATATATAAATTATATATATTCCAAAATGACTTGATGTCACCTTCTAACATGCAATACAAAGTATATAATATTTTATTAAATGTAGGATACAGGGCGATTCAACTTTCTGACTCGCCCTGAAAAAAATGTTTGCTATCTCATTATAAACCAACCAGAAGCAAATCCAGCCAGATATTGAAATTCCTGAAAAACACGTGCTGGTATTTTGGAATATTCCAAATTAACTATGATTTTTGACAATTTTGTTTTTCATTCGTGTAAAAAATATTTTGAAATGTTTTAAATAACATTAGATTTTCGTACAACATAGTACACACGTAGATCTTAAGACATGTTACCAATTTTAATCAAAATAATAACATTTAAATTTTTTGCATATCTTTTTGAAACAACTATTCCAAAATACCTTCACTTCTTCTACTTTCCGCCCTATGATTGGTTTTCCGGTAAGGTATGCCAAAAATACTATTTCACGACTGAAAAAATATTCGATACTCATTAATCAACTTCTTTCTATCCATTTGTTAATCAAGCACTTCTATTCTCTCAACTGAATAACTTGACAGATCCAGTGGATGGGGCTGCAAAAATTGCTGGACAGTTTCACACTGACCGTAATATTTAATATTTGCTTTCCATAATTCTCTTAAAAGCAAGTAAATAAATGAATGAAACCACTCTGAAAATAAGTACCAACCATATCGCATTATCACAAATGGAAAGGGAGCATGAGGTCATAATAAAACGAGTCGTGGAAATATAATGGAGTGTGGTAATCTTCCACTATTCCGTATTACTGCTAACCTAATAGGATATTTCAAATCTAAACTACTTAAAATAAGACATTTTTCAAAGTTTTACTTTTCGTTTTCTGCCAATACGTAAATAGACCAAAAACTACATAAATGAACTGCGAAAATTAGGCAAACAAAATAACTTGGTCAAAGATTACATACAAATATTCTAACTAGAAAAATTAAAAATTCATTCAAACCACACAATCAAGTCTTAATTTGTACTCTTGAAATTACATTGCGAGGTTTTCCATGTTGATTCAACAATGTAATTTAAAATAATTAGTTTACGAATGTGTGTGTGCCAACTGTATTTTGTTGAAACAAAGACTCCGCTTAATGAAAGTTATTGAAAGTATCGTGCATAGTACGTGATGTTTTCCTGCACAATAGAAACAGTGGCTTGTATTGAAGTATTCAATATTTATTTTGTAGCTTTTAATCAAAGCAATTATTACATGCGAATCTCAAACAACGCTTTTTTTTCTAAATAACTAATTTATTGTTGTTAATTGCAATTTCACTCATTTTATTTTTAAATTCTTATTCCAGTTTGCAATTATTCATTCGAAGCTGCGGTTGTGTTGCATAGGTAGAAAGTTGTATAATGTTAGCTTGGGATTGGTAAACATATTTAAAGCAATAAGACTATTAGCAGAAAAGTCATTTATTGAACTGTTCTACATAGAATGGATTAATGTATGCTCCAAATATTTTAGATCCAACAAAGTGGGATTATTTCAATGATGTATCCAAATGACACAGAATTTTAACCAGATTTTTTCTATTACAATGTTAATCTGGTTTTTATTGAACTACTACACCACTTAGTCTCCATTTTATATAAATAGTCGAGGCAATGAACTAGTAAAAAGGCCAAAAGTTGGAAAACTAGTTGTAGTGGACGGATCGAAATGCGGTTTTCGGCATTCTCTTCCAAAAAATATTTGTAAAAAATGTGGCTGGTTGGATTTTGCAGCAAACGGAAAATTGCATTGCTGCAGCCAAAAATGCATTCAAAAAATGCATTGTTTGGGAGGCCGTTGGAAAGATTTCAAAACTTGGTAAATAAGTGTCATAACTGGCCGAGATCGGGTACTCGGGGGGTTTTGGAGTTCGCTGATCACGAATATGATGTTCAAATTGACCCCCCCAAACAACTGGAGCTCAGGAACGCGCCGAAAAACGTCGTCTCTGTGGGACTCTCCCACAAATCACGCGAGAAAGAAGATAAACTCAACACCCGGGGGTTTTTTGAGTCGCTGAATCCAAATCTGCCATCGGCGAACACCCCACAACAACCCACTCGAAAATCATAAATAATAGGGGCGTTTTGTGGGGCGTTCGCGTTCAAGGTCCGGCGCACCAGTGTTCGCCAATGTCATATTTGGATTCAGCGACCCAAAAAACCCCCCATAACGATTTTCGGTTCGTTTTTTTCGATCGTGCGTGGAAACGCCCCGGAGATGACGTTTAGGGTCAGGTTATGGTGCACTAGGTGTTCGGGGGGTCGTTTTCAACGTAAAATTCGGATTCAACGCCCCACAAAACGCCCCTATTATGATTTTATAGTGGTTTTTGGCACTCCTCTCAGCAAAATTCTCGGAGATGACGTCTCGCGTGATTTGTGGGAGAGTCCCACGGAGACGACGTTCTTCGGCGCGTTCCTGAGCTCCAGGTGTTTGGAGGGTCAATTTGAACATCATATTCGTGATCAGCGACCTCCAAAACCTCCGAGTACCCGATCTGGGCCAGTTCTGACACTTATTTACCAAGTTTTGAAATCTTCCAAACGGCCTCCCAAATAATGCATTTTTTGAATGCATTTTTGGCTGCAGCAATGCAATTTTCCGTTGGCTGCAAAATCTAACCAGTCACATTTTTTAGAAATATTTTTTGGAAGAGAATGATGAAAACCGCATTCCGATCCGTCCACCACAACTAGTTTTCCAACTTTTTTAGTTCATTGCTTCGACTAAAATATTTATCTTGCTTTCCAAATATATTTGGTTGCGAGAATGAATCGCATCAAGACATTATCGTTACCCAAATAATTAGAGAGATTGCTACTATAGCCTGAATTAATGGAAATATCAGAAGAGAACATAGGCAAAAAATAAATGAAATTTTCATCGTCAACTAAGATGTTCTCAACGCTATCAGCGTACCAAGGACTAAACTATGAAAAGATCCTTAACAGGCTGGCAAGACACAACGCAGTGTCTCTAATATAAGTGCTGGTAGAAGAGGCAATTGTAGATAATATAATTTGGGACCAGTAAGCTGGAGGGGGTTCTTAAGGGACTTCATAGATCCGGAACCGTATTGTAGAATCACAAAAGATTGCATAAGAAGGGAAAATGGGGATGAAATCGAACTTTAGCATCGTAATCACTATCAGGATCACTATCAAGTGATAATTTCTTACTAGTTCTATTCCGAGATGCAGAGTGGAAATGTAGTACAAAGCACCCCACACTTTCACCACAATGACATTAATTTTATCTTTAATCATTTTATTCTCAAATTGAGAATTATGTTTCACTTTTTAGTTCGATTACCTATTGAACGTGTTTTTTAGTTTTGTTGAACTGTAAATTATTTTAAATCTATTATTTCCAAACGTAGTAAAAAATCTGTTGCTCAACTACTTTCCCCATTACTTGAGAATACCGACCTTTCAATAACCACTCCGCTTCCCCAACCACATACCCCTCCTTAGACTAAATATCTTCCTCTTTTCAATATCTCTCTCACCAAATTCAATAAACATGAGTCACCTAACACACTTATTAAGAAAGCATTCTTAGAAATATTGCAAAAAACACCGTATGATGTAGTTCTCTACACAGAGGCCTTTAAAACTTCTTTTGGTGTTGGCTGCTCAGTCACAACCAACCACGAACTTATAGGTTCCTATCGGTCGCCCTCAACATGTAGTATTCACACTGGTGAGCTGTATAGCATTTTCCAAGCCTTTAAACATATCTCACCTCCTTCCAAGCATGTCGCCATTTGTACCGATTCACTTTCTTCAATTAATTCACTTAATAATATCTTTACTGACCATCCAATAGTTCAAAACATCCATGACATCTATCAAATACTCTTAGCTCGTGATGTAAAAGTCTGTCTTATCTGGCTCCCATCTCACTTTGGAATTACTGTCAATGAAAATGCTGACTACCATGCCAAAGAAGCCACCTCTACCATCATCACAACATCGATCCAGCTCCCAGAAGACCTCAAACACTTATTCAAAAAGTCCGTCAAAGAATCCTGGCAAAATTTTTGACACAACAGTAAAACAGCTCTAAACGATATACAACCTTCCATTGGCTCTCTCCCCCTCGACTTCTTAACCGGGAGAGAAGCTGCTGTTATTAGACGATTGCGGATCAACCATACCAGATATACTCACGGTTACTTGATGTAATCTGAAAACCTTCCCGTCTGCCGCTACTGCTATGTTGATTTAAGCGTTCAGCATATACTCACGGACTGCCAGATATACAACAATATGTATCAGCGCCTAGACCTAAAACCGAACCTGAAAGAACTTCTAAACTGCACCGCTGAAACTCCGAAGATATTGAAATTCCTCAAAGCAGCTAGCCTCTACCACAAACTATGAAATATCATTGACTGTATTAATATAACTACATATTTTTTGTGTATTCTCATGTACTCTTGCATAGTGCCAATGGCCATAGTTGTCTAGGCACTTAAATTCTAATAAAAAAAAATCTATTCACAAAGGAAAAGGAATACCGCAAATTAAAATCCCGGGGATTTTACAAGTTATTAAGGAGATTGAATTCAATCAGAAAAGAACTCCCCAAGTAACTTTTTTGTAGATGCTAAGAAACTTCGTCTATCAGAAGCTTTAGAAGTTTTATCATGATACTAGGTCATTTGTTAAATGAAATGGAAGCAGTATATTTATTTTAATACAATTTATCATTGACCCAATTCCATCAGGAAAAAGTCACTTTCACAGCACTTTAGCCTAATTCCAAATGAAAAAGGCTGCTTTGAACGTCAAAATATTTATTTCCATTGAAATCAACAGAAATAGCTCATATGGGGTTTGAATATTCCGGAAAATCCTGCGAAGAACACTTTTCAACAAAATTTTTTTTGAGAATAAAGGACCCCGCGCTTTTCTTATAACAAAGTGGCGTTCCGTCAAATGTTATGAATTTTGGATATGATGTACTCGACTTCTTGACTAAAAGTGTCCATGAGATCAATTCAATATGACTAGTTTCCGTTATACAGGGTATTAAAGTTGAAAAATCCTTGTTTTTCGTAACCACTCAATTTTATTATTAACAAATGAATATTCATTTTAGTTCTAGTTTATCGTGAACTTACACATAAATAGTTCAAAATGTCAACATACACAGGGTGGGACTCAATTATATGAGAACGAATTTTTGGAATTCTAGGAAATTGTTATATTGAATGAAAACAAGGTCAGAAATAAGAAGTTACCTACTTTATATTTAATGTTCTGGCATCAAATATACTAATTCTAGAGGTATTCCATAATGGGTGATTCTAAATGCAACCTGAAATTAGTTTTTTTCCATATCATGAAATAAATAAGTTACACCATGTATTTCAAAATTAGTTTTTAATGTTGAAAACGTATTGGTTACCTAGATATAAGTACTTTTCTCATAATACAGGGTGACTTGCACATACATCTTGTTATTAAACCGACAAAAATTAGAGAAAATACACTTTTTCTGAATCACCCTGTATTTTATAATTTCCGTCAAAATGATTAATTTATTTTGTTTCGTAATAAGCTTAAAATAGTAAATAAACTGAAAAAAATTTCCAGCCGCTTCCCTTGTGTTACTTACAAATTGAAGAAAGTCTATTTTATCCTCAAGATTCAACCGAACAGTTTGCATTGGAAAATAATAATGATCACAAACATGGCACTGAATTCTATTTGCAAACGCCATTTCAGTATTTTATTTAATAACAAGATGTATGTGCAACTCACCCTGTATTATAAGAAAAGTACTAATATATAGGTAACCAATATGTTTTCAACATCAAAAACTAATTTTGAAATAGATGTATGTGTGTATGTATTTTGGGGGTAACATTCACTGAGACCTAAAAGATCTATTGTGTCCCCTTACTTCTACTTTGAATCTGAGGAGAGTCTCAGAGACCTATTATCTGCAGGCTTCAACCTAGGTAACTGTCCCTCTTCTATCCAGTGCTGTGCAGTTCGCAAGTATATGGATGGAGGTTTCTTCTTCCATTCCACAAAATCTACAATCTCCTTCCTCCACTATTTTGAGCTTTTCAAGATGCCCATTCAGGCGACAATGTCCCGTTAAGATTCCAGTGCAGTTTTACTTTGACTTATGCATTCATTTGATCTCAACAGGTTGTAGTCACCCAGAAGAATCTTAGATTGCCTATGCCCTATTTCTTCCAATGTTACATTGGAGCTGATTCCGCAAAAAATTGCAGTTCCTTCTATTGCTTTTGAGCCGTCTGTGTACCTACCATTGAATGGCATTCTTTCCAAGTCTGGTAATGGTGTTTGGGTCCCATTCCTCCTTGTTGCTTAATTCCGTAACGAATTTCTTTGAAAAGTTATACTTTTTCATCATACCATCTTGTGGCATGTCCCAGGTTGTCTGATTTCTAAGAAGTGAGTAGGAGGTTTTCTTTTTAATGATTCCTTCTCCACTTAGTCTGTATCTTGTTCTTTCTGCAACACTCTCCACCACCATATGTAATGGTGTGAGGTTGAGAATCACCTCCATTGCTGCTGTTGGGCATGTACTCATTGCTCCTGTTATGCATATACAGGCTACTCTTTGAATTTTGGGGAGGTTTTCTCTCGCCGTCAAGAGGCAGGAAGAGACCAACGTTAAATAATCAAATTAAACAAAATAAAAAGAGTTATATTAGGTGAAATTATTATTATTATGACTTTAATTCCCAATTTGGTTACTACTCAAATGAAGTAAATACATCTAACATTAAGCAAACATTTGAAAATTTGTCTGCAGTTGCTGTATATTTTCTGCGCCAGTCCTGTTAAACTTCTCACTTATTCACTGACAGTAGACCTTGTCATAATATTCTTATTAGGATATAAAGTTTATTCAAATTAAATGAGTGTATCTAATCATAGCCATCTGAGTGTATTATTTTAACTTCAGATAATGTAAATGTAGCAATAAACCCGAAATTGTCGCTTTTTTGTATACGGAACATTTCTTGAAAAATATTCTGTATTTCTTAAAGATTTTGAAAGGCAAGAAATAAACATTTGAAATAGCTCTATAATATCAGCAATACCACAAGATGCTTGACATCAAAATCTATGAAAATCGTGGAATCTGTTGCCGAGAAAATTGAGGCGACCCATACTTAAAACTCACTCTGCATTCCGAAAAGCTACTACTGTCGATCTTGTTTTAATATTTCTTTTATCTTATCCATGATCCCGTCCAAATTTACAATGGATTGAATTGCAAAAAGCCGTGGGACGATACGACAGTGATTAGATTAACACCTTATCATTTGCAGCCAAAGCATTGAACTGATAAAAAGAGTAGTATGAAACATAAATAACAAATTTCAGCAGAGTAATGTTGAAAAGATATATTTGGAGGCTATAAATATTGGAAATACTGAAGACTGGAGAAAGGCCATTAGTCATAGGGAGATTGTGGGTGCTGGACAATATAACTAATGAAATAAATTTATTTCTGATTCAGATCCTTGTGTTTGGATTATGGAAATTAGCTTTATTCTGAATGTTTCATGATATCCAATCAAATAATGGTTTCCACCTTAGTGGATAACTGAAGCTTTTCATCTCTCTCTTTCACTCTCATAACGTACATTTTTTTATGTTAGTCTGTTTTTTCTAAAATTCATATTTACGAGCCGGTGAGGGCCTCTCCCTCTATATTTTTTTGTTGTAATCAGCCTGAAGCCAAATACGTATTAGTTACGTCTTTTGACTTGCTGAACGTGACTGTCCGCTTCAACGGTATCGCCCCAATTTTCCTGTCTCGGTTCGATATACGCTTCGCCTAATATTAGGTGTATTTGTATTAGGAACGTGTTTAGAGGTGTTTCTGAACTAATATTTAAGTTTATCTCCGAAAAGAGTTCAATTTTCCATGATTTTTCTTTTTTTTTTTATTTTCTGCATGTTCTATATAAGTTTCTACTTCCACTTATTGTTATAACCGTGAAATAACAATGTTAATACCTAAATACACTAAACCGCCACGTTTTTCTCGAATCCCGCATAAACTTGTTTATTTAGATACGCACCTGCACATTCCGAAATAATTTTTTTGAAGTATCTGCCTTCCGTTATGCTAGAGTTCCTTGTCTAGACTGTGATTGCCAAACCTCAAGTTCTCCGTATATTGGGAGGGTCTTGGCTTTTCCTCGCCTATTGTCGAAAACATTTGCTCACTCAAGCTTTCACAGTAGCAATCTGTTGTGGTTTCCTCATCTCCTTGGCAAAACCTAATGGTTGTTTCTGTCAATTCGATGTTATACATGTGTTTGTAAAGTCTGAAATGATCCGTCAGGAGCCCAACTAGGATCCTGATTGTTCACCTATTCATGCTTAGTAGGTACTCTGTGACTTTTGGAGATGGTTTTTTGATGAAGTATTTGGCCTGTTTCATTCTTGACGCCTTGTTCCACCATTATCGAAACTATTTTTTTATCCAAGTACTGCTATTTGTTTTCTGCTCTTGCTATAACACAGGAAGATTCTAGGCCAACGAGAACACATCGTGCCCCTTCTGGGAAAAGTGAGTCTGCCTCTTCTTTGCCCTGTGATCTGAGAAAGGAAAAATCTATTTTAACTGCCCAGCTCTTGTAGCGTTTTCAAGCAGTCCCCAACAAGTCTAACCGCTGGGCAGTCGAAGTATATGTCAATGGATTTTTCCTCATAATCTTGATTCAATAGCATTTCTGCACAGGGCTATATTGCTGCAATGGCTCATGTTTGTCAAAGCTCAGTAAGCTTCTTGTCTTTGGCTTGGCTATATATATATATTCCTGCTCCAACACCTTCTTCGTTTTTTCAGCCATCAGTGTAGCAAGACATTTCTGCATCAATTGAAGGTCCTTCTTTCCATGCCTCTTCGCCTGTTATGGCTGTTTTAAATTTCTTGCCAAAGTTATACTAGGGAATCATCATTTCCAACTCTTTGTATAGCGTTATAGTCCTTATTGTGTAGTCTACTAATGGGCACTTGCCCATTGGTCACTTTATCAGTGATTAATCTGGCTTCACTTTCGTAGATGTTATAACCCACTAGATTTTCTATTTTGAGGTTATCTTGGAAATATATTTCATCTTACAACGAAATCACCTCCACAAAAAGGTACCAAGACCAAAATAATAGCATACCTTCCAATGTATTAACAGAAATGATATCTGGAAAGCTATTGACAGTTTTGAGACTGGTACTGCAATAAAAAAAGTATGCGGCTTGGTTCCTATGAGATCAAACCAAATGACACGAAATTTATTCCATGTTTTTTTTCATTTCAAGTTTTTCAAATTATCGTCTCATCGTTAACATACAATGAGGTATGAACTCGATCTCAAATTATCATGGTTTTACACTTTTTTAAACTTTATCCGTCTTAAGTAGGTAGCTTAGTTGAATTCCATTTTCCCCAGTCTCTCTAATCTGTAGTCTTTCACCTTAAATGCTTTGTTTCTCGCACTAAACGTTCGATAAAAGGAATTATGTTAAAAAAGGAAATCTTCCAATTAATCTACATTTCTACATGTTGAGTGGTGGAATTGGAGTTGGTGAAAGTGTATTATTTTCCCTCTTAGATTTGTCGTGTATATGGTGGCGTAGCCGTGAGTGTATGTGTACCCGCTGGCACTTTGGGGATTTGAAAATTTTTTCCAGTTATCTGCTCCTATGGTTTTCTGATCAGTTATAAACAGTGGCAGGACTAATACAACAATTTTGTATTATCGGATACAGCCTTCTTCGAACCCAACCGACACAGGAATTATTAGACTGAATACGTTAGAATTTAATCAGTTTTGAAATTCAAGAAGAAGATTATGCTATTTTTCGCAGTCTAAATTCTCAAAATTCCATTGATTGTCCAGTTGTTAAATTTTTTTTGTGTTAGATAGGGACCAGAATTACATAAAAACGTTGAATTGAATATATTGAACATTAATCTGTGTTTAAAGTGTTGTCTAATACGGTTTTCACATTCCCCTGCACAAATTAGTAATCTGGATACAACAATACCCAATATTTATCAAATAATACCTCCATTACCGTTCTAATTGGTATATCAATTTGAGAGAACTATTGTACGATTGGATATGTACATAATACATCTCCCTAGTATTCACGAAATCCTCAATATTGAATCTAGACTTCCTAGCTGAGTTCATAAACGTATTTAATTACCGTGTTTGTGCTGATAATATTGATTTAAGAAAAATCTTATTGGTTAATTCAATTTTCAAATGCTAAATAGAACATTTTCACATTCTACAATATTTACAATATTCCATTTTGGTTCACTTTTGCAGAATGAGAGCTTTTATGAATAAACTATTTAAATACAGAAGAAAGGAGAAAACTCCACGAAATTGATATAATATCTAGAAAGGTGAAACAATTTGAGGTTCCCGGTGTCAATTACAAAAATCAGCTAACTTTCAACTGGGTGCAATGTGCAATTTGATGTGATATTGGATTAACTTTATTAAATATAATGTAATTTTAGTAGTGCAGTTCAATAAAAATTTTAAATGAGTGTTGATTTTTTATTTATCTAAATAATGTGTCTTGAAGTTGTTTAATTATAATAATTTCATTAGAAAAAATGAAATATAGTTAAATTTTTTGTAATGTAATAATTATATAATAAACAATTTTTTCTACTATCACTATCGAAAGTCGTCTTTTGTGCCTTGAAAAGCAGCTGCAAAGTTGATGTTTTTCGCGAGCTGTCATGATTTCACATTATAGGCGCTCTAAAGCAGAAAGTAACTTTGGCGCACGCCTAATTTTATTTATAGGTAGAAGAGAGCTAGTACTTAATTTTGGTGTGATAGTAGAAAAAATCTTGTGTGTATTTAGAGCAGAAAGTCTTTTGGTAGTTTCGAACTTTCTGTCGACTACCAAAGTACTACTTTCTGCTCTTGATACACAAATAGCTATTAAACGAATTGTAAAATTCACCTAACCATAATCCAAAAATTAAATTTAAATATCCCGCCTTCAAAAGTTAGCTCCGACAACCCTTCCTGGTGCACTGCGATCAACGTGATGCTAACTGTTAATACTGCATCGACAACTCTCATCATAAATTATTTTTCTATGTTTGTTACTACTTTGAAGTTAATTTGTTCAGTGATGAATGGAAAAGCGAGCTGTTATTTTTGATAATCACGTAGCTAAGCACATTCTGAATTTAGTGTGCTAATGAAATAAACTGAAAGTTGTTATTTTAAGGACGTATTGGAAGATATAACGTGAGTTATGCCAGATATAATAAAATTGGAGCGAAAGATTGTGAACAATATAAAGTGGTTAGGGCGACAGATGTCAGATATTTCAAATTTGAAGAGGGATGAGTGATTTTCCTAGGAAGTCGGCTCAATGATGGGATTTTTTGAAGTGAAAACTTCTTTATGCGCGTTGAGCAACACACAATACTTTTGGTTATGCAAGACAATTAACAATGAATCTTATACAGTTTAGTTTGTAGAAATCGGTTTTGTTTTTTTTTATTATTTTTTCACCAAAAAATTGAGTGTTACCCAATTAACTATAAATTCGGATGGAATGGCCCCATCCCACTTAGAGAGAGAGAGAGAGAGAGAGAGAGAGAAAGTGTCTGTTCCATCCGTATTCATAGTTCATTGTATTTACCTCTCCGACACATAATCAGAAAGATGGACTGGCAAAACCAAAAAGATGCACAACTCTTCAAAAAATAGGATGATTGCTTACCCAACGTTTTTGAATTGTCAAAAAAGTAATGTTTTCTCGCCCTCTGGTGGTAGACTCACAATTTAGTGAACAATTATAAAGGTTTTTGTATTTACTCTTGTTATAATACTTTTCTCCCAATTCTACTATAATCCAGTATTAAAATAAGCGCACTGTACAGCGAAATTTCTTTGTTGTACACATTTCCTATCGATTAATACAAAAACTCCTCGGATATAATGTTCGCTGTTACTAAATTCCAGGTACATCTCGTAACCATATCCGGTATTCTATTTTCCCAACTATTTGTAGTTTTTGAGTGATTACTTTGTGGCTTTGTTTTGGGTTGTTAGATAGGCAGGAGTGTTGTAGTCAGATTGTGTGTCTAATGCAATTTACTAGAAACAATGTGGAATTTCGTCGTGAGAACATTCTCAAAATAATTCTAACAAGACAGGTAGGAAATTTATAGTATAAGTGATCGCATAATAGGGAAAACAACTTCTAGACACGAAATAAAATATAAATCTTTGGTGAAAACTAAGTCTGTAGAAGTAGGTACGTAGTTTTTTTATTACATTTGAAATGAAAATGGACCAAACTGAAATTTTATGGAGTATTAAATCAAAAGTGTCATGAAGTAATGGTGAATTTATTGTAAAATTCACTGCTCACGGTAATAATCTGACGCTTGGACAATTACTGCAAATAAATGGAGACATTGTTGCTTCTACATTCAAGATAATATTATCTAAAATATAAGGTATGATTTCGAAGACGGCGACAGCGACAAGCGATCGCGAAACACGACAGCGACACCTGTCGTTACTGTGTTGCGACTCCACCGACCTTTTAGAATCAAATGGAGTAACGTCGGAGTCCGACGACAGGTGTCGCGCGACAGTTTTCATCCAGCATAGTTTTATCCAGTGTCGTCATTTACCGTGGAGCAAGGAGACAATAGTTATTTGTTTTACTAGGCATAACAGCACAAGATTTAATGCCGCGGCTGGTGTTTCATAGCCGAGCGTAGCGAGCGTAGCGATGAAACCAGCCAAGGCATTAAATCTGCTTTTCTGCCGTGTGAAACATATAATTTTTTCTTCAAATTTGTTCCAATTCCACGCAAAATCGAATTTTTCATATTTAAATTGCGTTTCATTTATTATCATCAGCATCATTTTGAGTTTTCTTAATGTCATTGTCAATTTTAATAACCAGTTTGATATAAATTATTACTTGGAAGGTTGCCTAGCAACGAACTTTTTCTGCCTAGGCAGTAAAAGTGGACTTTTTCTGCCTAGGCAGTAAAAGTGGACTTTTTCTGCCTAGGCAGTAAAAGTGGACTTTTTCTGCCTAGGCATTAAAAGTACAACTTCTAAGCCTGCCAAGTGTTATTAAAAGGCCGTTTTTAATGTCGTTTGGAGAAAAATTAATTAATTTAGTATGTAAATATCCTACTCTCTATAATACTAGTGTGGAGAATTATAAAAATAATTTGATTAAGGATAATATATGGAAAGACATTGGAAGGGAACTTCCTTCCCTAGGTCTATTTTTAAACAGAGGTAAAATGTTTTTTTTTCTTTTCTTTGCAACAAGTAACAATAATAATATTTCGTCCTCTTCATCATCTTCCATCAGTAATTCCAGTAACACATTTTTATCAATCACGTAATCAGACATATTTATTAATTATTATAACTACTTCGCGAACGTCATTTAAACACTGCCAACTACATCGTAGATCTCGCTCATATTGTCGCCGACATAGACAATGATATGACGACAGCGATAAGCGACACTATCGCCTGTCGTTGTCGTCTGTCGCGGTCGCTTGTCGCTGACGCCGTCTTCGGAATCATACAACACAGAACTAGAAGTAGGTACTACATATTTGTCATGACATGTCATGACACTCAAAAGACCCACAATATGTAGTCGTCAATGAACAGATATATCTAGGGAGCTTTTCGACTATTAAACTGTCTTCCAAAGTAACAATTGTAAACCTCAGCAGATACCTTTAGTTTTGGTTTCCTACATCACTGCATAATTATCAGGGTAAAAGCGCTCATATTTTTGGTAATATGAGCTTTGTCAGTAAACTACGCTAGACTCTTTGCTTTTTTAGTGCGCAGAACCTCTTAAGTCGTTTCTTAGCCGTAATAATAAAATCTAGGCTGAGAAAAACTTAGAAATCAAATTACTTCGTTATAATAGAAACCTCTTGAAGACCTTTTCACTTTAGACATCGTTAATGAATTCACAAAAAATATACAAATATCTAAATCAGTTCAGTAAAGTTTGTGATGTTTACTCTCAGTAGATAACTTGTTTATATGGAACTGTTGCTTACCTTCAAATTGCCATCAGCGACTAACGTAAATACTGCAGCTCATATTATTTATATAAACTGACCTGAAACAAAATAAACAAATGAATATTGCAGGAAGTTTTGATTTAAAATTATTCAGTTGCCAGAAATAGATTCTGGTTTTTAGATAAAGTTCCATTTTCTCTATTGCGGTTGTGTATTTATTTGCATAAAAGTATTTGCCGCGAGTCAAAAATAGTTAGTTACATTACAAGCTGCGAAAGCTTGCTTTTGCAGCGTGTAATGTATTAAACTTTTCATTCTTTCCCCAAGTGGAATAATTGTTTCCAGAATTGGTTCCAAAGGATGCAAAATTGCATTTCTTTTTTTGGAGAACACTTTGAGAATTAATAGTGTTCAAAAGTAATCTACTGTTTTTATCTAGCTCTATATGCAAAATATTCGTAGTTACCATTTTGTTAACTTCAATTCATAGCCATCTATCGTGTAACAGCAGTATATAAAGCAAAACTCGTTACCGAGATGTCTAACACATAATCACACATCGAAGCCACTCACTTATATTGAGAAAAAGTATTTCGATTTGTCGCTTGTATCTCAAAGGACAATTAGTGGAATTAAAAAGAAATTTCACGAGTTAGGACATCCAAGAAAAAAAAACATTTCTTAATTCACTAATTGATGATACCAAATCGGACAAACAAACATTGAAGGCTAGTCATACATTCAATATTTATGATAACTACTCTTAAGATTAAAGAGAAAAAATTTTTCATCTTTGGGGCGACATGACATTAGACAATTGAGGACATGGTTTTCAAAAACCATAAAACAATAGGAGGCTGTCGACCAATTATCTATATGGACGAAACATATATTCATTCCTCACACTCTCGTGAAAAAGCTTGGTCTGATAATAGTAACGAAGGGCTACGAATACCAGTGTCTAATGGGCAAAGATTAGTTATAGTTCATGCTGGATGGGAAAAGGGATTCATACTAAATGCATCACTCATATTTGTCAAAAAGTAACTCGGGTGATTTTCATGATGATATGAACTTTACAAACTACAAGAAATGGCTTGAGACTAAACTAAACTACCCCCACTAAATTTACTCCCACGTAGTGTGCTGGTTATTACCAAGTTCTCAGGATTTTATTTAGGAAGTATTTAACTTAGTAATTTTTTTCCGCCGAGTGTACATGCGTTTATTACGCGGGACTGAGATATCTCCCTCTCGCTTCTTTGTTTGCGCATCTCAGAGTTGAAATGAATTTGGTCGAGGTGTACTAGTGAAACTGCATCGTAATTTTTGACATCATAAACTTTTATAACCCAGGTGAGTACTACACTGCGTTCATCGTAACAGGTAGACATTTTTTCACGGGAAGAAAGCATTTATTCGTTTTTATCCGTTTCTTGTTACGTCATAACTCAAAAGCATTCGAATCAAATAAATAAGGCCGCTTTCACCAGCGGCGTATCATTGTTAGAGAGTTGGGCATGTATTTCTGGTGATTTAATTATTGGAGGAAATAAATAAAAACGAATTTAACATATCATAGTTAGACTACAATTTGAAATTCTACAAATAAATAGTTACAAAACTCACCTCTTGATGGCATTTAACGGTAGAAATTTTCCGCCATTAGCCAATTCCTTTTAGAAATATTCATGTAATTTATAGGTACATTCACGTTTAGTTTCGTTCAAACGTTTACCAGGCATTTAGTCGAAAAATATCACAAGAAATGTGAATTAATTTCACCTGTTTAAAGTAATGACTATGACGACGAACAATGGTGACAGAATGATTTCGCTTTTTAAGTACAGTCGTTGTCACAACACAAGACAGAGTGACAAACCGATAAAGACGTAATGGCGTAGCTTAATTCAGGCACAAAAGACATATGTACCTTTCCATTTGTTTTTATTGGACATACGAGGTCAGTGATATCCACATAAAATTAGAGTGTCTTTGATACATTCAGGGAAATATGGCGTAATGAGATGTGTTTCTTTACATTAACAAAAAGTAAACGTAGCGGTTATACAATATTTCCTGTGAAGTAACGAATTTTGTTAACCTCCTGCTTCTCATTTCAAAATATGTGCTTTACAAACATCTTTTAAATAATTTTTTGGTAAATCAAACCACAATCTTTTTTAAATTTTTAACCTAACGTTTCGATAGCGTTTCAAGTTTTTATAAAATTCAGGTCCCTATCTGATACTACGAAAAAAATTGACAACTGGACAATCAATGATATAATGAGTACACCACAAGGAACATACAGAAGATGAGTACATATGCTACACCGATTCGGCCTATGGGTGGATGCGCTAACATGGGAATCTCCATAAGAAAATCGAAAAAAAAGCTAAGCTCAAAAATAGCAAAAACGGTTCCCTTCAAGGTCACGCGTCGGAATCCGAGCTGCGGTTAGATAACGCCGAATCACATGTCACGTCAAACGTCACATGTCACGTGACATGTAACGTTTGTTAGCGCCTCCACCAATAGGCCGAATCGGTGTAGCATATTTACTAAACGTCACCAAACTCAGTTGAACAATAAAGATAAAAGTTTTAATCTAAAATGAAGTGAATGAAAGTTACGATTTTATGGAAATATAATTAGACGTTTTCGTGATAAAGATATTGAGGTTATATCATTTAAATATTTTACACTTCTCCATCTTTATTACCAGTTACGTCAGGAACAAAATATAGGTAGAACTTTAACCTTGAACGTGAAATTTTTTATGGATATAATATTTCCAAATGGAGAAAATTAAATAGAAATACTCCAAGTAATTTCGTTTTCTCCACTTTAAAATCTAATTTCACAGACATATCAAATAATACTTCATAAATAAGTTTATAGTGCAATTGCATTGCACTTCTCCTCGAGTAAAGTAAAGTGAAATGCGACCGTTGTAATATGAAATGCCAGAAGGTATAATAAATTTCATTATGGACCGAGAGTTGTAATTTCGGTTAAAAGGAAAAGGCAATTAGTTCTTATAGATATAGTTACAATTGAATTTTGTTTACTCGGAAAAGGGCTACCATACAAATAAACAACTAATATTTCCCAAATTACACAATATGTAGGGAGACTAAATTTGCATACGAGAAATACCTTCTGGTAATAATTTAATTATGTATGGAAGTATGATGGAATAATTTTGACCTAAATTTAATTTTTTCTTTATTTAAATTCAACGTATATTAACTTCTGGCAAAATATACCACGATTGGTTCATTCGAAGGATTTGGTTTCGAAAAATGTATCCAAACAGATGTTTGGTAATAGCAGGTATGACCTATGGTGTCCAACACAGGCCTTTTAACAAATCAGTGTAATCTGAATCATAATAATATTATGCTGAGACTTGGACTGTCGGAAGATCCAACTTGGTGTCTTTGTCTGGAAGATGATGAAACAATAGAGCATATAATTTGTGTCTGCCACGATCATTGGTTAATGAATCCAGAAGGGCAAGTAAGATGATTGAACATGAAATATATGTTGAGAAAATTGACGCGTAAATTGAAAGTGACTAGGAAGAACCACCTTGAGTTCTTGTGTAATCAGTTCCAAAATGGTGTGGGAATGCCTAGGCAAACTTAATGAACTAGGCGAGAACAATATAGTAACCTTACTGTGGATTCCAGGACACACTGGAATAGAAGGAAACGAAATAGCAGATGAACTAGCGAAGAGGGGGACTGAAATACCCTTTTGGGGGCCGGAACCCTTTTGCGGAATCAGCTCCAATATAATATTGGAAGAAATAGGTGAAGCCGAAGAAAAGAGAAGATCTGACAATTGGAAAGATCTAGTAGGGCTTAGGCAATCAAAGATTCTTCTGGGTGACTACAACCTGTTGAGATCAAATGAATGCATAAGTCAAAGCAGAACTGCACTAAGAGTTTTAACAGGAATCCTACCGGGACATTGTCGCCTGAATGGACACCTTAAAAAGCTCAAAATAGTGGAGGAAGAAGATTGTAGATTCTGTGGAATGGAAGAAGAAACCTCTATCCACATACTTGCGAACTGCACAGTATTTCAGAATCCTAGGGCACAGCACCTGGGAGACTACTGGATAGAAGAGGGACAGTTACCTAAGTTGAGGCCAGCAGATATCCTAAAATTCCTCCGGGAAATAGGACTAAAGGAGCTACTAGTATCTGAGACTCTCCTCAGAAACTAAGTAGAAGTAAGGGGGCACAATAGATCTTTTAGGTCTCAGTGAATGTTACCTCAAAATACATACATACATACAACGTTTAGCCCTAATTTTGTAAGTGGTATTGATTGTGTATTAAAATAATTTCCAGGCAAACTTGCTGTAGGTGAATTTTATTATGGTGAATATTCGGCTTGGGCAGAAAAAGCCGGTGTGTAACAATGTCTCCGTGTCACCGGCTCACGATTTAAAATCATGAAATTCCGGAAATAAAAAGTTGATGGAAATTAAACGGGAAGAATACAAATAGCGAAAAATGTGGTTTTTTTTTGTCGTTCGCGAGCTCTTTATTCCAGTTTCACATGCTTTCCATAACCTACGGAAAGTTTTGAACGTTAGAAAAAGTTTATAATGAATGTATGCTGAATTATCGCGCAAACATAATAAGCTAACAAATAGTGTGAAGGAAAAAGTGAATACTCAGCCAAAAAAGGCGTTATATGCGGAGTTCAACTGATAATAGAAATGCAAATAAATACAAATATTGTTAGAAGCATTGTGAGGGAAATGGCAATTAGTTTTCCAAAAAATTGTAATATTTGTGGAGAGAAATTCTGCTTTGTTGGAAAAATGAGAATAGTTTCAATAAATAATTACCACTGGATCTCCTAGCAAGCTCGACAGAATTTACAGGAATTTTATCCTCGCCCGTCACATTTTTCAAATTTTCTTGCCCGATGATTTTTGATCAGAATGCAAATTGGGATTCCACAAACGAAATTTTTTGTGAATTAAGAAATTAAATGGATTGCTTAATAAGACTGTGCATTCAACTGTCACTAATCTATCAACCAGGCAAATTTACGGATATAGCGCCCGACAATCTTATCATAAAGTCGATGAAAGACTTTCTTGTTTCATTAACTACAGACTGCAAGCTTGCTGTGGTGGTATGGAGAATAATGCAAACTGTCTCAAATATAGTTGGTGCTTATCAAAAGACGGCACCACCAGCCCTAAAACAAATCTTGCTGGGAAAAACGGAGATCCAATTTGTCGATAAAAAAAAGTACCCAGGAGGACATTTTGATCAAAGGCTTTCATGATCAAACGCTTTCAGAAGATCACACAGTGGTAGATGCGGAGGAATGTGAGGGAAAAAAAACTGGGGTCTCAACCCAAAAGTAACCCTCCAGAGATGTTGGATCCTTGATAGCATATGGCCAGTTCAGAAGTGTGTGAAGACACACTCCAAATGGGAGCTGTTAAGGCTGTTAAGTAGCTTGCTTGCCTGTATAATTAGGGGACTATAGAAACCGCTCACACAATTACGATGTAACCACCATCCGTGATAATAAATCCACCACCACTACATATTTTAAATATAGCGAAGTTGGAAATGAGGATATTTTTGGCTTTTATAAAAAATCAAATATTACCTAATTGGAGTACTTCGTACTTATATGCTAGAATTTCTTCGGAAAAAATTGATTTCAGTTCAAATCAGGTATCCATTTAATTGTCATACAAAATTCAGAAACCATGGAGGTTTCTTTCTTTTTTAAATTAATTTGAAAGTATCTAATTAATTCGGTCGGTCGACACCCTTTCGCAGATTTGCATTTATAATTAGGGTGTCTAGCTGCCAGTCTAAAAAGAACGGTATATAATATATGTGAAAAATTGATTTATATCACCCTAGTTATATATTGGCTATATTGGAGCCGGTTCTGCTCATTTGTTTGTCCTTGAAGCTATTATTATATTGCCAAGAAGGCCGAAATGTCATCACAATTCCCCTATAATAATGAGCTCTCACTTTTATAATTTATGAAAGATCTGTTTCGAATTGCTTCTAATGTTAAAGCAGACAGTTTTAATATGAGATCGGTAGCCATATTTCTCCCTTTTTTCTCTCTTTCCAATTCAATTTATCGCTCTTTCGTTGGCTTTTAGTTTTGCAATTAATATGCTACATACATTGGACACTTGAATTGTTTATATTCTTTTATTATTCAAATACATATTGCGCATTCTACTACATTTGATTCACTACTAAATAATTTATTTTGATTTTTTTATGCCATCCGTGAGTGAACGGATACAGATAAAGATATTGATATTAAAAATGTTTGAGCGTCCAATTTGTTATGATATAGTCCATGGAAATCATACTAAAAAGCCTCCTAGCATTTAAAGCCCAGGAGCCAGCTGCAGAAAAGTATTAGTAATCCTTTATCACATTACTTTAATATGTGATAGTTCCTATCATAACTGATGCCGACTCGATGATATGACGCTACAATAGTCATGGACATGCGCATCATCACACCACCCTCCCACCAGCAAAGAAGACAATTTTGAAAATAAAATTTATAGCGTATATTAGCCAAAAAAATTGGTCACCTGGCAAATTACATGTGATGTTCGTGTCATTGATTTTTCGTTAAAATTGAAGTATCTGATTGTTCACAGTATACATTGACTAAAAAAATTGCTCAGCCGATGAATAATATGTGAAAAGACCGTCAGCTGATACAAGTGGGATACTGCGGCATGATCCAGCCCTGCTCATCGATCTTGCACATATCTTTAGATATACGGGGTGACGCATTAGAAACAGTCCACCTCAAATGTTGTTGGCGGGGGAGGTTTTTGAGGCAAACCCCGAGGAACATCGATCTTGTTTTCGATTGGGACAACATTTGAAAACCTTCCCCGCCAACAATATTTGAGGTGGACTGTTTCTAATGCGCGACCCTGTACAATGAGACATGTGTCATATCCATTGTCTGCAATGCTGATGTCAATGTACCACGCTGATGTAAGCATTGGTGAGACTGACAAATCTGTATTATATACTTAAGATATAAGAGAAAGAAATAAATAGAAGCAGAGCTCCAGGAAATACTGATGTCATTATTTTTGATGGACTTTTGATTCTCCATCTCATGAATCAACTGTCATCTACTTTCGAAAACAAACCAAGTCTACAACGCCTACTCAATAATCAAGATTCAACAGTTATTAGGTAAAGTTTTTGACATTCATGAACATGAAATGAGAGAATTGCGTCAAAGTAATCTATTGCCTTCGTGGTCCTGAGCAAGTGCGTCCAGCTGATTTCACTTCTGACTTGAAAAAATATTAATTTCAAAGAAGTTCCAATGAACTTTTCCGCAGATGACTGGGCGGAAGATCTTATGGTTCAGCTAATTGTCAGTAAGCACATTTACGTTAATTACGACAAACGCTGTAAATTTGAAGTACCTAATAGATGGAAGCGTTCAACGAACAGTAGATAATACCTTATCATGCCTTGTAGACGATGCTGATATGAAGATTGTTTACCGTGCTTGTCAAATAAAAAATAACAGAAATGTGACTACTCTTTGCTGAAACACAGATGTATATACAGGGTGAGTAACGAGGAACTGTACATACTTCTACCATAAGTAGAGGCACCTCAGGGGATTATCAAATGACCATTAAAAAATGTCTTCTTATTTTGATTATTAATATACAGGGAGAATTATGGATTTTCACCAAAACAATGTTTCGTCATATCTTTTCTATGACTAAGTCGATTTGTCTCATTTTTTTGGTGAAAGTGTGTTATATTGTCTGGCAAGTCAGTGGAAACTGACATATTCAGAATTAAAAAAATCCATTTCCTGGACTTGTTCATTTCATTCCGATTAAAATACGTAGACATGATTTTAACAAATAAGGTTATTACAAACATTTTTTATCTGTTTTCTGTCTATTACGGGTGGAAAAAATGACATACAGGGTGAATTATTCAGATGAACCAAATATTCCAGATTTTTAAATCCGGCCCTGTGAATCAATTTAAATTTTGGTATTTACCATAATGGAGCACAGTGTGTGTCGTTTCTGTTTATTTTAAAGATTTCTTTTTAATAACTAAACATTATTAAACAGAAATATCTAAAGAAACGAAATTAAAAGTATTTAAAACAATATATCGACCAATACTTACGTATGGATGCGAAGCATGGGTGTTAACAGGACATCAAAAAAGTTAGGTTAGTAAAATACAGGCGACAGAGATGAAATATTTAAGAAGAGTAAGAGGTGTAACAAAAGAGGATAGAATGAAAAACATAGATATAAGAAAAACCTTGGAATATAATCAACCTTAGAATGTATAGAAGAAAGAGCACTACAATAGTGGGGACATTTACAACGTCTGGATGAAGGAAGACCAGTAAACAGAATATAGAAAGCAAATATTGAAAAAAATAAAAAAGGGGCAGACCAAGAAAAACTTGGGATAAGGTAATAGCTGGATTACTGTATAAAAGGATAAAAGGTCAGAACTTTTGAAGTGACAAGTCAACAAACTTAAAAATACTGTCAGTATATTCTCCAACTATTTTTCTGGGAAAAAGGTACCCTTTGTCCAAATCGATAACATCAGTGGTTTCCGAGAAATATGGAATTTCGTAAGACACCGCAGAGCACATTCAGATTCTATCAATATTTAGGAATTGGGTTATAACCATGTAGGCTGCCGTCAATCAATTGTCATAAGCATTGCATAATTGGTGAAAAATATCACATATAATATGTAAAAATCATTCGAACAAAGACTATTTGCAGTTTTTCAATTATCTAGTTATGATCCAGATGGCTTCGGAGGTTTATCAATACAACTTCATGATACAACATAAAAAAATCAGAACATAATTATATTAATACTTATCGTTTAAATCACATATTTTTATTGCACGAGGTTTTTTTGGAGTTTTATGGGGTAATAAAAAACCTGTATAAATATTAAAATACTGAAACAACGTTTGAAGTTATCGTTGGTAGGTGTTTAATTTTTCACTATTAATGTCAAAAATAATTTATTAAAATCCTTATCTCAACCGAACGTACAACTGTTTTTTTGCTTCCTCTTTTGGAAGCTATTAGCTATAAATATCGTGTTCTTCGTGTTACCCGCTAATTTATCATATGGTACTAAAGTTTACACCGACAGAGATATCGCGATATTGATCGGTCTGTATGAAAAGGCCTCTAATTGAAACCAAAACAGTTTTTTTTCTTCTCGTGCTGCAATTGGATCTAAAAAGATAGAATGTGATTTATAATGCTATTGATTTTTCTGAATAGAACATCGTCTGGAACTTGCAACATAGTTAATGACAATGACGTCAAGGATCCAATTAACCTCATTAAACTTTGTTCTACTTTTATGAAATATGGATACAGGGTATTTCAATATTAAAGTAGTTAAGGGTGTTACCTCGGGTGTTACCAATAGATATCGGAGAATAAGTTATTATTCTATCGCTTTAATCAGTTTTGAAAAACAGTTACCGTTCAACTAAGAAGAAACATATGCTTCCTGGGCTATAGGCATCTACAAGATTCAACCAACCACTCTGGTTTGCAATTAGAAATGGCAACAATACCTGCAGACCGGTTTCGGAGTATTTGCACCTCATCAGTACAAGGTATATGTTCTCCGTATACGAGAGCTCTAAGAGCCTAGTCCCGGACTGAAGAATTTTGGTTTGCGGTTGGAGGAGAAGATGTCGCTATTGTCACAACTTCAACATTTTCGTTACAGGAAGACATGTATGGATTGTGATTTTAGTGTCTTCTTCAGTCTGGGACTAGGCTATGGTTTCCATGTATCTCAATTGGAGCAATGATCGGAACTACGATAGATTAACCAAATGGTAATCTTATACAGCTGTCCTTTCTATGATTTTCAAATGAGTTGAATCCAGAACTAGCCATGGGGAGGACTTAATCCTAAAACAGGGTAAAGAATTGAAATTTAATTTCAATTGATGATAAAATAATTGTGTAATCAGTTGAAAAATGGTGTGGGAATGCCTAGACATACTCAATAAACTAGGCGAGACCAATGTAGTAACCTGAACTACCCTTTTGGGGACCGGAACCGAAGAAAAGAGAAGACAATCAAAGATTCTGATTGTGACTACAACCCGTTGGGATCTAATGAATGCTTAATTCAAAGTAAAACTGCACTGAGAGTTTTAACAGGGTTCCAAATGGGACACTATCGCCTGAACGGGCACCTGAAAAAGCTCAAAATAGCGAAGGAAGAAGAATGAAAATGTTGTGGCATGGAAGAAAAAACCTCCATCCAGACACTTCCGAATTGTATCTCAATTCAGAATCCTGGGGCACAGCACCTAGGAGATTATTGGATAGAAGAGGAACATTTACCTAAGCTGATGCCTGCAGATATCCTAAAATTCCTTAGGGAATTAGGAATAAAGGAGCTACTAGTGTTTGAGACATTCCTCAGGAACTAAGTAGAAGTAAGGGGACACAATAGATCTTTTAGGTCTCAGTGAATGTCACCTCATGATACATACATGCACAAAATGAAATAATTGAGAGTTATTCTTAAGGTGCGTATTCACCAAAAAAGCGAGCACGAGCGAACAAGAGCGAGCGAGCATTCTGCATCAATAATTTTCTGGTGAGTACGGGCTAGCGAGCGAGCGAACGTTTGCTTGTTCGCGTTCGAAAAAGATCGAGAGAAAGGCGGTACATCAAAGAAAATACTTGTTCGTGCTCGTTTAGTGTGAACAGGATTTCAATCTTCAAAAGCGCTCGCACAACGATCGCTTGCGGTTTGCTGTATGCAACTTTGCCGGGCCACCACGTGGAAAATTGTTATTCACATTTTAAATTAAATATTAATTGGGTTATTTGTAGGTATTTTTAGTGACCCAAATTTAAAATGGAATGGTCTAATGATAGTGTGTTGCAATTGATAGACGAGTTAGTGCAGAAATTAAAAAGATCAGCACTAGCTAACAATAATTTTTCATGGTCAGTCATATTTACCACGCTCGCACTGCTCGCACAAAGTAGATGGATCAACTCCGAACTTGAACATATTCGCTCTGGTGTGGACGAGATATCAATATGTCGAGCAAACATACACGAATGTTCGCTCGTGCTCGCTTTTTTGGTGAAAACACACCTTTATTGGTATACCGGGAATTGTTAAGACATGTGTAATATTTTGTTGCTACACTCAAAAATATTACAGCTTATTTTTTTTATACCACTATCTTCAATATTTGTTTTTATGTAAGCGTATTTCATTTACACATAAAATTTCAATTATTTTTCCAAAGAAATACAGTAGTTTTGTGTAATACGATTCAATCAATTGCTGCAATAAAACCATTAGTCAACATTATTTGTATACAATTCAATCAATCTATTGGAAGATAACAGTGGAAATACAATCGATATACGATTTTATATACCAATCGAATTCGTGATTATTAATAGACCGAAATTATAAAATGATGATAATACTCTTATTATGGAATTCAATAAATCTCTAATGGAAACTTTAAATTTTGAATATGAACCAATACAAGTTTGAAATGTTGAAAAATGATTTCTCAGTTTAGTACAATTTTCCAAACATTGGTTCCTCCCAAAACCATTCAACAAAGGAGAAAATAATATTACAAAAAGTGTGTGGTGCTTCGTTATATATTTTTATCATGATACAAGTTTTTAGGAATATGTAGCTACTTATATTCAGGGCCAGTTTCATATGTTAGTAATCGACTTTATAACGAAGATGCTTTTAGTTCTTTCCAACTGCGGTGAGTGAGTTTAGTTTCATACAAAATTTTAAAGTTCTCTTTAATACTATTTTCTGTCTTGTTTTTCATTGTATAGTATTATTTTTACCATATTATGTGTTAAATGCAACCGTAACATTAACTGGTTGCGTTTGGAGCTTTGAAAGCATTTTCATGTAAAATGTCGTGTGGAACAGTAATGACAAGGAAAAATGCTCTCTTTTTATTACTTATAATAACGATAGAATTAGTAGAAAGAAGGCAGTATGATATGCATGAAATCCTGTGGGTAACAATAATTGCTCCATAATGGCAGTATGGCTCCAGCCCTTAAGATAAGATAAGATACATATGAAGGTTATGTGCTTCAAAGATTGTTTCCACCATTGCGGATCTATTGTGTGTGCCCCCTTTGTTTAGACCCGTCCTTATTGCTAGACTTGGAATGCCAAACCTCAGGTCTTCTATATTTTGAGAGGGTTACGGTTTTTCCTTTCCTATTGTTGAAAACCTCGGCCTGGTCAGGCCTTCGCAGTAGCACAGTATGTGTGCTGAGGTCATACCTAATAACCTGATTTTATTTGATATATGACTTCAATGATTCAATTCATTTTTGATTTCAATTCATTTAATACCTAGTTCCTACTAGGGTTCATTCATTTTTAAGATACAAATATTTGAGATATCTTCAATCCAAAATATGTTATGTCAATTTATATGGTTATTAACATATTTGGCATAAATGACAGTTAATGTATCATTTATGGGCAGTTTAGCGTATTTTAATCAATGACGTCATTGATTTTAATTATGATGCGCTAACATCTGATCAGGCTGACTGATTTTTACTTTAAACTGAACTGTTATAAGAGCGTATCCATTACTTGTTAAAACTTTTATTTAGCATCGCATTTTCAATCTTCTAACGAATTTGAATTTAGAACTCGTAGTAAAACTAAGAAAAATATATTTGACGAGAGCAGGAACTGAACCACAACCTCTCTGGCTATGCCAATATTTTATAGTTTGAATATGAGGTTTATAGTGAAAATAATATAATATGGGCAATGATTCGATGGCTTGGAGAGGAATTAGTTTATTTTTAGTGGACTGTAATTTTTGATTTATTTCTTCCCTTCTTTGCTCTCAGGTTCCTCGCAGAAAACCTTTGTTGATTATACACTTTATTGTTGGGCGACCCTGGGAAGCTGGAGCCGAAGAAATATTTGGCGATGACCAGGAGAAACCTACGTTTAACAGTAGGATTTCTGACTGGTCACTGTCAACTAGGGAAACACCTCCATACTATGGGGCTAGTGGACACACCTCTATGCAGGATGTGTGAACAGGAAGATGAAACTGTCAGGCATGTCTTATGCGAGTGTCCGGAGTTATCGTCAATAAGAGAGTGTGTGTTCGGTGAGTCTTGGCCTACACCTGCCGATATAAAGGAGATGTCTCCTAGTGACCTGTCCACCTTCCTGAGAAGGACAGGATGGACAATGACCTAGGAAGACAACTCCTCGGGAGGATGTACAATGGGTCACATGTGGCCTAAGTGCTGTGAGCCTACACTCACCCTCCCTACTCTACAGATACAGATACAGATACACTTTATTGTTGAAGTACGATCGATAATTATACGCTTTTTTAGAAATTCGAAACTATATTGACAATTCGTAGAAAATTATTACATTGACATCTCATCTCTAACAACGGTTACTAAGTACATTCTTTCTTTTTTTCACATAGATATACAGAGAAACTTTTAGATGTTTTGTCATCAAAGATAATTTATTCAGAAATAAATAATGAACCACCGGGACTCGAGTTCGGGACCCCTCAGCTACAAGCCCTTACTAAGACCTGCTCTACAGCGGCTCCTACCCGTCAACGTTCTGTTCGGTATTATAAGCTATTATTTAACTGCGCCTGTGTCTTACATTCGGTCATCCTGCTCCAAGAATGCTGGACCTGACGTTTGTGCGTACATCTACCTCACCTGATCGATCGTGATCTTGATGGCTTGCCTGCCTATGCCTATGTCGCTCTCCTGCACGCCCATTCCAGTAACCCCTTCTCGCTATTACATCACATTATGGTCTCTTTTGGACATTTTGTAGATCTTATCCCACTTCTGATATGTAAGCTAGATATTTTAAAAATTAAAAAAGCGGAAGCCACAGGGAATCGAACCCGGGACCTCTCAGTTACAAGCCCTTACGCTAAGCCCTGCGCTACAGCGTTTCCTACCCATCAATGTTTTGTTCGATATTATACGCGCCCGCGTCTTTCAATAATTTGAATTGTAATGGAAAAGTCGTTGATTCTTTCGATTTTGGTTACGACATTGGAGTGAACTTATCAAATTATTGTACTGTCATCATTTCTAACGATAGTCCGAAGTTCCAATTTAATATGATGTCGATAGAAATCACTTTTGGATATTCCATTATAAACTCCATTCCAATATATTTCGTTCCAACTTATAACCACTATAATCGGATAACAATAGAACAGTTTCGTATCGTACACGTTTTTTACGAAAAGATAGTGCCTAATAGTATGATTATTTTACAACTGAAATATTTGGCTGGTGAAATAATATTTAGTTTTAGTATCTAAGTTTTAACGACTATGGATCTGTTACTGATTACTGTACAATGATACACTTTCATTATTAAATACTTAACACCAGATATGGAGAAACGAAGACAGTGAATTGTTGAATTACAAATTCAAGCGGTTAGTTACTGAACACACTAAACCGCGCTAAGTCAAAAGAAGTGTCACCAACGGTTCCAGAATATTCAATACGTTTAGTTATTATTCCTGAAAATGCAACGATGTAATTCTCGATATAATTGTAGATCTCGGTAGTTCATTATGTATACTCTTTTCGGATAAATATACAATGACTTTTAGTCACAATACCGACTGAAAATGAGAATTTCCCAACGTTGAATACTGAATACTTCATGTACAATGAAATATGACGGGTATTGTGTTACCCAGTTAGCGATTTTTTTTTATACAATCTAATTGGGCTCTTTAACTCCCAACAAATAATGTGCGATACTACCATATTGAAGGAATATAATTTGTGGCGCTCGTTAATGTTAATTATCCTCTGTGTGTGTGTGTATCTCGATCGAATAAAGGTTTTAGAGCATATCGTTTAATGTTTAACGTGTTTTATGAAATTATTATCGGAAATTACAGTTAAACTTTCATCAACTTTGTTGGGTTTTCCTCACGTGAAGAAGAGTACCTCATATTGTGTGCTATCGATTGAAAATGTGTTCCAAATGCAAATAATTTCGATTTATTAGACTGCTTGGAAGGTGCTGACACAAAAGAGATTTTATAAGTGAATGTTTATAGTTAATGAGTATAAAATGAGGTTTAAAACTCATTCACTAGGAACGATAGTTATAATGGAATTGTTAAAATATGATAAAGACTTCAACCTGGAAACAAGAAATGGAAATTGTTCGCTTTAGCTACTATTGAATTTTTCTTTTGCAGGTGTGATTTGTTGTTTGTGTTTTAATTAGATACTCATGATACAGAAAAAAAGATATAATAATTCTCGGTTGCCAATTCGTTCGGCTCGCTCATGACGCCACGTGGAGGGAGAAAAAGGGGATAGATTTGGAATTAATCGTTCATTACGATGTGTAACACTGAATACCTGGACGGCAAGAAGTGCTTTAGACTTCTGGCATAATTTATCAGGATTGGTTCATTCAAAGGCATTCATACATCCTTCGAAGAATGTCTCCAAACAAATGTTGGACTATAGCAGGCATGACCTACGTTGTCTAACAGGCCACTGAATCATCATATACTAAAACTTGGACTGTCGGAAGATCCGACCTGCCGTCTTTGTCTGGAAGATGATGAAACAGCAGAGCATATAATTTGTGCCTGCCCCGCCGCGGCTCGAATCAGGTCTCTGATGTTTGGCAGGGATTCTCTCTCGCCCTCGGACCTGGAATATCATCCACCAAATAAACTAATCGGCTTTGTTAAGAAGCTGAATTTGTTTGGTGAAATCTGAATAGGTGTGAGCCACAATAGACTCTTGCGAGTCGCAGTGGAGGGCCTTATAGACCCACTCACCATAAACCTAACATCATTTTTTCACGGACAAAAGCATCATTTAACTAAACATAAAAAAAAACTGGATACCAACTAACAAGTGTATTAGTTACCATATGGTTATTTGTGTAATCATCAATAATAATTATTATGAACGGAAAATTCAACAAAGTTTCAATAAAACGAAAAAAATATCTAGAAAAAAAAAATTTTGGAGAGGTAACATATTTAAAACATGTTTTAATAAATAATTCACTTAAGTGTATAGTCTAAGGCAAAATCGATCCACCCAAGATGCAATTGAAATACTAACAGTAAATATTTGAAATAATGTTGATAAAGCTATGCCAGCGATTGAAGGCTCTATAGATTTGGCGAAGACTTTTGACACTGCAGACCATACCATTCTATTGAATGTACTTATTAAACGATATGGGCATACGAGGTAAAGCAAATACAATATTTAAAAATGACCTAATCAACAGATAACAAACAGTGAAAGTAGATGATTTTGAAGTGAAGGAAAAAATATGTTATGGAGAACCTCAAGAAACGGTATGAGGGCCAATACTATTTAATATACTCGTATGTCTAAATAATTAATTCCTACTGAATACTTTTTCCAAAATAATCAACTCCGCAGATGATACAGTGCTATTGGGAGGATCGGAACAGGGGGGCTAGTTTTGAAATATTCCGATTGATTTCGATCAATTCAAGTTTCTAACTAATTTCATGTGGGAAATTAAATTTGAATCCGAAAAAATTTCACAAATTTAATTCGAATATTGTTTAGCTGTCTAAACGCTTATTTCACTTGCGAAATTTCAATTTATTTGACGTTTTAGACTCATCGAAATTTTTTGCTGTGGTTTTGTCAGATACTTCGAGTAGTTTTAACATCCCTTCTTTTAGTTGAATTACCTTTTCGAATGTTTTTAGTTAATATTTGTAGTACTTAGCATAGTAATACGTTATTAGTGACGAGAGTGACGCGAGAACGTTTTACATTTTTTAAATCTACATGGCAAATTTAGAGGAACTTCAACAAATAGTGCTAAAAAATGTTGTGGAACTTGTGGAGGATGATTTTTTAACGCCAAGAACGGTGCTTCATTCTTTTAGGCGATATCCCTTCAACCTTAGTGACCGCCAGTTTCTAAAAATTTACAGACTTTTTAAAGAAGCTGCTAGCGAATTGATAAACATTTTAGATCCGCATTTGGTAGCACAGACAACAGCATCAGCTATAGACAAATCTACTAAGGTAATAACGACGTTGTACCTTCGAGGAGTGGTGGGCTACGAGAAGTCCGACACTCTGGCAAAAAAGGGATCAGAGTCTGTATTTATCGGACCTGAATCATTTTTTGGCATTGCGGAAAGCACTGCTAGATCAGCCATAGCTACCTGGGTGAAGAGGAAAACCTTCACGTACTGGGCAGACATACCGAGGCTCTCTCACTCGAAAGCGTTCATATGCAACCCATTGAGTACAAAAAATAAGCAGATCCTGGAATGGAGTAGAACAAACCTCTGCATTCTGATGGGACTGCTTACAGGACATTGTCGACTGAATTACCACCTAAAGAAGATGAGTCTGGTTAAGACCTCGGATTGTCGGTTCTGTAATTTGGAGGACGAAACTGCGGCGCACATATTATACTCATGCCCAGCTTTGGGCAGGGGAAGATATAACATATTCGGTTTTAGTACCTTAGAGCCGAACGACTTCAAAAAAGTATCACCAAATACAACCATGGACTTCGTCAGAAGCACAGGCTTGTGGGGTGAATTGTAATCCTAGGGGTGAGCCACAATAGACGCAACGGGACATAAAACCTAACCTAACCTAAGCGTTTGGATAAAAATAATTATTCTTCGACATCTGTTGTTAAATCGCTTCATTAAATACGACAATATTACAGGAAACTGTGATGATTCTTCATTATGGTAAACTCTTATGTAAAATGGGATCAACACGTGAAATATATTTTGAAAAAGATATTTTTTATTTAAATTCAAATACATTTGTAATTCTTTGTACCTCAAACAAAGAATAATGGTTTTTCTTTCTCAAAAAATAATAGCAATGTATATCATTTAAATGCAAAGTGTCCTGAAAAATAACTTATGACCTAGTAGGTTTTTAAAATAAAAAAAATAATAGTAGGCATAAAAATCGTTAACCATACCACAAATTATGCACAAATTGTTAAAACTAATAATAATTTTAAATGACCAAACAGTAAATTAAGAATAATGGCACATTTATCAGGAAAACTACGAATCGAAATCCTGATGTTAGTTGGATATGGTCATCGCAAACGTTCCCATGACGAAGCAGTTCATCTTTTCAACGATTTAAATGCTGAATGCTCTCCTAAAAGTAGATCTACAGTGACGAGATTAATCAACAAATTTGATGAAACTGATAATATAAAGAAAATTCCAGGTCTTTCAGACCGAAAAGTGCAACTAATGAAGATAAAACTTTAAATGTTCCAAATATCTTCTGTAAGTTCCTTGTGGCATTTCTTATTCTTTTTTCTCATTTTTTTGGGAATCAAACCACAATAATGTTTTTTATTTTTTATTTCGACGTTTCGGTAGCGTTCCAGATACCGTTGTCAAGATTAAGTAGTATAATAAATAATAAAAAACATTATTGTGGTTTGATTCCCAAAAAAATAAGAAAAAAGTTCAAATGATCTATAAGATCATCAAGAAAACTCAGTCTACACAAACTATTTTGCATAAAAATTGATATACATAGATTTCCATTACAATTCAGGATAGTGTCCGTACGCTGAACGCTGACGTCAAAAACATTTGACTCTTCCCTAAAAACATGCAGAATAAAGTCTCGTCCATCGTCCTAGAGTTTCAGAACTTTTCCTTTATCCATTCCAAAGATAATCCTTTGGTGCGAGATTTTTCAGTAACGCTGTACATTACATTATTATACTTAGTTAAGAGGGATTTCCAAGTTTTCCAGCAACCCAGCGATACATTTGCTGCCGGAATAAACAATTTAATACGTGCAATTTGGATAATTGGAAAATAGTCGTTCTGGAACCACAACTTCGATGAGGGTTATCAGACCCGCTGGAAGTTTAGGCCTCATACTTTACAATCCTAGCCCGGTTATAAATTGGACATTTAATCATCGTAAATCCAATACAATGTTACAGAAGTAGTTGAATAGTTCCTGTACATCAATAAAACTGAAGTTTCAATAATAGTATACAAGGTGGCCTGACTAAAATGGTACAGAGCCACTATATCAAGAACCGCGTCAACGTTTTCAAAAAAACGCAGAGACCCGTCGATCTTTGATGAAAGGGGGACACAAAAGTCTTTAAATTTCAATGTTTGAAATTTGAATTATGTATTTGTTTATGTAATAAGAGTTTTTAAAATTGGAATTGCCTCCATTTCTGTTGAAAAAGTGAAAATGACACGTGGATTGTTGAGTACGCCTAAGGGTTGAATGTTGATGTAGAAGTCAAATGGATACGATATGGACAAACAAAAAACGCAGAATTAGTGGATTCGTATATCGAAGCAAATTTTTGCTTAATTGTGTTTTTGAAAACTAAATAACATGGTTAATTCCATTGCGGATATCATTTCGCTTTATTTTATGAACAATAAGTGTGTAAATGTATCGGCTCAGTTATTTAAATCAAGATAAACAGGTCAGTAGGAAGTATGTTCTAGAGTTATGGAAATAATTCTAAGAGACTGGAAGTGTAACTAATAAAAAATTAGAAAATAGACCACCTGCAGTCAATGAAGCTAGTGAAGCTGCAGTTTTGGGACATGTTCTTCTAGATCCTATGTCAAGTAATTAGGATATGTGTCTGATATCAATCGAACTAGCATTTAAACCATTTTGAAGAGGAACAAATTCCATCCGCATAAACTAAATGAAATTGATTGTGACTGCCGTTCACAATTTTGCAAAATAATGAGTGAGCGAGTAGCAAACGATCCACATATTCTCTTAAAGAGATGTTCCAATGCCCCTTTTAGGTTCATTTTATTCAGCTTTTCTCATACATTCGTCTTAGGATGTTCATCCAATAAATTTAATATTGTTGTTTACTACTGTTTTCTGGCATACCAGAATCTCTCAATGGGCGTCGGCCCAGCACTGTAGTGGAACGCCTGTGATGCGATAATTACAGTGAAGCAGTGTCGAGAGCGGTAAGTACTTGGATGGGTGACCGACCCACTGAGGAAGACCGTCGTCTAAATAGCCCGTACAGCCTGCAGTGGAGTAGCATATCACAGCTCGCAGGCATTATACCAATGAGCAGGAGGTATAATAAAGGAATGCCGTCTTTCGGAGGAGACGTAAAACCGAGGTCCCGAGTCCATGGATGTTGGGCTCGATAAAGAACCCTACAACTGGTTGGAACACCAGGGGGTTCGGCAAAATTTCCGGTTAGGGGTAGAGTGCTCCCAGCGTCGGTGATTAGCCTCAGCTGTAGAAATAGACCGACGTTAAATAACCCAGTTAAAAAAAAATCTCTTCTGATGCAGCCTGTGTATCTAATATAATCCCATACTAGTTTAGACGTTTTTTCTTCCTGACTATCTGACATGATATATGGGTCTCACCAGCTCTCCTGTTATTATATTTTGGTCATTGAAAGATTGTGTATAACCCCGCCATAAATGGTGTCTTTTCCCAGTGCGTAGCTGTCCCGCCACTCCCGCCTTAGTGCTATTTGCAGTTTTACCATGGACCTTGTCTGTCCCTGTGTGCTGAGTTTTTGCGTGTGTGTGTTGTGCGGTATGTTCTCATGATTAGCGCATCCTATGTCACGATTCTTACGATATTCATGTGATCTATCGTTTAGTCTGCTTATCGAGTTTTCCAGTCTACGGATACCTGTATTACAAAACTAAGTGAGACCTATGAAAAAACTGGAATACATAGATATCCTTCTTCTCAACATTAACAGTAGAATTAAAATAATTATAAATTTCAATCAGCACTCACGGGGACATCCTATTAATAAGAAACAATATGATGGAGATGTTTGAGATCGAATGAAACAAGTATCTAACTTATTCATCTTCAAAGGACCAATAATTAAAACCACTTCCAGTTTCTGGAAAGATTTTTAAACAGCCATATTGGTTTGTGTTTGAAAAGAAGTTTCTACGCTTCAGTAATGAACTGAATAAATATTATTTGGAGCAATTAGTACTTGCAAAGAAAATCAATCTACCTTTTTGGTATTATTATCCGTAAAAGATTTTCAATTTCCTTTAATAATCATTGAACCAAAAACGAAACAATTAAATTTTCAAGTTTAAACATTGTAGGAAAACTTGAAAGCGATTTAACGAATGTCTCGTAGATTTGCAGTATTACTCCATTAGCAGCTTAAATAAATACAATCTTCTTTCGACTCATTTACCAAGAAATCTACATTGTAACATTTAGTAAAATTACGGCGACATTTCAACGGGGTTTTTAACAACTCTCATAAATCTTTGAAAACTTTTCGCGTTAAGATGAAAAACGGAGAATAAATCTATCTTGGTGGTCGAAACATGTTTTAATTAACTTAGTTTGTGTACGGTGGTATGTGCTTTTGCATTTACAGAACTTTTAATTTAGGCAGATTTCAAAAACTTTAGTTATATAACACTATTAAAGTATTGAAAAAAATCTACAGCTTCAAACACATCTAATTAAAATACCAACTAGATAATTCAACATTTTATCTTATTCCAATTCCCACACTCGTATCTGCGTGGTGTTAGGGAAGGTTCATACGCCATGAACTAGCGTACGTTTGATGGGATTAGAAGCGTTCTTATTTTTCCCCTGTTTTTGGATCAGTTCGCTCTCAATTCAAGGTGTGTGAAGGTATCGAAGCTGGCTGAAGAATGTTAACTCCTTAGAGTAATACTACAAATAGAGTCATTCATAAAACTATCAGAAAAGACGGCTAACATTCTATGTTTCCGGCGGTGCATATTGCACGGGAAAACTCAGTTGGCGCCCTTACAAGTTGTCCACTTTTTTTTGTCCGGAAGATCAAGAAGAGGGATCCGTTCCTACCTCCGTTCTGAGCGACGTCGAAGGCCTAAGGTTGTCACCGGAGCAACTGAAACTTATGCGACAGAGTAGACAAAGTATTTGTTTAGCTTGCACTTTTTTTTTATTATTATTCAAATTTATAAATAAATTCATATTTGAGCTCAAGCTCAATTGTTAAGGTTATAGATTGATGCATATTTTGAAATGAATATAATTATTTGAATTTTCACTTCTATCGACATTTCCCATGATTGCATATTCCTTCTTTCTTTAATTACAAAATTTTGTTATAACTTAAGAAATTAAAATGTATCGTTTATATTTCCTGTGAACTAAATAAAATGTATTGCTTGTACCCCAGCTGAAACGAATTTTTAAGACTTCTTAACAAGCGGAAAACAAGAATTGTTCGACAAATTTCTGATGGTCATAAATTTTACATTTACGATTTTCTTTTTGTTTTATGTATAACGTCACGGACATAGTTGAGCAATCAAAAATCAATTCAAGTTTTTTTAGTGCACCTACTTTTTTAAACATTTCCTTTGAGGCTTTATCTGGATCTCTATTCGTGATTTTGTAAGCGTAGAGCTCCCTTTGTGCATAAATGCTTTTTGATTACCCGGTAGTAATGTATTCCTCACGAAATATTGAAGTTATTACAGTTTTCTTGAATATAAATTGGTTTATTCAAAAAAGGATGAACTGCTAGATTTTGAACATACTATGGTTTATTTCAGAAAGGTATAGGGTAGTAAAACCTCACTAGGTATGCAAATGGAGAACAGAGTGACCCAACTAGTATTTAAGCCACTTTCATAGTTTGACATTGATTTCATTGCAAAACTCTTTCTTTTTATCAAGTGCAGGTAGTACCACCCGGGTTGTGGTCAATATATGGGTTAAGCCTATTGTTATCCATTCACAAACACTGAAAATAGTGTGCCAAAGGCGTGCCGGTAGGATACTCGTAAAAAGGAAAGAATTTTATTTTAACAGAATAAAAATTAGTCATTATGTACATAGTATTAGGTACACTTATTTTTTATTGAACATTATACAAAAAATACATTATACAGAAATTAAATTATAAAAAATTATAATATTATTCCTCATCTGAGGAACTGTCATCTCCTCTTGACGTTATAATTAACGGGTCGACGGTCCGATCGATCAAGTAGTCAAGATTCCACATTTTCTCCTCTTCTTTAATGACATGCTGGACTTCTTTTCGTCAGTTCTCTGGTGTCACCTCCTTAATGGCTTGATGAAAAAGTATCTTAACGTCTTTCTTTTTGAATGTCGTGTTGTGTCTTGCCACAAATTCTTCCACTTGCGCCAATATAAGTTACGGTGAATCCCCAGCCGTACTAATAAGTTCCTCACAATTCAGTCTATTCATCTTTTTCACTCCAGCCAGATACAACAAGCCTATTAACGCTTCCACTTCCAAGGCATCAGTGGGTCTTGTATAAGTTTCTCTGGTATACTTTCTAACTGCAAATTGTTGGATATGCTGATTTGTATATTTTATAATAGTTTCAATAACAGGCTCATCAAAGAAAGTTTTCCAGATTTCCACAGGATTGATAAAATTTTGGCTAGGAGGTTTTGGACCAGTTAATTGAGTAATAATGTTTTTTGTTTTAGCCCTATAGTTTCGCAAATTATTTGATGGGCAATGTTTTCTCCATAAGGTGGTTTTATCTTTACCAGTATAAAAAATACCAGATTGCTTTGATTTTTGTTTAGCTTTGTGTACTATAGTTTCACCTCCTTCATACTGTTCTCTTTCAGAGACTTTCTCTTCGAATTCTGAGGTTATATTTGTATCACCAAACACCGCAAATTATTTGATGGGCAATGTTTTCTCCATAAGGTGGTTTTATCTTTACCAGTATAAAAAATACCAGATTGCTTTGATTTTTGTTTAGCTTTGTGTACTATAGTTTCACCTCCTTCATACTGTTCTCTTTCAGAGACTTTCTCTTCGAATTCTGAGGTTATATTTGTATCACCAAACACCTGTTCGCTTTCAGAATCTTCATTTCTTTGTTCCAAATAGTCATACTCGTTATCATCACTGTTGTCGTCATATTATAATGTATTTCCTTCTTCTGTATCTGTATCAAGTTCATGGACAAGCTGCTGCAACCAGGCTTGGTTTTTTTTCGTAACTCATTTTCCTAAATAAAGTCTATAATAAGTTGAAATCCAGAAAAATTGTAATATCACCTTTTGAAAATAAATACGTCCACTTCGGTGACGTCGGTCTATAGTACCATCTACGACTTGAGTGACCGTGACACTTCGGACCAAACTGAGTCGTAGCAAGGCGACAGATGGGTGAATTTAACACATATGTACTCAGGCGCATTGATCGCCCCGCTTATCGTGGGCGTAATTAACTAGATTTGTCATAGTCATCGGTCTCACAGACCGTACATCACCTCCGGAGGGTTAAGGTGAGAAAACATAAAATTGCTGGACCCTTCTCCATACAGTCCTACGACTTTTTATGTTCAAACATTCTTATCGCACAGTTGTTTATTCACAAAATCACATCATATTTTTATAAGTAGATAGTCATTAAGCTATTCTCAAAATAAGTATCAGCTTATACATAAATCGTAAGCGATTTTAATCGTTTCTCCTATTTTCCCGGTTCCCACCGATTCGTACATCGAGATTTCGCACTATTTCACATCCAAATCCGATCGGTTCCATTTCCACTTGATTTCTACAACACCAGTTTTGTTTACGTTTAATTGTTACGCCATGAGGATCTATTGAACTGGTAATCTGCAAAACACGGCGAGATGGAAGCTACTCTACCAGTTTCAATCAAAGGAAGCGGTGTAGCGCATTAACGTGCTGATGTCGAATGCAGTTATGAACTTATAATGTACAAAGCCATTAGATGGTTCGTTCTCTGATATGAAATGAATAAAGGAGAACAATGAATCGAGGTTTGACTCACTTTCGGAAAACTTCAATCAATCTGATTACTATTTCATAGCCAGGAATATTATGAACAGATATTTTTTTGTAAATTAACTGAAATACAGTGTGTCCAATTAATACAGAGCCATAAGAGATAATAACAAAAAAGTGGAAGAATGAATTATAGCCCAGGAGACAGTGATAGATTTTCATGATCAAGTCCCTCCCAATCGAAAATTCGTGAAATGCATCAAGGACTTATACTATGAACACTCGCGACCGTCAGCTACGACTCCGTGGGTGGGGCGGGCAGTGGCAGCCTTCCATGCATGGAGAAAAAAAAGTTTTTTTCAGTCATTTCCTCTCATTTGAAATTTTGTCAGATTATAGTTTATTTAGTATTTTGAAAGAAAAACAAAGTCAGCTGACCATAACACGGCATTGACTTACAGTTAGCTAATTTTTTTCATTATTTATTAGAATATTTCAACAATCCTTTTATAAATTTTCGCCCGGGAGGAAATATTTATTTATTAACCATAATATAACAATAACCGTTAAAATGACAGGTCCATAATTATACAAGGTTCAATATAAATTCGTGACGCGTTTCGCTAACACAGTAGCTTTCTCAAACGAGTGGAGGTATTAAATGTTTAATTTATAGAGTGCATTAATACGGAATTGACAAATGTATTATAAGCTGTTAAAATGTAAATAAAATGCAAAAAGCGCTTAAATATGGAATTTTAATAATATTAACAAAAGTATTGAACAAGTTCACCTGGAAATTCATTCACAACAATCATACCGGAACCTTTCTTGGTAAAAAGGTTTGATAAAGGAGAATGGTTGATGTCTATTTGGTCGTTAAGAAGATTACCTAAATATTTGTTTTTATTTATCTCAAGAGCTTCTAAAAGATTTAATTCCTTAACCATGACTGCATCTTGGCTTTTTTGGTCAATGTCGTTGGCATTTTGTCGATTTGTTTATTATGATAAGGTGCATTATCGATAACCACAACGCTCTTTGGCGGCAAATTCGGAATCAACTGTTCTGACACCCATTTCTTATAATTATCAAAATTCATCTCATTATGATAATCACCTGTATTGCAAATTGATTTCCATCTTGTTTTTCACTTTACTGTTCAAAGGCATTTTCAAAGTAACGAACACAGAATTATCACAACAGTTCACTAAATAATTTCTGCACTGACTGTACTAACCGATGTTGACTGCATGAGATCCTCGACATCAATGAGCTCTCGCCCCACTTCGCCGACTAGTCCTCTGCGCATCCAATTCTCAGAGGCAAAGCTATGTTGGTCGATCTGTACTTAATAATAAATCGTATATTCGATCTAGCCAATTTAGACCTTAGGCTTCAATATATCATCCGAAGTTATAAGAAGAAATTATTTATTTATGTTGTTATGAATATAGTTCAGGACTGACCATTGAACTTGGCACCCATTTAGATCTCACTTCTTTTTTCGTTGAGATTAACAACCAAGGCATATATCATAATATAAAGTAATTTCACTAAGTAGAAACTGAAAAAAACTTAAAGCTAGAGCATTTCAAGACTTTTGCCTCACTCTCTGTATAACGCACGGCTAATTTGTTTCCCAATCTTGATAATTAAAAAAACATGATCGTATAAGCTCTCTTGATTTTATCTCAGCCAACATTATGGTCTTGTTATTCGAGTGAGATTATAACGTGGGGAAGTTGTAAATTAATGAAAGTGTGTTATGAAATTGGGTTAACAAAGGAAGTAAACCTTTGTAGCGGAGCAAGCGGAAATTTCTAATACATGAAAATGAAAAAGTTTGTTGGTAGAGTCTAATCGATTTTAGCAGAAAGCAAAAAATTTTGAACTAAAAATGAAATTTTGGAGTTGAATGTATTCGTCTTGCAAGTAACTTATTCGTGACAAGTGTTTACTTTATATGGTAATCCCATGAACAAAAAATAGGTATATTTCTTCAGTATCATCAGTACGTTGATGTTTCACCACAATTAGTTGTTATTCTTATTATATTTGTGCAATCTGAATAATAACACACCGCGAGCAAATGTGTTGGTGCGGGAATATGGTAGAGCCAGATTATAACCAGCATCTTCTTCACAGTAGATATATGTAACTCACGGTTATGTATTAACGCAATTTAAATCACTCGGTTGACTGACAACTCACCCCGTCCACACGACATCGATTAAGTCGATTGGGACGTCTAATGACAAGGTCTACGCTGAGCGAATGCAGCTTAAAAATAATCTCACGTCAACTTCCACAACGTATTCCAACTTCTGTTCACTCCTGTGATTACCACCAAGATAGTCCCTTCCGGAATTACATATGTCAATTCCTATTGACATACAAGCAAAGTTAGCCTATCAATTTCCTCAAACATCACTTCATTATTCCAAGTTATCTTAATCACTTCTCCGAACACATCCATAATTTTTATGTATCACTTACATCCTGATTGCTTATCGCAGTACTTCTCACATGTCTTCTCCAATATTCAAGGGGGATCGAGCCAGATCGAACTAAGTTCCTGCAGCCTTCCATTCACCACCATCACACGTTATTTGATTGACATTTTTTCATCTTTAGTGTGATTATTGTACACATTTCGCATTTTAAGGTCATTTGGCCACTAGAAGAGTTGTAGTCACGAGCATAATGCTGGACAGCCGTCCTCCAGAAGGTAAAACTGTTTTGTATACAGAACGGAAGCGTAGTTGTGGCGAGAGAAAGTATAGATTAGCTGTGGAGTGGAAGTGGCGGACTCAATTCTTACACTGGAAATACTGACAACTCACTTTTGTATGAGTTAATAAAAGACCACTTACCGTTTGCACTAAATTTCTGAGATATGTATTAAAATCCTGCTATTAAGCACTTATGTTACAATTATCCGATCGTTTAAAGTTGTATGGAGTCCAATACAGTCGCCCTTCTCCGCAGAATTAGATATTAAGTTAGATATCGTTGCACATTCGTACGGCGTGTGTTACTCCACGGCAAAACCATAACACTTTCGTCCGTATTGCGTCACTTTCACGCCACCACTACGAATATATTCTGCTACTACTCATCGTCCTGTGTATCTGTCGCCAAACACTGCTTCTTTGCTTTGATTTAAATTCTGCTTACACAATATTTGTATACGTTTCTCCCTCTAAAGAAGCATTTATTACGGATAACGCATATTTTTCATAGTAAAATGTTTTAAAGCGAATCTACACAGATACGAATTGGACATTATAGACTATTTAAGTTGTTGGGCACGTGGTCGAGATAATGTATCGCTAACCCTAACCGACTTAAGACCATTTATGTTCTAGGAGAGATACCTACTCGAAAAATAAAAATGTTACTCACGCACTGCATGATCTGGAAATCGTTTACTTTGATGATTTTTACTGATGTTTAAGTGCTAAAGTTTGCTATCCCTTTAAATACTTGATTAATTAGCAGAAATATTTTCCTAAAGCACTGTGTGTTTAAATTTGGTTGAAGCTGCATGTACTCTCGGCTAGTAATAAAGTTTGATGCTTGCGGTTACGCGGCTACTTTTCTGTGAAACGTTTAATTATGTGAAAATATTTTGAGCAACCCTGTCCATCTCGATGATACAGGGTGATTTGGTTATTGCTTTATGGAGATGCCCAGAATCTCTGCCATTCCAAATGTTATCAAAAAAGTGAGAACGCTATCCATCTTATACAGCGTTGCTGAAAAGTCTCGCACCAAGGGATTATCTTTGAAACGGATAAAGGGAAAGTTATGAAATTCTAGGACGATGTATGAGACTCTATTCTGCATATTTTGGAGAGAATGTCAAATGTTTTTGACGTCAGTGTTTAGCGTACGGCCACCATCTTGAATTTTTTCAAATGACATCCTAGGTCGTGTGACCCATCACAAAAAAGCTTATTTTTTTCTCTTTCCAAAAATAATTTTGACGACACAATATATATTTCTAGCTGACCCTACAAATTATATCAATGATATGATGATACACCACAAAAAAACATACAGAAGATATTTTCAATACTATGTATGTATGTATTTTGGGGTAATATTCACTGAGACCTCCTTACTTCTACTTAGTTTCTGAGGAGAGTCTCAGAGACTAGTAGCTCCTTCAGTCCTATTTCCCAGAGGAATTTTAGGATATCTGCAGGCTTCAACTTAGGTAACTGTCCCTCTTCTATCCACTAGTCTTTCAGGTGCTGTGCCCTAGGATTCTAAATTGCTGTGCAGTTCGCAAGTATGTGGATGGAGGATTCTTCTTCCACTCCACGAAATCTACAATCTTCTTTCTCCACTATTTCGAGCTTTTTAAGGTGTCCATTCAGGCAAAAATGTCCCGTTAGGATTCCTGTCAAAACTCTTAGTGCAGTTTTACTTTGACTTATGCATTCATTTGATCTCAACAGGTTGTAGTCACCCAAAAGAATCTTACATTGCCTAAGCCCTGCTAGATTTTTCCAATGGTCAGATCTTCTCTTTTCTTCGGCTTCACCTATTTCTTCCAATATCACATTGGAGCTGATTCCGCAAAAGGGTTCCGGCCCTATTCGCTAGTTCATCTGCTATTTCGTTTCCTTCTATTCCAATGTGTCCTGGAATCCAGAGTGAGGTGACTATATTGTTCTTGCCTAGTTCATTAAGTTTGCCTAGGTATTCCCACACCATTTTGGAACTGATTACACAAGAACTCAGCGCTCTAATGGCTGCTTGACTATCAGACATTATGATAATCCTTTGCCTTGTATATCCATTGTCAATATTGAACTCTGGGCACACCTTCTTATTGCGTGAATTTCCGCTTGAAAGATACTTGGGTTTTTCCACAAGCTTTCAGAGTGTTTGGTTCCTGGCCCGTACACTCCTTTCCCAGTTCCTTCTATTGCTTTTGAGCCGTCTGTGTACCATTGAATGGCATTCTTTCCCAGTCTGGTAATGGTATTTGCATCCCACTCCTTCTTGTTGCTTGATTCCGTAACGAATTTTTCATTATACCATCTTGTGGCATGTCCCAGGTTGTCTGTTTTCTAAGAAGTGAAGAGGTGGTTTTCCTTTTAATGATTCCCTATCTACTTAGTCTGTATCTTGTTCTTTTTGCAACACTCTCCACCACCATATGTAATGGTGTGAGGTTAAGAATCACTTCCAATTTTCAATACTAACTTCAGTTTGGTTCCACCAATACACTGCGCGTCACACACTCATTTATATACATGAAACTGGTAGCAATGGGCCTTTATTGTCCTTTTCAGCGGTAAAATAAGCGGGTGGCCCTAAACTCGTCTCCGAGCAGTTACTATCAGATAATCTGTATCCATGCAAATTACAGTGTTCTAATGACACAACTAAATTCGTCACCGAGCAAGGGATTATAATTTATGGAAATATTCACCTTAGTTTGGTTATTTAGTGAATAGATAGAAAGATGTATTAGAAATTGAATTTAGTTTACACCCAGCCTCCATTATGAAGTAATTATAAGTATACTTGTGAAAAAAGACGTTATGGAAAGTTTTATAAGATTCAGTGAACGTGGAAAACAAGTGTTAATAGTAGATTCTTTGATATTTACCAAACATAAGCAACTAAAAAGTAGTGAAATGTGTTGGCGATGTTCTGATCGCTCCCGTAAGGCTAAAATTTATACTATGGTCTAAGGAAATTTAATTATAGAAGTGAAAAAAATATTAAAGAGATAAACAGGCAAAAAATTAGTGCTAGTGTTAAATGGAAAGCCAATGACATATGAGAAGCCTTCTAAAATAATACGTTCAGCTTTAAAAAACATACTGACCAATTAAATACGATAACTGTCTATATGACAACAAACGAAAAACTTTACCATCTTCACCAAAAATAGAGCAGATGTTATTGGATGTATGAGAACAATATACATTACGACATTGAAATAAGAAAACTTTGTGTTGATTACTGACTATATTGAAGAAATTATCGTATGTATATGCCCAACAAACGTTACTGTTATGTGCAAAAGTGACAAATTATATGTCGACGGTACATTCAGCTACTGTCGCGATCATTTTTTGCAGCTGTTCACACTGCATATATTATACTAGAAAATGGCCATTACATTTCACTAGCATTTTGTTTACTGCCGAATAAAGAGAAGTGTTACAAACTTTTTTTTTAAAGTTACGAAACAAATATCTAACTTTAGGTATAAATCTCAGCCCGAAAGTTATTGTAGTGGACTTTGAAATAACCATTTACAATGGTCTAAGAATAGAATGGTGTTACCAAATTCCAGGGATGGCTTCACGATTTAACTTTGAAGTGTACTTCAACATCTGTTGTGGCATGTGGCAAGTGAAGTAGTTGTTGCTTCTTGGCGAACGGTCTGTTTTTTAAAAAGTAATTTTCAAAAACTTTGTGAGGCATTATAATAGTAGTATTTAACTATTATCTACACTGAGAAAATTTCCAGCAAAGCGTTCTTTCCTAATTTTTTTTTGGCTAAGACAAGTAGAATTTTTACTGTGGTAATAAAACTGTTTAACTGAGTTAGTAAATTAAACTTTTCTTTTATCTCAGTACAGAAACTATAAGATACTTATTAAAAATACAAAAAATACAAAACATTCTTTCCTAGGCCAGGAATTTTCACTATTATTAAACATTACTTTACTACCGTAGACATATATCTTTCCGTTATAAATAAGCTCTCTGCTATCACTGCTAAAAAATATATATAATTTTTTTTTTCACAAAAATAGCATTTTCCTTTGCTAAAACAAAAAAGAAAACCCTTGGTATAGTAGATATTTATTTGCCATTTGAATGTCCGTTATTTACAACGGTCGTCGTTTGACCAATCATGGATCGGCAGGAGTGCGATAATTGGATGTGCGTAGGTTTGTTGAAACATGCGTGTGCAGGATGCAGGTTAGTGAGAAGTTATTTGATAGCCAAGCCATATCATGAAAGGTTGTGATGTACCAAAAAATACATAGAATACATAAGTTATTTGGTTTAAAGCTGGACATTTTCTATATATTCTTATGTATTTATTTTATTGTTATTAGATGTGCCATTTTGAACCAAACACCTACATATAGTGTATTTTCAGTTTTGGTCTGGCATATTGTGGACTATCAAATAACCACTTATTAATGTTATATCCAGTATTATATGGCTAAATCTCCATTCAAAACAAAATTCCTGAAAAGACATACTTCTGTAGCATCATAAATATTATCAAATGCGGGAAATAAGTTGCACGCATTGGGAATATAATGTTCCTGCGTTCAATAAGGATTTTTCTAAGAAAATAAGCTTATCTATAGAACTAATGAATATTGCCGCGACAGCAAACAACTGACTAGCATCTAAAAAATATGTATTCTAAATTAGTAATTTAGCTTCCAGTAGAAGGATAAGATCTTGTCTAGACCAAAACCCGACTTCACTACTTTAAAGTAATCAACAGCTGGCTTAGATTTCTAGGAGATCTAAATCTCTTTTTGATATCAGTAAAGAATTTTACCATTTCTACAATTAATAATACTCTGGTACTTTCGTGAAACTTATATTTTGGTTTAGTAAAGGTACTTCATAAAAATACTTCACTACTACACTAAAGAGATTTTAGTAAAGCAATCTTTACTGCCATAGCACATATCTCTCTTAGCGCCTATTTTAATAGATTTTTTGGCTGGAATAGCGAAAAAACTTGCTGTGAGGATGAAATTTTGTTCTCGGTATGACATCTATTGATACCACGCTTTACTAAAATGACAATTTTTTACAGGAAACTTAAGTATATTCTTGGGATATGTTGGGTTTTTGTAAATAAACCGATTCAAATATGCATATTCGAACTTTTCCATCATGAAGACAAATGACAATTTAATAGAAATGCCAAATCTATGATGGTGATAATACGAAATTTGAGTTAAATAATAATTAAACTTGAATTGTTTCGAAATAAATTGAAAACAGAAGTGAAGGAAGTTTTGATTGGAAACTGAGAAATCTTTCTGTCCCGCTCAACTAGGATTACTCGAGTAATGAGGGACAAGACAAAGAAAGGATTTTTGATTAAATGTCTTACATAATAATTGAATTGTGCTTCAAAATTAATCTGTAACAATTGAGACATCAATTGAACCATATTACCACATTTCTTTTGGGTTTGAATATACAGAATAGTAATGTTATTACCGTAGTATAGGTATATTAAGTATATTTTGAGAAATTCAATATACAGGGTAATTAGTTAGTGTGATATCTTGTAAACTTTCAATTCTGACCGTTTGTAGCCATCTTGAAGGCCCATATATTATTATCAATCGCGATTGTTTAGCAAGTTCCAGAACGCCGTGCCAGATCAAAGGTAATTTTTTTTAAATGGGACACCCTGCATTCCACTCCACATTTAAATTCTGCTTGACTTAGCTATTGCAATGATATATGGTTGTAATATACAGTGTGACCCATTTTGTTTGGAAGCACCCCTATAAAATCCGCATTTTTCAACCGATTTTGATTTAGTCTTTTTTGTTAGATTCAGTATCAAAAACAGTATTTGAGCACAAATTTTCATACCATAATAGCTATTTTCAAGGCCCTCTACGTTAATTTTTCTTTGCCAAAAAAGACGAAAGTATATTAGGCATTTTTTTTTCTCAAATATGACTACACCACTGAATTCGGAATCATCACAAATGTAAACTATCAAAATTTTATAAAAAAAGTTTTATTAACAACAAAGTTATCACTAGATGAATTTGGAAAAAGTTGTTTTTTAATGAATTTTTTACTAAGAATGTAGACACATTTTAAAAATGGCAACATGGTAAACAAAAACTAGGACTCAAACATATTGCACTGTAAAAATTCGAAGCCGATACCTTAACCCGTTCTGGAGTTATAGCTTCTGAGAGTAATGTAAAATTGTGCTGATGTGACGAAAATACAAATTAACACCAAATAATACATTTTGATTATTAAACCACTTAATAATAATTGAATTCTACATTTTTGTAGCCTCGACTAGACCTCCATTAATTTCCACACATTTCTCGTATCGTTTGCGACTATGTCTTAGCGCTTTTTTTATTTCACGTGGCGTTATTCCAGCACACGCCTGTCGTATTCTGTCACACAGTTCTGCTCTATTCCTTGGACGTGTCTTATACACTTTTTGTGTCAAAAGCCCCCACAGATAAAAATCCAATATAGTTAAATCGGGCGATCTAGAAGGCCATTCGATTAACTCGCTACCGCGACCTAACCAACCATTTGGAAATTTTTCGATAAGCCACTGCCTGACAATCCTAGAATAGTGTACAGAACAACCATCTAACTGAAATATCAAATTTCTTCTTTCTGCTAGTGGCAGTTCGTCAATCACTGCGGATAACTCACCTTCCAAGAATTCCATGAAGTTATTGGCATTCATGTTACCCTCAAAAAAGAATGGACCTATTATCCTGTCTTTTAAAATTCCGGCTTCGAATTTTCACAGTGCAATATGTTTGAGTCCTAGTTTTTGTTTACCATGTTGCCATTTTTAAAATGTGTCTGCATTCTTAGTAAAAAATTAATTAAAAAACAACTTTTTCCAAATTCATGTACTAATAACTTTGTTGTTAATAAAACTTTTTTTATAAAATTTTGATAGTTTACATTTGTGATGATTCCGAATCCAGTGGTGTAGTCATATTTGAGAAAAAAAAATGCCTAATAAACTTTCGTCTTTTTTGGCAAAGAAAAATTAACGTAGAGGGCCTTGAAAATAGCTATTATGGTATGAAAATTTGTGCTCGAATTCTGTTTTTGATACTGAATCTAACAAAAAAGACTAAATCAAAATCGGTTGAAAAATGCGGATTTTATAGGGGTGCTTCCAAACAAAATGGGTCACACTGTATAATACAGTGTATTCAAAAAGTTATAACCACTTGTTTCTGAAAATCGTATACAGGTGGAGTCCGAGCTCTAATACATTGCACAGCAATATAATTAACGTGAAGAAAGCGTGTTATTCCAGAAAAATGTTTTATGAAGTCGATTACAGTACCACAAGGGTATGAGGGTCAGATTCCTCACGTAGTTTTACTAAAAAGTTAAATCAGAACCACTTCATCATTAATGTTCTCAGTTATTAGGTAGGTAATAAGTCTATCAATAAGTAATAAGTCTATCAACAAATGTGATATCTACTTAACGAAGCTCCTGATCACGAGGTTTATGAGCAGGACCAGTTAATTTTTCAATCATGTAATTGAAATATCACAAAAACTGTTCAGTTTGGATATAGGGAATACCGATAAGAATATACCGATATGAAATAGAGGGTGATCCATTTAAAAATATTGTGAAACTGATGTATCCAAGTTTATGGCGCCAGCTCAACCAGCAAAATTTAGATTTATCCTATGGACTGCTATTCACAACAACCAAATGAGTTAATAAATTTACAAAAACAATTTGAATGGCCAAAGTTAAAGAGATATTATGGAAGCAAATTTTGAACTGTTAAATTGCCATCAATAGAGAAACATCAAATACTTTTCCAAAAAGATGGTGAACCAACACGTAATGGTGGATTTTTGAGAGTTATTTTAAATAGTACCTTTCCAAATTAGTGGCTAAGAATGAACGGACCAATACGTTGGCCTGTAACATCGCCCAATTTGTCCATACCAGATCCCTTTTGTTAAGCGAAATCTAAGGGATATAATAGAGAAAGAGAGAATGAACATGTTACGTGAGCTGAAACTTTCTTTTTTCCTCAAGAAATATACAAAACTAGACTCTCACCGTTGAAACATTATTCACAATATTATTAATGAACAAAATGTGAAGAGCGATACTATTATCATGACGTCTCAACATCACATCTGATTATTCCTTCAAATTCGCAAATAACCTGTACGAAATCTGGAATCTGTAACTTCATTAGTTTCCAAATTACGTCGTGAAAATTAATTTATTTTCAATGTACGACATTGCGCATCACCCTAACCAGTTTGCTGTTTGTTATGTTGGTAGATTTCGCTGTGAAGAATCATGTGTCGTTATTAATTTTTAGAAATAGAAATTTTCTCCAGTCTTGATCAGATTTCCCCACTTCGTCGACATGAGCCAGATAGTAAAACTGATAGCGATGCCTGAACTTTCCAAAAAGGTTTTAGGTTAGAAGCTCCGTTGTTTTCCAAGAAACGTTAACGTATTTTTTCTCATACTGAATATTATATTGGAAAAATCATTGGATATGCGGCATGTAGCATTTTACAACTACGGTAATTTTAAATAATAATTCCCACAGCTACAGAACCAAAATAGCACCCTGTCCGTTTAATGGATGGAAACATTTACAATAATAATGAATAACTTGCTCATTTTTAGACATTCTAACTAAAATATAGAACTATAAATGGTTTTTTAATGTATTTTCTGCTTTTTTATATAAAAAATTAACTTGTTTATGAAATAACCAATGTTTTGTTTCGATAAAATTTGAAATGTTCCATCAATTGAGAAACGAATAGAAATAATGCAATCATAAAATTTGAATCATTTTCAAATATAAGTGTATTTAATGGTTATAGGTACATTCGTTTTATAGCAATTATTGAGAATAACTATTTTTCAATGTATTTACATCGTTGAAAAAACACTTTTCAATTTGTTTTCAATCAATAATAAAACAACACGAATACATTATACAGTCATCAATTATTAACTCAATAAAGAGTAATATTATAGAATCCCCCAAACAGGTGAATTTTAATTAAATCTATTGTACAGGTTGAATTACACTCGAGAGCTGACGTAAGTGAACCATGGTCGATAATTTTTGAAACAGAAAAAATAATAGTAGGATAAAACCAATGAACTATAAATACGGATGGAATGGCCCCTTCCCACTTCAACAACGAAACGTGTTTGCGGCCAACATAAGAAAAAGAGGTTGTCATAAAATACATTACAAAACTATTGTTTAAAAATTATTGTTGCAACATTTTTACTCTATTTTCAAATGATAAACAAGAATAATCAGAAAATGTTGTTGTGATAGCTGTTTGCTGTTTAAAGAATTCTAGTTACAACTTCATTTTTACCATAATTGGTATGATTAAAACTTATAGAAAATAAATCAGAATAATTCGTTCTACGAATGTTTGGATTGAATTTAATTAACTCCAACAGTTCAGGGCATTGTATATGATCACCACCGTAAGCGTCTTGTCATCGACTACTCACCTACAATCAACAGATTTACAAATTTAGATGCTTACCCCATCCCAAGCATTGACTTTATCATAGCAAAAGTAGCAAAATACAAATTTCACAGTCAAATTGATTTTAAAAGTGCGTACCACCAAGTCCCTATTCTGCCAAAAGAAAAAGTGTACACTGCTTTTGAAGCTTGTGGAAACCTCTACCAATTTACGAGAATACCATTTGGCGTAACGAATGAAGTAGCGGCTTTCCAAAGAACTCTGCAGTACTTAATTGATACTGAAAAACTCAAAGGTACCTTCGCAGATCATGACGAAAACCTTAAAATGTTTATGAAGGCCGCTCAAAAATACAACCTAACTCTAAACATGAACAAATGTACTTTTGCTTCAGAATCGATGAACCTACTTAGCTACTCTAGCGAAAACAATATTATCAAACCAGACAAATCTAGATTGGAACCACTAACGAATTTTCAAATCCCCACTGATTCTGCTACATCGAAAAGAGCACTCGGACTCTTCGCACATTATTTAAATTGGATCAACAACTGCTCTTCAAAAATCAGACCTTTAATCGAGGCTACATTCCCTCTATCTCAAGAAGCTGTCAATGCCTTCCAAAACCTCAAAACTTACATATCAAAATCGGCACTAACAGCAATCGACGACAAAGAAATGTTTTCTGTTGAGACAGATGCTTCTAACTTTGCTATTGCAGCGACGCTATCACAAAAAGGCCGCGTTTTTCTCGCGCTCTCTCAACGATTCTGAGAAAAGACAACCATCAATCGAGAAGGAAGCGCGCGCTATTGTTGAAAGTTTACGTAAATGGAGACATTTTTTGATAGGGAGACATTTTTTGCTCGTCACTGATCAACAATCCATTGCATTTATGTTTAATCAAATACACTCAAACAAAATTTTCCGTTTGTTCTATTGGTAAATGGTCAATTTTTGTGTTCGCATTTTTTCTTGGATCGATATTACTCTTACTCTAGTTCTGTTTTTGTTTACGTCCATTCCTTTTCCTTTTAGACATTTTGATCAAACTTGTTTATTGTATTGTTAGTTTTCTTGACTGTTCGCTGTTTTCTCTATCTCATTGGCAATCACTGCTATTTTAATTAATTGTTCATTGGCCCTTATTATCAACACAGAGTTTTTGTTTGAACTCAAGCCATTGGAATGTTTAATTAATTACTCTTATTCTCCCAGTGTTTAGATGCAATTATCATTGGGTTAGCCCATAAATTAGTACATCAATGTAGCTATCCTGAATTTATATTCTGTGGTCTAATGTGTTGGCAATTGGGATATCAGAAAAAAGCTGGATCAAATTAAAAATTACCTATTTTGCAGAAAATCCGGATACCTCTCACACTTTCGTTAAAAAAAATGGATCAATATCCGCCTTTCCCATACCAGCCAATACATTGATTTTTTGAAGAGTACAAACATTAATAATTATAAATATGCGAACGATCCAGAAATAACATAACAAGATTAATAATTATAAAGTTTTTAGGTTTGGTAAATAAAAATGTAATTTTCGTAAATGAGCTACTGAAAATATATTCTCTTTATATTCATACATCTATCATAAACTCAATTCACTTTAAATAATGAATAATACGGAATTCAAATATTGCTTAACTGAGCATATAACTGAGAGATTTTAGGTCTTGCGGAAGTGAATTATACAACCGAAAAGTAGCGCCGAGATAATTATGACCTACATTTCGAGGGGATGATAAAATTTCACACCCTAAATTCAAATTACGATCATTCGTTGTAAATGAAAGTTTGTTATACCGGTACGTGGAAGTCTTCGGAATAATAATCATTTTATTTTAATTTGACATTAAATTAAATTCTAATCCATCAATTAGTTCTGGAAAACAAGAAACGTGAATTACTATGATCGTATTTCTCGTGTTAAAGCTGGTAGTTTTTGCTCTTTCATACGACAAATGAAAATAAGGGATCAACAAACAAACCAACAATAGGAATCAATGGAGAAGATCATCAAAAATACAAAAAAGTGTTTCTCAATGCGGCACAGTTGTCAAAATACTACATTTTTAAATGCTGCTCACCTTCCTATTCAATTCTCTTACACCGTTCCAAGCAGTTTTCCAAAAACAAATTCCACACACAATACAAATCTTCACTATCTTCAAAATGAGTAAAAAGATGGTTTCCCTGCACCACAATCCAGGTATTAATACCGAACTTTGTGAAGCACTAGTGAATATAATTGCACCAACTCAATACAGCGGCCAAAACTACCAAAGCGGCGAACCAATAAGAGCACTAACAGCATACTAGCAGCTGTGAACTTATTATTGTAGAACAACTTCACACCCTCATCTATTGTGGAGCGTTGGCAGTACTTTGAAGACACAATCAACAAATCCAATTCCCAAAGAACAATCGGCGTAAAGACTACAAACAACTCAAGCCTTGGTGGCAATGCCGACTGAAGAAGTCCGTTGATGACAACAAAAGGGAATTGGGGCAGCTTGCAGAGTTTAAAAACAACTTAAAACCGTCTAGGCAAAGAGTGAGAAAGTTCTATCGAAAAATCAAAACTTGTACCCACAAAATAAACAACATGTATGTGAATATATGGATTTACCAAGGCAGAAGTTAAAAGCAAAATCCAAACGTTTGTCACGATATGTCAAAGGCACGAATAGGAAACAACAAAATCACTTATTCAATAACAATCAGAAATTATTTTACAGGCAAGTAAGCGGTACAGTGAACAATCACAACCAAAGTCTTCCAAATAAAGATGACCTACCGGAGTACTGGTAGAGGGAAAAATAAACATTGAACGATTGCCTTTCGTTGACTTGACAACAAGTGAGGTAACCGAAGCTATAAACAGCACCAGAAATTTGGAGACACCAGGAGTTGACCATGTCCAAAACTTTTGGTATAATTTTCACATATTCTGCAACATCTGGAAGATACACCACCATTTCTGACACTGGATTCGACCCACCTGCTTCCAAAACACATCAAACTCACGAACGTCTTGCATTACCATATACCTAGACAATGTATATTATATTGAAGTTTAAGACTGCCCAAAACTTGAAGTCAAACTCTTTCGAGGTCTGTCTAATATCCTTGGTAAAATGTGGCATGAAATATTTCATTGTATGACATTTTAACAATATTATAGTCTCCTGGGAACGGTTTTCCAAAAAATTAACAAAAAAAATATTTAATACACCACAAGCAACATACAAAATATACTTAAAAGTAGGTCTATCCCATTACAATTCCGTATTGTTGATCTAATTTATCATATTGTATTCACCATACATGAAAAACACTTTCGACTGAATGGAAGTGAAAAATGAAAATTCTTTGATGATTGATGTTGGCGATAGGATGCAGCCTCGACCAAATATACAATATCATGTAATAAACCTAAATCTCAATCTCGGTTTACGGTGAGCGGTATACAAAAAATATACATTTGAAAAGAAAATAGGGACACACTAGGGACAGTATGCGAACTCAACCTAATTTTAAATATTTCTCTCAGTATAGTTGAACAGAATATATTTACTTCTGGATCATTTTTTAAATATTTTTAAAAGTAGGTGCATTTGGCAACATTGTTAAATATTCACCAATAAGAAGTGCATTGCGGTATCTTCCGTGTACCAAATTCGCCATGGGAATTGAAGTACACGATGATAAAATCGGTTTAACGAGGCGACGGTGACTAGATTGGGATGGAAATTTCAAATTCCCGATTTCAAGCTCTGAACGAAACGATATGTAAATTCTAGAAGCAACGTAATAGAAAAAATAAAATGAAAATTGCCACCTATACGAAGGAAATATATTGAAAAAAGCTAACTGTATTTTATATGGCTTATAGCCAAATTTATTTATCAATAAAATTTAAGCAACTGCGGTTTTGACTTGAGTATATTTGTATTATTATTTTCTAGTCATAGGTGAGGAAATACTGACGAATATAATTAAACAAAAGTTACTATCGGCGTTGGGCGTTTATGAATGAAAAATTGAAGGATCTTGCCTGATATAAAAATTAGGAGATAACAAAGCTAGTTTTCAGGAATTTGGTACCTTTGGAATTAAGATATAAAAATCTGTCTGATATTATTCTATAAAAAAAGGCGCCACTAATTTTATTTTTTTAAAGATATTCAATAAAATGCATTTTTATCCTACACTATGAGAAAGTTGAATTTTACCAGCCTCACGGAGGCGAGAAAGTAACCTTTTCTACGACTAGCCGAGAAAATAAATTTCACGTTTCCACGCTAGCTGGTGCCCCAATTGACAAATCAAATGAAAATTGCTGATTTGATTGATATCCCACTTGAAATAGCATAAGCGATTTCAATCACATCATATTCAGAAGGAAAAAAACGAATCGCTTAAAATAAACAACACCATTAAACGTCAGTATAAAAATAAATGGTTAGAAGTTGTCAATGTCTGATGCAAATTCAATCATAAGTTGTCGTATTATGATATTTGTTTGATGTTAACCTACAATAGAACACAGAGTATCTCAAGAACATGTTTTTTGTATCGTCAACCCTAGCATATTTTAAAGTATATCCTCATACAGTTTTAATTATAATATAATAAAATTACCATCACCACTATTTCCTTACATATTAAGTTAAAATGTATTTTATTTTCTATATTTATTCATCTAATAAAACCGTAAGGATTGTTTGAATAACAAATAAATGAATAAACACTTGACAACTTCATGTGTATCAAACCAAGTTTCGTCTAAATAAATTATAGTTCTATTTGAATCACGGTACCCTTTTATTTTGCGCAAATACTCCTGTCTAAGTTCAGCGATACGCCGAGATTCCATTATTACCATTCGATTATCTAACTTCTTATATTTAAATCCACAATTCAATAATCCTGCGCATCATCTTGGACTGTTGTTTCAAATGGTCTCCAAAATGCCATTCTAATTAATTATATTATAAAACTTACCCTAACGTCTACGAACGAATGAAAATTATATTAATATCAATTCACTGACGCGACCTAACCACTACACCATCAAAAAGGTATTATATCAATGATACCTTTCTACACTAGATCACCTACACTTTCCTATAAATACCTATAACAATTCACTAAACTCACTCAACCAAGAAATAGATATTATATTAAATATTTATTTAAAACAAAATTCACACCCGACACTGAATGATACTAATGGATTATAAGCCGAACCACAACACAACCCCCCGAACAGCCTCAAGAGCGTAGAATTTGTTCTGCGAAAATCGTCAAACGGAGTATACTTCGGTTATTTTGTTATAATATATTACGATGAATACTGCAGTTGATGATTGGTTGTTTCGAAGTCTTGACTGTACGTACAACTACGTTGCCAACTCTTCAAAATTTTCTTAAATATAGTAACATTTAAAAAGTGGTTTTAATTAATTTTTCTTTTTTCAGTAATTTCAAGCGACTTATTTTAATGTTTACTACTAAATTTATATTATGTATTTTTTTAAAAAATATTTCCAAGCTAGCTTTCTTATAACATCACGAACTAACAGTTTACTGAAGTGAGAGGAACATTTGTGTAGCGAGCCTAACAATTTTAGAAAATATATCTGACAACATTGCTTTATTTTATGGTCATTACACTGACAATAGTTAGAGTATACTAATAATTATTGTGTACGATAAAAAACTGGGGAAAGTTAAAATTTTCTCCACATGTTGCACACTATACTTTTTCTACAACTACACAAATTTAAAGAATACAAGTAAAGTAACTTAATATTTATTTTTATGGTTAGTAATAGTATATTACACACCGAGGTGGAAAGTGATTCATTCCTGTCGTGAGATCAGTTAGCTATGATCTCGAGAGAGGAATGAATCTTCCTACCGAGGTTTGTATACTATTTTATTTACAACCATCATATTTCGATCAAAATTAATAAATCTCTGTTTCGTTCTGAACATTCCTAAAATATTACATTTAACGATAAATTACCAAGAACGCGGTTTTCTCAGAATAATCAAGAAGATATATTGTTACCGTGTCTACGGGGTATACAATTGTCACCAATATGAGTAAATGTCAGATAAAGTCAAAAAATGTCAAATTAATATCAATAAGTAGTTTTAATAATGAGTATTTTAGTTCATCGTTTTTTTTTATTGTTTGCCATTAAATAGGTATTATAAAATTTGTAAAAAAATATATAATTTTTTTAAATATAAAAACTATTTATCTATCTCTAAACTGTTAAATAATTTTTTATACTGATAGTACTCCGCAACATTGAATATTGTGACCAAAGTGTAGACACCTTTAATTTTTTTGACAACTCAAAATATACCATGCGACACTTTCCGAAAAAGATTTTATTTTTGTATTTCTTCTCCACGCCATAAATTTTTCGTATGACACATCATACTTTTTTCTTGAAAATTAAATTTAAAGTTACTTTTGCAGCTTTTTCCAATATCTCTGGCGAAGTATTATTAAAATCGTAACTACTGTCAGTATCCTTATTAATTCTTATAAGTCCTGTTAAACTAATATTTAATGGAAACTGGGATTCTTATCAAAGCACGATTGAAACTATCTTTTAGAATTTAAAAACGTCTAATATATTCTGACAGTTAATTGTCGTAGCCTACTAAGTTTTTGTCGATTTTATTTGATTCTCCATATATGCATGTATGTGTCGTGGGTGAAGTTTCGTGAGAAATGATATTTCTCACAGTACGAGCAATATTTGGTTTTAAAATTAAGTGAGGTATGAGAAATATGTCACTTTTCATAGCAGTTGTAGAAAAAGTTTTTCCTCCGAGAACGCTAAAGAAACTGGTTTCAAGCTTAGGAAGTATGTTGATGAGCTAAATATCCTCACGTTGTGGTGACGTTTTGATAAATAAGTTCCTGAAAAATTCTCTACACTTTGTATCCAGTACTAGTGCAACAAACCTTAAGAATCTTGATGGTAACAACTTGAGCAGATTTAACAATTCGTGAATAGGAATCTGAGACATTATTTTTCTCCATATTCTTCAAAATAGTTTCATGGAATATAGCAAACTTTATTTCGCAAAAAAATAATTGTACATGGAAACAGCTGCTACTTTCTCGGTAACCGGAAAGACATTAATATATTTATAAGATCCTGTTCGACTCCGCATTTCTACTCTATTCCTTATGTTTAATCCGTACCCGAACTAATCGGAAGAAAAGTTAGTACATTCTTTTTATTGTCGACAACAATGTTCCAACATTTCACTTGCGATAAAAGCGGAGCTGAAATTAGTCCTTTTTCCATTTACTGTAGTCTATTAGAGAACCAGGAATAATCCATCAGAGAGTTACAGATAATTACTGAGCTCCAGCCAGAAAGGGAGTGTTTTCGAAAACTAGTGATTCAACAAATATGATCAAAACAGTATCAATGATCATCACTTCTTACGACTATTGTGTTAGCTGTTAATATAGTAGAAAATTGAACTGAATGTGGTCAAAACTGTCGAGAGAAACGCTGAAATCATTAGGAATAATAGTAAACATCACAGCTCAACTGCCCAGCATTGTACCTTCTACCAGTTATGAAGAAAACCTTCACTGGAAAATCACAGTTCTAGAGCGATAAATGCTTTTAATCTAGTAGATTTCTTGAATAATACAATTATTATGAGCTGTTTTGAGAATAATGAATTATATACAAATGAGTGACAGCTTGAAAGTGACAATGTTATAGTTAAGGTATCGTGATAATGTAAAACCAATTTCAATCAACTTATATTTGAAAAGATCAATTCAATTTTGAAGGTAGTTTGGAAATTTTCCATAAATAGTTCAAATGGTGGGAGTGGAGAGATTGTTTTCAGACCCTCGACTCTGTCTATCAAAGTCCCCGAATGGTTTATCATATTCTTGCTTATGCTCACACCTCACAGATCCTTGTTCTACGGTTTTTAGTGGGTATACGATTAATCTTTTTTGGATATACGCAGGCTTCAGTTCTAGTGAGTGCCCGTTTTATCTACGAGTCTCCTAGGTGTTGTACTCTGCCTTAGACATTGTTCTAACCTCGTGTCTCAACGCTATTAGATTTTTTGAACGGTCATATCGTCTTTCTAGAAAGAGTTGTTGCCGGTAACGGATAATATAGTGTCCTAGCTATGCAAAAGTTTGCGTAAATGGCCAAACTACCCACTACCTTTTTGTTATATAACATTTGGTCCTCTCGCGGAATGAAAATTAAATCTCCACATTATTTCTTGAATAATTCACGACACGAGTGTCTTTATAGCTATCAAATACTAGTTGCATAATTTAATTCTCCAATTTCCGTACAATTTCGTCATTCAATATCAAGGAGTTTCCAGAAATGGTTAACTGCCGAGATTTATCAAATTTGACTTATTCAAGAGCCGTCAGATAGGATAGCAGTATCGGATATTGAACTAATTTGCTTGGAAATCTGTGTTTCGAAGGATATCATTAAAGTACAATAACTTCTAGTGTCTCATGCATCAGATAGTTTTTATTCAAATGCATTTTTACTACCAAATCAAAGGAAACAATATAAAGTTGATAATCATGGTGGACATCCACTGGCCAATCATTTTGCATTGATACCTGTACTTAGCCTTTTTCAAGGCCAGGCGATTCTATTTGTGTTGAGGAAGAAACATTTTCTGGCCAATGACCATCGAAATTTCGTACCAAATTCTTTCTTCCAATTTGGTTTTCACGTTATTAACATCACTGGTGTACAAGTTGACTTTTCCGCATCGAACGGCTTCAATTAGCTTTTCCTTCATCTTTTTGTCAACACACCAACGAAAAATCTCCTTAATTTTGTATTTGGACCCCAGTTTTTCACAGATTTACGGCGTACAAAAAATGCGTCACCTCACGCTGCTCCCGAACATTCGCTGATTTATCGACGTATATTGACAGGAGAAATGTGGGCTCTGGTCGACTTCGCGACCCTCGGAATTTTATGTTAACTTTGAATTTATTTGATAGCTTACCTTAAATAAAGCAGATTTATCTGCTATCTAGACATAATTGTCAAACATTTGAAAAAATGGCGGATTTTTAGTACTTTCAATTGCGATTTTCTCTTTCAAAAGTGAATGATCCATGATTTTTTTTCTATTAAAATGTTTTATAGCAATGGGGCTTTCTAATAAAAAAAAATCATTGCAAAATTCCATGGGTCGCAAACCTTACCGGACCCATGTGTAAGTAAGTAAACCGCAATACGCAATCAACTTCGTCTTTAGTAATAAAATGTCCGTACAGGGTTATATAACAGTAGTCAATTTTGAATGGATGACTTAATCGATAAATAAATTTTTCACTCCCTATGTCCAAAGCTAAATCGGTCTAATATATCCTTAAATATGGAACAATCTAATCTACGAGTTAATCACTGTTCTGCAAATTGTGTATACAAATAGTGCATCTCATCATTCATGAAAGCCTGACACAAACCATCAACATCCGTCTTGATGACAGTAATCATATTTCCTGTAATGGAGATCATATCTGTTTATTTGACAAACAATAGATCGATATGCGTATGTCTGCCATGTACAGACATTTATTATAAATGAATATCAATCATAATTTGAAACTATATATACTTTGCCTACTCTATTCACCAACATAATGAAGTGGTTTCCTGAAATAAGTGGAAAATGCGAAATAAATAATGTTTAATGCAATTTTGAGATTAATTCCATAATAAAAATTTAGTATGTCAGCAGAGGTTGACAATTGTACTTGTATATTTTATTGAAATGTGAAATGTAATGTATTATAACTAAATATTCCACAATAATTCGACTCACTCACCAAAAATACGGAGAAAATTTCACGACCACAATTACTTCTCTGGCTATATGCCTCGACAGACATTTAATTACACTTCTAAGTTAAACGAGGTTGAGATATCTGTTGCAATAATTGATTCTTTCAGATCATTAGTACTTTTCTAATTCAGCCGATAATTTTTACTGTTTTAATATGGGACATATATTATGTTGGAAAGCTTTCAGTAAATTTAAAATTCCATTATTTTAAACAACTGCCTTCCTTTTTTACCTGAATAGTTAAACCAACATAAATATGGCCTCGAAGTTTTGGCACTAACAGACATTAGTTATTTGTATAACGCATATATTTATTGTGGAAAAGGAACAGATAGCTTAGGTTTATCAGATGAAAAAAAAAATTGTCGATTCCTACACAAACTGTTCTAAGATTGACTTCCCCAATTATTAAAAGCAATAGAAATATTACTGCCGATAATGGAATTAGAGCTGCAAAAGCGAAAATCGACGTATGCTGGAACTGCCAAGAAAAATAAAAGAGGAGTTCCCGAAGAGGTTTTACCCGACAAAAAACGTGAAATTGGTTCCTCCACCAACGATATTAGTTTGCTGAGTTACGTACCGAAAAAAAACAAAGCCGTTTTGCTGGTTTCAAGCATGCATCACACCAAAGGTATGGATGCAGAAATAAATAAAGAGTTCTATAATATGGAGAAAGGAGGTGTTGACACTAACAGGAAGAGCCGACGATGGTCATTATCACTATTTTACATGTTGGCAAATATATCAGTGGAAAATTCTTCCATTTTGTACTTATGCTTCAAAGATATCTCCCCCATTACTCGGTTTGCTATCACGGAAAATTTAGCTTTGACTCTTGTTAGACCTCATCTAAATCGTAGAGTTTCTTTTCCTAACCCACGATCAGATCTAAAGACTCTAATTCTAAATGTACTTGGGTATAACACAGAACCGCCCCAGAAAGCTGCTGCAACCGATAAACTTGAAAAAAAACCTAAAATGCAGCATTTGTCTATATACAAAATATCGAAATACGGGCTATAAATGTATCAAATGTGAGAAACCCATTTGTCTGGAATGTTCCAGGAAGTTATGTGTAACCTGTTGCCAAGAATTATAAATTTTACGTTTCGCATTTAGTACATAATCAACAATAATTTTTATTTGCGTTGTTATTCTTTTTTTTCACTCCTGTATATTTTTATTTCCTTTGTTTTATATCCAATAAACGTTTGGACATAAATATTATGACATATTTTTTTGAAACGTATCGCATTTCTTTAAATTGCGTGTCTGGGAGACTTATACATCTGACAATAGGCTAAAAAACGATACTACTGGTTAAGGGTTAACTATCTTTGAGTGGATATTTAGAATTATGGATGGTATTGTATCGTAAATTCATATGTATTACGATAATCGATTGGTTATCAAACCCAGGACGCGCACTGAATCCGCTTGACTCAGATCGACACGGCACAGCATTGCTTAACGTTTTGCATTGTTCTTATTTCAATTTATCACCGCGTACTCATTCGGATCGACACGACAGTGACCGTTCGACTCGACTACGGCGGAGATTCCTTGGTATGGCAACTTCTGCCGAACCAGTTGATTATTTGCAATCCAACAGTGGTGTCAATTCTGTATTTATCATGGAGGAAATCTAGTTGCTAGTCGATTCAGTGCGCGGGTAATAGTTATGCCGATCCGATCCGTTCCGTGTCGATCCGAGTCGAGCGGATTCAGTGCGCGTCCTGCTTGGGCCTCGTTTGACAAATGTTCCATCTGATATCGAAATATGAATCTTTACGACACATATCGAAAATATCTATCAACTATTATCTTTGACATATCTATTGATAACACGCTTCACCAAAATGACAACTTTTCACATGAGACTGTTCTATTTGAGTAAATAATTACAAAACCAAGATGGTTTTTTGTCAATATAGAATTTTAATTTGTGGTTAAAAGTGGGGATGTCGCTGTTATCACATTCTTAACATCCCCTTCACTGAGCTTATTGTATTGATGTGATTTCAGTTCCAGTACAGGATTATGTTCTCAGAGCTTCTGGACGGATGCTATCTACCTTGTACTGATTGGGCGCAAGTACGCCGAAACCAGTCTACAAATTATGTTGTCCCGAGAATGGTTGGTTATATCGTGCAGATATCCCAACCTCGTTTAACTGAGAAGCGTAATTCAATATCTGTCGTATCATATAGCCAGAGAAGTAGTTGCTGCTTCTAAGTGAACGGTCTGCTCTTTGGAAAGTATTTTTCAATAACTTTGTAAGGCGTTATAATAGTATTTAACTATTATCTTTGACATCTGTTGATAACAAGCTTTACTAAAATGACAATTTTTCACAGGAAACTGTAATAAGTAAGTAATTAGTAAAACGTTAATGTATCGTTATACTTTTTTCCCATCATTTCATGTAAATACCAATACATGATGAATTGGAGTTTCTTGTTGAAAAATTCCGAGTGCAAAACATTAAACATCCTAGCAACAAACCGGTTATAACAGTTTGCGTGAACGAGCCTATTGGACTGAAAATATCAGTGATCCCTAAACGATTTTTTTATACCATTAATCATTTTCAACAATTCGTAATTCGGGCGCATATAACACTGTTTTCACTCTGGTTTACTCTAGATTTTGGCTAATTTAGTATGCAGCTGTTACTCATCTGCACAACCTGCATAGTTTACGCTGATTATGATGAATGATCCTTTGTTGCGTTTTGATTTTGAGTTGCAATTTAATTTTGTAAATGATAATAATTGTATCAACAATTTATTTGAACAGTGTATTCATTCCAGAATATTTAGTACAACATTACAGCGACGAGATATTTGAATAAAATATTTAACAATTGGAAAAGTGACTTTTCAACGTGTTTCACACTATGCTTTATCTGCAATTCAATTATGTGATGTTTTTTTATGTAGTATCGACTGCAGTCTAAATATCTGAAAACGATTAGTTATGTAACATTTCTAAGGTGAGTTAGTGTTTTTAATATTGTTATAGGTACATTTTTTATTGACGGAAACTTTAACGCTGACAAATATTTGGATTTTCTGAATAACCAAATTATTCCCGCACTTCAACAGAATGGACAGTTACCACAAAATGTTTGATGACGGGTTAGTTATTTTCTGGTAACAAATCAATGGATTGGATGTGATATAGTAAGCATAATCAGTCATAACCTACTCTGAATTAACGGTATTTTAGTACACGACCGTTTGACGGCGTTTTAAGCAAAGCGAATGAAAAGCCGTCAAGTGCTTCACGCCAATGACGTAATATCTATTAACGGCATTTTAGTAGGCTACCGTTTAACGGCAGTTTAAGTACAGTGTTTTAATAATGGTCTTAAAAATGTCTTGCGTCGTAGAACCCTACCCATATACATAATTAACGTCATATCAGTTCAAAAAATTTTAATACTTTGTTTACAATAAGTAATGTAAGTTAGCAGAAAGTGGCACATCAGTCATTCAATGTTAACTTTAAAAAAACTGTTATATAAGAAAATAATGAATTTTTTCAAACTTCTAGAACGTGAACTTGTTAAGTGTGTATATGGGAGGATTTCCACGACGCGAAACATTTTTAAGACAAAAATTCAAACATTTTTTTGAGTTTACAATAAACAAAGAAGTTCAATATTATTTTAACAATTGCCTAAATTTATTTTAAGAATTTTTTTTCCAACGGCAATAAGTTTTTTCAAGTGTTCAGAGAACACCATAATTTTTTCAAATTTTTAAATTAACAATTGATGTTTGACTCAAATGACTCGCAGAGATCTGTTTTCGGCGTTGAATTGGAATTAAAAATATGAGATGGAGTTCTGGGAGTCGAAACTTTGTTATTTGTAATTTCCTCTTCTTTGGGATATTTTTTCAAAATTCCTTAAATATTAATAGTTTTTTAGTTATTAACAAAAAACTAAATGCTATCTTCCTTTCATTTAAATTTGTTAATAACTATTTGAATGTTTCATGTGCTAATTAATACGTACTTTCGATACAGTTTCGAATCGAATAATATTTTTAGAAGCTTTATCAATAATTGATATGTTTTTGAAGTTGTTGACTAGTCCATACTGATATTTCCACCGATAAATGATTTTCCAAATGGGGCTTGAATTTTCTGGGGTTTCTGAATTTTGTATATATTTGCATCTTAGTTGATATTATAATTAAAAAGATTCAAGATGCTTTGAATCTGTAAATTACAACAATTCTCTCAAATATCAATGTTTGTTTCAAATTAAATAAACCGTGGAGTATAATTTTGTATATTCCAACCAAAACAGAATCAACAATTCTTCTCTTGGACGGGTTCGAGAATAAAATTAAAGCTCTTTTAAAATAACACCATTTGCATAAGTCCCAGTCAAGTGAAAATTTGTACAGCCTTATTAATCCGTATAATCTGTCGCGATCTCGATATTTTTACAGCAATTTAGTGAACAAAGAAGAGTATTGACATTAGTAAATATATTCAAAGACAAAACGGGGATATTAAGATCTAAGTCGTAAATTTATCTGCTTAGACTATTATTTATCTTTGGACCGGAAGTAGCATTAATGCCATAATCTGCTCCAGACTGTATTAAGAACTGACAACAGTCACTACAGTGGACTGTAGCTATACACTGTATAAAATTTAAAAAACAAATAATTGGTTCCGTTATCGGTGAAAACCGCAAAATTATATTAATCTTCTAGACCGACTCTTTTTGACTTAAGTAAATATCAGAATCTTGTCCAAAAAGTAGTTAGTGTTAACTCGACCACAATAGATCTGAAAAAGTCTGAGTGAAATGGACCTAAACAAATATAACTGGAAAAGCTCTAAATATGGCGCTATCTGTGAATAAATTTGGTCCTAGGAGGCGTCAGGAAGCAGATGCCGATTAATATTTTTAGGGAACTGTGGTGAAGAGGCTTATCGAAGTATATAAGCCTCACACTAATTTTAATATTAATTCCCAAGCGCTCAAAATACTCACGAGCACAATTTTGTTTGAAAAACTGAGCACCTCCTTTCTCTCAAAAGTGCAGTGCTTAATGCCATCTATATTTTTTTCAGGACTCGTTTCAGATTGTTGATTTTCATTTAATTTCCATACAGTATATATTCCATTATAAATTTTCACAGCTTCATGACAGTACTGACTTTTCTAATGTTTCTCTAAATTTAATACTCAATTTAACTTCATTGCAAAAAATATCAATGTGTGGTGGCCATATACACCGTTTATAGTGAACAAAGTGGTTTAATTAGTCAAAAGCCATTAATGTTGCCTTGGTATGCACCGAACGAAGTTTAGTTGAAACTGGAAGAAGTTTGACAATGTGTAACACCCTGTATATCAAGTAATTCGTTAGTGATTAAACATTCAAAGATATGTTGGTCAAGGACCAGTAGCGTCAGCATTCAGGTATACACCAATATTTAATATAAATATTAAATATTGTGTTAAAAGCGTTAAATAAACAAATAGATAAAAGGTTTGGTTAGGTCAAATAAATGGGCTACGATTCATTATTAAAACACATCTTGTAACTGACCAGTGGTAATTGTGGCAACAATAAATGACCTATTTGTGAAACGGGAGTGATTATTCCCAATACCTTACTTGGACCTTACATGGCGACCCTGTCATAGAGTGAGTTGTAAATTCCAATTTCATTGTGCAGGAAAGCCAAATCCAATTGTGTGGAGATGCTCGTGTGCTGATATGTGGTAACTGCGGCAGTACTGATAAAGTTGGCGATTTCCATATGGGCGATGTAGAGACGGAATATGAAAAGCAACATCAGGAGGATAGGAAAATTTAGAGAATTTTTGTGTAAAAAATGTGACCATGCTTCATTTAAATTTTAAGTATTCACGATCACAGTTCAAACGATTAGAGTCAACAAATTTTTCTTCACAGTCAACACTAACTACAAACGCTCAAACACACTAAACTAAACTTCTATGAAAACCACTAGCCTTTTTCCTGAGAAAATTAAAAAAAGATCCGCTAGGGGCAGCACCAGTGGGGTGTTTTCAATCCTGTTCAGGATGGAGTGATAATTTTAGTTACCGCTTAACGATTCGTTCTGGGACCAACATCTACAAATAGTTTCACAACTTCTGCATCACCCCTCGTATTCACGTTGTATACATTTTTATAAATCCGTATTCTTATCACATTCATTCATTCGGTTGGGTTGTGCTCATCAGCCCAGGCACTTGAACTGAATATTTGTACCACTTCCCATGTTATCTACTTCCATTCCAGAAGCTTTGTGTCTTCTATGTAGGCCACTAGTTTGACTGGAGGGATTTTCAGTAGTTGTAAGGGTTGTATAGTTTCCTCTCCAAAGAGTCCATGTAAGTTCTCGCAATTCATGAAGTAACTCTGGTTCACTTTTTTGACGTCAAACTTCACACTGACATTTCTAATAAGTTATTGTTCGTTGCTATGGTAACGCAATATTTTGTTTATGCTTGGAACTGGTCTAGGCTAACTAGATATCAACACATCCTCGTATATATTAAGTTTTAACACCGACTCCTTTTAAGCGAAGTTCAAGCTAAAGGCTGGTATAAATGTGAATTTTATGTTGCACACGATATTATTGAGCCAGTTTGATACTAGTAACCACATGACTCAAACTCGTCTAAGATTATAAACCTGGCTTAGTTAAGCCTCGTTAACTAGTATGTTTATGCAACGACCCCTCAGCGTGAACTATTATAGTTTATTGCCTGAACGATCTTAAGAGTAAACCGATAAGTAAGTCCGATAAATTTAAACCAATTTTAATTAAAAAAAATCCAGTTCAATTCACAAAACTGCGTATAATAAAATTAAATCACATCTCAAAAAGTTTTGAATAGAACGGTATATCTGTTCCCATTCAAAACGTTTTAAAATAAAAAATGTATATTCACAGGAGCTTTTCTGGCATGGATATTATGTAGGTGGTATACGAGCTATATGAAAGCACTTGACCAACGCCACATATACACTGGAGGGTTCACTCTAAAGGAGAATACTGGAATACGCTTGGGATGCAAAATGGCAATCTGTATTATGTATTTTGTAAGTGGTATCAACTGAAATCTCGGGAATATAAAAATGTGGGAATATTGAATGATTTTATATTGTTAAGGGATGTTACAAACTGTAATCGAATATTCACAATTATTAAAATAACTTGTTCGTATCGGTATAACTGGCAAAATATAGCAACAAAAAAGAAAAAGTTACAAACCAAAAGAAATATGGAAAGAAAGCTGCTCACAAAATGGAATATCGGTGGAATATATTCCGCATTACTTAGCATAAGAACTTAAATTGTTATCTGCATAAAATACTTTTTACTAGATGAGCACAGGTAACAGCTATAGCTACGCACTGGGGAACCACACCTCTGTATTTCAGGCAGAGGTATGTGCAATCTTGCATTGCGCGAGAGAGAAAAACAGGAGAGCTGCCGAAGGCAAGCAGATCCATATCATGTCAGATGGTTGGTAAACAGACGAAACAGGCCGGGTTAGTGGGCCCCAACACTGCAGCCGTTGGCTTATTGTATTGTCCTGTCTGTCAGTCCGTGAGAAGATTTGTGACCTTGATGAGATCTAGAAGTCTCTTCACAGTATCTCTTTTGGTGAGGTTGGATACAGGGTCATCCGGCCCTATCTTTCTATACCTCCACCAACTTAGAGCCTCACATTCGAAAATTATATGGGTGGCTGTTTCGTCCTCCTCACCATAATCTACATAGAGGTTCTTCTTGGAAGATCCCCATTGTGTGAAGGTGCTTTTTCAGGCCGCAGTGTCCGGTCATAAGAACGGTTACCAGCCTGATATATCTCCTATTTAATTTTAGGATTTCTTCAGTAAGTTTTGGTATGGGTTGTTTAACCATCAGTTTACTGTGTTTGAGCTTCGGAATTGTTTGACAGTATTTGAGGTGTTGTTTGTGCACCCACTGGTTTAATGTGGTTCTTACCAAAGGGACGGTGTAGCCGGTTGCAGATCCTTCTCGTGCTAGGGCGTCTGATTTTTCATTTCCTTCAATACCCTTGTGACCTGGCACCCATTTCAGGGTGACCTTATTTGTGGCACTGAGTTTTTTGAGGCTTACTAAGCACTCCCAGGCAAGTTTGGATTTTATTGTACTACTAATAAGTGCTTTGATTGACGCTTGACTGTCTGAGCAGATAAGAATGTTTTTACCGCTGTATCCCTTCTTTATGTTTTCTCTCAGTCAGTCAATTTCACTCCCAGTGAATGACTAACGTCACATCTGGGGGATTGACCGTATGTTCCAGTGCCAATACCAGTGTCCGTCGGTGAACCAAACTATTTCTTGTTTAGGTGTTTCCTTGAATTCTCCTTTCAAATCTATTTCGATGTTAAAGGGTTTTTCTAGTGATGTGGCCGGCGTCATATAATCAGTACCCATAGTTAGTGTGGGATTTGTGATTATATTGATAATTGTCGCATGCCCATTAGGGTGGGGGTTCCAGTTATTGTTTAACTGGAGACGGTATGCCCCAATTATAGCCTCTGCTTTGACGATTAGGTCAATTGGTGGGAGGTTTAGAATTGTTCCCATGGTTGCTTTTGGAGTACTTCTTTGTGCCCCAGTGATGCACTGACACGCCAGTCTCTGGATTTTGGTTAGCTCTTGGATTGCCTGTTTCTGGATAACTTTAGGTCACCAGACGAGTGCGCCATATATTATCATGGGTCTTACAACCGTTGTGTACAGCCAATGTACCACTGCCGGTTTCAGTCCCCATGTACTTCCAATCGCTCTTTTCAGTGACATCATTGTCATCTTGCTTTCGGTAGTTACCTTCTTTATATATGTTGGTTCCAGGTTAGCTTCGTATCCAGGATGATTCCTAGGTATTTAGCTTCCTTGCTAAAACATAACGTTTGTTGGAAAAGTCTGGGGAGTGTTAGATCCTCCAATTTTCTTTTCCTTGTAGAGGGGATTAGGGTTGTTTTGGAGGGGTTTACACGAAGTTGCTCCTCCTTGCACAAACCCTCATAATGCTGCTTAGAGCGTCTTGCATGAGGTTTGATAGCGTTCTGGGGTACTCACCCCTAATTACAATGACTATATCGTCACATTTTTACATAAGGGGATACCAGATCTGTTAAGCAGCTAGAAGCGCATAGTGCCGTTTGTAGGAGTACTAATCGAGAGCCTAGGAGCAGAATGATACAATTATAAAGTTATCCATGGGCGCAAATATCTACACTGCGAAGGGAAGACTAGGAGGAAAGGGTACCTATCAAGCGGAGGCAAGTGAAGACAGAAATACTGTTCAAATGGTGGTGAATCTGCTAACTGCAAACCAGGAGCTGCATATGAAGCTGATGAGATTGAGAGACGAATCCATATGTATATTTTGTCAATTGGGGGAGTGAGAGCATAACACATTTTAAAGCAAGTGGACTTTCTTGTCATGTTCAATATGTCGTTAGTCAACGACAGTATTTTTGACCAAGAGTTTGCTGCGTTCCTGTTCTGGCACGTGGCTCCACTACGTCTGATGTTTTGTTCAATCTACCGATACACATACCCCCTCTCAAGTTCTAGACTATCAGGTTAAGACAGTACGCTAGTTTTTTTATCACAATAATTCAATAAAACCATCAAATTACTTGAAAATGTACCAAAAAAAAAACAACAACAGAGGAAGCATTAAAACTCATACCAAAGCTGTAGTTATAATAAAGGAGGACAACGGAGACAGGACATACCTAAAATGAAGGACTAATCACATTGAACAATGTTGCGATAAGTAAATAACAATTTCTTACCTTAAAAATGCCTTTGGCGGAAAATAAAAATACTGCTATATATTATATTTATTTGAGCTCACCTGAAACAAAATAAATAAATTAGGATTGCCAGAAGTTGTCGTTGAGACTTATTTATTTATAAAAAAAAGTTATTTCTCATGAAAAGTTCCGCAGGATCTGAAACCTTGAATACAGTCGAGAGGTATCGAAATTTTCCAGATATATACGAGCTATATCGTAAATTATTCTTCTATTGGATGAAATTCATATTTGCTGATATTCCTCTTAGGTATATGACTGGGATATTTCGATATCTGATAGATGCACTTGAGGTTCTAGACGATGCAGAACTTTTTGTGGGGATTATATTTTTTTCGTAAAATAAAATATACAAGTTAACGTTAGTGACATTGCTATAATACCTAACATCGACGTAACATTGCAAACGTTAATAAACATAAATCAACGCACCATGAATACCAAAAAATCTATAAATATTAGCAAATGCAAAGTTTCGAAATACTCTAACGCCCATGAATATTAACGAAATAATCTCAGATGAATTTGATAGATTTAGATATCTAGTATGCTGGATTGAATCGAAATGTGAATATATCTTACTCATAAGTCAGTAAGGAATATATAGCAATGCATTTCATTCATCCAAATAGAATATTATGCCAACGCTCTGAGATGAATGCAGATCCATCTTAAAATAATTGTCGTGTGCCTTTCTCGTAAACCGAAGGAATCCAGTAGCATAAGGAAAAACGTGTAGTGCCCTGCTTAATGAAAAATATTACCTACTAAATTAAAAAAGTAATGGGTTGATGAGAAATAGTTTTTTATGCAAGTGCCGAAAGTGAGTGTTTATTGTACGCTACGTGAAATTGTCTACTGATAGCGCAAAAGGGTTCCGGCCTACAAAAGTGCCATTCAGTCTGCCTCTTTGCTAGTCCATCTCTTATTTCATTTCCTCCTATTCCAGTGTGTCCTGGAATCCACAGTAAGGTTAGGTATATTGTTTTCGCATAGTTCATTGAGTAGCCTAGGCGTTCCCACATCATTTTGGAAAGAATTACACAAGATTTCAGTGCTTTAATGGCTGCTCGACTACTCGACATTATAACAATCTTTCGCCTTCTATATCCTTTGTCAATATTGAACTGGGCACACTTACTTATAGCGTGAATTTCCGCTTGAAAGATACTTGGGGTTTTTCCCAAGCTTTCAGAGTGTTTGGTTCCTGGCCCGTACACTCCTATTCCAGTTCCTTCTATTGCTTTCGAGTCACCTGTGTACCATTGAATGGCATTCTTTCCAAGTCTGGTAATGGTATTTGGATCCCATTTCTTCTTGTTGCATAATTCCGTAACGAGTTTCTCTTCATCATGCCATCTGGTGACATGTCCCAGATTTTCTGATTGCTAAGAAGTAACGAGGTGGTTTTTTTAATTATTCTCTCTCCAGTTAGTCTGTATCTTGTTCTTTCTGCAACCCTTTCCATGATGAGAATCACTTCCATGGCTGCCGTTGAGCATGTTCTCATTGCTCCTGTTATGCATATACAGGCTAGTCTTTGAATTTTGGAAAGGTTTTCTTTCGTCGTCCATAGACTGGTTCTGCTACTTCAAGCAATGACTCCATAAGTGATCATTGGTAATATAGCAGTTAATTTGCTGATAACTTCATCAACAGTATCCAATTTATAGTCCTTATGGAGGATATAATTTGGGAAAAAAATAATTATTTCATGCCCTCTCGGTCACTGGAAATTCAGGCGACCAGCTTTATCCACAACGATGCTACAGAGAGTCGAAAATCACCGGAATGGTTACAAGAAAAGAAAACTACTGCCGTTGCTCGAATTCCGTTTATCCTCGAATAAGTGAGAGCCAAATTGAGAGTGTCCTACTAAACTTCCTGATAAGCATTCTGCACAAAATTTTCATTCCACAACATAACAATATTCTCATTGAGATATTCCGAAGGAAGGAGAGAATAGAAATAACAATAACAGTTTCACAAAAAGTGTTGAGAGATCCCATAATATTAAACTTGGTGTTTTATTTTCCACATTCTTTCTTTCTAAATACAATGAATTTTGTGGAATATAATTCCAATTTACATCGATTCTGCTTTCGTGTTCCGTGATCTGATCAGGGCTTCTGAAAACTTCTACTGTTTATCCGATTCTGCTGACAGTCGTATATTTGTTCGTTTATTTAAGCTTGAATCTACTCTGGAGTATAATACACAAGGAATCGGAAAAGACACTTATACGTTACCGTAATTCTCTGTGAGTGAAGTATAGGGTAAATACAAAACCGGATAAATGTGTCAGTTACTAACAGTTCTTTGTAAATACATTGTCCTTGGGAATCAAAGTTAGTGGAGTTAAATGAACAAAGTTAAGCTTGGATTGCTATTTTAAAATAATCCTCTGCCTGGACAAACTTGTATGTAACATTTTAGTCTAAGATCCCGATATAAAACGACCTTCACCGAGATGCTTATTTGATGAAACGTATTTTATATTTAATTCAAAATGTCCATTAATATATTGCATATGGGTTGCCTAACAAATTGCAGTCCAGGATATGATTAATTAATTATTATGAAACAGTTTTTTTTAAACATTTCACCGGTTTGATTATTAGACAAATTCTATACCAATGGAATGTATGAAGCCAATAGAATATGCGAAGGTTAGGAGGCCTATTCTTTTCCGGTCACAACCCTCAGGTTGCCAGGTATAAACAGGTAAATTGATACTAGCATTTTGCACCGGTCTGATTATTGAATTAAAATTATATGAAAATAAAGATTATTTAATTATGAACACGGTGGTATAGGGTTACCTGCGAAAAATCAGTCCCGAATTCCGGTTGTCGAATTTTAGAAAGTTGCGAGTGAATGTGTGCGACTGAGAGGTCCAAACCAACCATCCCATGCGATAGAAGCGGACACAGCATAGCAGCTGTTTAAAGTCCGCACATTTAAAGAAAGTGAGTGCGCATCCTATTTGTTCTAGAAAACGAAAAGGATAGCGATAGACTCGTATATGATGTGCATCATTTTGGAGTATATTGTCGCTATAGTTACAATAGATGATTCCAGTAGTCCATTCATTGTTGCCACTACAAAATTTTCACGTCTAAAACGACTGACATTCACTAGGCCTTTCTGGGTACGATTCAAAGTCGAAACAGAAATAATTTTTGATTTCAAAGATTTCTAGACGTTCCTGAATATCTGAACCTGGCTATTAATGTTGTTACTGAAAAAACTAAAATAACCTAGGTGACTTGAATATATACGTGTTTGCTGCATGGACGAAACCTGTCAATTCAATGTCACTTGTATTGTTTTTGACATTTGAAAACAATGTAAAACAAGCTAACACAGCAACTAACCACAAAATATACTAGATAAGGTGACAAATTACTCTGAATTACTCACTCAGATTAGATGTACGTTCGAGAAAGTCGAAACCGAAGTCAATTTCAAATTTAAAAACAAGACAAGTGGCATTGAATTGACAGGTTTCGTCCATGCAGCAAACATGTGAATATTCAAGTCCCCTAGGTTATTTTAGTTTTTTCAATAACAACATTAATAGCCGGTTTAGATATTCGGGAACATCTAGAAATCTTTGAAATCAAAAATTATTTCTGTTTCGACTTTAAATCGTTCCCTGAAAGGCCTAGTAAATGTCAGTCGTTTTAGAGGTGAAAATTTTGTAGTGGCAACACTGAATGAACTACTCAGACTACTGGAATCATCCATTGTAACTATAGCGATAATCTACTCCAAAATGATGCACAGCATATACGAGTCTATCGCTATCCTTTTCATTTTCAAGAACAAATAGCATGCAATTTTTTTCTGGTTCTTGAGATCCGTTCGTTGCTATGAAAGATTTTGGTTTTTAGTAAAAATGAGCAGTAGAAAATAAATAATTACAAAATTTGCGAATTATAGATAGATCATAAATAAAAAGGAAATTTTGATTCAGTTTTTTCACCGAAAGTTTGTATACTCTACTACTGCCTGTGAGCATACAATTATTTATGATATTACGTTGACTAAACATGTCCCAGCAATACACGATTCTTCGTTCAAATTCCTTAATCGTCGTATGATTATAATGGGTATAAATCATGAACCCCAGAATTTCTCATATGAAGTCATCCACGTGGCTTGAATCGGGGCTATTAGGTGGCCACAAATCCGGCCCAGTACTTTCCACGTTATATGAAAAATGGACATTTTTTGCTCAAAATGTACATTACACTTTGAAGAAAAACATTGCGTGTCCAAAACATATCAAAATTATGCTATGTCAAGGATTTTTGTCCAAAATTACTCCACTCGCTTGGCCTTAAAAGCTACCGAAACTCGTTCCATTGAACAACGAAAAAAGGTTTTCATAATATTGATAAATATATTTCATGTCCACGCAAATTCAATGACCAAAGTCTTTTGTTATTTATGAACAATAAAGTTTTTCCAATAAATGAATACAACAATGATTTATTGATAATTTATTGTTATTAATATGTTGAAAGCTTCCTGTTGATTAAATAAATCATTTAATGTAAATGAATCATACGTATTAATATGAAATATTAAATAACGCTGACAATATAAATTCAATCAAGATCAAAGTGTAGTCGAAACATTGAAATAGCAAAGTACGAATTCAATATTCAAAAATACACATAGTTTTTCCTCACGGTTTGGCTTTTGTTGATTTCCTCAAAAACTAGTTAGGGACCATTAAAAAATTCAGTTTATGATACAAGAAATATTTAGGTCAGGATGCCGGGTTGACATGCCGGACGACCACATAAAACCTATTCTTCAGGATCAGTCTTTTTTCTGGATAAAACAAATTCTATGTCCTTTTCTAATAACGTGTGTACAACATTCGTATGATCTGTTGAGTAGTTTCACGATAAAAATCAAGGTGGTCGTCCGAAACAAATCACACCTAATCAAGAAAATGAAATTTAGGTTTGAAAATCATGCAGTAAGTTCACGTGGGCAGCAAAAAGTGTAAGTCGTCTGTTACTAGAATTCTGAGAAAAGGATAAATTCACTTCAATCCAGTTCGAAATTTCCTTCCATGAGATGACCTACGATGGTTACAGTTCTGCTAACTTATTCTAACCAACCATAATCATTTTATTGAGAATATTCAGCCTTATTCATAGTTACAGCGTCAGTAGCTATTAAATACTCTACTTAAAAGTAGCCACTAACATGTTACTAAATGTGTCGTATTAATTTTCCGTACTATAGTAGCTACTAGTTAATATTATTTTGGTGGAAATATATTCATGATTACAGCGAAAATTCCAATTTTGTCGTGGTGTGACTAACTTCCTTTTTATTAACATTACGTATTAGATGTCATGCTTACTACTACTAATTTAGTCAGGCCAACCTTGGCCAAGACAAACACAAATTAAGATTCCGGCACTGAATGTCATGTCACAATCCTTATTCATCCTTCAGATTATTTTCTGTGGGGTCACTTAAAACATAGTTCCTAAAACAAAACCTACTACTCAAATGTGGTCATGCCTCTAACATAAAAGAAACATTTGAAGATTTGTCTTCATTTGCTTTAGGTTTTATGCATCTTTATTTGGATGAATCTTTCACTGTACCAGTTTCGTTAAACTTTCTACCAATTTACTGACCTTGTTTTGATCATGTATTATTTTAACTTCGGCCAAGATAATATAAATATCCTAAATTATTACATTCAGGTATTTCATGAAAAATGTTCAGTATTTCTCAAGGATTTCAACAGGCAAAAAATATACAGGATGATCCATTTGAAATAACAAACTCCTTTATTATCGTTTCGAAAGAAGGAAAGATCTGACAATAATGTTAAGACCCTTGCGCATCATAATCTGTAAAAATCGTGCGACCCGCTTCCAATAGGAGTTCCATACTTAAAACTCACTCTGTATAAGCTCAAAATCTATTCTACTGCCTTTATTTTCGCAACCCTCGATTTATATCTGAAAAGATACTCAAAAGAATTTTATATTTTCAGTTGTCAATAGCAGGTTTAGTGAAACATTTTTGTTTTATCCTTGTAGAGCACCAAAGCAAACGTTAACGATAAGTACTTACTATTGGATTCTATATTTCTCGCAGTTTCACTGTTTCTCTTTATAAAATTCGTCAGTTACTAGGCTGCTTTCATTTCGCTAAAGAATGTTCACTGTGCAAGACTGCAACCACTACTTCATCCTTATTTTTATGTAAAAATCTTGATATTGCGCTAGCGCATTCAAATATTTTGTTTAGATGATTGATTGGAAAAATGATTGTTACAGTTATTTTCGTAGAAATTGAATAGTTTTCATCGCGGAAAATTAAAATGAATAGCGAATTATATTAGCACATTAGAATTTTGCTATTGATGTTGACTATTCTGTGGATATGATGGATGGTACTGTGTTCTCTTGGAATCCAGACTGGCGAATGGGTAGGATGTTTGCTACGTCGTATACATCTTGGATTTTTTCGGATATTTTGCTAAGGATGGGTGAAATGCTTATCGGAACAATGATTTTTGTTCGCGTCTTCCTGAGAACTTGTGCGGTTATCAAGTAGTTACCCAGTGATTTCTAAAGTTTCCGTAGTTGTATTTTTTCTTCCTCTGGTCTAATGGTTTCAGTGGGGAGTGACAATTAGTGGGGCACATCCAGAAATTCGCCAATTTGTTATTATGACCAGCTGTTGCTTCTAGCGATCCAAAAACATGCGAAAGGTGCCCAACCATTGTTTGGGGTTCGTATTGGAGACACTGGCAGTGTTGGTCTTTTGAATTTTTTTATGCTTTCCAAAAGCTGTGGATGACTCGTCAACTTTCAGAAACATTTTTTAATACAATTTCAAACAAAGATGATTTTTCCAGTATTTTTATCATAGGTATTATTTGTATAAGCTAGAAATGACTTATAAGTAAAGGATGACATATCAGATCATTATGGAAATATGGATCAAAATTACTTGGCAAAATTTCTATGCGTTTAAATAAAGTATGCACTGGAGGTGTAGCAATCCCTTAAAAATAATACAATAAAAAAAGATAAACTGACTATAAACTTGATAAAATGAGAGCGTATTAAATGGGAAGAAAAGACTGTGGACAGGTACGTTAAATAAATTGCACAAAGCAGAACAAGTATTATGAAAAATGGGTACAGAAAATCAATGAAAGAAGCGCCCAAAGCTAGTTCGTACAATTATATGTTAATCCAGAGTGATAATATGAGACTTGGTCAGTAATGAATAATTTTAATAATAAATCAAAAAAGGTCCAAAAAAATATCACGTTAACAGCAAATGATTTTAATAACTCTTCAATATCGGCAATTGATGATCTGATTGGCACTATTCTGTCAACCAGCAAAGTGGTATCAGAGTTGTTTCCTCCCTTAGAGACTCTGTTTTTCTACGACCAACAAATTGAGAAGGAATGTCGCATGTGATAGCATTCAATTCAAAAAGTGTGGATCCATACAACAGTAGTTTCCTTTTGGTTGCAGGTATGGGGGATGTTACCAGTAAGCCAATGGTACATCTGAAAAATATTTGCTTTGTAAATGACAAGTTCCCAGATGCTCTAAAACTTTGTAGAGCTACACCCACAAAAGCTCAGTGTTTTAATGACTGGTTGACTAACCGACATTATGTTAATCTTTTGCCCTCTATACCCTTTGTCAATATTGAACTGGGCACACTTTCTTATGACGTGAACTTCCGCTTGGAAGATATTTGGGGTTTTTCACAAGCTTTCATAGTGTTTGGTTCCTGGCCCATACACTCCTATCCCAGTTCCTTCTATTGCTTTTGAGCCGTCTGTGTACCATTGAATGGCATTCTTTCCAAGTCTGGTAATGGTTTTTGGATCCCATTCCTTCTTGCTGCTTAATTCCGTAACGAATTTCTTTCATGATACCACCTTGTGGCATGTCCCAGGTTTTTTGATTTCTAAGAAGCATGAGGAGGTGGTTTTTTCTAATAATTCCCTCTTTACTTAGTTTAATCACATATTATATTAGGTGTGAAATGCATCTTAAATACGTCAATGATTATTTTGTTATTGAATGATTTTGGAAAGTATTTGCTAGTGACGTAGAAAAAGTATAGTGTATAATTCCCTCGGCATCCTCAATTTTTGGTGGTTGAGCAATTTACTGTTGAACTATTCACAATAATATTGAATATACATTTTTCTTGCTAATTCCATTGGGAAAAATTAACAAAGGTACCAGCCTTGATTGAAAAGGTACGCATAAATGGAAAAATTGGATTCAATCAAGATCTCAATTACTAACGATTTTGTTAAAACGTTTTTTTTTTCATCAAAAATGAATTCAGTATCGCATTAACAGCATTTTTCACCCTTCCGGAAATTGAATATTAATTCAGATCAATCCCTTAAGCCTTTATGAAAATTAGCAGCCTAATTGAAATTTAAAAAAAAAGGAAATAATTCAACCGTTAATGTTTCGTTGAATCAAACCTTTGGATATAAACGAAAACAAAATTTCTCTATCGCAGATTTAAATCTTTTTACCATTAAAGGTTTTTTGTGGAATGTATATCAATAAAAAGTGTAATAATTACATTTTCCTGTCTGAACATTTGGAATGTATTGCAGTGATTTGATTCAGAGTCAAATTAAGCTGGAATTGAAGATTGTTGTTTGAAACAGCATCCAAAAAAATTTTACCAAGCGATTTTTTCTCAACCTTACGTTGTTTTGTGACCACGGCTATACTGGCCTATGATTGTATAATTACAAATTTTTTCCTGATCTTTGATAGAAGTTTAATCCTAATACAACGTTAATTATCTAATAACCTTAGTATCGCGTTAATGGCCATGTTACGATTGCACACGGCTGGTGTAAACCCCGATGTAGGAATGGGTCAATTAAGACTGCGACTGTGGCGGGAAGCGCTTACTACTCTACCTCTGCTGCAGGAGGCCAGTGATGCCATTGAACCCAGGTTTGTGTTTAATAAACCCTACAAAATACAAATAAAACAGAACACATAGTCAGATGCTGCAAATGCAATACGCATATATACAGACGGCTCAAAAACCAAAGAAGGCTCAGGATGTGGAATTTACTCCAAATCACTAAGCCTAAGGATTGAGTGGGGAATGGGAAAAACACCAGCGTGGTTCAAACAGAACTGGCTGGTATTTCAATTGCCACAAAAGAACTAACCAGAAAAGGAATTTCTGGCAAAAACATAATAATCTGCACTAATAGCATACAAGCTCTACTAGCCTTGAACAGACAACGTGTTACATCAGGGCTAGTATTAGAGTGCCATCGAGACTTAGCTAACGCCTCGGTAGATAACAATAATATTATCCTAAGGTCACGACAGGAACAAAGGTAACCGCATTGCTGACTCTTTAGCCAGGGAAGCGGCTGGACTAAGAATTATTGGACCCGGCGACACCTACGGCCTGACGAATTCGACAATTGCGGAACTAGCTAAACGTTACACCCATGCTCAATATCTGAAGAGATGGGATGAAATCAAGGGATGCAGTCTTGCCAGGATCACCCTGGGTGACCCTGGGAAGCTGGAGTCGAAAAAATATTTGGCGATGACGAAGGAACGAGGAAAAACCTACGTTTAACGGTAGGATTTCTGACTGGCCACTGTCAGTTAGGGAAACACCTCCATGCAAGGCGGCTAGTGGACACACCTCTATGCAGGATGTGTGAACAGGAAGATGAATCTGTCAGACATGTCTAATGCGAGTGCCCGGAGTTATCTTCAATAAGAGAGTGTGTGTTTGGTGGGTCTTGGCCTACACCTGCCGATATAAAGGAGATGTCTCCTAGTGACACCTTCCTGAAAAGGACAGGATGGACGATGACCTAGGAAGACAACTCCCCGGGAGGATGTACAATGGGTCACATGTGGCCTAAGTGATGTGGGCCTAGCTCGCCCTCCCTACTCTACAGATACAGAGAGAACCTTAGTATTGAAGCTAAACAAGGAGTATACTCCAATTCTTTAAATCCAAACATAAAACAGGCTCTGGACAGGTATATCAACGTACACTTAATGGCTACAAGAGGTAGAAACATCTCAGGAATACTAGCCCTGAAGATACTAGAATGTACTAGAAAATGTCATCCATGCCTTGGTTGATGCGAAAAACAACAATGATGTCACACTGTGGTGTACCACATGCCATGGTAAGTCTAAAGATAACCACGCAGAAATGCCCACGCTATAGGAAAGCAGCAGCTGAAAATCTTTTTGAATCTGCCTGTCCCGCCAGTGTAGCAGTTTTCTTATGTCGAGGCAGTGAACAAGTAGATGAGACGGTTGAGCACATTATTTTTGTATGCTTGGCTCTATCATCCTTTCGTAAATGCGTGTTTGGCTGTTTTTGTCTAATACTAATGCTGAGAGTGCTTTCTATGGTAGATATTTCAATTACAAATTTTGTTTAACTGTCCCATATATTTTGGGAAATTTTCAATAAGCGGTTGTATCCGATCAAAGGAAATTGTCCTCTGTAAGTCCTGCCACTGTTTAGAACTTCTCCAAAAACCATTAAAACAGATTACTAGGAAACCTTTTCAAATCCCTGGAGTGAAAGCGTACATATACTCACGGCTACGTCAACAAATACACAAAAAATCTAAGAGAGGAGAACAATATACTTTTGCAAACTCCAAACCGACCATTTAACATGGATATGGAGAAATCTGAATAGATTGGATGAATTTTATTTCAAACATAATATCTCGTATCTTACTTCAAGTCCGAAGGATTACAGCATTTTTCAAAAACGAAAAGGGTCCTTCAGTCATATTTACTTTTTGAAATTGTGAGTGCCCTACACAATAATTTTTTTAGTGGCTATCATTTCTTTATTATTTGGCCTATAAATGTTATAAACAGTAGCGGGCTAAAGCTGCCGCCTTGTCGTAGCCCTGTTTTTGTAGTGAATATTTGTGATATCATATTGTTTTTTATTATTGAATTTCCATCGTTTCCATAAATTTTCTGTGTTGATCTTATAATTTAACTATTTACTTTTCGGTCCGTAAGTATTTTCCATAATGTATGTCTTGGGAACCATCAAAAGCTTTCTCTTGGTTCAAAAATGCTATAAAAATCTTCCTTTTTTTCCTTAATTGAATCGCTGATTGTAGAAAGGGAACAAGTCCACAATATTACGAAAAGCAGTTAAAGGCCGCATCGTTATCCTTACACGTATCCGCATGTTTTCTATGAAAATGAGACATGTCCAATTGTCCATCTATTCTAAGCGGATGAATGATGAATTCAAAAAATAGTTGCGAGCAGAGACGACCCCTTTCTACCTTATTCCAGAAGAAATGTTAAATCCCTTTTGGAACGATCTGTATGAGTGGCCTACAATATAAAAAATGTTAATTTCAGAATTTCAATACCTGTATTCTGTTTTATACAGTCGTTTACGTTTATATATAATAAACAGGGTTGCAAGAAAGTTTTAATTGTTATTAGTTATACCTGTTAGGTTAGGTTTATGGTAAGTGGGTCTATTAGGCCCTCCACTGCGACTCGCAAGAGTCTATTGTGGCTCACACCTATTCAGATTTCACCAAACAAATTCAGCTTCTCAACAAAGCCGATTAGTTTATTTGGTGAATGATATTTCAGGTCCGAGGGCGAGAGAGAGACCCTGCCAAACATCAGATACCTGATTCGAGCCGCGGCGGGGCGGGCACAAATTATATGCTCTGCTGTTTCATCATCTTCCAGACAAAGACGGCAGGTCGGATCTTCCGACAGTCCAAGTTTTAGCATATGATGATTCAGATGACAGTGGCCTATTAAAAGGCCTGTTAGACAATGTAGGTCATGCCTGCTATAGTCTAACATTTGTTTGGAGACATTCTTCAAAGGATGTATGAAAGCCTTTGAATGAACCAATCCTGGTAAATTATGCCAGAAGTCTAAAACTCTTCTTGCCGTCCAGGTATTAAGTGTTTGTTTGGCAAAACTTATTGCGATGCCAATTGTAGGTTCTGGTCCGATAGAAACACGTGCAGCACCCTGAGTCTGCCTTCTCGTTTATACCTGTTACCGGTAGCAAAATTTTGTTAATTGAAAAAACGAGACATGTCCACAATTCAAAAATGGCCGCCATGGACATAATCTAAATTGGATTTTCACCAAAGCATGATATATGCTTTATAGATATCCCAGACAATATTATGTATTCGTTTCAGATTGTTGTGGATATTTTATTTAGTTATAACAGTTTTTTCTTTCTCCTGTAAAATTCAGTTTTTGTGACATGACCTTTTTCTACAATTAGAGATTCAATTGCCTTTTCAGTTAACCGTTTTATTGAAAATACATGGTCCTGTGTACTTCTGCCATTTTTGAATCCGCTCTGTGTTTTGTCGATCTTCACTCAGATGTTTTTTCTATGATCTAATAATAATGACACTCAATTCCTCAGAAAGTAGTTATTTACTTGATTACAGTGTCCTGTAACAATTGTCATAGTAAAGCTTGTTATCAATAGAAGTCAAAATAAGAATATAAAACTATTTAAACTCCCGAAAAGTACTTAGATGTTGCTTCCTAGTGAACGGTTTACCCTTTAGAAAGTAATTTTCTAATTTGTAAGGCGTTTTAATAGTTTCATACTATTTTTTTCAGTTAGGTACAAAACATACAGAAACACATTCTCAAATTAACCAGTTTAAACTCATTTGAACAGTGAGTTTGTAATGTAGAATTCTCAAATGAACATAAGTGTTATGAAAAATATATCTCTCGCTTATACAATTAAACAGTTGATAGTTTAAATAATATTATTTAATTGAAAGGATCATGAAAATTCCACTTGCAGCTATCCTTAACGTTTATATTTTTTAAACTGTGTGCATTCACAGCATCTCTCGAGTTTAGCTTGTTTAACTATTCAAATTAAATCCATTTATATACATTACACGCCCAAATTGTAAACGTATCTGGTACAATTCCTACCTGTTCTAATTAATGTTATAGTGATTAATTATGTCTTAATACCAATTTGCACTGGTTATTTATTGTTCAAAGTCCCTAAAGTCTGATACCAAATCTTAAGCAAATTGTTTTGATAAATATCGCATGCTGTGCTTTTAACAGAATTTAACATTACAAATTGTCGGTGAAACCAGAAATGTGTGTAACTCCACTTTTTCGGAAATTGAGATTTCAGAAAAGTGTGTATCTCACGAAAAATAGAATAATCACATCATATTATACATCAGTCATATGTAATGGAAATCATCTAAACCCCAAAACTTCCAACTAGTGCCCATAACGACGGTGATAACGGCTTCATTTCAATGATTGTCAGCGGCACTAGAAGTTCCTGCAATTCTTGCACGACTAACTCTCATTTTAACAATTCCATTACAAATCCAAATGGAGTGTTCAAGACAAAAACAACTGGATGTTCATGCCATTAACCTTTTATTTTTGATAAACAGTGTCATCAACAAAGTACAAACTTCTTCGTTATAGGTTTTCAGGAAAAAATGTCCATCAGATATGAATGTGTACAAACGATTGAAAAACTGGAAAAGCTAGTGTAGTAAGCAGTGTGACTCGAAAATAGTTTTTTGAATGATATTTGTATGAAAAAGAAGAAAAAAACCCAAAAACCGTTAAACTTGATGGATGCGAGTTTGAGGTTATGTATCTAGCTCTGTCCCTGTAAAGTAAACTCCTGTGGAACAAGTACGAAAATGGGTTAAGACACAAAGAAAAATATCTCTGATCATGTACAGAAACCTGACAAAAAAAAGTTGGGGGATCCTGGGGTGAATGTACTCAGCTCACTTTTCTTTTATGGAGCCATTGCCTGAGACTAATGTCGACGAGAAGCAACCTTCCCATCGATCAAAGATTAGCCTGAAAACGTTATGAACAATTATAATTAAAAAAGAAACTCAGTGTAGCATACAGTAGCAAAAAGAAATATCTAGTAGGGCTAAAACAATGAAACAGACTCCTGAGTAAGACGGCCTTAAGAGTTTTTACAGGTTTTTACTGCCGTCTGAATGGACATCACAAGAAGATCAGACTAGTGGAGCAAGAAGAATGTAGATAGAGATACAGAGTCATAGGAAACAGCACCTAGATGTAAGAGGGATATCCACCTAAACTGAAGCCTGGTGGTATCCTTGAATACTTCCAGAAAATAGGACTGAAGGATATACTAGCCTCTGAGACTTTTCTCAAGAACTGAGTGAAAAAGAAGGAGTGAGCGCGATAGATCCGTTAGGTATCATTGAAGGTCACCCCAATATACAGACGTACATAGATTAAGAGAAAACAACTGAAATATGGATTTTTTAAGATCAGTATAAGTTTACTATACATTTCCCTCTAATCAGTTTATTTATCTTTTTACCTGTCATTTTGATGGATTAATTTTTAAATACCTTCAACTACGAATTCCAGTACCTCACCTAGCGTTTATTTATTCGAGATTTTAAATATCAAAGCGAATATTGTGAATAAAAGGCAGGAGAACTGACTGAAAACTTATTGAAATGAGCAAAATAAATAATTAAAAATACGAAACTTGCTTTCTAGCTACTCCAAAAATAGCAGAGAGAAACAAAACAATCCACTTCACTGGGTCATTTTTATGTGAAATTCTACTCCTGCTAGATACCTTTTTCCTCTTGTATGTCCCTATTCTCCGAACATATCAACAAAGAAATTTTATACATTACTTATTTAACTTTGAAGTTGAATATCTCTCGGCGTGTTAGTTTTCTCAGGTACACATGAGAGTATTTTTTATGTTAAGCACTTAAAGTTTCAAATATAGAAAAGTCAATGATATATTTAACAAACTATTATTACGTTGAATGAGTATAATTACGTTGTAGGACATGTAGGTCACTTTTTTGTCCAAAAATAGGAAATAATTATGGTAACGAACCGCAAACACATTGTCCACAACATAACAGATTGTTTAGAGTTTAGATAGTTCTTAAACATACTATAAAAATGTACAGTAGTATACTTTAACCAAAGTCAGTGTGATGACCATCAAATAAAGCAATGTTGTCAGATATATTTTCTAAAATTGTTAGGCTCGCTACACAAATGTTCCTCTTACTGTTACTGTATGTTATAAGAAAGCTAGGTTGGAAATATTTTTAAAAAAATACATAATGTAAATTTATTAGTAAACATTAAAATAAATTACTGAAAAAAGAGGAATTAATTAAAACCACTTTTTATATGTTACAATATTTAAGGAAATTTTGAAGAGTTGGCAACGTAGTAACACCTGCAACAAAGACTTCGAAACAACCAGTCATCAACTGCAGTATTCATCGTAATATAACGAAATAACCGAAGTATAATCCGTTGGACGTTTTTGCAGAAAAAATTCTACGGTCTTGAGGGTGTTCGAGGGGTTGTGTTGTGGTTCGGCTTATAATCCATTAGTATCATTCAATGTCGGGTGTGAATTTTGTTTTAAAGAAATATTTAATATAATATCTATTTTTTGGTTTAGTGAGTTTAGTGAATTGTTATAGGTATTTATAGGAAAGTGTAGGTGATCTAGTGTAGAAAGATGTCATTAATATAAAACATTTTTGATAATTTAGTGGTTAGGTCGCGTCAGTGAATTGATATTAATATAATATTCATTTGTTCGTAGACGTTAGGGTAAGTTTTATAATATAATTAATTAAAATGGCATTTTGGAGACCATTTGAAACAACAGTCCAAGATGATGCGAAGGATTATTGAATTGTGGTTTTAAATATAAGAAGTTAGATAATCGAATGGTAATAATGGAGTCTCGGCGTTTCGCTGAACTTAGACAGGAGCAAAATAAAAGGGTACCGTGATTCAAATAGAACTAAAATTTATTTAGACGAAACTTGGTTTAATACACACATGATGTTGTCAAGTGTTTATTCATTTATTTGTTATTCAAACAATCCTTACGGTTTTATTACATGAATAAATATATAAAATAAAATACATTTTAACTTAATATGTAAGAAAATAGTAGTAATGGTAATTATATTATAATTAAAACTGTATGAGGATATACACCCACCTTTAAAATATGGTTAGGTTGACGATACAAAAAACTATTCTTTAGATACTCCGTGTTCTAGAGGAAAGCGCTTTATTATTGTATTTCAAATTTTATGAATTTTGTATGCAGGTTAATTTTTTTCATTCAAATTGTTATAGTAGATTAACATTATTTCACAATATTCGAATTTATAAAAAATTTATATGCACGCCATTGGGCGGCTTTTTCCTTCAAAGGGATTAAAAATATGGGTCATCACATTAACTTTAGAAGAACTTTACCTACTGTACCTCTAGTTGAATCTTCAACATGATTTATTATAATATATAAGTAGCAGTTTGGGACTTCTTAGCCTTTAGAGAAGAAATATACAGTGTGTAAAAGCCAAGCGGATTACATTCATTATTTCGGTTGCTAAAAATATTTGTAAAAAATCCATCTCGAAGCAAATTCAAATCATAAATTGACATTATTCAACGTGAAAATGTGATCCCCACCTTCAACCCCCTTCGAATGACAGTTACATCCCCCAACTTTTTAAATGAGAAGTGTAGACCTGTGATGTATCGTTTGGAAGGTCTCTTTTTTCTCTATTCAAAAATTTTATCGTTTAAAAGTTCATTACAACAATTGAAATAGAATAAAATAAAATCATATTATTACCGAAATTCGCTATTTATTGGATAACAATATTATCCAATTAGAAGATAATATGTTTTCTGATAAGTGCACTTTTTCACTAAACAGTCATGCTTATCGGCAAAATTACCGCTACTGGTTAACGGAAAATCCTCACTGGATGAGAGAAGAACACACGCAATAGCCTCAAAAGGTTAATATTTGGGCAGGGATTGTTGGAAATCATATCATTGGTCCCTTTTTCATTGAGGGCATTATTTATATAGGAAACCCTCAATTTCTAGTAAATACGATATTGTTTAAGCAGGATGGAGCACCACCACATCACTAATGCAATCCGGAAGAACCTCTTTGCAATATTCTCCAATCGGTGGATAGGGTTAGAATGGCCAGCGCGATCAAATGATCCTATATCATTAGATTTCTGCTTAAGGGAATATGTGGAGAGCATTCTGTACCAAACTAAACCTTTCGATTTATGACTTAACAGAACGAATAAAGCTTGCTATCATCAGAAATCTGATTTACTCAAAAAAAAAAAATGTAGCTGGAACGGGTCAATCTCTCCAGAATGCAAAGACTAGCCTGTATAGCCATTACAATATGAGGAATTAAAACATGCACAACGGCTACCGAAGTGGTTCTCTACTCCACGCCAATGCATATGGTGGTGGAGTGTTGCAGAAAGAACAAGATACAGACTAAGTGAAAACGAAATCACTGAGAGTTTTTCGTTCGTTTTTCATAAATCAGGAATCCACTCAATATTTACATTTGTAACTGATCTGAGTAACAGCATAAACTTGAGCTATAACGCACTTTCCTCTCCGTACAATAAAAAATATTGAGATCTTTTTCTTTTTCATATCTTCAAACTTTTATGAATACATTATGCAATATACGTTCTTTGTTAGCAAACAAACACAATTTTACAAATATTCGAAACACAGAAACTTTCTGTGACTCAAAACTAAGAAAAATATGATTATGAATGAATGTACATAGAAAATATTTATTGGCTTTTATACTAATGTTCTGAGATTATGTAAATTTGCAATTACAGGACCCACGCAAATGATTGAGTTATTCATCATTTTAATATCAAGCAGATACAAGTTTATAAAGTTATTCCTCACAGAATTATCAATCCGGCTCAAAAGTGTACAGACTTATATTATTGATCCAGGTAGTATTTTAATAAAAAAATGAATGGTATTTCTGGTAACAAAGGATTATTTCAGACTATCGTCATTGTATATAGTTTCGTGACTGCATCAGCGACGTCAACCTAACTTTTATTTTCAAATACATTGTAAATTTCCATGACGACATTATCTAGTCGTTCCTGTGAAATGGAAGCTATCATTACTTTATTTTTCTAACTACTTTCCAACTATCACTGCTGTATAGATATAGTAATGTTACAGAAATTTTATCGTCCATGTTTCCTTAGAAATGCATCACGTTTAAAAGCACTATACAATATGTAACGGTAACGGATTGAATAGCAAATTTATAGTCTATATAGAAAGTTTTTGTAGAATGGTAAATCCGGCGCATTAGTGCGAATCAGACCTATTTAGTTTTTAGGCAGAGTGATAAACATTTTTGAAATATTCAAATAGTCCTTGCTCTATTTCGAGCACTCCGGCTTCGCCGTCGTGCTCGAAAAATCGCGCGTGTTTTAAAGACCTTAATATCCACTTATACTTTAATATACTATTTTGTTTCTATTCACATTTTATAAGTTTTAATAAGACTGTTTGTTTAAAAATTAAAATAAGGTGATTTTTATTGAGATAAAAATAAGGTTTTGTTCGATTAAGAATTATATTTTTTTCCTTTTATTTTCAGGTGGTGAAGCTTGATGGGAAAACCAAGACCTGTAGAGAATTTGAAAAAATATCTAACAAATATTGACAAAATTTATGGAAAAAGTTGTTGATAATAAACGTACTTGCTTTTTCTTCGTTGATTTCATAGTATACTCAAACCATTTAATGAGCCCTAATCCTATGTAATACTTGTTGAGGTAAGTTGTAAAATAAGCACGTAGCACACTATCGACTTTCTCATTATTGATGATATCAACCTCTGCCTTCATCCAAATTGAATATATTCAAAATAGGATTATCTGAATATTAGAATTTTTTTATTTCTCTATCGTTTCCTTTGTAAGCCGCACAAATCCCTCTATGTGTTACCCCAGTTTGGGTAAGTGTCTTTCTTCTGTCCACAAGGTGCTGTACTCTAGGATTTTGTTTTGATATGAATTCCACAAGTATACATCTACAATTCCACAGAAGTTACATTATTTTTGCTACATTAGTTTGAACTTCTCGAGGTGCTCAATCAGCCGGTGGTGTATTTTAGAGCCACCAGTCAAAATTCTAGCACAGGCATTGATTTATTCCTACCTAGTTGTAGTTTCTCAGCCGTACTAAATGTTTCTATTGGACAAATCTTATTTTATTTTTTGCGTTGCCGAGTCCCTAGACTACTATGTAATCCTAGTGAATTCTACAAATTTATTTCACCTTGGTTCATTTTGCCAATAAAATATCCTCATTAACTGCACAATATGGAAAATAATGTATTTTTTCTAATGTTACCTCCAAATACTCCCGACATTTTATTAGTATTGTCTGCAATGTGATTATTTATAATTCAACGATAATTAATTGTCTCTAAACTCTGTCATTGAGAGTTTGAACTTTACCTGACATAAGAGCATGTGGGCGTGCATAGATTTGTACAACGAAGCATAAATTGCCGAACAATGAGCATTAGTAATGCACATTACATATTCTCAGAAAGACAAGTAACTAAAAAGCACGTTTGAAGAGTTCACTTCAACTCACAGTTGACAAGTTCAATGCAGGATAGTAAAGAATACGTTGAATCATTTCAGTCGTTAAATGCAGACAGTAGTAACATTACTGTTGAAATATAAAATAATAAAAGTAACAAAGAGAAGCCAATATTATTATCACAAGTTAAAAGCTACTTTATTCGCTATATTGCTCATTAGGAACAATAGAAACACAACTCGAAATATATCCTTTTGTGGTATTTACTCAATTAAAATTTATTAGAGAATGTACTTTAGTAAGTGAGCGGTAGGTAGCATAATTATTTTACCCGTATCAAGGGGGAATGTTGAGTTTTGTTTGAAAAATGGTGTCGCATAACAAAAAGTATCTTGTCGGTAAGTACCTAATTATCAAACAATTATTTAGAGAGAACAGGGACATATTTGGAGCAATAACAATTTTTTATGAGTAACAGTGACACAAATGGGTGTATCGCTTGAAAAAGAGTCTCTAAATTCGAAATTCGATTCAATAATTAATTTGTAACAGTGAGAGAACCCAGTTACTTCTTATTTATTCTAAAATTTGGGTGGGAAGGCTATTCATTGATATTGAAGTTAATGAAAAAAGCGAATAAACAGTTTAAAATGTTCACTTAATTGCAGTTTGTAAAGTGTCTATCGACCTGTTTTGATTTTATAAAATAATTCCCCTAATTTCCGCTCGCCGTCACACTAGCAACTTCCAATTATAATTATGTGATCTCGAATACTCCTATTCTGACCGCTACGACAATTGACATATACTATGTCAACGGTCGATTCCATTTTGAAGACCATCGCCCTTCCTTTCCGTTATCGACCGTCTAATAGTAAACAGATAACTTATCGTTTCTCAAATTTTACCTTCAAGTTTTACCTTCAATTGCTGTGGTAAGCACAGCTGCAAGGTTACAGTTACCTTGCTAGGATACCGGTACACTGCACGGTTACAGTTACAATACTAGGATACACCTAGGCTATTAGCTGCCATCAACTACAAGACATCTCTAGTTCCAAATTACAACAAGACATCTCTAACAGCAACTACAGCAAGACATCTCTAACAACAACTATAACAAGACATCTTTCGCATCAATAACAAGACACCGCTAGAATCTGTTCCTACCAGACCTCTACATCTGCTTCTTAAATAAGCTAAGTACCTACCATAAAGTGCTGGACTCATTCTTTTCTCCATCCTTACTTTTCCTTGATGGCAGAATGAAGTTAATGTTTTGAAATCCTTTTTTTAATTCTTTATCTACACGGCTGTAAGAGCTGTAGGGGATCGTGTCCGGATTTATGTAAGTTTGTAACTTTTTTATTATTCACTTTTTATTAAATTCTACAAGGTGTTTCTACCTTTCTCACCTTAGTTTCTTTTCTTCAATTTAAATTCATTTTTTCGTCGATGTCTAAAAAGGTAGTGGCGCCCTAAGCTTTTATAGTCTGTCAACCCTCTGGCATACCTAGTGTGACATCAACATGGAGTCGATCCACCCTTGAGAGAGTCTCTAGCCGGGATCTGCCTCTTGAGGAGAGAACAGTGTTACACAGTCTTGCCAGGATCACACTGGGAAGCTGGAATCGGAAAAATATTTGGCAATGACCAGGAAAAACCTACGTTTAACAGTAGGATTTCTGACTGGCCACTGTCAATTAAGGAAACACCTCCATACAATGGGACTAGTGGACACACCTTTATGCAGGATGTGTGAAAAGGAAGATAGAAACACCTTGTATAATTTAATTAAAGTTAAAAATGAAAAAGTTACAAACTTACATGAACCAGGACACGATCCCCTACAGCTCTTACAGCCGGGTAGATAAGAAATTAAAAGAAATTTAGAATATCAAATTTAGGAAGAAAAACAAAGGAACGAGTGGAAAAACCTGTACTTCAGGAAGGTACTTAGCTTAATGGAAGTAGCAGTAGAGATGTCCTGAAGTTGAAGTAGAGATGTCTTGAAGTAGAAGTATAGGTGTCTTGGAGTTGAAGTATAGATGTCTTGGAGTTGAAGTTTAGATGTCTTGGAGTTGAAGTATAGCGGAATGTAACGGTATCTTGTAATGTAACGGTATTGTAATGTAACGGTATTCTGGCAGGGGTAACCTGGCTTATAAACGGTATCCTGGCTAGTAACGGTATCCTGGAATGGTATATTGACAGCGTTAACCTGGCAGCTGTGCTTACCACATCAATTTAAGGTAAAACAATCAAATTTAAGAGACGGTACAAAGATACGTCCTTGCTATTCAAGGGTCGGTAACGGAAAGGGATGAGACCACAATATGGAATCGAGCGTTGACATCATATGTCAATTGTCTTAGCGGTCAACGAGAGTAGGAGAAATTTAGATCACAGAACTATATTGGAAGTGGTTACTATGACGGCGAGCGGTAAAATCGAAATTATTTCGTCAAATCGAAACAGGTCGATAGACATGTTACAACTGCATCCCTTGATTTTATCCCATCTCTTTAGAGATTGAGCATAGGTGTAACGTTTAGCTAATTCCGCAATTGTCGAATTCGTCAGGCCGTAGGTATCGCCGGGTCCAATAATTCTTAGTCCAGCCGCTTCCCTGGCTAAAGAGTCAGCAATGCGGTTACCTTTGCTCCTGTCGTGCCCCTTAACCCACCTCAGGATAATATTGTTATCTACCGAGGCGTTAGCTAAATTTCGATGGCACTCTAATACTAGCCCTGATGTAACACGTTGTCTGTTCAAGGTTAGTAGAGCTTGCCCGCTATCAGTGCAGATTATTATGTTTTTGCCAGAAATTCCTGGCAGAAATTAGCTCTTAGGACATTTTATATTGCCACGATTCCTATTTTCATATAGTTTGTGTTGTCTTCGTTTATCTTCAACCCGAATAGTTGTGCCTATTCAATCTGAACATCACTCATCTGATTAAATATTAAATTTTTTTGGCAGCTGTCTTTTTCCCAGAGATTACCAATATCCCTAGTTCTCTCAAGCACCTCTATACTGAATAGACATCATTGTGATATGGCTCCATCCCAAGGTATATACCAAATTTCAGATTTGTCGTTCTACAGTGATTTTAATCACTAGATTTGATCCGCGCGAGACTTAAACACAGCAAGCTAAATAAAACCTTTCAAAAGGTAATTAAAACAAATAATAAAAATTCCTTCAGCACTGGTTAATAATGAAAATAACTCCCGCGTTTCAATGGAAAAAATAAATATATTTGATTTAAATAAGAGTCTTATCACTGAAAAATGCTTCGAAAGTAGCAGATTTCTAATAACTTGAATATAAAACGAGGTGGAGATGTGTTTTCACAAGCGTTATTCAGATAAATTTAATAAAATTCAAGTTCATACAAAAATAAATATCAAATTCAAACTCCTCAGATATTCAGTTACGTTTATCAAGGAATTTATTAATTAAAACGAATCGTTCAAATGCCTCACTTATTTTCCTTTTGACATGAAGCCGTAAGAAAATACAGCATTATTATAATTATTAATTTCAGACGAATCTATTATTATAGAAAAAAAAATTTCATCAACGTGAGTAGACAGAACCGGGCAAAAAGTGATTAGTTCCAAAGAATATGAGGAGGGAATTTTTCTGATTCAACTATAAATCATTTATAAAAAATACGTTGGTAACTTCTTGAGAAGTAGTCAGGAAAATACGCATCCAAACACATCCATAGATTATCTTATCACGAGATTTAATAGGTTTGAAGATTTTATGAAAACTCTGAATTGAAGCATGTTCCAGGATTCTAACCAGGGAAATTCTTAAACGGTGCTATGTCCTGGATAAGAAATTCTCTGTTGTCAGTCGTATAGGAGTCCAAGGAAACATTTGGAAGCAATTATGGAATAAATATTCTCGAAAACCATCAAGTTACACCAAGCAAAAAGTTATCGACAATATACCAAATTCACACCATGATATATTCAATAGAAAGATGGTTGGAAAATAGAGAGAAGATAGAGTTGCTCCAGGCATAGATAAAAGTATAAAAAAAACTAATTAACTGATTAGTGTATAACCCAATAATGGTTTTGCTGAGTGCAAGTAAATACTATTCGAATATTTGAACGGTCCACGTTTGATATGTGCTTTTATGTGTTGACTTATTTAATAATATTAAAGGTAGAGAAGCTGCATGTACAGAATTTAAGCCTCATGATTTAAAGCGAGTAGTTGGAATAATATATTGAAGCCTGTCTGACTTGGATAGTTTTCATATACGAATCATATTATAGCTCGCAAGTTCTGAAGCTGTAAGTTCTTATTTTATTCTGCCGAATATTTGGCTTGCTGGTAGAAACTAGCCATCAAAAATGACTGTTTATTTGAACTAGTCAAGTTAGTTCTTAGGCTTCAATATATTATCCTAAGTTATAAAAAGAGCTGTTATAATAGTATATCACGTAACAAGAGTTGTAAGTAACCCATTAGTAAATTTCACGAGTGCGTAATGGGATTACAACTCGTGTAACGTACTATACTTTTTCTACGCCCATCTATTTTCTTCTGAGTGCTCATAATCTCATCTTTTTCATTACTAACAGTCATATTCATAAGTAATGTTGAGAAAATGTTCCGATACTATAATTTGTTACCAAAATTGACAGCATAAATGAGATGACGTTTTTCCCATATCAAGAAACACCGAATTATTTTTTTTAAATTGTAAAATGTGTTGCCGACATTTAGGGGCATCACTCTTTCAATCTAAAATGTATTTCACTAATGCTAAGAGCTTGTATGTTTTTCAAGTGTGTAAATAAACCAAATAAAGTATTACGTAAATGAAAATTTGATTGCAACTTGATTCAACAAAGAAATCTAAGTTTTTCTATCTAAACGCACGTTTATGTTATGAGATTTTCATTACGTGCATGTTATTGTTAAATGTCACTTACAAGGAATGTCAGTGTGATTTTTGACGTTTACCTACGACTCCCCCTGTAATCAGTCAATAACACACAGTCGGCATCAATGTAATAACGTCTATTACGCACGGTAAAAAAAACGCACAGCTGTAAAGTAAATCGCACGGCTTCCCTAGCAACATCTTAGCAACTGTCAATAGACGTCGCCATTTTATTCAAAATTTACTATTTGAAAACATTCGATATTGCCACGTTGGATTGAAAAACTAAAATCTTCATCATAATTTTTGTAGTCTGAAAAATGAAAATGAACGTCTCCATGACCCATGAACCAACCTGTAAAAATGCCTTTATTAAAATGCTGTTATAAACACGGCACTCAATATTTTTCAAACAGACTATACGAAATGAAAATTGATTTGTCACTAATATGATTGTCGACTATAAAACTTAAAATTGCTTTTCCATAATGGCTGAACATATATTCATAGCAATAAGTGACTTTTTTTTAACAGTTATGGTCACGCTATGTCAGTCCGTGTACTATTTATTAATACAGAATTTCATAAATAACATAAGAGAACCAATGGCCACATAAGCTACCATTATTATTAACAGATAAATTGGTAAAAAAGAGAAAATAATGGCTTCATGTGATATTTTCAAGAAATAAAATGAAATAACGCTAACACTAGCACAAAATCTACGTCTGATCCATTATTGCATTGAAATAACTGCGATACAATTGTAGATTTTACGTTGAATGGAGTGTATTTAATTTTTTTTTGAAATTCAATTGAAAGGCCATCATTTTTCCTTAATAGGAATTTAAACTTGCGAGAATATTACCACATGGCCGCACCCACACTTTTTATGTAATCCCGGGATCAATAATTTTTTGGTAATTTTTCCTACGTTTATGCAAAAAACTAAACTATATTGAATTCTATTTAGTGGAAAACCTAGTTCTTCATTGCTCTGGTGCAATAAAAACTTTGTCTACGAAAACCTTGATAAATGTTCATTTTATAACCGTAACTTCAATCATAAACAAGCACATTTTGTACAGAATTTCATTTTTGCATCGGTTGCTAGGCCAGTTGCGAAGCAGCAAATGCGAAATGTAATATTTCGTGTTAGGTCTAGGTTCACTCTAAAATGATAGAAAGCCAATTAGCGGCGAATTCGGAGCAATGAAATATTATCAGTTTATTTCTTTCAAAGTTTTTGCAATGTATGCATGTATTAAACGTGAACGATATGTCATAGAAAAAGTATAGTATGCAACTCGCAACAAAATGGGCATCATTTTGTGCTCATTGCATAATATACTATTATAGCACACATCTGTCATTTTACTAGATTGTTTCGTCATCATGTCAAACATAATCATTCAAATCGAAGCCATTCTTAGTCCATTTAGATCAACCTCAATAAGACATTTTTTGGTTTTTGCGTGAAGGTAGAAAAAATATTGACGGCCTCCTTGGACAATTTTGCACTTGTTGCATAAATAACTATTAGTATGATGTATTTAGCATAGAGAAATAAGTATTTTATACAATTCCGATAGACCTACACGGTACTGGGAAAAGCAGAAAAATAAAGTTAACCGAATTTGAATCGGTTAATTCAGGAACAATATGGATAAAAAATAACAGTCTTGAGTTTATGTTTGACACCTTTTCTCCAAACCTTCCTACAAACAGATATTTTTGTGATGGGCAGATAATAATTTTTCCAATTCAATAACATCCAAAGTGTTACTACTACTACTAATTTAGTCAGGCGAACGCTGGACAAGACAAACTCAAGCCAAGGTTCCGGCACTGGCGGGCCTATTGTGCCACTCCTTCCACTCATGCATCCATGAAGCCAAGTCCCTCGATGAAGGACTCAATCCTCTTCAGTGGATGCCTGCCTATGTCCCTAGAGGCCATAACAGGGACTCCGAAGATTCGCCTGCGTAGAACAGCCCAATGTGGACTTACGAAGAGAACATAGTCCGCCGTTTCGTCAGTCATGCCGCAACCCCTGCATAGGGGGCTTTCCTCTAAACCTAGGTTACAGAGGTGTTTCCTCAGACAGCAGTGCTCAGTTAGTAGTCCTGCTATATTTTTCAACCTACTCCTTGGTACTTCTAGAACAGCTCTAGCATGTCCATCAGTCCATCCCCTCAATAGGAGCTTGGACTGCCAGAGACCCTGTGGAGCCCTCCAGTGAGCAAAGTGCTGGTTTCTCAACCAGTTCCTCATCTCCTTGCGGATTAATTGTTTTATGTGGTCCAAGGTCGAGCCCGGGTCGTTAAAAGGAGTAGCCGCCCCTTCCACAGCCAGCGCACAGAATGAGCCGGAATCAATTCTAGCCACACTGTGTTCCGCCTTGCTAGGTCAGCAAGTCGTTCACGACATTCAGCAGCAGGCCCTGAGTTGATGGTATATCCACTCAGGGCCTTGATTGCTGAATGACTGTCGGTGTATATTCCCCTCCCTTTCCCAGAATTCCCTATTCCGGATCTCCAGCCTATAGGGGGTTACGAAGCAGTACCTGCGCAGGTGTTAATCATTTTAACAAAAAATATTGTAGAGTTCACTTTAATTCCTGTGTATTCTACAGAATTATTAACACAGTCAAATTTTTGAATAACTTCGTTTTAAGTGGCATCATATAATATAATATATTATTACATTATTCACTGCCCATTTGTCTGTGCAATTCGCAAGTATGTGGATGGAGGTTTCTTCTTTCATGCCAGAGAATTTATATTCCTCTTCATCCACTATTTTGAGCTCTTTCAGATGCCCATTCAGGCGACAATGTCCCGTTAGGATCCCTGTTAAAACTCAGTGCAATTTTATTGGACTTGTGCTTTCATTAACGGGTTGTAGTCACCCAGCAGAATCTCTGATTATCTAAGCCCTACTAGATATTTTCAAGGATGAACTTTCAATTGGATTGAGCATGGAGTAATAAGAAATAAGTCTGAGCACCGTATGTCCCAAGATTTCATCAAATGAATTACGAAAATATTTTTTCTCAATGAAATATCTTCGTTAAACTTAGTAACTGTTTTTTGTGTATTCTTCCTCATGGTACAAATCATTATTCAACATATATATATCTTATAGTATCATTTGAATATCAAGCTGTATACTAGTATTCGACATCATCCATGACTGTTGGGTGGAACATTTGGTATAGCTTGTAACCAGTGTTTATTGATTCGAGTCTCAGAAGTCTCAGAAGTCACATTTTAAATTCCTGCAAATATATTCCATTTCCGTCATCTATAACGTCATCAGCAACGATAATTCGAGGAATTATTATTAGACGCTGATCCTATGTAGGTAGAGAGAAATGTTAGTTAGTAAGGATTACCATGCGGCCCAATCTGCTTTATTCCCATACATTACTGAAAATATGACTAGCAGCGGCAAATCAACTGCACTTTTTGCATGGCTACTGTTACTGGTTATTCTTTATTATTCATTCGGAAGCAATGCCATGACAGATTGTAATATCTACCGTAAATCACGAGCTAATCGGATAACAAAGGATGATAAATCGGTCACTAATATAACAAAACCATACATTTATCGAGATGATTTTACATGAACTATTGAATAAAATCTATGAATAACAAATTCCATAACAGAAAAATAATATTATTTGTCTTTTAATGAGAGAATTGTTATTTGTGAAACCCTACTAGTAATAAAATAATCCAAAAAAGCATTCTGAAACAATATAAAAGGAAATGTTCTATCACTGAAGATAAGGATGTACTGAAGCATGTTGAAATAGTTTAAACATTTTTTGTAATCGTCATCAAGTGAAATATGTTAGCCTAACATCTTTCCTGCTGAAAGGACTTAAAAAAGTACTGGATTGCTACATCAGGCGGGTAGCTTTATATAATTCCCCCCTAAGCATCCACCAATATGCTTATTAAACTGGCAAATCAACAGATTTAACAACAAGGAGATTGCGGTGGCCATATTTCTTGACATTGAAGAAGCATTTGACAATGCACTACCGACCTCCATTGGTTCAGCTTTGACTGGGCATCAAACCAACCAATACCGGTGGGATATATGCCATGCTCACTAATAGAACAGCCACTACATCTCTTCAGGACGAGACCATTAGCTTTCAGGTTTCCAGGGGATGCCCACAAGGCGGAGTACTATCTCCCCTACTATGGGCACCCTTGATGGGTGACTAGCTTAGCGCTCTCGAAAGAAAAGGGGTAGAACTGCAAGCGTATGCAGACGACCTTGTCTTCTTAGCAAGGACCAAGTCAGGAACATTACATTAAAATTTTTTCTCAATAACTACCACAGTTGAATAGGTGCAACAGCCATAACAGATTTAGTAACAATCAAAACAAAGAGCTGTCAAAAAATGTGGACATTCAAATAATCGGTTTTGTCATGGGTTTCGACTCAACAGCTGTAGGACCTGCATCCAATTATTATTACTCGAAAATTGCAATATTATTCAGTCAATATAAACCCTTCCTCGCACAGTACGTCACTGTTGTTGGAAGTTGCGATTTCGTCTGTGTGTATTGCTATCCTTGTTTTGAAATGAAACAGTAAGTTGATTTAGGTGATTATTAGTAGTTTTTTATTCCAATTATGTATTAAATTACAGTAAACTGTATTTATTTGACTTCTTACCTATCCTAGGATGGATATGAACTCAAAAATAGTAAATAAATATGTATTATATTCCACTTATTTTTAAATATCAGTTCTTCTGCATAGTCTCTAGTTTTCTACATTTATTGCGAATCGTGTTCTACTATAAAAGAACGCCAGTTGAATCTAAAGAGCCAATAATCCTACATATTCCAGATGAAAAGGCTTAATGAGAGTAATCAAGAGAAATCGATAGCAATTATTTCCAAGCGACTAGTGGCTAGTCGAAAAAACTGGTTATAATTAAATTATAATCGATGGAAACCCAATTTTTTGGTTTAATATTCAATCGAATTTGTATCCTAAAAATTCGCAATTGATTTGAAGTTATTTGTAAGAGATGCTTCAAGGCGTGGTGAAGACGACAGCACATATCGGTGAATGCCTTTCAACAGGACAGCAATGACCATTAAATTTGCAGATTTCATGGAGGTCTCAATAATGAAAGGATTACCACAAGGAGGAGTTTTGCCACTTTCACGTTTGGACATCGTCATAGGTGAACTACTGGAAGTATTGAACAGAAAGGTGATGTACACCCAGTGGTATGCAGATGATCTGACAATACTTTTAATATCGGTAATAACGTTATATCGGAGATAAAGAAATCGTGTAGGAAGAAATGCCTGGGGATAAACCCTGCTTAAATGCACTTATTCCCCTAACAACAAAAATAAAGCTAAACAGACTAAAATAGCCAAACCTCTTCAGCGTGCAGCTGCTTTTTATCCAGGAGGTCAAGAGTCTAGTATAATCCTGGATGCAAAACTAACCTGGAATTTACACCTGCTGGATGGAGTAAATAAAAGGGAAATTAATTCAAAGTGTACCAAACGGATGATTGGAGTCACATGGGAAATAATTCCACGTATTGTACTTACACTGGCTGTGAAAAACTGTGATGAGACACATGGTCACCCATGGAGCCTCAGTCTGGAAACCAAAAATAGATTAACGGAAAGTTGATTTTAAAAGTAGGTACATGGAGATGCAGACTGTATTGAAATGCAAATCAATGCATGAAAACTTTTGATTTTCTATTGCTCTTGGGTGAAATTGAGTGGGGACAAGTTATAATTAATAAGCCTGTACATGTACATTGTACACAAATGACTGGAAAATTTGCATTAAAACGAAAAGGATCTTCAAATGGTATAAACATCCGATTGAAACGATCAAAGAAAATCAATCACTGCGGGACTAATTCGGTTAAATATGTACGATAACTTGCTGTATGGTAAATCCTATAACACCGAATTAACCTTTATATTATGCAAATCTGAGCTAACATACACAAGCTGGGTTCTTTGATGTGTTAATTATCAACAAACGATAGCTAATAATGTTCATTCTGGCTTAGACCAACTTGAATACCATTTGTTGCTACAAAGTCATATTGTATATTCATGATAGCATCTGAAATCTCCCTCCGTAGTTAGCTATCTTAATAACTAGGTTCTATTAACTAATGGGTGACTGACCTCTTATTGATATATTTGAAAACGGAAGATTGAATTGGAATAATACTCAATGTCTTTCGTCGTTTCTATAAGATGGAAGGAAAAACTCAAATGTATATTTCACAAAAAATCTTATTACAGTTTCCTGTAATATTGTCGTATTTAATACAGTGAATGTATCAACAGATGTCGAAAGGAATAATTATAAATATTCAACACTCTATGAATTTTTTGAAAAATAATATTGCAAACCAGAAAGGTTGGTTTTAAAATATCTTGTAGATATACCAACCCCGTTTGAATTTGGGGTGTAATTCAATATCCGGCGGTGCATATGCACGGGAAGTAGTTGTTTTTGAAAAATATTATTTTTCCAAAAATTTATAGAGTGTTGAATATTTATAATTATTCCTTTCGACATCTGTTGGTATATTTCACACTTGAAAAAAAATTATAATAATAAAAATAAATTGAACGAGCAATTTATGATAGGGTGACGCAAGTCACTAAAGTGAATAATGGCCATAAATTGCGAGTAGAATACTATACTTTGTCCACGATCCTTGATTTCTTTATTAAATATGGCGAATGTAGAACTGAAAGTAATAATTTGGTATGTGACATGTAGATATGGGCGATACTGTGTAAAGTATCGATACACCGTACCGTTATAAATATAAGTGATACTCAATTGTGAGTGGTGCCTGTTTTCGCTTTTGTTGTGACCAAGCTATTGTGTAGGCTGATCTAACTTTTCGTTTGAAATAATTTGGATTATGCTGACAAACAGGCGGAATGGTCCCAGAAAATGCTCCATGGTTGACATCCTCACCACCTCAAACAAACTATACATCGACAAGGTAGCATCAAACAAGTGGCTCTTTGGTAGAACATTGTATTCAGAAACAGAAGGATTTATGATGGCATTTCAAGACAAAGTAATGAAAACCAAAACTTTGGAGGCCTATAACTCGAAAACGAGGGTCTGCTCAGATTATACACTCCTGACTTTTTCTCTTTAGTCCCGGGACACCCTCTATAATTTTCTATTATTCTAAATATTATTTGTAACTGGCCTGAATATTTCAGCATACTCAATAATATAATAGTTATAAATTATCCAACCTGAAAACAAATTGGTGTAATGTATAAAAAATCAATCAATAGATCAGATTTTCTAGCATTATCAATATTGAATTGGTAACAACTACAAGGTTGATCGTAATTCGATTCGGAAAATCAAGTAGAAAGTTTAAGGAGAGGTCCCAAAAGGAGACTATTTAAAAAAAGTAGGGGTTTGTTTTTTTCGAATATTAGGAAAATATATGGAAAGAGGAGGAAATTTGAGTTGCAGCTTCTGGAATAAATATACCACGCATTCATTAAACATACACATCAACATAACGTAATGTGTTGCCAAACTTTGCCTACTTTTAAACATAAAGACCAGTTAGGTTTGTTAAAAAAGAAAAGATTCCTCCTATTGCTAATGTATACAAATGTTAACAAATCATTCATCATACTGTCTATATATTTTATGGGTGTCCAACATTCAACCTTTCCATAAATAAGACTCTAAAACTCTTAGTCATCTGGATGGACTTTTAAAAGATAGCCAAAACGAAAAATTACTTCATGGGTTTATAGAAAAGGCTTAACATCAATTCAATTTCAGAACGAAGCTTTATTGACAGCGACAGTTTTCTTCTTAAAAAGTCCTTAGACAAATCGCAATTGACAATATACATATATCGGGGTATGTGAAATAAATATTGTTCTTTTTCCAACTGCTAGTTATTATCCAAAGTACAATGGTGAAAAATTGTTAAAAGTTTCAAACACAAATTTCACTTAATTGGCGGAATGGATGTGGGAAATGAACCATATCGACCAAATCAACAACCTTAATTATTACAAAAGTGAGTTCGGCCACTATTGTTTCCAGTGAGCGATATCATTAGAAAAACTGTAGAGGAAAAATCAAATATAGGAAAAACCATTCAACTCTCACGCCTATACTGAAATTGAATAGCTATCTTTGTTTATTACAATGTTTTCCATTGACTGTCTATTTCAATACTGTTTCAGTCATTTCAACGTTATACGAAATATATCCACTAATTTTTTTCAGGCAATACACCCTATTCGTATCCAGCGATTTTCCAATGTGCTGTCCCTTAATTATATTCACAGCAGGTACCATTTTCTCGGAAAAATATTAAATAATGTGTATTCCACATGAAGTTGACCAAAAAAGTGGAGGGAATCCCTTATCAACTATCAAGTAGTATCAAGCTGAACTTAAACATCTTACTGTAAATTGCAAATTCATATGTGAAACCTGAAATAAGAGAAAAACTTCTTTAAGCCACTACATCAATTTAAACAAAATCTGTAACATTTGCTGTTGCATCATTAGCATCTTCAATTAAAACATCAGAAATCGAGTCGCGGTCAATTGAAACTCCTCAAGATTTCAATAAAACATCGCAAATAAACCAAAATTCAGGTACAAATAAGAATATAAATCATCAAATACAAATTCTTCAAATTCAAACCTCAAATGTTACCGATGTGGTGATTTCCATAAACGATCAGATATTCCTCGAGGAATTTACATTATAATTTTTGTGAAAGGTGTGGTCACATAAACGCAGTTTGTTTTAAAAAGCAAGGTAAAAAATTTGAAAGTTCAAAAAAGATCTTATCACAACTATTTATTGAAAATACACCATGAAAATTTGAATTATAAACTGGTACTGCATTCTGCATCATGTAGATGTTAAATACACAACAAAAAAACGAAGATCAACCTCAGAACTTATACCGGAGAGATTATTCTAACTCTTGGAGAATGTTAAGTAAATATACGATACGAAAACCAGCAAGGGACAGGAAGATTGTTTGTGTTACCTAATGATGTCAAGCCAATATTCGGAAGGGAACGGCTACGCTTATTTAAATTAAATTGGTCCTAAATCAACAACTCAGATAAAGAAAATTGTCATTTTCAAGAAAAATTAAATCTCCGAAGTGTTACAAGACTATGATGGCTCATTCTCTCCAGAAGTAGGCTTAATTAAATTATACCCACATGTGCTTTCCAGCTCCAAGAAAATACACTCGCATTTTGAGATTTTTTGATAATGAATACAAAATGTCTCAATACCTAATGCTTCATAGTTTTATCAGGAACTAATTAGTATCTTAGTGGCCATTTAATAGCTACTAAGCTAACACTTAGATAGGGCTATTAGTTCAAAAATAGCTATTCCAATAAGCCTATCTAAAGACGTCACAACTTTCCAAGTAGAAGTCATGGTGATTCACCATCACATACCGTTCAGTTGCTATATTCACCGACAGCTAAGCTGCACTGAAGGCACTTGGTCCAATAGAGGTCAATTCTAAGCTAGTATGGGATTGTATATCAGCTTGAGACTCATTTGGAGACCATTGCAAGGTAATGGTAGCCTGTGTACCAGGGTCAGAAGAGCAACGAGTTGGCGGATGAAACGACCAGTACGATCAGTACCATTGATTGGACGGAAACCCATCTGCGGCGTCGGAAAATCCACAAGGAAATGAGTGGCACAGAGATCTGGAGTGGTGGTGGTAATCCCCCAGGACAAAGACAGGCACACAAAGATAATGAGATAATGGGGCGATAGACGAAGCCATGTGCAGATTCTGTTACCTAGAAGAGGAAACTGCAGAGCACATCCTATGCCCGTACGACTGCTAGGTGAAAGTGTGGTTTCTTGTACTAGGCGATGAGGAGCCAGCGGCAAGAGATTAAATGGAAGATTTAGATTATAGGCTACTTAAAAAGAGTCGAGCCAGAGAATGTAATTCAGATTCAGAGGATTACAATAGATATGAAAAGGTCGCATTAGAATTAGTTCGATTAGCAGTCTCACTTAAATGTAGTTAACCGATTAGAGAAAATTATAGTAGTAGATTATTTATTAAATTTTTTTTTCGAAAGCTATATTTTATGAAAAAAAACTTAGAAAACAAGGGTTGAGATTTGAACCCTAATTCGACTTTATCAATACAATACAACATCTGCTATACACAGGGTTTCCCGGAAATGATGGGGTGAAAAATCGGGTGCGAAAGGTAAATGTCCCAATTATCTGTATCTGTATCTGTAGAGTAGGGAGGGTGAGTGTAGGCTCACAGCACTTAGGCCACATGTGACCCATTGTACATCCTCCCGAGGAGTTGTCTTCCTAGGTCATTGTCCATCCTGTCCTTCTCAGGAAGGTGGACAGGTCACTAGGAGACATCTCCTTTATATCGGCAGGTGTAGGCCAAGACTCACCGAACACACACTCTCTTATTGACGATAACTCCGGACACTCGCATAAGACATGCCTGACAGTTTCATCTTCCTGTTCACACATCCTGCATAGAGGTGTGTCCACTAGCCCCATAGTATGGAGGTGTTTTCCTAGTTGACAGTGACCAGTCAGAAATCCTACTGTTAAACGTAGGTTTCTCCTGGTCATCGCCAAATATTTCTTCGGCTCCAGCTTCCCAGGGTCGCCCAGGGTGATCCTGGCAAGACTGCATCCTTTGATTCCATCCCATCTCTTAAGGGATTGAGTATGGGTGTAGCGTTTGGCTAGTTCCGCAATTGTCGAAGTCGTTAGGCCGTAGGTGTCACTGGGTCCTAGAATTTTTAGTCCAGCGGCGTCCCTGGCTAAAGAATCAGCAATGCGATTTCCTTTACTCCTGTCGTGCCCTTTAACCCACCTCAGAATAATATTGTTATCTGCCGAGGCGTCAGCTAAATCTTGGTGGCACTCTAGTACTAGCCTCGATATAACACGTTGTCTGTTTAAGGCTAATAGGGCTTGTCTACTATCAGTGCAGATTATTATGTTTTTGCCAGAAATTCCTCTTCTGGTTAGTTCTTTTGTGGCAATTGAGATACCAGCCAATTATCGACAGTGTCCAAATAATCGACAATTTCGAATTATATTCTATATAAGATGAAGAGGGATCTCATGGAATTGTTCATTCGACAAGTTTATAGTTTCTTGAAAATATTTGAATTTACCACCAATTCCTTCCTAACATCCCCCACCTCAAAAACTGCAACTAATCAGTCGAGTGTCAGTTGTCGTCGAGTGAGCACCGTTTTGCTAGCTGATCTGGTATAAGTGTGCCACCTTTTACTCATGTGTCCCCAAATCTGCAGAATATGGTTAATTTTCTTCAGTTCAATGGAAAATGTATTATTCACTTCATATTTTATGAGCAATTAGGGAGTCGATAATATGACTTGCTCTCGGAAACTAAAATCTAATGTTCTCTCAAACAATTGTTTCATTGGTATGTTCAAAAGACCCACAATTTTCTATGTACCAATTATCGACACACGGTTTTCCGTCAAAATAACAAATAGAAGTACAGAAAATTGTTATGTCGATATTACGTGATACTCTGTGTCGATAAATGGTGTAACCTTCTGTCGATTACTGATACTCAATACATACGTTTTAATTACCAATTTTACAGGAAACTAGTCATTATTATTCAAGTTCTATTATAACCATCACTTTAGAGAAAATTGAAACTCTCCCTCAACATCAATCGACATTCGATTATGATTCAGTAAGACTATTTTATTATCCATTATTTCACGAATGTCGGTGACGGTAATTAGATATTTCAATTTTCAGTTGTATCAACATTTCAAAAATGTCCAAGAAGCTTCAGTACACCGAAGAAAATATGAAGAATGCTGTGTCAGACGTTAAAAATGGAATGGCTGCTTTTAGAGCTTCAAAACAATTCGGGGTCCCGAGGACAACGCTTCTGGATAAAGTTGCTGGAATGGTTCCAATAGATAGAAACATAGGACCCGAAACCGTACTGGAAAGGAAAGAGGAATCAATATTAGTCAAGTGGATGATTCATGTAGCCAAATGTGGGTGTCCCATTACAAAAGAAGCACTTCTGGAAAGTGTACAAATGCTTCTCAGGCAAATGGACCGTTTAACACCATTCACTAATGGTGCTTAGTAAAGCAACAGTATGGAATGATGATAATTGTGAACCAAATAAATTGGATCTCGGAAATGATTTAGATGAAAACCAAGCTACTGCAGAAGAAAGAACAAAAAATCATGGAGCATTATCAGAAAAAACACCAACAAAGAGAATATCTGGGGAAGACAATGTCCCCTCTCCTTTCATGAAAGTTTTGTTCTGGCCTTATTCAGAAAATCAAACAACTACTAGAAATAACAGGAAACAAAGAGAAAAATCACCTGCTGCTGCATCTTCCTCAAGTTGGCAAGAATATCACAAGAGAAAATTAGAGAAGAAACAGACGGAGGAGAGAAAGAAAAAAAGAGAGAAAGTTAGCAAGAACAGTTAAGAGTAGACAGAAATCCAGAATTGAGGGAGAGATTGACCAAGAAAATCAGCCTTCATCGGGAGTTAACCAATACGATATCGGTGACGATTCTGAGTATTTTCCTGGTTTAGTTATAGATATCTCCGAACAATCATATACAATAAAAGCTATGGCAAAGAGTGGGGGGAACTGGAAATGGCCAAATGTTGATGACGTTTCGGAGTACGATTTTGAAAAAAGTATATGTACAATTAATTGCAGAGCCAAAATTATAGAATATACGTGGAGTATACGAAGTAGGTACCTGAAGTGGATGGAATAGTTCCTAGAAATTGATGTTACACCAAAGAGTTTTTTTGTTTTGTTTTATCTTATTCAAGAATTTATATTTTATTAAGTTCAATGGAACAGTTTTTGCTTTGATTTACTCAGTGTCGAAAACTGGTCCAGATACATGTCGATGATTGGTTATTCATATTTTCGATTTGTCGAAAATTGGGACATCTGCTTCGTGTTTTGATTTATTGTATTAAAATTATCCCACTATTCCATGAATAGTATATTTATCTGCGTATTGGAATTGATGGTGGGAAGATTCAGAATATTACTATTGCAACCAAATAAAAGTTCTCCTTGAATTCGTAAATTAGTCGTCATTCTCACGAACATGCGATTGTGTCGATAATTGGGACATTTACCTTACAGGTTTAGCCAAAATAATGTACTCCTGCAATAAAGCTCATAATATAGCGGGCCAAATAAATTGGTTGAAAAAGTAAAGCGCCTTTCGTGATTATATGCGTCCAAAGTGAGAAAGCTGGTTTATCTTTGATATGTTGTTGGTTTCGATCTATTTTTATAGGGACTTATAAAAGAATAACAAAACTATACTTTTGATTCCCTTTCGATATAAATTCTGTATGTGCGAGAAAAAATGGAATTTCAACATCATTTGAAACAACTTAACTTTTGCTTCCATGCTGCTTTATTGTCCAAACAAAAATAAACTGGTATGGAGGCAAGGGAATACTAAATGGACACATCACCATAATGATGAATGTTACAACAACAATACGTGGCATTTGACAACCTTCTCAATTAACAACGAACTCAAGAGACTCTCCAACACATATCACCCCCTGACAATTTTGCTTTATGCTTTATACATTATATGTCACAGCTTAGTTTAAGCAAATTATATCCAACATAGATGACCTTTAACCTGGAAATTACTTATTTGTTCATTAATCATTTTGGTGAGAGTAGATTTAGTTTAAGTTAAATATTGTTAAAACTTTCAAAATACTATAATAAAATAAAATGTTGCATCTTTTTTTATCTACTTTTTTTCAAAGACACCAAGGAAGAAAATTTTCACTTCCAGATGCATCCAATTAAAACCAATAATATACCAATAGTATACCAGGTGAGGTGAGTCTTTTTTTGGAAAATAACGAAACTTTTATACAATGAAGATTTTCAGTATTATCAAAAAGAGTTCAATAACTTGTTGCTACTAATTTCGTAAGATATTACCATCATCAGGCTACCCTTTTGCGGTATAAGCCCCAATGTAATATTGGAAGAAATGGGCGAAGCCGAACAAGATCTGATCATTGGAAAGATCTGTGGCATGGAAGAAGAAACCTCCATCCATAAACTTGCAGAATCCTAGGGCACAGCACCTAGGAGTTGATTGGATGAAAGAGGGACATTTACCTAAGTTGAAGCCTGCAGATATCCTATAATTCCTCAAGGAAATAGGACTAAAGGAGCTACTAGTCTTTGAGACATTCCTCGGGAACTAAGTAGAAGTAAGGGGGCCCAATAGATCTCTTAGGTCTCAGTGAATGTCACCCTATCATACATACATATATACATACATCATCAGGCTATAAATATAGAAATATGGTAGACTTAATATAAACATCTAATGAATCAAATGGTATAAATTTAAACTGTAATGAAGATTAATACCAGGATGTTACAAAAACAAATATTTTAAAATGGATAATACAAATAAAATAGATTAATAATACATATTTCAAATAATACATAACTTTAAACAAATTAAGAGAGAATTGATGAAATTACTCACATTTTGATTGATGAAATTACTCACATTTTACAAAAGTATTTATCAATGACTAATAATAAAAATTTTAGTTAACCATACTGTACGTGTACTGTAAGAGGTATCAGTGACCATTCCCAAAAAAATTTCTTCACAACATCCAAAATAACAATGTATCAAAAATTTGTAAAAAAAAAATAAATTCTGGAATAAGAAAAAGAGAAAATGGAAAAAATAAAGGACATCTGAAAACTAGAAAGTTCTTTGGTGTAAAATATTGGTCTTTGTTTTCATTACAGTTCAAATTTATAACATTTAATATCAGTAGATTTTATTTTATGTCTACCATATTTCTATCTTTATAGCCTGATGATGGTGATATCTTAACGAAAACAGAAACAAGTTTTTTGGTCCTACTTGGGATAAATAAATTGCATTGTGGATTGACTAGGAGTTTCATTGAACCATTTTTGATTGGATTCTAACCACATTTGAGATATGTATGAGCTCTTGGAGCTTCTTCAATCTTATTTTTTAATAACAAATTTTGTTTCGATCAAATTGACGAAGTCCAACAAAAGTATAAAAAAACAAAGATTTGATCCTTCATTAAAAAAACACAATATATAATCCGTTATATGGACATATAATAAACTCCATAATTTTGCGAACAAATTATTGGCCCATAATTGTTTGGGTCAAGTTTGTTGCCTTTTCTGAATATGGGAGTAGCTGAAGCAGCTCTACATATCGGTGGTACAGTCCTGAAAGCAGCATTGTTAAGGCTAAGTAATATGCGTTGGAAGCTTGGTCTGTTTGCTTGCCAACGGTACATATGAAGCTGAAACGCTTTGGTTCTGGTGCGTACGGTGACGGTAAACCGGGGCCAATGATCTTCAAAGAAAAAGGTAGTGTTGGCCAACGCTTATGAGCCGACAGTACTTGTGCCATTGGTGTGGGTGTTTGTCGATTATAAATGATTTGTAAGTCCGAGTGCGATTGTCACCCTGATTCTCGTACAACTCTCAAGTATTCAAATTGATTTCATTTTTCTATTTGATATTAAAAAATGGTATTATTCACCACGAACATCTTATAATCGTCTTAACTCATATGCTTAAAAGCTTCCAATAACTTATTTTAAAGCGAATTAACTATATTTTTATTATCCCATCTCACGGCAAATGAGTCTGATCATGCGATATAGTAATTTGCCACGGACGTTATACATATTTAGTTATGGGTTCCCATTAGAGTGGTTATTGTACTCATGAAACTGTCTATTATGTTGCTGGGGGGTTATTACTGCTGTGAAAACTAAACACTGTACAGTTTATCTCAATATAATGAAACGACTCGTTGTTTAGACTGTTTATACGACGTTTCAGAATTATTTCGTTATGATAGATGGGTTAGGGATTTTCTGGATGCAAATTTTCAAAATCGATGGATTGGACGTAGAGGATTCATAGAGTGGCCTGCTCGTTCTCCGGATCTTAGCCCGTTAGATTTTTTCTTGGGGTTATCTAAAATAGTCTTAGAAAGAGTGACTCAAGAATTTGTTAATAGGATGGCATATTGTCAGCAAGTAAACGGCGAGCATTTTGAACATTTGAAGTAATTTTGTTTCTCATTACTGTAAAATAATGAAATGTACACCTATTGTACAACTAACAGTGAGTTATTCCTCGTTTTTACAAATTTTTTTACACCAAACTCAGTATGTATAAATTCAAAATAATAGGCACTTTCAAAATCTGTGAAAATGTATAGCACTTCCTGCAAATTTTATAAATATCGTTCTTTTCGTATAAAAGATATTTAGTTGGTTCCATACTTTATCCTAATCCCGTATATGCTATCACAAAATAACTTTTGCAGTTTATAAATATGAAGTTTGGAAAAACCAAATGAGATAATTTCATTATTACGTTTACTGGATATTATTCACAGAAAATCCCAGAACACATCAAATTCAAATTATAAATTGACATTCTTCATCGTTAAAATGTGAACCCTAATCCATCCCCTCCGCCCTAGTAGCCGTTGCATTCCCTAATTTTTCAGAGGAGAAATATAGGTCCGATATATATCGTTTCAAAGGTTATTTTTGAGAAATTATTTTCAAATATATTGCAAGAATTAACATAAAAACGTTATTTAGAGTATAGTAATTTTTCGTCATATACACTATCTAAATAGATAGATAGGTGGGTGAATAGTGAAGTCCGGGATGAGACAAATGAAATAACACCCGAAAAAAAAGTGTGAGTAGCACACAAGTAGTGGAAGCATCAAAAACATAACGTAAAAAAATACAAGTCATGTAATGCAGTATTTCCAACGCAAGTTTTGATATCTACTATTAAACCAAGTCAGTTGATTTATTAGGAACCTATCTAAGGAAACGTCTATCAAATAACTTTTTTCTACGCCCATGCCCGTAAACGTCAAAAATCGCACTGTAGACATTCCTTGTAAGTGACAATAACATGCACGTGATGAAAATCTCATAACATACACGTGCGTTTAGATAAGTAAACTCAAATTTCTTTGTTGAATCAAATTGCAATCAAATTTTTATTTACGTACCACTTTATTTGGTTTATTTACATACTTTTGATCAATTGAAAAGCATAAAAGCTCTTAGCATTAGTAAAATACATTTAAGATTTAAAGAGTGATGCCCCTAAATGTCGGCAACACATTATACAATTTAAAAAAAAATATTTCGCTTTTTCTTGATATGGAAATAAACGTCATCTCATTTATGCTGTCAATGCTTGTAACAAATTATAGTATCCGAGCATTTTCTCAACTTTACCTACGAATATGTCTGTTAGTAGTGAAAAATATGAAATTATGCACTCAGAAGAAAATAGATGGGCGTAGAAAAAGTATAGTACGTTACACGAGTTGTAATCCCATTACGCACTCGTGAAATAATATATTATTTCCACATTTGAAAGGAATAAAAGATAATGTGTGAGCTGAAGAACTGATATATGGAAGACATCCCAAAGATTAACATTTCCAAATCCTTTTCTTATTTCAAAGATTGTGGTAGATGACAGATCCCATGTTTAGTTAGATATTTTTTACCAAAGGTTTTTATACATTGGTTTCATTACTTAGTTACGGAGTACCTAGATTAAGGTTTATGAAGTCTAGCATAAATTCCAATTTACTTCATATCGGGGTAGACATACACCATAAATTTATAATCTGAGAGATGAGAACGTAAAATTGTACCTTTCTGCTTTGAACCAACCAGTAGAAATATATTTCTCCACTGCTGCCTAAAGCTTTGTGTTATCAATACTGTTCAAATAAGCTTTAACTTGACAACGCGAGATTTCAAAGCAATCCCAATCAAAACATCCATACTAAAAGCAATCCACAACTTCTATAGAAAGTGAACATATAGGCACGGTTCTCAGCCGTTTCGTGCCACGGAAAGTGAATAAATCCTGGCGGCAACTAATTACATTATAAATATGAAGTTCAACTCTGTGAGTAGGGTAAAGCCCGTAACCACCTATTATATCAGTAGTCGGTCGTTTGTATTTAGACATTTATGTATAAACTTCAACGTTTTTCTACAAGTGTATTTCCCCCAACCTCATTCCTGAAAAGATGTTTGTTTTTTTAACCGTCTTCTGAATAAGGAGGCTTCCAATAATATTATGTGAATGATTCTCCAATAAATATTATAGAAAAATAACATTATACATATACACCAATGGTATCTCAACATTCCATTCTATATTAAGTTTCTGAGATTTTCCAAGATATTCAGTTCAAGCACTCGGGTACGTCATCATTAGAAAAAATCGTCAATCACCAATATCAGAAGTCTTCAGGGATTCTTTTTCTCCCTCGACTATTAACCAACGTTTTATGATGTTTTATTGCTTCTTAAAGACAGACAAAAAAGGTTTTAGCTCAGACTTAAGTCTGAGAAAGATGAATAATCTTTTTTTGGGTTTAGAATTTTCGTTATATGAATATGATACATTGTTAGATTCTAGTATTCGAGTACAGACAAATTTTTGTAGGAAGTATACTTCTAGCGTACTCATTCAGCTAGTGGTTTATATTAAATTAAAATTAGTTTACACGTATCAAGTGTAAGCCGTCAGCATAAACAATGTTCTCGGAAAATTTTACAGGAATTACAAATAAACTTTTGTATAAAACAGACTGCAAGGCTAATTAATTTGAAGTAATACAGAAAATAACTCAGCAGTTCCATGACATTTAATTCAAAAACTTCAATTGAAATATCCAATTTTATTGTGCGCAGTTGGAATGAGTTTTATAAATATGATTAATGGAGATTTGTGATCCCCAGGAACGATAATTATATATATTGAGCGATTTAGAAAGCTAATGGTACACGGTTGAAAAGCAATAGAGCGTAAGTTAGGTATACCTTATTACAGCAGAAGATTTTGTTTTATTTTTCCCTATTACCGGACAAGTTTGATTCAGGTGAGGTTCAAGAACTGAAATAAAACGAAATAATTATAACTGAAAATAGTTGAGCCTTTTGAAAGCTTTCCTGAATAATGGAATTGTATAATTGAATATATTAATGATCTTTTTAACATGTCCATAGCTGCATAAATTGAACTTGTCAAACGTAGGAAGTCACTTGAGTTTTTAAATATTGCAATGCCTCCATAGTGCGCAATGGACAGCGGCTGAATTCATCAGTTGTTGTAGGTATATCGAGATGAGCTGATTTTCATCAATATCTAGACAATTATTAATAATGTATTTAAACCCTTAAGTAGAAGAGGAAGTTTAAGCCATCCAAACTGAAAAAGTGGATGCAAACGTCATATTTGTCATGCAGCAGAAAATAACAAGCCAACTAAAAAGGTACAAAAAATGCAGCTATGGCAACTGGTGTAAATATATTCACAATAGGCATGATGACAGTCACTAAGAATTAATGAAATAATCAGTTGATATAATTGTATGGATTACAAAGATTATGAAGCAAACACATATTTTCACATTAACATTGTATTTATATTTATTTAAGTGGAAATATGAATACAAAACCTGATAATCCGCCATCTTAGCTAAAAGACCGACCACAAACGTGTGATGTCAACCTTTTGTATATCGTTCGAATTTTTATCGTCTTTTCTGGCATTGTATCGTTCAAATGATATTTACTCCTTATAGAATGCATGACTATCACACAAAATAAGTCATTTCCATTCTATTGTTTTGGTGCGGAATTTAAATTGTATTTTGAAAACGTAAATTTCTACTTAAGACCTTTTTCAAGAATTTTGTGTCCTTTTCGTTTGGTCCAAAAAAGCAAGAACATTTGTCGCAAAAAATCTATTATAGAACTTCTAAAAAAAGTGAAGTAACCCATAAATTGCTTTTTATATAAGAAAAAAACCATTCGACGTCGCTTTTTCTCTATATCTTTAAAACGGCTTGCTTCTTATTCAACGAATTATATTTTCCTTTTGGGCGTGGAAAAGCGTACAAAGTAAAATAAATTACCAACTCGAATAATCATTTCAAAAGAAACTGGAAAAGTTATAACGACGTAAAAATAATAATAGACAGAATTATTGAATTGGTCGAAGTATACTAATAAACACAAATCATTGTTAACTCGAGAAAGAAATCTTTTGTCGTATATTATCACATTTCTCATTTAATTTACGATTGGTATCGAAAAATGGGTCACTGTTTTTCCAACTCTACTTAAAAATAGTTTTTTACACGATTATTTCCTTCCTATTAATTTTGACCAATCGCTATCAAGAATTGGTATGTCAAATATAAATTTTAAGTGGAAAAATTACTTAACAACTGTCAACTTAGCTGTCAGCAGTTTTTCCGGAAAAAAAATTTCATGCAAGTTTGACATGTTTGTTGTTATTATTTTGATTAAAAACAATGTTGTATTAAAATAAAATGTTTATTTAACTCAGGAAATAATGTAACCAAATATCCCTTGCGCTTCTAATTTTTGCTGTGGAAAAATTGGAACACTCCTTTCTAATTAATTTGTTTTAACAAATAGCATGAGCAAAAGTGGTTTTAAAAATCCGAGTCGAAGACGAGGATTTTTCCACTTTCGCGAATTACTAAGAAACTCGTTTTTCCGAATTTTTCCGGAAATATTAAATGAACTAGGGATATTACCCCCGATAAAAGTGATTTATTTTATTTATATTCGATTTCACATAAAACGTACAAAAAACACTAAATGGAGAAGAGTGAAGCAAAAATTAATACCGACTGTAGTTTACCTTGAAGGCAAAAATCATGGTCCAAATATCTTATAATAATAATTGCAAAGATTTTAACCGCAATTCAAAAAAAAAATGGTTTGAATTTTTGATAAAAATTTGAAAATACTGGTCCTATAAAAAAATTATTCCCATTGAAAGTTATTCATATGCACATGTCAAAATAAAACAAATAGAAAAAATTATCTTCCGTATCGCCTGGTGTAGTGACAGGTACTTTGTACACCTGATCTTTAACATTACCTCAGAAGAAAAATCGACTTTATTTAACTCTGGTGATCTTGGCGCCCAGAGAAATTTATTTTCTATCCATTGTAACCAAACCCAACAAACTTTTCATTGAAGTAATTGAAATTTAAGGAAACAGAATAAACAATATGTTGACAAAATATCACATGCAGCATGCATATGAATATGGAGAGTAAGTAAATATCGATCACAAAGTAGCATGAAAGCAAAACGATAGGAAGATTTTCCTATAAAGTGCAGGACGATTGGAAATATTATCATTAAACGTTGAAAATCGGGTTTCACACGGAAAAGAGATAACACGTATCATAACCATTTGAGATATTACGATGTTTCGGATATAAATATGGGGAATAGAAAAGAAACATGGCTTTTAAAAGGAAGCAGGAAGGGTATTTCAATGTTTATTTCAAAATACGCCAGCTTATGTGATAATATTGGAAATTGAATATGGCCTCCAAAGGCAAACAAAAATATAGTTTTGGTCTTTTGGTATACACAAGAGTGTTTATTTTGGAAAATTAAATTGTATTAGGATTTTTTTAAAACTGTTCCCGTATAATTTTATTTTTCCTTATAAATAATAAATACAAAAACATAAATGATAGATATAAACACATGGAGACGAAAAATATTATCAATTACCTAGGAGACACTAACTTGTAACAACTGACCACCTTGCTGGTGACTAAGAAGCTAAAGCGGATATGGAATGAAAATAAAAATGATATTTTAACACTTTGTACCGTCGAATCATAATTTCCCAGCATCTTTCTTGTCATAATAATTTTCCAATAACCACAAGTAATTGATTACATGTAAGACAACTGAATGTTTCTATTTATATGGGAATGTTATTTAATATGTAACTACAAAAAAGAAGATAAAAGTTAGGCGATCATGACAATATTAATTTTTTAGTCGTTTGTTTGTTTTCACTCCAAGTTCTAACTAAAATAATAACGGTTTTTATCGTATAAGAAAAACTTCTGACAGGCACAAAGTGGCGCAAAGTGTTTAAGTTTAATTTCCCCCTGGGGCCCAATAAGGGGTCTTAAAAGTATCAGCGATATAAAATGAAAACTTTCTTTAGAAAAAGTTGACTTCTGAGCTAACAGCCCCCAAATCGAAGCAATAAATTGTGGTTAAAGGGTCGTAGATAGCGGTTAGTTTTCTGTAGGCAATCAATACAGTGCCGTAATGTGGCGATATCTGTTTTCTGAAACGTCTGACTATAGTGACTGCAAGCCACTTTACAATGGCATTTATAAATGGGCCTGGAATACCGCCAAACTAAAAGCTACAATCAACGTTGAGGAACTCTACACGTTCCGCTGTATCTCCAGATAAACATTCCCAGGGCGTTAAATCGATCTTGAATATCTCATTTTAGAAACTAAAAAGCTAGTGAAAGATAAACTGAATGGCCATTATCAAATAATATGGAACGTGTTACCCGAGATTGAATTCTATCTTTAAAATAACGACATTGGAAACTACATTAATGAAACATTGTGGAGATGATTATCCAGGTTGGAGAGGTCAAAAGCCGACGACAGTACGTGTGAACATAACGCTATCAACAGGATGGGTTTTATACAGTGTGTCTACGGACTTTGTTATTATTGGTTTTAGGAAAGAAAGTTATTTCTCATAAAAAGTTCTGCATTATCTAAAACCATTAGATATTCATTTTTTCAATCCATTTTTTTTTTCGGGAGCCGCTCTAGTACCGGTAGCACTGCAGCCTGTTGGCTTATTGTATTCTACTCCCTCCTTTATTCCTCCCACCCAGCCATTCCCGTACCCTCGAGTAGATGATATAGGTCAACTGGATGCATGCCATATGCTTCAGGCGTAGGACTCTCCGAAGATTGTCTGTCTTCTTGAGTCCAATGCCTCACAGTCGGATAAAATGTGGGTTACGGTCTCGGTCTCCATGCCACAAAGTCTGCAGCTGAGATCCCCGTTATATAGCCCCATTTTATGCAGATGATCCTTTACCGGGGCATGACCCGTTAGATAACCCGTAATAATTCTCAGCTTGTTCCTACTAGCATTCAGTAGTTCTTCAGCCCGTTTTACACATATACCACCTATGAAGGTCTTACTGTGTACCTGCTTTGAAGTGTTTCTCTACTGTAGTCTATGTTGGCGTTGTACCCATTTTAGATTTGTTCTCGGACTACCTTCTTTGTGGTCCCAAGAACTGGTTCTGGTCCAACATTTGTCGTTGCTGAACCTCTTCTTCCGAGTTCATTAGCTTGTTCATTTCCAGAAATATCATTATGTCCCGGCACCGTCACTAGTCTTACTCTACTGTGGTCTGCCAGTTCATTCAATTCTTTCTGGCATTCTTCTACCAGTCTGGATGTTACCTTACGGCTATTTAGAGCTGTAAGTGCTGCCTGGCTGTCAGTTAATATGTTTATCCTATTAGTGTCAGTTTTATGTTTGTTAATTCTGACAAATTTGTAGCTTTTACCTAGGATTGGCGATGGCAACTTTTTATAGTGATCAGTTACGGAAGAAATAGGAAAAATACAGCTTAGACGACTACACCTGAACGTACAACTCGCCCGAAGCTTGCAGAACACTTGGAGGATAAAAAATGTACAGGGTACCGGTAAATTATTCGAAATCAATTGTTCGAAATCAATTTATCGAATAGGTGGCAGGTTCCTAATGGTGATAAAATACAAAGGTGGTTTGGTAGGGGTAGGTTTGGTTGGGTTATTATTGAAAATTATTATAATTTATTCTTCAAAAATTGACTAAAAATACGAAGGTGGTTTGGTAGGGGTAGGTTTGGTTGGGTTATTATTGGAAATTATTATAATTTATTCTTCAAAAATTGACTAAAAATACGAAGGTGGTTTGGTAGGGGTAGGTTTGGTTGGGTTATTATTGGAAATTATTATAATTTATTCTTCAAAAATTGACTAAAAATACGAAGGTGGTTTGGTAGGGGTAGGTTTGGTTGGGTTATTATTGGAAATTATTATAATTTATTCTTCAAAAATTGACTAAAAATACGAAGGTGGTTTGGTAGGGGTAGGTTTGGTTGGGTTATTATTGAAAATTATTATAATTTACTTTACAAAAATTGTCATTCGATAAATTCACAAAGTAATAAAAACTTCTATCTATCTATTTTTGTATATTCTATTCAGAATATTGAATTTCGAACAATAGATTTTCGAACAATTGATTTTCGAATAATTGATTTCGAACAATTGACTTTCGAAGAATTGATTTCGAACAATTTACCTAGATCCAAATGTACAACACCTATAATTAAAAACAATTTAAAGATTGCAGCCTTCTTCTAAGCAGATAAAGGAAACAACTTTATTGGAAAATTTTAAAATTATTTGGGATATCCAAAGGCGAAGATGGAAGGGAAATTAATATTTGACAAGTGGAGAATACAAAAAATCGTATAAGCATAAAAACAGAAAATCTACGAGTGGAATTAGTTTCGATCGTGCTTCAACCACGTTGACCCCAAAGCTACGATCTAGTGAGAAAAGGTAACAAACTATTAGGTGAAATCAGGGTATTACTGGTGGAAGTCGTAAACTGAAATTTAATGGAATTGGAGCATTCGGAAATGGAATGCTATATCCTTTATTCTCGCATTAAGGCTGGGGGCAACAAATTTGAAATTATTATACACTGATATACCTTACGAAAGAAGAAACTAAAATAAAACTTTCATTATAAAGTAATTAGTTTCAAATTTTTTTTTCTATGAAAATGGAGCAAGAAAAATCAACAACATAAAACGGTTATAATATGGAAAGGCAGCTGAATACAGCAACATAGAGAATAGTGCTACTACAAACATAAATAAAAACAATTTAACCGATATGGCTAACAATACTTCTGTAACCTACAATAATTGTAATTTTTATATTAATTGTAATTTAAAATGATTTTGAAGTAATTACCTTTCCTAACTTGAAAGGTATACTGTTCTTATTATTATACAAATTTTTATTTAAAAAAAATCTATTAAACTACACCGGTGACGTCATTTCTACTCCGTGTACGTTATAACATGGGTATTTTACATCAAAAATCGACCTGTTTCGGGATTTTCCTCAAAACCCTACGGTTCTAGAAATAATGATAATATTCCATAATTTAGCCGTTCACTGTATACGCTGCGTTATATCATATTTTGATTCATCGAACAAGCAAATCAAACCCAAATTTTTGTAGATAAAAAAAAATTGATGTGCTGCTTCGCCGCTTCTCGGTTATATAAATGTATCCTTAAAATTCAAGGCACATTTCTCACTTTCATCGAAAACTTCACAATACGCCCATTAAATTCGCAAACTTCGTGCGTACCCAAAACAATATAAAGACATGCAAAAAAAGACGGCCTTGGATTGTACCATAACAACAGAATTCTGAATAAAACTCCTCATAAGAAGTTGTAAAATTTGTACATAATAATTTATTTGAGAACGCCTGTTTTATTTTCTTTTTTTTTTGTGTTCACATTTAATAAGAACACGTATCAACTTGACGAGTTGAAATGAAAGTTTCGTGAGCTTGTATTGTTCGAAGTAAAACCTTCATCTTTCTTTTTATCGAAAACGCTTTTTTTTCTCATTAATTCTGTGAAGTATAGTTTATTTTTTCATTCATTCACCCACGTAGCATCCACTTTTCTACATCCAGATCAATTAACTATGTCGGACAGGACCGAAAACTTCGCAAGATGTTACAACCATAGGCAGGAATCTGTAATAGAAGTATGGGTAGATGAGACTAGATAACCAACTGTCTAGTCTTATGTCAAGACTAATTATTTAACACTATAAACAGAGGGCAATGTTAAATTGTTTCTAAACTCAGGATTTTTTTTCAAGATGGGGAACACTATGATTAACTAGACTAGATTAGTAACACATAATCACTTGTACACTTTGGCGCCAACATCTCAATGTTCGATACCTCCAATGTTATGATGAAATTACCATTCAAATTCTTCTCTAGCTCGTGATAAACGTAATTAAATTCCATGTAATTAACATGGGGATCAATGAAGGGCTTATTTTCTTACTGGTTTTTTTGACACCAAATAAAAATATATCAGAAATTTTCCAACACCTAACTAATTTTTTCGATTTTTTTTTCCGGAAAGACTGCTGACAGCTAAGTTGACAGTTGTTAAGCAATTTTTGCACTTAATATTTTTATTTGACATACCAATTCTTGATAGCGATTGGTCAAAATTAATAAGAAGGAAATAATCAATGGAAAATTGACAGATGCAGATCTTTATGTCAAAAATAAAGCTGATCGATGCAATTTTTTCAAAGGCAACCCGGAAGTGATGTATTACATTCTTATTATTCACTAATTTGAATTACGTTCCACCAAAAAACATATATCTGCAGATACTTGCAGCCAAATCTCTAGCTACAATCATCTACTTCCCATTTAAAAAATTGGGGGCTGTAACTGTCACCCGGAAGGGGTTAAATGTATGAATGTTGCTGAATGTCGATGCGTATTCTAAAACTGACGTGTTTATGGACTCTTCATCAACATATACAGTTATTTCTTGTGTGAAAATTGTTTATCGTCTAATGTTTTTCATAATTCCAATTTGTGCTGCAGTTGTGTGGAAAATCTACAAGCAAAGTACGAAAAGTACATTTCTTATGAAATTTGTTTGAAAAACTCCCTTGTGCAATATCCACTTTCCGATTCCGGTAAACGATATGATATATTTTCTTCCTTTTTTATCTCATACGCCTTCCACAGAGAGTTATCTTAAGGGTCAAGTTTTTCAAGATATTTCTACCAATTCTCATATTTCACCTTTACGGACTCTTTGTTCGTGATTTTTGCGGTTTGCCAAACGTTTTTTACACATATTTTCAGTATGATTTATTCTAGTTATATATTTTGCAAAAGTATCAGGGCTATTAATTTAATTTGTCTCCCTGATAGGTTCGTTCTCATGGAATATTCCAATGTTTATCAACTAATTAATTTTGCTGGGTGTGTCAATATTTCTATGAACTTTTTTCATTTGTAGATAAATACTAATCACAATTGGATGGCTGTTCGGTAAAGGAAAAGCGGTAATTGCTTCCATTAGAAGTTCAAGTTTCAGTTTAACGGCTACCATCATTGGATAATGGCTTAAATTCAGATCAGTAATAGCTTCATTATTTGCTAGATGTTTGCACTAACGAAAGACGTAATCATAATAGAGAGACAAAAATAACAGAATAGGGGCAATAAAAATGGAGCATTTGAAAATTATAGCATAACCTATACTTCATCACGATTTTGGAGAAGACGACATAATTGTGGTCCTATGTTAACCCTTATGTAGCTTACTAGGGTATGTACGTCACAGCATAAGTGGCGAACTATTTAAATTACCCAAAAGTTGAATTTCCAAAAAGACATGAAAACCTTGTGAGAATAAAAACTTTAAAAATAATTGTTTTCTTCTTTTAGAAACTGGGTGGCGATGGTGATTTGGTGTGAACTAGTTAGGATATCCTTAATGTTGGTTTTCATTCCGAGTTGCTGACGTCTTTTAGTATAGTAGGGGCAATTTATGAGAATGTGTTGAATAATTAAAGATTGGCAGTGTTGGCAGCTTGGCTGGGAGGAAGAGGTCATAAGGTGGCTCTGAGTGAAACGGGTATGACCAATACGCAGTCTTCTTGCAACGACCTACATGTTTCTTCGAAGATCGGGAATGTCAAGCTGCTCGACGGTCGGATGTATTTTCCTTAAAAATATTACGGAATGGTTCCACTGGTTTTGCCATTTCTTCCGTATAAGTTTTTTCATAAAGATTGAAGGCTTGGACAATAGCGAATAGTTCTCCGATGTGAATGCTTTAAGAGGATGGGATTCGGTATGATCCGGTCGTATTTCTTTGAATTTAGGATTTCTAGAAAGGATTTAATTATGAATTCATGACTGGTGTTTTCCTTGCTAAAATTGGTGACGGAGATATTACATCTTGGTTAGGTTAGGAGTATTTTGGTCCAGGGTGAGTTGTATGGGATGGAGACACGGCTGGTTAAGGATAATTGAGTGTGAGGTATTAATGTTTTTAAAAGGAGGGGAATAGTAAGTATGCGCGGGTTGGGTGGTGTGGAGCTAGGAGTGTGAGGTATTCTGGTTATTAAAGAGGAAGCATAAGAAAGGAGGAGATATTGACGTCTGAGCCAAAGGGGTTGTTCGTTGGCTTCAACAGAGTTAAGGGGTTTTCAGGACGTATTTGGATAAGTGAGTGTTTTGATGATATTCAGGAGTTCTAGGCAGTTTCCTCTGGTTTCTCTGATGTGGTGATTCCAAGTAATTCGGTAGTCGAATATCACACCGAGGATTTTGCATTGTTCGGCAACTGGGAGAGGGAGGTTGTTTACTAAAATTTCAGAGTAAGGAGATGGAGCTTTTCTGCTGAATTTTATTACCTTGGATTTTGTAGGGGAGAGGGAAAGGCCAAGTGAAGATATTCTGCTATGTAATAGGTTTACAGCAGATTGGAGGAGTTTGCATGTAGTAGGTGCCGAGACTGCGTATTTCCTGTGCACCTTTTAACAAACTGTATGTCACAAACGAAGAAGGTTAGAGAAAAGTTGTATGTGGGTATTTTAAATATCACTAAACTATCTTCATGCCTCTAATTTACATTACTTATTTACGGGGGTATATGTTTGATCAAATAAACTGTAATATTGGGTTCGACTTTTTGAGGATTAAAATTTACACTTGTCGTAGAACATCATTCATTTCAAACTTGTTAAATTAATATCTACGACAGCATTAAATTCGAAAGACGTCTTTCACAGATGCCGAGATGTGCATTTAATTGAGATTATGCTTTCGGCGAAGTCAATTCGAATGTTCATCATAGATTAGCGACGATGCTTTCCATAATCTATAAGTTGCAAAAGTAATTTTCGTTGCTTGAAATTTTGAAATGACGTTGAAGGCGGATATAATTATGCTGATCTTGTATATAACGTAATTGAAAATTTCATTACAATAATATTATTCGTGATTATCGAATAATTTAAGAAGCCTGAATAAGAATAATTGAAATTGATTGTTAAATGTTTCATAATTGAAGGAAAAATTATAATTTAAACCAAACAAAATGTATCAGCTCAGAAAATGGGTTAATGTACTCTTTAAACCCAGTTCAAAGTTTGAAGCAAACAGACTATAATAGAATAGAATTTGCAAAATTTGTGTTGATGAAATGTCAGGAAGTTAATGAATATTTGAAGAATATTATATGAAGGGATGTGGCGGAATGTAATAGGCAAAATTCGCGGTAATGGAGCGAAGAAAATCAATAGTATACAAGAGTACGTGGTTTTCAAGAGCGATGTCTTTTGTGCGATCAGAGACATTCAAGTTGTAGCTCGTAGAAACTTAAACGGTCAGAAATTGTGGTGACAAAATTTTAATTTTTTTCATTTTCTAAAAATTATCTTCTTAGGTAAAAGATATCTCGATTTATTGAAAGAATTGAAAACAAACTATTTAGAACATTCACCACTGCATGAATTTAAAAAAATATTTCCCCTCCACGATCGAGATCCTCTTCACTGTTCCAGAATGTTAACAACCAATTTTTTGGTAAGATAGATGGATAGCTAACAATGTTCCTTTTTGGTAGCCTCCTCGTTCATCAGATATGATACCTTTAGATTCTTTTTATTAGGGGCTACATGAAAAATAAGGTGTATTGCCATCCCCCAATAACAACAAAAAATTGTTAATGTTCGCCATGCATTCAATTCTCTCCCTGCAGCAATGATTAGACGAGCAAGAAATGAAGGTGTGATAAAAAGGCTGTGGATGTGGAATTACATTTAAAACACGACCTCATTATAATAAGCAACGATCAACAATACGGCAAAATAACTAAAATTTCAATTTTATAATCATTATTATTAATAACAGGCTTCACAACAATCAAATTGTGTTGAATTGTTTAATATCCTTTCATCCTCTTCACTGAGTGACTATCCCAGTATTATTTTTTTCTGGTGAACATAAAAAAGTGAATATATGACTCCTTCACTCCTTTCAATAAATTAACCAATCACAAACTTATTGACGTTGACATTCACCTTTTAAACTGACATAAACATCCAAATACTTTCATCTCAGTTGAATAAAACTGATGAAACAATTTATGATTTTTGTGATCGTTGCTTTTAGCACGTCTTTTTGAAGTATACATCATTGAGATTATCTTTTCCATCAACTCGTTTAAAATTTAGCACTCGATCACGTCTAGAGAGTTAGTTTTGTTTTATTATATCGCTTTAAACGTTCACGTCTTCAGGAGATAGTATCTCTGGAAGTTTTATTTTGTTTCATTGCTTATTTGAAACGGATTACTCACAGGAAGCGAATATTTTGGATTTATCAGTTTATTTAATTAAAATATAGTGGCGTGAAATCTAGTTTACGTGAGTTGATAAAATTATTTTCTTCATACCTCGGTCGAAAGTACGCACTTTCGTCCCTCATAGCAGGGACGAAAGTTCAACATTTACTCCCTGTAAAAAGTACACGCGTTTCCTCTATAACAGCGGGAGGAAAGAGTTTCTCATGCGTATTTATACTCGTAACTACGACCAGCGGCACTCGCTTCCGACCGGCTATGAAGAAAAATAGTATACACTCCACGGGCCGAAAGTTGAAATCTCGGTCCTGCGCGTCATGATGCCCTCGGCTTCGCCTCGGAGCATCATGACGCGCAGGGCCGAAATTCGCTTCGGAGCATCATGACGCGCAGGGCCGAAAATTCAACTTTCGGCCCTTGGAGTGTAATATACTAATATTGAAAAACATAACTAATGACATGCTTTTATCTTCAACTTATGAACTCAAGACAGTCCAAACAATCCCTTGATCACAAAACAAAGTAACTTTATTGTGAGTGCAACGGCATGAAGGAATTGACGGATATAATATGCTTTCTCAGTAGCATGTATCTTTTTTACTGAAATATACAGAGTGAGTTTTAAGTATGGAACGCCTTAGTTATCTCGAAAACGGATCGCACGATTTAAATGGATCCATCCATGCAAAATAGAATTAGTTCAAAAGTTGTCAGATCATGATTTCGATAAACGTTAAGAGTTTGCAGACATAATGATAGAAAATTGCTACAATCAGAACGATTCAAATTTTTTGAGTAATGTTATGGTTTGCGGTGAGCCACCTTTTTTATTAATGGAAATCTCACTAGTTAGAAGCATGTTAATGAAGCGATATCACACGTATATTGTACGTAGTGTTAAGTAGTACCTGAAAGTACTGAAACTGGTAAGCACCCTTCCATATAGAATATTATGCATAAAGAAAACCTCCATCAGTTTCACTTTCAAAAAGTTCATACGATACTACATGGTGATTCTTTCTGGTTAGTGTACAAAGAGAACAAAGATACCAGAAGTGTTTCAATAGTTAGACAATCTTCACAGAAATGATTCGATTTATGTCTTCCAACAAACGGTCGTCATGTAGAACATAATATACGTAATAAAATTCAAAAGTATTGTTGTTACTAATCTTTATCTACGACCACCTTTAAAATTAGGCATTTACGAACCAAAAAAAATGTGTGAAATCATACTTTATACATACGTTAAAAAGCGTGCTCAAATGAACAACGCTTTTTAAATGGGGTTTTCATTTTAATACTCTTTTTTAGCTACGTAATTATCTAGTTGCCTTGAATTTAGTCGTTTGTTGTATAAACTTTTGTGCTGTCAGTAAATTTGACAGAAGTGTCAGACATAGTGAAAAATATTTTCTGGTATATTTAAAATTTTAATTACACTTATTTTAAATGAAAGAACCTCGAGAAGAATGCAGAAGCCGAAAATCAAAGCTCTGAAGAAATGCCCCTGGCAGAAAATTATTCAATCTCACAGCCTAAATCGAACGATTCCATCGATATTGATACACCTTCAACTTCAAATTTAACATCCCAATTATTGTCTTGTAACCAAGTTACTTTTAAAAAAAGACAAATTACCCAATGTTATAGTTAGTAATTTAAATAATTGTCCTCATTTTACTGTAAATATTAATTTAAATAATTAGAATTCGTTTTGTATATATTTGTTTATAGAAAACTTATTTTTAAGTTTTTTAACCCCTTCAAAGCACATTTTTTTTAATTTTTCTTCATGTGGTCGTAGATAAAATTTTGTATGCCACTTGTGCGTACTGGTTGCGAAAAAGTATAACTTCACGCACTTGTATCAAGAATAACTATTAAAAAAACGCGGGCAAGTAGTGAACAGTTTATCACTGTAGGGTTATATAATGTGCCAAGTTTAAAATTTGGCGGTTTTTTCTGGATCTACTTGAAAAAATGACATAACAGCATAATCTTCAAAGGCGCTAGCTCCATTGGGAAAAAATGTTGGGTGAATATGAATCAGATCTAGTATCTGTAGTTTGTGTTTGCCAAAAGAGCCTGTATTTTACAATGGATTATTGTGAATTGAAGTATCTAGATTGTACCTGAATTTTTTGTTGCTCAATATTCATCATTCATTCATTCATGGTCGAAACATTTTTGAGTGAGAAAGCGAATCGTGTGCCATATCACCCTTCTCTTCCGAGAATTTTATCATGCCGGATAGCTGGAATGGTTTCCAAAATAAGTTTCGGAGACGGGAATTCTTACAAAAGTTAACTAGACTAAAAACCACAAGATCGTAAAAGCAGTAAACACTATTGTATACTTCTGGTATACAATATTGACTAAAATATTGCTATCACATTTTAAAAATTTCAAAAACTGTTCACCTAATGCTGTAGGAAAATTCAAGTCTGATGCAGGATGGGTATGAAAATACATCGTCGATGTTGTGGTGCTTAAACGACAAGCGATTGTCGCTTATGGTACTTGAGCACACAGCACCGCTATCCACCATTGTCTAACGATAAATTCATTAGTGAAACTACTTTTGTTCATTAGAATTGAAAGCTTGTGAGATATAGGGGTAGCTTAACTTGTAGAGAATGGTTACATCTGTGGGCGATCGTTGCGAACGTTTTCTATTAATTGATTATTCAAGTTTACTGTTTACTCTTGTAATGTTAATAGATTTGATAAACTCTACATGTACTGTACATTTAAAATCAATCAAACCTGAAATTATGTTAAGTTTATACATTCAGTTGTTGATCAGATGAAATTCTATAGTATTCTGTAGTTTAACTTAGAGCTTTATTAAACCCTTTTGTTTAAATACTGCACTTGACATTTCAATATGAAAATATACGGTGAGCATAAATGTGAAGATATTCTTTACCCGAAACGTGAAACGCCATGTAGAATGCAGCCACTACAACAGGTGTCAAAATGTAGTACGTTGCGTTATAAACATTTTGGTTATTATCTTGGTTACTTCGGCATATATAGGGAGGAACCTTTCTGTCGGTTGTGCATGGAAGAGGAGGAAACAGCCTCTCACATTATCTTTGATTGTGAAGAAGAACCTAGTGAAAAGTCTGCTGAGCCTGTTAAGGACTACTGGTCTCTTCACAAAAACAGCACAACCAAGAGTACAAAAAGCCTTAAGGCTGAGGTGCCGAGGACTTCAAACCTTTGACTTCAAAGATCCTGGCATTGCACGACAAGAATAATTCGATGAAATTTCTCATCCTTCATTTACTAACCTTATTAATTAGACGCCATGTCGATTGAATTATTTATTTTTGGCAGGAGAATGTATATCCTAAGTACCAGTCATCACCATGCTCTCCTTATCAATATGGGGCATTGATCAGACTAAAAAATAAAATTATGAGGAGCGTGATATTTCTTACAAAAGTCAACCGCTCATATCATTGTGAACGCAATTCATTCCCACGTATATCCTCCACCTATTTAATTTTCAAGATTTGAATTTCTGTTTAATTTTCGACATTTCTTACTCTATTCAGTTATTTTGCTTCTTCGCTATTATAAAGTTTCTTTCTTATAAATGAGCTGCAGTCTAACTCCTCACAACATAATTCTTCCAAAGACTTCAAGTACCACGTGAGTTTGTCCTTCCTGAAACAATTCGGAGTCTAAATACACAACTGCGTGGTCTACAATGTTGCATTGCATTTTCTGAACAGTTGAAGCCAACAACAAAATCATCCTTCATCCAGTCATCCCATAATTGAGATTTGGTGGAAACGTTAAGGTTGAATAAATAAACCATTTTTGTCAGCGGTCATCTTGGATTCGCAGTGATTCCAAATAAACAAAATTGTTTTTATTTTTGTTAATTTTTTGGGAAATCAAACCACAACCTTTTTTATATTTTTAACTCAACGTTTCGGTAGGCTCTTGCCTCTCACCAATTTTATCAAATTTTTACATGGAATATTTTGAGTCCCAAGTAATAAATAATCAAAAATTATAACCAATTGGCTGGTGGCGATATATATTATTATGTAGACGACATTTTCGCAATATGGCGTTATGACAGTATCTTTGAATTATTTTTTAACAAATATAAATGGAGAAGCAAAATATATAAAATTTGAAATTGAAAATAACAGTTTTTTGCCATTTTCAGATGTTTCTGTTTCTGTCAATAAAACATTTACGGGGTATGAAAAAAGTGTTTACCGTAAACCAACAAACACTAATAGGTGTTTGAATTTTGAAACCTATTATTGTATAAGCGTAAAAAAGGGATAGTAAAATCTTCATACGATAGGGCCAAAATCATTTGTTCTAATGATAATAAATTCACAAAGGAGAGAACTTTACTAAAATCAGTTTTAAATAACAATAATTACTCAACAACATTTCATAACTTAACAATAATATTGTATGTGAAGGGTTTATCATTAAGAACTAAGAAAATTGGTAATCAATTCGATATTTGAACTAGGCTTTAAATCTAACAATACGTTGAGGTCTATACTTACAAAAACTTAACCAAAAATTGAAGAACAATCTTCAAAAAACTGCATATATCAGATATGCTGTGATTGCGACAAATTTTATTTAGGTGAAACATCTGGATAATTTAAAATCAGAATAAACGAACACAAAAAGTATATTGGAGATAGGGAGTTATTTATGTCAGGTATTTGCAAACTTGCTTGGGAAGAGGGGCATCAAACTCAATGTGATTCGGCTCATATTCTATTGGAAAAGCTCAATAATAAAAGACACAAAAACAGAGAATCAATTAAATCCTGGAATGTGCACTTCACTGGCTTCCATTCCTAGTAGAACGTTTCACATTTTACCAAGGATAGGATCTACTGTGAGTAGACCACAAGGAAATTTGACAACAAATTCATTGCAGCCTTAAACTTCAAAATATTATAGATTTTCTAGATGTTGAATTTTTTCGTATAGAGTCAGATAGTGGCCAGAATTTTGTAAAAACTTAAATATTCTTGACAAGGGTACCCTACTGAAACGTTGAATTGAAAATATAAAAAAGATTGTGGTTTGATTTCACAGGAAGTAAAAAAAAATAATAAATACACCACAAGAAACATGTATGGTGTTTACCAAATTCCAGATCAATCGATCAACAGGAAGGGGATGAAATTTTAAATACTGGATTTGACCCAACCAACAGGACATGCTGAAAAAACTGTTTAAATAATTAATGAGACAATCCATGAAAATGGTGAATAAACTAGTAAGGATTTCAATTAATAAATAAATAACTAGGACTATAATAATCAAAGTTAGATTACACATTTGACATTTGTGGTATCGACAGTACTATCTTCAATTTAATTGAAATGGAATTATATGATTCATCATTTATCAAATCCCTTAAAAAGATAAAAGAGTTGCGTATATATATACACTGTGTCCGTAAAGTATGGAACAAATTTATTTTTAGCTAAACAGAACATTTTAAGAAATAATTCTGAAACTCGTCGATTTTTGATTTTAATTAACCAATTTTAAAATAATAATCTTATATACAGGGTGAATTACTTTCGAGTAATGACGTCACCGTCATTTTTTTTTTGGAACACTCCCATGTTGTCTCAATTTCCGGATTACCCTAGCTGAGCTAATTTCAAAAATGTATCACATGTTGATTCCAATTGGTACAGGGTGGACAAAAATACAATAGTTTTGTGTGTGCTCATAAAGTAATCCTGGAGGTTTTGATGAAAGTTTATGGTTTCAACAGGATGGTGCAAAAAATGTTTCTTCACTTCGAAAAATACTTTTTAAAAAACGAAAAACTACAAAATTGAGACGTTTATTACATTAAGGTTACAAACAATCTGACTTTATTCACAATTTGTGTAAATTTATAAGATCTGGTATAAATGCTTAGTTAACTAAAATTGATGTTAACGTTGACGGTTTACGTTTCGTAACTCCTCCGGCCTAAGAGAGAACTATGGAGTTTCTTCAGAGTTCGAAATCACTGGAAAATTCTTGAAGTCCTTGTTTGCCTGGTTTTTGTATTTTTCTGACTGGTTTTCTTATGTTTTCTTCTAATGATATTGACAGCTAGTAGAACTATGCTTGAAAAACTATAACATATAATAAAATAGTGTAGAAGCTAATGTTTTGAAAATGTACAGAAGGTAAGTCCAATTTTGTTAGTTTGATTTTGTCTTCTTGAAGCACATTTTGAATATTACTAAGTTCGTCTAAGTTCACTGAATCTATTTGCACTTTACTTAAGTTAAAAGAGTTCGCTTTTGAGTTTTCATTTGAAAATTGTAACTTGGGAAGTTCTACACTTTTAAAATTTGGCATTTTACTTGCAAAAGTCTTCAATGTAATATTGTTTATTGAAACTACACACTGATTATTTAGTTCAATTATATAACTACCGTTTAATGGGATATTGTTTATTACTTTACCACATTTTTGGGAGGCAACCACATGAGATGGAGTGATTACTATCCATTGGTTTTCTTCTATTTTCTGAATTTTGGTATTACTGATTTTCGCTGGAATTTGTTGACATGTGTTTATTGATTGATAATATTTAATAAGTTGGACTTCACAAGGTACATGTAAAGTCATTGGTAGCTTCTGAAGATCTGTGCATAGGAATTCTTCTTGGGATACTTCTTCACAATTTGAGTCTGAGAAGGCGTAGTATTGCTCATTTAAAAGGATAAATTTTGACTTAGGTATAATGGTTTTGAAGGATTGTGTTGATGGAGTGGGTAAAGAATAAAGATGATAGTAATAATTGTATTCTGAATTTTCAACAATAGGTACTTCAAGTATAAACATAATTTTGTTACCGTTACTATAACTTTTAATTTCAATAATTTTTTCGAGTAGTAAAATATTTTGTAATTTCAATTCAATTGGGAATTTATTATCGTTGTCGATATTTTTACTGACTTCTAAGATTTCAGAAAATAAGTCCTTGGGATCAGCTATAGAATTATGAAAAGTGTTAAGTTTTGCAAAGCTAATAGCTGTTTCAATTACTTCAAGTATATTGTAGGTTATTTGAAAGCTAATAGAAAATTGTGAAACGATTTGTTCTATTGCAAAAAAATGGTAAGTTTCCACGTTTTCAATTTTTATATCTCTAATTAAATCTTGTAAATAATTAATACGTGAGCTTAATATTAATTGGTTATGAGCTAATATTTTAGAATTGTTTTCAAAGTTTTTAATGGATGATTGGAGTAAAGTAATTTGGTTTTCGATAAGAGATTTTAATTGGTTTTGATTGTTGGATAAAGATGTAATGGCTTCATCATATCGTTTTGCATCATTTTGATCTAAATTTCCTGTTATGAATTTTACTGCAGATCCTAGTCCGTCGAATAATGATTTTCGTGATCGAGTTTTCCAAAATGGGTTTAATTGATTCAGTTGGAGTGATATTTTATGTTCGATAAATTTAATCATGTGATAAGAGTTTTTAAAATGTTCAGTAAAGTTAAAAAATTTAGGAGATTTCGATAGGGAGTCATGAATATTATTAAATTGTTCTTTTAACAAAAGAAATTCTTTGGTTATGTTTGTAATGTCAAATATTTGTATAAACGTCCAATAGTTTGATTTTATTTGTGCGTTTCCTTTGTGAAGGGGATAAAGACCAGGATTATCATTTAGATTGTGAAATTTGGGTGTGTCTAGTCCTGTGGCGGTGGTCCAGAAGAGGAACCTGCAACGGGAGGTTTCTTTAGTTCTTTAATATGTATTATTTGTTTGTCTAATGTTAGTTTTTTCCTTTTTAATAATTTTCTAGATATTTCAACTTTATTTCTGTCTAATATTTTTGTTATGTTGTAAGGTCCTAAAAATCTTTTATCTTTTTTATTTCTATTTTTAGGGTTAACTTTGAATACAGTTTGACCTAACTTAAATTCTGGGTTTGTGTCACCTTGTGTGTTTGTTTTTTCTATTACTTTCTGTTTTCTCTTGTCTAAATTTTCTTGTACTTCTTTGTATATGTGTTTTAATCTTTCTTTGTGGTTAGTAACGTAGTCGGTGTAAAATGATTGAGTCAAAAATATTTCGTTAGGGTTTCTAGAATGAGTATGTCCAAAGGTAAGTTCGAATGGTGTAAAATTTGTGGAGCTATGTATTGAATTATTGTAACCAATTATTGCATAGTCCATTAAGTCATTTTCGTCTGGGTAAATTTCTCTTAAAAGTCGTAAGTGTTCTACCAGAGTAGAATGTAATCTTTCCGCTATTGAATTTGATTCGTGGTGACCTGTTGTTGTAAAATGTACTTTTATTTTATGTAATGCTAAAAGATCTTTGACTGTTTCATTATTAAATTCTGTGCCTCTGTCTACTATTATTGATTGGGGAACGCCAAAAGAAACAAAATATTTAATAAGTGCTTTACTAATGAGAATTGCAGATTTACCTGAAATAAAGATAGCTTGAGCAAATTTAGTAAAGGCGTCGGTTAGAGTTAGATAGTTTTTGCCGTCATAGATGAAGACATCCATATGAATAATTTCGAAGGGTTTACTAGCTGTTTCTGTTAACACTATAGGAGCATAGGGGGTTTGTCTGGCATATTTATTCTTTTGACAAATGGTACAACTATTAATATAATTCGTTACTGTAATTTTCATATTTTTCCAATAGTAAAGGTTCCGTAATCGTTCTAAAGTTTCATTGATTCCTCTATGGTTGGTTTTGCCTTCGTGATAGTTTCTTAGTAAAATGATTTGTTCCTCTTTGTCTTTAATTGTATTCTTTAATTGGGTGCATTTAATTAATTTTGGGCCGTTCGCAGAGAAATGTTTCAAATAAACGTTATTGAAATCACGGTATAAATTTTCATTATGGAAGTACATATAAAAAGTATTGTTCAAATCTGTGTATTCGGCAATAAAGTGAAAAATAAAACTTTCATTGTCTTTTTCTGGAATTTTGATTTTCATAATTTTTTGATTTTCGTATGTTTCGTGGGAAACATCTGTTTTTGAATATAAATTTGGATAAACAAGAATTTGGTGTACCTTATTATTTATCATTTCGTCAAGGATCGGTATACCATTACTAGTATTTTCAGTTGCTGAATGATTTGTTTCAGAGTCGTCAGAGTCGTCAGAGTCATTTTTTGTCCAAAAGGGTTCTGGTGTGTTTAAACTATTACGTTCATCGTTATCTTGTGTGTTTGTGGGTTTATGCATTTGAATGTCAGATAAAATATTTATTTTGGATGGGTTCGTATTACTAGTAGAAGGTTGAGGGTCTGTGGGAATAGTTTCGGCCAGTTGCTGTAAGAAATCTAGAATGTCGTCATGTGAATTTCCGGGGTTATTAATCACTGATTCGGTTTCTAATGCATTGATAGGTATTCGGGATAAACAATCAGCGTTAGAATTTAATTTGCCTTTTTTATAGAATATTTTGTAATCAAACTCTTCTAGTTTTAAACGCCATCTAACTAATTTTGAGTTAGGTTCTTTAAGACTAAATAGCCAAGAAAGGGGTTTATGGTCTGTATAAATGTGAAATTGTCTTCCATATAAATATGGCCTGAAATGTTTACATGCCCATACAATGGCAAGCAATTCTTTTTCGATAACTGAATAGTTTATTTCGGATTCATTTAGGGTCCGTGAAGCAAATGCAATGGGTCTATCGTTAGGTACATTTCCTTGGGATAAAACTGCACCGATTGCATATTTACTGGCGTCTGTCGTAAGTATAAATGTCTTAGAAAAATCCGGGTATTGTAAAATAGGGTCATTTGTTAATATTTCTTTACAAATTTGGAATGAATTTATAAATTCTTCGTCATGTAAAATTTTTGAGTCCTTTTTCAAACATTTTGTCAAAGTTTTCGTAATTTTAGCAAAGTCAGGGATAAAACGTCTATAATAGCCTAAAAGTCCTAAGAAACGTTTTATTTCTGTTTGTGTTTTGGGAACTGGATAATTTTTGATAGCAGAAATTTTGTCTGGGTTTGGCTTTACGCCGTCGGGGGTAATCACATGTCCTAAATACATTATTGTCTTTTGCAAAAACTCAGATTTATCAAGTTGAACTTTTAAATTGTGCTGTCTAAGTCTATTAAATACGGATTTTAGTCTTTCTAGGTGTTCCTGAAGGGATGTACTGTATATTAAAATGTCGTCCAAATAAACTATGCAAGATTCGTCTGTCAGTCCTCGTAGTACATTGTCCATGACACTTTGAAATGTTGATGGACCATTTTTAAGTCCGAAACTCATACGTTTAAAATGAAAATGTCCTTGGGGAGTGCTAAAAGCAGTTTTGTCAACGTCTTGTGGGTCAATTTCGATTTGGTGAAAACCACTAGCAAGGTCGAGTGTCGTAAAGTAATTTGCTCTACCTAATCTGTCTAATATTTCGTGTATTCGTGGTATAGGGTATCGATTTTGAATAGTTTTCTCGTTTAATTTTCTGTAATCAATTACCAAACGCCATTTCTTTTTACCTGAAGCGTCTGGCTTCTTTGGTACAATCCAAATTGGTGAAGAAAAGGGGGAAGTGGAACGTTCGATAATACCTTCGTCTAGCATGTTTGTAATTTGTCTATTTACTTCTTCTCTGTGGATTTCGGGAAATCGATAAGATTTTGCATAAATAGGGCTATCATCTGTCAAATTTATCTTATGTTTTATTTGATTAGTGAAACTTAATGGTATTCCTTCGCAATAAAATATATCTCGATATTGGAAACAAAGATTTTTAATAGAATTTTTTTCTTCTTCATTACAGTGGGAAAGTCTAAGATGTTTTAAATTTGCTTTAAGTTTATTATCTTGTGAAATTGATAATTGAGAATCGGAATCAATATCCATTTTTTCGACAAAATTGACTTCGACTAAGTTTAAAATTTCAATTTTGAAAGGTTCATTAATATCTAATTTAACTGAATTTTCATTACTGTTAATAATAGTTGTTATTGCAAAGTTATTAAAAATATTTACCAAAGCTTTTGGCATTTCGAGACCTTTTCCAAAATTTTCATATTCAAGTATACCTATGCCATTTGATTCGGTTACAGGAATTTTGACAACTTGTTGGCAACGACCTGGTATAATAATAGAATGATTTTTAATATAAGTGGGGTCACTATTTGAGTCAAAAATTAGGGGAATAACTGCTTTCGGAGTAATTATTCGTTTTTGATTAACATTTATATTGGCATTCAATTGTTTTAATAAATCTACACCAATTATGCCATCAAATTTGTTACTAAATTTAAAGAGATAAAATTTATGAAATTCTTTCAAGTTAAAAATCTTAAATAAAGGAATGTAAGCGACCTCATCATGATAAGAAATATTGTGTGCTGTTTGAATATTAAATTGTTCTTTAAAAATGCGATTTTGATAAAACTTGTAAGCTAATTCTGGATTGATAAGAGATTTTGAACTGCCGGTATCAACTAAAAAATTTGCGTTAATTTCTGGAATTTTGATAAAAGGTAAATTTGCTTTTAATGCATTCAAAAGTATTATGTCTGGTTGTGTGAATGTGTGACTCGGGTAAAATCCTGATTTGCAGTTTCCAGAAGTTCAGGGTCATCATATGTATCTATTTCTTGATAATCTGTTACACTGTTGTTAACATATGTAGATGGATAATTATTATAATCGTGAGAGTATTGTATTTCCGGTTCATGAGAATAAGGATCAATGTCATTTGAAGTTTCTGTTGTATTTAGATTTTGGGGTTCAAATGATTGAATATTATCATTAGTATATTGATATTGGTTTGGATTATTAATAGTTTGGTTATAAAGTTCGGTTGATATAAAGTTTGGTTTAGGCTGGAATCTAGTATTTCCTGAAGATGTGTCCATGGGCTCTGGTCTATAATTTTGGAGATTGCTGGGTCGATTATTTGGTTTTTGGCTATTTTGATTTTGAAAAATTGGTTGACGATTTTGATTTTGGAAATTTGGTTGATGATTTAAGTTTTGAAAAACGGGGGTACGTTGAGTAGGAAATTTATTTTTGGGACTAAAATTGGAATTATTATTAGTATGGAAATTTGGTCTAAATTGATACGAATTTACAAAAGGTGGACGTGGTAGTGGGTTTTGTTGTATAATTGGAGGAGGTAATTGTGGCATTGATTGATAAGATTGTAAATTACTGAAATTTGGTGAAAATGTAGGACTTGGTAGTCGATAATTGAGATTTTTAGCTGGTGTTACTCTTAAACTGGGTCTAAAAGTGCTGTTAGAATTTAAGTTATTATTTCTATGGGTTGAATACATAAAATTTTCTTCTTCGATAACTAAACTCATTGCTTTTTCTAAATTATTTGGTAATCGTAATCGAACATTTGTTTGTAATGGTAAAGGTAAACCTTGTATATAAGTTTTTAAAGCTAAATTATCGTAATTTTCAAGATGAATTTTACGTTCACTATCACTAATATTACTTGATGAATTTAATTTAGAAAAAATTAAACTGCGTGCATCTTGACAACGCATGCCAAAGTTATACGGAGGTTCATTTCTAAAAGGTCTTAAATTAATTAAATCTTGAACTAGGCAATCAATATTCCGTTGATCGCCAAAACTTAAATTTAAAGAATCTTTAATTGCATTCCAAGTTCTCAATTCGGTTCGGGAACCAATTAACATTTGAGCTCGCCCTGTAAGTTTACCAATAATAGCTTTTAACAAAAAGGTGTTCAAAGCTACATCAATTTCACTAGCGAATACTGAAATGAGACTTTCACAATTTCCTATGAATATAGTTAAAGTATGAGGGTTTCCGTCATAACATGGAATAGAGTCTAAATATAATTTAAGCAATGAATAGTTAACTGCTGGAGTAGTCATATTTAAATTATCAATAAAATTCTGTAAATCTAAAGAAGTTTCTAGCAAATTATTTGAAGAATCTGTATCGACTAAGCTTAAACTATTTTCTAATAAACTTTCTAATTGTCTTATCTCTAGATCACTCATAAAAATCTTTAAAATATATGCTTTTACTATCAAAGGACAAAGGAAAATTAAGGAAATAACTGAGCTTACTTACAATAGAATTACTCTTCTCATTCTTACTTCTAGCTTATTCTAATTCCTAAAGGTCCAAACAATGCTGTTTTGTACCCAGGTTGTAATCTTCGTTTTTCTTTCTTCCTCGAAGCTGGTGATCGGTTGTCTGGAACTATCGGGATCCAATCGATATTCACTCAAACGGATTTAACAGTTCACAATTCGATATACTCTCGAACTAACGACAACTTAAAGTTCAAATTTTCGGTTAATCGTTGAAACGAAAAATCACTCGTACTATACGTTTAATTTCCGAAAATCCTACTGACTGCGCCAAAAATGTTTCTTCACTTCGAAAAATACTTTTTAAAAAACGAAAAACTACAAAATTGAGACGTTTATTACATTAAGGTTACAAACAATCTGACTTTATTCACAATTTGTGTAAATTTATAAGATCTGGTATAAATGCTTAGTTAACTAAAATTGATGTTAACGTTGACGGTTTACGTTTCGTAACTTGCACCTCCACATTATGCTGTAGATGTTAGAAGATACCTAGATAAAATTTTTCCGAACAGGTGGATTGGTAGACGTGGACCTATTGAATGGCCAGCGAGGTCCCCAGATTTCAATCCTTTGGATTATTTTATGTGGGGCCATCTGAAGAATGTTGTGTATCAAACGAACCCAGCAAATATTCAAGAATTAAAAGAGAGAATTCGGACAGCAATAAACAATATTTCTGAAGACACAATAAACAAGGTTCAACAAGAATTTGTATACCGTTTGGGTTACTGTCAAATACTGCAAGGGCTGCAGTTCGAACATTTATGAAGTCATGTATTTCATCATATTCTGTCCGCTAGACAATAAGTACTTTTGATAATATTGTTAATTTAACTAATAAAGAATGTTACGCGTTACTTTATGAGCACACATAAAACGATTGTATTTTTGTCCACCCTGTACCAATTGGAATCAACATGTGATACATTTTTGGAATCAGCTCAGCTAGAGTAATCCGAAAATTGAGACAAAATGGGGGTGTTCCAAAAAAAAAATGACGGTGACGTCATTACTCGAAAGTAATTCACCCTGTATATTAGAATATTATTTTAAAATACGGTAAATTAAAATTAAAAATCGACGATTTTCAGGATTATTTCTTAAATTTGCCTTTGTTGAGCTAAAAATGAATTTGTTCCATACTTTACGGACACAGTGTATATACAGGGTGCGGCCGATAAACCGTCGGTTAGACGGATCTCGTGAACTACAGGTAAATGAAAACTGAAAATTTGCATGGAGGGGTTTCGAAGGGAGAACTATCCATTGAAAATATTGACATCCTTTCATCACTTCCGGTTGTACCGGAAGTTAGCTCTAATTTCGTTTTTTAATGGGACATCTTTAACCCTTTTTGTTATAATTTTTTTTAATGAAAACACACTTTTTCATTATGTATAAAACATTCAATATCTTCTAACGTAACTTGGGTAAAGGCTTACATTTTTCATAAAGTGTACACGACATTACATTGTATCGTTTATAATTTTGAAATTGTTATTTTTATCATACAAAGTGCTCTCAAAATTGGAGCATATTCGTCATCTAAAATATTCACATAATTAATTTTTTTCAAATGAAACACCCTGTATACGATTGATTAGACTAAAATTTATCCGCTTTTTATCTGTATTAGGGTTCCTTATACCTATCTCATGTAGATTTCCGGTAATTCCATTTTTATTATTTTTTGACAATTTTTGACTATGGAATACATAATAAAGCTGCCTGACAGATAATGTCAGTTCGTAGTTTATTTTCTTAATAAAATAATAATGGCTCATTTACAAAAGTATTCAAACGATGATATCTTGAACTTAATTATAATTTATGGTGAGTGTAACAGGATAATAGATAGAACCTGCCGTGTTTTTGCTGAAAGATACCCTGAGAAACCAAACCATAATACCGTTAAACGTTTACTAAACAACTGTTCTCAGTTTGGTAGTTTCACAAGCAATAGAAGCTAGCCCAAAACTCATGTTGATAATGAAAATTTACAGATAGATGTCTTGGAATATTTTACCGCTAATCCGAATTTATCTTTGCGGGAATGTGAGCAATTGTTACAAGTGTCATCCAGAACAATTCACAAGATATTAAAAAAAAATTCATTGAACCTCTTATTCTTATACAGTTGTTCACATTTATATCCAGGAGATTTTATAAGACGGTTCGAATTTTGTGAGTGGACTTTAATGAAGAGTCAAGAAGATCAACATTTTCCCAAAAAGATAATTTGGTGTGATGAGTCCAAATTTACGAAAAATGGACTGTTTAACCGCCACAACAGCCACTATTGAAGTGACGAAAACCCTTACGTTACATGGGGTACTATATTTCAAGTGTCATTTTCTTTTAATGTTTTCTGTGCTATAAAAAATGATAAGATATTCGCACTTACAATTTATGACGAAAATTTAAACGGTGAGAGGTACTGTAATATTCTACAGCAAGCAATTTTTCCGGCACTGCAAAATTTACCTAATAATGAGGTTAATGAAACTTGGTTTCTACAAGATGGTGCACCTGCTCACAATACTCGAAGAGTAGGCACATTGCTTCAAGAAATATTTGAAGATAGGTGGATAGCTAATAACGGTCCATATTAAAAATAAAGTATTCGCTGAACGCTGTTGCTACCAAAGAAGATATGATAAATAGAATTCTTCATACCTTCAACCAAATGGATGGGAATTCATTTCAAGAGCTACTAATGATAATTTTATTAAAAGTATCCAGATATGTATGGAAGTTGATGGACAACACTTTGAACATTTGTTACTTTAGTGAGCTTCTATTCAAAATTTGTCTATTATTGAATGTTAAATATAATGTTTAAGCGTTTATTGTTTGTTTCATTAAAAAAATTAAATTCTCTAAAATTTAGTATTGAAGAAATATTTGTACTGTGGAATTACCGGAAATCTACATGAGATAGGTATAGAGAATCCTAATACAGCTGGGAAGCGGATAACTTCCAGTCTAATCAATCATATTATAAAGGGTGTTCCCTTTGAAAAAAAAATTAATTATGTGAATATTTTAGAGGACGAATATGTTCCAATTTTGAGAGCACTTTGTACGATAAAAATAACAATTTCAAAATTATAAACGATACAATGTAATGTCGTGTACACTTTCTGAAAAATGTAAGCCTTTACCCAAGTTACGTTAGAAGATATTGAATGTTTTATTTATACATAGTGAAAAAATGTGGTTTCTATTAAAAAAAATTATAACTCAAAAGGGTTGAGATAGGTGTAGGGAAATATTAACAAAAGTTGTTTAGAATAATATTCAAAAAACCTAGGAATATACAGGGTGTCCCATTAAAAAAACGAAATTAGAGCTAACTTCCGGTATAATCGGAAGTGATAAAAGAATGTCAATATTTTCAATAAAGAGTTCTCCCTTCGAAGCCCCTCCATGCAAATTTTCAGTTTTCATTTAGCTGTAGTTCACGAGATCCGTCTAACTGACGGTTTATCAGCCGCACCCTGTATATATATACGGATATTAAAAATGTTTACTGAGGTACAAAGCTCAGACATTTCCTGTGAGAAGCTCCAATTCGTGTATTGCTTTTTCAATAATGCATTTTTTAGTGCACAGTCGACATACCTACGAAATATGTGGAATGAAGGAAAATTGCAACTACTTTCAATGAATTTTCAGTTGTTTCCAAGGAAAAATATGTGAGTAAAGTCAATGTATAAAAGATATTTTGTTTTTTTCCAATTTCAAAGTTTACTTTGTATTCGTATGAAAAACTTATTTCTCAACAACCTTCTGCTATATTCACCACTTTGCAGCTGAATCAGTGAATAAGAAAAAATTGTTCAGTCATTTTAGTTAAAATAAGGTGCAAACCTTGGAATATAAAAGAATACGCTGAATTTTTGAATAAACCTCTACTATTACAAATGTTATCTCAAAAGTCACATATGTAATTTGTGAGCGTCCGTCTTTACATATTCAAGGTCTGCCTCCAATCGAATTTGCTATGGAATGCTATGCTTTTTTTTATGTCGAGCCGTGTTCAGCTGGCAGCATTGCTAACCGTTGAGGTCAGCAATGTTCGTCGCTGGTTGACTCCGCCATTAGTTTGATTCCAGCCGTTTGTTATCTGTGATCAGCTCTGACATTGGAACATATCTTTTTAAATTATTTTCAACAAAATAATAATCTGATTAGACAAAATTGACTGAACACACAGAAATCTTTCGATATTATCGCCCACAATAAACACCTTTATCCAAAATAGACACTAGAATTTAGGATACTTCAAAATAGGGCATCAGAAATAGTTATTTGTATGCTTAGGCCGCGAAATACCTTTTTAACCTACCGAAAGAACAGTTATCGCCGAGGCCGTTTGCGGCCGAGGCAAAATAATCTTGAGGTCGTTAAAAAGTTTCGCGGCCATGGCATACACACTGTTTTTCGTGCAATCGTTAAAATTATTAAACTAGATAATTGTAAATAAATATATTATTGCTCTAAAATCAAAAGCAGTTTAATTTATTTAACAATGTGTGCTATGGAAATGATATGTTTCAATATATACAAAGTATTTTGACAGTTCTTGCTTCAACTTCTAGAGTAAATATATAAGTAATAATACAAACTGTAGAATTAATGTTAATATTCATCCTAAATAATATAAGTACTTATGTATTTGTTGGTATTCAATAAAAAATAATCCTTTGCTTTGTAGTATTTTAGAAATGTCAAATTTGGAAGTGATATTCAAATTTGGAAGTGACGTTTGGTTTCGCAGCCGTTGCTATGGGTAACGGCCGCGAAATTGAATTGAGAACGCGAAATACTGACTTCGCATCCGATTGCACGAAAAAGTAATTTCTGGATCCAAATACATAATTGGCGGAGTCAGTATAGGAATCGCTTAAATCGTAGGCTACATTAGAAAGTTTGTTTTTCCCTTTTTGGACAAGGAGTTCGTACCGATTTTTTCGGTGTTTCTGTAAAACAATAAAAGTGTAGTGACTTTACCGCTTCAACGAATTCTAACGAACGGTAATTTCATCCTTTTTGTGGTTGGATACGGCTGAACGAGAAACAACAAAAAGTCTGAGAAAAAGATTTGGGACGCCAGTTTTTCAGTATCGTAAGTGCCAAATTTTCCTTCTCTTGCCTTTCCTGTACCTTCCATTGAAATTCGGAAAGATAATTGGAAAAATATTGGTTTTAAACTAAATATTAATGTGTGAATTGTCGGACAATAATTTTGATAGTATTTCACCAATATGTAATATCAATCGTTACGATACTGAGATACTTTACCGCATTTTTTTTTGAAATTGTGAAATGTGTTGCCGACATTTAGGGGCATCACTCTTTTAATCTAAAATGTATTTCACTAATGCTAAGAGCTTTTATGTTTTTCAATCGATTAAAAGTATGTAAATAGACCAAATAAAGCAGTACGTAAATAAAAATTTGATTGCAATTTGATTCAACAAAGAAATATAAGTTTTTTATTCTAAACGCACGTGTATGTTATGAGATTTTCATTACGTGCATGTTATTGTTAAATGTCACTTACAAGGAAAGTTGTCAATGCGATTTTTGACGTTTACGGACATGGGCGTAGAAAAAGTAAAATTAATTGGAATGAACGTGTCAAAATTGACAGTTTGCAGTTTTTCGTATCTATTGTGGAATTTAGCGGGTACTAGGGTTTGTATTGCGTTATTTGCAGCAAGTTATGTCGATACAATTATACTAATCTGAAGTGAGCGCGTCAAAATTGACAGTTCGCAAAATAAATCAACAATGAGCGCAACGCTTGCTTGTTACAAGATTCTAATATCATCAATTTCAGGAATATTGACTAATTTTATCGTAAATTCATATTACGAGATTCAATGGGTTATCAAATTTCCCATCTCATTTCGTAATATGAATCTTTACGACCCTTATATCGTAAATATCTATTACAAACACTTCATAAACTTCCATTCGGAAAAAGTAACATTTTAAATCTTGACATAAATGGCTCCTCCAGAAATAAATTTCAAAACTATCCTGAAAAATATTGAACTAATATTTAATGGTGATAGTGAATATTTGAACGAATTTATTACTAGATTTGAACATTTAATGGAAACTGATAGACCTTTTGGAGTGATGCTAAAATAAATTTTCATATAATAGAATGTTTTAAAGGAAAAATGTAAGGTAGAGCAGTTCTCACAGTAGGTAATGAAGTAGAATCAAATACCTTGCCAAAATTCAGAATTGCCCTATAACAGTGCACCGCTGATAGACGAGATTTAAAATGTCTTTCACAATAATTGATTAGAGCCAAACCGTTCCTTGGTGAAACATTAATAGACTTTGGAAGTAGACTTCAGTTAATTCGTAGTAGTTTTATTCAGAGAAATGTTCCAAATGTATCTGCCGATGATTAAATTGCCAAATGATGATGAAAATACGTAAAATTGTTTCATTTAATACAGAAAGGGAACATTGAAAACAACAAGCACTTAAGAAAAGTAGCAGTTCTAGAAGACGCTGTCCGGTATATCACAGGAATGGGAAAGCTTTATTATATAAGATTTAATAATAATAATAATAATAATAATAATAATACTATCTAATAAATAAAATCCACAATCACGAAATGAATAAAAACCATAATAACTATCAAAATCTTGTACCTAATGATAGACCAGCTGATAATTATCCACAATTTTATAAATACTATCAAATATTATACAGCGAACATAAGAATGGTCCAATTAGCTAATGTCTGTTTAACCTATTCCACAAAATGGAAGATATTTCACAAATCGACAAGTATTCGATCCACTCAAAAACGTCTTCAAAACAAATTGAGTTGACAAACTCAGTTATCAAAACCTTAAACGACGTTAACATTTCAAAAATTCACTGAAATAAATAGAAACCCATGTTTTATAATGATAATATATTTTTTTCTAATTAAATACAAATGTTACACCAAAACACTTTCAAGGAAATTTGAAAAGGACCCAATCTAAAAGTCAATACTTACATGTTTTTCGGTAGTTTACTGGAGAACTTCATTTAAGATGTTACAAATATTTATTTTGATTTTATTATTTTTATACGGCTACTGTATTTTGTGCATAAAGTGTCTTTGTCCACAACCACTTAATAATAAGTCAATATTTTACCTCCTAACAAAAGGTTTATGGTACCCATATATGTACTAGAGTGAATTATGGCTGATAATTTACTAGAGTGAATTATAGTCCATAATTCACGCTTTTGCATTTGAATAACATGCCATGAAAACTCAAGACTCACAACATTTCAGTACATAGGTGACATGTTGACATGTTGACATGTTTAATAATACTGTTCATAGATCTACAAAAATTAATTTATATTCTATGCAGTGCTGCTGTAGTGGGAAATTTCGTGCAGGTATGCATTTCAGCTATTGGAAAATATTTTGTCGTGACTATCAGGGTTAATGAACTCTGAAAATTAATAAAGAAATTCGATGAGACGAGATAAACGGAGGAGGCATGCCGATGAAGATGACGCTACTGCCTCAACTATGCACTTAGTGATCGGAAATCTCAGATTAAGATAACAAAAAAGGGCAGCGGAGGTTGCTTTTAGCTAGAGCCACAAAAGAAAATTATTCAGTAAAAATTAAATCCTACTTTCCATACCAAAGGTTAATTCCATCTTAAAAGTTAGTGTTCATATTACAGTAGTGAAAATAAGTTTACAAAAAATCGAATTCGCATGTTCTATCAACTTTCTTATCTGTACTACTGAAATGAGAATTCTCGAACCATTGGCGATACTCGATACTAGATAAAGTTTACATTACCAAATGGCTATACTATTTGTGGAAGATCCAAGAACGTCATAACTACCCAACTGAAAGTGACGGCGACTCACCTCTGCGTTGAAGATTTTGAAAGGCTGGAAAGAACATATCGTTCAGTTGACATGTTTATAGACTTCCAAGCTGCGCTGAAGGCAATCGATCATTTAGAGGTTGATTTTAAGCTAGTATAAGATTGTCTAAGTTCCTTAAACACACTCGGAGAGCGTTTTGAGTGGTTTTATACCAGGTCATGAGAGTTATCAGAGTAACGAAAAAGAGGATGGAAGGGAACCGTTCTGATTGACCAGAACAAAGTTAGTGGCACTGAAATATCTAGAATGGTAAAACAGAACCAGGATAAAGGAAACTTCAGCGCACATTATATGCCTGTGCGACTGTAAGGTTTTTTTATACTGGGCGGTCAGAAGCCACTGGCAATAAATTACATGGAACGTTCACTCTCAAGGCTCAGTGGCTACAGGAAAATAGTCGGGTTAATGGATCTAATCTAGATTAAGAGGACAACAATAGATCTAGAAAAGTTGCAGTGGAATAAGCCAATTATTTAATCTACAACAACTATTATTGTTCCTTTTCACTAACCCAACTTTTGAGTAGTATTATTAAATCAACTCCAATCAGTACCAGTTAAACGCAATTTTCATGTCCTCAGGATGTTCGCCTCTCAAAAAACGGTGAATACGAAAAAAACCTTTAGTGCATTGAGAAATTAGCAAACATCAGACAAACAGTTATCCATATTATGACTGGTACGTCCCAGGTTTCAAGGTATAAGTGCAGATTTTTTTTCAGAAGCTCATCTCAGCTAGTTGAGGGTACGCTCTATGCACTCATTCAGTCCATCCATCCATCCAATTACCCCAGTTTTTCGGTCTGATTAACATATTTATTCTTTATAAATGTGTAACTTTGTACCTGCTTGGGAATGTTCCTCCACTGTAGTTTATGATGGCTTTTCACTTATTTTGGATTTGTTCTCGAGACACTTCCTCTCGTCTCCTCTCCAAGTTCCTTCTCTGGTCCAACATATATTGTTGCTTAAACCCTTCTTGCGAATTTATCAGTATGCCCATATCCAGAAATATCGTTATGTTATAGCACCCATACTGTACTCACTTACGTGTGTTTCTCCAATCAATTCATTCGATTGGATTGTGCTCAGCAGCCCAAACGCTTGAACTGGATCTTTGAACCATTTCCCATATTATCTACTTCCATTCCAGAAGCTTTGTGTATTCTATGTAGGTCACTAGATGACTGAAGGGATTTTCAGTAGTTGTAATGGTCGTATTATTTCCTCTTCAGAGTGCTTCCGTCTGAGTCCATGTAAGTTCTCGCAGAAGCAGAGTACGTGAGTAGGTGTTTATCATAGAGTTCACATTTCCTGCACATAGGTTTACTAACTTTGCCCACTTTGTACAGATGTTTCGTCAGAGTGCAGTGTCCAGTTACCAGGTCGGTAACTGTCTTCAAATGACTCTCACCCAATTTCAATAGCCTGGTTGAGAGTTCCTTGTCTACCTTGTTCAGTAAACTCTTTGTATGGAGGTGCCCTTGTGTCGACCTCCATTTGAGTTTTTGTTCCCTATCTAGCCAGTTTCCAATTTTACCTCTTATGCAAGCTTTTGTGATTACAAAAAACGGTTCCGGACCTATGAAGTCTCCTTAAGAGCCTTCTCTAGCTAATTGGTCAGCCATTCCATTACCTGCAATCTCCTCATATGCAGGCACCCATATTAGAGATACTTTGTTGTCTCTTGCCAGCCTGTAGAGGGATTCTTTACAGTTTTCTACTAATCTAGACCTAGTTGTTGGGTTGCCTGGCTGTCCTATTTATTTAGTCTTTTTGGTATTCCTTTACCAATCTGTATGTTACCTTGCGATCACTTAAAGCAGCAAGCCATGCCTGATTGTAAGTTAATAATAATCTCATGGGTGGCAGTTCCATGTATTATGTTCATTCTGTCATATTGTAGTATAGCATACATCCACGCCTGAGATACTAATGTATGTTTTCCTATTAAGAAGGAACATCTTGTGTTCCCCATTCCACTATACACTCCTGTTTCTTCCGATTCCCTACTCCTCAAGCTTTGATCCCTTTGTGTACCAGGTCTCACCTCAGAAAAGCGTCAGTCTGCTTGGGTCTTGCTAGCCCTTTTGGTGAGTTATTTGTACCGTGGAGAAATTTGGTAGCCATATAGTCTGTTTTCATATTTAAAACGACTTCTCTTACGATTTCTTTAATGGATGTGTGTTCTGATCTGAGTATTTTGCTGTTCAGTTTATCAACCACATCCTTCCTTCTCCCATTATCACAAACAGTGGTAGATGAACTTAGGAGACTTATAATTCGGAAACGAGGGCTTGTACTGAAAACATTTATATGAAGTTTTAACAGTATAGTTAAACTGAATCTCCCCAGTTTCTTCCATTAGCCCCAACTATAAACAAGTATTATTGAAATAGTTTCAGCACCCATTTATATTGTGAACATACCGACTGAATATATTATGGCGTAAGTGAAGGGTTTAATTTTATATGGTAATACATCAAAAACGAAGGTGAAAGTTCGCTTTCCCTAAATTCCGAATTGACTGAGAACTCGGAACAATGACACACCGTTAAATCCAATAATGATGTTCAATTCCGATACAAAATACATTTCCCAACCCACAATGTAACTCCATTTACAGATATATGAGTTGCTGTAGATGAACGTCGAATTTTCAACAATTGGACAATTCGAACTTTAGGAAATCGAATAAATTTTTTCTAATGGATTTACGAAGCCCCTTCGGTCGTTTTAGGTGTGTATATTGAAACATGTAATCGACTTCCATTTTCCCTTTACGTTTTTATTTTGTTTTATCGTTTCATAGTTTGAGGGGATCCATTCGAAGTGAACAAACAGACGTAAAAAACTGGCCGAGATTCTCTCTGCTTTCCAATATCCAAGGCACTTAAGAACGGTCAAGGTTTACATGTAAAGTTTTTTCGACGTGTTCGGCGTTGTACCGCCACCGACTAAATATTTTTTAAATGGCAATTATGGTCGTGTGGTACGTAACAGAAAACTTTTTTCCGGCAATATTGATAATGTACCACCCATGACCCCGCTATGGTGCTACTGGACAATAATGACTTAAGGAATAATGAAAAAGCTTGTGTGTGCATCAGCTGGCCAAGACCATAAAACTTGTTATTCCCAGAGAAAAAAGCGACTGGGAAGTTCATTATTTTGGCTAGATTATAGAGAATTCGTATATAGTTATAGTTCCAAGCAATGTATCCATGTCAGAATGTATCGCAGCGATGAATTTTATACCAGCCATATCGTTTGCGTGGATAAAAAATCGCTTATATCAAGTCTTTCGCACATTGACGTGCATGCAACGTACTTCACGCAAGGCAGCACAGAAGACAAAGTGCACAAAATTCGAGAGCATAATGAAAAGCACAGATCTGTCATTTTGTGCGTGGTCATCCCTATTTACTCAAAGTACCCACACATACCAAGTCTGTGTCTTGAATATAGCGTGATGGATGATTGTCTTACCAGATTTTCTGAATAGTCAGATCATTGCTTGCTACATGATACAACAATATTGACAATTATGGATCAAATTGAACTAATGATCCTTTTGTTCAGTAGTCAATACATACAAGACCAGTGGCGGCTGTCGAGAAAGCAATTTGCTGGCACTTCAGAATTTTAATGGAAAAATTAAATTATACGAAATTTTTTATTCTCTTTAGAATAATTGTCGACGTTTATTGACTTTTTCATAATTTCAGATGCACTGAATTTTTACTGTTACATGGCACAAGCAAAACTGGCCTAACGGATAAACCAAAATAATATTACAAGCGTAGCCGAAGAGAACGTGGGTGATGAAAAGATGTAATGGCACATTTTGGTAGCTCTTGATACTTTGCCATATTTACCAGGGTCTGTATAGAATAGACCGTACAAAGGACACATAAGTGGTATCCTTCAAATAGGCGTAATTGAATATAATAGGGCTGGATAATTTTGCGCGATTATTTGAAATCAAAACAAGAAGAACAAAGGGACAAAAATAATAATTATTAGGTCTAATTTATTCGTCTTAGCCTTTTTTGCTTCCTCTAATGCTCCGCCATTGCATCAGACAGAACTGATAATTTTGTTCAATTAATTAAGTGCGTTACTTGTGGCATCTTCTTTTAGTTTAATAACAAGAAAACGAATTTCAATATTAACTTACTGAATGGATGACTTATGAAGCCTCACCTGAAACTAAAGAAAATAAGAAATTAATTTTCAAATGGTAGGTAAAGTAGAACTGAATATCAGCACAAAATAAATATGATCAGTTATCATCAAGCCAAATGTGATACATATAAAATTCAGGTTTTCACTTATATATTTTTGTAATTTCGATTCCAACCAAATTTAATTGTTAAAAAAAATTAGAAGAAAATAAAAAAAAATATATTTAACATGTCCCCTCTAAGGAGCCACCACTGTACAACAGCACACATGGTATCGGCATTCATAATAGCTTGATTATTATTCCTAGCAAATATCATGGAAAACCCACGTCTATAAAATCGATCCCAACTGAATGGTAAAGAGTATTTCACAATATTTCGTTGACTCAGCATCTGGCCGATTTAATGACGAAAGTTTATAAATCCCTCATTGTACAGTAAACAGTAACATATCCTTTGTCGGTGAAATTTAGATATTAAAACACAAACATGACGGCACATTCGATGACATAATTTATTATCGCTTGCCTCTTATAGATGGTACAAACCCCATTGGAGAAATAGCTGTCCACAAACTTGTTCGGCTACAAACAATTCTTGTTGCGTTAATTAACCGCTTTTTTATACAATCTAGGGTTGGTATCATTTGTTCGTAGCATAGGACATATATCTCTCTTCGGATTATATCTCTCTTCGGATTATATCCTTTAGCATTTGGTCAGCATATTTGATTTCATTAGCGTCACTTTGTTTTTAACCAGCTTTTATTAGCTTCACCTGTATGTATGTTTGTTATTTGTATGTGTGTTTGTATGTATGTTTGTATGTATGTTTATATATTTGTATGTTTGTAACCGACTCCTTTGGACTCGATTTTTATCCACTTTAAACAAACAGATTCAATTCAAAACTTGTACACTTGTCAAGGACCGATGACAAAATACTATACCTAGTAATAAAAAATACAATAGAGTAGTATAATATAGGGTGTTTCATTTATAAAGCAACCTTTAAACTCGATTTTTACCCACAAGGACCGATGACAATACAATGTAGTAGTGAATTATTAAAGTAATAATTTGGTTCAAGGCATTTATCCTTGGGAGTTGCCTCGAAAATAAGGAAGTATTATTAGCAGCCTTCCTTGATATAGAGGGTGCCTTCGACAACACCTCTCACGAAGTCAAAAATGAATTGACGAAACAAGCTGCAGATGGATAGAATGCATGCTGAAATACTAAGTGATTTTTTCAACCTTGATGGGTGAAACATAATCAGCCCGAGTTTCAAGGGGGTGTCCTGCCTCCTCTAATATGGAACCTTGTAATGGACGGACTGATAAGGAGACTCAAAAAGGAACACCATACTGTCTTAGGATATGCGGATGATCTGGTTATCATATCACAAGGCAAATTCAATACTACAGTCAGAGAGCGCATGCAACAGGCTCTGAACGTAGTACCAAGTGGACGGAAGAGGTGGGTTTAAATATAAGTCCCACCAAATCAAACATAGTGCCTTATACCAAAAGAAGGGACCTGGTGGAATTGGGACCACTATCCCCTCAAGGTACGGAGATTTCATTTGTTAAATATCTCGGGGTAATTATTGACTCGAGATTAACATGGTCCAAACAACTGGAAAAAGTAGCCACAAGATCGGAGACCACATTAATGATGGCAAGGCGAACTTGTGGAAAAACATGGGGGTTAAGTCCGCGCATGATACACTGGATATACAGTGTAGTGGTTAAACCCATAATAACATATGCGTCTTTGGTCTGCCGGACAAAGACAACACAAAAGAATGTAATGACGAGACTAGGTTAGGTGCAAAGACTTGCTTGTATCAGTATTGCAGGGTGCATGAGAAGCACGCCAACGGCAGCACTAGAGGCATTATTTGGCCTTCCTCCATTACACATCGTGATAATGGGAAAAGCAAGAATGGGGTTATTTAGGCTGTAAAATAACCTGAGCAGCAGTTAGATCAGGACACACATCCGTTGAGGACATCGTAAGTGAAGCCATTTTAAATATGAAAACAGACTATAATATGGCCACTAAACTTTTCCCTAGCCCTAAATTTGAGGTAGAGACACCTAAAGGACTGGCAAGACCCAAGCAGACTGAAGTTTCCCCGAGGAGAGACCTGGTATACAGACGGGTCAAAGACTGGAGAAGGGACAGGAGCAGGGGTGTATAGTGAGATGAGGAACACAAGGTGTTCCTCCTCACTAGGAGTACATGCCTCTGTATTTCAGGCGGAGATTTATGCCATCCTAGAATGTGTCAGAATTAACAAACTCAGGACTGACACTCAAAGGATAAACATATTAACTGACAGCCAGGCAGCCCTTGCAGCTCTAAATAGCCGCAAGGTAACATCCAGACTAGTAGAAGAATGCCAGAAAGAATTAGTTGAACTGGCAGACCACAGTAGAGTAAGACTAGTGACGGTGCCCGGACATAATGATATTTCTGGAAATGAACAAGCTGATAAAGAGGCGCGAGAAGAGGTTCAGCAACGACATATGTTGGACCAGAACCACTTCTTGTGACTACAAAGAAGACTACAGTGGAGAAACACTCCAAAGCAGGTACATAGTAAGACCTTCATAGGTGATATATGTGTAAAACGGGCTGAAGAACTACTGAATGCTAGTAGGAACAAGATGAGAATTATTACGGGTTCTCTAACGGGTCATGCCCCGGTAAAGTATCATATGCATAAAATGGGGCTATATAACGAGGATCTCAGCTGCAGACTTTGTGGCATGGAGACCGAGACCGTAACCCACATTTTATCCGACTGTGAGGCATTGGACTCAAGGAGTCAGACAATCTTCGGAGAGGCCTACGTGCCGCCTGAAGCATATGGCATGCATCCAGTTGACCTATATCATCTACTCGAGGGTACGGGAATGGCTGGGTGGGTGGAATAAAGGTGGGAGTAGAGTACAATAAGCCAAAAGTCCGCAGTGCTCCCGGTACTAGGACGGCTCCCAAAATAAAAAATTATTTGACTGAAGTGTATGTACATGTCCCTCATAACCACTAAACTACTGATCATAACTTGGCAAATGACGTGTTGTTGGAAGCAAGACCAAGATAGTGTTAGTATCGGAACCAAAACCGATATTTCAAATTATGATGTTAGTGGATTACATCATTGAAAATATCCTAATTAACTCTAAGGAAACTTTACGCTCTGATTGAATTTTAAAAATATCACCCTTATAAACTTGATTTATTCCATTGTAGACAGACTCAATAATCTATTACCTCAACTTATTTTAAATGTACATTTCGCGTGATGGAAACATTTTGAATGTTTGTAGGGTCATGACATTTAAGGCATTGGTTACATAATTTCTATTGATTTGTTGACAATAGATTCGAATGAGATAGGTTGATTGAAATAAAAGTAATGTTATTTCCGGGTGCGTGTAACTGAGCACAGCTTTAATAAAGTTTGTATACTCGTGTTACAGCATGCACTTAACGATGGCTATTAAATTTTCCAAGGCATGGAATTTTTTTCTCTTTGATACGTATTACACGTAGTTGCTAATTCTTTCCACAAAAAAAATTTATGTAGTAAATTTCGAATTATAAGTAGTTTTGTACTGAATTGTTTATTTAAGAAACAGGTGAACCTTTTTCTCCTATTTTTTCTTCTCTTTTGAATACGATTCCCTATAAAGGTAGGCAGTCACTCTCCCCATCGCTTCAATGGTCGTCATTGCTTTTTTTCCGGAGTGATTTTATTCCAATATCTTCTTCTCAGTCGTGCCTATCTAATTTCATTTTGTATATGTTGGTTTCTAGTCTTGAGCATAATCGTGAGCGGAGAGAGCGTTCAGTTCAATTCCCAAGTGGGTTGCTATTTCAGTTTGTCAACCCCCGCCTAGAACCAGAGAAAGGCATGAAGTGCGCTCGCTTTGCTTCTATTACTGCACGATTTTCGATTATCAATTGTTTTAGTCACCTTTAATTTTGAAAGTAATCATTCAAAAACATTTCAACATGAGCGAAACAATTCTGAGTAAACAGTGATAATGAAGTGACTATTTCGGGCGGTGCCAGAGTATTGAGAATAAAAAGATTCGGATAGCTAGGAAATATGCAGCGGATCAGACACCGAAATGACAAAAAGGACGATAAGATAATGAAAGCTGGAGCAAAAGACATGAAAATATGGAATGAAATTATCTTTAAGCCATATATTGCAACCCATATAAAACGAAAGTGGCACGCTTTTTTGATTTCAAGTAAGAAAACAAACAATGGTCCATGGAGATTTCATCTCACTCTTTCTAAGTCTTGGTTTCCCCTAGAAAAAAAACTTTTACGTATTTTTTATTAAATAACCTCCATCAAAAAATAGATTTCGTGTAGATTGACAGCAAAATATTTCTTTGCAGACAAATATCAGTTAGCAAAGTGTCAAGAGATAAATCAGTTATAACTTTTTTTTCCATCAGTAAAGTAACAGAAGTGTATATAAACTTATATATTTTTGAAAAGGCAAACGTTCCAGGTTTTTCAAACATATTCAAGAAAACCCCTTGGGACTTTTCGGAAACATAGCAGAATATAGTTACATCGACAGCGACATAATCAGTTCACGCTTCACAGGACTCTTAAATGTTTGATTTTCAGTTTTTCTCAAAAACATATATATATATATTTACATTTTTCTTATTTTAACATTAACTTGCTAGTTATTATTAGCAAACCTAAGTAATACATTACTGAATTTTCCAGATTCATTTAAAAATTTATAATCTTTCGTGCTATTTTAAGTATAGGAACTTTATATCGACCATACTGAGGATCAGTTTGTTGTTATCTTCAAATATACTTGCCAGTGAACTGTTTCTATTGCATAATTGTTTTTGAGTTTGCACAATTCAAAGTATAGACATTTCTCATGGCAATTCGCATATTATGTTGATTTTAAACGATGACACTTCAAATAGATCACTTTCTAGCTATAAATATTCGCTCTGCCCAATCATTTCTAACAAAAGTTTATTAAGTTCCTGACATCGGTAATTTTTTTCTGAAAATCTATATCAGTGTGAGCTAACTCAATAGTACGCTAAGCATACATTGATTTGATGCTGAAACCAGCCAAAATCAACTATTGAGGTCGTCTTTGGAGCAAAATATCTAAAAGATGGCCAGGAACTGCAGTATCCCGATACAACCACAGCACTTCGTCATTGATATAATGGGCTGACGGGTTCCTTGTCTCAACACGAACTCCAGAAAGGAAAGTACTGACTCCCTCAACATGGAAGACAAAGAATGATTCAATTCCCCTTTATCTCATCTCGATAAGGGAAGAGATCATTACCAAATAATTCATCATACACTGTGCCCGTAAAGTATGGAACAAATTCATTTTTAGCTGAACAGATTAATTTAAAAGATAATCCTGAAACAAGCCCATTTTTGATTTTAATTTACCGTTTTTTAAAATAATAATCTAATATACAGGATGAATTACTTTCGAGTAATGACGTCGCCGTCATTTTTTTTAAATGGAACACCCCCATGTTGTCTCAATTTTCGGATTACTCTAGCTAAGCTGATTCCAAAAATGTATCACATGTTGATTTCAATTGATACAGGGTGGACAAAAATACAATAGTTTTGTGTGTGTTTACGGGTAAGGTAGTCTGAAGTCTGCGATCTCGGCTATGTCTTTTATACTAGTCGAGTTGCTTTGTGAAAACTGGTCGTTTTTTAAACGATATGGCCATAAACACAAGTCTTGATATATATAGGTGATAGGTGATAGGTGATAGGTGATAGGTGATAGGTGATAGGTTATAGGTTATAGGTTTCTTCGTTTTATATGTTAATTTACTTGCACTTCTATAAGTAATGTTTGTTCAACAGACTTATTTGTTTCCAATCTGTTTCCAATCAATTCCACTATTTAATAATATATAGAACTTATATCGTTAGGATATATGAAAGGATTTGTGGCAAGACACAACACGACATTCAAAATGAAAGACGTTAAGCTACTGTTTCATCAAGCCATTAAGGAGGTGACACCAGAGAACTGGCAAAAAGCAGTCCAGCATGCCATTAAAGAAGAGGAGAAAATGTGGTATTTTGACTACTTGATCGATCGGACCGTCGACCCGTTAACTATAACGTCAAGAGGAGCTGACAGTTCCTCAGATGACGAAGAATATTATGATTTTTTATAATTTAAATTTCTGTATAATGTATTTTTTATATAATGTTCAATAAAAAATAAGTGTACCTAATACTATCCGAGTATCCTACCGGCACGCCTTTGGCACACTATTTTCAGTCTTTGTGAATGGATAACAATAGGCTAAACACATATATGGACCCCAACCCGGGTGGTACTACCTGCACTTGATAAAAAGAAAGAATTTCACAATGAAATCAATGCCAAACTATGAAAGTGGCTTAAATATTCGTTGGGTCATTCTATGCTCCCTTTGCATACCTAATGAGGTTTTATTACCCTATACCTTTCTGAAATAAACTATAGGCTCTTTCCATAAATAGTACAACAAAAAGCATTAAGGCTGAGGTGCCGAGTCTTGACTGAGTACTGCAGAAATAAATCAACGACTCAAATAATTGGATATTTATCATTACTCATTCATTAGTAATAATAGAATTTCCTCTACTCATATCTGATACCTCATTAAACTTTTAAATTAAATGAAGGTAAACAAATCCTAGTTTAAACTTATATCTAGGATCTTCAAGAAAACCGAAAACTTTTGCAGTTTCGTCCAATAATTCCGGAAGTAATTTCAAATCACCAAGAATACACATTAATAAACTTTCTTTAATATGGAACAAGTTTTATTGGTTCTTTTTGTAATATTTTTTTTTTTTGGGGACCAGAGGAATTAACTCCCAGCTCGGCTGACTTAACTGCAAAATATCCCCTTTGTTCGATGTATACAACTTGTGTATTCATAAGAACTTTTGAAATGAGCAACATCTCATGAATACTTACTAGAAAGTTTCTTCAGTAATACTATCTTCATTATTTCGTCCTACTTAGTGCATAACATTTCAGTTTATCGATAAAAGAATGTTACTTCAAACATGAGCTCTGTTTTTTTTATATGTATTGGAATAATTCGGATGTATTGTTCAATTTGTACTTATATTATATTTTTTCTTTGTTGTATGAAGTTACCTTTCTCAATCTTCACTGGTCTGGGCACTGCTTACAAAAACTTTTAGCCCTGTCAAACCAGAATAAAGTAGCTTTTGAATGAATCACGCCAGACACCTTAGCGAAGCTAGGGTCTGAAATTGCATTCACTTATATTTGGAAGCAGGAGCACAACAAACTGAAATATTAAAGCTCAGCAAGACCCAGATAAAGAGAGTATCGGGATTACTCACCGATCACTGTACCCTAAGCAAGCACATGCAAACAATTCGCATATATCTGTCGGTTGTGCATGGAAGGGGGGAAAACAGCCTTATACATTATCTTCAAATATGGAGATATAGACTCCTAGGACTAGAGTACCCCCCCCCCCCCCCAGGGGAGGATTTAAGAAGGACCTAGTGAAAGAACTATTGAGCCTGATAAGAGCTACTGGTCTCTTCAATTAAACGTAACAAACAAGGTCACAAAAAGCCTGAAGTGCCGAGGTCTCGAAGCTTCTGACTGGTGGTGCCGAAGCAATCAATTAACCGTTACCGCGTACCATAGGCGTACGAGTCAATATTCAAGCAGGGTTGTAAACATTTCTATTTACTATTAGCGTACAGTGGAATTTTTGGAAAAGATAGGCATTCGGTGAAATGTATCCAAGTTATCGATATATTTGCAGAAAATTCTTCGTCAACGACGTACTGGCAGCAGCTATGATGGACTACTGGCAGCAGCTATGATTTTCCAAAATTGTCGCTATCATCTCCTATAGTCAATTTCACATTAAGATGGCAGCATAATACTTTCTGTATGTAAAAATAACTAGCAATATTGCCAACGTCTTCAATCATACGTTATAGTCCGAAATTTTCCGTTTTATACTTTTTATTCAAAATTATTCACAATGCCTAGTTTCGTAATTGGTTCCTGGATATTTCATTTTATCAAAAATCCTTGCACTTATCCTTCCATTCTCACATTCAAACGTCCATGTTCTATACAAATAATCTGCTCCTGCTTTGCTTGCATAGGTGTACGTCTGAAAGCCAAGAAAGCAGATGCAATTTCTTTGTATCTAATAACAGTTACTCAATCATGTTTTACCACGACTTTTTCAAAATCATATATAAATTAGTGTTCCTAGCAGCATTGAGAACATTCAAGTTTCAAAATTCCATTGCGAACATTACAAAGTCAGGAAATTACGAAATTAGTAAACCTACCAAACCGATATTAAGAAAAGTTGAAACTTCAGTTTCCGCATAGTTTCGTAACTTAAGCATAGTACAGGAATAATTTTAAGAGGCAATATATCTTTAAAATATTCGATTAAACCTGGAACCACAATATAATAAACTTTTATACCATCATAAAAGAAATGTTTAGCAACATTAAAACTTGACTATGAAACTACTGCAGTATTCGACATTATAAATCTTTCATAAGTCATCAATTCCCTAACGGCAAACTGTTCGCAATTTCAACAAGACCTCAGAAAAATAAAAACAAAAAAAATACTCATTGTAAACTGGTTCCACGATTTTGTATTTATGAGTATATCAATTGATATAAAATGAACCGTTGATATATTTTTGGAACTGATTTAGTTTTTATGGCTTATTTGTACGTCATACTTGCGGACTACTCAGTAATTCAGAATCCTAGGACACAACACCTAGGAGACCTATCGGAAATGAGTCTATAGGAGCTACTAATCTCTCAGACTTCACTGAAGAACTGATTAGAAGTGAGGGGGCACAAAAGATCTTCCGTGTCTCAGTGAATGTCACCCTGATATACATACATACAAACACAGAAAAGATGAGCTGAAGCTATCAAAAAGTCAGAGGTTTGCCTTCATGTGATAAGTAACAGCCTTATCCCGACAATGGAAAATGGAAGCCATACGAAATGTTCGGCCGCAGTCTTTGGACATTGAAGCGGAAGCAAAAATTGGTGCATGCAGGCGAAAATGCAATGTGGATTTGCAAAGTAATTTCAAAGTCCCGAAGGTTATCACACACTTGAAATGATAAGTGATAGCATAGCTGTGATTAATGATAATACAATATCCAGCTAGACTAGAATGGTTTGGAAACATGCAGTCAAGATGGAACGTTGGATTTTAAGCTGAACAGGAGCTATAGAATCCATGGTGCTAATTTCAGGTGCAATGTATACGCATCTTTGGGAAAGTATTCCGAACGGCAATCGATGCTATCGACATGGATTAGGGAGCAGCCGTACACATTATCTTCGAATGTTAAGCACTTCTAGGACTGAAATGCACAGGGAAGGATTTTTCAGAAAGAAATTTTATGCAAGAAATGTTAATCCCAATAAGAACAACAAGTATTTCTATATAAACGATACAACCAAAATCGCAGGCCAATACTAGAAACCTCAAACTGGTTGTACCATACAAATAATTCAATCAATCAAATGCGTGAATAGTTATTGAACTGCATCGTCCTTTCTGGTCATAAAATTCTTCTTTAGAAGCTTTTGGTTCGAGCATCCTGTATTTGCAAGTGATTTTTTATAGTGCACTTACTACAAATTCTGCCTAATCCCGTCACTCCTACATTCTATCTCAGTATCAGTTATTTTTTGTTTAAGCTTATTGATTAAAGCTTTGAATTTCCCACAAATTGAACGTCTGGTGTAACATTTTTGGTAACCATGTTGTTGGAACATATTTTATTGAGGGAAACTTAAGTGATGAGTCCTATCTACAATTATTCAGAGAAGCTATTGATCCCAAAATAACACGAATAGCAGAAAATGATGATACCATGTCAGAAGCTTTGCTAGCGTTTCGACAAGATAGGACACCTCCACATTACTCTCTCGATGTAAGAGGGGTTTTAAACGAATCATTATTTTAAAAGTATTACTTTCACCTCCCTTGTATTTTGTGTAGATAATATTCGTATTTTACATATTATTTCCTTATTTAACAATCGTAGACACTCAACGTGGTTCACACTATCTTTATAAATGCATTTGAATCCAGAGCTAATATGGTAAGGAATGTTTAACTTGAACAAACTTTCTGTGGTAACAGTGGCTGCTTGTGGCCATTTGAAGCAGCTTGCATACATATTACATATTTAATCGTGTTGGTAATTTAACGATAACAAAGATATTCAGGATAGAAAGGATAGAATTTATTTGTTGTTTGACTTGTAACTTCCATCATTTACTTTCTTTTGATTGCTCTTTTGTGGATTATGGATTATGGTTATTTTTGTAAAAACATGGAAACTTAAGACACCTGTAACTTGAGACTATGGCTATTATTGCTGAATTAGAGTTGCCGAATCGTTGGGGCGTATCCCACTTTATGGAAAGCATAGGTTAGCGCGAAATATGAGATTTGGGACTATGGCTGTTTTTGTAATAAACCCCTCAATTACTCTGAAATTGCTGTGATAATGTCTTCCTTTCATCTGTAGCATCGCACAATTTGCAGGTTCCACTGTCCACTTTGCGTTAGTATAGAAAACAGTTACCAACTTGACAACAACAAAATACAAAAACTCCTTAAGCGGGCTTTTTTTAATGATCAATTCCCGGTAATCTCTTCGACAAAATGAATATATCACTTGGAAAAATTCGGCTGACACGAATATATATTATGATTTAACAACGTTGATGCAAAATAAAAGAAAATGAAATTTTCGGCGACAAGCTCTAATATAATCAATCTTTCTTAACTCAGCTAAGTCTCAAATGGCAATTATCATCTCCAAGCTTTTATTATTGATGATGGTATTAAATCATTTCTAATAAACATTAATCTGTTGGGGAATACGAACGATTCACAGTTACCTAATTGAAATAAATGAATAAACTTAATATAAGCGTTTTTATAAGGAATAAGCCTAGTTTTTTACACAAAAAAGATAATAAACAGTAGAGACAGCGAAGAGAGTGATTTCATTTGAAACTTTGAATTTTAAATATAAATTGGTTAACTGATAGGACAATCGAATTATTGTTCCGAAAAACTCCATCAGGAATCAACACAACAGTTCGCAAGTATGTGGATGGAGGTTTCTTCTCCCATTCCACAAAATCTACAATCCTCTTCCTCCACTATTTTGAGCTTTTTAAGGTGCCCATTCAGGCGACAATGTCCCGTTAGGATTCCTGTTAAAACTCTTAGTGCAGTTTTACTTTGACTTATGCATTCATTTGATCTCAACAGGTTGTAGTCACCCATAAGAATCTTAGATTTCCTAAACCCTACTAGATCTTACCAATGGTCAGATCTTCTCTTTTCTTCGGCTTCACCTATTTCTTCCAATACTACATTGGAGCTGATTCTGCAAAAGGGTTCCGGTCCCCAAAAGGGTATTTCAGACCCCCTCTTCGCTAGATCATCTGCTATTTCATTTCCTTCTATTCCAGTGTGTCCTGGAATCCACAGTAAGGTATATTGTTCTCGCCTAGTTCATTAAGTTTGCCTAGGCATTCCCACACCATTTTGAAACTGATTACATAAGAACTCAGCTCTTTAATTGCTGCTTGACTATCAGACATTATTATGATACTTTGCCTTCTATATCCTTTGTCAATATTGAACTGGGCACATCTTCTTATTGCGTGAATTTCCGCTTGAAAGATACTTTGGGTTTTTCCCACGCTTTCAGAGTGTTTGTTTCCTGGCCCGTACACTCCTATCCCAGTCCCTTCTATTGCTTTTGAGCCGTCTGTGTACCATTGAATGGCATTCTTTCCAAGTCTGGTAATGGTATTTGGATCACATTCCTTCTTGTTGCTTTATCCCGCAACGAATTTATTTGAAAAGTTATACTTTTTCATCATACCATTTTGTGGCATGTCCCAGGTTGTCTGATTTTTAAGAAGTAAAGAGGTGGCTTTTTTATGATTCCCTCTCTACTTAGTTTGTATCTTGTTGTTTCTGCAACACTCTCCACCACCATATGTAATGGTGTGAGGTTGAGAATCACTTCCATTGGGCTTGTACTCATTGCTCCTGCTATGCATATACAGGCTAGTCTTCGAATTTTGGAGAGGTTTTCTCTTGTCGTCATGAGGCTAGTTCTACTTCTCCACGCAATGGCTCCATAAGTGATAATTGGTCTCACTATGGCAGTGTACATCCTGCAAATGTTTTTTGGGTTACAACACCAGTTTCTCCCGTCCAGATTCTTGCCCACCATTAGAGCCAATTTTGCTGTATATATAATCTCCTTCTGGTGTTTGTTCCACAAGAGTTTACTGCCTAGAGTCAAACCTAGATACTTGACTTCTTGTCTCCATTCAACCGCGTTCCCATCAAGTTTAATGGTTTTGAGGTTGAGTTTTCTTTTCTTAGTGAAGGTTATCAAGTATCGAATTGTTTGACCATGCTACATACAGTCCTAACAACTTTTTTACCTCTGCAAAGATTAAGAAGATGCGATCAACGCCTTCAAAAATTATCTAAGTAGTCCTTGTTAAAAAAATAATAGTGGTTAAGAGTTATCTACTATCTTATATACCATATTGGTTTTTTATTAATTTCAAACTGCATCAACCACTAAGGATTATTAGCAGTGGGACAATACAATTTACATGGTTTTAGTTTACAATAAAGTACATACAGTTATGTGGTAGCTAGCTTAAATTTTAGAAAAGAAATTAGTTTGTTTGAGAAACCCTAATACATTTTCAATGTTGCAATTTTCATTCAGTATGTTTTTTAACGGTCCTTTAATACTGTTAGGGCACTGATATGTGTGATACACTTATTTGAACATTACACATGTCACATATGGGTGGATTGTCTTTGGAGAGTAAATGTTGGTGGGTGAGTCGTGTGTGACCTATTCTAAGGCGTGTGAGTATCGTCTCTGTTCTTATAGTTCTCGGCAGGTTAGTCCATGGTGAAATGGATTTCTGGATTTCTCTCAGTTTCATTGAAGAATGTGTCCAAAGGTCTTTCCAGTGGTCGCCGATTTTCCTTCCGAAGATTGTTTTCAAATCTGAACTGAGAATTGAAGATTCTGCGAGTGGTAAGGTGCTATGAGTGGATGTCTGCTTGGCGACTGCATCGGCACGTTCATTCCTATCGATTCCGATATGTGAAGGGACCCGAAGTATTTCTATCATTACATTTGAACTAAAAATATGGTGTATTTGCTATTTAATTCGCTTCACTGAGTAATTGGTTGGATACATTTGTTTGATGCTTTCGATAGTGCTTAGTGAGTCAGTTATTATGAGGAAGTGTTTTGAAATATGATCGATGCAAAACTGTGTCGCTTTATAAACAGCGTATAATTCCGCTGAGTATACACTGTAACCATCAGGTAGTTTGTATCCAGAGGTGCTAAATACCATTAGTTTTGCCAAGTATTTTAATCAAAATACTTTGAATACTCCCACACTATTGCAGTGTACAGGTGCTGCATTCGCATACCTTCCGTATTTTAGTTTAAGTATTATTAGCATTCTATTGGTTTCATAGCAAATAAGTTAATATTAATTATTAATGTAGAAACTGATAATTTCGAATACATTTCCAAAAGTTCCGTGAATCGGATAATTTCACCAAATGATCATTATGGTTTAATTGATATTCATAGATATAATAAATACCTCGATTTCCTTTGTTAGTAAGTTCATTATATAGATAGCCTCGTTCTATTCAAAATACAACTCAAGTACACTAATGAACTGATAGCGTTTCGGGCAGCAAAACGGGCGAAGCGAAAATAATATCCAACAAATTAACCATTCTAATCTTTGAATAAAACTTTAATTTGATATTTGGAAGAAAAAAATGAGAATAATAAAATATAATAAGCAGGGTGATTGATTATGTGATGAAGCTCAGTAGGTAAGTTATTATGTATTATTATGTAGCATGGTTGCCAGTTGTAATCGGTTACCACGCATTCCCCTTCTTGAAAAATATCCAATACTTTGTAACGCGCATATCAAAATTCAAGAAGGGGAAGGGTGAATCGAATTATTATATTCCCTTTCTCCTCTTGAATAACGCAATGAGCGAGGCACGGGTTCCTGCGTTCATTCCTTCCTCCTAAGGGCCCATCCATTTATTCGGTTCCAGTCCGCAGAATCGCCATGTAAGGTATTCTTTATAGTAACTTAATATCGTTTCAACAATTACTTTATTATACTGAAAATCAAGAATAATCAGTTACAATATATGTTTAATAATAATTCTATGCATTTGTTTATTCAGCACTTTTAACATAAATTTAAATATTGTTATATGTCTGAATGCTGACTCTACTAGTCCTTGACCAACTTATCTTTGAATGTTTAATGACTAACGAATTATTTGATATACAGGGTGTTACACATCCCTGACTGGTCTGTTGCTCATTCTTGTTAAATATCCGAACCACTTGAGCTTTTGGTAATCTAATACTTTAAGTATTGGTTCTTCTTTCCGTTTCTTTCTCACATCCTCATTTCTTATCCGATCTCTTTGTGTTATACCTTTCACTCTCCGCAAATATTTAATTTCCATTGCTTGGATTCGACTTTTGGATTTCTGTGACAGTATCCAGCTATCAGTTCCATAAGTAGGGATTGGCCGGTAAACTGTTTTTATGCATTGGTAATCCTTTCATTTATTTGAACAACTTCATTTCCATTTTTATTTATCTTTATATTCAAATATGTCTACCTGCTCGATTTCTTCTTCTTGTATCTTCAATTTAATTCCTTTATCATCTGATCCAGTGATCATTACTTTTGTTTTCTGTATGTTCATTTCCAGGTTTTTGCTCTTTATTTTTTTTCCCATATCTTTAGATTTTCCTTTTTGCTAGGTACATAAATCATTAGGTCATCTACAAACGCACACTCAGACAATGTCATTGGTTTCAACCTGTTGTATCCTATATGTATCTTTTCAGTGTACGTTTTCTTCAGCTAAATATTTCCAAAATAGTTACAATATAACAGGGTGTTCCTTAACTCGGTGCCAGATCAAAGTTAGACAGAAGAAGTATGACAGAAAGAGGAATGGAACGCTGAAGATCATGATCGCCGATAAAAAAAACACCAACCGTCTATTTTCTCAACGCAATAAATTTTTCTAACATAACGAACATATTAATTGTTCGATCTATCAAAAGTTTAGCATAAAGAAAAAAAGGTAATATATTCTAAAGTCCGAAATTAAAATTAAGAAAATCAATATTCATTTCAAAGAGGAATTGAGAAATAGGAAGTCAGATTAGACCTTCTCTGTTGAGTTTTCTTTTTCTGTTTGTTTTTTGCCAGTGCCATTCTTTGAATGTATTTTCAGTCACTACGATCGATATAGCTAGTATTAAATTTTAGAGGAGGTTTTATAGTACAGATTAAATACGAATGCAAAAACAATGTTAAGAGAGAGAGGGAGAAAACGAGAAAGACGTTAGATTCTTTAATTGATAAGCATGAATATTTCATTCGTTTTTACGATGATATAAAACGAGAGGGAATGCTTGGCTGACACATGCTGTCCTGCTGTAATTTATAACCAGATAAAAACAAACGTAGGAAAAAGAAGATAAGTTATGGCTTTATAAACACTATATATGTATTACCAGTATGGGGGATGAGAGTAGATTAGAAAAATGGAATTTTTTTTCACTCTCGTTATAAAAATTTCAAAAGTCACGGATTACAAAAGCAGGGCCGGTGGAAAATCTAAAAAAAATATTCTTTTCACCATTTTAACCATCACTTTCAGGCCCAATGGTTTATAAAAAAACAGTTTAAACGTGTCGCACTGTAAGCAAATTTATTCAAAAAAATTGTCTCTTCAATTATAGCAAAAAATTCAATCATCCTCCTCATACTATCTATCATTTCAAATATCACTTTTGTAACTACATATTTTTTCTACGAATTTTAGTTTAGAAAGTTCTACTTCTCCGCACGGTTCCACTTCAATGGTAACATCAATTACCAAAAGGTACGTATGTATGAATGTAGGTATGTATATTGGGGTAACATCCTCTAAGACCTAAAACTTACGAGAAGGTAAGTAATAAAGTTATTCGTTTATTCTATGTCCAATTGAATGATAGTTTTCCCATTTTCCGTAGCAAAATACATTGTGGATTTAATAGAACAGTATAGTCACAAAGTATTATGTGTTCCTCCCTACGATTTTTTTAAATTCTATTGAGTTGATACAGGGTAGCAAGCCAAGAGATATTGTATTCTAGAAGTTGCTGCCAAGAATTGGTTTGTCTGTAAACCTCAGAATTTTGAAAGACCAACTTCTATTTGGCAATTATTGTTTCATCTCATTAAAAAAAAATGGTATTACAATCTTGCCGGTGTGACTAATTTATGAATTTGCAATGTTTTTTTTTAATAAAACAATTTCATAAGAATGGGGTGGCATTATTTATTATTTTAATTTAATTATACCTATTCAAAACAAATAATTCATGAAGAATTTTCTAAAGGTAGTCAAAATGAGTATATCACAAAGTTTTATAACTAACTACAAATAATGAATTTAATAGTTTTTATTGAATTGAATGGTCTCATTTGATCAATCGTTTTATTAGCAGCACTCTCAGTTGCAGTAGATGTTAACGAGCTAAAACAAAATAGGAAATATAAATTTGGATTGATTAGAAAATGACAGAATGATGTATAATTCATCAATATACTGATAATTATAATGTGTATCGATTTCAGTGCTACAATTGAGTCAATAATTCGCTTTTACCTTCATTCAGAGAATAGAATGGATTTGTTCTTCTTTACTGAGCTGTATTGGTGCTTGCTGCACAAATTTCGTTTGCTGTGATCAATGATCATACATCTCAGGATGATTTTCCTTGTTGAAATTTACCTAGACACTAAAGCTTCATTCACATCCCAGCTTCTGTACAAGGTTCTCAAGATGTATTCCACAAAAATATAAAACAAAATTGCCTACCTCACAAAAGTCATCCAGGCTATTAGAACTTTTTTATTTATAGGATGTCTGTAAACCAAACATAACTCTTTCATATTGTAGTGACAACATTCTAGAATGCAACATGTAAGTTGCTACTGTAACCTGAAAATCATTTTAGATAATGTTGATAAAACATTTAAGAACAAATTATTTCTACACTACATCCTTTTTCCTTGATACTATTCCAAATATACAAATAAAACTCTTAACTATTTCATACATACCTTTTTAGGCCCAGAAATAATTCAATAGGTTTTAAAATAAAAATTTCTTACTTACTGCTGTACTTTTAACATACAAATAAAAGTTTTATACTGAAATAAGTTCAAGTTTGTTTGCATACAGTAACTATCAGAAACTGAACCTAACCTATAGCCAAATAAAAAGAAAAATATTTGATAACTTCATTTGGCATTAATTTACTAAATTCTCATTCTATTTCAAGAGCTTGGCAACAAAGTCCACTTATGACAAATGTCACGTGGGTTGGCTTTTATAAGTTACAAACTTTAGTAATGGAAGTCCATATATTTCTGGAAAGGGACAACATATAGAATTGTGCATATTTCTTAATGCACAAAGCAGACTTATACAGAGCAAAGCAGAATACTATTGGACACTGAATGTAACAGAATTCAGGGAATGATATTCACAAAGTGAGAGGGAAAAAATAATTTCATTGGCCAGTTGTGAACTTTGTTGGAATGAACGAAACCAATTAAATGGTGGCAAATTAGTGGAAATTGTGGCTCGTTGACTTGTTTTTGTTGATGTTCTTGAGAATGTGGGAAAAGTATTTCCAACAAAATGTAAATGCTTAAAACCTTATGCCTCTTGATGATATTTTTATAGTAATTTGTTAAGTGAATCTCTATAAAGTTTAGAGACCCTTTCATATAGTATATTGTGTCACAAGAGCAAAAAATGAGCTTCAGCAGCCCGAGACAATTAGCTGCACGAGCGACCGTATGGAAGCGAGGGCAGATGATAGTTAATGGCTGGGGAGGTTGAGAGCCTTTTGAAACCTAACCAACAAGGCTCTTGGGGAGGTTAAGAGCCTTTTGAAACCTAACCAACAAGGCTCTTGGGGAGGTTAAGAGCCTTTTGAAACCTATCCAACAAGGCTCTTGGGGAGGTTAAGAGCCTTTTGAAACCTAACCAACAAGGCTCTTGGGGAGGTTAAGAGCCTTTTGAAACCTAACCAACAAGGCTCTTGGGGAGGTTAAGAACCTTTTGAAACCTAACCAACAAGGCTCTTGGGGAGGTTAAGAGCCTTTTGAAACCTAACCAACAAGGCTCTTGGGGAGGTTAAGAGCCTTTTGAAACCTAACCAACAAGGCTCTTGGGGAGGTTAAGAGCCTTTTGAAACCTAACCAACAAGGCTCTTGGGGAGGTTAAGAGCCTTTTGAAACCTAACCAACAAGGCTCTTGGGGAGGTTAAGAGCCTTTTGAAACCTAACCAACAAGGCTCTTGGGGAGGTTAAGAGCCTTTTGAAACCTAACCAACAAGGCTCTTGGGGAGGTTAAGAGCCTTTTGAAACCTAACCAACAAGGCTCTTGGGGAGGTTAAGAGCCTTTTGAAACCTAACCAACAAGGCTCTTGGGGAGGTTAAGAGCCTTTTGAAACCTAACCAACAAGGCTCTTAACCTCCCCAAGAGCCTTTTTTAACCTCACCAAGTGCCTTTTTAAACCTCCCCAAGAGCCTTTTTAGTTAGTTTGAGGAGGATTTCCTGCCAAAAATTTCAAGTTAGGTATCGCGCTAAAAATTCTAGGTTGTAAATTGAAGAGGTTAAGAGCCATTTCAAACCTTAAAAGCGTTTCCTGCATGTGTGATATACAATTTTTTTTTTACCGAAAAATAAGAGAATATAAGAAAGAACTTTGACACACACGGACGTTTGATAAAAAAATTCACAAGAAACGTCAAATTAATCAAGTGACAGATGGTGTTCATATTATTGGTTTTTCGGTAAGGTGGACGGAAGAAGAATTTCGATCTGATTTCTTATCAATTTATCCTTTGTTGCTGATTTTCAGATTTTTTCCATCTCAGCACGGAGTATGGGAATGTATTATGTATTATTAATTACAGTTGTTTTAAGGAATCACGTATCAATTATTCCAAAAACTATTAAATATACACGGTATATTCAAATGAAACTATTGTTGATTTTGAAACAATTGGTAATCCAAATCTAAAATTCTCTCTGAAATTCCATTTTCTTGATTTTAAAAACAAAAGCATTCCAACAGATTTGTTGACAATGGTTATCCAAACAATAATATCAGACAATTTATAATATAATAGGTGGAATAATAAGCAGAAATTAATTAATTAATTCCAGATATTGTTTAGATATTGTGAATTGCGGACATTAAATTGAGTCACTCGAAATGTATTCTTCAATTTCATCTAGTGAGAAATTTAATGTTTGCTTAACAACGTATTGATTAAGCAAACAAGAGCCCTGGGTGGATGTGTCGCAGTAGTTGTATTTTTGTAGTAACTATCGATATTTGGAATAGACCGCCAAATATCGATACCATGAGTGTCAACAAAGTAAACAAAGTCAAAGGTGTTAGAAATTCAACTTTAAATATTATTGAAAAATTTATATTGGACAAAAAATAAAACAACCACCCTAAGTGTTTATATTCTGGAATTTAAGGTACCTATGTTATGACCCTGTAGTAATGTCAGGGCCAAGTTTGTATTGAAAGCGACTAAGTGTTACATCAGGATCTTTTGGAGTAGAGCCATAGAATCGAATGTTGAGTTAATATTAAAATAAGTCTTCATAAAGACAGATTGTTCTGTAATTTGTGGAACAAATCATGGAGACTAGATGAACATGGAGCAAATAACGCATAAAAATACAAAAGCAGATTTTTAATGACAGCTGACATCGAATGGAATCCAGTCCAGTGCTGACGATGCGAGTATAAAAATCATCCGTTATAATTAAACACAGCGTATGTGAAAATAAAAAAAAATTGTATTATTCAATTTATATCGCGCCTTCAATGTTCCATAAAATTGTCAACAGGTGGCCTCGGAAAAGAATTTTTCAGTTGTCCAACTGACTTCGTACTAACTAGACAAATAACATACCAAGCTTCACGGAATTCTGATTCTAAACCCGACCATACTCTTACTGGATTTGAGGATTTCTACATAAATTATTAACTAATTCGTTCATCTATATATTTATCTATAACCTTCCTTTATTTCATCGTAGAGTTTCCTTTGTCAGATATTTTGAGTGTAGTCGGTTCTATAACGTAATTAAATGAACTGTTTCGTTAGTCATTCACATTTGCGGATGAAAAGGAAACCTGAGTATTGTAGTGCACTTTGTACGTATTATCCAGGAACAATATGGAACCTCATTTAACTGATGTTGCTTAGTTCGAACGATTAATTAGAACTTGCACAACTTTGAACTTGTGTGAAGTTACGGTCCTTAATCTTGACACAGCACTATTGTGGATTGCAGTCATTTGGAATATTCTAGATTGGGAAATTTGCATATGTGGTCGCATCATTACAACAATAACTGTGAAATATACTTCAAGGCGTGCCAAGAGTTTGTACGAACTTAAAAACTGTACATCCAGACTATTGGGTCATTCATTCAACTAACAGTCCTTCATGTAGTATTTGGAATAAAAGAAAAAACGAGAAAATTCAATAAAAATAAGAAAAAAATTAAGTCAATATAACAAATTCAACAAAAAAAGATGCCACAGTTACGAAATACCTACATATCTACAATAAAAACCGTATTTATCCGTAAAACATTAACCCATCGGACTTCATTGGCACAGTCATCAGGATTTCCCAAGGAAATCAAAGCCTTTTCTCGATTTCAATAGTTAATTGGGAACAGTTCTTGTTGTAAGTGTAAAGCCAAGAAGACAACGCAGCGTTGTTAGAGTTTCTGGAGGATTTAAGTATTGTTTTCATCCTACTAGGCTAGAGCTTTGAAGCAGACCTTCGACGACCAATCCTCGGCAGAGCAAGGTCACTTGATTTTGGAAAGGTACAGCATCTCCAAAGAGGAAGAGCAATAGAGTAAATGTGGGCAGTCCAATTGAACATCGACTCAAACAAGCTACCACAACCTTAGTCTTACAGTTCAGATCATTTTCATTGAAACGCCACTCGAATTTGAAAATATGGAGCGTTCTCACAAAGTAAGCACACTAAAAGAAAATTCGTGAAGTAAATCAATCTTACAACAAAAACAAAACTGAAGTCAGTATTCAGTATTTCTTTTAAACTTTGTAACCTTTATATTTGAAGCAAACGAGGTGAAAAATGATCAGTTAGCTTTCAAATAAATATATTATATTGATATTTAAGCATCTACTCAAAAGGCCCCTTACTGGTTTGAAAAAACAATATCCAATTCTTAGATCGGTTGATTTATTCCTGTGAGTTCAAATGAATCAGATTTTGAATTACTATGAAAACTAACAGGGGTGAACAGGGAGATAAATAACTATGTAAGTTTGCTGTGAAGAAAAACTGACACTTAAAAGATCTATGAAGGAGGGATATATATACAGGGTGGTCCGTAAGTAATGGGCCAAACTGAAATGGAAGATTGTCGGCCTCAAAATATTACGATCTGACGCAACTTGCTTTAATAAAATATTGATAATAAAAAAGATACAGGGTGGTAAAGTTGGAATGTAAAAAATAAGTTTTCGCAATAATTTGAAAGATATTCAATGTATAAACTTAAAAATTTAGTATAGAGTGTTTTATTGTATGAAAAATCATAAAATGATATCCGTTTTAATGTCATTACTAGAGGGCGCCACATGAGCCATCTAACTGGTGCAAAAGCTCCCTTAACTTTTTTACCCTTAACGTCAGCGTCTTTTTGATCAAAAAATATTAAAACTACATCATTTTTATGAAAATAGTGTATACCTATCATTAGTCTCAAAAGTTACTAGTTTTTGAGATAATCGCAGTTTAAAAAACCATTACGTAATTTTCATTTTCTTTATTTTATCACTTTAAAGTCTTATTAACGTAGTAGGCGCTGATGCGATGTCGTTGAAATTATGACAAACATTGATCTAGTGGGTGCCGATGTCATAATTTCTACTGTCAGTTAATCACTTGTGAGCTGACAGCTAAGTAGTGTAATTTTCACCGGGCAAATTTTAATTAGTATCAGTTAGTTAAAGAAAATTAAGAAATGCCGAGGCATAATAATTTTACAAATCAAGAAAAGAGAGATATGATAACTATTTATTGTCAACAAAATTTAAATGGGAGAGCTGCGCAAAGAGAATATCTACGAAGGTTTCCCAACAGATTACAACCTAGTAAATGCCTATATCAAAATTTGTATAGGAACTTAGGGGAAAGTGGATCTTTCCATCCGAAACGGGACATTATTGGTCGTCCGAAAATTATTACGCCTGATGTTGAAGATGAAATATTAGTTCGTGTTGTAAATGATCCACAAACAAGTTCAAGGCGACTATCTGCAGCAACAGGAATAAGTAAAACGTCCGTTCTGAAAATATTACACCAAGACAATTACCATCCATTTCATTTCACACCTGTTCAAAATTTGTTACCGAGAGATCTTCCTTTAAGATATCAATTTGCACGTGATGTTCGTAATAAACAAAATATTGACCACACATTCGTCAATAGGATATTATTTACCGATGAAGCGACATTTACTCGCCGAGGAATTTTCAATTTAAGGAATAACCACTTTTGGGACGTTGAAAATCCTCATGTAACTAGAGAACGGCATTTTCAGCATGAATTCAAAATAAATGTTTGGTGTGGGATCATTGGTGAACATTTTCTGGGACCATATGAGTTACCCCAACGATTAAATGGTAACAATTATTTACATTTCTTGCAAAACGAGTTTATCGATATGCTGGATGATTTACCCCTAAATTTGAGACATAATATGTTTTTTATGCAGGACGGAGCTCCTGCACATTACACCCGTGCAGTACGGAACTACTTGAACACCCTTTTCCCTGAACGCTGGATTGGTCGTGGTAGTCCGTTTCCTTGGCCACCACGTAGTCCAGAATTTAATCCTTTGGATTTCGGTATATGGGGCACTATGAAGGAAATAGTATACAAAAATACTATAAATAGTCGAGTCCAACTTTGGGAAGAAATCAGAGCAGCAAAAGATTTTTTTACGCCAATGGTTTTATTTAATAATAGGCGATCTTTCATGAAACGTGTCGATAAATGTATTGAAGTGAACGGTGAACATATCGAACAATTACTATAAATTAATATTTAAATTTTTGTAGTTGTATACTGGATGAATTTTTCTCCTGTTTTATTAAATAACAGTTATTTAGTTCATAATATTTCCTTGTTAACAACAAATATCTAATATTTTTAAATAATATGTTTGAAAAATTATTATGGCTTGGTATTTTTTAATTTGACTAACTTAACTAATAGCTCCTACTAGAAACGACATCGCATCAGCGCCTACTACGTTAATAAGACTTTAAAGTGATAAAATAAAGAAAATGAAAATTATGTAATGGTTTTTTAAACTGCGATTATCTCAAAAACTAGTAACTTTTGAGACTAATGATAGGTATACACTATTTTCATAAAAATGATGTAGTTTTAATATTTTTTGATCAAAAAGACGCTGACGTTAAGGGTAAAAAAATTAAGGAAGCTTTTGCACCAGTTAGATGGCTCATGTGGCGCCCTCTAGTAATGACATTAAAACGGATATCATTTTATGATTTTTCATACAATAAAACACTCCATACTAAATTTTTAAGTTTATACATTGAATATCTTTCAAATTATTGCGAAAACTTATTTTTTACATTTCAACTTTACCACCCTGTATCTTTTTTATTATCAATATTTTATTAAAGCAAGTTGCGTCAGATCGTAATATTTTGAGGCCGACAATCTTCCATTTCAGTTTGGCCCATTACTTACGGACCACCCTGTATATTCAACCAAATCAACATTAATTTACTTTCAACGTTTTTACTTACTATTACTATTATGTGTAAGTAGGTTCCTGTGCTCTAGCAATTTAAGTACTATTAATTCAACTTATCTGTATATGGACCAGCAAGAAGCGACACCTTCTTTTCATTGTACTTTAATTAGAGCTTCAAGATAATTAGTAAAATTTAAAACGATCTGCTAATTATTATGTGTAATTTGGAAGGAGAAAACATCTGCATGAAATCACATAATAATACGGAAAGACAAATTCCTGGATTATTTTCTGCAGCATTTGAATATAGATCTATTCCTTCATTATCAACTCTACATGAGTGAGCACTTCAGAGCTCTAAGGTAACATCTTGGCTGGTATGGGAATGCGGCGAAGAGCTTAGAGAACTGGCGACTCGGAACAGTGTAACACTGAAGTGGCAATGAAAAAGCTGACGAACTGGCAAGAGCAGGATCGTCAACCCTGACGAACGGACCCGAACCATCTGTGGGCATTCCCAGATGCTCCACTAGGTCCTGGTTAAAAGGGTGGGTAAAAGATCAAAACAAAAAACACTGGAAGAATACGCCCAGGCAAACACATGGGAAGAAATTCATAAAAGAACCATCAGAAAAAGTAGCAAAAGAACTGCTCTCAATGAGCAGGAACAAACTACGCACCATAACGGGGCTTCTTACGGGACACTTTCCCACAAAGGAGCACCTGAACAAAATAGGGCTGTATAACGGAGACCTCACATGCAGAAGATGCAAAAAGGACACCGAAACCGCTCATATCGTTGGACCACTGGACCACAGGAGGCAGAAACTATATGGAAGACCCCAAATGACACCAGAAGACTTCTACAACCAACCAGTAAAGAACCGGTATGAGCTAATACAGGGAACGGAGTAGCTGAATAGGCTGTAGACAGAATACTAGAAGGATCCACAATAAGCCCAAGAGGCTGAGGTGGTGCCGGCGAAGGGACGGCTCCTTTTAAAAAAAAACGAAAGCATTGCTGCATTAATCTAACTTACGAAATAGTATGACTTGTCGGGTTTTGCATTTAGAGGCCTGATTTATAAACCTAGCCTACAAATAACCGTTGAAGGTAGAAACATGTTGAATTTCACAACTGAAAACAAATATAGAAGATTTCGATTGGCTGTTCAAATATACAATTAAGGATTGAAAGCGCCACTGTTTTACGGGTGGCCGGAAATTTTGAAGCATGATAACTGAATATGTATATTCAAGCACATCCATTTATTTGTGGGTAAATCTAACTTATTATTCGCTAGATGTATGGAAATACCAGAAAATACTATGCAGCATCCGGTACATTGGCGAAGTTTTCACATTCTCACTGATATAATAGATCTGGAAGTCCCTGAGTAAAATTCTCCTTGCAAACAAGCACACATGAATGACTACTTTTTTAAGTTTCTAAATCAGTTTAATTTCCGTTCTCCTTGAGTAGAAGATGTGCAAACTTCCGCACTTAATAAAATAATAAGATCCGAGTTTCGATAAAACCAACTTATTATTGTGAGACTATAAAACTTCTGAGCACCATCATGAAACTTGTATCAAGAGTAATAAAAAACCATGGTATTTAGTTTCGGTGATAAATTGCTTGCTAGATAATGGTAGTTAAGATTCAACAACGTTATTTTCATGATAAATTTAAGTTTTCCCTTGGATATTAATTATAGTTTTTTATGTTTATATTAATTATCCCATCCTACCAAACCTTAAACCGACTTTGTACTATATAGTGAACTGACGTTTGTGGATAAACATTAAATATTAAATATGTATTCATCGCAATTGATGATAGGGATTCGTCAAAATTAATAGATTATTGATTCTAGAACAGCATCATCAATTACTATGCTGAGTGTCCCAGACTTATTCATTCAGGCTGTATCTCTTAGTGGGCTTCCACACCATGGTAGCATGCAACATGCGACTTGCTGCCATAAAGCAGGAAGCACGTCGCAACTGGCGTCTTCACGATTTACTTTCATACCAAAGTCGCTCAGTGCGACTTTTTTATCATCAGACTTTCAAAAAATGAAGCAATTCCTTCAAGGCATATGCATAAAAAAAAGTGAAGGAAAAGGTTTTGCTTCGAAGGCTTTGCTTTAAAGAGAAAGGTTTTACGTTTTTCGTATTTATAAAGAGAAGAATTTGCTCAAAAACTAAAGGATTTGCTTCTAAAAAAGGAATCTAGGTTCACAAGAACTTTTCTCACTTTTCCCAATAGTTGCCCGGCTAACATATAGCTTGTAAGTGTATTTGTAGTAGTGTTTTCTTGTGTTGAACTCTATCTGGAAGGGCTTGTATCTTTAGTTGAGTTTGTTATGGCTAATATGGTGCATTTACGTACAAGAAAATACTAAAAACCAAGACGTACGCCACGTGAATCAGATTTCAAAACGTTATTTAGATTTGACGAGGAGAATGTGGTGTGGTTGGCGGACCACTTTCTTGGCTTGGATCATGAAACTCGTAGAGCTGCCCTGTCACCTGTACAGCAAATGAAACTATTTCTGCGTTATTGTGAGAACCCTAGATTCCAGAGCGGAATTGCTGATGAGTTGGGATGTACGCAGCCCACAGTGTCCAGAGTATTTCATGAGGTGCTTGAGCGGATTGTACAACAGGCCGGTGAATGGATCCGGTTCCCAAACACAGAAAATCAAATCATGCAGGCCAAATAGAAGTGGTTGACCAGATTCAATTTCCCAACAGCTATTGGGGCTATTGACTGCACGCATATTCATATTGAAAAGCCAGCCCAATTTGAAGACGAACATGTAAATCGAAAAAGTTTTAGCAGTATTAATATTCAGGCTACATACGACCAGAATTGTGTCATAACTAGTATAGATGCAAGTTGGCCAGGATCAGTTCATGATTCTCGTATATGGAAGAATTCGGCAGTGCGTGAAGTCATGAAAAGGACAAGAAAGACTATCCTACTAGGAGAGAGTGGGTATGGTAAAATGCAGTGTCTTATGACTCCCTACCCCAACCCCCACGAGGAATATCAGATAGCCTTCAACAGGCTGCTTACAACAGAGCGAGTTGTACCTTTTACTTTATTTATCAGAAGCATTTCCTTGCAAGGAAAAGGTAGAGATTATGAATACGAATTAGAACAAAACCTTTTACTTCTACCTTTTTATAAATACGGCCTATTAATAATATCAGCCCGTTTAGTTCCTTGAGTAACCTCTACAATTCTAATACAATTTATGATAATGAGTCTTCCGAAAATATTAAAATAATTTGAAATCCAATTTATCAAAACCCATAAGATAAACGTCAGCAACGACAAGCTTAGCGGCAATAAAAGCGAATATTCCCTTGTTTGGGACGCAATAAAAAATAAACTCAACAACACAATATTCCGAAGGAAAACTTCCTTATATCGTTAAGTCCACTTTATTCCCTCATTCTTTCCGGAACTTATAAAAATGCAAATCAGATTCATTAAATCGCGAGAATTTAACTGACACATAAATTAAAAGTATGTATGTAGGAATTTAATATAAAGCGTTTAAGACGATAATGTGGAAAATCAGTATTGGATTAAAAATATTTTGGTGAAATATTTAGGCAACATTATTCAAACAGAGCGTCCAGAAACTCCTGACAAATGCAAAGTACAGATACTGAATGTGATTTTTTGTCCATCTGACTCAATTTACACTACAAACCCACGTTTTCAATTACCGTCAAAAGCGTTCAACGTGGAAGAGCCAAAAAGTAAATTTGGTTCAATATTTTGTGTATGAACTCCTGGACAAGTTTCACGTTAAATTCAGAAGCTATGAAGATTAGAACAGAATCCGGGGTTTACTACTATAGTGACTCGCAACTATGTATTTTGCAGTTTATTAATCCTCCATATGGAATATTCGTAAAGAAAACCTCTATCTGCATCACTTTCAAAAAGTTCAAGCGATGCAAAATAATTTTTTCCCTGCGCGATTAGTTTCTGCAAACTGGTAACTCAACAAAAAAAAACCAATATCCCAATTTTTTATCAAAAAGAAAACGAAAGTTTCTATTTACATAATGTACATAATAATACTCACATTAGTACAAATTCTCACCCCTTAAAAAAGACGAAACACCAGCATAGATTCAGCATAAATGTCTGCCTTAACTTTATGCAGAATACCTCACCTCCCCCAGTGGTAAAATTTATTATCTCTGCTCGATAGTTGTCCTGCTCAGTTTAGTCGAGAAATCGGTGGATTGGACGAGGAGAGGTATTGTTGTGGGCATGCAGGTTCAAAATAGTTGTCTAGGTTAAATAAATGACATTTAGTTATACAAGCCATCTCTCATTCCAGGTTAGTCTGATCACACCCAAAATTTATCTGCTTTCTATTCCATCTTTTGATAAATATACCACCTCAAGTACTCTATTCTACAACAATCCTCTCGAGAAAACAACCAAATACGACTAGAGGCTCTACTACAACATTAAATGAGGCGTTATTGGTATAGAATAGGGCTATATAACACGAAATCCACTTTTTGCCTCCCTCAGAGTGAGGATCTGATAGCCAGGCTATGGAGTCTACAACTTTTGTGTCTGAAACTACAAACAATCACCTTTGCCAATAATTGGGAATTTGCACAATTCAAATATCGACTTTTCATATAGCCTTAATGGCGATTATTAGAATTCTAGGCTGGAGAATAGTTATTTCTCCACGACTATATAATAATGCACAAACAGAATTCACTCTCGTTACCCAATCACATCCTATGATTATCAAAATTCACGCTACAATGAACAAATCAAATCGTCTCTTTTAAAACTAGGTAAATCGCATCTGACAGCGCGTCGTTTGAAACGTCAAAATAATTATATAATCTTAATTTAAGGTATATATTTAGAACAAAACGAGTCCTGCTAACTTTTTTAACCTAGTCCTTGGTAGTTCTAGAGCAGCTCTAGCATGTCCATCAGTCCATCCCCTCAATAGGAGCTTGGACTGCCCGAGACCCTGTAGAGCCTTCCAGTGAGCAAGGTGCTGGTTTCTCAACCAGTTCCTCGTAGGAGTAGCGACCCCTTCCACTTATTGCCTAGTAAAACGTAATAAGCTAGAGAGAATAATATAGTCACCTTACTGTGGATTCCAGGATACACTGGGATAGAAGGAAATTAAATGGCAGATGAACCAGCAAAGAGGAGGACTGAGACATCCTTTTGAGGCCTGGAACCCTTTTGCCAATGTAATATTGGAAGAAATAGTCAAAGCCGGGAAAAAGAGGAGATCTGACCATTACATATATCTAGTAGGGCTTAGACAATTAAAGATTCTGATGAGTGACTACAACCCGAGAAGATTTAATGAATGCGTGAGTCAAAGTAAAACTGCACTACGAGTTTTAACAGAGATCCTAACGGGACAGTGTCGCCTGAATGGGCACCTGAAAAAGCTCAAAACAGTGGAGGAAGAAGGATGTAGATTCTGTTGTATGGAAGAAGAAACCTCCATCCATACACTCTGAAATTTCTGCGGGAAATAGGGTTTAGCTACCTGTCTCTGAGAATGTCTTCAGGAACTAAGTAAAAGTAAGGGGCCATAATAGGTCTTTTAGGTCTTAGTGAATGTCACCCCAATACACATGCATACATTCTTTAGTGCTTGTCGCTGGAAAAGGGGAAAAGGACAATATCTCTCTGTTGTTTTATAGCTTCTTTTCCACTTTCAGAATGGTTTTATGGAAAATTATTATTTGCCGAATTTGTATGTTTATAGTACAAAACAATTTGCCGCAGTACAAGAAAAGAACAATTCTAATCAATAAATCACTATATATATATAATCACAATACAAACGTAAAGTATGCTTTTTATAATAATTTTCGCTGTATATCGGATATATTCTATGATTTATATAAAAACAAAGGGAAAAAAACAAGAGAAGTCTTAACCTTTCGTTGGTCGCGTGGTTGACGATCGTACATCAAGCCGTTCAAATCAACCAACAATTCCTTCATTAATGCAGTAGCTATTACCAACCAACATTACACATAATTAATGAGGATCAAATAGCTCCGGTAACATCAATTATTCATATATCCTGGAGTGAAATAATTGAAGTTTACAAAATACTAAAAACACTCACTTATTATTTAGTTCTTTATAAAGTTTTTATACGAGTACTGTATACAGGTGAGTTTCCTCATAATCATAAATAAGTATTGGGAAGCAGATGGCCAAACCATGCTAACATTAAAAGGACACTCTCGCGCTCTGAAATACATTGTGGCTATATTGCTTATGCAATTGAATTACTACTTAAACTATTTGATACTACTTACCAGGGCAAGTGGGTCATAAGGGCAAGGAATACGCGGATGAAACGGCCAGACAAGGTCATTCATTGTACCGGAACCCTTCTGCGGCGTCGCAAGGTCGACAATAAATATGACTAGAGTTCATATAATAGCCTTCTGGTGTGCGTCATCATTTGTGACGTATATCCTTGGGTATGTCGTTCATTTTATTTGCTATTTTGACATATAGCTAACCTTAAATTCGATAAATAAAATGATCAGGATCGTATTCAGCCAAATTCGAAAGGACTATGAAATTAATAGTACTTGGGATATGAAAACACTGTAAAATAAAATAAATTGTATATTCAATTTACATATTAAAATAATTTGATATTAGTAAATATAGTCCAGCAAAAGAATTATACAGCCTGTTCAATTAAGTCTGCACCGTATGGGACCCTATTTTATTCTTAAGTTTTAGGGCCAGTGAACCAACAGACATGTCGATTCCATCCAGACCAATGAGTGTTTTATTCAGTGTAAGTAGAGTTACATGTTCACCTAAAATAAATAAGTAAACAAAAAATATTAATGAATGAAAAATACAAAAACACTTTTGACTTATTGTTATATAAAAGATACTTACTTGGTTCACTGAAGTTAAAGGTATCAATGGTTTACCAGCTTCTTTTTCTAACTGAAAATATTTGATAACTTTCAAAATAAGATGCTGCTCTTTTTCCGTGTATCTTGGTATATTTTTTGTATTATTTAAATAAATAAAATGCTAACAATAAGATTAATGTTTACTTTTCATAAATAATAATTGATCGTAAACAACAAAGTACAGACCTGACGAGAACTGTCAGTGGGGCATTAGAAAAAGACGTAAGACACATTGCCGCTACGAAGGGAACGTCTGCATCGTATTTTGAACGATATAATTTCTCCCGATTGATAGGTCGCGCTTGCACGTAAACTAAACATCAACCAATCAAATTTTTCTGTCAAAGATTAGGGTTAACATTTGTAATACGTTTAAACAGTTCATTATTGTGATATTTTGATCAAGATTAATCACAGACCTGCCTTTTTTCCAATTTCATCCAACGTAATGTGTTAGGAGGATATTAACAATCAATCTAAACAAAAAGTAATTCAATTTTCTTGTAGGTTGGCTAAATAGACAATTAAGTGAAGTATGAAGAAATATTTAGTATTTGCGGTAATATAATATATATGTAACAGGCCAAATCGTTTTTTAGGACAAACTAGTTCGTCCTAACTGCGTTTGGATAAACTAGTTTCTCCTAGACCAATCTAGTTTATCCTAACGCACTCAGGATAAACTAGATTTGCCGGATTTTAATATTTAATATTTCAGACCAAACTAGTTTATCCTAGGACAAACTAGCATATCCCAGGACAAATTAGTTTGTCCTATGAAAAACTGATTTCGTAGTGATTGATGCAATTAATGCACACTTGCCTGTACCTCTCTCTTGTCTGGGGGTTAATTTTTTAAGACTGTACGGTTTCACCGGATATTAATATTTAGTATTTCAGGCCAAACTGGTTTTTCCTAGCACAAACCCAGTAAACACAGGATATCCTATGGATATCCATATAATGTCCATGATTGGTCCATATGGACATGGACACAGAATGGACATCCAATGGATGTCCATTTACCACTAGTACAGTGGATATCCGTTTGGGGACATTCAATGGACCTTCAGTTCTCGTTCACTACTGGACGTGAAGATTTATTTGAATTATGGACGTCCATTGGACATCCATTGTTCATCCCTTTATACATCTGCTACTCGAATAATTTTTTACACTCCTAATGAGTAACTATTATATTTTTAGTTTCATGTAATGAAAAAAAAACCAACTGAAGGTAGCAAAAGTTTAGACCAGTGCGGCTAATGGAAATGGCATGGTACATAAAATGTCTATTTGTATCTGATTTGGAAGGAGGAAGAGTGAATAAGGCTGAACATCTGTGGTTTCATAAAAATAAATAATAATTTGATGTCATACTGTGTAGACAGCTGTTGTACAAAATACATCCAGTTCATGTCCTAAATATATAGTTCACGTCCTTAACTAGTACATGGGATGTCCATATCCTATCCTGTTCATGTCCAAAACGTATCCAGTTAAGGACCATGAAAAATCCATGAGATGTCCATGGTTTATTTGTCATGTCCAGTGAATGTCCATATTTGTACAAGGTATATCCATTCTTAGTACGAAACGGACATCCATGGGATGTTCAACTTTGTGGCAAATGGATATCCAATGGATGTCCATAGGATATCCTTCTGGACTTGAACGGATATCATATACATATCCCTTATGTCCAATGTCCATTGAACACATCCATTGTATGTTCCTGTGTTATCTGGGAACTAAGTAGTTTGTTCTTATGCTTGTGAGAAATGGAAATAAAAAATAATAATTACTGAAAAAATCATTTATTACTGAAGTAATGAATTAGTTTTTTTAAATGGCCTAATAGTCAAAAAAAGTAATATCAAAAAAAATTTTGAATGAATGAATTTTCAAAAAAATTACCAATTTTCCTTTTTTTCCTGATTTTTTCGGTACATAATTATCCGATCGACTCGCTCGCCCCTCATTTTGTTCTGATTTTAATTATCTACAATTTATCTATACATACCATTGATATTACTTCTGTACTCTTTATATGAAAAAAACTGAAAAAAGAAGGTTTTTTCCGTTTTAAATGTTCATAACAAATTACTGAACAGCATTTGCGTGTCCAAAACATATCAAAATGATACTACGTAATGTCTTTATATGTATATTATAAGGGTATGGATCAGCAACCATAATTAGAAAATCCTTTTAGATGACGTTAATATTTTCAAAGTTACTATAAGCTTACTCACAGTTTTAAAACTGTTACAAAAGTTGTTTTTTCGGTGTAACGAACGCAATTGCACTAATTCCGGAATAGCTACAGTTATTACAGTAAGTCATAAATTTTCAGCGGTCTCATGAGCAGCTTTTTAGATGACGACGTGGAAAGGAACTTTGATAAATGAACTCTTTTTATTATATTCTATATTATGAGATAACAAATCGTCGCCGTAGGAACTTTTACGCTTTTCTTATATCTAATAAGCTCTGTGAGATATGACATAATATAGAGTACGCCACCGAAAAAGATAATTGCTGTTTTCTCTCTCAATTCTGGTGCATCAGACCACGAAGTGAAATTGTAAAACAAAATCTTCAGATTGAGTCACAAAAGCTTGTTACATACTATCATACTGCAAAAATTCTATACAGGAGTTATATTACAATTAAAATCACTCGGACATGACTTTTCTTCTAGTTCGCATATTTTCCGGGGCTCGTGTTTGCTTCTGTTAACTGTACATTGAAGTTCTCACTAATGCAACCCACATCTGCCAGCAAGAAATAATTTTACGTTTGAAAAAAAAACGAATTGAACTGCGGAAGAGTGCCAGTCACATTTTCACATGAAAAATATGACAAATTCCACTTTTTCAATCTTAAATGAAATCACTGGCAGCTAATTGTCTCAATCAATAACTTGTATTTCCGGGAAGTTTATGACCAACATAAATATTTCAAGCGGAAATGGAAATAAATTTCTTGTTACAACTCGCACCCTAACAATATTTTTCTGACATTCACATTTCAAAATATACGACAAATATTCAACCCGCTATTTTTTCGTTCCAGTATGAAGTATAGTCACTTTGCTGCAAATAATTTATTGAACCGTCCGTGCTTCCAATTTTATTTCCTTTTTTCTTTGGCCGTAAAAATTTTTTCGTAAAATTGCTACCTCTCCCTGGAATGTATATTATTTCCTTCTCTGAACTAATTCAGAGGAAGAGAATTATCATCGATTATTACAGTAGGACATACATTTTCTACAGTCTCAAGAATAGCTAGCAGATGACGCAGTAGGGGGAAAACAGAGAAAGAGAATGATCTTTAGCCTTGGTCGATATATTTCTACGACTGTGTTTAAAGCAGAGACGATTGCGGCTATAGCCTGTATTGATAAAAACATCAAAAGAGGTTATACCAGACAAAAAATTAAAATATTCACTGACAGCTATCAGTTATCCAACAACTAGTTCTAAACTGGTAAAAAACTGTAAAGATTCCCTCAACAGGCTGCAAGAGACAACAAAGTGTCGCCGGCACAGTTAGCTAAAAAAGGTTCCAAAGGAGACACAAGGGCACCTCCATTACTGAACAAAGTAGACAAGGAACACTCAACCAGGATATTGAAACTAAGTAAGAGACATTTGGAGACAGTTACCGACTTGATGACTGGACGCTGCACCCTAGATTGTAAATGGAGTGGCACGCTGCAGCCTAAGAAAACATCTGCACAAAATGGGCAAATCGTCACTGGTACAAATAAATTACTAATATTATACTTTCATAAGTCAACTTATTACATTCGTTTTATTATCAAACAAATATTTGTTATTAGGTTTAGAAACAGACAGTTCAACTAAAAATATTATTGTTATTGTATGTGTATAACGTATGCTGTACTTCCATTAATGTTATACCAACTTGTCAACCCTTTTATCAGTCTATGGTAACTGTTACACATTCTAATCGCATAATTTTAGGTATTTTTAAATATTTTTATAACTACACATTTTCCCTTTTATTAGTTTAATGTATCTTAAAGGACCAAAGTCTCCATTGTGTCCAGGAACACAGTCTAGCTCTGGCTAAAGGGAACCTGCACACAAACGTTGTATCTAAAAAATAAAAAATAAACATCTATTGTATCTAAGAAAAAAAAACTATTGGTTATTTGAGGTATCTGATATTTATTCACGATTTATATTTATATTGATGATTTTTTTTGTGAAATGAATATTATTATTATTATATGTGCAGGAAATGTGGACTCTATGATGATTTGTTTATTATCAAATACCACACTTAAATATTATGCGAAAACTGTCAATTTTTGTTACTACTCCAGAGTAATTTTGTTTTTTTTTGTGAAATCCTAGAAAAAAAGTGCGGAATGATTGTAGTTTATGGCGAAGATCGCCGCACCTATCTTAAGGCTTTAAGGATGTTGAATACACAAGCCATATCATGTTGTCAGTCAATAATTTGAAACAGGTGTTGTCTAAAATAGGAATTAGACTGGCAGGAATTCCCTATCCGACTATAAGCGGATTTCTGGATTAAGTGAGTTTGTCGTTAATCCATCTACTTGAACTAAAATTGTAGCTTAGGATTGTGGAGTAGATCAGAAGACAGTTTTAAGGGAAAATAAATTCCATCTATATACGAAATAAAATTGGTGCACGAAATAACAGATGTCTCAGATATAAGGATGGAATATTGCGAAACCATCACAAATTTTATTGTAAGTAATCCTGATTATCTCCAACACATTTGTTTTAGTAACGATGTAACATTTTTTCTCAAATGTTTATGTACATCGGTCTGATGAAAATCCAAGATTATTTCCAAAAAAAAACATTGTTTGGGCAGGCATACTAAATAACTACATTGTGGGTCCAATAATTTGAAAGGAGTCACTCATTAAAATATGCTGGTGATAGAGATAACGGCAGTAATCAATGATATTATTGCAAACCACCCAGATGAATTTCGTCAAGAGTAGTAACTGCCTACTGGATAGGGGGTAGTAACCTTGCCCTCCTTTTTCACTTCCCTTGTTCCTGCGGCTGCGATCTCATGACCTGTGCCTCTTCCCAATTCCGTTTTTTATCTCTAGGAGGGATGATTTTACCTTATCCCTGGTTTTTACGCTCGATTATTTGCTTTCCCAACAAGTGCATGAGAAATGTGCTATTTTTTCCTAGGAACTGCGGATGGCTTTCTCTAACTTGTACCCTGTATCGGTGGTTATCCGCTGGGTAATCTTTTCGTGTATTTCTCCATTCATAGTTGCTCTCTTTCGCGTGCAGTGGTGAGGAATTTTGAAGTGGATATTTCCAGGTATCCAGAGTCCATGTATAAGCTATGACGCCTCTCCTTGACCACAGAGTGTCCATTTTTTCGCTAACAATATCTTCAGCGCTACTTGCCATTTTTGAAATTCACAGTATTTGCATCGCAGAGGCGACGGATTTTTAGTCACATATTACTGTGAGTAAATTGTTATTAACGATCGGCTCGACCATTCATAGATATAAACTTTTTGCTCTGTTGAGCAAAAAGAGCATATGTAGCTTATGAGCAGTGTCGGAGGACAGTGGGACGCACATGGGGTTTGGGGTTTGGGTGTGGTTACCTGGATCTACACTGCAATAATAAGACCCATGTTAACGTATGGAGCAATTGCATGGGAACCGAAGGTTCTACAAGCAACGGCCATCCAAAAATTATATCAAATACAGCGAATGGCTTGCTTAAACATCACAGGAGCCATGAGAACAACACCAACCGCAGCAATGGAACTAATAAATTACTGGTCTGACCCCTCTGGACCTGCACGTCAAGGAGGTTGCGTTAATGGCCATGGTACGATTGCGCACGGCTGGTGTAAACTGGTGTAAACTCCGAAGTAGGAGTGGGCCAATTGAGGTTGAGCCTGTGGCAGGAAGCGCTCACTGCGCTACCTCTGCTGCAGGCAACCAATGATGCAATTGAACCCAGGTTTTTGTTTAACAAACCCTACAAAATTCAAATAAAACAGTACACAGAGCCAGGTGCTGCAAATGCAATACGCATATATACAGATGGTTCAAAAATGAAAGAAGGCTCAGGATGTGGAGTTTACTCAAGAGCACTAAGCCTAAAGATGAAGTGGGGAATGGGAAACAATACCAGCGTAGTTCAAACAGAACTGGCTGGTATCTCAATTGCCACAAAAGAACTAACCAGAAGAGGAATTTCTGGCAAAAACATAATAATCTGCACTGATAGTAGACAAGCCCTATTAGCCTTAAACAGACAACGTGTTATATCGAGGCTAGTACTAGAGTGCCACCAAGATTTAGCTGACGCCTCGGCAGATAACAATATTATCCTGAGGTGGGTTAAAGGGCACGACAGGAGTAAAGGAAATCGCATTGCTGATTCTTTAGCCAGGGAAGCCGCTGGACTAAAAATTCTAGGACCCAGTGACACCTACGGCCTAACGACTTCGACAATTGCGGAACTAGCCAAACGCTACACCCATACTCAATCCCTTAAGAGATGGGATGGAATCAAAGGATGCAGTCTTGCCAGGATCACCCTGGGCGACCCTGGGAAGCTGGAACCGAAGAAATATTTGGCGATGACCAGGAGAAACCTACGTTCAACAATAGGATTTCTGACTGGTCACTGTCAACTAGGGAAACACCTCCATACTATGGGGCTAGTGGACACACCTCTATGCAGGATGTGTGAACAGGAAGATGAAACTGTCAGGCATGTCTTATGCGAGTGTCCGGAGTTATCGTCAATAAGAGAGTGTGTGTTCGGTGAGTCTTGGCCTACACCTGCCGATATAAAGGAGATGTCTCCTAGTGACCTGTCCACCTTCCTGAGAAGGACAGGATGGACAATGACCTAGGAAGACAACTCCTCGGGAGGATGTACAATGGGTCACATGTGGCCTAAGTGCTGTGAGCCTACACTCACCCTCCCTACTCTACAGATACAGATACAGATAGATATAAACTTCTAACTCAATATTGATCATTATAGCCAAAGACATGGAGAATGGACAAATAAAAATTAAATGTTTGGATAAGAAACACAAGATCATACCAAGAAAACACTACGAGATTTATTTAGCGACTACAACATAACCTCACAACATCACAGATTAATCTTTCCCGTCGGTCAAAATATTCCGAGCGAACAGATGTACATCGGACTGATCTGGACGGAATTACCGAACAGTTCAGATTCACCTCCCTACCTCTAGATATGATAAACGAATGATTCAGACTAAAAAGGACACAAATATCGAACGCAGCTAGTTTTCTTGTGATGGAGTTCGGATAACTTCATCCAAACAATTAATTAGAATCTGGTATTTAAAATTTATTGCAAGTGAACTAGTTTTTGGCGAACTATTTTATTGATAGTGACTAGTTTGCGAACCACTAATCAATTTCCAGCAAGACCCGCCTCTATTTAATCAAGTCCAGTATTCGAGATAATAGCGAGGTGATTGTCAGATGATTTACAGCAAATTGTTAATTAAATCAGGTCTCTAAGGAATTTTGTTCTTATAGTTTAATATGTTATACTATGGTCCGACCATACGATATTCACAAGAAATATAAATAACTAGTTCCATTTATTGGAATATTTGATGGGATTTATTGGGTAAACTTTTTCAATACTTTGAATGCATTTTCTCGTGAAATTGAACATGACGTAACATTATTTTTTAATTACAGGGAAATTTTAAAAAAATAACGCCATGCTAATTCGCACAATTGTACGTATGAAATTATGATGGGTCTTTCCAATGACAAAAATTCCTCAACTCACTTCCCTCCGAGATATCACCCCTAAAAGGTGTTGAGTTATACACATTTTGAAAACAAAATAATCATACACAAAAAAGTAACAACAAACGCGTTTATATTAACAAAATTTCCAAAATAAGCAAGAAAAAAGCGCTATTCCAATAAAAACCGTTCCTGGAACGTGCACTTCACTGGATTCCATTTCTAGTGGACTACATATCGTTAGAATGTCATGAAATGAAATATTTTATTTCTCATTTTACCAGAGGTGTGATCTACTATGAATGGACCTTAATAAAATTTGACAACAAAGTTTTGTAGTCTTAAGCTTCAAAATATTATTGATTGTCTAGCTGTCAAATTTTTTTCGTTGTGTCAGATAGGGACCAAAAATTTTTCATTCATTCATTATTAGTTAATCTTGACAACGGTAGCTGGAACGCTACCGAAACGTTGAAATAAAAAAATAAAAAAACATTATTGTGGTTTGATTCCCAAGAAAATAAGAAAAAATAATAATATATTGAGTTTTTACTGTATCTCAAATTCAAGACAAGATAAAAACTTTAAATTTTTCAATTTATGTTATATAGCCTAGTCAAAATACACATAAAACCTCACAAAAAATACAAAAAACTTGAAAATTTAAAATTGGGTATTTAAAAGGGCTGTGTTTAACATGAGAAAAACTTTACGATGTTAGGCATGTTATTTTCTGGAAAATCGTCGAGTGAAAGTTTTTGCTTTTTCGCTCTTATTGTTTAAATAATAAATATACAGAAAAATTTTCAAATCAAAATTTGTAGCTGATGCATTTATCTACAAATTTCGTTTAAAAAGTTTTTCTGTAAATTAAAAAGATTAGCAGATAAAATTAATTTCAGTGGTATTAAATTCGTGGTTAGCGCGAACGGCCCATGAGCCAAGTTTATTAACTGCTCGACTTGAAAGTTAATAATTTTGGGCTTATAACATTCTGAAAAAATAAATAAACTTATGTAAAATGTAAAGAAAGATCGCAACTTTTAGATAGAAATACTTTCAAATTCGAAAAAGTACATTTTCTAACTGTAACATCAGTTTATTATAATTCCTATTTAATTAATACTTATCCCAGCGAAAATTCCTTTTGTATTTAGCATTGCAAATGAGCATAAAACATTATTATTATAAAAGCAAAGCCTTCAATACTTAGAATTTTGAACGAATGCTTCTTAAAAATCTGTTTTTATTGCATGCTTAATTTTACTTGTTTTTTTAGACTTCATTCAATTATATCTTTTTTCGAAATCAATATAATCCAATGAAACTTTACCACTAAACACTTTGAAGCATCTACTTTCGAAGTTTTTCTATAAATATCAAATTTTTTAAATAATAGAAAATTATTTACAAAAAAGAAAAAGAACATTAATACGACTCACATATACTTACTTATTTCTACAAAAAGCATAACACTTTTTCCAAACTTTTTCTTTCCCTTATCTTTAAAAATCAAAGAAGTAACAGTGAGAAGATTTAAAGGTAATAAAACAGGTGATAAATCCAAAGGTTTAGTAGGGGTTATAAAGAATCGTATATTTGAATAAAATATGAGTTCTCTTACCAAACAGCTAAGGTTAAGAACATTATTTGGAATAATATATTATCAGAATTTATAGGATATTGATGTAGAATCTCCTCACTTTACACTCATGAACCGATTTTTATCAAAAAATTATATCTGGGATGCAAATCAAGGTATTTGAAACTGATACATTATTTGTTATTTTCAGATATATTAACTATTGAAATAATATTAATTTTTATTAATTTAATATTAGTTCATCGTTAATATTTTACGCGAATCTATTAATTATGTTTTTGGTACTATTAACTCGGAATGTAACGTAAATGAATTTATCGTGTAGGTATTTATAACTATTCTAATTATTGTGCATAATAATTTAGGAATTGAATTATCATTCCATTTAGGTATTCATGACAATAATAATAATAATAAATTATCAACTTTTTGAGCATTATTTAACACATCAACTACCGAAACAATATAAACAGATGTGACCTTATAGCCAAGAAAAAATAATTAAAAAAAAAATGTTTCTCAAAATGCTATTTTGTCCAAGAATGGTAATTTTTTTTAGTCCTAATAGTGCCTCACCCACTTGGTCTTATAGACCGAGGCGACGTACTAATTTTAATTTCATTTCAGCACTCCAAATCGGTCTATTTCTCGGTTGGTATAGTTTGTCTCAAAGTATATCGCCTTGGCTTTTCCCGGCAATCGTCTAAAGACGACCATTTACGACCTTCTTAAAAGAATTTTACCTGAAATGAAACCCAAGAAGAGTCGAGACACTAGGCAAGGGCGGGCCATCAGGTTTGTATCGGGTGTATGATGACTGCATTGGATTCATTTGGCAGTATTGAATATTCCGATATAGCGTGCATTTTCAAAGAGCTATCTATACGAGTATCATAAGTTACCATTAACTTTTTTCGCTATGTTGCGTCGAAAACACTTGTCATTACATGCAAAGCAAATTGTGAAAAATGTGTGGTTGTTTTGTAAGTAGAGGATTCATTAAACAAATGCTTTAAAAAAAACCTTCTTATTTACAAAGACACCAATATCCTCTATAAAGGAAATTATTAACAGTGTAAAATTAGGTAGAACAAAAAAACGTAGGGATTTTCAATCTCATGGTCTGGACAATGGCCAACAGGATATAATGAGAAGAAAAATATATTCCCTCTATGTAATCCAGATTGTTCCTACTTTGGACAATCTAAAAAGGAAAGTAGAAGATGACACCAATATAAATATTAGCCGGGCCACCCTTCATAGAGTTATTGGTAAAATGGGATTCACATATCGTAAAATTGACAAAAAACAAGTGGTAATGGAATCGCAGAGATTGCGCACTAGGAGATTCAATTTTCTTCGGGACCGATCCGAAGACAGATCTATAATCTACCTGGACGAAACATGGTTGGATACACATAATACAGTATCCAAAGGATGGGCTGAATCCAGTAAAAACTGTAAGACTAAGGCACCTTCAAACAAAGGAAATCGCATAACTATTATTCATACTGGATCAGAAAACGGATTTGTTCAAAATTGTCTGCTGCTGTCTTCAAAGAATATTAAGAATTTAAGCTTCGATTATCATGAACAGAACTTTTTGAAAACTGCGGTTTCAAAATCATCTTATGAAAAATATTCCCGACCGCAGTGTAATTGTAATGGATAACGCAAGCTACCACAGCCACCTTCTACAAAAAGCACCAAACTCATCAAGTGAAAAGTATGAAATTCATGAATTTTTGTTACAAAATGATATTCATTTTGAATCTCATTACAAGCAGGAGCAACTTTTGGAGTGTTAAAATCATATGCTATTAAAAAACAATATGCATGTGACAGTTTAGCTGAGGAACAGGGACATACCGTGTCTTCCTCCATACCATTGTATATTCAACCCCATAGAGCATTTGTGGCATCAAGTGAAATCAAAGTTGAGAGCAGAAAATGTTACTCCTACTTTGGGTCCCAGTATTATATGATTAATTCAAAATGTAGTTTCCATTTTTTTGTTTACAATGAAAATTCCTAGTAAAACGTGTTAAACAAGTGTTTGATTATAGTTACGGACTTTGACTATTTTCTTTTCATAGTCAATGAGGTATTTGCAAGGTGTTTTTCGTATTATTTATCATAGAGCTACAAAACCTAATACAGAAAAATAAAAAAACACTAGTATGTTCCAATTATCCTCGACCGCTGCGCGCTGGCTCGTTTCATTTGTACCGTTGAAGTTACCTAAATATAACCGCTTGGAGTTACAAACTAGAAAATTAGAATCGGTCTAATGGACCGCGTTGGCGAATCTGGAAACGACCTTCTTGGCAGTTAACGTGTTGTATTAAATTTTGAGAATTATGTTTTCAAGTTTTAGCAAATGCGCCTTCGTCATTTCGTGTACAAACTACAAAAAATTAAAAAGCAGCAAGCAATTTAAAAATTGCAGCTTTAATAATAGTCTCATTTCCAAATAATAAAAGGTCATATTTGCATAGATCTTTCTGTGAATATTTATAGTTAGTACCTATATTAAACTCTCGTCTGTGGCCCGTACAGTAGGTGCCGACCTCGGGCGCCATCGAGTATCTCCGGTGGCGCTCGGCTTTCATGCGAAGCGCGCACGGTTCTAACACCCCGTGTCGCTCTCTGAAAAGAACATCTCGCTTTCCATACACTTTTTTAACTAAACCACCCTACCTTACCCCCTACCCTAATCCGAATCGAAAAATTGAATTGTGTAATTGACAGATTATTATAATAATTTTCAATAATAACCCAACCAAAACCACCCTACCTTACCCCCTACCCTAATCCGAATCGAAAAATTGAATTGTGTAATTGACAGATTATTATAATAATTTTCAATAATAACCCAACCAAAACCACCCTACCTTACCCCCTACCCTAATCCGAATCGAAAAATTCTTCGTATTTTTAGTCAATTTTTGAAAAAAACAATAAGAAAATAAAAATAAAAATATCTTGACTCGGACACGACTCGAACCTGGTACCTCAGTGTTGAGAGCCCAGCACGCTTACGCTGAGCTAATCTCTGCACACATTAATAATATCGTATAGAAGGTTAAAAGATTTAGAACCGTGCGCGCTTCGCATGAAAGCCGAGCGCCACCGGAGATACTCGATGGCGCCCGAGGTCGGCACCTACTGTACGAGCCACAGACGAGAATCTATATTAAACGTGAACCATATGTTGTCGTAGAAGTAAAGTATAGAATTCGCACAAAATAGCTATTTTGCACAGGTATGGAAATACGGCTACGCGTCCCGAAATATACCATTGATTATGTTGAGGCACTGGGTTCTCTTCCAATTCACAAATAGTGCCGTATCCATAGTATTGCGATAATGGGTTGAATTTGACATTAATAAGAGAACCGCTGCAAAAGCGGAAACCTACTTTGCCCCATCGGTGTGTTTTATGGTTTTTATACTTTCGCCCTTCATAATTCGTTTTAAGAACAGTCCATGGTTGCTTCCAAAAGTACAATGGAGACCACTCTTGATTAAAGTTGGTGAAATTTACCAAAAATTATAATCTTCTGTAAACGACACCACAAAACCTCCTTGTAATCCCCATAATCTCTTTAAATTTGATTTGGAAATCAATTTTTTCAATATTGAATATAAGCACACGTTTCTAAAGATAAATTGAATTTTTCCCACTTGAAATTAAATTTTTTTGGTGCAACATGTGCACCAATACAAGAAAAATCAAAAATAAACTGAAATTCCTAAGTGAAGTCAATTTGAAAAAGAAATTAACCAGCATTATCTATCTATCTTTTGTCAATGTTGAGAAAATTGATTTTTCATAAATATGAAACTCTCTATTATCCTTATCGTTTGATTAATCACTACCCGAACCACTTAGGGATATTACAGATTACGTCCATCTTTATGACTCACAATATAATAAATGATGAATTTCACAAAAGTTAGTATAATATTTTTCAGTTGTCATTAATATTCGTGCGACATTTCAATTACTTGTCCCTAATCGACCATAATTTATTCCTGAAACATTGTAACCAAAGAATGAAGGTAAAGTTTGCCCAAAATCAATAGGGTGCTTATCTTCAAATTTTGAACCCCCGTTTTATTAGGTAATATTAAGTGACAAATGATACAAAAATAAAATTATTTCAAATTTAGTCTTTAGATTAACAGAAAAAAAGGTGCTAAAGTTATGCAACTTATAATGCAATTACGTCACTGGTTTAAATGGGAAGTTGTCAATAGTCTTCCTTTGATTTTCCATGTTTCAGCATCTTCTTCTTCTTTCTCCTTCATTGGGATGTTTGAGCTTGTTCAGGACAAAAATGTTGACATCTGACATCTATCAATCTGTTGTTTACCTTGTTCAATTTGAATTTAAATCATTTTATCCATAAAAGGCATAAAGCTCAAACTCGAAATATTCAAAAACAACCAGGATGAAACCACATGCGAATGCAAACTGTGATGCCTTTTGGCCTAATATAATAATATAATAATAAATATTTAAAATTAAAAATAAATTCCCTTGATCTTATTGCAACAAAACGTTCGAACATTTCATTATTATATAAATATAAATAAAGAAGGTTATTGTCAAGTTCAAGCGTGGTGCAAGACAAAAACAATTATATGTTTATCTGTTTTGCTCGAACTTGACCGGTTATATAAATATACATTCAGTATTGATCAAAGGAGAAGTCAATGCAGAATACTTGAAAAATACTATTCTATATAGTTGAATAGTCACCTACTAGTAATTATTAACCATTACGTATAAGTATGCTATACTGCTAGTTACTTATGCATAGTATTACTTTAGTAAGTAATATAATGTATTTAGTAAATGAATCAAACATATTCCAGTGCTAGAAGTAGTTGTTTCATTCCTCTTGAGATGATCAGGGTACCAAGTTGGACCGGCGAGAGAGAATTGGTCGGACATAGATAGTATACAGTTAACAGAACGACTGAAACGAGACACTCGAAAAGCACTTGCGAATGAGATACAGTCTGGTGTTCGCGCGCTTGCAGATTGAAGTTATATGATCATACCAAGTTAGGTTGCTATTTACGATAACTCCGAGGTCGCTATAGGAAAACACAGAATTTAATGGTCGGCCGTCTACGAAGTACGGTAGTAGCGGGTTATTTTTGCCGATTCGGAGCACTATACATTTTTCAGCGTTCAACGGAAGTACCGATTATGACGTAACAGCAAAGGATGGTTGAACAAACGCTACTACCTTATCTTATGATTTAAGTTGTTTTTAAATTTTTCTTTAATACAGTGTGATACAAAATTTTATAATAATAGAGTTGTTTTTTTTTTCAATTGACACAGAATGAATTTTTTCTCTTTTGTAAAGATGCAACAAGACACAGCATAGGGTTCCTATGGGCTTTTTTGTTTATTTACTTTTCAAAACATCCTTATCAAAAAGATCACCTGCATAAAAGGGGGCTATATAACGGAGATCACAGCTGCAGACTTTGTAGCGTAGAGAACGAGTCCGAAACTCACATTTTATCAGATTGTGAATCACTGGACTCTACTAGACGTAACGAGGAGAGCTGGGTGGGTAGGAAAGCGTTTTAAGCTTATGTTTTTTTAACGAAAGTATTAATTTTTTTTAAATCTTGGTATTATCATGATGGAATACATTCATTGCAAGTAGACAATGAACAGCTTGTGAATCAGATACCCAATAATCGCTAAACACAAATATATCAATGTTTGTTGAAGTTGATTGGTAGTATAAGCAAACGTCTTATCTTCATCAAATCCTGCAGAAGTTGTAAACATTTTTGTTACAGGATAATCTATTCCATACATCTCGTAGCGAATGTGATGTGACAGTAACGATTGAAATTTACTATTAGCAACATTCTACCTACAAAATACGACAGAGATTTATGTACCATTCGCAATAGAAATGAGGAGGAAACTTTAATACACCTTTTAATTGTCTTTGGTTACATTGAATAAAGTTTTGTCACAATTTTGAGTATCTAGTTATGTTAATGAGCTATATATATCAACTTATGGCGTACTAAATTTTAACCAGAATCTGTGATAGTAGCAGGAGATTATCACCTGTCTATAAAATTATTGACTTCACTAATTAATGAAAAAAGGAAAAAAGTCCCAACCAAAATAACCGACACAAACCTATCTTGTGTGTTGAACTTGTGAAGCATCTTCTCTTCCCACTAACTTACCAGGATTGAGTGTGATGCTCCAAAAAACCTTCTTGTTCGACTTTATTTTCCGTGAGAGACACAGTAATTTCCTCAATGTATTTTTGACATTCCTAGTGGGAATCTGCTTCTTTTAGAGGATCCGGAAAAATATACTGGGCACTCATTTCGTCTTTCATCTGCCACTATATTGGTAGACGGATGAATATTTCAAAACGAAATATAGCAGGTGTACCCCAAAAAACCCCTCACTTTTTCCATAAAGCAGCATTACTGCACTGGGCACTCATTTCGTCTTTCATCTGCCACTATATTGGTAGACGGATGAATATTTCAAAACGAAATATAGCAGGAGTACCCCAAAAAAACCCCTCACCCTTTCCTTAAAACAGCATTAATGCACAATTAGGCAAATTATCTCCAAAACAATATTACAAACTTCATTGCAATTCATAAATTATTGCAATGACAATTTAATTCATGTAAAAAAAATCCCATATGCCGTCTGATTTTGTCATTATGACAGCGAAAAAAGTTTGCCCTAACTTTTCCAGCGACAATAACGGAACCTAACTTTTGAAAGCATGACAACCAGCATTGTAAACAAATTTTTGATGACATTATGTCAATTTTTCTCAAACTTGCGTTGTCAGAAATGTCGCGATTTGGAAGGTCTTCGAGTGAAGAAATTGAAAAAGCCATCAATGATAATGTGCCTCGCTATACTGTGAATTCAACTACATCAATCTGCGTGACATAAGATCCAAGTAAGTGCTTCAGCCGAATTTCGCAGCTCAAGTGACAATGATACTTGTTAGTGAAGGTAGTACTAAATTGTTATTCGTAGTATTTACAATTTTTCCTTGATTAGCATTATTCCGAATTATTATTCAACGTAGGTCAGTGAAAAAATTTTCTTCTCCTTTCAATATCTATCAAAGTGATTTTTGTAGATTCCAGTGAACAGATCAGGAAAATGGAACTAGAAAGGTTTTTTCAGAGAACTGAGTTCGAGAGTATAGCTTTGTCGCTCTACAGCACTCCATCTAAAATATCGACATTGAGTTCTGGGGAAAGATCGATTAGATTACAAGAAGATCTATTGGCCCGGAGGGTCTTACCACACTGCGACTTAGAAAAGATCTTTTGTGTAGGTATACCCTACATCTATATTTTATTACAAAAGCCCTATGCTTATGAAGAAACCTATTATTCGTTTTTGGGGCTTGGTCTATAACCTGATCAGGATCCAAGTAGATATGTAGGCCTGTTCAAGGTATTTGAAGCGACCTTACTACCGTCGATATCGGAAGACTCATATAATTTCTATGAGCTCCTGATTTATTCTTCTACTTTTCCTTCACCAGATATTCTCCTGAATATTATTCTCTCCCTTATATCTAGTAGTTTCTTTTATATTTTATTCATGATCCACAGCTCTGCTGCATATAAGACTGAGGGTCATTTGATATTTTTTTTTCTTGATACTGATTTCGATTCAAATGTTTCCAATAGTGATCCTTCGCTCCTGTTTCTTTTTGTTATTCTTGTATTGATTTCTTCTGACTCATCATTTCTGTTGTTAATATTAATTCCTAGGTTTTTTTAACCTTGTACCACGCTCTTATTGCTACAAAATAAACTTTAACTACAAATATGTTTTTGTTTAGTTAATATTCGAACCTATATTTAGTGCCATTCATTTATTTATTCAAGAACATAACTACATATTGTTAGCAAACCATTAGTTTTATTCACCAATATTTTTTTAACGATTAGAGAGGTTTAATGAATGTTTTAACAGTGGGTTTTTATTTACCAAAAAAAAATCGATTATTTTGAAAGTCAATGAAAATGAGAAACGAGCATGGTTGTCAGATATATTTTCTAAAATTGCTAAACTCGCTATACAAATATTTCCCTACTAGTTAACTGTTGGTTCTTGAAAATAGGAAATTTTTACAAGTTATCAATTAATAGTTGGAAATAATGATAACTTGAGTTAAAACCTTAGCAACTGTATTAACTAGTGCAATTTCCTAATAACTGGAGGGATCCTCCTTTTTTTGTATAGTAAATAATGTCGCTCCATTGTTTAGAAAGAGTTTTGGTTTGTAAAGTCTTATTGGAAATGCATCTTAAATGCAGAGCCCATTTGCGTGGGAGGTTCACAATAAACTTATATATGGGATGTGATCCATTCCTGGTGCTTTATTTTTTTTACAGAAACTGAGCACCGATAGTGATTTCATGTTCGAGGAATAATGCATGTAATCCATACTTCGCGAACATGCGGTATATTTATATCACACAGTGTAGAAATCCAGATTTAAGAAATTTATCATTCGTTAAAAAAGTCTGTACACAATATCCAGAAATTCTTGGTCAATAGATTTTCCCAACGAACTGGAAGAGTAGATATTGAACTCCTGCCAAATGGACCTTCCATAGAGCTACTCACAAAACCACAGCTTAAGATGAAACTACCATCGAATAACAATCCTATGAATTTCAAATAATAATAATAGTAATATGGAGATGATGAATTTTGTTTTTTCTCACATAAATATTGAGATTTCAAGATCGGCAAACCTTTTTGCTAAAATGAATTTTTTAGAATAAGCAATTAAAATTCCAGATATTATGCTGTGTTTCACGTTATGGCAGTCTAAATAAACAATTGGAAAGTATTAACTCTACTTTCAGCACGAAATACGTTGGTTTATTTGTTGATAAATATTTGATCTGAAAAATGCATGACATTAAATAGAAATTAAAGTCAAAATGTACATTCAGTGATTCATTTTCCAGTTTATAAAATAAACACACTGCGTCAATAGAGTATACATTAATTATCTGCTAAATAAACAGCAATAAAAATGAAAAAAGGTGGATTTTTCATTTTAATTGGCAATTTTTTAAAAGAATAATTTACATACACTCAGGATTAATAACGTTAGATTAACGACGTCAGCACCAGTTATTTTAAATGAAAAACCTCCGTTCTCTCAATTTACCATTCCCCTCGATGACTTGATTACAAAAATGTTTCACAAACCAAAGAAAGTTCACAGAAAATGTTTAAATCGTTCTAAACAATTTCTGAACTAGTCGAAAAATTGGTCTTTAATATTTTGTATCATAGCGGGTGTTACGCTCGGCATTTTCTGCCTGATTAGATCAAGTTCTTTATTTTGAATTGTCAAATAGATCGTAATCGTGTGATCTAGCGGGCCACTCCACTATTCACCTTATTCCGATCCATCGACAGCTATTACGAAATGTAGCGAAGCTCCATCCTGTTGAAACTATATTATGCGTTCTAAAGTGTCATTCATGCAGGCACGTATCCAAGGAAGAGGGGTCCGAACCCCCTGGACCTCCCGAAATTTTTCCAAATGTACTGGACATCGAAGTTTGTCCTGATAAAATACTTGACATTGTGGCTAATGAAAAAAGCGAGGATTATCTTTGCATCTATTATTGTTACTATCTGCTTATACTTTCTATTTTCAACAAAACTGTATTTTAACGTGTTGTTTTGTACGTTGACAATTCTCTACTATTCAGCTGAGGAATTGGACCTTGAAATCTTCAAAAATTTTCGTCTATAATTATTGAGTTAATGACAGTATCCATATTTTACATATCGTACTTATAAAGATGATGGGAGAATCAAAGTATGGAGGAAAATATTTCGAAGTTATTTGATTAACTAATTTATAATATACCCTGTATTAGTTGGAACTTAAATTCCAAAATATTTGAAAGATTTTTGCATGGTATCATGGGGAATTACAAAATGCACTGTTCCTATTGAATATTTTATAGACAGAAGAAGCTTTCTTTGCAGAGTGTAGGGGCTACACGAAACCCGACACTGAAGCTAAAGCAAAAAAGCCAATACTCAAATGCACAAAGATGAGAATATATTATTAAATTATTCTTGTATTAAATGACGGAATCGTACTCGACTGCATTAAAATAAAATAAAAATGATGGGATCTCTGGTATTCGTACATAATACGAAACTTCTGGAATCCCTCGTTCTATTCTTGACAATAAGTGGAAGTGATTTATGCTAAGGATAAAGCATAATAGGAGTTGTCATTTACATGCGATATCTAGTTGAACCAGTTCTAAGGCGCAAATAATACATTATGTTTTTCCTTTTTGTATACGTACAATATATTTCCAGAGAAACTTTGTCTGCTATTAACGATTTAAAGAATAATCGCTAATCAAACTTTGTTGATCTCAATCCAGACAAACTTGACAATTATCCTGTTAACGTGAGCAAGAATATTAGCTCTAATATATCTTCTACTCGGAGAATTAGATGAGCCATTAATAGCTTCAAGCCTTATGAATCCCCTGGAGTGGATAGCATATTTCTTGGGATATTTTTCTAAAAGATAGAGACAAACCAGGGCGTTTATCCCTAAGAGAGGCAAACGCCCTCAGGAGAAACCGTAGTCATATAGACCTCTTTCCCACTCTGAATTATGGAAAAAATAAATACATAACTGATTACTAATCAAACATATCACTTCATGAAGATCAATGCCTACCAATTAGGCAAATCTACTATAGATACCTTGCATTGTCTTAGGAAAAAAACTAGAAAAGGCAATAGTTTCAAAGGAAATGCCGCTGTGTATTCATACATTTGATAACAGCTTATATGAATTAATCTGCGCCACTGCAGCAGCCAAATGTATCCAGATTTCCATAATTAAATGGATTCAATCCATGCTGAAAACTGGTCATTCACAAAATAGATTTGCAAAGAGGCTCCTAAAACCACATAAGCCCAATATTTATTTTAGCTGAGAGGAAAGAGAGGAAACATGAATTTTATAAAACTCAATTATTCTTGATAACGGTAGCTGAAACGCTACCGAAAAGTTAAAATTCAAACATAAAAAAGATTTCCCACAATAAATAACAAAAAGAATAATGAATATAGGGTGATCCATTAAAAAAATATCTACCTTGTCACGCCACTTTTCATGTATATTTCGATAATTTAGAAATTTTTCCAGTGCACGTAATACCGTCGCCTCTGCGATGACTCACCCTTTATACAATTTGGTTAGAACAGTTTAATTATCAGGAGCGCAAACACAAGTCACTTCTCAATCAAAAGTTCATTAGAATAAATTAATTCGTCTAACTGGACAATAAAATTGTTCTCTTGGAATTTGTTATGGGTCAAGGAACTTACAATAAACTGCAGAAGATTCCATTGGGACCGATTCAACAAATTCAGTATGAAAGTTAGTAGGTACAGTGTTGTTTCTTCGATATTTATATTGAAAATACTTTAACATAAAGGATACTTTAAGTTTAAAGGATCCTTTCATAAATATTATTGATTTCATAACCAATTTAAAGTATGCTTTAAACGTAAAGTATCCTTTAAGGTTTAACTCGCTAAAGCGTCATTTAATTACAATATAACCTCAAAATTTTTATATTTGTGATTTTTTGTGCCACCAGCTACGTTTGCTAGTTTTGTGTTAGTTTAGTCGTTGATCATAATAAATAAATAATTTTCAAACCTCTAGTTCTAATTCAAGTTCATCCTACAATAAATAAAATACACACAAAAAATTTGTTTTAGATGTAATACATACCTTTTCTGCATTACTAACTTCATTAGTAATTTTGCATTCTAAGATATACTCAAATTTTTCAATTTCTTAAATCAATCTCATTTCTGCTTCTCGAGAAAAATTTGAAAAGCGAAATTTCTTATTATTTTTCAAAATTTCCACTTTTTCCAAATAAATCGCTTCCACAAGTAATACAAACGCCACAACTTTAAACAAAACTTTAACTTATTCATTTAGACAGGAAGGGAAAAAAGAGCCAAATATGTCGGATCTTTCTATTTCATCTCAAAATCCATGAATTCCAGGTTAACCAACACTTTAAAAATTACTTAAAAGATACTGCATGGAAGATTTTTCATTTCATTTTCCTATGATCATTCCTTATATTATACATTATTATTTGCAGCTAGACAATTCAAAACATTACTGTAATTATTATAGTTCAAAGTCGTTCTATTGCAAATATTGTAGAATATTTAGCGTATCCTTAAAGTTAGAAATGAGTTAAAAATCCAAAAAAACGGCATTAATTAGTTCCAAACCCATCCACTGCGGTCGCTGAAATTCTTCTTTCATACCTTTCCTGGCCTTAGCTGCCAGGCCCATTTTGACAACTCGATTGCAACTAGCGCTTCGGGTGGATGGGTTTGAAACCTCATTTTTGTATTCCAGGTCATTGAAGTTTCACTTCTATAGGTTTGACTGTTTTGTGATCACAAACCCTGCCCTTTTTTAATTTTTAACAATTTTAATCTGTCTAGTTCCTACTTCGAACTTCTATTATTATGCCATAAGTAATGTTTACAATTTGTCTACTGTCATTTATAAAAAATAAGGTTACTTATTTTGGATAATATCGCATTTATAATGCGCGACGCCACGGTGAAAAAGCAAACTGCTTAGATAGACGATTTTAAGTTAGTTCTCCGTTCTACCCTTAAATTGGAATATATAACTTATATACCTCTAATGTAGAACGCAATAGTGACTCATTATTCTGCGTATAGCGAATACTAAGTTTATACTCAAATTGTAGATCCGGTCCTTAGTCGAATCTTGGAAACGTTGAAGTAAAATTTGTAATTATATTCGTTAAGACATTTAATACGTTTATTTCTGACATTAAAAGTTTCAGCGCTGATCTCGTTAAAAGAAAGTTTCACTACATCAGAAATATGGACTTTTTGCATTCTCAATTAGTGGTAATATTTTATTTAAGGATAATTACGTTACGAATAGTTCCAGCAATAAATGAATTTATAAGTTAAATTCCGTCGTGAGATGTCATTATATCAACAAAGTACCAATTTGTAATGGAAAAGCTCGCTTGACGAAATTGTGGAACCATACAGTCGAAAACAAGGCTGTATATCAAAGTTTTAGTTTTTTGGCTGAATCCAAAATCCCAGGTATAATGAAAGATTTCGAAAACTTGAAATGGAATTAAGATGAATTTAATAGTTCTTGAAAATTGTTGTACCAGAGTTTATTAATATTCGTATTTATAAACAGCAAAAATGTTAATAGGTAATGCAAATTTCAGTGGCTCAGTAGTCACTTCAAAATATTGCGATTTAAACAAATTAATAAAACAATTAAATGTTGATATTAAGAGAGATGCAGGGTGTTGACTGATTGATTGGATCAGCACACCAGTGCAGATGCAGGTCGTCAAAATCTAATATTTATATTCGACGTCATCACGTCTGTATACACCTTATATAGTTAAGATTTAACTCATCTTTATTTATATCAAGCGATATGTCAAAAAACTTCCAAAGTAATCACGTTCAGGTTATCCAAGAGGCAAAAAATGTCTGGAAAATATTCCTGTTGCCATGACAACATTCAAGAATAGGTGAAGAGTGGTATATGAAATTTCCAATCTGCAAACTTCTTATTCCAACATTGGAAATGTTCTCAAACTTCAAGGCAATTTTGATAAAAACTTTTTAAAATTACTTTATACGACAAAGTTCAAGCTGCGGTAAAAAAAAATAATTTGATTATACGTATAGATAATAATATATGGAGACTAGATAAGGAGCTCGGGTTCAAAGTGGATCATTGACAGAGTCTGACTGCTTTGAATATAGGATCGTAGGTATAGCTAGTACCTATGTAAAATGATCACTTTCAATCTTAGTATCTGTAGAGAATAAATATTGGAAAATAATGGAAACGGGGAAAATTAAAATCTCCAGGAATCGGAAATCCAAGTAGCATTCAATGTACAAAGCATATTCCTGGTATATCATAATGTTCAAAATGTATACCAAATAAAGTGGGTACATTCCCAATATATTGTTTCATACCTTGGATGGTAGGTATATGTATACCCTCCACATTGTACCCACAATATGACAGGAATGTACTTCATACTTCAGAGTATATCCATTCAAGGATCTGCCTGTGACATTCATGGAATATAAGAAAAAGTACATATGTATAGTTGACGTAAACGATATAGTGCCTTCTTAAAGTTGCCGGCTTTTTGTTTGATCCTAAGACTAAGAGTATACCGTCATAGCCCAGTCAATTTTATAATTATTTAAAATGCTTACTTAGTTGACGATAAATTCATTTAATGTTATAATTTCAACTAATAATCGTTAATGGTTATTCAATAAACTAGTTTGTTAAGGAAGGCGAATAATAAACGAAACTGGTTAAAACACGAACGAGCGGTAGTTGAGTTTATTAATCGCCCATTAACAAACGAGCTGATTACAATATTTTTTCGTTGACCGTGAACTCTTTTTTTCTGACAAAATCACTTTTCCACAAAGACTATTAGGAGACAATAATGTCAACTTCATACCAATGACTTATAATGTCATTGACATACATTTTCAATTTCACGTAAAAATCACGTTTGCTAAAATCTCAGTAATCATTGAAAAATAAAATGCGAATTGTCAAAAAAGTTGTCATTGTGAAAAAGTTATTGTAAATTTGTAATTGCGCAGTTATGGAGTTATAAAACACTGCTGCAGTGTTGGCGAGTGCAAACTTTGGTATATTGTCTATATGAAAATGTCATCAAAACGTCAAAATCACAAACAGAGTGCGTTAATGACGTCCATTAACGAATCCTTTTTTAATTAAAATAATTCATTAATATCGGAAAAAGTGTGTTTAATAATTATTATTTGTTAAATAAATTTATCGACTGTCTAACGATTATTTTTAACCCGCAATTATGGAGCGCCATCCTACTTTTTAAGATACGAAGGCCACTTTCAGAAAGGACTGATGATCAGTAGTGTCGATCGGTCTGATCCATTGTTTTATATTTATCATTCACATGTCCGCGTATCATAGGTCACATATAAAGCAATGTAAAACAATGAATCACGACCGATCGTCAGTACAAATCATCAGTCCTATCTGAAAGTGGCCTTAGAGTTAATGTATAGGACAAAACACATTTTTTAATGAATCTTTACCTAATTGACGACTTGAGCTTTCTTTTGATGTATTCACGGTTTCTTTCAATCTAATATCTATTTGTTCTTTCCTCTGCTATTTATAACCCGAATACCTATCAAACTAAACAATTTCAACCTATTTATATTTAAAAACATCTTAAACACAATACCAGACAATTAACAATTAACACTACCTTATATCTCGTTTTATTGAGAACAAGTAAATTTCAAAAAATTCATAATGTTTTACATCTTTGACTGAACTATAACTATTTTTGAGAGAGGGTTTATTTATTTTGAGGGAGCACGCAGGTGTTCCCTTTATAGTCGGTGGTCTGACATCAACAAAGTGCAGTGTGGAAATTGTAGGTAAATATTCATATTTATTAGAAATTATATTTTTACTTAAACATTACATATTTACCATGTGGGAAATATCGAGTTAGGTTCAAAATATTGTGTGTAACAATGACGAACATTTAAATAATAGTGATGAAAGTGATGATTTTAGTGATAGTGAAAGTAATGAAAACAGATTCGATTCGACGACATTTAAATTTGGAAGCACAGAAAATATGTTTCAATGTATCTTTCAATCTACGGGAAAAGTTTGGTTTCCATGGAAAAACAGAATTAATGCAAGCAGTATCTGATTTAACACAAGTTCCCCTGTCAACTATACGTAAAATAGCCAAGAATGAAGGCAAGAAGCGATGTGATAAGGGATCGGTCAAACCTTTAGATGCGTCTTTGATACAATTATTACAAAACCAATATTTATGACTGTTACAGATGAAATGAGTTACCTACAATTGAAATAATAAGAAATAAATTAACAAATGCCGGCCGTAATGTAAATTGCTGTCAGAAACCCATTGAAAACTGGGACTCCATTGTATTAATAATTATTATGTATATGACTCGATAATAATCATTACCTAATACAATAGTATAAACAGTGCCGGATTTAGGGTACTTGCGGACCTAGGCCAAATTAACCCGAGCGGCCCCCGCCCCGGCCGCCCCTTAGGTGGAAAATTGAAATGTGCCTTATTTCAAGCTCACGTCAAAACAAGTGAGTAGTTGAGATATCTTAAAGATAAACACCAATTGGAAAACATTAATAGATGCAGGATGCGGATGCTAGCAATAATATAAAATGGCTTATAATTATTATATCGTATCCTTTAACTTCACGATTATGGAATTAAAGTATAAAGCAGATTTCATATTAATACATAACGTTTATTTTTATAATTATACTTTTTAAAATTGGTACAACATATTAGTTCTAAAAATAAACATTCACTCACACTGCATGTATTACAGTGAATGTTCACAGTAATGTTCAAATAAATCTAAACGCTCACTTTTCTAGCTTTTTTGGCTGCAAAATATTTAATCAACTCGTTAAAGTCTAATGCTTTTTCTTAATACAATTTTTTTTATGAAACGCTGCGGCGTGCGGCCCCCTTTTGCTTGCGGCCCTAGGCCGCGGCCTAGTTGGCCTAGTGGTAAATCCGGCACAGAGTATAAAAATAATCTTTCACTAATTACAATAAAATGGTAGAGGCTACAATATGGGGACCCATTTAGGAAATATACTTGGTATATTCCTGTTATATAACATGCATATGTAAGGGATATCCCGCATGTCCCTAAAACATACCACACATACCCACTGTGGTACATAGGGATATATTAGGTACATGTTAGGTACATGTTAGGTACTTGATGTGACATACAAAAGACAAAACCCTAGCAAGTCCTAGTGATATACATAATGCTATTTATGTACGAGTACATTCTAGGAATGTACCTTGGACCATGTCGGACATTCCAGGTATGTTTCTAGGATATTAAAATGCTACTTGAGAAAAGAGGGTGTATAAAATTGGAAATTGTAATTAGGCAATCCAGCGACCTGTCAAATAAAATTCAATGTTGCGTCCCAGGGCAAACAAAAATACATACACAAGAGTGTTTATTTTGGAGACTTTACCCCCCTCAATATCTCTTAAAATGTGTTTGCTTCGGTTTGCATTTTTGGGAATTTTCACCATTCACCCAAATACTACCCCTACCCCAACGTAACGTACGTAATTTTCGTCGACTATTTGCTTGGAACGGTTTTTGGGATAGGTCGTATTTTCCCCTTTTTGACATTTCAAGTCGATGAGTATGGCGATCCAGCGACCTGTCAAATGAAATTCAATATGGCCTTCCAGGGCAAACAAAAATATATGGGTTTGTGCTTTTGGTATACACAAGAGTGTTTATTTTGGATAAAGGTGATTTTATTTGGCTTTAAGGATGGTCTTGTGTCTTGTTAATAATAATAAACAATTGAAAGGTTAGTTTTATAAAACTTTTGAGTTGCATATTAAGTGAATACCAGCTTTTGGTTAAGTTGTGCCTACATAAAAACATACATTTTTGTTAGTTCAGTTTCATTACACCGCTTTTTATTTAAATAAGTAAGAGATATGAATATGCTTTATTGTCAAGAAAAACTGCTATCATTTTATGAACAAAGTGATCTAAACTAAACGATAAAATTAAAGCTTAAAATAAAAAAATTCCAACGTTAATATAACATTGGTAATTCAAGTAGGCGATTATTATAATGTATTAACATCTTTTACATCATACAGAAAATAGTCTCAACACCCTGATTTTCGTTGGGGCAATTATCTTTTGCTGGCCTAACTAGGTGAGAAATATTTTTGTCAGTGGTGAAGACGGTTTTTATGCATGCGAGCCTAAGGAAGCTAGATGTTTTTGGATGCTTCTTTTTATGTGATTTTTATTGAAACCGTTCTGTAGAAGGCCATTTCCTAATGAAATGAGTTCGGAAGGTCTAATATTATTGTTGCCGAGTCGAATGGAGCGGGATACTGAAGTAACAATTGAGTTGGGAAGTAGGGGGATGTGAATTGGCATTTATATAACAGGTGGGCTTTAGATTAAAAGAATTAGGGGTGATTTGTTCCAGAATTGTTCATGGAAATGTTGGCGATTACTGGTGAAAGACGAGATTCCATTGGGGCTCCCTTCACTTACCTAAAGAATTTGTTTTGAAAGGTGAAGTATGTATTAGATATACAATGTTTGACAATAAGGAAGAGAGTATCTTGAGGAATTTGATGTGTTGTTTCTAAAATGGCTAAGGCCTCGGTAATGGGTATATTAGTGAATAAGGATATAATTTCAAAACTGACAAGTGAATCAGAGAAGAAAATACTGTACTTTTTTAGGTGTTCAAGTAGATGGAAAGAACTTTTAACCTATGAAGATGCCTGTACTGTAAGTGGTTGAAGAGTTTGGGCCAAATGTTTGGCAAATTTTTGGGTTGGGGATAAAAAATATATAAACATATTTTCAAAAACTAATTAAGACTATCAAAACATGAAATAGGGGAGAATTTTCCACCATAACAAGAAAGATTCTCAATTACTTAAGGTGTTCAGAAACTTTAGATACAATAATTATATCTAACAATTTCAGGTAATTCCACCTTTTAAAATATTTGGATATTCTGAAGATAGAGTGATCCCATCTAACAGTTTTAAAATTCAAGTTAATTTAAATTGTGTCATCAATTATTACTTGAATGACGCAAACTTTCTATTCTACTTGAAGATTATTCAGTCGTCTTAATTGCTCTTATTTAAAACTGTTTGCGAGCTGGTTAGCGAGTTTTTTTATTTGCACTTACGCTTATTTTTATCTGAAAACACTTAACATTACGCCATCTGTGTCGGCTTCTTGCTGTTCCCTTCACTTAACAGATCGGCTATGCGACCCACACTCATTTGGAAAGCAAATCGCTTTCTGGAATATTCGTCTTGCATCGGAAAGATTTTAATTATAAATGAGGTTTTAGTCTGATATAATCTCTAACTATTGGCTTCGACACATGGTCATTTATGGTTTTATCCATTATAATTTCTTTTAATGAAGTGATGCTGGCCAGCCCTCAGTATTTTAAGCAAGGTTGGACTTCCAGTGCTCCCAACAGGCCTTGGAGTGTTCAAATGAAGTTCGGTTGATTATCTGATAGTGGATCTGTGAGACAGAGTCATGAGCAATATACAGGATGTTCAGAAACTCTCCTGCCAAATGCAAAGAAGATTCTAGATACTGAATGTATTTTTATGTCAATTTAACCTTACTCAATTCCATGAAAAAGTTCTTCCTAAGGAAGCTAGCGATGTTGAGTCAGTTTTTCAAGCATATCTCAAAAAACCCTTCACCCAGCAACTCCAAAGTTGGACAACGCATAACCCTGCTGTAATAAATTTTTAGTTTGCCATTAAAGGGACAGCGGCTAAAATTTGGTGAAATTTTTTGACAAATTTTACATTGAATCCAAAAACTATGTGATATTTTCCAAAAAAAAGGCACTGCTGCTATTATGCGTTTATTGCAAGAATATTATTGAATTTCACAATATATGTTATACATGACGACCGTTTGTTGCAAGACATGAATCCAATCGTTTCTGTCAGGAGTATACAGTACTAATTTAGTCAGGCGAACCTTAGCCAAGACAAACTCGAGCCAAGATTCCGGCAATGAGGCCACTGGCGGGCCCTTTATGCCATTCCTGCTACTTATGCATCTATGCAATCCTCTTCAGTGAATGCCTGCTTATGTCCCCAAAGGCCATAACAGGGACTCCGAATATTCGCCTGCGTTGCACAGCCCAATGGCATACGAGAAGAACATGGTCCGATGTTTCGTCAGCCATGCCGGAACCCCTGCATAGGGGACTTTCCTCTAAGCCTAGGTTACAGAGGTGTTTCCTCAGACAGCAGTGTCCTGTTAGGAGTCCTGCTATCTTGTTAACCTACCGCTTGGTAGTTCTAGAGCAGCTCTAACATGTCCATCAGTCCATCCTCTCAATAGGAGCTTGGACTGCCTGAGTCCCTGTAGAGCCCCCCAGTGAGCAAGGTGCTGGTTTCTCAACCAGTTCCTCGTCTCCTCGTTTTGTGAGACCCAAGGTCGGGCCCGGGCCCTTAAAAGGAGTAGTCGCCCCTTCCACAGCCAGCGCGTCCACCCCATCATTGACTTCATAACCAGAGTGGGCCGGAATCCATTCTAGCCACACTGTGTTCCGCCTTGCTAGGTCAGCAAGGCGTTCACGACATTCAGCAGCAAGCCCTGAGTTGATGGTATATCCACTCAGGGCCGTGATTGCCTCTTGACTATCAGGAGTATCTAGCTATTCAAAAAATTCTGGGATCATTTTAAATTCTATTACATGCACCCTCCATTCACTGAATACGATGTTTGTATTGGAATAGCATGAAATCATGAATTTTAGTAGCACTGGTGCTTCGTCTCTTTCATGGCTTGCGGATTCTCACCAATGTAGGCGTTTTTAAAACGACTTGTGATCTCTTCATTTTTAAGTAGACTAGATCCCACGAGACTTTTGAACAAGCTTGTAAAATGGTCGAGCATAAGTTCATTGTCGAAACAGTTATTTCATATTTTAAAACGGACCTAGGCTGCTTAAAAATCTTTCTCCATACTATTATAAACTATTAGCAACACGGAATCCAAGAAAACTCTACCTAACAGTAATTAAATCGTTCGAACTGCTTGAATAGTATAAAATATATCCTATTTTTAGAATTTTTGAACTGATTTATTAGAGATATTTCTTGATCTCCACTTTCAAACAGTAATACACTATTTGTACATAAGTTACCAGATTTAGGCTTTAACGGGTCCTAGAACTGTCGGACTCGCAGGTGAGCATGAAAAATTATCAAATTTCCCAGCAGTCCTATTCCACAAATCTTAAAATCGTTCTCAATTTATTATAAGCCGACTAGCAATTTTCCTGGTTTTACGTACAAATTAGATGAGACGCGTTTTTTTGCGGAAGACAGATTTTTTATTTGTAGACATTCATTCTCTCTAATGATGTTTTTTTCGGATGAGGTAATCAATTATAGTCTGAAAATAAGCACATTAAGGTACTAACAGCAGTTTCTTAAATAGCTACCTAAATGTGTATTTTTTTTTCTATCCGTGGATATTCAGTGGGTCGTTTAATTTGAACGGTGGGACCTTTTTAATGGGATAAACGAGGTTCTGTAATGAAAACACTTACAAGGGAGTATCTTTAGAGGCACCGTTTGATGAGTGTTTCTTTGACGAGAATATGAAGTTAAATGAAAATTAAAGGGTGCATCTTAATGGAAATGGTCATTTTATATTTATGCTACCGACATTTGCTCTTTTTATTATTTCTCTGGGTTAATTTATCATATTCTGCTATAATTAACAATGTAAAGCAGTATTTTTATTTTACAGGGAGTTAATAAAGTTTTAATAAAAATTGTGTGATACATTTTTTTAATGTGGCAACCTGTGTGCGATAATATATTCAGGAATAATAACGTCACTTACAATACAGGGTGAATCACTCAAAATAATTCAGGCTGTTATTTGGCAGTATTAATTGAGTTTGAAGGAAATGCTAAAACAGGTCAATTTTTGATTTTATTTAATGTTTCCTTAAATAACAACCTAATATTCAGGGTGAATTACAACCGTGATAACGATTTTCTTTTTTCCAAATTCTCCTGATTTCAGAAATATCACATCTAAGTGGTGTTAAGTGAATCTTTATTTATTAAAAATCACAATTTTTCATCTTTAGATCGCTTTTTTTGGCAGAACTACTCAATATTTGGCAAAACGGCTCCCATGTCTCCATCTCAACTTTTATTTTTCTGTTTAATTGTAGGAGGAAAAAATGAGAAATTTCTGGGCAATTCTTGTCTAGTCAAGGCACGTGAAGATTAAAATTTTTACTGCTTATTATGTTGGGGTGACAATGAAAGGATCTATTGTGTCCCATTTCTTCAACTCAGTTCCTGCTGGAAGTCTTAGATACTTGCAGTCCTTCTACACCCATTCCCCTAAGGAGTTTCAGGATATCAGCTGGCCTCTTCCATCCAGTAGTCTGCTAAGCGTTGTTCTCTAAGATTCCGGTTTTTTATCATCTAGTTTGTTTCGCTTTGGATGAAATTCAACTGATAACGAATATTTTCCATCATAATAGCATTAATTGCAAATAATGACCTTTGAAAATTGTACTGTTAATTTGGCGTTCCGCTATATTTTTGCGTTGGTTTAAATGACAATTCGTTCACACCAACCACACTCAACATCCATGCTTTTCCTGAGACCTGTTCGGTTCACTCGGCCCAAAACAGTGGGCGCTTACGTTTATAGGACACCTTTTTCTTCAGAATCTTTCTTATATGTTAAAATATCAAATTTTCACAAGAGATCCTTTGTTGACCGTGATTATTTCAACTCCTAAACAAGAGGATCTGTGAGAGTTCACTTCTATTCTATAAAGAAAATAAAACAAAGATCTCATGAGTTGTGTTTGTGTGTGAATAGAGGATAGCTTGGAAATTCATCCATCAGCCACAAATTGTTTTTATTCACAATCGGTCAGTAACATAGACATTTCTTACCTTTAAAACGGTAGGGAAGTGACTCATTACTCACTTTCACTTCCACGCTATAGCCGGAAATAGTAATTTACGTTACAAGACCGGAAAGTAGTGTTTTCCAGGTCGAGACAAGCAGATTCAAGGGCGAGCCGTAGGCGAGTCCTGTAAGCTTGGAGAGACCTGAAAAACACTGATTTCCGGGTGCGTGCCAGATAAATTTCAGCATTCGTATTGTCCTATATGTGTAAGGAAGTTTTTTTCCCATATGAAAATCAATTCGAATCCATATCGAAACTTACAACAAAAAATGCAGAGGCGTGTGTAATATTGAAAGTAACTAGACATGAACCAGAAATAGAAAATTTTCCGCGAGAAACACAAGAACAAGGATCGCACTGAAAACATGTTTCAAATTTTAAACAAAATGTTACCTTATCTAAAAACATATTTGGTTCAACAGTGAAGTCTGTGCTACGTTTGCTTTCGGCTTAAAATTTTTTAAAAAATTGTTGATCATTTTTATATTTCATTCCTTGTTATTTTCAACAATTTTATACATTATTCAGTTGTATAAAAATTAAACAGTTTTTTATAGTGGAACTTTGGCTTTGTTCAAAATTGCACGTTGTGTCCTGGCATCCTCCCCTATTCTCAGTTTTTGATCTGTCGGTGAAATTAACAAAATGTTTTTAGTAATAACCAATTGAAGATATTATTAATTATTATTGACTATATAAGATTCAGAATAAAGAGGGACTATAACCTTGGATTCTTTCATTAGAACCTTATATAATATGCTGTACGTAAACATTGACGTGCTTTTCCGCAAATCGCTAGGAAATTTTGACATTCCAGACAAAATTTCTTAAATAAAAAGTCAAGATTTCCTATTCACTTCCTTACTGTGAGGATATGATATTTCCTTACAATTCTGTTGTTTGTGTTCTACATAAATTATTGAAAACAATAATTCGAATGAAGCAGTGTTCACTGTCTCAACCAGCTCTGGAGAAGTCCCAGAAATTGAAAATTCATCATAACTTATCATTTCACTTTCGAGAATACCAGCAATTAAATTTATATGTGCCAAGTTTGACAATTCAATACGTTTCCATAGTAACCCAAGTAATTTTATTACGAATTCCAAAGCACCAGTTATTTGTGAATACAATTTTTCGCGATTTTTTCAAAATTAAACAAGATCTGTCGAATTTTAAACCATTTGCGGAAAAATAGTATGTTTACCTCGTAGGGAAAGCCATAGCAATATTCACAGTCGTTCAGGAATGTTAGGCTTTTCCCACTCGGTAGACAATGTACTACTTTTTCATATTGTATGGACATTACTTTTAACATTCAATGTAGGCCTCTGTGAGTGGTTTTCCTCGTCCAATAAGCATTAGTTAAAACTTGAATGTTAATTTGAGTTATACTCTTTACTAGATTTTCCTCAAGACTACTACTTACTTTGATTATAATGTCTTGTGCTGAAATTGGTAGCATCGAACAATCACCATCACTAATAATCCATGCTATAGTGACAAGCAACGCTACACCATTTTCACTTTAGTATGTTCAACGTAAAAATCTCTCTAAAACGTTATATTGACCTTTCTATTTATGAATTCAGGCTATTCTTTGCTGACAAATATTTATGTAACAAATATTTGTCGTCAAATTACTAACTGTTTCAATATTGAGGAGAATTGTACAAGTAATTAATTTTAGTTTGATTGTTAGGGGTATTTGGTTATTCACGAGTTGGTAGCCAATTTTTCATTCCGCTGTTGAATCCTTATTTGACCATATTATTTCCTGAGCAGTATTCATTCGAAATGATGTGTATGTCCGTTAGAGTGCGTTAATAATAGTTATCTATTAAATCAGAATAGATTAATGATTATTAGTGAATGTTAAATGCACCGAGCAATTTCTCAAAATGGTTGTAATATTAACAAATAACTGTAGCTTTTTATATAAGTTGCCGTGTTAATGACCAAGGTTTGCAGCGTATATGTCACCGATGGTAGAAGATTGATGAATAGGAAACAATAGATCTACAATAAAATACCCTGGGGGAGAAAAAGGTTAATGAAAATATCAAGAGAAATAAAGAGTAATGTCAACTGGATAAAAACCCAAGCATATTCATTTATTATGCGATTAGCGTGTCAAATTTGCAAGTTATTAGGCTGCTTCACTTTGTTCTCGAAATAAGAGAAGGGATTTGAATTTAAGTTGGCATTTCTGCTGCATAGTGATTGGTCAGATTGCCGCCCGATTCACACAGCTCTTTTGATACAACTGACAACATTTGTCAGTTTTAATTTATATGAAAATATTCATTAGTTCAATCTTTGTAACTAATTTGGGCGTTTGTTGTTTCATTTTCAACAAATTATTATATTCCAACCAAATTTATTGCTATTTTTATAATTTATTCAGTTTTATAAACAAAATATATTATACCGTCTTGTTTTTTAAGTATTTTTACATCATGTCTTACAAACATAACACTATAATAATATGGTATCAAAACTTCTGTTCATTTTTAGTTTGTGCTATACCTAAGCCTTAACTGTAAATAAAGAAGTATTTGGACATACAAGTGTATTTTTTACATACTTGTTCATTGTCTTTATTATTAACGGATTTCACATAAATTATTACGTTGTTCCACAATGATGTGACATTTGGCTTCTACTTCCGCTATGGGCTGTTGCCGATGATGACTCAATATTTAGACATGCCTTGATGCCTCAATGGCAACGACAACTGATTTCACGTACTTGTCAATTAGTTCAAAAAGTCTGAACACGACCCTTTCGGAACACAATCCTAATTCAATAACATTCAGTGATGTGATTGAGGATTCTTAAAATGCTTCTCATAGTACAAAAACAAATTATAGTAGTGCAAACTTAATATACATGTCCAAAACCGATAATATATTATAAAAAACACCAAGTGTGAGCCTATGCAGACGAAGTCGCAATAATAACATGATCACAAAAAGAACTAAAGAATTCTGGAAAATAAACCGAGACAGTGTGGCCTTTATATAAATAAAAGAGAAACTAAATATCTTCTGTAAGCTCCTTGTGGCATTACTTATTCTTTTTTCTCATATATTTTTGGGAATCAAACCACAATAATGTGTTTTATTTTTTTATTTCGACGTTTCGGTAGCGTTCCAGCTACCGTTGTCAAGATTACCTTATTGTGGTTTGATTCCCAAAAAAATAAGAGAAAAAAGAACTCGTATTCTGTATTCGGCAGTTCGTGTATCATCGCGACCGCTAGAGGCAAGCATCCTGAGAGTGTTCGATGGTTAGGCCATGTGGGTAGGATGGATGACGAAAGGTGCTTGAAGAAGATGCTTCCGGGAGGTGAAGAAGGTAAGAAAAAAAGAGGACGACCTAGGAAGAAATGGATGGATGTTGTTAAAAAGACTTGAAACAGTTAGGAATAGAGGACTGGAATATGATTGCAAGAAATCGAATAAAACTGAGAAATATAACAAAATAGTAGAAGCGGTGTTTCCGATGTCCGTCCGGCGGTCAGGGTAAAACGCAGGTACGACCGAGGTCCGTCCCGCGGTTAAAAGGGTCAAGACGTTTGTCCGAAGTCCGTCCCGTGGATCCGTATGATAATTTATATTGCAGATATTATATATTATATATACATATAAGATATAATATGTAGTAGATACTTTATTTGTAATGCTAAAACCACTACATTTTATTTCATATTTTTCCCTTCACACTTTTTCCAGGCTTAGGACTGGCAGAAGCAATGGGTCTGGGTCTGGGTCTGGTCTGGGTCTGGGTAAGGGTCTGTGGAAGGGTGTCGATAATACACGAATCATACTAATTATTCTAGGAATAATATTCTACCCTGCCCATTCTACCTGTGTATCCACCTGACCGCGGGACGGACATCGGTCGGGGATTAAAAACCCTTTTCCTAAACCCTCAATTTTCCTACCGCGGGACGGACATCGGTATTGCCCAGTAGAAGCTATGGGCCTGTGAGTTTTAACACACTGTTTCATATAATGTACTTACATGCATTTGCATAATTCAAGAATTGTCTCAGTTATTATCAAATTAAAAGTCATATTTTAAAATTTAATTAAACACTAAAAACTTTCGCGATTCGGAATATAACAAATAGAATATTTAGTACGGTACCTTTCCAGTAGATGCCTTAATCTCATAACAAATATGTTTATTTAAAAGCTTACTGATATTATTTCACCTTTTGCAGCTTTGCTTCGAATATAAATGTCACAGAGTTTAATAAAAAGGTTAAACAAGTATTATCGTAATTTGACCTTTGGGCAAGTGTAGACTGGAATTATGTATGGCAACATTTGTGTGAATTGTATCAAAGCGAAAGCTGGCGTTGAATACTGTTACGGCGGAGGCCAGAAAATCGTGGGCTTCTTGATGTCACTAAGGACGACGTCACGTTCAAAGCAAGCGGTTGCTTTCCGTACTTTTAATAATTTTTTTTGTACAGAAAAAATTTAAAAATACGGGGATATTTTTTTATAATATACTTTAAATTGAAGCAATAGACCCTTTCAGTTTCTATAATGAGCATTTTAAATCAACCCATTATTATATGGGAATATTCACATCATGTGTCTATTGTCGCGGAAATAATTCAGTATTGATTTTTTTGTTGTTGTTGGGGCTATTTAAAGCACGCCTCAGCGTGTTTAAAACGAACTTTCAAAAACGTGCGTTTTTTAAAAAGACCATGGCAACATCAAAACTTTATAAACGTGAAGTCTAATCAATGACAAATTGTTATTATTGATCTGACACGAATATCTCCTACCGTTTGAAACTTTCACTACATATACGTCACCTCACCAAATATGAAGTTAGCCACTATCTTATGTACATGTTTTATGTATCAATATCCAGTTACAAAAAGGCCATTCGTTTCAATATTTTAAAAAAATTCTGTTAATATTTTTCTGGTTAATTTTAGTTAGTTTTTCTCCACAATTTTTCAAGTTGAAATAATGTCAATATCGTATAAATCTCGTTTTGTTTTATATTGCACGAACACAACAATTACAACGCCTGATTAAAGGTTTTTAACTGTGCCTGCAGTAACAGTTGAAAAAAATTTAGTTTGAGGCTGCTAGAAGCAAATATAAACAGACTAAAACTAGTTACTATTTTTTTGGAGACCATTTTGATGTAAGTAATTGTATAGCTTGTGTGTAGAAAGTAAATATGTTTTGATTTTTAGTCTGAAAGTGACAAAAACAACTCCTGTCACAATAGCAGCAATATGGCATAAGTATAACCTATAAGTACTTCATCACATCAGAATTGTGGTCCTATGTCAACCCTTATTGTAGCTGACTTCTCTTTTAGTGAGCATACGTCACATTATGAATGGCGGATTATTTAAATCATCCAATGAATTTTCAAATGGGTATAAAAACCTTGTGAGAATAAAAATAATAAAAATAATTGACTCCCCATTATGATTTTATCCACCACTAACCATTGACATTAAAAAAACATCATATTTTTGTTAAGCTTAACACCCTATTAAAAAATTGAACAAGTGAGAAGATATAAATACTTGGGAGTATAAATAGAAGTAAATGGAACACAGGGAGGCGAAAATATCAATGGAGTGCAAAAAACGATAAAACTTCACTACCCGATAAATTCGATATTTATAAATAAAACCGAAATATCAAAAAAAAACAAATTTAAATGTATCTAAAACAATCTACCGTCCAATATTAACATTCGAATGTGAATATTCACAAGAAGACAAAAAAGTTGCAGTTGAGATGAAGTATCTTAAGCGAGTTAAAGGAGTCGCAAAGAAAAGCAAATTAAAGTTTTAGCGGTAAATTCAAACGGAGAGAAGGCACGAGCGACGTTGCCGGTTTGCAGCTTATGGAAAAAATATTGATAGAATTTGTGTATATGTACATGTGAGAATTATAATATATAATATACTACACATATTATAATATGTAGTATCTCTATGGGGACAGTCTCTACGGTTACCATGCATAAAAATGATATTGTACCACGACAACAACTTTGAAATGAAAATATTATTTAAAAAACGATATAACAAATATCACACAAGATTAATGAATCAAAGTGAAAATAATTTGATACTTTTTCCAAAGATCTGGAGAATTGCCATGTTACTACAATTGAAAATCAACGAGATGTTATCGATTTCTCACTAACAATAATTAAATGAATTGTTTTTTCCAATATAAAAACAAAAAGGCAGTGCAAAATATTTTTTAATTAGTTTTGTGATGAGAAGAGTATTTGAAGTAAATCTGAAAAATGTCATTTCCTAGAAGCTTAGGTACATTCTCCAGTTGTGTTCGAATGTAACATTTTTATTCCATATCAACTTATTGACATAACATATATAAAATACCCAATTACAAGGTATACAACGAAAGCACGTTTCATCCAAATTGAGCATTAAACCGAGAAAATTGCTACGCGGCTTCTATAACAAATTGAAAGCAATTTTCGGATAAGAAAGAAAAAATTTGGGAATTTCTCCTTCCGAAGGTCCAGATTCGTTGAGGACTGAATGGAAAAAATCTTGACTACTGACGTGCGAATAAAATGAAGCTTCATTCATCCTGAATCGTATTGATCCTCAATAAATTATATACCTACGTTGAAATATTTTTGGTGAAAATATTAATTTATAAAATAAGATTTTACTGAATTTCACATTCAAAGTGCCACTTACAAAAACTCGTTGACGTTATCAAATGTCTTACTTTCATACCCAGTTACGAAATAGTTATTTACGTAACCAGATATGAAAAGACCGAAATTGTTCAAGAAGCGTAATATCGCTCTTTTCTTTCTAATATTAATTTAATAGAATCTTCAGTTACAATGAAAATTTTATACCAGTTAATTTTAGCCAATCAGATGCCTGCATTTTGATATGTTGCTATGACAATAACCTAATTTCTTCGGAAATTTCCCTGCGTGGAGGGAAATTAATAAGTGGAAATTTCCTTCTGGTTTGACAGCTGTCATAAACACAGTGGCGTAAAATATTTTTGATAGATATTTATTTATAACTTAATTATAGGTACATGTTATTATCTGTTACAAATTTCAAATGTATTAGAAACTCCTTTTCCACATTTTTCCTCAATGGCGAGTAAGGTGAGGATCCGTTGTTTTTTTCCATTAAATATCTATGCTTCATGAAATAATAGAGATTTCGTGCAATCGGACGCGAAGTCAGTATTTCGTGTTCTCAACACAGTCCGCGAAATTCAATTTCGCGGCCGTTACCGATAGCAACGGCTGCGAAACCAAACGTCACTTCTAAATTTGAATATCACTTCCAAATTTGACATTTCTAAAATACTACAAAGACAAGGATTATTTTTTATTGAGTACCAACAAATCCATAAGTACTTATATTATTTAGGATGAATATTAACATTAATTGTACAGTTTGTATTATTACTTATATTTACTCCAGAAGTTGAAGCAAGAACTGTCAAAATATTTTGTATATATTGAAACATATCATTTCCATAGCACACATTGTTAAATAAATTATACTGCTGTTGATTTTAGAGCAATGATATATTTATTCACAATTATCTAGTTTAATAATTTTAACGATTGCACGAAAAATAGTGTGTTTGCCATGGCCGCGAAACTTTTTAACGACCTCAAGATTATCTTGCCTCGGCCGCAAACGGCCTCGGCGATAACTGTTCTTTCGGTACGTTAAAAAAGTATTTCGCGGCCTAAGCATATAAATAACTATTGTTTAACCATCCTTTGCCGTTACGTCACACATTGTCCAGCTTTATCTCTCATTTATGAAATAGATGAGACGGAATTATAACGTCATTAACGTATTTTTTAACTAATGTCGACGTAAATTGTATTTGTGACTTTTGACAATTCAGTTGTCATGCATCATAAACAGTTCTTAAATGTCACTTATAATTTTGAGGTTAAGTGTAAAATAACATTCAACTAATATAAGACAAACGTAAAACAGCAGAATACGTCACCGATTATGACGTAACGGCAAAGGATGGTTAAACAATCTCTAGTAATACTTCGACACCATTTTGTTCTTTTCCACACAGGATAATAATATGTCAACTGAGTATGTCACCAATTCAATTTCTATTTTAAAAAAGTTTTGATATAAAATTTTCTTACCGAATCTCCCTAGAGCATAAATTAATATTACGGAAATTTTCCTCACTTGCGAATTTTTTAAGAAAATTTCGCACTTCGAGAAAATGTCCAGAAATAGTTCGTGCTCTAGGGAGATTATAAGTGATTATCTCCTTCCTAATAATTTTGACCAATCGCTATCAAGAATTGGTATGTCAAATATAAATTTTAAGTGGAAAAATTACTTAACACATGTCAACTTAGTCATGTCATGTCAGCAATTTTTCCGGAAAAATTTCATGCAAGTTTGACATGTTGCCTTGTAAAAACAAACTTGATGGTTTCTATGCTGTGTTGCTATGTACCGTTACCAACAACAAAGATCACAAACAACGCTTACGAATTTATTAATTTTTCAACTGAAACTCAAAATGAATCGGTTTTCTTAAACAATATTAAATAAAGTGACCCCTAACTTAAATAATATTTTAGCTCACCTGCTTACTGTTGGAGCCGAATTTCTGGAACCTGAAATAATAAATTGATATTATAATTTGCACTTTTTACTTATATAATTTTTAAAAATCGACAGTTATTCAAAATTACAATTGAATAATGTTGGAAATATAATTTTCAAACTCATTCAATGGCATACATTCAATGGAAGCTACAGAATCGTCATGAATTGTAGTAAAGAAAGTTAAAAAGACTAGAGGACCTAATTAACGATGGAAAATATTAATAATTTTGACAAAAATGGCAATTTTCAAGGTAATTTGAGAATTCTCCAAACTCCTTGCAGCGTGACAATCGTACGAAACATAAATTTGATACATTTTTTGCGCAATCGAGCCAATTATAAACGTCTATTTTTGCCTATTAGCATACCTACTAAGGCTCTGACAGTTTTCCTATCTATTAGGTCTGCCGTGAATATCTCCCAGGGCGGGGCTCGTTCGCATTCCCATATTTGCATATAATCAACTTTCATGGAATCGAGTGCTTGGCTGTTCTTTCCTGCCTTTTAATCTATTTGACGCAGTGGCGAATCACCTTCACGTCCGCTTGGAAGGTTTTGACGTCTTTAGATATGCTGAACTGAATAGCTATCTTCTATTCTAGCCATACAATTCCAGCTTCCACATCTACCTCTGTGGGTATACCTTTTCAGTCATCCCTACGTGGTATAGTTACTTGGTACTTCACCTATCCAAAATAGTTCAATATTGTACAATAGGGTACAGACCATTCGCAACCTTTTCTCGAACATCTCCGAACTCTCTCCGAGCTTGGCGTAAAAGAGAGTTCGGGAACAGCTTGTTTAAAGTTTTGAAGCTGGTGAAAATAAAAACTAAATTTTTTTCTCGCTAATAAAGGATGTTAGAAATAGTGCGTTATAACAGAAAGTGGTCATGAATGAATGTTTAAAAGAAAACAGCCGACGAGATGATCATGCTCGACCGGAACTTTCCATATGCAAGCTTTTTTATCTTCTGTATGTTCCTTGTGGTGTTCATTATTTTTGTTGATTATTTCAGGAAATCAAACCATACCCTTTTTTAGGTTGTTTAATTTAATGGTTTGCTAGCCTTCCAGATACCGGTGAATTGTGGTTTGATTAGCAAAATAATTAACAAAAAGAACAAGATCTTTTTGGAGTAGACGATACACTGGGAACTGTTCAAGCTCAATCGCAAGCTGCTAAGAGCTTATGAACTCTTTGTTACAGTGTGTACTAGCCTTAACATACAGAAAAAGTCACGAATGTTTCTCGTTACGCCATACTTCCCTGAGTGTATCTAAGACACTCTAATTTTATGTGGATATCACTGACTACGTATGTCCAATTAATACAAATGGAAAGGTACATAATATGTCTTTTGTGCCTGAATTAAGCTACGTCTCCTTATAGACCCACTCACCATAAACCTAAGCGACGTCTTTATCGGTTTGTCACTCTGTCTTGTGTTGTGTTGTGACAACGATTGTACTTAAAAAGAGACGCGTCACTTCATGCGGAAATCATTCTGTCACCATTGAAGTTCGTCGTCATTATCATTTCTTTAAACAGGTGAAATTCATTTACATTTATTGTGATATTTTTCGACAAAATGCCTGGTAAACGAATATTTCCAAAAGGAATTGGCTAATGGCGGACCACTTCTGACGTTAAATGCCATTCAAGAGGTGAGTTTTGTAACAATTTATTTGTAGAATTTCAAATTGTAGTCCAACTATGATATGTTAAATTTGGTTTTCATTTATTTCCTCTCATAATTAGATAACCACAAATACATGTCGAACCCTCTAACAACGATGCGCCGCTGGTGAAAACTGTCTTATTGTTTTGATTCGGATGTTTATGAGCTATGACGTAACGAGAAACATTCGTGACTTTTACTATATTGTATTGTTCGTTGGGAATATAATTTTCAGGAGTGTGCTTATAATCTCCTCTCATTCAATGCAATTTTTTGATTCTTACCTCATATTTTCATAATACCTCTCCAGTTTTTTTCTTCTACTATCATTGAATTGATTTGGAACAGTAAAAAGCGGCTCATTTAATATCATTATTTCGACGTATTAAATCGTTTCTCAGTTTCTTTTGGAAACTAGTATTTCTATATCAATGTTACAGTTAGTCGAATTATTTACAAACCAGTGAATAAACTCTTATATCTAAAAATAGACATGTGTTAAATCATATCTGTCTCAATTTATATCAGTTACAGAACTTACAACAAACGTGAAAAAATAAGTCTTTAACGTACTTAACAAAACTACAACGATGACATCGACTAAATAGTACGACTCTACTGATAGGTACACTTGTGAATTGCCCCAATATCAAACCCGTAAATTTGTTGTATGTAAAACCTCTAGTTTAAACAACAAAATTGATGAAAAATGCTATTTTAAAATGATAAAATTCATAAAAACTGCTATTTTAAACAACAAAATTGATGAAAAATTGCTATTTTAAAGTATGAAATTTATAAAAATTGTTTTTTCCAACCAGAAAACTAACAAAAAATGCTCATTTAAATGATAAAATTTGAAAAATCGCTATTTTAAAAAAGAAAATGGATGAAAAATGCTAATTACAAATGTAAAACTCATGAAACCTGCCATTTTAAACCAAAAAATTAATAAAACTGCTATTTTAAACCAGAAAACTCATGGAAAATGCTCATTTAAACGATAAAATTCATAAAAACCGCTATATTAAACCACAAAATTGATGAAAAATGCCATTTTAAAATGTAATATTTATAAAAACTTCTATTTTAAACCAGAAAAATTAAAAAATGCTCATTTATATAATAGAATTCATTAAAACCGATATTTAAAAAAAAAAAATTTATAAAAAATGCAATTTAAAAATGTAAGATTCATGAAAACATTTTAAACCAGAAAATTATTAAGACTGCTATTTTAAACCAGAAAATTAACGGAAAATGTTCATTAAAATTATAAAATTAATAAAAACCGCCAATTTAAGCAATAAAATTGATGAAAAATGCTATTTTAAAATGTAAAATTCATAAAAACTGCCATTTAAAACCAAAAAATTAATAAAACTGCTATTTCAAATCAGAAAATTCATGTAAAATGCTCAGTCAAATGATAAAGTTCATAAAAACCGCTATTTTAAATTATAAAATTGATGAAAAATGCAATTTTAAAATGTAATATCCATAAAAACTCCCATTTTAAACCAGAAAAATCTAAAAAATGCTCATTTAAATAATAAAATTTATTAAAACCGCTATTTAAAAAAAGAAAATTGAAAAAATGGTATTTAAAAATGAAAAAATTCATGAAAACTGCCATTTTAAACCTAAAAATGAATAAAACTGCTATTTTAAACCAGAAAATTCATGGAAAACGCTTATTCAAATGATAAATTTCATAAAAACCGCTATTTTAAACCACAAAATTGATGAAAAATGCTATTTTAAAATGTAAAATTCATAAAAACTTCTATTTTAAACCACAAAAAATTTTAACAAAATGCTCATTTAAATAATAAAATTCATTGAAACCGCCATTTTAAACCAGAAAACTAATGAAACTGCTATTTTAAACCAGAAAATGTTCATTCAAATGATAAATTTCCTAAAAACCACTATTTTTAACAACAAAATTCGTGATAAGCCCTTATTAGGGTCAATTCTATAAGAAGTGGTTAAAAGTTAACGGTAAGCCGTTATATTTGACGAAGTTTACGCTATTAGAAATGTTTTAATCTATACATAGTCAAGATTAGGATTTGAATTTTAGCAGATTTGGTGTCCAATTAAGAGTTTTCCGTTCATATTTTAAAGATTATTATGCGTACAGAATAGTAAAATGGAGATAGAAGATTGTCTAATTTTTAACCATACGTTAAAATTTAACATTTGCTTACAGAATTGCACCTATTACTGCTTTTTCATGAACAAAACAATTATTTAGCTAAGAACCGTGCTCGTATTTAATTGTACTGAAAGGGAATGCAACTAGAATACATTTTCGATGGTAATTCAATGAAAACGTGTAGTTTTTAAAATCAGTTTCCACTCCACTCCTCTATTACATTTTCTCAACTTCTTACAGTTTTTGCCCAAGTTCCAGAATTAGCAGTATTCAATGCTCGTTGCCAGGATTCCAGAATAGCTTTGTCACTGCTACCATTTCACCATTGTGGTTATAGTAATATTTATTTAACGTTCTCTATCTCGTAGTCTAGTCATAGGATACAATCGTTAAGGATATCAAACTCTTCAACATTTTCAAAATTTAGACACATTAACCGAAATTCATTTCGCATAAGAGAAGATCCAATAAGTCCTTTGAAATATGGAAAATTCTTCTTACACATCCAAATAACCTCAGCTGTTAAACGATTAGGTAACTCAATGAAGTGAAAATAAACTTCGTGATTTATCTTAAGGATAATTAGTTTTTGTTAATCGGTATCTTAATTTACCGTAATACCATTCATAACATTCGTTTTAATGAAAACTCGAAAGGAAAGCGTTAACGAATAATGAGTAGAGTTTTCAGATAAAGCATTCATTACAGTTTTGCTTTTGGAATTGATTACTGCAATTTGCAGACTACACTTGAAAATTTATGTCAACTGTTTTCTGCTGAGTATAGTTTTAAGAGAAATTAATCATAGAATATTGCTGGAATCTAAAACTAAGTACCAATTTATGATAAAGATCTCATTAAATCCGTAACTTATTCCAAATAATAATGTTGTACAGGACAAGAATTACGTGAGCATTTATCAAACTTACTTTTCATCAATATCGTTTGAAAGTCCTGTAGAATCAATCATGTTGTATTTTTCCATATAGGTGGACTGAAGGACCCGCCAATGCCGAAAAATTAGTAAAAGAAAAATGTAGCAGGCGACCGACGTACATTCCGCATGCAAAGTTTAAAGGTTGTGAGGTTCACGAATTCTGCCAGCGACGTGAGCTCTTGCAATCCGCATACGTCTTTGCTACGGCGCATCGGACGTTGCCAAACTTCCGACTGCCAAAATTAATTTGCCAACCTGTTGGTTTATTTTAAATTCTGGTCCTAATCATATTACAAAAAAAGTAACACCAAACGCGTTTCCAAAATATGAACATTCATTCTAAACTAATTTGTCATTATTATCTTTAGAAAATATGCGAAAGATATGTCATAACCAATAAAAAATGTGTTTTAAATATTATTTTCCAATTCATGTTAATTTTACAGCTGGAAATTTTCCAAAATATTCGATACGTATTACATTGTCGAGTTTCCTATTAAATTTTTGTAAAGCAGTCAGTGAAAAAATGTGTAAGCAAATCCTCTTATAGTGCACCGGGAATTTTTCAATGTAACGATAATCAAAGAAAAGTAAGGAAATATACATAACATAAACTTACTTTGCTGGAAGCAGAAATGAAACGGAACGAGCTTATATATAAATATTTTTTTCACAAAATAAGATAAAAGATCGAACTTTGTTTTCGTATAATACTGCATTACGAAAAATGCTTTTAAAGGATCATATATTAAGCCTAGTTGTTTATTGTTGAACAATGACGGAATGTTTGAGTATAGTGACGGAGTACAAATAAATTTTATTCAAACTAAAACTAATTTTGTTTTAGGTATTTCCGTTACAGTCCTATACATCATTCTAATTTGAAATTACAGTGGCAACGGTGTGATAAAAGTAGTAGAGTTCATACAATAGCCTTCTTGGTGTGCGTCATCGTTTGTGACGTATATCCGGGTTTTAGGCATGTCGTTTATTATATTTGCTATATTGACATATAGCTAACCTTAAATTTGATAAATAAAATGATCAGGATCGTTTTCAGCCATATTCGAAAATGATATGAAATTAATAATACTTGGGATATGAAAACACTGCAAAACAAAACAAATTGTATATTCAATTTACATATTAAAATAACTTTACATTAGTAAATATAGTCCTGCAAAAGAATTATACAGCCTGTTCAATTAAGTCTGCACCATATGGAACCCTATTTTATTCTAGAGTTTTATGGAAAAAGGTATTCTTCACTTATAATTCTTATTGTTAGTGAATTTCATTGTTTTATTTGTTTAAATGTGGCCACTGTCTTCATTAAAATATGTACAGGTGGTGTATTGAAAATTTATGTATGTATGTATTTTGACATTCACTGAGACCTAAAAGATCTATTGGGCCCCCTTACTTCTACTGAGTTTCTGAGGAGAGTCTCAGGAGTGTGGTCAAAAGCTCCTTCTATGTCCAAAAATGCACATACTACAGTTTCTTGGTTGTCTAAGGCACCTCGGATATATTGAAAATTTAACAAAATAGCTTTTTGAAGCTACGACCACTTGCTCTGCCGTTGAATAGCTTCTTTCCAAACACTAACTAGAGTATTCTATCTTCAGTTACACGTTCAGTAGAAAACAAACATAAACATAGTAAATAGTCAAGAAACCAACCAACTGAGATCTATAATAACAAAAACTAAGCCAAAAAATGGAGAACAATATTCAAAAAACTTTATATATCGGATATCCTGTGAATGCGAGAAATTTTATTTAGGTGAAACATCCAGACCATTGAAAATCCGAATAAAAGGACACAAAAAGTATATTAAAGATAGCGAGTCAGGTATTTGCAAACATGATTCGGAAGAGGGGCATCACATTTAACGGGATTCGGCGTACCAGTATAGGAAGGAGAGGAAAACAATTTTTTTATACAAAAGAATAAATTATTTATGTCTTTTTCCCATGAGACCATTGTTATAACAGGAGGTAGTTTGCTCTTGTTGTGGAAGATGGTAGTTTCGTTTTTTTTTTTTAATTCTGTATCTTCGGGGCTGGTAATTTTCTCTCTTTTAGCGAATCTCAAGTATCAGAACAAATTGTTGTAGTTGCATTAAATACCAATAAATTCAGTCAATCAGTATTTTTCTTAAAGTAAATCCCACAGAACAACTTGTAGATTGAGAGGAAGAGAGAGACATACAAAATTTAATAAATTATAATGAATGGATTTATAGATACATTAAAACCCCAACGTGGGGTGATTTTCCCTTACAAGTTTCATAAATACATAATGTACGAAATTTGCTTCTATTCACATTATTTAAAACCATTATTAATGGAAATAACTTAATTACAAGCGGTAGCATGATACTTAATACGTCTGTGAATAGGTTATTTTGATTTTTCAACTAGTAGGCTGTTGGTAGCCACTCACTTTGACTATAAATTAGGCTGATGAAAATTATAGAGTATTTCTTCAACAAAATTTTGAAAATTTGTCAATTCTATGACAAAAGTTTCAATATCCTGTATTTTGGTAACTAATACCCGATTTCACCAACCTGATTTTAGGAACTTCCTAGGCCAAGAAATACCTAAATCCGATACTTACCTAAATCGGATTTCACCAACCTAAGAATTTCTTAGTTGAGAAATACCTAGATCAAAGAATACACCAGCAACCAAGAAGCGAAGCTGCCTTTCCTTTTTTTGTATGCACATGTCTGAAAGGAGCCATTTTTATAATGAGATACTTGTCATACTTCACTTTGTCGACCAATTATATCGCCGATATTTAAAAACTTGATCATTTTCTCAGTGTATTTACTAAGTTATCTGTCAACGTCGATCTATCAAGGTCATACATTTTTGTAACCAAAACATCAAAAAGATTGCGTCGGGCTTCGCTTCTTGTTCGTTGGTGTATTCTTTGCCTAGATAAGAATTCGATTTGGAGATTTTTTTACATTAAACTGGTACCACTGTCTAATATTATCCTGAAAACCGAATGGGTGGAGATCATAACCGACAAATATAATGAAATTTGATAGTGCATGTCAAATGTATTTGTATTTCGTTTATTCTTGTTGGCTATTGTGATTTTTAAATTCATTCATATTGATCATAATGGAAGGAAAAAAGAATAGAAGTGCTAATTTCACGGAAGAAAAAAGCTGAAATTATTCTATTCGTCTTTCAGGCTGAAATATTCGCTGTTGAACAGACTGCAAGAAAGCTGATGAATCAACCTGTTGTAAAAAAGAGCGTACACATCTTGTCAGATAGCCAGGCTGCTCTTAAAGCACTGAGCTCGAACAGGATAAAATGTAAGCTAGTACTTAACTGTCTACAATCCCTTGAAATACTAGGAAAGGAGAACAGAGTTATTTTGACCTCGGTGCATGGGCATCGAGGAGTAGATGGCAACGAGAAGGCCGACACTCTGGCAAAAAAGGGATCAGGGTATCTATTTATCCGACCTGAACCATTTTTTGGCATTGCGGAAAGCACTGCAAGATCAGCCATAGCTACCAGGGCGGAGAGAAGAAAACCTTCACGTACTGGGTAGACCCGGGGCTACCGGGGTACCGGGCCTCTCTCTCTCGAAGGCGTTCTTATACAACCCTTCGAGTACAAAAAATTAGCAGATCCTGGAAAGGAGTAGAACAAACCTACGCATTCTGTCGGGACTGCTTACAGGACATTGTCGACTAAATGACCACCTAATGAAGATGAGTCTGGTTCAGACCACGGATTGTCGGTCCTGTAATTTGGAGGACGAAACTACGGAGCACATATTATGCTCATGCCCAGCTTTGGGCAGGGTAAGATATAACATATTTGGTTTTAGTAGCTTAGAACCGAACGACTACAAAAAAGAATCACCAAATACAACCATGGACTTCGTCAGAAGCACAAGTTTGTGGGGTGAATTGTAATCCCTAGGGGTGAGCCACAATAGACCCAACGGGGGTCGCAGTGGAGGTGGCGAGATGGCCCCACTCACATAGAACCCTACTCTATTCGTTGCAGATACACAGCGGAGTTTAAAGCAAAACTTGAGCAAGAGTTTAATTCGAATAATAAAGTATATCAAAACGACGTCGGTAATGTATTTTATCAAGGAACTTTGACTCTTCTCGAAAAACTAAAAAGTAATAGCTGTACTCAATAAATTATTTGTGTAACATTATTCTAACCTAGATTAAATTGTCTAAAGAGTGTAGTAACTTCCCTATCACTTTCAAATTCAATAATATAATCAATTTTCTCTAATATTATTTGTAACGTCGTATTTTCATGTAACCCAAAACGCCGAAAGAAATCTGTTTCGCCCAAAGTCTCAAAATATTTCTAATGCAGAAGAATTGCTCGTTTTCATTTTAAACATTGATGAGCTATCGAACCTTTCGAGACGTTCTACAAAACGTAGAGCTCGCATATTTAAAAAATAGTAATTAATAATTAAAAATTTCTCTCGACTCGCTATCAATCAAAATGACAGCCGAGAAGTGTCAAGTTAGGTTTTTCTTAAACTGTTCAGGCAGACCGAGCAAGCTGTCCTAATATTAGGTATTTCCTATTTCTCTTGGGTATTACTTAGCGCGGGGTAAAACGGAAATTGCTGTTAGGATTTCCTAAATCCGATTCAGGTATTCCCTAACTTTAGAAAATGGTTGGGCATTAGTCCTTCAAGCGTTTATGCACCTATATCAAATTAATTGACGAGCATTATCGAATATAAAAACAGCCTGTATATGAATTTCGACTCATTCCATCAAACAATATTCGGCATAGACCATTCCAGAACTCATGTTATGCTGGAGGGCAACCGAATCGATTAGTTGGAGTGTAACCTTCGATAAAATGTTAAGAGCACTTGAATAGTCATCTCGCTTCGTTAAAACAGCCGGAAATAGAAAAAAATATACGCTATCTTTTTTCCCCTCATTCCACACTACAAAACGATGGCATTTTACATATCTAAGAACTAATTGTTAATTAAAGTCTGTTTGTCCCCAGCACAATATGGTCGACCTGTGAATCACGTCATTCTGGAATAGTCTATTTAAAACTATTGGATTACTTCACCAGTTACCCCAAAAAAATTCAATTCAATATTCATGCATCCCACGTGCGAAGGTTTCTCAAAAGGAAGCCATTAGCTAGATGGCATGCAACAATGATTGTGTTTAAAGACCTGTCATATTTATTACGTGCACGAAAAACTGGGATTAGGTTAGAATAGATGATAATAATGAAAGCACGTAATTTATTTTGTGTTCCTTAATACACTCATTTTATGTGGGTCGAAATATACCAAGAAAGACTGTAGAGGAAAGAGAGGGAGTCGACTTTAATGCGTAAGAACGAAATGAGATGTATGGAACAAGACAGTGTAGCTGAAGTTGCTAACTTTTTCAATCCAGGATTCGCTAAAGATATTCTTGATTATGAATCTTGTATGATTGGAAGATCACAGTCCTACCGGTTCGTTAACTATCGTCTAGAATATAATATATCGCCTTCAGACTTTATGCCGAACAATGAAAATATTTATGGCTCATGAAGCAGTTTCAGCAACAGCAGCAAACTGGAAGGAAATTGTCCAGGTGGGGTGTGATTGACAACTGTCTCAATGCAGAGATGTACCAATTAGGAAAGAGAATAGTCCGGAATGGATTGGTCGCGAGTTTGTACATTAAGGTGCTTATTCACCAAAAAAGCGAGCACGAGCGAACATTCGTGTATGTTTTCTGGTGTTTGCTCGACATATTGATATCTCGTCCACACCAGAGCGAATATGTTCAAGTTCGAAGTTGATCCATCTAGTTTGTGCGAGCGCGGTAAACATGGCCTATCATGATAAATTATTTATTATTAACTAGTGCTGCTTTCATTGTATTGACTATTGAAAAATAAAAAAAGGAAGAAAAAATGTTGGCAAGCAACTGCATTTAAAAACCGACATATTTATAGTGACAGTAGTCTATTGCGAGATTAAACAGTAGAACAGGATTACGGAATGTCGCCTGAAGATTTCGAAACTTTTCTAGAACCGGTGAAACCAAAAATAATGAAAAATAATACAAACTACAGGAGAGCCATTCCTGCGGCATAAAGACTTGCTGTAACCTTAAGATTTCTCGCAACGGATGACTCATATAGCTGTCTCATGTATGCGATAGCCGTCTATCAATTGCAACACACTATCATTAGACCATTCCATTTTAAATTAGGGTCACTGAAAATACCTACAGATAACCAAATTAATGTTTAATTAGAAATGTGAATATTGTAATTATACCTGATACGGTCAATTTCATAGACCAACCCGATAATAATAATTGATTTTAAAATGTAAATAACAATTTTCCACGTAGTGGCCCGGTCAAGTTGCATGCAGCAAAGCGCAACCATCGCAAGCGATCGAAGTGGGAGCACATTTGAAGATAAAATCCCGTCCACACTGAACGAGTACAAACAAGTATTTTCTTTCATGTACCGCCTTCCTCTCTATCTTTGTCGAACGCGAACAAGCCAACGTTCGCTCGCTCGCTAGCCCGTACTCACTAGAAGATTATTGATACAGAATGCTCGCTCGCTCTTGTTCGTTCGTGGTCGCTTTTTTGGTGAATAAGCACCTTTATATTTTACGTTTTTGATATCAATTGAGTTCAGTAGCGTCGGCGACTGATTTTTTAGTGTTTCGCATTTCAATGGCATAAAGTCGTCCGATATATTCAATGAAACAAAGTTTAAATGTGACACTATACAGCATAGGCGTAGCGAGGGTGGGTTATTGGGGACGTAACAATGTAAACATGAAGAAGAACTGGGACGTTTTGAGTGTCTAATACCTACCAGCAATGCTGGTGCAACCAAAAAACAGGAAGAAATTTTAAAGGAACTTCTGAATATCTATCAGGAAGATATACAAATTGGTGATGTTGCTGCCATTGGATATCTTCATATGTGATACAAGAGGGTGAAATATTTGAAAATCAGTTCAAGAAAGGCAATTAATTACTACACTGCCTACCACAAGGATGTTTTCCCTTCTGGAAATTCTCTCTCCCAGTGTCCACAAGCACAAGTGAAAAGTGCGAAGACTGAAAACTTACTTACATATCCACAGAGAGCTAGATATCACTTATAGTGAAGTATTGTAATAGTAAAGTATACAAAAACCCCTCACCGACTTTAATTTAGATTGTCTTGAGTGATTGTATATAAACATCTGTAGAGTGGGGAACGATCGCAATTTTATACTTATATATTTTATATTCCAGAATATTTTTCATCTTGTTTGATAGTGCAATAATTTCTTTTTATTTTTATGATGAGTTCTTAGCCAAATTTATTGTTCATTAAAGTGTAGTATGTAGCTATATAGCTTATTGTACGTTAAAAAAAAAATTTATTCTGCCCAACAGAGTTTCGTTAAATGATGCAATATCTCTGTATTCTATTAAATTTTAATTATTTTCGTTTTTGTATACAGGGTGGACGGAAACTCGTTACTGTCATTTTCATTCTTCTTTCAAATGTATTTTATAGAAAAATAGAATCTTCGATTATGTAATTTTAATTTTTGTCAAGCATTCCCTATACCCAAAGTTTATAAAAACAGAGTTATTTTGTAATATTTATTGTGACTATAATAATTGACCTATTATGTTAAAGCAATAAACATTAAATGTAATATCGTAAATAATAATAAATTTCAATAAACAATTTATTCTGAACAAAACAAGTCACCAAAAGTATAATCCTTTACTGTAATGTTAAACTAAATGTTTAAAGTGTTCACCGTTAACATCAATGAAATGCTGTAAGAGGGGGCCCAAGTGATTGGACAGCTCGGTCTTCCGATTTAACAAAAGTGTATTTCTTTTTTTGAGGTCTTATAAAAAATAAGGTTTATAAAACTCCCTCGACTATTAGAGAGGACATGAAAGAGAGAATCAGAGCGTATGCTGAGAAATGTTAGTCAACCATTCGAACTGAGACTGCAGCATTGCATTTATGTTAACGGTGAACACTTTGATCCTTTAGTTTAATATTATGGTTAGGATTATACTTTTGGTGGCTTGTTTTGTTTAGAATAAACTGTTTATTATTATTCAGGATTTTTTGTTACACTCAACGTTTATTGCTTTCACATAATAGGTCAATATTACAAAATAACTCTGTTTTTGTAAACTTTGGGTATAGCGATTGCTTGACAAAAATTAAAGTTACATAATCGAAGATTCTATTTTTGCTATAAAATACAGGGTGTTCCATTTGAAAGAAGAAAGAAAATGACAGGTTCGAGTTTCCATTCACCCTGAATACAAAAAAGAAAATATTAAAAATTTAATAGAATACGGAGATATTACTTCATATTTTGAAACTGTTAGGCATAAACATGTTTCTCCAACGTACAATAAGCTACAGTGAACAGGTCGAGACGTGAACGGTCAGAAGTACCGCCCACGAAATGCGTTCGATCGTCGCTAGACCTCAGGAGTCAATCTTTTATGTCGTTTCAAGCGATATACATCTGTGTACAGTGCCTGATTGAGTTAATTAAGCAAGTGATGGAGTTTAAAAGTAAACTAGATAAACACATTTAGAACAGTCAAACTCGTGAAGTGGTCGCTAATGTATTTGAATATATGGAGGAAGAAAAAACTACAGGAGTGCTAAAAATTTCACTCGATAAGTTGTATGAACGAGTTACGAGGTATAAAAAAAAGGAAATAGATCAACAGAAGAGTTATGTGATTCAAGATCAGCAGATTCAGGTGCATAGAAAGATCAATTAAATATTCACCTCTCTTGGTTGAAATAGCCGGAAATCTGTTGCTCTTAACTTCCGTTGTGATTGCTTTTTTCATCGTCTGACATTTTAATTATTATTCAATTTAATTCAGAGACAGTTTACTGACCGTGCCATGTGTTATTTGCAAAGTTTTCATTATTTAAATAAAATTATATTGATATTGCTCTACAAAGTCTGTCGGACGATCAACTGACTCACAGCACGTGACAAAAAATACAATGTTCAATTCAAACTGATCTGTTGTCCTCCACAACAACCTGTCAAAGTCAGGTGTTCTGGAATGGTTGGTAGGGCAAGTGCACGTGGCGTAAAAGTGACAGTAGCCCTGATGAATTTTATAATAAACAAGCGTTCTTTGCACAGCATGTGGTTTTTAAACGAGTTGTTATTTTGAACGTGTTTGAGTACTTTTAATTTTGATATGGTGGACATGCCTTATAGACTCACCATAAACCTAACATAACATACCTATGAAAATGTTTTAGCGAGTAGCAGCAGCACTTAAGACTAATATACTAACACTGAGTAATATTTAACAAGCCGTGGAAGGTAATCAAACTTCAAAGCCGCCTCCAAATAAACGCGTAAAAAATAAAACTGTAAGCAATACTGCAATATTTAATACAACCGCTATTCGTATTGATATTTTTACTCAAAAAAAGTTCATGGCATTACATATTCTTTTAATTTTATTTTATATTTCTAAGTAGACCCAATAACTCTCATTCTATATAAATGAAAGTATATGGTAATATTTTGTTTCACTAATCCCTAATTCCTACATGTAACCTGGAATATAATTCCATTGCAGGCTTTAGAATTAAATTCTCCGTAAAAGTTACGGGTATTAAAATATTACGAGGGAAGAGGAGAAATATAAAACTTTTAATCTCACATTTATTATTTCGCCCCAAGGTTAACTGTGTGGAAATTAAATTTCTTTCTATATGCCGTTCGTGTGTATATGTATATATGCTCCAAGCTCATAGCCTTTATATTAACGTGATTTTAGTTCAAGGAGCAGGAACATTCTTTTTAAAAGTAGATGGTTTACATTCTTTTATTATTTTTCAAGTGTGCACGATCCACACTCGTTATTCACTCTGTATAACAATTTCAAGTAATGTTACCTTTTAAAATATTTGGATATTCTAGAACTTTACTGTTTTAAAGCTCGAGTAAATTCAAATTGTGACATTAAACCTTTCTAAAGTATTCTCAATTCTCATTTACTTATTTATCCTCCTTATTTCAATCTGATCGCGAGTCGGCTAGCACTTTTTTTATTTTCAATTCACTTACACTTATTTTTATCTAAGAACACCTAACATTGCGCCTTCTGTGCCCGCTTCTAGCTTCTACCATTATATATTTAAACTCAACTGATCGGCTCTACGACCCTGGATGATATAGAATACGAATCGCTCAATTAAAGTGATGTGATGGAGTATAGAATACAACAAACGCTAGCTTACAGCAATTTAAGCAAGATTGGACAACGCACAGCATTTTTCAAGCCTTGAAGTGCTTATATGAAGTCCTGATAGTTACTCAACAATTGCTACAATCCATTTTTTTCTAAAAAAAAAGGCCACAAGGGGTGATTTTTCCAGACATCATATCATGATCAATTAGGTATATCAATAAGTAACTTTCTTATAGTCTAGATTATACTACATCGAAAAAATTAATTAGGACTTACTCGCTAACAACAAACATTCACTAATGGATGCATAATCAGTACTACCTTTGTTTACATTGACATATTACCTCGAGGTTAACATAATGAAGAAGTCACTGTTTGAGACTTCCGACGAATTTGCTAATAGTCTCATTAACTGTATCAATAGCGAACGAAATTCGTGTAATCTCATTGCATTGCGTGTAGCTCTCGTGTAGTGGTCAAATGGGTGTAATTTCCGTGTAATTTGCATAAAGGGGCTCGAGTCCGAGCCATGTTCACGTTCTATGGATTCATGAATCCGTGCACTATGTGACATCGACTATGACCGAGCTGAATACTAAACAAGACAAGAAGAAGAGTTCTGTGTTAAAGGAAGCGATTGGAAGACGTCAAGAAACCAGAAGAAGAAAAAGAAGAAGATGGGTTGTGGTTATCACTGATTTTTATTTATGTATTGATTTGTGTACACTTGTTATGGTTTGTTTGTTATTTGTTTATTTTCCCTCATTCGAATGTTAAGTTTCATAGAATAAATATGAACAATCTCGTAATTTTGTCTCTGTCTAACTTAAGGTTATGTCGATGGGCATCACAAACAAGGAAGAAGAAGAAATTAGTTGCGTGTAAAGACGTGTAATTTGAAAATTGGAGTCGTGTAATTGTAAAATTTGGTGTTGGCAACACTGGTTTCAACCGACATCATTCAGTTGCTGTAACCCCGTAAATCCTGGTCTAAAGTGAGTTTTTTGTTTAATTTGGATACTGCCAATTTACTCTTACTGTATATAATCTTCTGTGACGAATTTTAATCCGTAGCTTACCAGGATAATATAATGGTAGTTGATATTCGGAGTGATGATATGTGCAAAGCTTAATGCACAAGTGATTAAAGGGTCTTTTCGGAGGCTAGCCACATTACTTATTCCATAAAATGTTTCTCATATTCATGATTAAAGCTATAGCCCTCGACTTGGTCTTTTTGGGGACAGCTCCTAACCAGAAATACGAAGGTTATTCACTCAACGCAACTCTATACGTAACGTGCACGCTTAAGGTATTTTATTTTCCATAAAAAATATTTAAAAGAAAGTAGTAGTTTCAATAATGGATCAATAGGATGAGGAAAGGTAATACAGAGGAGTCCAAAATTGCTAAATTTCGTTCAGTGCAGAAGAAAGGTTGATTATACTATATTTATTGCATAAGTCTTATTACAATTGCCCTTATCTCATAAAACCGCTTGAAATATTTCATGACACTCAACAAAACGAAATCTTTCCTAATTATCTTTCCTCTCGCATTATTTTATTGCGGTACCGTACATATCCAGCAATAAAGTACAGATTATTCAACAGTATTTTCAGAGTTTTGTAGTTGAAGATAAATAATAAATTTTGTTTATTGTGGCATTCAAATATTACCTTCCGGAGGCTGGAACGCAACCTTCTCAAACCTCCGGGTTTGCGTATAAAAAATATACGAGTGACAACTGTAACAGTATACCTAATATAATAAGGTGTAAGTTTCTGACTATCGGAGCTCGGAAACTCCGGTTTTCGATGAAAAATTTCTTTTTAAATAAATTTTTCTCAGTATAAATGTTTAATTAATGAAATCGTACATGTAAATTTAATAACGTTGTTCATACTAGGCTTGTTCAACTGAAACCCATCTTTGGTCAGGTTAGCCTTGGAAACAATTGTAATCATTCAACTGACGTTTTCCAACATTAGTAGTGTATGCAAACGTCACACTGATCTGTTTATTTCGTTTATATTTGACAGCGATTTTAAGTATTGTGACTTTGAAATGGCGTTTGTTGTTAACAATCCGTCCAAATGTGATAAGCGTGCGGTCATTCAATTTTTGTGTGCTGAAGGTGTGCAACCGTTGCAAATTTATACGCGAATGCAAGCAGTGTATGGAAACGCATGTTTTGCATATCAAACTGTGAAGGAATGGTGTCGAAAATTTAAGAATGGAGAAGAGAGGACGAATGATAAGCCACGACCAGGTGCATTGATTACTGCATCAACAGACAGGAATGTGGCATGTGTGGAAGGCCTGATTAGAGAAAATCGTCGAATTTCAATCAGAGCAATTTCAGAAAATGTTGGTGTGAGTATAGGATCTGTCCATAGTATCGTACACAAACTAGGTTACAGCAAAGTTTGTGCGCAATGGATTCCTCGTCTTTTGTCTGAGGAACAAAAAAGCTTGCGAATGGGCTTGTCTTTGCAACACCTCACGGAATACAGTCAAAATGGTAATGACTTTCTCTCGTCAATAGTTGCTGGCGATGAATCTTGGTGTCATTATTTTGAACCATCCAGTAAGCTGTCATCGATGCAATGGAAACACGCAAATTCTCCGCCACCAAAGAAGTTTAAAGTTCAACCTTATGCAGGCAAGGTGATGTTGACATTTTTTTTCGACCATGAAGGACCCTTGCTGATAGAGTTTACAGAACCTAGAGTGCATATCAACGCAAACCTGTATAATGAAACTTTGAACAAGCTCCATCAAGCAATAAGAAGAAAACGTCCAGGGAAGTTTTCACGTGGTGTTATTCTGCTTCACGATAATGCTCGGCCTCATGTTGCCAACGTAGTGAAAGAAAATCTGCAACGAAAGAAATGGAGGATATTAGAGCATCCACCCTATAGTCCCGATTTATCGCCTTGCGATTTTCACATCTTTGGGCCACTAAAAAAGGCGTTAAAAGGTAACCGTTTTCAGTCGGACGCAGAAGTACAAAACGCTGTGAAAGAATTCTTCCAGCAGCAGCCACAAGAATTCTATAAGCAGGGTATACATCGGTTGGTGAAACAGTGGGATATGTGCCTCAACTGTAGTGGTAGTTATTTGTAACTGTACTTGTCAATAGATTTTTCCTGGACCAAAGATGGGTTTCAATTGAACTATCTTGTATTTATCACCTTCCAAACTTCTTGTTTTATTGACGGATTAGTTGATGTGAGGTAACTTATAACTAATAGGATTCAAGGAGGCTCCCACTTATCTTGCTTTGCTTAACGTAACGTAAATATAAGTAGGATTACCCGATAACCGGTAAGACCTACTCCTTGGGTCACTATTAGTCCAAAAATACGCGCCTGAGTAGCTCTTTACCTGAATAGCCGTTGCATCTAATATAATAAACACTCACATTAATCTGCACTTTTGTTTTTTGTTTTGTTTTTGTTTTTTGTCATAAGATATTGGTTTTCGGAAAACAAGTATTTGAGTATTTATGTTTCAACCCAATTTAGAACATAATATATAGATCCTATTTTATCGAGGAGCATCCAAGTTCCACCGAATATTTGGTTTCAATAGGTTTGATGTTTATGTTCAAGGATCACATGTCCACATACTCTGATAACTACGGAAGATGTAATTAAATGGTATACGTATTATCTCTAAATTTTCTTAATTAGTGCAAAACAATGCATGGTTGTAAAAGTTTAATGATCTGTTAATAAAACAGAACTTTAGTAGATACTTTCCGTCGTTAATGTGAAATTTCTACACTCATTTATGAATAATAAAAGTATTTTTTTCGTTTACACCCCTTTGTTAGTGTAGTGATCAAGATGTTTATGTTATCATAACGTCACTGGTTTTAGTATAGTTATTGACTGTTTCCATAAAAACAATTTCGTTTCCTTCTTCCTTTATGGTTTTTAATCTGTAGATTAATTATTTTATCACTTATTTTATGGTAGAATTTATCTAGGTTAAGGTACACTTATTCAGGACTTTTCAGTTGCTACAGGTATAATATATATTTCAAGAGGGGCTGTGGATGTTTTCCCCTTACCACGCATTATAAACTATTTCATAGCTCAAACCCACATTATTATAGACTTCTCCAATAATAAGTGATACATATTAATCCCACTAAATATTATCTTACGTCCTTTAAGAAAATCCCATCGTTCGAACATGGTCTAGAAAATTTTATCAAATGAATAATTGATTCCTAAGAATTTTCTCGTATGCCAACAGTTACGCAGTTTGATAAATTTGGCAACAGTACCTATACACAAATCAAAATTTCCACCTATCCTACTACTACTAATTTAGTCAGGCGAACCTTAGCCAAGACAAACTCAAGCCAAGGTTCCGACGCTGAGGCCACTGGCGCGCCCATTGTGCCATTCCTGCTACTTATGCATCCATGAAGCCGAGTCCTTCGATAAAGGACTCAATCATCTTCAGTGGATTCCTGCTTATGTCCCCAGAGGCCATAACAGGGAAGATTCGCCTGCGTAGCACAGCCCAATGTGGACATACGAGGAGAACATGGTCCCCTTCATAGGGGGCTTTCCTCTAAACCTAGGTTACAGAGGTGTTTCCTCAGACAACAGTGCCCTGTGCCCACTAAAACCAGACTGTTGAGAACGATGCTCAAGAATTATCAACAAGACAACAATAAAAAGAAAAGCCAAACTCTAACCTAACCTAAAAGAAGCTAAACCACCAATCAGAAATCGTATAACCGTCTCGGGAGAAGCTCGCGGTTGCCTCCAAAAGTTACATGGTTCAAACTTGATCTGAACGAACTAAGCCCAACTATTTTAACAAGCTTCAGCTGGAATAGAACGTCCTATGTTATTTTTGGTTTGGCCCTAGCCGTGCCGTAACGCACTCCAAGTATTACATACATTTGTCAAAGTAGGCAAATATTAAATATACCTCCAGTCCGCGGCTTTTTGCTGTCGTACGAACTGACTGTCATTCAAATGTAGCCTGAAGCTCATGTGAAAAGCTCTTTCCAAAAAGTCTAGGGAATGTAAATATCAACAGCATTTTCATCTGAGCTAAAATGTGAAATATAATTTACAAAAACACTGACAATAAAAAAATCCAGCCACCAAAAAATTGGCACATTTTCAAAAGTGATTATCTCTAACTTGATTTTCTGTAGAGTAATTATTTTGTTGTATACTGTGCTGAAAATTTCGATGTAAACATAAATGTGAATATATTTTTCACGCGAAATTTGAAATATTCTTTAGTCTTTGACGGGGTGAAGAAAATAAGCAAGAAGGGAAAAGATACTGAAATAAACGAATAAATGCATTCATATGGGAGGTGAAATAAAATCATGAAAATAACAGAAAAAGTTAAAACTCGTGCACATCAAGCTATAGTTTTGATTTAGTACATACATATCATAATTTTTTTCATTACATTCCTCTGGTCCAGCTCGAGATTTTATAGAGCAGTTTTGTTTTCTGGTTTTATGATATTGTGAATGATTTTTATGATTAACATTAGCCGTGTTCTGTTTTTTGTAAGGGCTCTCTTGAACATATAAATTAAATGAAAGAGCAATAAAAACTCTCTCTGATATTAACAAGTTTGGTAATTTCAACATCTGTTTGGACCGTCACGCTCTGATTCCTTCATGATTGTTTTATTATGTTAATGAATGAATGGATTACATAATTCCCCACTTTTCATGTGTCTAATAAAAAACTTTATTCAAATATCATGAGTTTCTGTAATAATATTCCCCTTAAAAAAAGAGGGATTGACATCACCACATGCAAATAAATAGGACCGTCTTGGAAGCAAGGCGTATCTTTTACGTATCGCCTTTTTCTTAAATCAAATTGCTGTTGTAAGTACAGCAGCTAGAATACCACCAAAACATCTAAGATACAGCTAGAATATCGCTAAAATAGCTAGGATACCGTTACACTCCAAGATACCGCCAAAACCACTAGGATACACATAGGCCACCTTATGCTCAAGTCATTTCTACCTTTCGTCTTCCAAGATAAGTTCCAAAAAAGTGCCTCAGTTTTTCCTTGTTTCCTCTAAGGAAAAATTGAAGTTGATATTTCATTTTTCTTTTTTTAATTTCTCATCCACCCGGCTCTAAGAGCTCTGGGGGAATCGTGTACGGCTTTACGCAAGTTTTTTAATTTTGTCTTAATTAAATTTTACAACGTGTTTCTACCTTTCTCACCTTAATTTCTTTTTTTATCTGAATTAATTTTGAACTAATTTTCTGTCGTCGACGTCTAAAAAGGTAGTGGCGCCCTAAGGTTTTATAGTCTGTCAGCCCACTGGCATACCTAGTGCAACTGTAACATGGAGTCGAACCACTCTTGAGAAGAGTCTTTTGCCAGGCATCTGTCACCTGTGGGAAAACTAAGGTTACACAATAATATTTCTATTGTTATTAAATACAAGCGTGTACGTATTAAAGCAATATCAAAAACTGACAACCACCCTAAAAAGTAACCAGATTTGTATAAGATGTGTGAGCTCGTCGTGAAACAGCCTGTGTAATCGTAAGAGCGCACTCAAATCAACAAAGCTCAGGTTTCAACTCTATATTTCGAGATGCCATTGCCAGACTGTCTCAAAAAACGCCATAAGAAAGTGTGTCCAGTTCAATTTTGACAAAGGGTAGAGAAGGCAAAAGATTACCATGATGTCGGATAGTTAAGCAGACATTAAACTCTTATGAAATCAGTTCCAAAATGGTGTGGGAATGCCTAGGCATACTCAATGAACTAGGCGAGAACAATATAGTAACCTTACTGTGCATTCCAGGTCACCGTAATGGAAGGAAATGAAATAGCAGATGGACTAGCAAAGAGGGGACGGAAAGACCCCATTGGGGGCCGGAACCCTTTTGTGGTATCAGCCCCAATGTAATATTGGAAGAAACAGGCAAAGTCGAAGAAAAAACATCTGACCATTGGAAATATCTAGTAGGGCTTAGACAGTCAAATATTCTGATGGATGACTACAACCCATTGAGATCAAAAGAATGCAAAAGTCAAAGTAAAACTGAACTAAGAGTTTTAATAGGGATCGTAACGGGACATTCCCGCCTGAACGAGCACCTGAAAAAGCTCAAAACAGTGGAGGAAAAAGAATGTAGATTCTGTGGCATGAAAGAAGAAACCTTCATCCACATACTTGCGAATTGCACGAATCCTAGGGCACAGTACCTAGGAGATTATTGGATAGAAGAGGGACATTTACCTAAGTTGAAGCCTGCAGATATCCTAAAATTCCTCGGGGAAATAGGACTAAAGGAGCTACTAGTCTCTGAGACGTTCCTCAGGAACTAAGTAAAAGTAAGGGGGCACAATAGATCTTTTAGGTCTCAGTGAATGTCACCCCACCATACATACATACTGTATATCGCTGTCAGGCACTGAAAGAAATCAATTCTAAAATTTTGGTACAACGTGGAGAGCCTTAAGATATACTATTTACTGGAAATGTCTCAAAGTAAAGATGTATTCGTTGAGACCCAGCTCAGATACCCACTGAAGATACAATGGTTCTACGTCCCATTACCAAACCTAACCTATGTCCCAAGGTTACTAATTACAGAAAACATTAATAAACATGAATTTTGAAACAAAACATTACATAAAGTATTTATAATAATTAAGCGAAAATCATCAAAAGCCGAATGGTTTGTTCAACTGACCACATCATTTGCTACTTCGATAAAATTCGACACAGTACCCTTTACCAGATAAAACCGCTAATTTGGATGTTCTCCAAACAATACTAATTAGATTTCCACTTTAGTCAAAACCGTTTGAGCAAGTACACTGTAGCATACCCAATTGATTGAAGCATTTTAGTGGGTAAATATTAACGATTAGGGGTGGTCATTCTCCATTAAGGTTAATTTAACATAATAGCCTTTTTTGATAAAACAGAGAGTCAAATATCTCGTTCTGTTTTCGTAAAATTCTGGTTATTAATAAATTACTAACCATGAAAGAGTGTCCTGTATCAAATTTAATTATTGTCTGAATAAAATATAGTCTCATCAGCCGAAGGATCGTGTTTTGATGATATACTTCATCATCATCATACCTTTCGGTGATGTTCACCGTTACCTTTAACTCGTGGCAATTTTACAAGAAATAAAAGCTGTTAAAAGGATGCCCATTATTTCTGACTAACCCTTATAAATTTCAGTTAAGGGATATTTATTTGTTTGTTTTATCATTTTCGCAGAGCCCTTAAAGCCTAGATACTTGAAAGTTTGTAGGCACCTTTTTGAATCTTTAAAGTGCTTGACCCAACTTTTATGCCTTAAATCCAACATTTGGTTAATTTTTAATTCAGTTATACATGGGGATGAAGGAAGGATGAGTCATCTATAAGTACAGTATAGCCCGAAATAAACAATACTGAAACTGAAACTGAAACTGAAACATAGGTGTCTCTATGTGCGCGACGTACCCATGTTAACTAGTACAGTCTGTCAAGTAAACCTTAAACAAATAGTTAATTGTTAAAAATGGTGTTAAATACAGAGGAGAAAGTGTTTCTGGTAGAGCAGTATTTTCGCTCAGACGGAATCGGCCGACGTAATAGTGCAAGACTGCGATACGTGTATGATCAATTATTCACACAACGGTTTAATAAACGTTCTCCAAGTAATGCTGTTAGTTTGAAGGTTATTAAAAATTTTTGAAATACGGGTAATGTTAACAACAACAATAACCATGAACGTTTTTTTGAGCGAATCTTAGAAAATCGAAAGCCAGCCAGACAAGGACAGCGTTGTATCTTGGCTTAAAAAGAACTTCCTTGCAAATAATCCTGAGGGAGCTGGGTGCAGTTTCGTATGTGATTCAGATACATCAACAATTACATCCTTGGAATATTGCGCCAGGCCTACAATTCACAAAAAATCATGAAAATCAAATTAGTTGTTCAAGAGATCGCTTTTGGAAATGTGTCAAATTTTTGGTTGCCAGAGATTTTTTTTGACGGTCATTGTTTATAACCAAATTTTGATAGTTTGCATAAATATTGAATAAACTTTTGAAAGCGAAGTTACGAAAAACTTTAAATCCAGTGGTTAAATATAAAACCGCTGATAACGGAGTGTATGAGACAGCTGTGCTTTCTAAATCAAACTTACACTTCATCTTTTAATTAAATATCACTGCTCTGCTAATCTGTTTTTGCTTCAATCACATTTTTACTAGATTTGGTTTCACGATACTCGCACTAAATTTATAAAATCATTAACCGGTGTGAGTAGAATTTAGTACATGATTTAACGACTGTGAATTTGAATTTGTTTTAATTGAATTTTATTCCCGTTTGTCTGTATGTCTAAACACGATAAACTAAAAAGTTACTGAGCTGATTTTCGTACGGTTGTCACCAATAGACCAAGTGGATTCATAAGTAGGGCATTTAATATAAGGAAGCAAAATGGTGAGGAATATAAAGACCATAGAGTAAAAGTTCTTTGGTATGTTACTGCAAAATTACTAATGGAAAAGTATTTTCATGAATATTGAATTAAAATAAACCCTTTCGAACAAATTGAATTTGAAGATGCCCTAGATGCAAAAAATGCGAAAAGAAGGACTCCACAAAGCATTGAAGGCGAACGTAAAGAATCTGCAACTTTTTTGACTTACAATGAACTAAAACAACTTGTCAAAGCTTGCGACGAACAAACGCCAGAAGGTCTACAGAAACTTTTTTTTTATAATCTCTTATGAACTTGCTTGGAGAGGCCGAGAAGGCGCAAAAACAGAAATCACATTCTTCAAAGAAGAAACCAACAACAGCGGCGAAAAAACAGCCCTCTTTTTTCGAAAACCACACAAGGGGGTAGCCGAAAAAAATTAACTGATACAAAATGTGTTGTAAATAATAATTCTGATACGAACTTTTGCACAGTCAGACAATTTCTAAGACTCCAAGATAAAAGAGGAAAAGCCATCCCCAATCGACTATGTTTGACTCCAAATCCACATTGGAAAATCACCGGAAATTGGTTCAAAAACAGTCTCGTGGGAGTAAATAAGATATCAAATTAGACAAAACAACAAGCAGAAAAATCAGTCTTCAAGACCACAAAGAAAATTTCAAACCACTCACTTAGGGCCACCACCGTATCAAAAATGGCGAAGAGCGGAGTCTCAGAACACAATCTAATTAAAATCACAGGACATTCTAATGCGAAGTCAATATCCAGCTACTTGCAAATGGACGAACAACACCATAAAGAAATAATTGAAAAAATGAGAGAACAAGGAACGCATCTTGAGCATCAACATAATATGCCTCCTTGTATGGCAAACAGCAGCAGTTCCAACAATGGCATGGCAAAATCAGTTACGTTACTGTTTCAATAAATAAATAATTTGTTTTTTATTGAGATTTTTAGGTTAGAGACATTACATGATCTATATGAATATAGTGGAGATATACAGTAATTTGTATTTTTATTCCAGAAATATTCTTCCTAAATACCGCTTGTGCTTAAAAATTAACCGGATAGTTTTCAAGCACTGTGGTATTACCCCCGAAAATAACAATAATGTAGTCAGTTACACAATTCCGCAACCAACAAAGCCACAGAATAATCTAACTATCCAAAACATCGTAAAGAGATTTCAGTATAAAACAATTTTTCCATCTGACCTTAGCTCCTGAACAGCCAGTTGTGAGCAGAAATAATTGAGGTTTCAAAATATCGATAGGAAACGATGAATTAATTGAATTTTTGAGGTAAAATTGATAGATTCGTCAATCCCACATGCATCACACAATTAATGGAATTGCAAACTAGTTGTAGTGATTCTGCAGCTTTCATTTAGAACTGTTTCAGATTGTTCAAACAATAAAGGGCACTTCATGTTTTATTGGAACCTCAATCAGTTTATTTACAAATACAATCATTGTTATATTAGGTATTATAAAAAATAACAACCCAGTGTTGGAGTGATAATAATAATCATACCTTAATATACCAATCATCAAACAACTTCCATCATTCCTTCCCACAACAAAAATGATTTTTATTTCATTGAATATATATGAATTGAACAGCAAAGAGTATGAAAAAGTGAGGTTAATGGTCCACAACGTCAAATCAATTCACAAAACTGTCAAATTATTCCGTATGTCCTGGCTGCTCCCTTAAATTTACCCAGTAGAAGCATGGGGGAGTCATCTTCCAATTGACGCTCAAGAATACCATTTATCCATTCTTGATAGAGCCACGCCTTCTTGCTCTCCGTTGTTCTATTCCCCGGTTTTCAAGAATTGGGTCCCAGGTTTTATTGATGACTGCATTTTCATCGACCAAACTGTGTTAAGAGATAATCAGTCTTCTCAAATTCATTCACAGGCTGCTAGAAATTTCATTTGAGATTTTATTCAAACTAATTTGTCAAATGTCAAATTTCTTATTTTCTGGAAATTTGAAAAAGTCCACTATTTTCCTTCATTTCTGACAATTGAATTTCACAATAGTGTCAATTTGTCTCCCGGAAATATTTTCTTTATTATATTTAAGGTCAGAACCGTCTTCAGACACTGTCGGGCATATTTCAACTTCATGTGAATGAATAAAAAGGAAGTCCATTGACTTTATTATTTGATACCATTTTTGGTTTTTAGTGAATACTATCTTTCGCGTTGAGAAGAAAACTAAAACCTCGAGAACCTGCGCTATACAATCACTCCATTCCATTTGTGGAAGAGGCAAAATATACACTGAATAAAACGCTCAAAAGGAACTTCCCTTTGGAAAAATGTATCTGCGAAGACAGTCTAACACCATGGACTTGCAAGAGACTTTGTGTCGAATAGCCTGAGGTATAATACCCAGACAGATCTGCTAGTCGTATATGACGGTAGTTAGACCACATTTTTGGTTCCGTGGTCTCTGTATCTGTAGAGTAGGGAGGGTGAGTTAGGCCCACAGCACTTAGGCCACATGTGACCCATTGTACATCCTCCTGAGGAGTTATCTTCCTAGGTCATCGTCAATCCTGTCCTTTCCAGGAAGGTGGACAGATCACCAGGAGACATCTCCTTTACATCGGCAGGTGTAGACCAAGACTCACCGAACACACACTCTCTTATTGACGATAACTCCGGGCACTCGCATAAGACATGCCTGACAGATTCATATTCCTGCTCACACATCCTGCATAGAGGTTCATCCACTAGCCCCATTGTATGGAGGTGTTTCCTTTATTGACAGTGGCCAGTCAGAAATCCTACCGTTGAACGTAGGTTTTTCCTGGTCATCGCCAAATATTTTTTCGACTCCAGCTTCCCAGGGTCGTCCAAGGTGATCCTAGCAAGACTGCATCCCTTGATTTCATCCCATCTCTTTAGAGATTGTGCATGTGTGTAACTTTTAGCTAGTTCCGCAATTCTGTATGCTTGTATGTATTTGTAGCTGACTCCTTTGGACTCGATTTTCACCCACTTTAAACGATCAGATTAGTTTCAATTTTTTTTTGCACACTTATCAAGGACCAATGACACTACAATATAGTAATAGAATAAAGGGTGTTCCACTTATAACGCAGTCTTTAAACTCGATTTATTTTTGTTTTATGGACATTCTCTAAGTGAGCAAGAGGAGTAACTCTCAAATATTTTTAATATATAGATCTTTTGGTAAAGTGTCACCGTCAACATTTATCAAGTTATACACGACCTACGTTCGTCCTCTTATGGAATACTGCGGACCTGTATGGTGTCCTGTTTCAACATCTGATCATAATAGACTTGAAAATGTGCAGAGGTTAGCCACAAGAAATCCTTACGGCCGAATACGACCTAGTTATGAGCAGCGTCTTGATTCAGCCGAACTAACTTGATAGTTTTATTTAGAGCCATATTGAACATGTTTGGTGCTAATATGTCACCCATTTTTACTGTTATTCGATTAAGGGGGCATCCATATAAGTTGAAGAAGGAAATGTTTAAAACTAGAAATAGACCGAATTTTCTTTCCAAGAGAATATTTCCATACTGGAATAATTTACCTAGTAGTGTGGTCTGTGCACCGTCTGTTAATGCTTTTAAAAACCAGTTAGACCAATTTGTTCAGCATTCTTCATTTTGTACATGTATCTTTATTTTTTGTTTTTGTTTATTTTCGTTCTCTTTCCATTTTTCAATTTATAATGTGCTATCGCCTATTTATAGCATGTGCTACCGATAGCGATAATTTTTACTTTTATGTTTTATGTTTTTCATCTCTTTTTGTTCATGAGCTTTATAGAACTTCGGTTCTCAGCTCATAATTGATTGTAATAATAATAATAATAATTCATTTTTAGTTTGTTTTTCTTCAGCGCTTGTATTTTGCAAATCCTTTTGATCCTTTGCACATATCAGTGAACCGTCTACGAAGTCACACTCAAATATGTAGGTCGGTTCCAGATTTCTATAACACACCAGAAGCTTTGACTCTCTTCATTTCATTGTCTGGGATTAAGTTGAATAAGGAAGTGGTTAATACTCCTCGCTGTGTTAAACCTTTTTAAGTCACAAATTTGTCAAACTCTGCAATATTTGTCACACGACGTGTATTCATAATTTAATAAATAGAGCATTTCCAAGTGACGTCATCATACCACGCCATTTTGTCTTAAACAGCTGATCATGGACAACCTTCAGAAAAAAGCTTGTATGGAAATAACACATAACAGATACTGATTTAAATATAAATCTAGAACAAAAGTTAATATTTTGATTTAACGGTATTCAGATCGATGACAATTGAAAAGTTAACAGCCTCCGTACGTTAATAAATCACTTGTTCAAATATTTTTTTCAAAACCTAATTCTGCTTACAACAACAATAATTATAATTACACTCTTGCTTTTACGCCACTCTTCAAAATTTTCATATTATTTTTGATATCGCTCTTGAGTTATTTTCGCCTGTAAATCAACATAAGCTGCAAAAGATTCTCCCAATATTTCCAAAGAAACGCAAACACAAAAAACTGACGTTGTCAATAATATTGTTGTGATATTGTTAAGCTGTTCCATGACAACACGATGTTTGTTCTTTCCTCGAAATCAAAATGTAATCTTTCAGGGGGATTACGAAAAGTCTTGAACGACACACGGCCGATAAGCAAATAACGGATTCGATTGTTACGCCTCGGATTACAATATTCAACCTCATCCGTTATTTGCTATATATCGGACGTGTAACTTAATAACTATAAGGTTATAATTAGAATTTAGTATGAACATTGACTGTTCCAGCTTCCTTTGAATAAAGAAAAAATCTACATGCTGGGAACATCAGAAAATTCTGTTTTGCAACCTCATCGTCTTTTTTTCGTAAATAAACCATACTTTATTTTTTGTATAATGTTAATATTTCATGATTATTGGTATTTGCGAGAGTTGCACAGAAATATCAGTGAACAATATGGCTTAAATATTGTAAATGTAGATTTGCGTTGTTTTTAATTTGCGTCCTACTACATTTCATTTTTAAGCCGTTTGATTTTGTTGAGGTGTGTTCGGGAAATTATTATATCAAAAATAGCCTTCAAGGGTTACGTGTATCACGATCACTCTTGCCCTCTCTGCGGGAGCTTTAGATTAATGAAGTCTGTCATCGAACTTTTTATGGTGAGAGCATTTACTTTAATTAAACGTTTAATTTGTACTGTTATCATTCACACTTCAAGCATTGTATTAACGTAGATGTTGCCGATGATAAAATAAACCCAAGGGAAATAACCTAATGTGAATTAGAATTGAAATATTTTTTCCTCTTGGATCTCGTTCATAGAAAACATGTCAACTGCTCCTGTTACATATTATAGAATGAATTCAATTTCCCACAATCGTAACGAATTTACAGTAATATGCTGACCCTCATTTGACTATTATAATAGTTATTTATGACAGAGGTGCCATATTTACACGTCAGCAAAGCTGCTTGTTTGCTGCCTCAATCTACTGCCATTGAGTGGATTTTATTGCTAATCAGATTTATCATAAATCTTGCTCCTTGTTTTGTGTCTTCATATTTTCATTTAAATTGAAATATTAATGAAACAAATAGTCCCGCATCACGTCCTAATAGCTTTTCACAATAAAACAGTCACATGAAATTACAATCTATTGACCTTTTACATCCACTGCGGGATCTAAACTTATTCCAATCCCTTCCAGTATTCATCCCGCGTCAAATTCGTTCAATTAATTGATACGTGTCGGCGATCTTCATCGGTCACCTTTATCACCCCTACGTCTTGATGTTACTTTTTTATTTGTTCTTCTTATCTATTATTTGAGCGATATAACCTGAGGTTCATTCACTTTCTGTAATGTGTCAAATGGTGTTAGTTCCGATATTAATTGCATCGTTTTATTAGTTTTTTTACCCGATTTAGATTCTTTCAACAATCAATATTTGTATTTATAGTAGATGCATGAACTTAAGGCACTATATCCGCTTCAGTAAATAAATGTTGTATTTTAGAGCCAGTTAACACAAAAAAATGTGAAAGACCAATAATACTAGTGAAGATGGATCAGAAAAAACCATTATAAATAGCCAGTAAAATTAAAAATCCATTAGATCAATAAGAGGGTTACAGAAACACAGAGCGGCAGTAATTTAAAATTACAAATAAAAAAGAAATAGACAGTCATAGTCACTGCCGACAGAGGTGAAAACACAAATAAATTAAATTCCTTTTAAAAATGTCATCGTACGCCTATGGGGAATAGATTCTTTTTTTTAACAGGTCAACCCCTTTTAATAATTTTATTATACTTCAATATTTAATGACAATCTACATAAATTAATTAATCTTTTTCCAAAATCAATTCGTACATCTATGATACGCAGTGGCCAGCCAAAAAAACACATAACGCGGGAATCCCATTTCAAACAGTCCTCAATAGGTATACAGAAATCAAACTTTTCACCTATTTGGGCCGGTGATACATTCAAAGCTCAGGTGCAGATTCAAATAATAGGTTGGTAGACTGCAGTCATGCGCATTACCTGGCAACTGTGTATTCTGTGATGCGATTTAAGAAGATCAACAATCACATATTTTCAGTTCACATTTTACTATTGTTGGGGCGATAGGGAACACTTGGGGACTAAATCCACGGATTGTACACTGGCTGTACACAACAGTGGTAAGACCCATGGTTAGCTATGGCGCCTTAGTTTGGTGGCCAAAAACAGATCAGAAGGAAGCTGAATTGGAGCTGTGAAAACTTCAGAGGCTTGCCTGTCTGTGCATAACGGGTTCCATGAGAAGCAGCCCGACTGCGGCAATGGAAACAATTCTTAATCTTCCGCCTCTTGCTCTGCATGTCAAGGCGGAAGCGAGGATGGCTGCATACAGACTGGAATGTAATGGGAACTGGCATGAAAGAACCAACACCCCCTGTCACTCCAGAATCACAGAAGTTATCACAAACTCACTCCTTAAAATGAGAAGTGACAACATGTTGGCAAGATGCAACGACACCCAACCATACCAAATCCAGCTAAACTGGGACGGGTTGGAAGAAAGCAGTCAGGAAGGAACGTTGATGTGGTACACTGACGGATCAAAGACTGACATTGGAACAGGTGCTGGAGTTCATGGTGCTAGACCCAGGTGCAATTTTCATGCACCGCTGGGGAATCTTGCTTCTGTATTCCAGGCAGAAATCTATGCTATCGATATGTGTTTGCAACTGAATATTGAAAGGGGGTACAGGGGTCAAAAGATCCTAATACTCTCTGATAGTCAGGCAGCATTAAAAGCTTTAGCATGTCCTCAGATCAGATCTAGACTGGTCTGGGATTGTCTACAGAAACTTAAAACCCTGGCTAACCATAATAGAGTTACTCTTAAGTGGGTCCCAGGGCATAAGGGCATTGTAGGAAATGAAAAGGCGGACAACCTAGCAAAGCTGGGGTCCGAGACAGCATTCACTGGTCCTGAACCAGTATTTGGGATATCCAAAACTGCTGCACGTGGTTGTATATCTCGGTGGACTCAAACTAAACACCAGTCGTACTGGAGACACGTGCCAAAACAGGAACACAGCAAACTCCTGGTTAAAAAACCCTCGGAGAAGCTGACCAATGATATACTAAACCTTAGCAGGGCCCAAATAAGGATAGTGACGGGTTTACTCACTGGACACTGCACTCTAAGGAAGCACATGCATACAATCGGCATATATAGGGAGGAACCTATTTGTCGGTTGTGCATGGAAGAGGAGGAAACAGCCTCTCACATTATCTTTGATTGTGAAGCACTATCTCACTGGAGATATAGACTCCTAGGACTAGAATTTCCAAGGGAGGATTTCTCCAAGAAGAACCTAGTGAAAAGTCTGCTGAGCCTGATAAGGGCTGCTGGTCTCTTCACATAAACGGCACAACCAAGAGCACAAAAAGCCTTAAGGCTGAGGTGCCGAGGACATCAATCCTTTGACTGGTGTGCTGATCCAATCAATCAATCACTATTGTTGGAGAAAGTACAAAAGATATCAATTTCAATTTCTTATAAATCTTGTAACATTTTAAAACCCTAGTGAAATAGTTTTCATTCCTTCTTCTGAAGAAAGCATTTTCATAACTTAAAGTAGAGTACTGCAATGGGTCTTGCATCTTCTTATACTACTATCCGGCTTTATATGTACCAATAAAATCACCCACAATCAGAAGAAAACTACCAGTTGCGCTTTCTGTTATACTGTCACAGCCTCATGTCTGTAATCATATATAACCTTTTTAAATGAAGGGTTCAAATGATAATCGACAGTATCACTCATCGTTTAGTAGTTATTTGAATTCTAATTAAATTTATTATAATTTTTGCTCCTTCTCTTGTCAATCTAAATATTTCTAGAAACTCATTATCTTTCAAAATGTCGAAATGGTTAGTCCTGTCTCTGTAATTTTGTGGGGCTTCGTCTATTATCTTATAAAATATGGATGATTTCTAGAAAGTGTACTGCGTCACTTGAACTTTCCATTTCCATATTCGGCATCATAATGCTCAAAGAATGTCAAATCAATGCGCTGCCTAACCGTTTATTTTTGTTTACTTGATTACAGTTTCATGTAACAATTGTCATATTTGAGTTAAGCGTGTTATCAATAAAAGTCAAAATGCCTCACAAATTAGAAAATTACTTTCCAAAGGGTAGACCGTTCACTAGGAAGCAACATCTACTTCTTGGTTATATATTTCATATGCACCAACCCCGTTTAACTTAGAAGTGTAATTCATTGTCTGCGGGGCATAAAGCCCAAAAAGCAGATGTTCCTAATGAACCGTCTACATGTCAATGTCAATATTTTTTATTTATTTCTTAGTCGTTGTGCCTTTATATGTCTGACTATATCTTCACCATTCATGTATTGATCTATTTCGTAGTTATATAGCCTTCTGTACCCTTCATTCGGAATATGTTTTGGGCCTATTATCCTCCTCATGATTTTCCTCTCTAGAACTCTGAGATTTCCTTCGTCTTTATCAGTTAGTCTCATATTTTCTCCGGCACATGTTATTACTGGTCGAATTGCAGCTTGATAAATTTTGATCTTGGTTTTTCTACTGATGCATTTGTCCCTTAGTAGTTTCTGATACTTCCAATACACTTTGTTTCCGGCGATTATTCTTGCGTTGATCTCTGCACTTCTCTTCTCTTCGGCTGTTATACAAATGAATAATTTCAATTTCTCTCAGTTTCTGACAATAAACTGTCAGCTTGACGTTGTTGATAAATAACAATACCTATGACGAAACCGTTCAAAGATATCCATAATTTCATGCGAAAAGTATCGAGTTGAATTAATAAAAATCCAAGAATAAATTCTGCGTGGAGAAAAAAAAAACTCATATGTATTTTTACTAGTCTCGGACTTTATTGCAATCCCTCGCTATCGCTCTGGCGCAAAATCCTTCTTGATAAGTAAATGTTCCCTACATCCCTCATAGTATAAATAACTATTATTTATGACGTATTCCAAAATAATGATCCATTATTTTTGACAGCGTCTTATTATTATTTTATTTTTTATTCATATAGATTAGCTAAGCCACCCTTACATCATGAATAGTTTAGTACTGTGTTATTAGTTTCTTAAGTATACATTATCCCTGTAACATAATTCAGGGTTTTAAATAATCTACCATACAACCAAAGACCAATAATTTCGTATATAACATGGCGGCCCCAAGAAGCAATATATCTTGGCATGCGCCGCATGCGGTAGCACGTCCAAAGCTGTTCTTTTCTTTTATAAAGTTCGTTTCATAGGTCAGCCGATAGATTTTAAAAAAAGGTGCTGTTTTCACACTAAAATATAGCCGCAATAACCATGTACTCAGTGGCGGCTCGTGAACTTTTTAAGAGAGGAGGCTCGACATAAATCGTTTTTGTAAAAATATACTTTATTCCGCCAATTAATTTAACCTTTGCGCAGCGACCGTACCAGCTATTTGAGTGACAATAGTTATTTATGATTTTTTTTCTACCTAGGCTCCGCATCAGTTGCAATTTTTGTACTGTCACAAATTTAATTTTTATTCAGATGGACAACATCGATGTGTGGGACAGTGTAAATATACAAACTAACGATCTCGCCATAAATTTTATGAATTATCCGATTATTCACCACTAATAAATTTAAACAATAATTTCAGATAAGAATTAATTTTGATAAAACAAACTAGTGTGCTTATTAAATTTTATGCATTTAATTCATAATTACATCAACAAAATTCGATGGCGTATTACCAATTATGTATTTCAATAATTCTGACATAAATTATTGTTTATTTATAAATCAAAAGTAATTTCATTATTGATAATGGTGTGTGTGTTGGTAAATAAACGTTCTGTCCGTTATGATCTTGATTCATTCGTTTACATTCTACTCACCAGCCCAGGCGCTTGAATTTAATGTGCAATTTCCAATTTTTTCTACTTCCATTCCAAAAGATTTGTGTCCTCTACATCGACCACTAGTTTATTTGAGGGGCTTTTGAGTACTTCTAATGATTGTACTATTCCCCTTTTAAAGTGCTTCTGTCTGAATCCTTATTAGTTCTCACAGAAGCAGAGTATGTAGGGGTTGCATCCCTCTGTTCACATTTTTTGCACTTAGGCTCACTGATTTTTTGAATAAATGTTTCCTCAAGGTCCAGTGTCTACATTTGAATTGGCGTTCTTTTCTCTCATGCAATCCTCTGTCATTCTACAGAACGGTTCTAGGCCTATGCAGTCTCTTCTTTAGACTAACAAACTAGTCCTAGAAATCATCACCTGAAATCCTCTCATGTCCCAGCACCCAAACTAGAGACACTGTGTTGACTCTTGACAGCGTATCAAGTGATTGTTCGCAGTTTGGCAGTAGTCTAGACTTAGCAGAACCTGGCTGTCAGTTGATATTTTAATTTTTAGTTCAGTATATCCTCTCCTGCTATAGCGATAATTGTTTCTGCTTGAAATAGAGATGTATATCTAGCTCAACCTAACCAAGGTTGAAAAATATATTCTTTCTAAGTCCGTTTATACCAGCCTCAGTACTATGGTTTATTTTAAAACCATGGAGGATAAAGATGATATCTTAAGGATTACCTGGGTATATGACCTGTTATCTAGACTGGATGATGATATTCACTCACTCAGTGAAAATGATCTCTGGTGTGATGCTATCCAAACTCATTTGAAATACGGATTCATCTAGTGTTGTCCCAGTTGTATAGGTGTGACCTCGGACATTGTTCGAACTCCATATGCCTCCCGATCTCAGCCTGAGATCCCCATCGTCCTTACAAGAATTTCCGGAATAGAGAGGCAAGTTTGAGCTTCTATTGATGCCGTGCTGATCATTACATCAGTAATATCAATAAAGCTAACATTTAGATTGTAGTTGATATATTCGCATCTGTCCTCCTATACCAAACCATCGTTCCATAGGTAATCGATATCCTCATCACCGTTGTGTTAAGCCACTGAACCACCTCGGGTCGTATTTCCCAAAAATCTTGATGTTTCTCCAATTATTTTGTATTTTATCAAAACACAAACACATTTTTGTTGATTTAAATTACTGCAAACTGTAGCTGATATTTCATATGGTTTGTTCACAATTTACGAAATTTACTGCATTGATCCACAGCCTTATGACTTTGTTAGTCGATTTGCGTGCGTTAAAGTCATCCATTATTAATGGAGACGGCTAGAAGACCGGAATTTTCTTTGCATCACTGGCTAATTCAAATGTAATGACAGTGGTGGAATAGAGGCATTATCATCTTATAAATCCGAAGGTATCTTGTCGTCATTAAAGTTATGCATTCACAAATTCAAATGAATACAATAACATTTTTCTACTCCTATACTATAAGTTGTTAATTAAATGCCAATTTTCAGTTTTATAATGATAAGTACTTATTATTACACTGATTTTCTTTATGAAACTGAAAAATTGACCAATATGAATCTAATTTTTTTAAATAACCAAGTTTGCAGACCAAATATTTTCTGTAGAATGTATGACAGTTTCTAAGAGATTCGTGTTCTATGACAGTTTCAATATTTTGCGTTAGTCAAAAAGGTAGATACCTTCCACTTTTCAAAATAAATGTCCAGCTACGAAGAACACAAATTCGTTTGTGACTAAAGTACTTTCTAAAACAGCTCGAAAAACAATTGAGCTTTTGAATCAAGATCATCGTATTGGTGGACCATCCTCCATACAGTACCGACCTAAGTTCTAGCAAGCTCTCAACTTTTTCAAAAATTAAGAATGAACAGCTTGTTCAAAGAAAATGCAGCCAACGCCTTAAAAAACTCTTTTTTGAATGTATCAACAAGCGAGTGGTATCTGGTGTCGAAGAAAAACGATGACCAGGAAAAACCTACGCTTATGGGGCTAGTGGACACACCTACATGCAGGATGTGTGAACAGGAAGAAGAAAACGTCCTATGCAAGTACCCGGAGTTACTATCAATGAGAGAGTCTGTGTTCGGAGTCTTGGCCTACATCTGCTGATATAAAGGAGATGTCTCCTAGTGACCTATCCATCTTCCTAGAAAGGACCCGATGGATGATGACCTAGGAAGACAACTCATCTGGAGGACGTACAAAGGGTCACATGTGGCCTAAGTGCTGTGGGCCTAAGCTCACTTCCCTACTCTACAGATACAGATACAGAAGCGAATGGAATAACTGCTTCCTGAATTAGTTCCAAAAGATGCAAACATACATTTCTCTTCGTGGAGAATACTTTGAAACAAAAAATATAATAGTGTTTAATACTCATCTTCTGTTTTTTTTCTAGCTCTATATGCAAAATTTAAAAGACATCTCTCATGGTACTGAAGAGGTTTTCAATTTTCACTCCGTATCAAATGTACTTTTGTTACAGACTTTCAAAAGCTTAGTTTCAGTAATATTGTTTCGCTGGAACTGGATTATACGAACGCATTATGTAACAGAATGACAAGATTTGAAATTCAAAGTAATATTTTTGTACCTCTCCACGTTGTGAAAAATCATTCCATAAGGTGAATCTGAAGTTTAAAGTGAATCTAAACATACAACTAACTCAATTATACTTTTTTTTAACTCGAAAAGATCGTATATCTTAAAATGAAACCAAAATTTTGCGGACTTTCAAAGTACGTATTCAATAGAAGTTTGAAATTTTAGTTTGAAGTTTAAAAAGATAAGGTTAGTTTCATTTATATATTTATTATTGCAGGCGTTCAGGTTTAAAACACGTAGGTTCTTTGAAACTACTCAAATTGCATTAACAACTTCTGTACTTACGGAGTTGTTGAACTTTTAGGATTTTAAAAATATAATAACAATTTATTTCTTATTCTAAATAGAAGTTGCGACTGAATTTTTGTTGTCAAGATAAAACTTTTAAAGCGAAATAATTCAAGTCTTCTTTTATTCAACCATTATTACATCAAAATTTCAGACATAACAGCTACATGCAGATAAAATTTATCATGTCAATTGTATGTATTTACAAAATCAGATTCAAATTATGTTGGAATAAACGTCATTCAAAAGTTATCTAAATCGCTTTTGCCAAAAAACTGGAATTGTAATACAGGGTGTTTCATTATATTCTGACTATTTTTAAGAGCATCTTCGAAACGGTTCTAGATAATAAGATGTGGTTTTCACAGTTAGGTTTAAAATTACCTTACCTTGACCTTAAAGGTTTCATCAAGTTATAAATCACGATAATGTTTGTGAAGGTGGAAATATTTCATTTTAATATATCGTAAAAGTGCATTTTCATTTATTTATATTGACTGTTACCTGTGGTGTAGGCAACCAAACATACAATAACATCTTTAAAAAATGATTCCTAGCATAGAATACTTCTAGTTTTTGACTTGCCTATCGTTTTTATTTTATTATTCGTGTTAAGACAACCAAAAAACAATTTAAGAAATACGAAAACAGTGACATTTGAACCGGCGACCTTTTCTGTGATATTTCAATGTCATTATTCAATTTTGACAGTACTTACCCATGAAACAAATAAATATTTTTAGTTTTTAAATATTGAGAAAAACGAATACAGCTTGTACAGTCGACGGAAAAGCTTTGTAACTAGCGTATTAAAAGGGCAATTAACAATCTCGAACATTCGCTCTGCTCGTGCGTTAAATTCGATTGATGATCGCCCTTATTAATACCCTTGTTCGTTAAATAACTATTAATGTATACAGTTTGGATATTAAGTATTACCCATAAGGAAACTCCGTTATTCAAGACAAAAGATGAAAAGTCCTCGAATCCTTCAGTTTTTATTTTAATCGAGGTGTTTTATGATATACAAAAAATTGTCACCCCTTTTACCTCCTAAGCTTGACAGCTACCCCTTCAGATTTTTTAAATATCAAGGGGAACGTGCGATACATCGCTGTAAAGGGTTTGAAAAGCAGAAGTCAAAAATATATCACACTTTGCTTTAATCTCAATCATCTGTTTGTTAATAACGATTTATTGGTTTAAGATTCACACTTCGCGATGTAACAATACAAAAGTAGTTCACTGGTTTTGCTTTAATTTGAAATACTCGATAACAAATGTTATTCAATTTTTATTCTTGAACAGAGCTGGGTAAAGCACTTTTGGAAAGTGCTTCAATTACCAAGCACAAAGCACTTCAATCGAGTGCTTTAGTGTTGAACGTACCAAATACTTTTTATTTTAAAAGTGCTTTTACTGTCAAGCACCAAGCATCAAGTATAAAGTATTTGAAGCCCTTGAAACGTTAAAAATATTTTATAAAGCTCCACGCTTAAAGCACTTTGAAAGTGCTTGAAGCCTTTTAAATGAGCTTTAAAAGTCGTTTTGAAAAAATAGAAGAACTAATTTTAAGAAAACTAGTGATAGGTAGTTATCTATTTTATATCAAAAGAATAAGAATACAAAACAAAGTAACAACAAAATTCTCTTTTTTATTCAAATGAATAGGAATACAAAACAAAATTCTTTTTTCCCCTAAAAGGCTTGAAAGCCACAAGGATTTGTACAAATTGCTTTAATTACAAAGCATCAAATACTCTTTTCCAGAAGTAATTGAAGCACATGGCTTACAGCACCGAATGTGCTTCAAGCACTTTATTAAAGCACTTTCTAAAAGTGCTTTACCCAGCTCTGTTCTTGAACGCTTATACCGATTTATTTTTTCCGAATAATAATCAATAATTGGTCCAGTCCCTTCAATTCCAAAGATATCAATGTTAGACATATTTTTTTTGATCATTTTAATTAGGTATTTAAAAATTATGCATATTTGAGTTGTTTTTCAAACCCTTCCCAACGAAGTATCGCACGACCTATTTAAAAAATCTGAGGGGGTAGCTGTCAAGTCCAGGGGTAAAAGGAGTGACAATTTTTTGTAGGTTATAAAACACCTCGATTAAAATAAAAATTGACGGGTTATATTGTATGCCATTTTGCACTAAAACTTATGATTTCCTACTACTGTTAAAATGTATTGTTTTGTTAAGGTAGGTGCATACGACCCCGGCTATCCTCTGAATATCATTATGAATATTTATCAAATACGTTAAAATATATTACACCCGACACGGCATCATTGGAAACAAAATTGCTTCCACTCCACAACCAAGTCTTCTAGAATGCGCCTTATTCAATTTAATATAACATCACATAGCCTTTAAACAGCGAACGATCAAGGCACATCCAATATTACCCCATTTGCCAAATTGTAATTAGTAGTTCAGAAGTTATGAACAGATGAACAAACACTTTGGTCAAAATCATAATCTTCCTCCACCGTAGTCGGGTCATAATAAATTAATGTCAGCACTTTTGATAAAAAAAGCTACCTTCACAAAAAGTGGGCTACTCTGATTGAAGAACTGGTTAAGTAATTTTTGAAATAGTTTTTCGTAAACTTTAGATTTTTGGGATTGTCAAGTTCAGTATTAGAAATTAATGCCCATTTGCACCAGTTTAAGTTAAAATTTAACGAATACTTAACGGACATTTAAAATGTAAATTTCATTGCAGCAACCAACAACTACTGATTATCGTCAGCCTAACCGGTGGTTTGGTAGGGGTAGGTTTGGTTGGGTTATTATTGAAAATTGTTATAATTTATTCTTCAAAAATATATCTTATTATAAATGTCGGTGATTTAATAAATAACTGTATTTCATAAATCACGTACTACAGTCGGCTACCGCCCAAAATACACATAGGATTAAAATGACCCTTCGGTCTTGGCGCCTAATTTACATGTTCTAAAAAGTGCATTAATCCTTTAGCGCCAAATTACATCCGCCCCGTTTAAGTGGGTAAAAATCGAGTTGAAAGGTCGCGTTATAAATGGAACAACCTATTTTTTATTTTTATATGATATTGTCATCGGTCTTTGACAAGTGTACAAAGTTTGAATCAAATCTGATCGTTCACAGTGGTTCAAGATCGAGTCGATTACAAACATACTTTTATACTTACAGGTGAAGCTAATAAAAGCATCTGAATAAATAACCTCACCAACCGGTTCACCATAACTATTGTTTGATACAATATAAAAACGAGCTTTTAGATCTTTCAAAAATACCTATAACCTTCAACCGTCACTGAAATAAATAATATTACACTCAACTCATGATCATAATCCAGGAAGTCATTTTAAAATAAAGCTAGTCTATTACCACATAAATAATATCTTAATCATTAAGGAGCGCTACTCCATAATATGCTCTGGAAATAGATGAATCATAACCGCTAACATAATTAAAAATTGAGTACAAACTAAAGTTCGTACTGTTTGCATTTTCCCATTTTATTATCTAACCAAAAGTAATCCTACCTTATGAAATGTATAAACTCCACCAAAACCTCACGTCACAACTTTCAAAACTTTCGTAAACTTTCCAGGATCACGTAACGAGCCGTTGAGAATATTAAAATATGCGCATACACCCACTAAACGACAGAGACACGGCAGAACTGAAAACTGAGAACTTGTGCTGCTTCGCTTTTGCTCTGTCGGCTGTCTCTATCTCCATTTAGAGATTGCACAGGCGTTGAGTGTGCCAATCGGCCGACTCTAATTTACAATTAAGGAGGCTCTGACTATTTTTTAGTATTCTGAACGTTGAAGCCTTTGATCTATGTAGAATAATGAACCTGACCCCGACAACAAACGAGATTACGGATTACGTAAACGAGAGCATTCATCTCAAATTAGAAAGCGTAACTTTGCGGGATAGATTATTCTTGCGGGCCATTTGCAGATGGTTAAATGTCTGGGACGTGAGAATTAATAAGTGATACGTTTTAATATACAGTGATGAGCAGAGGTAAACGGAACCGTACCAGATACACGCATAGTTCTAAGTAGTTCGTAGATAAATTTTGTACACAATTTTTAAATTCGAATTTTATTGAATAATATGCTGCCTGATACAAAATGAAAAGAAATTCATTATCCATAAATTATATTTGTTAATAGAGAATGTTGACCGAGCCTAAATTCACGTATGCAATAAGGGCACTTCATGATATTCCATGTTTAATACTTGAGATGTGCGGTAAATATTTTCTCCACGACTATATAATAATGCGCAAATTATTTTTACATATTTAGCTGAATAAGGATATAAATTCTTCACACCAGTGAGGAATTAAATAGAATTCACTCTCGTTAGCCAATCACATTCATGATTATCAGAAATCACGTTTGAAACGTCAAAATAATCATAATTTTACGTATATATATATATATATATATATATATATATATATATATAGAAAACAAAATGGACAACAGTAGCCATAGTGAAGATGTAATATGTTTAATTACGTATATTTATATTATCTCTATTATTATTCCTAATAATGTGATAATTTCATTCAAAAATCTGAAGGTTTTTATGAAAAATATGAGTTACCTACATCCACGTTCTTTACATTTTAATAAATAAGTGTGGTCGATAGCACAGTGGTAGAGATAGCTGACTCTAGCGAGGGCGATCGAGGTTAGATTCCCAATGGAATATTTTTTCATGCATAGTCGTGGAGAAAGTATAGTCTTTTACTTGTGTAGAATGGCTATTATTCACTTGGATGATTCCAAAACTCACTCGCTGCGCTCGCTCGTTTTGGAAACTTCATCCGCCTGAATAATAGCCATCATTCTACACTCGTTGAAGAGTATACTATTATTTCATACCATGCTGTAATAACCCATTTCCCGAACTCATTTAAGTCCAGAAATTAACTCATTACAGTACTGATTCCGGGAAATTTTCACTTCCCTGACTGCTTTAAAAAACAGTGTATGATACACGACAGTGAACTGTCATTAAAGTACTCGGCTAGAAATTCTAGGCTTGGCTCCTTATTCGCCTTACTAAAACATTTCAGGTTAAGTGTTGTTCAATATCACGATGTGGAATTAGACATTATAACTGTTTGCGAGACTCAAGGTTATCTATAGAGGCGGCAATAGTTATAGGTTTTTTTTTTCTTATCTTCTGCGAGTACGGGAGGAAGAAATATATAGACGGTATACAATTCTTTAATGAAATAACTTCATTCAAAGATATTTTTTCGGGTGAAAAACAGCCAATTGTAATATTGGAAATTATAGTCAAAAATGATCTCCCTGTTTTCCAAATTTTGCTCGGGAGGTGAGAATGTTTTAACTTCACCTGGCTCTGTTGCTTTAAGCGAAAAAAATTTCAGTGAAGTAAAAATTATTAAAGTGACAGAGGAAAGGCATACAGATTTGACATCAGCTCTATCGAATCCGAATTCTCACTAGTAATACCACCAGAGTTCAAATTAATTTGACCTCGAGTGGTATTCGGTAAGAAAATTCCACACAAATTGTGTTTTAGAATCAAATAATTGAAATTTATTTCTGATGTAATGATCAATAATCGTGCGATGACTTATTTACTCTCATTAATAGAGGATTGTCGCTCCTACTTGAAGAAAGAAAATTTGTTTAGAATTTTTCACGAATATTTGCATCTAAATTACTTATAATTCAAAGTGCTAAATGAAAAATATATTTTAATAGTGTCTAAATGTAATATATAAAATTCTCGTGTCACAGTGTTTGTTACCAAACTCCTCCGAAACGGCTCGAGCAATTCTTATGAAAAATTTTGTGCGTATTTGGTAGGTCACGGAATCGGACAACATCTATTTTTCATCCCCCTAAATGTTACGGGTCCACCCCTAATTTTTTTTTTATTTTTAAGTCAAATTTTTTTGTTTTTATTTTTTTATGATACAGCATACAAAAATACATACAACCCTAAATTTTCACACTTGTATAAACCCTATTTTTAAATTTCGATTTTAATATGTTTTCTTTTCATCCACACATGAGCAACAGGGTTGCAACACGGCAATCGAATATAATACATTTTTATTTTAATCTCCAGTTTAGGACTGATATATATATAGACTTTTTGTTTCACTAGATTTATGTTTAAGTTGTTAATGGATTGTATTTTCCGAGTGAATACTGTTGTTTTGTATTTCTAATTATAAAATGTCTATTTTTATTTAAAAGGTTATATTTTTGTTTTTTCAGTATCTTGCTTTGTTTTCACTATTATCACCTGCCTGGCTAAGAAATAAACTTTTGCATTTTCATTGTTTTTCACGTTCTGTTCTTAGACGTGTTAATCATTAAATTAAATATTGTATTACTAGTATTTTCCGCTTAACGAAACTTTCTGAGAGACCTGGTATTATAGATATTGTGATAAATTGTATACAATATTGAAATGAATACATTTGAAAAAAATAATATCACTTACATTTTCAACGAATCATCGAGCTATCTTCATACCAATACCATTTCAATCATATTTCCCATGAACCATCACTAAAAAACCGAAATCGACCATTTCCATTTACCGGCCGGCGATTGCCACCACATTTATCTCTTAGTCAAAGGCATACATCACATAGTTTCCGCAAAATTTTAATGGGACAAATTATGGGAACTAAACATATTTTAAAATTCACAACTGCTAGAATGAGGCGCTATTTAAAAATTGTTAAACTACTACAATCCGGCGCAGTATCCAGATTTAATTTATTTAACAAAGGAATATTTATAAATAATCTAATTTAGAAAAATCTAAATCTCTTGTAAGGACTTGTTAACCAAAGTACCTTAAGTTAGCGAGAAGTCTAAGTAATTTGGGCACATGAAGTGTCTAGTGAAATATTGAAATTTTTAAAGACGTTAAGAGAGATTAAAAATAAAAAAATCAGTTTTTAAATATATAAAAATAATTTTGAAGTTTTTATTGTCCCAAGGAAATTTCTGTGATCACATTCTATAATATATACAGGCATACAACAATTTGAAAATTTGTGTAACCACAAAAAAACTTCTGTTGATGAAAAATTAAATTTAGGATAAACGATAAATTGTAAAGAATTGGAAACACCCGAAATAATGAATTGTTGTCAGTTCTTTTGAGTTGTCTGGAAGATCTCGTTGTACCTAGTGCGTTCTGGCAGTTTAAATATTTCAAAAATAATAAATTTTGTATCGAAATTTTTGATAAATATGAATTCTTCAAATTTGGGATTTTTAAAATATTTTTGTTTTTGAGTTAAATTGTAAAAAGATTCATTTGAAAGCATTTTTTTAAATCAAATATATTTCATTAATTTTTATTTTACTTATTTTAATAATTTTTGTTTTTTACGGTTTTAATTTTCTATTTAAATTGAGTGCAACCTAAACTATTGACCCCCAGAACATTGACCCAAAAGTCTTTTATTTATTCTTCCTTAATTATCCTTTCTGGAGCAATCGGTTTCATATAGGGAATTTTTAGTATATAATATAGTCCTGTCAAGTGAATATTTTGAATTAATCAAAAATTTTGGAGCTTCCTAATAGTTTCCTTTATCTTAGTTCAATTGTGGAAAATTTAATTTTCTTATAATTTTTTTTTAATTTCCACAAAAAAATGTTTTCTTATTATTCTTGCTTTGATAACTATATATTTGAATTGGAAAAAAATGAAATTTTAATTAATACTTGAATTATTGACCGATCTGCTCACAGAACATGGCTACATGGAAGACCTCCACCTGAAAAAGAAGAAACACAAACAAAATCCACATAAAAATATCCTCTTGCTGGGGTGTTTCCAATATTTATGAAGAATTGTAAATAGCAAAAACATTTCAGGCATACTATTTAAATAACAAAAATAGAAAATATACTTATAAAATTGAAAAAATAGATAAGTAAAAAATAAGTCTATTTATGACTTCAAGGAAAAGGAACACTGAAGATGATGGAATGAAAATTTCTTGTAAATATAAATTTTTTGGTTGTTTGAATTTAAAATATTATTTTCGAAAATATTTCTATTTTTGTTACGCGTCACAACAGTCACCTACCTTTAGGCATATCGCTTTTTACCAACCAATCGTTAAAAATCTGTGAAAAAAAAAGCAAATTAGTTTTTTGCATGGATAACACGTTTAAAAATTATTCAGTTTTTGAGACACCCTGTATTTCATGATTTAATATAATTGTTGGGGATGATTTGGGATTTAATTTGAGATCGTAACGCCTCAGATGTTGTTAAAAGATAATTAAAATCTTAATTCTTCAGTTTCTTGCTTTTGATCTAGAATCTAATTCTTAATTAAAAAATCTGAAGATGGACCTCCTTTTGCCGTCTTGTTACTAAACGAAAAGTATGTTCCAAATTTCAAATTATTTAAAAACACGGAACATTTGTGAAATCTCCTTTCTATGGGGAATCCACTTAATTATTCAAAAATCAATGTGGCTAAAAACGACATTCATCCTACCTACCTAAGATACTGAAGCAGGAGACCAACAAAACTAGGCAGGTACGCAAAACTGCTTAAAGCACTCTATGCTTTTATTTTTTTGCATAAAATGTTTTCTAACAATTTAAGAATCCATGAACGACTTGATATTGGAATGTTTTCACAAAATATAAGAGTTAACAAAAAATTGCATTTATAATATTCCACTAAACCACAGATTATAATAATCTGTGACTAAACAATAAATGGATAGTATAATTGCTTCTGTTACATAAATATATCTTTAGGGTGATTCATAACTATTGGGACATAGGCTAAGGGTAGATTGTTTGTACCAAAATATGGCGATTTCACTGTATATTTATCGATTCTTATCGAAATAGGCACAGAGACATAATTTCATACAGGCAATATTATTTTATATATTATTTGACATTTTGTTACAGGGGGAGCCTCGTGAAGGATTTCTAAAAACAATGTAACATAAAAAGAGCTCACTCAAATTAAATGTTTTACGTGGCCTCCTCCGACTTCTATGCCTTTTCTAATTCTTTTAATAAAGGACTTCCGAACTTCAAAGAACATATTATTCTGTCCCCTTATGAAGTTAGCCGCATTTTGTATTTTCCTCCAGAGTTCTTCTCTCGAGATAATTTCATTGGCATAAACTAAGGACTTCATATGTCCCCAAACATAAAAATCAAGCGGTTTATACTCAGGACTTCTTGGTGCCCCTTCAAAATCACTTCCTCTGCCAATCCATCGTTAAGGATATATGTCATTTAGATGATTTCTAACAATTATGGGAAATGAGGTGGAGTTCCATCCTGCATAAACCACATTTTATTTCTTACAGCTAGTGACAGATTATCCAAAATTTCACTAAAAGTATTTTGCAAAACAAATAAATAAGAATCTCCATTTAAATTTGTAAGCAGAGAATATGACTCTAGTAGTTGGTCGCCTATAATGCCACACCAAATATTTAATTTAAACTTTCTTTCAGAGAATGCAGATTTTTTTCTTCCCAATAATGGCTGTTTCGCCAATTAAATACCACTCGTCATAATACTCTTAATAAAACTTCGGTCATCACTATGCTTGTTGAGAATACGTTGGTAGAACTGTAACCATCGAGGGAGATCTCTTGGAAGCAAATTTTGAACAGGAGTGAAGTGATAAGGGTGGAACTTTTCTTTTTCCAGAATTCTATAAATAGACGACTGACTTACTCCTGTTGCTGATGACAAATGACGTGAACTTACTGTAGGATTTTCATCTATTCGAACCAAAATTTCATCTTCTTGATTAGGTGAAACGACCACCTTAATTTTTATTGTGAAATGACCCGGTTTCACCCAAACGATGAAATAGATTTGAAAAAGTTTTGTGATTTGGTTGCCTTCTGCCTCGATATAACAATTCATACCTTCTGGCTGCAAAGCGCCCGCAAAAATGTTCTTGTGCGTATACACAAATCATATCCCGCATACGATTGTGACGAGGCATTTCAATCGAAAAAGTATATTATTGGTTTTAAAAAGGGAACAATTGACTATAAACTCGCAGCAAAAAATATTCACTGACAAGAAATGTCATTTACCAGCAACAATTATCTGACAGTCCAAAGCACACTTTTCATAAATGAAATAATATTTGAAATCCCCTTCCGATACTCTGAACTGTTCAATTGCGTTTTTCTCGAAAACGAATGAGAATATCGTGTTTGAACAGGAGTACCAATATTACGTAGAAATGATGTTTATGTCATATTTTCTAATAAAAATCACTAAAAAATTTCGTCAAAAAAAGTTACCAGTCAATTTCATCATCAGAAATCCTTCACGAGGCTCCCCCTGTAACAAAATTTCAAATAATGCATAAAATAATACTGCCTGTATAAAATTATGCCTCTGTGCCGATTTTGCTAACAATCGATAAATATAAAGTGGAATTATTAGCAAAAAACGAAAAAAAAATTCAACTTTAACGCCCCTTACCTTTTTCCACAGCAATATTTTAATGAGGTATATTTAGTCCTATCGCCATATTTTGGTCCAAACAATCTACCCTTAGCCTATGTCCCAATAGTTATGAATCACCCTAGGCCTATTTTTGATGAATTAGGTTACATTATTGTAAATTTCATATTATTTTCAGTTAAATAAATTGTTACATGCTGATAAAGTAGCTTTTAAGTAGTATATCAATTACAAAAATAAGATGAAAATATTTTATCTTCATAATTAATTAATCTATTAAACATCAAAGTAACCAAAATCAAATTAATAAAATATTGTTTTCAGCAGTTTTAATGGTAAGAAAATACAAAAAATATGGATCTATTTACTTCATAATTTGTATATAAAACTGTTTAATAGAAGATTAAGTGTAAAAAATTAGGTTATTCATAGTTTTTAAGCATCTTTTAAACCTATTTATTATAAATTACTATTCATTATAGCCGAATTGAATTATACATTACAATAAAAATCGACTTACCGGACATTACTGTAATTTCCATTATTCAAAGGTATAAAACTGCACAATTATTCACGCTAATACACATCGATTTAATGTTTATCTCTTTGTTTAAATTGTAATAGTTTCGACTTGTTCAATACCAACAAAAACTGTAGTGCGCAGGACGGAGTTATTAGTAACGATACCTATTATGTTTTTTGTTTCAAATCTTTTTCTATGAAACAACAAGTAGGTAATCCAGGTGCGTCGTAAGGGGACTTTGCATTTAAAGTTATTCGAAATTTTAAAAATATACGAATTTACTAATTAATATATGTTAATTTTCTAATATTCCTCCAACTAAAAGATGTATAGGGTGATTATTTTTCAAATAAAATCAATAAATAACAATATTTATTTGATAAAAGCCTGCAGCAATTGAATTGTGATTATTTATGTTTCTTTAATCTGTTTATAGGCAGATTTTCGATACTTTACAGATGTGTGGTTTTTTTTTAAATAAAATATAGTATGCTACACGCTAATTATGCAGCTTTCTATAGGTGCAAGAATTTTCAGATTTCAAAATTTTTAAAATTTTTGCACACTTGTCAAGGACCACTGACAATACAATATAGGGTGTTCCCTTTTATAACGCAACCTTTTAACTCGATTATTACCCACTTTAAACGCTCAGATTTATTCGAAATTGTGTTTGCACTTTTGTCAAGGACCCATGACAATACAGTATATTAGTAAAATATAGGGTGTTCCATTTATAACGGAACCTTTGAACCCGATCATTACCCACTTAAAACGCTCAGAATAATTCGAAATTTTGCACACCTGTCAAGGACCTATGACTTTAGATATACAATATAGTAGAAAAATATAGGGTGTTCCCTTTTATAACGCAACCTTTTAACTCGATTATTACCCACTTTAAACGCTCAGATTTATTCGAAATTGTTTTTGCACTTTTGTCAAGGACCCATGACAATACAGTATATTAGTAAAATATAGGGTGTTCCATTTATAACGGAACCTTTAACCTCGATCCTTACCCACTTTAAACGCTCAGATTAATTCGAAATTTTGCACACCTGTCAAGGACCTATGGCTATAGATATACAATATAGTAGAAAAATATAGGGTGTTCCCTTTTATAACGCAACCTTTTAACTCGATTATTACCCACTTTAAACGCTCAGATTTATTCGAAATTGTTTTTGCACTTTTGTCAAGGACCCATGACAATACAGTATATTAGTAAAATATAGGGTGTTCCATTTATAACGGAACCTTTGAACCCGATCATTACCCACTTAAAACGCTCAGAATAATTCGAAATTTTGCACACCTGTCAAGGACCTATGACTTTAGATATACAATATAGTAGAAAAATATAGGGTGTTCCCTTTTATAACGCAACCTTTTAACTCGATTATTACCCACTTTAAACGCTCAGATTTATTCGAAATTGTTTTTGCACTTTTGTCAAGGACCCATGACAATACAGTATATTAGTAAAATATAGGGTGTTCCATTTATAACGGAACCTTTAACCTCGATCCTTACCCACTTTAAACGCTCAGATTAATTCGAAATTTTGCACACCTGTCAAGGACCTATGGCTATAGATATACAATATAGTAGAAAAATATAGGGTGTTCCCTTTTATAACGCAACCTTTTAACTCGATTATTACCCACTTTAAACGCTCAGATTTATTCGAAATTGTTTTTGCACTTTTGTCAAGGACCCATGACAATACAGTATATTAGTAAAATATAGGGTGTTCCATTTATAACGGAACCTTTAACCTCGATCCTTACCCACGTTAAACGCTCAGATTAATTCGAAATTTTGCACTCCTGTCAAGGACCTATGGCTATAGATATACAATATAGTAGAAAAATATAGGGTGTTCCCTTTTATAACGCAACCTTTTAACTCGATTATTACCCACTTTAAACGCTCAGATTTATTCGAAATTGTTTTTGCACTTTTGTCAAGGACCCATGACAATACAGTATATTAGTAAAATATAGGGTGTTCCATTTATAACGGAACCTTTAACCTCGATCCTTACCCACTTTAAACGCTCAGATTAATTCGAAATTTTGCACACCTGTCAAGGACCTATGGCTATAGATATACAATATAGTAGAAAAATATAGGGTGTTCCATTTATAACGCATTCTTTTAACTCGATTATTACCCACTTTAAACGCTCAGATTTATTCGAATTTTTTTTTGCACTTTTGTCGAGGACCCAAGACAATACAGTATATTAGTAAAATATAGGGTGTTCCATTTATAACGGAACCTTTTAACTCGATTATGACCCACTTTGCACCTGGATATATGCTCACCCTGAACACCTGTAATGTGATCAGTTGAAGGTCATTCCGTTCACTACTGGGGTAAGGCCCACCAGAATCAACGAGAACTAACTATGTTGAAATGAGTACCCGAAAATACAGCTGGCTCCCTTACTATAAGAGACAACATCAAATTTAATTTTTATTACGAGTATGTGCTCTCGTCACGGATTTTATTCATTTTACTCTTTTAGAGTTAAGAAAGTAAAGGAAACCTACACATAGCGCACTATTATTACACTCAAAAACAAATAATGAATATCCTGAACCAACACCAAACCACATAAACAATCCAAGCTTAAACTGAAGTAACGCCAAATGAACAAAAGCAGCTTACCAGCCTGCACGATTTAGTGACGAATAGAGCAGATCTTATGCGAAATACAATTTCAGAAACAAATTTTAATCGCTCGAATCAAACTCCTAGCTTATTAATGTAATTCTAGAAAAAGGTCTTCAGAAAAATGAATAATTCTAGGGCAATTCCACAAGTTTAATTATGGTTAGTGATTTATCTATCAAACCAGTTTACTTGGCTTGTTTTTCTCGGTGTAGTTGAAATAAAATACTGCTCTACACATCTAAATACAACACAAGTCAGCGCATCTCCGACGGATGCTGTAAATCATTTAAACGACACAGATAACCGCATGCATAAACATCTTACCGACTTTGTAGGTGCCTATGAAAAATACTGTAATTGGGTCAACTTAGTTATTTTTTAACGGCTTATTTGAGTTATATCCATGTATTTTCCAATATATTCAAACTACACAGTTGTATGAAATTCTTTTTCTCTCTAGTTGCTGTATACCTGCTAGAAATAAACGAATTATTATTATTATATTCCATTTCCTCAAGATGGTTACCCTGACACAGTTACTGCCTGTTGCCGAGTCTTTAAATAATACTTTATAATGACATTTGATAACTGGAAGAGGAACTATCATATGGCCCGCATAAATACCATATTTGTCTCGTTTGGATTTATTTTTATGGGAAAATGCATATTCAGTATTTATAGTTATGGCAACAGGTCTACTACTTTGAAAAATTTGCGTACTTAAATTTTACAAATTGTCCAAAATAATTTATCAGCAACGTTCCACGTGTCTGTTAAATCGATTAGATTTCGATTTCAGGATATTACACTCTAATGCTACCTTTGGGTACTACAATTATTATAATTATCCTGAAATATTACCTGGTAAATATTTATAATCTTTTCCAATAAATAAAGTTTTGCGATTCCATTAAACAGCATAACGGCTATCAATTATGGTTTCGACTATAATGAAGCTTCCTCACCGCTTCCAGTATTACATTCTACCAAACAAAATCTACTTGTACAAAATGTGACAATATAAGCGGCAGCGGTAGTGTATCGGTTACAGAAACATAAATCAGCCTGTATTAATTCCTAAAACATTTAAAGGGTGCGTTAATACCGCATTACGCTTCAGTTAGGTGTCACTTTGAGATCGGAACAATTGAGAATAGACTTATTCCCCTTTTATGACACCACATACGTCCAGGGTTTATTCAAGGGGTATGAAAATTCAGGGGTGTAATAGGGTCAATTTATTCTTATATCATACACATTAAGGTGATATTATTCTCACCTAGTTCATTCAGTTTTCATACCTTACCATTTTAGAACTGATTACATGGGTACTTTTATGGCTGCAAAATGTAATTTGTTTTGTTGCCTATAAAACTGACATGGTCTGTTCATCGTACAAATATTCAACTTTATACACTACCTTCCGTTTTAATTAACTCATTTCAAGCAACAAACGGGCGAATTCAAAATGAAATGACGTCAACCGTTTTGTGCTCACTTCAATCAATGTTTAATGTTCACTTCTCTTCGTTTATGAGGGTTTAACGTCCTAGTCCGACTCAGAAAAAAAAAGATAATCAGTAGTTCATATGAATTAAATGGAATGAAATGAATACAATAGACTGGGTCATTACACAATGAAACGAGAGATATCAATCGTAGCTGTAACGTCGAAGATAATACTTACTTAGCAGAGGCGCATCCTCGAGGGGAATGGTAATCAGTCGACACCCTTTTAAATATACAAATATATGATAAGTGAAATTGAATGCCATTCAGAAAATAAATTAGAATAATTGTTCTACTCCAGTTACCCCAGGGTTTTTAATAAAATTTTTGTATAATGGATGATTGAAGTATTTAGAAGAAAATGTCAAAATAATCATGTCTATAAATTACATTGAAAAGTAGGATTTTGAAATTTCAAGTGAACTGATGTTTTCAAGTTGGGAGTCCCCATTTCTCCCTATAAAGGAGTTGTGGTGACAAAGGAGGGTTTTCTGGGAAAGATCAATACAACAACTAGATTCCTGGTTCTTCAGAGGAGTTGGGTTGAGTTTCTGTTTGGCACTAGTATAGATCCGAATTCATTTCGAAAGAGAACTGAGTAAGTGACCTCTAAAAAGCACCAGAACAAAATGGACGATAATGGACCAGTCCAAGCCTCTTCTGGCCAGGATTGGTGATCTTCTACTTAGCAGTCTTTAGCATCAGGTGAGAAGTATTTGTATCCTGTCTAGTCTCATCATTGCGGTCTTTCGTGTTTGTGACAATATATTTGTTACAATTTAGGTTAATAGTCACATCTTCAATACCATTTGACAAAATTTTTTCTCCATTTGCAACTGAGATATTAGTTTTTTGAGTTTCAGTGAAACTTGTCACCCAGTCATTGCTTGGATACATACGTGATGTGGCGCCTGAGTCAATTTTCCAATCAGATTTTGAAGACGTTATTAACATTGCAGTAGTGAGTAGTATTTTCTTATATCCTTTCAAAATTTTATCCTGATCTTTACGTTTTGGAAAATCTGGCTTCTTGTCCAATTTATCCACAAGAAAACATTTCAATTTCCTTTTTGGAAACTTTTTGTATGCATTACTTGATTGTAGTGCTGCCTCGCTTTTTGCTCCATAATCTAGAGATTTCTATCTTGCACCATCTTCTATGAGCTTCGCCTTCACTTCATCTGATGACAGCTTTGTATTATTATATGTTGGGGCCATAATCAAAGGTTCATACTCAGAACCATTTAGTATAACAAAAGCGACAAAATAATCATCTATGTTTACACCAATATTTGATAGCTTATAAACAGTAGACATAATCTCATTGATGTATTCTTTCATTCGTAACGATTCATTTGGAATAAATATCTTTGTAAATCGAATGAATGTTACGGGAAATAGGTATAAAGAATATATCCTCAGGAACTAAACAGCAGTAAGGGGGCACAATAGATCTTTCAGGTCTCAGTAAATGTCACCCCAATATACATGCATACATACAAACAACATTCAGGGTTCCGGGAAGCTTTGCCCACTCGTTCAGTAAAAAATAACTTTTGGGACGTGTTATATAAAACCTACTTTTTATTATTGAAAATCCTCGGGAATATTCCTTCAAATGAGCGAACTTCTCATTTGTGAGACGTTTTTATCAATATCCCCTTCGATGTTTATATATACACCAAGTTTTCGCAGACTCATCCATCATATTAATTAATAATTTGTTACTGAAATAAAAAATGTGTTAATTATGAAAGATGCACGAGTTTTATTTAATTTTATCTCTTACCTACGATTAGTCATACTTTTACTTAGGGTACGGCGCCAAGGGAAAGTCTTAATTAAAAAAGTCCAGATGAATTGCAAATATTTAAAAGTAGGACAAAAATACGCGTAAAAATTCAACAAATTATTGGTCAAAAAAGTCACGCGCTTTTATGCTTTATTAAACTAAATCATCGTTCAGCTACTTACAGCTGCCCCGTTTAATGCGGATTTTAAAATACCAATCATTATTTCACCAGGTTTATTCAAGAATGGAACGTTTTTAAGCACGTGCAGCATGCCGCAATACTGACAAATCTATCTTAAATACATTGCAGTAATTAGTATACATTTTATTATTAATATTGTGAAGATTTGATCTGCAGGTTGAATGATCATACTTCAAGACGGGCGGCGGTCCCTCACACACACTCTGTCATCTTCTCCCTTCTATCACTCCTACCTCTCATGTCATATCAATTCCTTCTCTCCCCCTAATCATTCTCTCCACTACGCCACTAACCTCCATCCATTCCTGCTATCCCCTTAACATTATCTCCACCATGTTCTCCCAATACACCGCCTCCCCTAGTTTCTGCTCTAATTTTTCCAGCTCCTCCACGTTCTTCCAGCATCTGAACACATGCCCCACATCATCCTCCACTTCACACCTCTCGCACAATCCAATCTCACTTTTCCCAATCTTGTGGAGGTACCCTACTCTCGACCCATGCCCAGTGAGAACCTGTGTCAAGAAGTAGTTCACCTCCCCAATCTTTCAGAACATTTTGCAAGTGTGAAAGCGAGGAGGGGCATAGAGAAAATATGGGAAATGGTGCCTGGACTGATGATGCTGAAGAGGGCTCACGAATAAATGACGGTCAATTGATTTTTAATGAAAATTCATTAATAGCCATGCGACAATTTCTTTAAGGGACACTCGAAAACAGAATGAGAATACCGTCGAGCAGTCTTCAACTTTCCACCATCAGAAGTAAATTCGCAAAATCTGAAATTTGTTTTGATTGGATAGGTACTCCGAATCATTAATTCCGGTTAACTATAACAAACTTCAAAATATTGTACGACAAACTGTGTATAGTTTTCATTTGTTTGCAAAAACTATCAAGTTAAACAGCCAATCTACTACAAAGAGACATGCGAAGCGTGGCGATTAGGAATAATTTCTCCTACAAACATCCCTTTCTTGTCAATAGCTGTACAATATCACATGTAACCCCGTTGTATTCGGCTGGCCGATTCTAAATCGTGGCCAATGTTGCTTATTCAACCGTAACTGTCAGATACAACGAACGAAGAGCAAATATAATTTAATTCGGTAGATCGACACCTCACCTCTGATATGTAAGCCTCCCTAAACATAAAAGGAATCAAAATCCGCCATACTTCAGTCCCTTCCAGAGCAATACAGGAAAATATGTACGAACATATATTAAGTTGGCTTATAAAGGATTAAACAAGGGTTGAAATAACGCCGTAGGATTTTTCTGTTGCACAAGGCTAATGCTGGAATCCTCCAGATAAAACAGCCCCGGATTGCAATTAGCAAAGCTTTTAATTATATCCCGTATTAGGAGAATAAAACTGGATGAGGAGATTATTTAATTAGGACAATTGAAGTGTCGTAGCTAGAAAATTTCGGTACAATATAAATTTCACATTTTAATAAATTTCATAATTAAATCGTTCTAAGCGAACTTTCTAACTTAAATTAAAAAGATTAGACTTTTATGTTGTTTTCTAAAAATATTGGCAAAAGGAACTTTACATCTTCTGTATGTTCCGTGTGGTGTATTCATTATTATTGCATTATTAATGCAAATTGGCGTTTTTTTCTTAGGGCGCGTCGGTCGCATGAATTAGAACTTGCTCTATTTTCGAACGAGAAGTCGCTGCGACTTGATAACTTTTCTGGTGGACTTTGCCGCACCAACCCAAAATTTATATTGCTTTCACAGGATTTCTTCTACGTTTTCTTCTCGTAGAGCAGCACAGACCATAATACTAATTATTGTTACTAAAACAATGCCCTCAATGTTTTCCTCATCCATTCTGTTAACTTCAAGACTTGATTCTAGAGAAACTACTCCTATTTGCTTTATTTTCACTCCCTAATTTTTTTCACACCGTGAGGTTATGAAACCAGAACTGCCAAATTTTTAACGAAGATGGCAACACGTGGATGAGTCGCAGCAACAAACTATCGATGTGCTAGCTGATTTTTCTCGCAGCGATTTGTCCCAGCAACAAGTCGCCGCGATTTGTCGCAACGTGGAAAATATACTTTATATTCATGTAATGGGAACAGACTCTTTTGTTTATAAATATTATATATAAAATAGTTGGCATATATCAAGAATTTGAGTTTCTTCATTATAACGCATCTGTTGGATGCTTCGCTTTATTAATTTCAGAAATCGTCTCTGAATAACCTCCAAAGCGTGGAGATGACTTTTTAGAGCTGCTCCTCATCCAACAATCGCATACCTAAGATGACTTTCTACCAATGAGTATTACGATGTTAATAAATGTTTTACTGGAAGAACTTCCTTCAGTTTTTTTAATTTATATAGGATTGATCCAAGTTTATTTATTATGTTTTCTATATGTAGATTCTATTTCAAGTAAGGATCTAGTATTGCGCACAAATTAATATTCAATTTTCGTTTCAGATAAAATGGTTAACACCTCTGAGTGAATCCTAATTTGCAGCTGACTAAAAGAAGGTTGGGTTGAAGAGTTGCAATAGACTGAAAGAAGGTTTGGTTAAAGAGTTGCAACTAAAAGTTTTTTTCAATGTTGAAAGTAAGTAGCTTATGATGAAAACAAATTTTTATTTGCAAATAATCTTCTCTGACTACTGCCAATATTCTTCACTTTAGAAGATGGCTGTATCATCTGCAAAGCCGGTTATCTCACTTTCACTTTTCATCAGAAAAAATTCATTTAAATAATTATTGAACAATATCGGTACTAAAATTGACCCTTGTGGTATACCATACTCAATAACCTCTGGACTGCTGCAGACACTTCCAAGCCAAGTCAAATAAAATTATAAAAAAGATTGTGGTTTGATATTATCGAAAAGAAAAAGGTAATTTGTTCTATCTTTATTTGAAATTTTTTGTCCACTTTTTGAAGTAATGTGTAAATTCTAAAGAAAAATCATTACTTCATTTTAAACTGTTTCCAAAAATTTTATTCCATCCAACCAACATAAATCAATGTCATATATATTTAAAAATAGATGAGAAGAATGTATAAAATAAAATAAATGATAAGAAATAAATGTTTATATAAATTACTACCCAAATTACTTAGAAAAATATTACATCCATATGTATTTTGTTACTAATACACTCTTGGTTTTGGAGGGACCGTTGGACACTCTTCTTCATCTAATGTGCAATCAATTATTGGTCGATATGTGAAACAAATCTAAAAAGAATACAAGGGGTTTAATATAATTTTTTCAGGCTCCGGAATAGTAGTTTGTACGACCAGCTGGAGTGTTTTGTAAAGTCCTCAGAAACACCTATGCGTAGAACACTAGTTTGAGTTTCACACGGGATTCATTGGAATAGGATTATTAAGGATGTGAAGTTTTGTTGAATAAAATGATTCACATGTACAGGTATCAATTAACAAAAAGTTAACATTAAATTTCATTCTCAATCACTATCAAGTATTCATAGGTGCTACATTTACCTCTACAAATGTTATTTTTGTGCTTGATTGATTGATCAGCACAATGATTGATCAGACTTAGATTTCTCGGCACCTCAGCCTTTAGGCTTTTTGTGCTCTTGGTTGTGCCGTTTATGTGAAGAGACCAATAGCCCTTATCAGGCTCAACAGTCTTTTCACTAGGTCCCTTTTGGAGAAATCCTCCCTTGGATGTTCTAGTCCTAGGAGTCTATATATTCAATCAGATAATGCTTCACAATCGAAGATTTGTGAGATGTTCTTCCATGCACAACCGACAGATAGGTGCCTCCCTATATAGCAAGAGCAAGAGGTGGATGATTGAGAATTGCTTCCATTGACGCAGTCGGGTTACTTCCCATAGAACCCGTAATGCACAGACAGGCAAGCCTCTGTCGTTTTGATAGCTCCAATTCGGCTTTCCTCTGATCTGTTTTTGAGCTTAGTCTTTGTTCAAATAATTATTTTCCAAAGTATCCAAAAATATTGTTAATGAGTGCCCTAACTTAAAAGTAGTAAATCGTGGGTCAAACTACAGTACTTCGTAAGTCACAGAATAAAAATTTCACTGTTGAAGTTCAGGAACCGAATTAGGAAGAGAAGAAGTTAGATTTAACCTCACATTTCAGTTTTTATTTGGTCATTGCCCCTCAATTTTGTTTATGCTTCATTTATAATGATTATGGTCCTTTTCATATTCTTCACTCATTTCAAATAATTTTCCTGGCATAGATATAGACATCAAAGAATTTCATGATGTCATGGCTAGAAAGAATGAAAGGGTTTCGTTGACGCAGAACATACTTTCTTATTTGTAATGGTTCTGCAGCATCTTGCATATATTTGTGAAGTATGTTATTTGGGATTATATCGTTGAAATTTTCCACATTCATTTTAATAAAAAAAACACACGAGACAAAACCGCAAAACATGTCCAGACTCAGAGAAACATCAAATTTTGACATCAACGTTTTCTCTAGGGCGAGATGCGGGTAATTTCACATTTTCAGGAACATTCATCATCACAATAACATTTTCAGTAATATGTCAATCACGCAAACTCTCCTTCCAAAAATTCAAGAATACGAGTGTTGCCGGGAACGTTATCTTCCCAGATGGTCAAGAATATGGTTCCATAAGAACTTTTCCTTAAAAGTTCATAAATTGTCATTTAGTTAATTAATAGTTTGAGTTAGAAATCAGTAATATTTTTCTCAGAGATTTAATTCACTTACCTCGCCAGTCTCTACATCCATCCACGAAAGAGTATGTTTTCGCCAATGATCATCGATGTCTTTTTTCTTCTGTCCGCGAATCGGAGCAGAATAGTCATATTCGTCGATACGTTTCTGAAATAAATATATAAGTTATTAACATCAAACACAAAGGTGGTTGGGTTTTTGTTATGATTCAAATTATGATCTCAAATAGTCACAAGCAAGTCACATTCTTTTGTATCGTCTTTGTCCACCAGGCCAAAGACGCATATGTTATTATGGGTTCAGTCGCATATAAAAAGTACTCAATTTTGGCGTGTATTCGAATGCATCCGATTCTCATAAAAGTATTCGAATATCAAAAATTGTCGAAACTAAAACTTCGATCTCGAGTGATTTAGTTACATCGTTAAATTCGAGTGCTGATTCGAAAACCAACAAAGCTGAGTTTATGGTGTTAAGTTCATTTTTGGTTGATTTACGATATGTGGGTTAAAATATACCTAAAGAAATATGCGCAGTCAAATTAACAAAGTCGAGTCCATTATCTTGAATTCTATAACGTGGTATTCCCTCCCTTCAATTCAAAAACCGTAATGGGAATTGAGACGCCTTAACGATTCATAAAAATCTAAATTTTAAATCGCTACTAAATTCAAAAAGAAATTGATAATCCTTTATTCTGAAGGTAAAAAAAATGTGATTATTTAATATAAAAAAAGCATTTCCCTATTATATATTCAGGTCTGGTGATAACTCGACTCGAATTAAAGACCAAGAATATGATATTGAAATTTAATATTCATTGAAAAAAAGACTTTGTTAAATTTTAAGAAGCAGCACGCGTTTGTATTTAGTTCGGAGGCTGGTTAATAGCATGTCTGCGTTGGTTCGCAAACTCAACTAACATTTATTTATCTTTTTGTAAGGGACATTTTAATATTCCTTATTAGTGACCGCTACATTTGTATATTTGTTCAAATCAAATCCAACGGAACAGCTCTACTGCCATGACTAAAATGGCATAATTGTCCAAAAAATAAGGTTGTATGTCCACAGAAAGGTGCGTCTTGTTGTACATATAATTTTAGTTGATAATTTCGTTGTTTGCAATGCTGTAAGATTTTTTATTAGAATATATTCCATGAATTGCATCCAAAATGTTAATATAAACTATCACCAACGATTTGAGAATTCTCAGACTAATCAAAATTACTGACAGGTCCGTCCTACGTTTCCTTTATATGGGGAAGACCACTACGAGATGAAACCCTTTCAAATATATTTCAATCAATTAATAATGATGATGGTTCAGTAAATCTTGCCTTGTTTGCACAGGTGTTGCGTATACCTTACTTTTGAGATAACCCCAGAGAAGGTGCCCCATCATGCGTGAAACATGGGTTTGTAGTGGCACATCATCAAACAGGTTCCATAACTCATTTTGCAAAAACTCCAAATATCTCTGACCGGTCAAAGTACCGTCTATAAAGTATGGCCCTATCAAATGATTGCCAACTATTCCTACCCAAACATTAACCATGAATCTATGCTGGTTCCTAGTTTGGATAATGCCATGTGGATTCACATCATCTCATAAATGCATATTATGAGAATTAATGACTCCATCTCTGATGAAACAGGATTCGTCCGTGAAGAGAACGTTACTGCTTGTTGCTGTCGCAGAAACCACTGGCTATACTCATGTCGAGCAGGATAATCAGCCACTGTCATACTGTTTACTTTTTTCATGTGAAAAGGATATAACAACTGTTCTTTTAGGACGTGATGAACAACTGACTTCGAGACGTTATGTTCTCTTGATAATTTTCGTAAACTCGTTGAAGGTTCATTATCAACTGCATTTAACAAGTCTTGTTTAACAGCCACAGTACGTACGCTTAGTACTCGACTTTCTCCACCTTTTTGTTTTGTATACATGGAAAATTACATTTACTTATTCTCTGGGCTGTGTTTTTCTTAGTTGATTCAGACTATATAACTGTGTAAGGATATAGGAAACCAAGGAAAACTATATCTTCTGAGTATACAATTGATACAGGAAACTGTAAACAAGTAAATATATCTTCTGATCTTCACAATTACTTAAGAAGACAAATTAATATTGGAGAGCTCCCTAGATTTATCTGTTTATTGACGACTCTATATTGTGGGTCTCTTAAGTGTTTTCTAATTTCTAATTCTTCAAGGAAATCTCGTTCTTGTTTCTTATCACAAATATGTGTAAAGAAAATACATTTTCTTTATTTTGAATATTACCGCGCATTTCCAAGCGTCGGATTATTAGTCAGCTTCATACCCGGACTAGCGGGATAATATGACAAAAGCAAACATATTTATGTCAATGTTGAAGTTAATTTTATTCATTTTAATAATTTAGTTACTACTTGCGATTAGGAACTGACATTAATATTTGTGAACATTAAATGTCGTTTCTCTTTTTGCAGGTAAGGTTTTGTAAACAATTATTTTAAGATTTGTAAATAACGAGAAATATATCTCTTTTTGCAGAAACTCAGTTGTGTTCCATTATCGGTGTCATACCTCCTAATTGTCCAAAATATCCACTATATATGTAGTATCTCTAGTTCTGTGCTAGGTGATAAATGAATGTTTGGTGTCAAGTACATGTTCTGCAACTTTTTTCTATTCATATATATTGTTCTAGCCAAAATATTAAACATCAAGTAGGCATCACATCAAATGTTACTTGTGTCATTCTGACGATGAAACTTCAATATATAATTTAAGATTACATATTTTTTTTCATGGAATTAAGTAAGGGTCCAAACAGTAAATTCAATTCAAAATATTAATTTATTTCTGATTTCAATTATGTTCTGTTCACTTTCCCAGACTCTTTTCCATATTTCTCTTATAAATTCCATTACAGCTAAATATATTTTAAAAAGTTAGCAGATGTATAATCAATGGATTTTAATGGATTTTCAAAGCTGCTGTATAAAACAACAATCCAACCAATTGGTATATTATGACCAATTTTGAGTATACACTTACTGTCAAAAAATTCTTGTACCTCTTGCAAATCTGATAAAAGCATTAAAATTTAAAAAACAAAATGTGACGTGGTTATTTTGAGTACTTAAAGAGATCGTCACTTTTGGAAATATGTGAAATTCTTGGTAGAGGGATATTTTTAAGGCTAGTGAACTCTTAAAAACAAGTCTTACAGCAAAATAAGATTGCCAAAAAGAGCTGATTTCTCAAATCTCAAAATTATCTTTTTCCCCATGTTAACTCCTCAACTTCGAAAATTCCAATTTCAGAAATGTAACTCTGATACCAAATTAATACCGTTTAACTTGTACGTTGTCATTCATAGTAAGTCGCCCGTTACAATAATTTTGCTAGTTGATAGTTGATTGTAAATTATCAATAATTTATAAAGGACTAAATAAGCAAGACTAAGAGTAAATAAGCAAGACCAAGACCGAATAAGCCAGTTTAAAAACATTAATCACTCTTGGCTATATTTAAATGAAATAATAGACATAACTAAATTCATTTATTCATTTTTTTTAACTATTAGGGACACAATACAGGGTGTCCCACTATAAAGTAACACATTTTGACGGCTTATTACTCGAGAATGGAAAAATATATCGACGTGCAGTTTTCGCTAAACTTCTTATATTTCCTTTAAATTTTCATTGACATAGTTGCCAAATGTATATTTTTTCCCGAAAGCACCGAAAAAAAATGACCATTTTTTAAACGAAATTATCGATTTATTTTAAATACAACACCCTATATTTTTTAATACCATCTGAAAGTCCCATTCTTCCCCCTTTCAAAAATGTATACATTATCGGCATATACTCAAATTTTTAGGAAAAGATTTAATTTTTTATGAAACCATGTCAATAACTTCCAAACGTAAATTATCACATTTTAACAGCTTGCAAGTCTCAAAAGTCGTCTAAAATTTTCGTAAGAAAGTTACTTTTGTTAATTAATAAAAGTGACCAGGATAATATTCAGAGCTATTTTTGACAGAAATACGCCTATACACGAAAATCGATATTAACTTGGGTACAACAATTTACAGAATCGGGAAAACTAGAAAGAAAAAAAAAATCAAAACAAAAAAAAATTATATTAAATAAATAAGTTGTTGCATGTGACCTCCATCTGCATCTCTACATAATCCTAATCTCATCCAAAAATTACTGAACGCATTTTGCAGCATTTCTGGTGTTATGGTATTAAAAACATCTACTATGTTATTTCTGAACTCCTGAAGGTTTGTAGGGATCGGATTATAGTAACTTTCTTACGAAAGTGAAGGCCGCTCATTAATCCCTTGTCTCATTTTCGAGTTATAACGTTTCCAAGCTGTTAAAATGTCATAATTTACGTTTGGAAGTTATTGACATGGTTTCATAAAAAATTAAATCTTTCCCTAAAAACTTGAGTATATGCCGATAATGTATACATTTTTGGAAGGGGGAAGAAAGGGACTTTCAGATGGTATTAAAAAATATAGGGTGTTGTATTTAAAATAAACCGATAATCTCGTTTCAAAAATGGTAATTTTTTTTCGGCGCTTTCGGAAAAAATATACATTTGGCAACTATGTCAATAAAAATTTGAATGACATATAAGAAGTTTAGCGAAAACTGCACGTCGATATCTTTTCCCATTCTCGAGTAATAAGCCGTCAAAATGTGTTACTTTATAATGGGACACCCTGTATTATAAAACAAACAATGCTTACGAAAATGTCAATGAAACATTGATGCCGATGTATTCCAAAATAATGACAAAAGGAAATTATATTTCTACTTACAAATTTATGAAGAAATATTTGCCAACTATTTGTATGATAAAAATTTTTTTGGGGATGTGGCAATTATACGAAAGTGTACTCTTTTAAGAATTTATTCCCGAGCTTTTGAATAACTATGTGTTCATTTTCAAGGAATATATCTAAGTGAGATTAATGGTAAAATGTTGTAAAAAATGTAATAAATCTAACATTGGTATATAAATATAAATAAAGACTCAAAAAACAATATAATATACGATTTGACATATATTCGATTGACGTATGAATAGCGAATAAGCCAAACCAAAACCAAGACCGAATAAGACGACTCTTGGTCTTGCTTTGCTAATCACTAGTCATTTGGTATTGTACTGTCACTACTCAGTAGATGTGCTATCTTAATGGTGCAAGTTTTTAAAACGACAGTCAAGTCAAAAAAAATTTTCAAATGTGAATCTGAAGCGCAACACTGAACTGACTAAATTGTTATTTTTTTCAGTTTCGTTTTATGATATAGAACTTAAAAAGCTTTACAATTACCAATATTGGTTTAAAGTTAAGGAAAACTATTTATAACTTCTGTAGGCGAATTTGATTTGCTGTAATGGCTTTTGAACCAGTACCCCGTACCTGAAATCTCTATTTAGCAGTCTCAAGCTCAAAAGACTTGATATCACTTTAATTGTGGCGTAGTCATCGCTCCTGTAATTTTTAAATACGCTTGTATTTGTATTTTGTGCAACTTTCTTGTTACTTTCAGTTTTACTGGTGTTTAGCGGCAACTATATGAAGAATAAGATTCCATGGTCCTTATCATTACGTTCAACATGCATACAAAAAGCTTTAGAAAGAGTTTGTTCATGTGACGGTTCCAGTTTTCCAGTATTACCTCTACATACTCTATTTCGTTGGAAAATGTTGATGTGGTTCAACATCTTCCATTTTTAAAAATATTTGGTTTATTTGCAGTTACCACTATTAATGCGTTTCAGCACATAAAACTAACAATATCAAATTGCTGGAGTTGTTGAAAATTCTGGAATCTCTGGTGATACTTGATACTTAGCATAGTTTACACTACCAAGTAATTTTTTTAAGCTAGTGAATTTGAACTGAAATTACATAATTTATTATACATTAAAAATAGGTTTCAACTAGTAAATAAGTAATGTCCCTTCATGCCACAAAGTGCTGTTAAGTCTGTCAACGACAAAAAAGTTCTTTTGTAATATGATTTTTTGATCAATTTTTTTTTATTGAAATTTGCAGAGTCAAGTACTGTTATACGTTACCCTAATCTATAGGTGTCATACTCAACGTGTCTACGAAACAAACAAAACGTCGCTGCGTTTCCGCCATGCTCAAAAATGTGTTCCTTTTCGTTCAAAAGCAAACAGTGAATTGACTGTTGGGAGAAATTTTCAATTAAACCTCCAACGATTCGACGAATGTGTAGGCTATAACGGCCGACAACAAAAAGAAAGCTTTACATGGTGTTTATTTTTTCATTAGGGCGAAAGCTGTGATTTTTAGGTCAACAATTTTTCTTACACAATAATACGATCATTTCAAAAAATGTAAGAAATGAAGAATTATTCATTCATCATAAATAAACATAGCAAAACAAGAATACAATTTAAATAAGCTGTGAGCTTAGGATATAATTTCGAACCGGTTTGCAGTACTGAGTTGTTGCAGTACGCAACACAATTGTCGCCTGCCGTCGTTTTCTACTACTGCAAACCGCACTACTACTCACGGATTAGTAATGTCGTCAATCGTATGATGGTAACCAGTTTTCACTGTACAATTTGTAATTAAAAAATGAGTGTTTCTGATGCGAAGTAGGACAACACTATTTCTGCAAATTACATATGTAAATGAATACATTGTGTGCAGTCTTCTTCATTTTTGTATAAAGTAACAAAAAATCATCAACTTCTTCCTCTTCCTGCAGCTGCAGCTTCGACCTTCGGAGCTGCACCTTCAAGCGTAGTGAAGCAAAATCAAATAGAACTACAACTAAAACTTGAAACGAACTGACTGCAATATTTTTATGCGCATTGTCTTGCAGAATTGTTATCAAGACCTTCTCACTTCATTTCAGTAGAAATAGTGTGATTTTTTGCGGGCTGTTTCCTATTTCCCCATAAGTATAGTTTTTGTAAACCTTGAACTGTAAACTAACAGCTAGTGAACTATTACATAACGAATTACTACTTCCAGAGAAAAAGGACTGGGAAGCAGGGCCTCCTATAACAGCGAATCTCTACTGGTACCTCTCTAGGCCTAGGGAAACATGCCACTTTCTTTCAGGCAAAGGTAATGGCAGTGCAATGCTGTGCAGAAGAGTTGATGAGACGGTAAGTGGACAACCAAAGAATCGTCATCTACTCCGACAGCCAAGCAGCACTAATGGCGATAAACCCCAGAACAAAGGCACGCTAAATTATTCCTTAAAGGCCATTCGGCCAAACTATCACGCGACCTACTATGTCAAAGTCGAGAAACGACGAGGATGATGGTGGGAATGCTGACCTGACATTGTAGACTGAGGAAGCACATGCACACAATTGGCCCAACAGCCTAAATAGGTTTTTCCAGGAAGAAGACGAAACCGCGGAGCACATACTCTGTGAGTGCAAAGGCCTAGTAAGGGTGTGGCTTCACCTATTCGAAGAAGAAAACCCGAGGGAAGAGAGCTACGCAAGGGAGGTGGTATCCAGGCTAATAGGTCTGGTAGATATCGAGCTCTGGAAATAGGGTGGACCACAATAGATCTGCAAAGGTTGCAGTGGGATAGGACAAAGAGCCACTCCATTTCAAATCTAATCTAATCACTACTTTGCATAGAAAAATAAAACTATCTCAAAAACTAATAACTTCAAATGGGAAATGCCTGATAAAAATAGAAGTACGGTGAAAATATTTTTAGACTATATAAAATACAAAGGTATCCATTTAAAATTACTGAGAAAATAATGTAAAGTATAATAATAGTAAATTTTGATGATAATTAAAATTATTCAAATTATTATTCCTTTAGTCCTATTTAATTATACAGTGCGTTGAACAAGTAAGACTGTGTAACGTTGTAATATGAAGCTTGAAGCTGACTATAATTTTCTACTGAGCTTTAACACACTAATCATTCACCCTGTATGTTATATTGCGCGAACTAGTGGTAATTTAAATAAATTCAAGTAAATCGAGCTGAATCTTCTTGTGAAATAAATGCAACTAAGCGAACACCACGAATGTATTTCAAGACAATACTCGTACACTCAACATTTTCATCTTCCCAATGCGCAGCTTTAAAACTACAAAGAAATCAAAAAAGTCGTATAAAAGCAAACGACAAATTGTATCGATTTGTATAACTTTCCGGTACCCAGATTTTTTTATCGGAGGCTCATATTTTGTTATTCTCACGAATTATTTCACGAAGAGTGTGAAAACGAACGCCTGGAGCATAAATTTCGACAAAATATTCAGTTTGTTAAAACCAAAGGTGATAATTTCATTCAAATCCATAAATATGGTAAATTTATAAATGTATATGAGTATGAAAAAGTACATTTAGATAAAGTCAGTAAAGGAAAAAACTATTTCAACAAAAACATCCTGGCCAGAAAATAAACTACGGGCGATTCAGCGTTTTTGGATGAGAAAGGAAGCATATTTTTTGTACCACACAAAAATATACCGAGAATTCTACTACTTACTTTTTCGTAAAAAAGTTGTTTATCACAAATATTAAATGCTTTATCAGAGTGGTTTGTCCTATTTCTAGCAAATTTAATAATCATGTAGACTATGAACTAACATATTCTTAGGCACAAAAAAGAGCATTGATGTGAAAATTATTTAATTGAGGCCCGGTTTATCAATAGCCAATATTATCCATCAGTTAAGTATCCGTCGGATAAAAGTAACCAGCAGATAAAGTTCCAGTTTGTTTGGAAGCGGTTTATCAACTCGTTTTTATTCTCTAGTTTGTTATCTGACAGATAATGAAAGTTAACAATGCTGACGAATGATGGCTTTTACAATACACACTTCAAATAGAATTGACAAAACATAACTAGGTTCAGATGTCACTGCTGTCAGTCCTAACATTCCTGTTTCTATGGTATCTATCAGTTATCTGATTTATCTGCCAGTTGCAACTAAAAGATATCTATCTTACACTTTAACTGCCGGATAGGAGTTATCCTGTTGTCGACAAACCCGTCTTTCCGTACTAACTGTTAGTTAAGTGTTATCTGACAGATAAATTGCAAATGATAAACTGGCTCTGAATATAATAAAACGATTGCTGAGATAGTTATGGGTACCTACATGTAATCAGAAGAGTCAAAAAAAATTTAGTAATTTGATTCCCAACATTTTAGGTAGGTATACCTACTTCATTTTTATGTGTAATTTGGTTCCCAACATTTTCAGTAGTAATTTGGTTCACGGCAAGCAATGAAAACCCATTTAGTTTTAATAATTGCTCATTTTAGAACAAAGTACTTATCTACAACATAAAGTTTTTACAAAAAATATCAACTAAAGCACAGAAATAATCGTATGGATCGGGATATTCTCATGAAATAATCTTCGTAGGTTTTTGGGAAATTGAACAAATTATGATAAAGAGAAAATCTTAAAACCTTTCTTTTTCAAAAGGATAGGAAGAGGGTACGGAAATGACATAGAAAGCATCTCACTCTGATCCAACGACGTCCCACCTATTTCTACTGGAAAAAAAATCAAATACCAAGCCCCTACTTGCGATACATCTTCTAAAAATGCTATCAAGTACTATAATAGGTGTAATGAGATATAGCCGAAGTTTTTTAAATTGACACCAATCCAAAATAGACAAATATTCGTGATTATTAATAGCTTCTCGCCTTAGCTTATCAGACCTATTTTAAAAAAAGTATTTCTCCACTTTCCTCAGATACTTTTAAAACATTCCGACTGTTTATTTTGGTTAACTGTTTCTCGCTTGGTCGAAACGACTTATGTCAACATCATTTTATTCGCCAGCTCTCCATCTAAATTCTTTTAAAATATGGTAATCTAAGCGAAAGCAGTGTCCCCCAATGAATAAACCGGGATGAAAAAGGACACACAATCAGACCTAAGACAGATGAGCATAATGCTTAAAATACGAGGGTGCATATTTAAGTCGGAGGGTTGGTTTTTATAAGTATTATTTGCTTTTTATGCCCTTTGACGGTGTGCTACATGGAGGAAGTGGCTTGTTATTTATTTTCACGGAAAATTTAATAAAGAAACAGAGAGGGGAGAGCGGAATATTGACTTAACGCTCCACATTTAAATAACAAACGGCTTGATGAACGTCATTGGAGTTTTTTTTAATTGGTATAAACTTTCATATAGTATAAAGTGTTTTAAATTAACGCTGAATGCCAATAATTATTGACAAGGCGTAACACAATGAAAATGGAAATTGAAAATCGCTCTATTCTTCAAAATGCCCGATTAAAAACGGTCAAAGCTCTCGATTTGTATTTAATTTTATTGTCATGTTAAGCATAAACGATCGCTCTGGAAAATGCCAACTCGAATTAAATCTTTGAAAGCCGGCGACCTTATGCAACATTTTTAGATACAATCGGCTGGAGCTGAAGGCTGAGGCTCTGAAGTCTACAAATTATGAGGAAGAATGAAACTGCGAGCAGTCCAAACTTTGTTATGGGTCCCAGTGAATAAAGGCTTTGTCGGGAACGAGATTGCTGATGGTTTGGCAAGAGAAGGAGCGTATACTTCCACATTGTCGAACAAATCCAAAAACGGGAAAAGACCACTGGAAAAATACTCCAGGTGAGGCTATTACGACTTTTCCGTTCGCCACGCTAGAATGCTTCAGATATCTCATCTCAAAGTAATCACAAAAACTCTAACTGGATACTGTAGGTAGACAGTGGAAGATACAGATTCTGCGATGATGCAGATGACACTGACTATACACCTAGCTTAAAAATGGATCTTTTGGACTATACGCAAAATATATCATAGGTTGCAGTGCGGTAAGGCCAGCAAGGCTAATCGAGCCACTAGCAAACTATAATCTTCAATGGAATAATGGAGCCTGCCTCCCACTTTTTATTTTTTTAAAAGCCTATTCTTTTCAGTTAGTTTAGTCGCAACATTTTCAGCAAATTATTCAAAAACATTTATTTTATCTTTTATTTATTTGATCACATATGTATTTACATAAATCTGTTCCCGCAGAAATCCATATTGGTACAGAATTCTATGGTAAATACAAAAGACGACGCCTGTTTTTTTAGAGTCGAACAGATGAAAAATACATCGTATCGTTCTGGCTTGTGTTTTGTTATTATTTATCTGGCTGGTAAGTAATTAATACTCTATTTTTTTATGGATACCGCTTACTGTTGAATAATCAGTTTTGTAGTCTTATCATTTTTATTAAAATAATATTATACATTCCAGCATGACATTTACCCGTTGAATGCGCTGACTATCATGAGTTTACTATCGTAAAAGTATAATTTCAATTTATATGTATATATTTTAGTATCATCTCAATTATTTTTCCAATTACATAAAAATTATTAATTTCGTAAAAAATATATTTATTTTAAATCTGAATTTGGTGATCGTTTTTACTACAAAATGTTTCATAAAGATTATTTCACCCGGCGTCAGTGCGGTGCGGTGAAAATCGCCCGAGGAATTCCTTCGTGCGTTAAAAATACCACCTAAACTTATATGCGAGTATTCCCACTCCTTCTACCTTCCTGAGACGTTAACACCTGTGCTTAGCACACACGACCTCAGCATGCTGGTTTAGCATCGACGTTTTTGCCACCTGTGGTGAATTTAACCCCAGCACACTACTCACGTCAGAAAATTAACTCAATTTGGGTGATAAATACCCCACCACACAGAACTTAATTTGTTGACACGGTTGATGAAATGTCAGCTTTGTATGATGTTTCCTGAAATAGTAGGAGATGACCATTGGTCGCGTTCATCTCAACGTAGCGTTACCGGAGCGATAATCAATTTCCTGCTGAACGCGTGTCTTATCAACTGATTAATGTGAGCGATGTGGTAGTAGTCGTCATTTTTTTCATCAGAACTGAAATACGCTATTTTTCCGATCAATGATGCATTAACTGTCATTTATGCCAAATATTATGTTAATAAACATATAAAATAAGGATATTTCAGACCTATGTATCTTGAAAATGAATAAACACCACTGGGAACTATTAAACTAAATTGAAATCGCAGATGAATCAATAATTACTGCAGTCATATGTCAAATAAAATTAGGTTGTGGTGTTATATCAAGATTAGAACGTTCAGCAGAATTAAGAAATGATGAATTACTATGAAAATCGCTACCTGATCAACTTTGTTGGGATGAACGCGACCATTGACATTATTTTTCTCATTACTAAATAACGGAGGGATTAATGCCTACGTCATTTATCAAAGCAATGATCCGACGGAACAGGCAAAAAGAAGAAAATTTCTCAAGCAACTTGCTTTTGAACTCGTTGAACCATATTGTAAAAATAGAAGCCAGAATAATCGACTGCCACGAGATATGCAAAATAAATTAAAAAGAAAGTTTGGTAATGATGGTGCTGAAGAACCTCACAATAAAGATGAAAAAAAGTCTTCCAGATGTGGAGTATGTCCTCGTGGCAGAGACAGAAAATGCCAGATGAAATGCGTCAAGTGCGGAGTTTACCTCTGCTTAGAGCATTGTTTGAATTTTTGTGCTGAATGTGGTGACTTGGACGATTGACTTTTTTATTCAGTTTTCATATTTTGGACACTTTTTTTTTTTATATTAACTATTTGAATGTATCTATGATTTCGTAAAATATATCTTAAAATGCTTGTATTGGGTCAAGTTGCTTTTTTTTCTCTCCTTTTTAAGGTTACATTTTTCGTGAAAATTGTTACTCTTGCGAAAAATAGGGTTAAAAACGTTTAAAAAATATTGTTGAGCAATATATCTTGGTTTTAAACCTAAAAGTGATGATAAAGAAAACTTTTGTTTATAGTCTCACTTAAAAAAAAATTTAATAAAAAATATTTACTCCTTAAAAAAATTGGGGTTACTTACACCCCACAACAGCAACCATGTTACAAAATTCCACCACACTGACGCCGGGTTAACTAATCACCAGCTTGGAAATTGATTTGAAATGAACAAACAAAACAAAAATGAATTGACCACCGTCCTCAATATTTGCCAAAACAACAATAGGTAGGTACCCTGCAATAAATAGCTAGGACTTTGGATTTTGCAAGAAAGTGGGTTTTCTTGACTTCAATATCTGCAATTTTGACGATTCACGGTATCATGTATAAAAAATGTGGCTTCATCGGAAAAAAGGATTTGATTGAGGAAAAGTGGATTGTGGATACATAAATCCTGCGTAATTTCAGAAAATTGAAACCGGCGATTGGGTTCGTCGTCGTTTAATTCCTGATGTAGTTGAATTTTGTAGGGTTGGTATTTTTCTTTTTTTTTAAATACGTAATACCGATCGTTGGGAAACTCCAGCATATTCACCCATTAAATTTGTGTTGAACTACTGTGAGGATTGTCATGTACATTTAATAAAATATCAAGTTTCGCATTGTTTCCAATTTTAGGACGCCCAGCGTTTGGAATATGTTCAACGTGTCCAGTTTCTCCAAATTTTCGGACCATTTTACTTTTTGTTGATTGGCTGAAGGGTCTGTCGGGATATTTTGCGTTCAATAAATCGCATACCTTGTTCTGTGATCTTTTTTTATCTTCGCATCCGCTATTAATCCGGATTGATATTTCTATGCGTTGTGTTTCATTTAGGTGAGTTTACTATTCAAAAGTAAAAATTACAATTGACAACTGATGACAATTGACAAAATCAAAACATTTACGACAATAAATATTACAGTAATCACCACTATCAGTTGCTTGAATTAACATTTGACAAAAAGTTTCAGTGTTTATGAGAGAAAGTTTTACCTATTTTTGCTTTTTTAAGTACCTATAATATACATCAGAAAGTCATGGATTCAAGCATTAATTGTAATTTGGTTGAATTTAAATTGAAAAAAATTGTTTTCGTACCATTAAAAAACCATTTTAGTTAAAAATGTAATATCGTTAAATAGAGAATTAAATCACAACAAAAATCGACCTGTTTCGGGATTTTCCTTAAAACTCGACGGTTCTCGAAATAATATTTCATAATTTAGCCGTTCACTGTATGTACATTTTCCAATTTGGTCCAAGTTGGTCGCTTAACGATGCCTAAACATTCAACCTACTTATTTGAGGACTGCTTTTCATTTAATGTAGTTAGGACTTGGAACTGGATACCCGATTATTCAAAAGTACTCACGTTTAATAGATTTAAACGTGAAATTAAAAGTAATTTGCTTAATGGTAGCTTAACAGTGTAATGGAAGATGGATACGTACCTATAGTATCTATATTAATTTCATTTTCTCTGAATTTACTGTTTGGACCCTTACTCTGTGGAATCTACTAATATTATTATTTTGAGTGAGGCTGAGGGTTTTTAAGTGGTTCCACTTTGATAGGGGGTGTTTGTTCGGGGTTGGTGGTTGCTTTGTAATTTTTAATATCGAAATAATTATCGGTTTCGGATTTTTGAATATTTTTTGTTGGGGTGGAGTTGCTTGGAGACTTGGTTTCCTTTGAAATAGTATTATTGTTTTCTTTGTCATAAAACTTGTAATTTCTGGTTTCTACACAAAATGTTAATATTAAATAATAATGGATTTGTAATTATCTCCTTAGTAACGGATATCTCACTATTTTTATTTTTTTGTTTTTATTATTTTTTTACTTTTTTTATAGTTTGTCTTTATTTTTAATTTGTATTCATAGGTACAGGATATAAGTATTTGTTAAATGGTTGGAAGAGCAAATTCTTGATTTTTTCCAGAAATTTGAACCCTGCCGCGGTGTAGCATTATGAATCTTTTTTTGTATTTCTTCATTTGAATGCACTGTATGTTTGGCCAATAAAAGCATTTATTATTATTATCATTATTTTGATTTTATTATTTGTATAGGGCTGTAGAGAATATTGTATGCAACATAGGCATAAAGTGTATTTTCCTCACTCATGAAAATAGTACCAGTTTTTGCATAAATTAGGTCCACTAGTACTCCAATATACTTACTATTTTTATACTTACATTCCGATTATGAAAACATGTTTAATTTTATGTTTGAACATTCTTACCGGATAATCATCTCTTGCATGAGCACCTCTCGATTCTTTCCGCTGTTCCATTGCATATATAGCTTGCAAAGCGTTGATAAACAGATTTTGGAGTTCCAATGCTTCTACTAAATCGGTATTCCAAATCAAGCCTTGATCAGAGACCTAAAATTTAAACATTAAATTCGACATGAGGCCGTAAGGATAATTCAACCAGTCTTGATGACTTGTAGTATACAGATATTATCGGTGAAGATGGAGTGGACTTTAGGAAGGTGTTGGTAAGGACAGAAGAAGAAGAAGAAGGAACTGTGGGACTACTATGTAGTTATGTTGGAAAAATTCGGATCAGCAATGTAGAAGGAAATTTACAAGCATGTACCCAGGAAAGAAAAGAGTATATGTAAAATATTAATGGGTTTTTTTACCGGATTTGTAAAGGTTTGAGATACAAAAAAAAATATAAAAAATATTGTGCAAGAAAACCAGAATTTTGTGTATGAAAAGAAGCTAATGGTACAGAGCTTTGAATGTTCCGAAATCAGAGTAGAGTTGTCTGTAGAATTACTGAAACCGATTTAGGAATGACAGCCTTCTGAAGTTTTTAAACTATTTTCACCGATTCTGGCGTGTTCCGCAAATTACCAACCACGGAGTTTTCGACATCCGCCTCTCTCTGATGCATAGGTGTGTAGTTCACTTCTTATAGAAGATGGTTTGTTTTTTGAAAGTGTCATAAGCACATTCATAATAGGAATCGCAAATGGTTTGTTTAAACATCACAGGAGCCATGAGAACAACACCAGCTGCGGCAATGGAATTAATCACTGGCCTGACCTCTCTGGACTTGTACGTCAAAGAGGTTGCGTTGTTGGTCATGTTACGATTGCGTCAGATGCTGCAAATGCAATACGCATATACACAGACGGCTCAAAAACCAAAGAAGGCTCAGGATGTGGAGTCTACTCCAGATCACTAGGCCTAAGAATTAAGTGGGAAATGGGGAAAATACCAGCGTAGTTCAAACAGAATTGGCTGGTATCTCAATTGCAACAAAAGAACTAACTAGAAAAGAAAGTTCTGGCAAAAACATAATAATCTGCACAGGCAGCAGACAAGCTCTATTAACCTTGAACAGACAACGTGTTGTATCAGGGCTAGTATTAGAGTGCCATCAAGATTTATCTAACGCCTCGGTAGATAACAATATTATCCTGAAGTGAGCTAAAGGGCACGACAGGAGTAAAGGTAACCGCATTGCCCATTCTTTAGCCAGGGAAGCCAGCGACACCTACGGCCTGACGAATTCGGCAATTGCGGAACTAGCCAAACGTTACACTCATGCTCAATCCCTAAAGAGATGGGATGAAATCAAGGGATGCTGTTTTACGTGCATCACCCTGTGTGACCCTGGAAAGCTAGCGCCGAAGAAATACTTGGCGATGACTGGGAGAAACCTACATTTAACAGTAGGATCTCTGACTGGCCACTGGAAACCTTTATACAATGGGGCTAGTGGACACACCTCTATGCAGGATGTGTGAACAGGAAGACGAAATTGTCAGCCAAGTCTTATGTGAGCGCCCGGTGTTATCGTCAATAAGAGAGTGTGTGTTCGGAGAGTCTTGGCCTACACCTGCCGACATGAAGGAGATGTCTCCTAATGACCTGACCATCTTCCCTAGAAGGACAACTCTTCGGGAGAACGTACAATGGGTAACATGTAGCCCAAGTGCTGTGGGCCTAAACTCACCCTCCGTACTCTGCAGATACAGAGCCCTGAAATGTACTCTTAATAAATATACTTCACTTTTATATCACTCAATTCACAATAAAGCTCTGAAACCACTTTACATCCTTCTTCGAGAATATCTTGTGTCCTGAATACAGCGGCGTGTTTTTGCATAGTTTTTTGAAGTTTCAACCTCAGCTCACCGACTGTTTGTTTTCCATTCGATTTGCGCGTTTTATCGAAATTTTCCAATGAAGTTTGACCTAGACTCTGAAACAAAATAAAGTAAAACGTCAAATAATGTGTAAAACTTAAGGAATTTCATTTTATCGTCGATTCATTCAATTCCCAATAAGTAACGTACGTTACGTAAGGAAAATTAATTGTCTAATAAGAAGATTGGAATTACTTCTTGAATTATTAGAGAGACTCTGTTCTTTATTTTGAAAGTTGTTTCATGAGATTAAAAAGTAATTATTGGGAAAGACCGAATATTTTCCCTAAATCCTGTTCATCGGAATTCCTCAAATTCTCCCATGTATCATTAGTATATAGTACAGCGGTTTCATCCGCAAAACTTAGTAAATTAGATAGATAGATCTTTATTGTTCTTTCGTATGAGGATACATGAACAAGGGTGACAACATTTATAATTCTAAAATAATGCTGATTGTGTCCGAGTCAATAGTATCAATATTAAGTTCCGAGGCTCCGATTTTATGTAGAATGTCATTTAATTGGCTGATCCAATAATATTTTGATACTATTTTATTCTGCTGGTTTAGTTGACACATTTTCTTTAGTGCTATCTTGGGAAATCTATTTAAAGGTAAGTTTATAATCTTTAATAAATATTCTAGAGCTTCTTTTATAATAAAATACCCAATTTTCACCAATTTTATTTCAGCTCTCAAAATGTAGCTGGGCGTAGTTTTCTGTGAATAGAGAAATTTTTTTTGTTATTTAAGCAAAAGAATCATACAGGGCGGAATCGTGGGTCTCAACTGTGTCTTTCAAATAAAGGAAGTTCCCCCATTCTCCAGGCCCGGCTGCTTGTTGAAAAATGGTTTCTAAGCTCCAAAAATCCGTTTTTCGCGGCTATCTGTGAAAATATAACGTTTAGAGAATTTTTGATTGGATGAAAAATGAAGATCAGTTCATTATCTACAACATATTTTTTGCAAAAACGCGGGTTCAAAAATACGAAATTTTGAGACTGAATAAATGTGGCAGTTTTTTGACAAATTGTAGGAGGCGCCATCATGTTCGCTTTAGTCGCGAAATCCTGGCGTGCATGAATGAGACAATATGAAATTCCAGATTTCTCCACAATTTTTGGGGTTCTTTTTTATGTGTTTTTTGCTCGACGGTAATAACTTGGGTTACCTCTATTTGATACTTGAACATTCAGACTTTTTACATGCCGTTGTGGCCCAAAAATTGATCCGAACTGCAAAAATATTTATTTCTAAATTATTCAGGGCAATTATCCAAAACTGACTTGTAAATTTATGTAAAGACGACATAATGAGTATACTACTAGGAACATACGAATACACAAAAGATATTTTATTACCCTGAATTCTTTCAAATTTCAGACATTTTCTCGGTAGAGCGCTCGTACCTGCGCCAATAACGTTTTAATGCTTTTGTTAAGATCTAACGAAAATCTGATCGACCCAATTTTATTACGACACAAAACAACAGAGCTCTGCATAAGGCACTAAAACCATTTTTTTTGTGGTTAAAGTGCCGGGAAGTTTCAGAAGACGTGTTCTATTGTCTTGTCTTTTTGTTAGCATTCTTTATCAAGGGGTGTGTGAATTATCCCCATCGACATTGAGAACATTCCTTAACCTTGCGTAATATCAAGTTTACGCTAATCTTCATATAGATGTGGTTAAGAATTTATGTAGAAAATGCTTTTCATGAGTAAATGAGAATGTCATTGGTCAATGACACGTTATTTTTCTAATCACAAATTTTTATGAAGAAAGAGGCGGAAAATCTGGCTTGTTATCTAAAAATAATGGTAAACATTCGATTGAAAACTTAACTGGCAGATTATTGCTCAAGTTAATAGAATAAATAAAACTCTCACGATAACAATTCTGCATTGACGTTTATTTTTACCTAATAGATTTTTTGAGGTTAAAATTAAAGAGTGATATACGTCTGTGTTTCAGGCTGAGAAGATGGCCTATTTAAGTAGCCTGTATTGATGAAAACATCAAGAAAGGAAATAGCGAGTATAAAAATTAAAATATTCACTAACATCCAGGATCTGCTTAAAGCTATCAGCAATCTAACCACTAATTCAAGACTGATAAGAAACTGTGAAGAATCTATTGAGGGATCTGCCAAGAGACAACACAGTGAAGGCTCTAAAGAAGACTTCATAGGTTCTAAGCCGCTTTTTTGGAATCACCAAGGGAAGTCCAGTACTGGCTAGATGAAGAGTACCAAATCGAATGGAGGTTCACAGGTCACCTTCATTCTAAGAGTTTGTATGTATGTATGATTATTGGGGTGACACTCACTGAGAAGTAAAAGATTATATATATAGGTATATAGAGTTTACTGAACAAGGTAAACAAGGTTTGGATCTTACTAAAATTACTAGTTGAATTCTTGAGCTGAGGGTCTCACTCATTAGCCATATTCCTTTGAAACTGCCCCCTTATTACCTACCCAGATTTAAATCTGAAGAAATTATTTGGACCCATATTAAGGAAAGTTTGCAGAAAAAAGTGTTGAATTCAAGCTAGGAACTGTTAAACTTCTGATAAAATAAATCTAATGATATTATTGTTCATATTGGAAATAAACGGTGACAGAGAGGGAGAAAAACATTATGCAAATATGATTTAAAGCAAAGGAGACGAGATATTTCCAAAAGCGAAACTGATGTTTGCGACTTTTGACCTTGAATATCGTATATACAAAAATTCAGCTTCTTGCCATCACTCTGATCTTGTAACCTAAGGTGACAGGCGTGGTATATAATCTGAGTGGTGTTCCAGGTAAATATACTTATTTAAAGCTCGTTATTGAAAACATTAAATTCCTTTTTTTTTGGAAGTAATGGGATTAAAAGTATATTTTTGTAAAAACCAAACAAAACTTTTAACCAATTAAAGTGGTGTGAACATACCACTCGTGTTAAAATGTCTATTTCAGGTGAAATATTATAGTTTTACTTTTTCCATAAACCTAACCATTAATTCGACATTAGCATTCATTGGCATCGAAGACTAAGTGTTACATAATTTAGAATATTAGCATGTGTGTTAAGTGATCTATTAACCTCAATTTTATTGTTTGGTTTGAAGGACTTAGGCAGCTTATCTGTAAAATAATATACCATCTACATAAGCCTGCATATGCAAACTGTACGTTTTGATATTCTTGTCTCGTGAACATTGAAGCGTATACGTTTTCAAAGCGAGTGTTCAGTACGCCCTTCGTATCGCTTTATACCGAAAATGAGGAGTGCGACACTCACTAGAAACTCAATTTCCTGGAAGTACCCCAAACAGAGGAGATAATCCTTTCGAAGGTCATAACAGGCCTTCGAGAGAAAGTACTACAATGGCTAAGCACATTTGTAGTAACGATAGGTTGAAATGGGCTATGAACACCTTTTCACCTTTCAAAGCACCTGGAGCAGATGGGATTTTCTCAGCATTGCTCCAGCAAGGACAAGACGAAATTCTACCACATTTGGTTAGAATTAGTCGAAGTAGTTTGGAACTGGGTTATATACCAGAAGCATGGAGAAGGGCAATAGTAACATTCATTCCAAAAGCTGGAAAAGGGGACACAACAAACCCCAAATCCTTCAGACCAATTAGCCTAACATAGTTTGTGCTTAAAACGATGGAAAAAGCTATTGATATTAGAACGGACTACCTCTCTACCCGTATCAGCACGATACCGGAGTGTTTGGAGTGAGAAAGTCTATTTCGAACGCGTTGGAGCGGATTTGAGTATAGGAGAGTGTTTAAAAATAATGTAACCTCACTTTTTTTACTTTTATAATTTTATTTTGTTGTTCCACTCTTTTATCATTCTTAAGATCAAAGCTAAAAAAACTTGAGTTGCTTTGATTTAAGGGCTGCTTAGTGAATATAACTATTTAAATAATATAATTATAGCTTGTTTAAATAATTTGCATAGTTTGTTGTCCGTTTAGGACGTATTTTACAATACCAGAAGAATGAACAGGAGAGTTAAACATTGTTTTGATGTTTTTCTTCTAAATAATATGCCAATTATAAAAAAAAACAATAACAAACCCTAAAAATCAGAGGAACGTTTGTAACACGCATGACCACTCCGATCGTGCCACCCTGTCGAGGTAGGGCTTTAGGAGTGAACTCCGTTCACTCTGAAATCACAAAAACGAACGCGGGGTGCGCCGCACTTTTCGCTCCAATGGGCAACTCGAACGGTTTTCGGAGTGAAAAGAGTGTGCAAATCAAACCCACCTCATTATAAAAGTTTGAACGAGCCGAGGTCAAAGACCTCGAATCAACTATAAAATTGACCAATTATTACAAAGAAATGAAGTAAACAAAATAAATGTAGGTACAATAAAAAGTAGTCACTCTAGCGCAGTTAATTTGTAGGCTTCATAATTGTGTTTGAAAGAGTTCACTGTTGAAGCGTTAACAACGTTTGATGGGAGAGAGTCCCAAATGTCAAACACACGATTTGCCTTTGCAGAACTTAGTACAAAATTGTTTTTTTTTTAATTTAAAGCGATATCCACGAAGTATTCAGAAGAAAAATATGTGACAAATCACAACCAAACTTATCTCTGTAGTCTACATGGAATATACGACTTCTCTTTTTCTCTATCGGGAATGAATAAACTTACCTCATCAATATTGATTATATCACCAGGACAACTATATTGAGCTACGGTATCGGCGACTGATTTTCCAAAAACTACAGTTTCCAGGAGGGAATTCGCCCCTAACCTATTGGCACCATGTACAGAAACACATGCGCATTCACCGCAGGCAAATAGTCCCTGAACTATTTGATCCTTTCCAGGAGCCTAAAACAAAATATACATAGAATATTAAAAAATGTACAAAATTTGTATAATTGATGTTTAATTGTTGCATAATGTCAATAATAGAGGGATGTGGTAAAATCAGGTAATGCCGGAAGCTCTTTCTTTGATCTAAGTCAGGGTATGAACTATAACCTTTTGGTGCTTAAAAATAGTGGACTAAAATTCAATTCAATTTGGCTTCTGTACAACTAACGGCAGGTTTCATAATATGTTAGTGAGTAAGTCGACTTTATAAAAAGGAGGCTTTTTGGTGTCCTGTTTTTTATTGTATAAAACTTAATGATTTCATTTTTTTCCTTATACAAGATGTATTAAATGTTACAGGGACATTAACGAGTTTGGTTTGAAGCTTTGAAAGCATTTCTAGGTGAAACGTCGTGTAAACCGGTGGTGATGATAGTTTAGGTTGAGTTTGATGAAGTGGCTAATCGGCCTATTCCACTGCAACCTTTTCAGATCTTTTGTGGTCCTCTGAATCAAGATTACATTCTCCAGCCCGACTCATTTTAAGTTGCCAATCAGCCTCGGAAGTGAATCTTTCATGGTATTTCTTGCTTGTGGCTTCCCATCGCCTAGTACAAGAATGGATGTGCTCTGCAATTTTCTCTTCTAGGTGACAGAATCTGCAGATGGCTCCGTTCGTCAACCCCATTAGCTTTGCGTGCCTGATAAGTTCACAGTACCCTGATAACATAGCACATGGACTGAAAAGTCCCGTGCCTAACAAAGGAAGCACGTTTTTTTGGTTCAAAATTAGTTTTATTCATCAACGTAATTTCTATCAAGAACAACGCAATCATTCCAGCGTCGCTCTAACATTTCAAAACCACTTGTGTGAAACGACGACAGTCGCCCGGTGATAAACAATTATTTGTGTAGATTTTAGATTTCCTAATTTAGTTGTTTTGCATTGATTTAATGACCTTTTTTATTGTAAACAGTTATATAGCTTTTAAAATACCTAAGCAGAAAATACTTGTTTGTCTCAGGGCGACTGTCAGATGACGTAACGTGGACCTGCCCTATATTAGGATTAGATAAAGGACGCTGTACAATTAAATATCTCCTAGAAATAATAATCTGTAAAGGAATCTAGCCGCTAAGATAAACGTGACTGTCGTAGGAAGACCATTTATCAAATGGATTTGGAATTTTCAATTATTTCCTCTTGCACGTTTATCCGCTGCGACTAAAATGAATTCACAGGAAGCGAGCGATGCAAACAAATGCACACATCGGTAACACATTGATTCAGAGTCGTATTCACGTTTTTTATTTATTTCACATCACAAATAGATGTTATTAATTTGGGCAAATACATTTATTCCCTTTAATTATGAACAATTGCGTAGACTATTCAGTAGCTATAGTTCGTAACTTATAAATATCAACCCACGTGATCGATGTGCCAAAAAAGAGACGTTCGCTTATATTATGTCATTCTTTTGCTGCTGTCAATCAGTGTGTTTTACAGCCTTAATCCTAATAAATATTGAAATTTATAGGTCGCATGTTATCAAAAAATATGAATATATGCTTAAAGAAAGGTTTTGTAATTGATTTCATATGTAATACAACTCGTGGGTTACTTAATTATTAAACTCAAACTAACATTAGTCGTACTAAAAACTTTATATGTTGGCAAAAATGCGCGCTGTTGCCGCGATTAAAATGGTTTATCTGGTACAGTTGACGTCTTGACATTTTTAAGGTTATGTTGTGACAGTTTAATATTGATCATTCAATTTTTCGATTATTTCTTCTCCTTGTTATAAAAAAACTGCGAAAAACTGTGAGTAAAATTTCACAAGCAGTGATGAGTTGTCAAAGTTAACGTATAAATGAAACTTAATAGCACTGCAATAGTTGATGTATTTACTATTCATCTATTCCTGACTATTTACAGCATGTATGAAGCAAGTAAGTATGAGTTTAATATTATACCCAATCAACTGTATTTATTGTATTCTGTTACACTATTCATAATACTTAGCAATTATATTTGCACAATTTATTTACAGATAATCCATTTCACTTTAGAAATGTTACTGCTGCAATTGGAGGAAGAACAATTGTTTAATGTAGAATGTTCCTAATCATAGTTTCCTAAAATATGACACACATCCACACAGTGGATTTCCAAGAAAAATAAACCACAATATGAATTTGTTTTTATTAAAATGAATCTTGAATTTTCCAACTATTTAATACATACCTTTTTAGGCTCAATAGGTTTTAAAATAATAATTTCCTACTTAGTGCTGTACTTTTAACATACAAATAAAAGTTTTATACAGAAACAAGTTCAAGTTTGTTTATATACAGTAACTATCAAAAACTAAACCTAGCCTATAGCCAAATAAAAAGAAAAATATTTGATAACTTCATTTGACATTTACTAGATTCTCATACTATTTCAAGAGCTTGGCAACATAGTCCAGTTATGGCAGAAGTCACGTGGGTTGATATTTATAAGTTACAAACTATACAAAAAATAGCATTGAAATATTTCGACTGCATGATCGGAACAAATACATATTAGTTTCGATATATATTTACAGATAAATAACTTATTGAAAGAACTATTATATTTCATTTCCATCCGTCAAGGGTTGGTGTGGTACACTGACGGATCAAAGACTGACATTGGAACAGGTGCTGGAGTCCATGGTGCTAGACCCAGGTGCACCTTCCACGCACCGTTGGGGAATCTTCGTCTCAGAAACTAGTAGCTCCTTTAGTCCTATCTCCCTGAGGAATTCTGCCCATTTTTTCTTCAGGGTGCAGTATTCAGTCATCAAGTCGGTAACTATCTTCAAATGTTTCTCGCCCAGTTTTATCAGCCTGGCTGAGAGTTCTTTGTCTACCTTGCTCAGTAAACTCTTCGTATGGAGGTGACCTTGTATCAACCTACATTTGAATTGGAGTTCTTTATCTAGCCAGTTCTCGTTCTTCGTTAAAATACATTTTTTTAGGATCTATCATCATCCAAAGTAGTAAATTTAATTGGATTTAATTAGCGTTACTTTGGCTCTTGCATATTTTTATACAAAATTAAAGAAAAAGGGAGCCATTACGGTAAAAGAAATCCTAATATCTTAAATATTTCAGTTGATCATTTAATATTTTGAGAAATTGGAAACCGTCTCTTAATATTCAAATGACTATTGAAATATTAAAAGGAAACCGAAAGTATACCAATCACCTTTTTCAATTTGTATAAGCAACACAAAATACTCATAAAAGTAGTCATTGTGGTCATTGGTATTCTAAAGCAGAACGCAGACCAATCTGAATATTTCAATTGGCAAATAATATGATTGTGATCAAAATTAAATTGTACATATTTAAAGTAACATAAAATCTTTCAATTTGCATATGCAGCACGAAATACAAATTCGCTTGTTTCGCAGATCTAATCTAGTTTGCAGTACCTCTCAGATTAAGTCTGTAGTATAATTTTAAGTCGACAATATTATATATGTACCCATTTGTATTATTTAGATCTAAAAGTTTGAAAGTTTGGAAGGTGGAAAAATATTGAGTCTTCTAGAAATTTAGACGTCAAAATAATAGTGTAAAACTATTAAAAAAACACTTTACAAATTACAAAATTACTTTCCAAAGGATAGACCGTTCACCAGGAAGCAACATCTAAATAATATAATGTTGAATCTACTTCCAAAAAATTCTAAAGAGGAATAAGAATGAAGTCTGCGTGGATGAAAAAATAAAAATAGAATCCTTAATGCTCTGGTCCAAATATTCAATGTTAAAACAAACTGTAAAAATTAAAAATGTAATTGCAAAATTAATTGCATATTGTAAAAACAGTGGGATATGAAAATCTTCATTATCCAGAGATAACGTATATTTGCTTTATTTCATACTGTACCCTAAAACATACCTTTACGTACTTGATTTCAATCCGGAAAATAGACTTTTACGCAATCGTAGCACGTAATGATATATTACGTGCTACTATCCCGTAATGAAATTTTAGACGCTTTTATGAATATACATTTATTGAAATTCAACAGCAAAACAATAAACTGAACTTACTTATTGCCTATATTTTTAGCAGTATGAAATAAAATGTTGTACGTCACACGTCCGGTAAACTTTTACAGTACTCGTTTCGAAATTCCGGACTCGGCGCTCTCTCGTACTGTAAAAGTGTACTTACCGGACTAGTAACGTAAATATCTATTATCACTCTAATGCTGCCATCAACATTGTGAATTCCAATGAGGTCTTTTAGACATATCTCAAAAACTAAGTAGATAAATGGGTACAATATCAATCCATTAATGGTATATTTTATAAAAAAAATAGAATTGAAAAAAATGAAATTTGCATTTGCTTAACAAATAAATCATTCAAAAAATTCTTCAACGTTTCTTTAGACCCGTCTGCAATACATTATTTCTCGCTATTTAATGCATTTTTAAATTGATTTCGTATACTTTGTAGTTTTATACGGTTTTGAGAAACCCTAATAGGTTAAAAACAATAAAAAATGACTCCATCTACGACTTGTTGACAGTAAATTATTTTCACCAAAAAATTCCTTGAAAAATTATTAAATTGTAAATTTATTTAGTTACTTTATATTCCGTAGAAGCAGCATTATGTTAATTTCTTAATTAACAGCCGCCACGAAAAAAATTTTAGCAGCCATCTCTTAAAATCCAGATCTGCTCTGAAATATACATACAAATTACCAAAGTTTACCTAATACAAACTTTATCTGAGTTATAACTCCTAAATCCTCAAAGTTTGCATTATGAACTAATATCAGAATTTATGTAGAAACATTTATAAACAACAATAAATGCGCTGTTCTGTACAACGCTATTTGTTATGCACCTATTATAGTCAGGGTGCTTGTATACGAATTTTATCTTACTGATTAACTAATATATTGTTTCATTAAATGTTTCTCAACGTTCCGTTGCATGCGCTGATGAATCAATACCGATAAGCATACGATTGGAATACTAAGTTTTGTTTTAATTGGCAACTCCGATAATTGCTCGTCTCCCAGTGTTTTTCAGTAATATAAGAAGTTCCGTTCTCCTACCTGTAATTATTCTTACCCGATACGTATCTACTTGTTTGGCATTCATTCATTCATTCATTCGATTGGGTTATTCTCAACAGCCCAGGCATCTTTGTACCATTTCCCATGTTATCTTATTTCCGTTACAGAAGCTTTGTGCCATCTATCAAAACAAATATTTCAAATAATATGTTGATACGCTTAGGAGTATAAGCACTTATACTTTCATATTAATGACACTGAATGTCTTTGAGAAACGTCTCATAAGTTTTCACTTATATGACGTTTGAAGAAAATACGTTAAGTAATAATTTGGTATCATTGACAATTCTAAAGTCAAAATTAATAAATTTCTGGAGTACGTCAAATGTGACATATAGAGATGGGCGATACTGTGTAAAGTATCGATACACCGTACCGTTATAAATATATTGTTTTAAAAATATCAATATTAGAAAATATCGTTATGAAAAGTATCAATACTAAAAATTTTGATATTTTATCGAAACGATATATTTCAGAAACAAATTTCCTAAAAAAAATACGCAGATTTAATAGTTTATTTCATATTGTATCCCCATCTCTAGTCACCTATGTACCAAAATGTTGTGAGATGGCATGTTTTTTAAATGCAAAAGCGTGAAGCGTGAATTATGGAACCATAATTCACTCTAGTAGATATATGGGTACCATATACCTTTTGTTAGGAGGTAGAATATTGACTTATTATTAAGTGGTCGTGGACAAAATATTTTATTTGGCATTTTACCAAGGATATGATCTACAGTGAATGGACCTTACAAAATTTAACAACGAATTTTTTGCATTCTTTAACAAAATCGATGAAAAATGAAAAGTGAATGATAAAATTAAAAAAAACTGCTATTTTAACAACAAAATTTATGGATAATGCTATTTTAAAATGTAAAATTCATGAAAATTGCTATTTTAAACAACAAAATTAATTAAATATGCTCATTCAAATGATGATATTCATAAAAACTGCTATTTCAAACAGCAAAATCGAAAAAATATGCTATTTCAAACCACAAAATTAATGAAATATGCTCATTTAAATCATGAAATTCATAAAAACTGCTGTTTCAAACAACAAAATTGATGAAAATGCTATTTCAAAATGTAAAATCTATAAAAACTGCTATTTTAAACCAAAAAATTAATGAAATATGCTCATTTAAATATGGAATTCACAAAAACTGCTATTTTAAACAACAAAATAGATGGAAAAGGCTTGTTTGAATCTTAAAATTCATAAAAACAACAACTAAATGGTATATTGAAATGTAAAATTCATTAAAACTCCTTATTTAAACCACAAAATTAATGGAATATGCTCATTTAAATGATGATATTTATAAAAACTGCTATTTTAAACAACAAAATTGATGAAAACTGCTCATGTAAATGATAAAATTTATAAAAACTACTATTTCAAACAACAGAATTATTGATTAAAAATGCTAATTCAAATGATGAATTAATTCGAAGTCATTTTTTTTATTTAATCTTCTTTTTTATATTTTTGTGTTTAGTGCGTTGAAAAACTTTAATATGAATTAATCTTCATTCACATTGTTGTAGACTAGACTCTCTGTGAGACTAATTTTATTGGTTCTAATATTATGGTGGCTACAAAGTTTCATCGCCATCAATTGATCTGGCTAGAAACTAGAATGATTAAATTGATATGTGTTATTCGACAAATTGTAAGCCGCCCGTCATTAATTGTCACAAAGGAGTTCGAAGTCGTCGGAAACTTGTGTTGGACAAATTAGATAAGCTCTAACTGAATTACTCCTACGACGTGACGTAATGACATAAGTAGTCGCGCGAATACATCAGGGTGCAATAATATGAATTTATGGAAGTTGCCTCCAAGGGTTTTCAGAGGTCAATGCGACGACATTAACATAGTTTATTAATGCATGTACAGGGCTGGGGAGGCTTTTGTGGGTGAATATAATGACTCTCACTCCAACCTGGAGTATTTCCAACCTTTCATAGTCCACCTTGTATATTTTTGCAGCACAAACCGCACGACGAGCTTACACTTCATTCATTCATTCGGTTGGGTTGTGCTCATCACTTGAACTGAATCTTTGTACCATTTCCCATGTTACCTAATTCCATTCCAGAAGCTTTGTGTCTTCTATGTAGGCCACTAGTTTCACTGGAGGGATTTTCAGTAGTTGTAATGGTTGTATTATTTCCTCTCCAAAATGCTTCCGTCTGAGTCCATGTAAGTTCTCGCAAAAGCAGAGTATGTGTTTCATCATGAAGATCACTTTTCCTGCACAAAGGTTTACTAACTTTGTCCAGTCACCAGGTCGGTAAATGTCTTCAAATGTCTACCTTGTTCAGTAAACTCTTTGTATGGAGGTGCCCTTGTGTCGACCTCCATTTGAGTTGGTGTTCCCTATCTAGCCAGTTCCCGATTTCCCTTCCTATGCAATCTTTTGTGATTCCACAAAACGGTTCCGGACCTATGAAGTCTCCTTTAAAGCCTTCTTTAGCGAACTGGTCAGCCACTTCATTGCCTGCAATCCCCTCATGTGCCGGCACCCATATTAGAGACACTTTGTTGTCTCTTGCCATCCTGTTGAGGGATTGTTTACAGTTTTTTACCAGTCTAGACCTAGTTGTTGGGTTGCTGATAGCTTTAAGAAGAGCCTGGCTGTCAGTGAATATTTTTATCTCTTGTCCGGTGTATCCTCTTCTGATGTTTTCATCAATACAGGCTATAGCGGCAATCGTCTCTGCCTGAAACACAGTCGTATATCGGCCAAGGCTAAAGATCATTCTCTTTCTAGGTCCCTTTATACCAGCCCCAGTGCCATGGTTTGTTTTGGAACCATCAGTGAACCAGATGATATCTCCAGAATTACCTGGAAGCATCACCTGTTCCCTAGATGGGATGATTTTCATTCGCTCAGTGTCATGCTATCCGGTGTCATGCTATCAAAACTCATGTGAAATATGGGTTCATCTAGTATTGTCCCAGTTGTATAAGTGTTACTATAACATATTATGAAACCGGCCCTTACAACAACAATCTGCAGTAGCATAAGTTAAGTCTTTGGAAAACTAAATAAAACTTAAACCAACGAAAGGTATGCCCACTCAACAGGCATTTACAAAGGATTAACAGCAATTGAAGTCAAAGCCAACGGTATATCTTGAACATTACTATACTATCATTATTTTCTCCTATAAGTCATGGGATTAATATAATATAGAAGGTCTCAATTAAAAACTACTTTTGCATCTACTCACCACTTGTGTAATAGTTTGTCCTCTATAATTCGTAGGAATACCTCCCATGGCATAATGCACGGTAGGCACAATAGGAATAGGCTGTTTCAAAATATCAACACCTGCAAAATCCATAGCAGTCTGCTTGATACCGGGTAGTTGTCTCATAATTTTCTCTTTGGGAAGATGACTGAGCTGTAGATGAATGTATTCTCCGTCTGGACCACATCCCCGTCCTTCCATTATTTCTTTTGCCATGGAGCGCGAAACTACATCCCTAGATGCTAGATCTTTTGCCGTTGGTGCATATTTTTCCATAAAACGTTCACCTTTGCCGTTTAAAAGAAAGCCTCCTTCGCCTCGAGCTCCTTCGGTTACTAGAACTCCACAACCATATATACCTGTTAGCAAAAAAATGCTTTAAAAATCAAAAACAAAGGTTATAGTAAAGAGATAGTAGTTTTCTCCTCAAGGTAGTCCCAGAAGTTGAGGAAATTTTCGTAGGATCGATTTTTTTCGATTTATACCTAAGAAAGAGTTGTTGGTGAACCATTACACTGCTACAATGGACCGATTTTAGAATCCTTAGCCATGGTGCAAAACAAGGCTGTGGAGGAGAAGTCAACACCCAAGTATGTAAACTGCTTTACTGCTTCCAGTCAATACCAACTATAATGGAATTTTTTATTGTAATTATGTACATGAACACTTTTTGCGAATATTATCACTTTGTTTTATCGGTAATGACTACAAATTTGTTACCAGAGCAATTAATAATACTCGAGTAGCTCTATATCAATTGGAGAATCGCCAGAAGTAACTACATCATCTGCGTGTTGAAGCAGATATAAGATAACTTGAATTATCTTTACTCTTGAATGAAACATAGTATATATTACTCGGAGAAGAAGTATTCGTGTTTAGCTGAGATTACACATTCTCGGCATACGCCTCGGCAGTGAACTTCTGAACTCAACACCTAATACGCGCCTTTCCCTCCTAGTATGTACGTTTATGTATTTTGGGGTGACATTCACTGAGACCTAAAAGATCTATTGTACTCAGTCTCAGAGACTAGTCCTTTGGGCCAATTTTCCTGAAAAATTTTAGGATGTCTGCAGGATTTAGTTTAGGTAAGTGTCTTCTATTCAGTAGTCTCATATAATTCTGCCATAGGATTCTGAATTGCTGTGCAATTAGCAAGTAAGTGGCTGGAGGTTTCTTCTTCCATACCGCATGATCTACATTTTTTTTTAAAACAATTTTGAGCATTTTAGGTGCTCATTTGGGCGAAAATGATGGGGCACCTGTTGAAACTCAGCTCAGTTTCACTCTGACTTAGGCATTCATTTTTTCGCAACAGGTTGTAGTCACTTTGGCGTATATTTGATTGTCTAAGTAAAAAGGTTCCGGCATCCAAAAGGGTGTTTTGAGTGCTAGTTCATCTGCTATTTCATTTCCTGCTACTCCAGTACTTCCTGGAATTCACAGTTAGGTGGCTATATTGTTCTCTCCTAATTCTTTGAGATTGCCTAGGCATTCCCATATCATTTTGGTACTGATTGCAATCCTAGTAATATAATATACTGTCGTATTTAAAAAAATAGTTAACAACCATAGTTTTTACTATGTTTTGTTTCACTAAAAAATAGTTCACGCTTCATTTTATTTAACCATTACTCACCTGTAGGATGGAACTGCATGAATTCACAATCTTGTAGAGGAAACCCAGCTCGAGTAACCATCGCCGTTCCATCTCCTGTTACCGTATGTGCAGCCGTACAAGAAAAATATGCTCGTTCAAAACCTCCGGTAGCAATCACCGTATTATTTGTGAAGAACCTTAAACAAAAAAGGATTTACAATTCTTAATATTAAATTTCAACACAGGTTAACTCTAAATATAAAAAAAATTAAAAAAAATTTAAAATTTTTTTTATAATTTCGAGTTTATCACTTTTTCGTTTCAGTTTGTGAATAAACTTGGTCAGTTATTGGTTTTGAAAATGATAATAAACACGATAGAAAGCTTGGATTAGTAAAAAAGAGTCTTCTTCACCAACCATAAATTATTTTGGCTGTACCTATTCCATAAAAAGTTTTGTAGGTTATTATTTATAATATCAGCTAAAAAGCGACAAGTTTTTTTTGCTGCTAGCCTCAATAGTATTTATATACATTTATATTATCTGTCACTGTGCAATGAGGGATTTACAAACTTTTACCACCAAATCCTTAAGGCCGAGTCAACGAAACATTGTGAAACGTTCTTCAATGTCTATTTGTATAAGACAATGATTCTGGTGAATACCAATAGTTGACAATATTTATGCATTGTCCGCATGATGATTTGTTGATTTAACTGATTCTGACAGCTTTGAATGGTTCTTATCAATAAATTAAATACAAGTTCATGTCGATCAATCAATTTGCCGCCTCCTAGATGTACGTTTTATTACCCAGCTCCTAAGTATTCAGACTATGACTATAGAAACTTTCAAATTCCATTCACTATGAAGTGAAACTTATTTACAGAAAGAGCATTTTCAACTTTTCATTCTTATAATTCGAGAACTTTTCAATTATTTCTAAAATGCAGTCGACAAAAGATCAAATCATCGAAACGTAATTCCTCTGAGACGAACTTAGGAGAAGTTAAAAATGTCGCGTCACATCTGGAAATGCAAAGAATGAACACCGTAAAGTTAATATACAAGTTTAATTAAAGCAAAATTTGAAGCAAAGTCCTATTCAGAAGTTTAACAGAAAGGCACGTTTATTCAAGTTTTTATATAGATGTGAACATGTATACGTTAGAAACAAATTTCGGCGTGTAGTTTAATCTACAGAATTGTTTCATCCTCACATTGTTCTTAATAGGTCGTATATTCCAAAGAGATTATTCGTTCGCTGGGTTATTTTTAGAAAACCAACAACAAAATTAGCGAGGGCTGTTAAAAGTGAAAACCAGTTAAATAAACAAATAATTTTTTTTTCTACTACAGCAACGTCTTCACCTTTAACCGCAAAATTCTAGATTGACATTGAAGTCGAAAAATGGAAATAAGCCTAGACATTTTTTTCGTAATAGCTTTTTCTGTTTTCTGTTTTTGTTTTCGGCAATGAAGCACTGCATCACTCGATTATTTATTGTTGGTATGGAGAATTTAACGTGGACGAAGCACGTTCAACTAGAAAAAGACTTATGAAGAAAGACTGGTAGCAAGGAATTACATAACTTTGATTCAGCTAAAATAAAATTAATTTTTTTTTATTTGTTAATTCATTTCAAGTCGTTCTTGAAAACATTTGGAAATCCTCAATTAAAATGTCAAATTTGTATAAAGAGATTTCATGGATTTCATGGCGCTGTTAAAAAACGAACTATTCAGACAAAACAAACATACGACCTTCGCGTCTAGTTACTAAATTTAAATCGGAACCTAAATAAATCACCATATTGTAATATTCCATCAAACGATCTCTTCTATTATTAACAATTTTGCGGAGATAGTCGTCCTTTCGTCTAATCCTTTGCCCATTAAAGTCAACATAGGTCTGCCAGGGCTTTTGCCATATTAGAGACTAGCTGACAATTGAATTCTTGAAAACATTAATTATACATTTTAATAGCGGTCTTCACACGAAATAGTAATAAAAGGAACATAGAGGACCATAGTATTAATAGTGACCAACAATTTATGGTAGAAATTTGTTTTCAGTGAAAGGACAAAATGTTATGTACGAAAAACAACACGATGAGAAGACTAACACAGAAACTGACATGGTGGTCACACTCTGTCTATTATACAGATACATGCTATGCAAATTTCTATAAATTTACTTAAATAAATATCAAGTATTTAGCTGGACTGTTGGATTCAGAACCACTGTTAGAAACCCCACCTCTTCTCCTTCCAATATTTGTTAACTATGTGGTTATGTGCAATTTAGTATTCAAGTGTCTTTTGATTTCTTTTGGCCATAACGGCTTCCAAAATAAAAATGAATTCGTGAATAAAACAAAATATTCCTTAAATTAAAACAAATTGAAAATAAATTCTGAAAACCAACTTAAAATGCTAAAACTCAAAAATTATTGAATTAGGTTCCTTGTTGAGCCAAACAAAAACCGAATCTATTGAACAAAGATAATCTTGTATCTCTGAGCTGATTCGGTGTAATGTTTGCACAATGCTGGACCATTTTCGCCATTAATTCTATCAAATTTTGAGCCCGTTCAAAATTGTGACGATAAATTTAATTTTTTAAAAAACCCCATAAAAAGAAATCATTCGGGGACAAATCCGCTGATCTTGTGAGTGACCTCCAAAATACCACGATAAAAATTCAATTTTCTCCTGAAGGGTGTGTACATTCGGATTTCTCTACAAATTTATTTTATTTAAAATAGTTATGTGCTTGAACAGTACTTGGAAGTTTACTGACTGTCTGACGCTAATTAAGGACCGCCCATAGTTGAGACTACGGAGTGGTGATAATTGTACTATATATAATATGTTATAGGTGTCAAAATGAACCGAGTAAGTGGTGGAGTGGTTACGCTCTCGACTTGCATTCGGAAGGACCGGGGTTCAAATCCCAGGTCCGCCTGACCTGCTATGAGTTTTTTCAGAGGTTTTCTCGTAGCAATAGGCGAATGCTGGGTCAGTACACACCTCTCAGGCACCTACCACCGTTCCTTCCACTCCCATCCCCCGAACCATAAACAATCCTTATTCCTTCGAATGTTGGCTGAAGAGGCTCCGGAAAGCCTATAGCGGCCCGCTCCCCTCGAGGGGGGGGAGTAATAATCGTGTTTTTAATCTGTTGAAGCTTGATATTGGTCGACTAGTTCAAAGTTCTGATACAAGGCTTAAAATCCCTATGTTCAGTTTCTCATTGAATTTGAATCCGAGGATCCATTTACTCTTTTTAAAGTCCATAATTTTACCTAGTGAACATTATTAAACGCTTATAATCCCGTTATCACAGCTGTAGACGAGAGTTCGCAACAAAAAGTAGATCCAGCCAGTCGTCGTGTTTTTTGTGATGTGGCCCAAATTTGATTTATGAGTAATTGAGAATATGGATTGAACACTAGGAACCATGTTCCAGATACAGCGTATAGCATGAGGAAGTGCCTGGTAGTAAAGTCTACCTAAACTCAGTGTAATTAACCATATTTTTAATCCCCTTGAAGAAAAAAGCCGCCCAATGGCGTGCATATAAATTTTTTATAAATTTGAATATTGTGAAATCACCTACACTTTTCTATATACCTATATTTCTTTAGAACAAAATTCACACCCGACGCTGAATACAACTAGTGGATTGTTAGCTGAACACACTTCTAGACCAAAGAAGTTTTTATGATAAAACGGTCAAGTGAGTAATCTTCGGTTATTTCGTTATATTACGATGAATACTGCAGTTGATGATTGGTTGTTTCGAAGTCTTCACTGCACGTGCAACTACGTTGCCAACTCTTCAAAATTTTCTCAAATATAGTAACATATATAAAGTGGTTTTAATTAATTTCTCTTTATTCAGCAATTTTTAGCGACTTATTTTAATGTTTACTAATAAATTTATATTCTGTATTTTTTTAAAAATATTTCCAAACTAGTTTGCTTATAACATCACGAACTAACAGTTTACTGAAGTAAGGGGAACATTTATGTAGCGAGCCTAGCAATTTTAGAAAATATATCTGACAACATTGCTTTATTTTATGGTCATTACACTGACAATAGTTAGAGTATATGACCTATATCGCTTTTAAATATCTTGAAGGATTAAATTTGCGCCTTATTTAATATACGACCTAGTTTTTTACATTATCTAGTTATTCAAACTAATAAAGATTCCAGTAAGGTGTTTACTTTTCACTCAATTTAACTTTTACATCTACCAAAATATTCTATTCTATTTAAATACTGTAAATTTTCGTTAATGTTTGCCGTTTATCGACCGCCCTAAAGGCAAACTCTATGAGCACATTTATATAAGAAATTTTCTCAATGTCTCACTTGAAAATTGAACACGAGAAAACGCTCGAGCTACTGTTTAACTTTGACAATAATGAATCTAATTTTGGAATTTCGTTTTCACTACGTATTTTGCATTCAATTGTTCCAGCGACAAAGTCCCCGAGGTGTTCATGTCAATATTTTCTATATTTTATTTCTTTCACGTATAAAAGTATTGAAGTATTATTACAGTTTCCTGTAAAATTGTTGTATTCAGTAAAGCGTGTTACCAATAGTGATATCGAAGGATAAATGTATCATTTTAACGCTTTACAAAATTTTGAAATAGTATATTTCATTACCAGTACAGAAATGAGGATTTTTCCGAGCGCGCGTGACAAATTCTCGTGTAAGGCGCAGCCGAACACGGGAAGTCATGCAAGAACGGAAAATCCATTTCTGGACGAGTAATGAACGATATTTTTTATTATACTTAGGTACCTGAAATCAACATAAACAAAAAATATCGCAAAAAATTATTAAGAAAATCGGGAATATTTATTTTTATTTTTAAAACAGTAAAAATGTAAGTACATACAACTCAAATTAACAAAAAAAATACAAGTAGGTAATTCTAAGAAAATTAATTTTGGACAGAACCGTTATTATTAATAGTAATATTTATTGTACAATTCGTATTATTGTTGAAGCTCAATCCCTTTTGCATTTCTTTTTGTTGAACTAAAGACTCTGCTGAAGATGTTGAAGCGGAGTGTTCGTGTGTGCTTTGGTTCTCTTGATTGACTGTTACAGATGTTGTAGTTTCCAAGTTACAAGGGCTAAACAACTTCCGTGATACTTCAATTTTTCTTTGTTTGGACTCTTCTATATATCCTTCTGCTACATTGGAAGAAAGCCATCCTCCGTGTCTTTTCAAAGTGAGCAAATCACCGCCGCTTTCCACCAACATGGTTGCCGAAGAGCGCCTTAGCCCATGTCCGGTATATTCTTCGGGATTTTTTAGTTTTAGGTATTTTGCAACAAGTTTTGGAATACCACTGATAGTATGGCACCCAACATGTTGAGCGTAACATCTTTGGTTTCGGTATGCAACAAATAATCTTCTACTCTCCATATGTTTAGGGCGGAGATCTGCGTATTTACGGTAAATTGTACAGGGATGCAATTTTCATTGGTAATGGTAAAACTTCTTGACCTGTGAGTTTTTCCATCTCGTAAGAACACGACAAGGAAACGCCCATTATCTTCCACATCATCTAAACTCAAACGTATTAAATCATCTCTGCGGCATGCACCGAAGATGCCAAACACTAAAATTACTTTTGCTAGTAGATATTCTCCATCTGAAGCTTCACATAAAAATTTGGTTACTTGTTCTGCTGTAAGAATCTTGGATTTCTTTAGCATATATCCTACAGCTTGTCGTTTCAAAAAAGCAATCGTTTTTGGATATTGATGGTGAGTATTTTCTTTTATTGCCAAACAACTCTTTAACATAGAGAATCGACTCCATAAAGTGGAGGATTTCATAGTGTTGGCTTTTTCAGAAAAATATACTAAAAGAATATCGTCACTCACAATTTTGATTCGTTTCTGAGTCCGCCATTCGGTAAAACTGTTATATTCTTGTTCATATCTCAACCTGGATTTCACTGGTAATAAACACTTCTTAGAAGAAAAGGCACTAAAATCATAATCAATACATACTTTCCAGTAATTGTATTGTCGCAACTTTAACATTTCCGTTATTTATTGGAAGACATGTTTTTATTGTGATTTTAGTGTCTTCTTCAGTCCGGGATTAGAGCTCTCGGACGGAGAACATATACCTTGTACTCATGAGGGGCAAATGCGCCGAAACTGGTCTGAAAATTATGTTGCCCCTTCTAATTGCAAACCGGAATTGTTGGTTAAATCTTTTAGATCATACCCGTTTGACTGAGACGTGTAATTCAATGTCCGTCAGTGTCTATAGTCCGGGAAGTAGCTGTTTCTGCTTAGTTGAACGGTCACTGTTTTTGAAAAATATTTTTCAAAACTTTGTAAAGCGTTAGAATAATATATTATTTATTCTTCTATATCTAAATATATTGACTCGAAAAACATACCACTTTAAAAAACATTCCTAGCCTAATTCTAATTGGTTTTCTATTTACTTTAAATATTGTATATTATCTCTGGGTAGCGTCTAACGTTTGAAATGGTTTTATTGGAATATTATAATCGTATTTTCCCATTTAACAATCCCTAATGCAAATGCACATTGCTCTTCAATAGAAAACGATCCCTCTGAAACCAGCTTATTGTGACTGATTCCAAATTACATAAATAAACACATAAATCCTTGTATAATGATCATGCGACCGTTGTCGTGAAAGTCATCTTTAATCCTCGGTAAAGCTCGCACCTCTGGACGTCCGTACGTGTTAACTAGGCCAGGAGTTGGAAATTAGATTAAGCATAAAATCCAGTTAATTCCTAGTAATTGGAAGCGGGATTTGAAGAATACTGCACTGAAATCTATATTATTCAAAAAGGGCTCGAAATATTTTTAGTTTGATAAATATCTTTCACCCGCGATGGTTGGTAAAATATACCACCACTACACATATACATACAAGGAGAGGCTAGAGCTACGGCACACAGGCTACTCCAAGGTCAGGCGCCAATAAGTCGACTACACGGTACTAAATACCAGAGGCTGTACGAGAAAATAAAAGCAGATCCCGTCTTGGTAATGCCGGCAGACCGCATGGTCATTCCGAAGTACAAATTCTCAAAAAATTATACCATAAAATTACCAGAAAGAGAGGACTGGGAGACCGGTCCACCCATAGAGGCACAATCCATCTGGTATACAGACAGCTCAAAAACCCTTAATGGAGTTGGAGCCGGTGTCTACAGAGCAAAAGGACTAAAATCCACATAAGCTTAGGAATCTATGCCACAGTGTACCAGGCGAAAGTAACTGCCATTGAACACTGTACATGAGAAATAGCAAGGCAGGGAGTGAATAACAAAACGATAATTGTTATTTACTCGGGCAGCCAGGTGTAACACTAGATGCCTGCCAGGTTAATTCACGACTGGTATGGGACTGTGTGCGTGCCCTATCTGAGCTAGCAAGTCATAACAGACTATTTATGGCCTGGGTACCAGGGCACAAAGAACACAAGGGCAATGTAGAAGCTGACGAACTGGCTCGAGAAGGAGCAAATGCTCCCTGCATTGGCCCCTTCCCTACCCTAACACATACAAAAAGGCAGCAGCAGGCTAAGTTTCTGGAATGGTGGAGAACAACCTCTGAACAGAGACAGGCCAAAGAGTTCATCAAACGACCATCGGCCAAAATAACACAGGACCTGCTGCTAAAAAGCCGAAAGGCTGTTAGAATCATAGTAGGTTTACTGACAGGACACTGCAGACTCAACAGTCATATCAGTGTTATAATATTGGCAGAAACAGACCTTTGCAGGTTCTGTCAAGAGGAAGAGGAATCGGCAGAACATGTGTTGTGTCATTGTGAAGGCCTCGCAAGACTGCGTTTTCTAGAACTTGACAAGAAAAAACCAAGGGCTACAAGCTATCTCGAAAAGCCTTTGTCTAATCTATGGAGCCTCGTTAGGAGATTAAAGCTAGACGAAAAACTTTAATTAAATCAGAGAGTCACAATAAATCATCAGATTTCAGTGACAGAAGGCTAACGCCAGCTCTACCCATCTACATATCTATCTATCTCCTTGGAATGTATAATGGCAATAGCAGAAACCTAATTTAGATTTCAAATCCACGATCCTTGAGATGAGCTATTATTCAGTAGACGTGAGAGTATTTTTTTTATTAAAAATCGGTTCCTACGTCCTAAAAGTAACCCGCCTGATTACATCAAATTCACATCACAAAATCTTTGGATAGTGTCTGCCAAGAGACTTCGAAAAAGGTTTCCTGACAACTGGCCTAGTACAGTAAAATTCACATCTCTCGGCTAGCGTACGTGCTTAGGGACCGACGGCCCTTCCAAATGGAAGCGTAGGTACACCACGATTTTCTCTCTTGCAATAAAATATTGACGAAGACCGTTAGCAGTAGTTTTAGAGGCGAAGCTAATCCGATTGTTTCGTATAAATTCTATTGATTGTCGACTTTTTGGAGTTTAAATTTTTAAGCAAGAAGCTGGTATAGAATATTTTAGTTCGCTTAAAATATTGTTGTCTAGCGATGGTAATATATTTGAATATGAGAAAGAAAGTATAGAAAAACCGTACACTGTTGCATAAAAATTGTTTGTGTGTCCTCAATATTCATCTAATTGAAATTGAGTTGGGTTTTGACCGAGCAGTGTCGGGGGGTGCTTGGCACACGGGCTGCTATAGCTCAGGGCGGAAAACAAAATTTTAAACCGACCAAAGTCATGCAAAAAAATCCAACTCGCCAAATGTGTGTCTTTGATATCGCGCACTGTACTTCATGCATAGGAAATAGTTATTTATATCTTGTAAAACGAAAATAGTTTGTACCTAATTAGTTTCAACAGATTCATAATCCAGAAATCCTGGATGATGACTATCAATCCATAATTCCGGAGGAATTGTCTTTTGACAGAAAATATTTAATCTCAATATTGGTCAATGAACTAGGCGAGAACAATATAGTAACCTTACTGAGGATTCCAGGATACACTGAAATACCAGGAAAGGAAATAGCAGATGAACTAACCTAGCAGAGAGGGGGACTGAAACATACTTTTGTGGGCCGGAACCCTTTTACGGTATCAGCTCCAATTTAATATTGAAAGAGATAGGCAAATCCGAAAAAAAAACATCTGACCATTGAAAAGATCTAGTAGGACACACAATCAAAGATACTTCTCAGGAACTAAGTAGAAGTAGGGAGCACAATAGAAATTCAGGTCTCAGTAAATGTCACCCCAATATACATCTTAATATTGGAAGAAATATTTTTTCCAGAGAAGCTATTTAGGAGAACTTTTAGTATTTTGTAAAGAATCATTCTTTTCGTGAAGTTGGAAGTTGACCAGAAGCAATTTTAAATAAATTCAATTATCAGATGCTCATGACGTCACGCTTCCGTAAACATCATTTGACATTTTATATATCGTTTGAACTTCTACTAGAGCACTGTAGACATAGGTACCTATTCTCGTCTGCCATTTTGGTACCTTGTTGTACGTTGACGTTGTTGTTGTGTTGGTCAAGTATTTGGCATGAGATTCGGTATTTCTACTCAGAGACGTGACCAGCATCCATTCGTTGCACTTTCTCAATTTTCTGGTGTTAATAGTCTGAAGGAAAGTTGGTAAAATCAAATGTTCTGTTCAATATCAAAAAATTTTCAACACAATATGTCAACTTGACACATCACAAAACAATAAAACTCAGGCACCAAAATGGCGGATGGGAATACTCATCTCTTTAGCGCCTTACTTCTACAGTATTTGCTAGTTTGCATCATTCATGTCATATTTCCTCGTTATAAACTATTGAAAATCTCGTTTGTGTATTATTAAAAGTACGACAGAGACATATAAAAGTTCCCTCTAAGTATAGCATATAGTATTAGGTAACACGTAATAAAGAACTCAAATCATAAGATACACTTTTGTCTTGTATAAGCCGTAGTCATGATTATCTTGAATTTGAACGATTGATTATGTCTCAAAGTTTGCACGTGCTTAATTTCGCGACATTTTATTCCATGAAAACACAAGAGCGACATTTTATTCCATGAAAACACAAGAGCGACATCAATTCTAATGTCATGACATAAACGTTACGACTTTATATCACGTGAAAACAAACCTTGAAACATTTCAGATCGGTCAAATTTGATCTAATGGTAATTACAGCTCATACATAATTGTTAGCAAATATTTTGTTTGTAGTATTTATCGATGTATTCATCCATTATGGAACTGTATACCATCGATACTCATTGGAATTCATCATCATTGCACAAAATAATCCAAATTTTGTATCAACATGAAATTTCAACCTGTCAATAGGGTACACGCATATTTCATATTTTGCTTAGATATTAATTTATAATAGTAAAGTTGATATCAAAAATAACTAATAATAGGAAATAAACCAGTTTCCATTGGAAATTGCTTCAAAATTTTAAAATAAAGTTCAAATTTTATTGCAGTTTCCGACCACCACCCGAGGATTTCGGAACGCTACCGATGATACGTGTGATGTCATACCATGTGATTACTTTTGTCAATATGACCGGTATTGCATTAGGTTCTGTGTAGTGTTGTGTTTATATTGTATTTTAATTAACTATTAATTGCTTTATCGACGTAAAATAGTATATTATGTTACTAGGAGTAGAAGGCCAACATTATTGTTGAGCCCAGATTCTTGCACTGCCGAGGCGCTAGCCGAGGCTGTGCAAACTGGGCGAAACATATAATGGGCCTTCTGCTCCGAGTAACATATACTATTTTTTCTTCAAGCGTAATAATAATATGCATTTTATAAAAAATATAGAAGGCTTTGTTTATATCTCAACTATTTAATTAATACAAACGAAAAATTACATAAAGTGTTACCTATTTATTAACAGTAATATTAAATGTGCAGTTTTGTATACTGCAGTTGTTTAAATTTAAGCCACTGCCACCGCTTTCAGCTTCGACATTTACAATTTTGTCATTGGTATACATCATATTATTAGTAAGTTGATTGTCGATTATTATGTCAGCGATTCCAGAACTATTACTTGGTTGTTCTTGCCAATTAAGTATTTTTTGTGCAGTTTGTGTTTTACTGGAAATGGAATCCTCTAAGTACCCTTCAGCAACACTGGTGGATTTCCATCCACCATGCCGCTTTAAAGCGGTAATATCACCTCCGTTGTCAACTAAAATAGTTGCGGAAGTCCTCCGAAGGCAATGTCCTGTATATTCATGAGGATTTGTTAATTTCAAAAACGTAGCAACGTCTTTTGGTACGTTTGATATTTTGTGGATACCCATTACCACACGGTGACATTTACCATTCTGGTATTTAATAAAAAATCGCTGCAGGCCAATATCATCCGGACGAAGAGCCGTATACTGTCTTACCAAATTCAAATAAAAATCGCCAATTATAGTAAACGACCGTTGTTTTTTGTTTTTTGTGTTTATGATTTTAACCAAAATTAAATTTCCCAAATCTTGGATTTCGCTAGACTTTAAATTAACAAGTTCATCGCATCTAAGGGCTCCTGTGACTCCAAATATTAATATAACCTAAAACAAACGTTGAAATAAATAAAAAAAAAAGCTGGTAGCACCGGGATTAGAACCGCTGACCTTTGCGACCGAAGACAAAAGCTCTGCCACTGAGCTACCGTCATTAAATGTTATAAGTAGGAAATGAGGTAATATTTGCTGTCAAGTTAAATATTGATCTGCTAGTAGATATCACTGTCAACGGTTTAATAAACGTAATAATGATTAAAAAGAAATAAGAAAGTACCTACCTTTGTTGCTAAATAAACATTATTTGGTGCATCCTTGAGAAATTTATCAAATTGATCTTGTGTTAATACTTTTGATTTTTTCGGTGTATAATTTTCCCCTTGGCGCTTTATAAATGCAATTAATTTGCTATATTTTTCTATTTTAACATTATGTTTAATGTTTAATTGACTTTTAATCATTGAATACTTTGCCCATAGAGTAGAACTTTTAAACTTTCTGGACAAATTCGTGAAGTATGCAAGCATAACGTTTTCCGTGTATTGCTGTACATTATATTCATTGCACCATTTTAGAAATTTTTCGTATGCAAAATCATACAGTTTACGCGACTTCGTTGGAATTAGAGTTTCAATACTGGAATTAGCTATTTCAACTAATTCCGGAGGCGTACATTGCAATTCTTGAGACATTTTTCACAAAATTTTCAAAACAGACAAACGTCAAATTAAATAAGTTTAAAAATGACAGTTCCTACCTACTTGATTACAACGCCCCATTATTTTATTAGTACAATAATGAAAATTAATTTTTGTACTAGTAAAATAATGGGATATTTCTACGGTCTGTGTTGCAAAAAGTAATATAGTTATTATTATACGCTTGAAGGAAAATATCATTTATATGTTTGTTTGAGACCATTACGTGTTTGTGTGCGCATTTTTTATTTCTAAAAGTCAACGTAAAGTGGAAAGTGGACATAAATATTCGATATTTCCGAAGATATTCTAAAACTTATGGAAGAAAATATTTTATTTACTAGTTCAGTGCTCAGTGACGCATAGCTTGCAACCACAATGCCCTTCTCTTAAGTGCATATTTGCTTGCGCCACCAGGTAAAGTAACAAATATTTTGTCTGGAGTTTTAATAGTCGTTGATTTACACTCTGGAACAATGCAATACTTGTAATACAAAGTTTTGTTTTCGGCTTTATCCAATTTTAAAGCTTTCAGAAACAAATTAGGTCACAAGAACTCATAGCGTGATACACGAATAAGAACGTAAACAAATGACGTCACTCCATGGGGCAGCCATCTTTATGACGTAAAGCGCGTTTTGGCGGACTTTCAAATTTTATGATTTTTAAAGTCGTTTTAAAAGTAAAGTTTATATTTTTTTGTAAAAATAGGCATGCAAGGTGTTAGGAGACCTGATAAAGATTCAGTTCCCACCAATAGCAAAATTTATACTTGTACCCTACTGTCAGGGCCCGCTTCAAGGCCGGACAACCCGGACATCTGTCCTGGGTGGCAAATCTTATGGGCGGGATTTTCACTGTCAGAATATGAGAAAATATTATAAATATATTATAAATTAATATAAACATTTCTAATCACTGTTTTTACTAGAAAGTAAAAATATTTGTTTTTCATCTATATAGTTGTAAATAAAATAGGTGATATAATATAAGTATAGCAATAAAAATGCAACTTATATGTACAAGTACATGAATGATTTTAACATAATTTTTATTTTATTTTAAAAAACTGGAGGAAAATTGTCTGATGGTCCGGGGTGACATAAAGGCTAGAGCAAGCCCTGCAAGCTAAGACAGACTCCATACTTGCATACTTGCATGCCTATTTACGTGATTAAGAATTATTTTAAACAAAAATACCATTGAATGCAATATTTTTTTCGCTTTAATTAAATGTGAAATGAAGAAAATTACAGAAAACTCCAGAAAAATATCAAAAAAAAAGTCAAAAACACCAAAATATTCCGCAAAATATCAAAAATTCGAAAAAAATACCCTTTGCATGTACCAACGGTGTATATAAATCCTTTAGAGGCGTGGTTGGGGAAAAACGTGATAACAACTCATTAATATCAACAAGATCAATAATTTCATATGTACTATAAAATTCAACAAAAAAGTAAAAAGAAATTAATTAATTAAGGTAGAAAAGAGCAAGGTGTCTTATAGAACATCCTGTAAATTAACAAAGGTTTATTTTGGGCTATGATATTTTTGTGTTTTAAGCCACAAAGAACATGAAATTCAACAATTATTCATTCTATTATGATAAAAACAATAATGACATTATTCTGAGCATTTTAAAATGTGTTTCAACATAATAGTAAACAGCAAAACAATGTTATAAATACATTGTTATTAATGTGGTTTGAAAATTTGTTTTATAAGTTGTGAACTTTGGAGTAGTCTGTGCGTTACAGATCTGACGTCGCCTTGCAAAAATGTGTAGTGGAGGCAGACTCAGAAAGACTTCCATCGTACTTGTGGGAGTGGTTTCTATGCCTCCAGTAATACACAGGAAAATTCATCTTCCTAACAAAGCCGATTCGTTTATTTGGTGAATGATATTTCAGGTCCATGTGCAAGAGAGAGACCCTGCCATACATCAGATACCTGATTCGAGATACGGCGGGGGTGGATGAAATTATATGTTCTGCTGTTTCATCATCTTCCAGACGAAGACGACAAGTTGGATCTTCCGACAGTCCAAGTCTTAGCATATGTTGATTTAGATGACAGTGGCCTATTATACAACGTAGGTCATGCCTGCTATAGTCTAATATTTGTTTGGAGACATTCATAGAAGGATGTATGAAAGCCTTTAATGAACCAATCCTGGTATATTATACCAGAAGCCTAAAGCTCTTCTTGCTGTCCAGGTATTTAGTGTTCGTTTGGCAAAACTTATTGCGATGCCAATTGTAGGTTCGGGTCCGATAAAAACACTTGCGCCACCCTTCTCTTGCCTTCTTGCCTTTCTTCTACCAATCCGGATTTGGAGTTAAGAACAATCAATTCGTTTTGATATTCGGTGTTCTTTTGCTCAACATCTTCTGTAGTAGACGCACTAGACACTTGTCTTGACATTCTTTGATCGATGCTAACCATTTAGATGGATCTGTAGGGATTTTTCTGCCCTGTGCAGTTTTGGAGAAAACGGTGTAGTAGGTATTCAATAAGGCCTGTAAGGTTCGCGAGCTCGTCGGCAGATATTTTGTATTTTTGGTAAGCCATCCTAGTTTTCATCGTAGTTTTACACAATCTTGCCGATCACTTCAATTGTCAGAGCTGCAGAACTGGATTTTTTTCTCTGGAAGCGCTTGTAGCTTTCTTCTTTTTGCCGTATGTGCGTTTATGGCATCCACAAAAACTAGATCTTTAAATTGGTCTATTTTCCGATTACATTCTTAAAAACACTTTTTCTATAGGAACTTTGCGGAAATATTCCAAACCTTTTTCACATTTCCCTCCTTATAATCGGTGCCGTTAGCTCGCTTCATATTGAAAGCCCAGTCTTTAAGAATACCTGTCAAGTATTCGTTCGAATAAATTCATATTTTCGCTCTTCACGGAATGCCAAAAACTACTTCCAAACACATTTCTATGATTTCAGCATATTCAGATGCGTTAAAGATCCAATTGCCTCGCTTATTCCTAAATTTGAAGCTATTCCCAAGCGATTCATCATGATATATAGACATTTCCTGGCTTTTTGATCAATTTCAAAAGGTGGTTACTGTCGCAACACACATTGTTGGACCCACCGAAAAACCGGTGATTAAAACCAGTCGTCAAGCGTATAATCGGTTATCTATACGCCTTAACTATGATCAATTCGTAATTGGCTAATTTTATCATGAATTATATAATAAGCAATAAACAACTAAGTCCTCCGTTTTGTCTAGTTTACCCGTAACGTGACTCTGCACAACAATCAAATAATTTCTCAAGCATAATGTACTTCATAAAACTAAAATGATGGCTGAACGTTTGCAAAGGGAGTAAAACTATAAAGGAAGCGCTTGGAGCGATGGAATGGAGTGATAAACATTTTGATACATGGCAAACATGAGTGAAACGACTAGTATTAAACCGGACATATCAAATGAAACAAAACTAACCGTTACAAGGTATTTATAACGTTGTTATAATATGGAAACTTGTTTTGGAAATGCAAAGGGAATACCACAACAGGGATAAATACGAGGAATATTTAGAGAGTCATGTAAACTGGATTTGAACTTAACAGCTCATTGTGAGATTAGTAAATTCACGTCTAGTATGGTCATTATGTTGGGGAAAAAGTAGGTATATTTATATAAATGAAGATATATATAAGAATGTTTTGGCAGTATAACTGTCAACTAATTTATTTGTACGTAAAGTCAAAGAGTTTTTACTGAAATATCGTTTTTATTCTACATATTCAGCAATTCATGTGTTTAGTACCACTTTTAAACTTTATCATTATTTAATGGTTGGATCATTCAGTCAAAATTTTATACAGCATACGTGTTCTATGTTAATGTGTAACTTATATTGTACTGTAGTGTAAGTCAATTTTTCAAACAATCTTAAACATTTGATTATGACTTCTAGTTAATGTATAAACTACCTATAGATACATGCTTATATACTGTTTTTTCATATATTTAGGACATAAACGTATTTTCATATTGTTAAAAATAGTGTGTGAATGCGTGGTCGTGGAAGGGCCGCCCCTGTGCTATTGCCTCGTGTTACCACCCTTACGCAAGTGTTGGCCATGTGCGAAATCTAGTATCGAATTACGTCTCGGGAGAGGCCACTGAGGATCGGAAAAAGTTGCGCGCGCTGTTCGAGCGCTTGGAGATCCTTTAACCTTCTATACGATATCATTAATGTGTGCAGAGATTAGCTCAGCGGTAGCGTGCTGGGCTCTTAACACAGAGGTACCAGGTTCGAGTCGTGTCCGAGTCAAGATATTTTTATTTTCTTATTGTTTTTTTCAAAAATTGACTAAAAATACGAAGAATTTTTCGATTCGGATTAGGGTAGGGGGTAAGGTAGGGTGGTTTTGGTTGGGTTATTATTGAAAATTATTATAATAATCTGTCAATTACACAATTCAATTTTTCGATTCGGATTAGGGTAGGGGGTAAGGTAGGGTGGTTTTGGTTGGGTTATTATTGAAAATTATTATAATAATCTGTCAATTACACAATTCAATTTTTCGATTCGGATTAGGGTAGGGGGTAAGGTAGGGTGGTTTTGGTTGGGTTATTATTGAAAATTATTATAATAATCTGTCAATTACACTCGCTACACTCGCTCGAGCAGCGCGCGCAACTTTTTCCGATCCTCAGTGGCCTCTCCCGAGACGCAAGTCTAGTATCGCCTGTTTAACGTTGGGTATCTGACCGCGATCGGGGGCACTAGTTGGTTTTTCTATGAAATTCTGCTTTTGTGTTTTGTTACTGTAGTTATTTTATAATAGATTTGTTTATGATTCCTAAAAGCATTTCAACATTAGATAGCATTTTTTAACTGAACCGGTGTTTTATTTAACGACATATTTCACACATATGTATACTTGGTCACGGTATAATGTATTATACATGTAGGTAGGCATAATAGTAATTACGCAGTCAATATGCTTTGACTGAATACAGAAATTAACAAACTTAAGCTGATAACAACGGCTTAGGCTGTTTAATACCACAAACAATAATAGGCATAAAGTCTGTCCCAATGCAGTTGATAACACGGATCGGGGGTTTGGACCATAAAATAGTTGTAAACCATAGGCGCGACAGAACTACCTGCCCCGTAACCTATACAGGTACAACGCAATCTCCTGTTAAAAATAATATTTTTCAAAAATAGTGACCGTTCAACTAAGAAGCAACAACTACTTCCCGTGCTATATGCACCGATGGATATTGAATTACACTTCAAAGTAAAACGGGGTTGGTATATCTACAAGATGTTTTAAAACCAACCATTCTGGTTTGCAATTAGAAGGGACAACACAATTTGTAGACCGGAAAATAATATTTTCCTACAACCAATATGCAAAACACGTTTTTCTCCACAAATTTTTATACGCAAAGCATGCCTTTTCTTAATTCTTTTGATAACTGTTGGAAAAGTAAGGCGAAAAGTACACGCTATGGCACTTTTCTCCACCGAAATGTCAAACAAAACTACCTATGACCTGTCAACTTTTTTTGACAATTCAACATGTTTTTTATAATTTAAACCAAAAGTAAGTAAACTATTTATTTGATTATTTATTTATTCATTATTGATTGTTCACTATTAAACATACACTCAACTGATTTTTCTATATTAAATTTTCATTTTGTATGTTCTTTCTGTTCAAAGTTTTAATAAAATACCTACATAAATTTCTGATTCTATTTCATTAATAAATCTTTCACTGTCCTTTATGCCGCATGTTAAAATCCGATTTGCTTACACTCATAACTTCGAAAATAACCTTGATAAAATCCTACAAGCACATAGCGAGTTTCAACATCTGAAACCATACCTGTTAAATCTATTAAGGCCAGCTCTGATTTTAGGATCACAAATTTGATGAGTCATTCAAATTTCTGTCTGAAATAGATCAGAAGAGCCGACGGAGAGAGACCCTTCCGATTGTTGTATGTTCCGTGACAGAAGTTTGTGGCATCCGTAAGGCGAGCTTTGCGCACTAGTTGTACAGACTACTATTTTCAAAACTTATGAAGTGTTGGAATATATATAATTATTCTTCGACATCTGTTGATAAAACGCTTTATTAAATACGACGATATTACAGGGAACTGTAATAAGCTTTAGTAATTTATTATTCGCCAACAACAAAATAAATTTTCATAAAAACGTATATTAAGTGTAAGAATTATCCAGTGTAACATAATAAAAAAATACAAACAAGAATTTTAATCTAATAAATGTTCAAAATGTGCACCTCCTACCTCTACACATTTATTGAGCATACGAATAATGTTTCGTTGTACTTGGAATAACATTCCTGGATTGTTCCTTATAGCATCGCAATGGAAATGAATTCGATCTAACAATTATTTCCTTGTTTGTATGGGTGTTGCTTACACCAAACTTTTCAGGTAGCTCCAGAGGAATGAATCCATTGAACTACGCGGGGGTCATGCAATTGGACCCCCCTTCCAATCCATTTTTGGGGGTATGCAACATTCAAGTGATCACGTACCACAACGCTAAAATGAGGTGGAGCACCATCGTGCATGTACGTAGGTACCACATATTAATTCTGGTTTGTATAGGTACATATTCCAATAGGTGATTTAAATGATTTTCCAAAAAGCTTAAATACAACTGTCCATCTAAACGACCATCAATTATAAATGGACCAACTAAGTGGTTTCCAATTATCCCAGCCAAAACATTTACCATAAACCTTTGTTGATCTGTGTCTGAATTATGCCGTGTGGATTCTCATCGGCCCACTAATGTAAATTATTAAAATTGACAATACCATTTCTCGTAAATCCCGCTTTATCAGTAAACAATACTGATTTAATAAAATCTCAATGAGGTCGTCTTTGTTTTTTTAAAAACCAGCGAGCATATTGAAGGCGTGCTGGATAGTCTCCTGGATCCAAACCCTGTACTTTTTGAAGATGGTACGGACGTAAAAGATTTTCCTGAAGTATTCTATGGGCGGTGGTTTTTGAAACATTATGTTGGATCCCAAGTTTTCTAACACTTGATGTAAGGTTGTTATCTACTTCATCGTTCAGAATAAGTCTCTTTGCTTCGCGAGAATTACCAGATGCCTTTCCATACATTAAATGCATATCTGCATATTCGTTGAACGTATATTCTGCCATTTCGAACAATACAGAAGTAATTAAAATATTCTTATTTAACTCCGAGTGGCAATTAAATTGACAGCTTCCTACTTGATAAAACTGCGTTTTCGGAACTAAAGGATAGTTACGTAATGCATATGACAAATAATTAACGGCAGCCTACTTGGTTATAACCCATTTACTAAATAATTATACAATCTGAATGTGCTCCGCGGTGTCTTACGAAATTCCATATTTCTCGAAAACCATTGATGTTATCGATTTGGAAAAAGGGTACCTTTTTTTCAGAAAAATAGATAATAAACTGACAGTATTTTAAAGTTTGTTGCCTTGTCACTTTAAAAGTTCTGACCTTTTATCCGGTGAGCCAAGTCCGATTCTGACTTTCTGCAACATAAGTATACTTACTGGTATGGGCAAAATAAATTAATTGATGTACTTGACAATCCACCAAATTTTCATTAAGTTTGAAATTATAGTTTTGGAGTTATGAATAAAATTGTATTTTTAATTTCTAACTTTAATGCCCTATAACTTAACAAAGGAGTATAAGAAAAAGATATATGAAGTACTGACTTTATTTTAACACCACCTACTCGTTCCCAAGGTTTTGCCTCTCATTCATATAATTACTAAAACATAAATTAAGTTTGTAAAAAAATCACTAAATTCTTCAAAAACAAATATAACTTTTATTTATTAATAATTGGAATTGAACAAATTAAAATGTTGATACATACAAACATGTAGATGAAAATCTGGCTTCGAGTTAGAATGATATAATAGACACTACAACTCTTGTTTCAAACCAGATTTTTCTTGCAGCCGGAAGATGTCGGCACCGCTTTGAATACTGTGTATTGTCACTGTTTGGCCTATACAATTTTTCAATGTTTAACAATATTTTCAATACTCACTAATTTTATGTATCACAAATTCTACAGGTTTAAATCCGTCGTAAAAAAATTGATTGTACCCTATCAATTTTGTACTCCATTAACAAAGCATAATTCAGTGTCCCAGATTGAAGGAATTATCTTGACGTTACCTAATAGTTCAAGAACTGGAGACGAATTTAGGGCAAGCGTTACTGCCCTATTTTAAAGTTAGCGAACCGTAAACCGGGAAACTGGAAGAGCCTTTGTGGTTATTGCGCTGCTACGTCGCTAATGACATTTGCAAAAAATTAATCTCATAAAATATCTTTTGGGTAATTTATAGAAACCAAAATCGGTTTGGAAGTTTATAAAGTATGACAAATTTGAATTTAATTTATTAATTAAACACACAAAATTGCTTAAGACATACTAAAATTTGTATATTAGATTTATTGTTGAATATTAATTGAGTAATTACCAGAGTAGAATAAATATTTTTAATTAAAGCGATAAAAACGTCTTTTGCGTAGACATAAGTTCGAGAAGATACTTTATCAATTGCAGCTGGGGTCCAAACTTATTGAATTGTTATTAATTGCCAAAAAAAAACTCAAGTTCGTCTTCCAAGTTGGTATTTTGGGTCGGTCTAGCTTCTCTGCTGGATGATTCATAATAAATTAAATAAGTAAACTCACGAGATTTATAGTACACTGTGGGCCGAAATAAAGGAGTACATTTTTTAATTGACAATATTTTTTTTGTTTTTTGGGCAATTCATTTTCTTTTTGCAGGGCTAATAACCTAACATGTCCTCAACTGTAAATTTGAAAGCAAAAGCAATGTACAGGGTCGGACTTATAAAAAAAAAGTCTTAGCTAAAATTCTTTTCACAATAAACAAAATTCATTGAATGTATAAAATGCAAATAACTCAAAAACTGATAGAGTTACATGAAATAAACAAGAGTACGTTTTTTATTCAAAATTAAACTGCCTTTTAGATTTTCATTTTAGCCATAACTCATTAGGCAGAAAAGATATGTTGTAATTTACCCAAGTAACAGGAGTGTAACTAACGCCCTGTATGAATAGTGCTAAATTCAGCATAAAATTCGTAATGTTCATGCCAAAAAACATAAAGTTGCCAATTTTCAAGACGATGCTGCTTAAAATCACAAAATTATTGAGAAATTTCAAATTAAAATTCCAACTTTAAATATACCTTGTATCTCGTAAACCTGCAACATTTTTATAAGACATGTTAAGCTCAATCGCCATATTTTGGTGTGAGGTATCTCCAGTTCAGAGATTGCCCATTCTTAATGAATCACCCTGTATAGCGACCGGAAGGATTCTGCTTGGTAGTCCCGGTGCAGTTTCTCGAGAGTTCGCACAGTTTAATAATAATATGGATATAAAGAAAGTATTTTCATTCTTGATGTACCTAGTTGATTTTCTAAATTGTAAACAATTCATGTCATAATATTTAGTACCTTTGAATTATTCAGTACATGGTCATTCTATATTTTCACGTAATTATAAAAATACTGCATAGCGACGACACCATTAAATTTTAACAACTTAATAATAGACCGCATATTTAATTAAACAAAAATACAGAAAAAAAGAATTTTTTTTTGATTACCAATTATTTAAGAACACCATCAATAAAGTATTATCCAACTACGAATCGATAAATTGTATTCCCTAATAAATTTTCAGCTATACAGAGTTATTTATCTCCACCCACTTTTTATAACTGTTATTACGGCATTGAGGGTTCGGCAGACCTCTTTTATATGCCTACAATGTGACCTACATAAGCATACAACACCCCCTTATCACCTTTAATTGACATTTGATAAAAATTTTTCGATATAAAAATTTGAAAAGTGTGATTATTGAAACGTAAACTACAATAGGGTGTTTAGCTAAAAATGGATACTTGTATATGCATGAGAGATAGTTAACAAATTACGTCGCGTGCCATATTCAATCAATCAATAGTGTAATTTTGTTTTTATCCCCAATTAAGAAATTGTATTTTTTCAAAATCCGCCTTCAAGATTTCCACGTCACTAGTATAAATTGAAGTTAGGTACAAATTTTGCCATGGAACACAACCATCATGGAATTGAACTGCATGTTTGTGAACTTTGAAGCAAGTTTGCTATGCTTTGTGGAATTAGATCAGAAAATTGTAAAAACCTATTACTATGTACATTATGTCCATTTTAAGTTATGATTTGATCTTATGTGGAGGCTTACAGAAGGCAAAAGATTATCATAATGTCTGATAGTCAAGGAACCATTAGAGCGCTGAGTTCTAGTGGAATCAGTTCCAAAATGGTATGGGAATTCCATCAATGAGCTAGGCGAGAACAATATAGTATCCTTTCGTGAGTTTGCCGAAATGAAAGTTAGAAAAAGGGCATTTTAATTACTTACACTGGTTAGTTAGAATTTATTTATAATATGGGATATTATTTTAGTTAGCATTACTACATTTTAGTTTTTGTTATTTTGCCTTAAATGCTAAATTGCTTATCTTGTTATCTTATAATTGAGTTTTTAATAAAACGGTTTTTTTATTTTTTTTCAATGTTTTCTTGACTCTCTGATATGGTCGCAAGAGATTTCCATAAAAAAAAATGGGGGGGTTCGCAAAATTAAGGTTTTGCCCGGAGCGCCAAAATGTCTAGGGCTGGCCCTGATCGGATTTAGTAATTCCTAAATGCAATTTAGGTTTCACCAGGCACTGAGTAACACCTTAACAGACACGCAAAGCTAACGAGGTTGACAGAGGAAGCCATGTACAGATTCTGTCACCTAGAGAAGGAAAATAGATCACAACCCATGCGCGGTTTCTTGTACTAGGCGATGAGAAGTCTCGAGGCTGTTTGGCTATTAAAAAGAGTCGGGCTGGGGAATGTAGGAAATCTAGATTCATAGGAAAATATCGCAATGGAATAGATTGATTAGCTTATGCTTCTACTGGGTAATTTGAAAGGATCAGCCTGGGAACTCTGAATAATTTAACAGTTTTGTGAATTTAGTACGGTACTATTTTTTGACAATGTATTTCCTATGTTTTACCATACACTACCTATAGGTATACTATATTTAGTTTCATTAAATTTCTAATTTCTCTCGTTCACGTCCTTTGATAGTTTTAACAATGATTACTTTAAACTACTTTTATCTCTCGCCACCCCAGCTAGGTTGGTCGCGTATTTGCATCGAGTTAATTGTTCCCTTTGTGTTACATTCCTTCAGTCTTCCACAAAATTCTGAATTCAACAAAGTAGTTAAGAGACCAAAACCTTTGTCGTATACCTTACATTCACGTTACGTTAAACAGTTTAAAGCTAGTCCTTGGTATTCAGTAAGCTAAGCCGTTAGTTTCAAAACCACACTTTTCAACTGTCTTTTAAGAATAACCCAGTCAAAATATCTGGAAGACCATATAATCCTTGGAGCAATAATGTAATGCAATTGTTATATTTCAACTGGCCATAGTGCTTTCTTAGCAGGGCCATTAAACTGAAAAACGTCAATTACTACATCTAATATCTTTTCGTTATATTTTCAGAACATCCCCAAAATTTTTGGAGTATCTGCTAAGCCAAAATAGGTGAACAACCAGGATCCTGGATGAGCTCTACACAGGTCTCTATAGGCTGAACAAACCCATGAACATCAGATTGGAAGACAACCATGGCTGCAAAGGCTCTACGACCCCACCTAAGAAGCACATAAGCCCCATATTAATCTTAATCTTGAATATTGATGTTGATAAGTGAAAGGGGAAAAATAGATGATTGAATGCTGTTTGATCAGTTAAAAACTTCCACGTGGACCAATAAGTAGGCATGAAAATAAAACTGAAGACTTAGCCAAAGGTTCCAAGCAAATATCCGTACCACCAGTATTTGTTGGTAGATATCATTTTGTTTGAATTGAGAAACTGGCAATTCCGTATAAAGCTTTATCAACTTGTAGGTACCTAAGAAATCATTCAAACAAAGTACCTAAGTGCTGAGGTAATGAACGCTATAATTGTCTTACCACTTGAATTTATATTGCGGACAGCTGACCGATATCCCATTCATTTTTCAACATATTTCGATAAAGAATGCAACTCTCTTTTTTTGAACACTGTCAGCTACCGATTTTATATCATAAATATGCTTTCTTTGCATTGAGGATATGTTTGTTCGCAGATACATCTTCACTTTGGTAAAATGTAAATATTCCGTTTTCTCTGCAACAGGATTTAGTTTAGTATATCGAGCTAACTCCTTTCATATTTCACCAGGTAAAAAGAGTGAAATTCTTCATAAATACCTTTTGTATTCTACCATCAAAGTAATACCGAGAAATTTTAGATATATATGAAGGAATAAATGGACAGATAAAATAATGAGTGAAAACCGTCTATACCTAGTGCTCAAAATAAGTAAACCCAATTCAGGAAGGGCTAAGTGATGAATATTACATTACAGAATCTGGTCGAAGCATATACAAACTTACAGCGGACATTCGACTGTGTCCCCACGCTTCGTAACCCCAAGAGAACTCGCCGGAATACAAGAATCCAAGAAAATAAACAAGAAAAGCCAATATCCACTTTTAATATTTCATATATTGTCAACACATTTGATATTTTGTTGCTTACCAGATTCCGTTGGTTTTAAAGTACATGCATTTATCCACTCATCAATTATTTACTGCAACAGCATCTCCAACCGCAAAATCTCAAATAGAATTGAAAATTACTGTTGTAGTAGTTGTGCGGAAGTTAAAAGATTAGTTATGGAGAGAGAAATACTTAGTGAGATTAATTTAACCAATTTCCCGTGAAGACTAATAACCAAAAGATAAATAAATTTTCTTTCAGTGATTAACAATATATTAATCAGTTATTTACAGCCGAAAATGGGGCTACATATTAAAGGCAAAGTTACAATTGTAAGGAACTGGGATAGGAGTGTACGGGCCAGGAACCAAACACTCTGAAAGCTTGGGAAAAACCCCAAGTATCTTTCAAGCGGAAATTCACGCAATAAGAAAGTGTGCCCAGTTCAATATTGACAAAGGATATAGAAGGCAAAGGATTATCATAATGTCTGATAGTCAAGCAGCCATTAAAGCGCTGAGTTCTTGTGTAATCAGTTCCAAAATGGTGTGGGAATGCCTAGGCGAGAACAATATAGTCACCTTACTGTGGATTCCAGGACACACTGGAATAGAAGGAAACGAAATAGCAGATGAACTAGCGAAGAGGGGGACTGAAATACCCTTTTGGGGGCCGGAACCCTTTTGCGGAATCAGCTCCAATATAATATTGGAAGAAATAGGTAAAGCCGAAGAAAAGAGAAGATCTGACAATTGGAAAGATCTAGTAGGGCTTAGGCAATCAAAGATTCTTCTGGGTGACTACAACCTGTTGAGATCATATGAATGCATAAGTCAAAGCAAAACTGCACTAAGAGTTTTAACAGGAATCCTAACGGGACATTGTCGCCTGAATGGACACCTTAAAAAGCTCAAAATAGTGGAGGAAGAAGATTGTAGATTTTGTGGAATGGAAGAAGAAACCTCCATCCACATACTTGCGAACTGCACAGTATTTCAGAATCCTAGGGCACAGTACCTGGGAGACTACTGGATAGAAGAGGGACAGTTACCTAAGTTGAGGCCTGCAGATATCCTAAAATTCCTCCGGGAAATAGGACTAAAGGAGCTACTAGTATCTGAGACTCTCCTCAGAAACTAAGTAGAAGTAAGGGGGCACAATAGATCTTTTAGGTCTCAGTGAATGTTACCCCAAAATACATACATACATACATACATACAATTGTAATTCCAATAAGTGGCCGAGATTTTATTTCCCACTATAGGAATCTCCGAAACCGTAAAGGACACACAGTCGGTTAAATAGGGCAAAAGTTCCACAATTTAATGTTCTATCCAACAAAACCGAAATTTCCAATCATCAATGTTAATCCAAATTAAGATCAATAAAAGCAACTATCAGGTCTAGATTCAATAACTTAACATGATCGTATTAGAATTGGTTACTCTTGATTAATTCACCGACATTTTTTCCTTATAAAACTGATATAATTGATTCAGAGTAAACATCAATGTTGAACAGTGCTTTGTAGAATCTTCAAAGTATCTTAAGAATTGCGAAAACAATCTTCATATTCAAATTCAATCTTACCTATTCATCTAAATAATCGTTCGATGCCCATGAAATATTGTTTCAATATTCACGATAGTATCCTGTTTCCGAAAATGTCATTAAAAAATAACCTGATAAAGTCCAACGAAAAAGTAGCAGCAGTGCTTTGTTAAATTTTGGGCAAGATACAATGTCTATAATTATCATACCTGTGCAGAGTACCGTCTTCCAAATTCCAAGCTAATACACCACAGCATTTATCCTCTTTAACCAGCAGATCCAGTACATAGTACTCTATGAAAAATTTGCAGTTGTGTCTGACGGCTTCTCCATATAAAGCGTGTAACATATAATGACCCGTCGCATCCGCAGCTGCGCATGTCCTGCAAAATAAGATTTATCATAACATAAAAGCATCAAGGCCATGACACTTGGATTCATTATTTCGAATGGAAGCCGTTTTTACCATCGAGTTTAATGTGGAAAACAAGTGGAATAACGCTATTCCCCAAGACCCAAGCTGGATAATCGACGCTATAGGGGACATTAGATATCTTTGTTTTTTTCACGAAACTAAAACAATTAACTTATTGATGCCGAGTACTTGGGTACTACTTTGCATCCGAAAACAACATGGCATACAAATCCAAGTGATACTAAGGGTTGATAAAATAAATTGATGTCACACAAAGTGCAATTAACAACGTATATTATGAGCAAAGTGCAATGGAAATACAATAAAATGCTCATTATTTTTGTCAAGACACCGCCTTGACTGCTAATTTTTACTGTGTAGTAAATATTACACAAAGTAACATATTATGCAGAAGGTGCAGTGAAAATGCAATAAAATTTTAATGATTTCTGTCAAGACATCGCCTTATCAACTAAATTACAGTGTAGTATACCTTGTTTTTAAACTAGGGGTTATTTTAAGTAAGCTCCAGTAAAAGGTATGGCAACAGCGCGTTGTTTTAAGATGATAAATGGTTAAGAGACTGTCATTGTATGCTGGTTCATCCTTTTAATTCTGATACAGCTCATTTTAATTTAAATAAAACGAAATTTGTCTCAAAAATTGAAAGGGAGAAGCGACATATAGGTATACAATGACAATCTTTTAACCATTTGTCATATTATAACAACGCGCTGTTGCCATATCTGTTACTAGAGCTTATTGAAATGAGTTTCTGAAAAGGCATTAAGGCGGATTCTCATACATCCGATATCCGAAGCTACTACGATCCGAAAGAATATTTGTCTGGATCCGATAATCTCATCTCCTTTAACAAATAGTGATAGAACCCTTGTTTTATTGGGTTTTTATAAATATCCCGGGCCCAAATTTTTCTTGTTCGTTGTCTCTGTCTCCTTCTGAGCAGTACAATGGTTAAAAGTAATATATTATTTTGCTTTCTCCGTTGTTGGAGCTGATAAACGTTCATTTTCATAGTATGTAATAACACAGAAATGGCAAACGACCTTTTACTCAAAAAACGAATAGTGAGGTTAGGAGACATACGATATCGTACATAGGTTGAAATAATTTTAACAATCATCCGACGTCGTACGAACAGTAACATTTTAGGATGAAAAAAGGCGCCAAATCATTCTGACCAATAGCAAGTTCGTCGGATCATCATTTCATGAAACCTCAAACACACCACTAAAAGTAACAAGATTGGGAGTGTGTTCCGAAAGGGCTTTTTGAACTAAATGACAATTACGTAAAATATGTGTTGTACTGCTCGCAGTTGTCGTAGCCAATGAGGGATCGAGGCATATCTAAATACCTATCGAATCTTCATTTGCCACAGGCCCAGGTGAAAGTAGTAGCCAAATGTCACATTATTGTGAAAAAATGTATGGTTATAACAGTTTATGTAAAATTAAAATTTGTTAATAATTTGACGATAAATAAGTATGTAGAAAATGCAATTGTATGTTTAAATTATGCTTTATTTCCATTCAAAGCTTAGGTATTGTACAAACTAAAAACAAATATTTGGAAAAATACAATTTGATTTCGAACTTTATTTATAAACATAAACAACAAGAAAAAACAATCGTGGAATATAGATTTTTTTTATCAAACTGAATAAATAATAAAAATAGTTGGAATATAATACTTTGTTAAAAATAAAACAAAAAACGTTAAAAAGTGATAATAGAGATTGAAGTAATGAATATCTATAACTGACAAATGCTGTTGTCAGTTGTATCAAACGAGCTGTGTGAAACGGGCGGTAATCTGACAAAACACTATGCAGCAGAAATGCCAACTTATAACGTTTTCAGTTTATTGCTCTGAGTGTATATGAAAGCGACCTGCGAGAGGTTTCCGTGTTCTGTTTAAACTAAAGATTCGTCCTATCTTAGAATTGAGTGTGCTCTAAAATATAAAACGATCGATCACAACGAATCCGAAAATATTGACAGATCAAAGATGTAATGTTGTTACTATTTTTTCGATATCCCATAGTATATATTTCAGTTTTTTTTTTAAGTAAATTATAATAATTTTCAATAATAACCCAACCAAACCTACCCCTACCAAACCACCTTCGTATTTTTAGTCAATTTTTGAAGAATAAATTATAATAATTTTCAATAATAACCCAACCAAACCTACCCCTACCAAACCACCTTCGTATTTTTAGTCAATTTTTGAAGAATAAATTATAATAATTTTCAATAATAACCCAACCAAACCTACCCCTACCAAACCACCTTCGTATTTTTAGTCAATTTTTGAAGAATAAATTATAATAATTTTCAATAATAACCCAACCAAACCTACTCCTACCAAACACCTTCGTATTTTTAGACAATTTTTGAAGAATAAATTATAATAATTTTCAATAATAACCCAACCAAACCTACCCCTACCAAACACCTTCGTATTTTTAGACAATTTTTTAAGAATAAATTATAATAATTTTCAATAATAACCCAACCAAACCTACCCCTACCAAACCACCTTCGTATTTTATTAAGGTAAGAGTTATTTTATGACTCGACCTACCTGCACTTCTTAGTGGCGAAAATACATGTCGGATTATCTACCCTTCTTGGTCAGACAGGTAAAGAAGGATGGTTAGCGCCTAAATTACACCCGCCGCTAGTGCCAGCTGTTGTTATCCGACCGACCGTTTCCTGAGACTGATTTTCGTTCACGAGGTAAGCGAATTTAGGAATTATGTTGTAAATAATTCTGTGCGTTATAAATTCATTCACGCCTGACTTCTTTTGATTTAACATTGTCATTGATAGAATTTATTTTTGCTTATTGCTTGCTGAATTGTAGTAAAAGTTTTCTGTGTATTTGTGTACAATTCCGAAATAAAATTTATCTTGTTTGTCTTCAGTTTTTGGGAAAAGAGATATATTTGAGAAATTTCCAGCATTGTCGCTGTCAGGGCAGGTAGATTCTTGAGAGGTTCTCAAAGTATTTCGTTAAAACCCGACTGCCGCCATTTATCTGACTGGAAAATATTTTCAGGAATCTCAAAGGGTGATCGCTGCCTGAGCAGGTGAATTCTTGAGTGGCTCTGAAAATATTGAAAAGAAACCCGACCGAAGGAAACAATTCGTTGTAATATATCAAGATATTTGATCAAAGACAACTTGGAATAGTCTCGTAACTGCACGCTGCCTTGGCAGGTGCAAACATTTCTAGGGTTTCCAAGGCGTTGAGCGAAAGAATCTCACGCGTGTTCGCTGCATAAGCAGGATCACAAAGGAGAGGTTTTCGGATTCTGTTGTCTAACATTCATTTAAGTAAATAATTTAGCACCAACGGCCGTGGTAACGTGAACGTCAGTCTAAAAACGGGTTCCGACAACTGTGATAACCTGGAATAATCTCGTACATGTACGCTGCCAAAGCAGGAACAAAATTCGGGAGGTTTCCAGGCGAGTTGATAAAATTTCCGTTTTCTTGAGTGTTCAAGAGAGTATCGGTAACCGAGGGTAGTTTATAATTACCTTTGCTTTGATTAAACATGTACACAAATATTAAGAAACGCTTCGTTAGACCCTGCTAGTACCTTTCTTTCTTTCTTTGTGTATTTATCATCTGACCGATAGTTAAGTTTCACTATTTTCACCTGCATCTAGACATACAAGCCTTGCACCTCAGCTTGTGCGTATCTTGTAAAACGAATTAAATTAATTTTTTGCTTGGTGTGGTGCTTTTTTTTGGTTTGAGTAATAACGTAGTTATTGTAAATACTGTTTGACTTTAATATAGCTTCTTGTTCCGTCTCTTTAAAATAAATTATTTCGAGGTTGAAATGAAATTTATAATTTCTCATGCAACTGGTAGTTTCATTTTCCGATAGTGGTAAACAATTAAAGCCTGTTTCCCACTACGTGCTACGTTGAGGTCAAGAACAACAGACCCCTGGAATTACTTAACCTCCATCTGTTGCTACCCTGGTAACTTCGTTGGAGTAAACCATCCCAAAAATCTGGCGCCCGAGGAAATCTAAAAGATACTGAACCCGTGGGTGTCATAGTGACGTCCGTAATTATAGTGAAGAAAGAAGAAACGTCACAGAGAGAGCACTCCTGAAAATATAACTTCAGGTGGTGTCAAAATAACAAACCTGTCGTTTTATCGGGATGAAGAAACAAATTCTTCGATATTTCGTCCATATTTAATGCCACATCATCTATCAAATAACAAATCTCCGATATTTAAATGATCTTCTGAAAAGTAGTCGTAAAATCAATTAGGTTAGGTTTGCCACCTCCCGCCATTCGATGAGGTATGCTCGATTATACAATCTAAAAGAGATCGAGATTGATCGCAGTGGAATTAGTAGACTCCGTTTCACTCACGCCCGTATTTATAGTGGAGACTTAAGCCCGAGCTCGAGCTTGGGAACGCCTTGAGACGAGAACGTATTTCATAGTCGAATCGCGAGACCCACAGCTTGAGAAAAGTGGAGTCTTGCTCAAGACAGCCTGCGACCTGTCTTGAGCTCGACTTGAGACGCAGTTTTTGACATTTGTTTTGTTATTTGTGGTTAGAAAGTGTTTGTAATAGAATAAAAATTTTAATAGTGATTAGTGAAAATTATTTATAGAGAACAATGATACTAGCAAGCTACCAGAAATAAGAAACACAATTGCAACGGTTAAAGACACAATTACCTTCTTTCGTTAATCGCCAGCCCGTAGGAAATCGGTTCCAAATCTTTCAAGGCTCTGTGAGACCAGATGGTCGGAAAAATATAACAGTATAAAAAAAAATTTCAGAAAGCTCCACTGACATTGTTAAAGCACTAGAACATCTATCTATCGAAGAAAACTATGCAACAAGAAAATCTGCCTACCAATTGCACTGTCCAATATTCATGTTAGGCTTAAACCTAATTGCAAGATACTCTGCAATTTTGGAACCGGTTGTAAACTTTTTACAAGGTAAAAGTATGGATTTGGTTATGGTGAAGAAATGTCTCTGCAGAATTAGATTTGTGGTACAAAATTTTGAAGAAAAAGAATTAAGCAGAAGACAAATTAAAGGACATTGAAGTGGCTGCAGTTTTGGAGTAAACTGTTGTTTTTTTCTCTGCAACAAGGCACGCACTGCTTATATTAAGTGCTTTCCCATTCCCTACTGTTACCGTGGAAAGATCGTTCAGTACCCTACGAAGGGTAAAAACCTGGCTCAGGAGTAGAATGTGTGATGACAGACTCTCTGGGTTGTGTTTGATGAGTGTGCATCGAAAATTTTTGAAGGAAAATCAGGACTGCATAGTGAAAAAAGTTTTGGATAAATTTAGTTTAAATCCAAGAAAAATGTTACTAGTTTAATTTAAGTATAATTAAAATCTCAAAGTTTTGTTTTCATTTTCCTTTTCGTTTTACCCTAAAATTTTACATTTTGGAAGACCATGGACCATGGTTTGACCCCCTGTTATAAATCCTGGCTACACCCTTGCATATTTTGGTGGATTTTTTTTGTTCCCGGAATGCAGATATCTATTTTGTTTGATTTAAAATGTGCGTGAAAATTATTATAAATTATTTGAGTTTACCGATGTGCTTGGCCTCCTTGTCCTCGTTTTAAAGTTTGTCCGCCAAAGGCTCTTTGATAAATTCGACCGTCTTTATTTCTTGAAAAAGGCATTCCAATATTTTCTAGTTCTAAAACGGCTCTAGGAGCATCTTTTGTCATAAAGTGAATAGCATTTTGATCACCGAGCCAATCAGAACCCTTAACAGTATCGTACATGTGCCATTTCCAACAGTCGTCCTCGAAATGACCTAAAAACGTAAGCTATTACATTTCACAGGAATTGATATCTTTCAAGATTCTAGGTATATTTTTTATAACTAGTAAAAATATAGGGTGTCGAGAAACTCTCCTGCAAACTGCAGATACTAAATGTTAGTTTATGTCCATCTAACTAAACTAAATTTACCTCATAAGGAAGCTAGCGTCCTTTATAAAATGACATTGTTGTCAGTTTTTCAAGCATATCTCAAAAAGCCGCTGCCTCTGAACTTCAAACTTGGTACATTGCTGTAATAAATTGTTTACTACAAACCCGGGTAAATTTTATTGAATCAGTTTTTTGACCAATTTCACATTGCATTCAAAAACTATGAGGTATTTTCCTAGATTATCTTTCATTGGTTTTTTTAATTAATAACAACCTTCAAACAATTCGAAATAGGCTACAGGATAAAATTAATCAATTAAACAAGAATAATGTTATCTTTGATTTGCTTACGTAATTTGGTGGTCTTTTTGAACAGTTCTCAAAGTTTAAATATACAAAAAAAATATTCCTTCGAGCAAGTCATAAGCGTTATCTTTCCCGATACGGCTGATAAACAATAATTCAAATTTGATTTTCTAAATTCTATTGTCGTCTTATACATTTTCATTATCAAAGTGATGTAGAGAACGGTCTCTCTATTTAATGATTAATAAAACCAGCGATAATGAACCACAATTTATATGCACAATACCAGTTAGTTCTGCAGTGGACAGGTTCTATTTTAACAATGTTATTTTGCAAGACAAAGGCGATTGAAATGGATTGTGTTCATTCAAGGCTAGCGGCTTGAACAGTGGATTGTAATGAGTTCGCTCTTTTCCAATTTCCAACTAGGAATTTGTGATACATATCGGTAATTTTTAACAAAATGCTTTGAAACAACATGTAACTGTATAATAGAAAAAAATTTTATTCTAGGATGAAAATTATTCGATAAAAACGTTATAATAAGAAACATGATTTATAGGCCTGCAGCTGGTAACAAAAGCAAAGTGATGATAATACCACTTCTAAAACCCAGTCCGACAACCGGAACATGTCGAAATTTAGCCTTATAGGGTAATGATTTGACCACTCACCTTTTTGCACAGAGCTTAATAATTGTATGTGAAACACCGTGGTACACTTGTCCGACAAAAAAAGTGACGCGTTTGCCCAGTTCGACAACCGGAACATGTCAGAATTTAGACTTATAGGTTAATGATTGGAGCTTGTCGGACATTTGCAACACGTGATTCAATTGTGATTTCTAAACTCATTTATAACTGTGTTCGACAGTAATGTGGTCGGTCCGACAAAAAAAAATGACGGTTGAATGTGTCGACTATCAGTGTAATATTTTAGATTAACATACTTAAAGCAGCATTGACTCCTCCTTGTGCTGCAACAGTGTGAGATCTTGTTGGAAACATCTTGGTAATACAGGCGGTTTTGAAACCGTGTTGAACTAAACCATAAGCCGCTCTTAATCCTGCCCCGCCTGCTCCTACCACAACGCAATCATACTGATGATTTATTATTGGATATTTCGACTGTAAAAGATAGAACAATTTTAATTTCTTATTATTTAGATATATCCAAACTGTAATCGAAAATTTATATATATTTTAAGATTAATATTAGCTGACTAAGAGGCAGGCCAAAATTAATAAAAATACCAATTAGGGAGCTCCATTGGAGCGGTTAAAATTCTCTCAGGAATGTGTAACCTTATGTTTATCTTGTCAGGTAATCGAACGAGTAGAGATTGCAGAGAACAGTCATTGAAAGTATGATTAAGTTAAACTGCGTCCTAACAATAACAATATTAAATGAATTGTTTTCAATAATCGCTTTTAATTCTTAAGTAAAAGGTTAAAAACTTCACAAGTTTTTCAACGCCAAATGAAAATGACGAAAAACGGCATCCAAATCTCACTTAGACTAATGCAACAAATTCGGCGATTTATAACAATCTTTCACATACTAGAAAAAAATGTCGACACTATACCACAAACAAAAAGTTTTTTTTCAAAATTACGATTACAAAGGTATCTCACGAAAGTACAAGAATAATAATAAAATCACTGGGAGAAGAACAAAAAAGTAATAGAAAATCGCTTATGGAAATGCCAAAAATTGATCACAAAAGTAAACTTTGAACTTGCAAGCTGTCAAGTGTTTACGAAACCGTGATGTCATGGAAGGACGTCATTACTATTTAGCGCGGAATTTAAATAATTATATTTTTGAAAGGTGAATTTTTCCTTTAAAATATTTAGACATTTGTTAAGGAAATAACCTTTATTTTGGTTAAAGTATATGCGTGCAAACATCGTGGGGCAGTTTTCCAGAATCAATCATCATCACGCATATTTATACCTCTACTACCTGTCACCTACCTATTGTAAGAAGAGACACATTTTAGCAAAGCTCAACTCACTAATAATTTCATTCCTTCCAATTATCAAAACCTTTTTCCGCTAATTTTGAAGCTCGGTTTAATTATAAACGCCGGTTTCAATAAAAATCAAAACATACCATACACATACGCAAAGTCAAGAGATTTCAGATCATGTGCTGCTAGTAAACTCCGTTTCACGTAAGAAGAACCCTCCTGAAGCTGCAGTCGTATACGTGAACTTGTCAAAACCAGAGAAATATTGTAAAATTGACATTCGACTTCACAACGTTTTCACATTTTGTAGGTTAACACAAAATTAAAATATTAAAATCGTATTTATCATATGTAAAGTTTAAATAAAACATATTCGGGAATTATTTGAAGCATTTCGTGATATTTTCACATACAATAGACACTGGTATACCGGGTGCGCCAGACTAATTTATCCAGGCTATATCTTTTAATCGAATACAGATTTTCGAGTGGGACGAAAATTGATCTGTTCCAATTCTAATACACTTTAATATGGCGTAGAAAAAAGCATCCCCTAAATATTCACAGCCCCTAACTTCAAGCCAAGATTGCGAAAGTTAAAAAAATGAAACACATTTATTTCTGTATATTGTAAGAGAAAGTGTCAAAAAGCCATTGTAAGTGGCGATTTCTAAATAACCCTTAGCAATGGATACTTATTCATTTTAAATCATCTATTCACAATCAAGCTCCTCACCCTTTTAATTTGAAAGCATTAAGGGGCAAAACATTTTATTGAGTTGGGCCGTAAAATACTTGTCGCCGTGAAGGAACCCCAATTACACGCGTGCTTCTAGGAAACTAGTATTTACATAGGACCACACCGACTTTCTAAAAGAGAAAGCTAAGAAAGAATAAATATAGTTTAAAAAAACTAAAAAAACACGCTTTTAAAGAATGTTGGACTAAAAAGTTGAAAATAATTTTAAAAATTAAATTATAACAATAGTACATAAACAATACTAGTTTAATTGAGGGAAAAGCGTGGGGCGCTTGATATACGATAAGCACAAAGCGCTCCACGCATTTCCCTCGATTAAACTAGTATTGTTTATGTACTATTGTCATAATTTAATTTTTAAAATTATTTTTAACTTTTTAGTCCAACATTCTTTAAAAGCGTGTTTTTTTAGTTTTTTTAAACTATATTTATTTTTAACTTTTTAGATTTATTGTCTAGTTCTCGTTGATAGTATTATTAATTTCCAACAGAGGGTGCATGAACGTAAAATTCTTCTTCGACAACGCAATAAAATTTGAGGTGTGAAATTCTAAAACAACGGCAAATCTTATTACGTAAAATGCGTTCTTTATACGAAAATTGTACAATCTAAATTTAATATTTTTCAAACGTATTAGAAAATTGTTTTTCTTTCATATTTTCGCTCAAACATATTGTAAAAGATTATCCACAAACCACTTTTGATATTACGAGCTTTCAATAAAATTCAACTACATCGTTACAAACAAGTTTACTCTGGAAAGTATAAATATGTTCAAAAGCAAACTTTCAATTTTGATGTTTTGTATTTGCCCAGCCAATAGTATGAACCTCTATGTGTATAAACGTGTGTTTATTTAGTACCTAGGAGTCAACATTCATACATCAAATGTACGGGTAGCTACTTTCTAAATTACACACCACATTTATTCATGTACAGTGGGTTTTATTTCTAGCGAAAAACGTTGTTTGAAATGACCTTCTCGTTAAATTCTCACTTGCTTAGTAAAAATGATACGGTAGTCACCAATTACTTAGATGCACTAGACAAGTAGGGGTAAGCACATTTAAGCGAATGCCCAACTAGGGTGAAATTCTCAGTAGCGTGCAAGCTGTAACTGTGGAAATTTATAAGATATTATCCAATTAAAGTAGAAACAAACTTAAGCACCGTATCGATGGACAAACTCGTGAAGTAATATGTAACTAATGTTTATCCGATTATATGAAAACAGCATATTATGGTGGAATTCTTTTAAATATAGTTTGATATTTTTTATACCTTATTACTAAACTAAAGTTGAAAAATTTCACGGATTACGTATTGATATTTAATAGTATATTACGTAACGTGTGTGGTAAGAAGCATTTTACGGACGAATGGAAAAGTTACGCACGATGCCGCGTAGCGGCGAGTGCGTAATTCCGTGAGTGCGTAAAATGCTTTACAACACGAGTTACGTACTATACTTTACCTACGACCTACTTGTACTTGTATTTATACTCTTATTATTAATAATACTTGAACAACATCAACATTTTTAATAATTTTATTGTATAACATTTAATTCCATAATACCTATTAATTATTATAATAATTGTTTATAGTAACATTGCAGTTATTGAACACAAATGGTAAATCGCTTCCTTTGCTTGTTGAAGCATAAGAAACAACATAAATACATTCAAATAATGGTGGCCACATTCATAATATTTTACTTTAAGTTTTAAACTTACTAAACTGTTTTCATAAATGTGTTATTTGTTAAAATGTTATTTAATAAAAAAAATGGTATTTCGCGAATCCGGTAACTTCGGAAAATTTCCTTTTTACTGAAGTGTTCTGGATAGTTTATCTACCGAAAAAGCGTATTAGTACAATTTTAGCTAAGACTTTTTTTATCAGTCCGACCCTGTACATTATTTTTGCTTTCAAATTTACAGTCATGTTGAGGACATGTTAGGTTATTATCCCTGCAAAAAGAAAATAGATCGCCCAAAAAACAAAAAAAATATTTTCAATTAAAAAATGTACTCCTTTATTTCGGCACACAGTGTACATTTTTCGTGCTCTTATTTTTGTAAAATTTAGATATTTAAAAAAAATATCATGGAATTTTTTTTTCCTACCGACAGATGAGCAATCCCCTCTCCCACATAATCGTTAGATTTCGGCTGGTACGACTGGAACATCAAGATAAACCGTCTATATAATAAGGCTCGAGTACACTCCAACCGGTACCTCGTGAAATGAAGTGACGATGCGCCGTAACAAATTTAGTGGGGATCCAGCAAAGCCAATCGGGCGGTAGACGTTATGCAGTGGGCAGCTCGATATTTTCACACTGTTGCATTGTTTCATTTACTCGCGTTATTTATAGTTGATTTAGGCTAGACTATCACGACGATATGTCTTTTGAAAATTATTATAAGTGGTTCGAAAACAAATTAATACCCATCCTTCCTCCACAAAGTGTTGTAGTAATAGATAATGCACCATATCACAATAAACAAATTGACAAGGCACCAACATCAAAATCAACGAAGCAATTGATAAAGGAATGGTTAGAGGCAAGAAATATTCCAATAAATAATAGTATACTAAAGCCGGAACTGTACGATTTAGTAAAAATGCATAAACCACGATATGTACGTTATGCAATAGACGAGATCACAATAAAATATGGACATAAAATTTTAAGATTACCTCCATATCACCCAGATCTTAATCCAATTGAGCTGGTCTGCTCGTATGTAGCATCAAAAAATATTACATTCAATATAAACAATGTAAAAGGGTTATGTGAACAATTCTTTGCCACTTTCCCTCCTACTGAGTGGCAAAGCCGATGCAACTATGGAAAAAATGGGAGCAACAATTTTTGGTTCAAGAAGCAACAATCGAAAATAATATGGAAAAATGTTTCCAGTTTAAGAGACAGTGATTCGGAATGGGATTTTTCTGATGATGAAGAACCAGATACCGAGGATCTCTACCCCCCATGGATACAAAAAAATCTGATTTATTTAAACCCCATTTATTTAATAATATCCACTAAGTACTCATTAATGCTATTATTGTTTCAGAATTTTCAGTAATTTTTTAAATAATGTTATACTTTTTAAATTAAACAGAATAAACAATTTTGCCGAATGTGTATTAAAAATTCATTGAAAATATTAAAATGATAGTAAGAATCATATAATTATTGCCTTATTTAAATATGTATTTTGAAACGTTAAATACTTACCAGTAATTTAGTTTTCCAAGTAGGATCTTTTAAAATGAAAGTCCCTTATATAATTGTATCGTAATGACATAATAGTTTAATTATGTATTGATTGGTAAATATTATATTTTAATCAAATCATTATATTCTAGCTATTTACAATAACCATTAACCCTACATTTTCAATATTTTCATGTCCATAAGAGAGTCATGTCGATAAGAGTAGCATCATTGCGTTAATGGCCATGGTACGATTGCGCACGGCTGGTGTAAACCCCGAAGTAGGAGTGGGCCAATTGAGGTTAAGCCTGTGGCAGGAAGCGCTCACTGCGCTACCTCTGCTGCAGGCAACCAATGATGCAATTGAACCCAGGTTTTTGTTTAACAAACCCTACAAAATTCAAATAAAACAGAACACAGAGCCAAGTGCTGCAAATGCAATACGCATATATACAGATGGTTCAAAAATGAAAGAAGGCTCAGGATGTGGAGTTTACTCAAGAGCACTAAGCCTAAAGATGAAGTGGGGAATGGGAAACAATACCAGCGTAGTTCAAACAGAACTGGCTGGTATCTCAATTGCCACAAAAGAACTAACCAGAAGAGGAATTTCTGGCAAAAACATAATAATCTGCACTGATAGTAGACAAGCCCTATTAGCCTTAAACAGACAACGTGTTATATCGAGGCTAGTACTAGAGTGCCACCAAGATTTAGCTGACGCCTCGGCAGATAACTGCTGGACTAAAAATTCTAGGACCCAGTGACACCTACGGCCTAACGACTTCGACAATTGCGGAACTAGCCAAACGCTACACCCATACTCAATCCCTTAAGAGATGGGATGGAATCAAAGGATGCAGTCTTGCCAGGATCACCCTGGGCGACCCTGGGAAGCTGGAGCCGAAGAAATATTTGGCGATGACCAGGAGAAACCTACGTTTAACAGTAGGATTTCTGACTGGTCACTGTCAACTAGGGAAACACCTCCATACTATGGGGCTAGTGGACACACCTCTATGCAGGATGTGTGAACAGGAAGATGAAACTGTCAGGCATGTCTTATGCGAGTGTCCGGAGTTATCGTCAATAAGAGAGTGTGTGTTCGGTGAGTCTTGGCCTACACCTGCCGATATAAAGGAGATGTCTCCTAGTGACCTGTCCACCTTCCTGAGAAGGACAGGATGGACAATGACCTAGGAAGACAACTCCTCGGGAGGATGTACAATGGGTCACATGTGGCCTAAGTGCTGTGATCCTACACTCACCCTCCCTACTCTACAGATAGAGTAGCATCATCCATTTTTACAACTTGAAAATTGAAAATAAACAAAACAAACAAACACACAATATAACCTGTCAACCACTTTTCTATGAAAAAAGTGAAGTTAACTTCTAAATCTGCGTACTAGTTGCGCACTAGAGGAAAATTCGATACAATCAATTTAAGAAGTTAAAAGTTGGCCAACTTCGCAATTGTTAAATGATAAATGATAATTGTTAATTGTGTGCATAAATATAGTCATAGTGAAATGAGTAGTTCAACTTTTAATTGATAAATGTTAATTGTTAAATGCTAATTGATAATTGTTAAATGTGTCTGCATAAATCCACACTTATACATAGACTTTTAACAGTTCCATTAAATACTGACAATTACAACAAAGAACTAAATATCATAAAACAAATAGCAGTTGATAATAATTACGATCCAAATTTAATAGACAATATCATAAATAAAAAGATACTAAAACATACTTTAGAACAAGTATTTCCTTCCGATGAAAACAAAAATAATCAATTTAAAAGCTTTATGGGCTTATTCTGTACTAAAATGTTAGCGGTAACAGCGCTGTAAATTTTCAAGGTCGAGAGATGTTACGAGAAAGCTATTCTGTACGCTTTTGATGTAACTTACATCGATGTATAATAACATTTTCGCTGTTAAAATAACGCCGACCAAAACATTCGACGTTAGGAGTGTTTTGACACTGTTTGTTTGAAAGTTGAATTGTAAATTTTCAAAAAATAAATCAAAATGAACAATATCATCCCATTTTTGGCATACGGTTTACATGAGGCAGATTACCGACGTGTGTATTAGCAATATTGAAACAAAAAAATATGCCAAATTTTAGGTTATAATTTGAAATATTTTTTTAGGAATTATGCGATTCACAAAATCCGTTTGATATAACGGAAGACCTTTTCATTGCCTATTACTGCTAAATAATAAAGAAATATGTGTTAGCAAATTCACTCATTTTTAAATAAAAATGATGGATATATATAAACCACTAATAGGGCATGTCCACGTGACGTCATGTCATGAGGAATCTGACATGGAACATACAACATCTGATAATAAACAAGCGTTATTTGCTCAGCACGTGGTTCTTAATAGTTATTTGATTTTGATTTTGTGCTTTTTTCGACGTTGTTGCTTAGGTATTTTAAAAGTTATATATAACTGTTTATAATAAAAAGGATCATTGAATCAATACCAAATTACAAATCTGAAATCTAACCAAATAATTGTTTTTCCTCAGGGGTATTGTCAACTGTCAGTTGATGGACATGCCCTAGTAGGTGGTTTGTGATCTGCATATAATATAACGATAACCTAAAAATTCTTCTTCTGGTTCCTTGACTTGACCGCTTGCTTTACAGCATCTGGCCAATAACTTCAAAATTAGACAAATTCTACTACACAACATAATATAAGTTAAGTTAGCAGCGATGTAATATTGCGCTGTCAATAATTTTTTTACATCGGGTTGTTCAGAATACGATTTTTAACCACGCTGTTGAATTTGATTTAACATTGCGATTTTAACTACATACATCGATGTTAAATTTACAGCTGTTACGGATAATTGTACAGAATAAGCCCATTAACATACTTTGGAATACCGTACTTAAAAATTAAATCATTTTTAGAAACTTTAGACTTGAATATTTGCTTTAAAACCGATTACATTTTATCCAAATTCTCAAAAACAACAAATCTAAATCTTCGAAATTAAACAAATCAGGAGTTTATAAATTAAAATGTGGTACCTAATGACAACTGTGATAAAATGTATAAAGGTAGCACTTTTAGGGATTTTAAAACTAGAATTTCAGAACACAAACGTAGCTATACAACCAAAAATTAGATTCCAACTACTCAAATCATTTATTAACAAATCAACACACTTTCGATTCAAATTTTGAAATTTTGCATATAGAACCTAAATCCCTCAAATTAAATAAAAACAAATATTCAAGAGATATCAACAATTCTACCTTATTAAACCTTTTTACCTAGAAAGGTTCCGGTAAGATTGTTGTGAATGAATTCCCAGGTCAACTTGTTCAATACTTTAGTTTTTAGTTAATCCCATATTTAGATACTTTTTGCTTTTTATTTCCATGTAAATAGATTATAATACTTTATAAATTAAATTTTTTTCATTATATTACTATACATTATGCTACAGAGTGTTAGCGAAACGCGTCACGAATGTAGTTTAAATATATAATGCGCACGCCTAATTTTATTTATAGATAAAAGAAAGCTAGTAGTTAATTTTGGTGTGATAGTAGAAAAAATCTTGTGTGTATTTAGAGCAGAAAGTCTTTTGGTAGTTTCAACTTTCTGTCTCGACTACCAAAGTACTACTTTCTGCTCTTGATACACAAATAGCTATTATTTCATCGTTCACAACTTTAAACTTGGCATGTATGTACATTCTCGACAGTTTATCGAAGGTTTGTTAGTTAATTCTTTCGTCGAAAGAGCGTAAGAATCGATATTGTCTATAATCCGAACTTTTTCTTCGTACCGGCATTTCATATCACCACTAATTTTGAAACTAAGCAGAAACGAAAACACAAAAGGTTCAACGCTAACTAATCGATTTGGAGTCCTACCGCACAATATGGCCTACCTGTCAAAGTCACGTGTTCTGGAATGGTCTATAATAAAATAAATATAAGCATTATTTTCGACCTAATACGTCATTGGTTTGGACTGTTTAAAAATCCAAATTTCATACTTGTCTTGTGGACAATTTAGGACATATTGGATTGTCAAAACATCGTGGGACATCCGTAGTATATTATGTACGTTCCTTGTGGGTATATGGTTTATTTTTAATAGGTTTGAACCACAGTTTTTTTACGTATCGGTCGTACCAGCTTAACGGATAATTGATAATTCCCATCAAAAACAAACCGAATAATAGGGTTATTATTTTTAACACTATTCAACAGTAATATTAAAAATCATTTTGTAAATTAACTACACTTGTTATCAATAGTGAAGGATTTGATTAAAAACTGTAATCTCTAACTATGGAAATGTAATTAGTTGGTACATAATAAATAAATTGAATTTTCACCTGGCCTCCACAGTGCGAATCACTTGCAAACGTTCGCGGGATTTTAAGGAAACTTTTCCTGCCTCCAACAATATTTCTAACCAGTTTCGTTAAATACATTTGAGCGTTTTTTTGGATTATAAATATGACATTTCATGAAAAACAATTATGACAAAAATCATTGAATTCGACAAAGAACTTACACATAGACCAATGTGCCAACGTGCTTTCCTGTCATATAATTATCGAATGTGACGTCACTGATGAAGTTAGAGATACTTTCTTCTTCCAAATGCTACTAAATCATGGAAGGGATATATTGATCATAAATGTAACGATTCAAAATACTAATTTTGTTTTGTAATAACCCAGCAAACATTTTCGGTCGGCTTACTGCTGGGCCAGTAAACGTTCACCAGAAACTGCTATAGTACACTCCGCGTCATATAAAACTGGTACACCTTTATTTTCCCTATGTAAACCAAACTTAACTAATCAAAATGACAAACAGTCACATGTGTCACATTTGTCAAAGCGCATTATCCACGATGCCAGCCCATTTAAGTGAATTTGATAAAATGCGAGAACAATTTCCAAAATAGAGGATGGTCTGATGAAAAAATATTCCAATCACATTATAGTGACGGCCATATTAGAGTTTATAGACCGCCTCGAAGTAGGTTTAATGAAAATTATATTTCTTCTAATGATAAGTCTGGACGATTTTCTGTAAATGTTTGGGCTTGGATTTATATAGAGGAGGTTTAGGAACGTGCTGGAGAATCGAACAAATAAGTATTTAAACAGAGACGTGCGATATAACGATGGAGTTAGTGTATTTTTAAACCTTATATTAATATTGTGGATGTCAGTTCTTAATTTTATTTTTTCATATAGATATGGAGGTTTACGGAAAGAAACAATTTTGAAATAAACTGTGCAAGCATGAAGGAACCTTCGTTCATTCATTTTTAACCAGCCTAATTGCCGGAGGTGTCTAGTTGTAGGTTGTCTACCCCTTATGCCACAAGTAAATAGCACGCAACAATTTTGAATTCGTTGTAATTTATTACTATTAAGTTGCGAGATACAAGGTCCATACACTACATCCACATAATTCGCATATAATAAAACGATGCGAATGAATCACATACCTTCTACTGGTCCGGCAATCTAATGTCTATATTTTACGGTACTGACCCCGAATGATAATATTATCGGCCATGCGACAATTGTTTAACTTATAGCAAACCATTACTGACATGATACCATACTTCCAATTTCGGTATAACCAGCATCAAATATGCAATCAGCCAGCACCACGATCCCGGTACTAACACCCAGATACTAACACATGGTCGTACAATGGATGTCCGATGGGATATCCATATGATATCCGTTCAAGTCCAGAATATCCTATGGACATCCATTGGATATCCATTTACCACAAAATTGGACATCCCATCATGGATGTCCGTTTCGTACTAAGAATGGATATACCTCGTACAAATATGGACATTCTCTGGAAATGATAAATAAACCATGGACATCTCATGGACCTGAACTGGATACGGTTTGAACGCGTTCAAACGAGCTCAACGGTTGAGTTGCTAACTTATAGTGGGATGCTATCGATCTACTGGCTCTCAACTGTTGAGCATCACACGCTTTGTTCAAACAGAACTGTCAATGATGACATGGAGTAGTAATAGACCATTCCAGAATGACCTCCCTGGCAGATCGGCCACGTTGTATAATACTGTAGGGCACAATTACAGGTAAACAACGGATAATGGTTAGACTTAACATTAGAATTACCAATTAGTTCGTAAAGGTATCTGAAATGCCATCGTTTTGTAGTGCTGATAGGTAAGTGTGGAATGAGGGGAGGAAGAGATAAGGTTCGATTTCCGGCTGTTTTAACGAAGCGAGGGGACAATTTAAATGATCTTTCTGGTCAACGCTGGGATGCTTGGATTAGTGCTTCAAAATGGGGTCGCCGCAGTGAATCACAACTTTAAATTTGGCGAGTGTTCTAAGGTTAGTTAGTGTACCTATATCAGTCAATTTTTGTTTATAAAACACAAACACACAAGGTTCAACTCCAACTAATCGATTCCAATGTGGGAGCGCTCTATCGAACTAGCTAAATCGCGAACTACACAAGACTACTTATTTTATATTATGAAGCCAAATACTCACATTATAACAATCCATCCATAACTTTGATGTGTTACTTTTTTTGGATTACCCTTTATACTAAAAAATATTTTTAAAATATGGTTTTTATAGACTTACCTACCTCTATATAAAAACATAGTAGTATTTCAAAATGTTTCTATTTTGGGCACTATATTCCATGCCGTGTGTGTGGTGCTCAAACCTGTTTTATCTTTTTATCAGAGTCTCTGCTTCTATTTTCTGTAACATATATTTCTGTGGTTCTATAATTTATTTTATACTGTTGGCTACACTGGAAATGACGATCAAAAATTCAAAGACACTTAAGCCATATTTTTGCGATCTAGCGTCTTAAAGCGGATTAAAGCGATTCATTTTCGCGAATAAGTAATGACGTCACGCTTAAAAACGCTTGAAGCGGAAACTGGCGTGGTCGGGAGTGCGCCAGAAAACTTTGAAGCGGTAATTGACAGCATTGAGAGAATAAATTGATAGAGAGTGGACCAATGGTGTAGCTATTTTTTGTTTGGCAATAATATCATGAGTTTATCAACAAACTCATAGATAACAAAAAATTTTATTTGAAATTTTTTTTCCAAACATTTATATCTCTGCGGGGTCGTTGCGAGGTATCAAAGAACGATTTTGGATTGTCTGAAGGAATGTATAAAGTTGACCTTAATGGTATAATGTTGGAAGTAGACCAGGAAACCTTTTTATTATTAAAAAGGAAGTACTGCTTAAACTCCAATATTTTATTTGATAGTTGATGGAAAGTTTTATTTAGGTATAATATTATTTTGCTTATTAGAGATTAAGAATTTCAGAAAGAAAAAAATAAACAAGTACAGTATATGTGTCATGAGAGAAATTTCAATCCTCGAACACATAAATGAATAGGTACTATATACAATAAAATATTTCTCCTGTATAAGCCGGGTAAATTATTCCCTGTTAAAGAAAAAGAAGAAGTTAACAGATATTCCTAAGTCTCTTCTTCTTTCCGTGAATCGCAGAAATATATAAAGGTAAAATATCCCTTCTAATACATGTTAATTGTGTCGATATATACACTGCTCGCCAAAACGATACTGAAAATAGAATTCACAATAACAATTTTCTTGTAAATTCTTAGAATATCCTAAAAAATTGAATTTATGAATATTTTCTAGAGCTTTTCTACTTTCCCTGTGTACAGAAAATATTAAAAAGAATAGAAAAACGTTTCTTAAAATAATCTATACTTATATTTTTAAATAGGGCGGACAGTGTATATTGAATTCACATAGATGTGTATATTATCTCTGGATGACAAACACTTGTTTATGACGAACGGTGTGACTAATGAATAAATTTTAAATCGCTCGCTTTCAGTAACGAATTAATTGTTGAATCGGACGGTCGTGTCGGGAGTGTATATTCGTAATTTACGGGAATTTAACTGTGTTTTCGAATTTTCGGGAGTGTACCTTTATTCGAAATTATTTTCGGTAGTGAAACTGTGTGTGTCTTCGGAATTTTCGATAGTGTACCTATAAGTGTATAGTTCGAATTTTTGGTGGTGATTTCCAAGGATTATAATAATTCTATATATAAGGTAAGTCTTTATTTTATTAAATGGTACTTACTTATTATATACTAGCACTAAATAAATACTGTATTTCTTCATTTTCAATATATTTTTTTCAAAATAAGACATAGGTAAACTATGTTGATTTCTTTACTTTACCAATATATTATCCTTTCTCTAGTAGCAAAATAAATGAAAACAGTTTATTTAACAAGTTTTTATAATATTTTGGATCTTTTATGAATAATTTTTATACCGATTCATAATTTATCAACAAATTGAATACCTATTACTTTTGAAATAGTTTAGAACATTATTCATATCAATAGAGTAAGTTATATACTTTTCGAATCATTTTAGTTATTGTACAGTTGAGCATATATTTCATAAAATTTTTTCTTTATTTATCTATTTTCCAAAAACTTATAGGGTATAGCTTTTGTTGTTTCTTATATTTTCCCAATATATTATCCTCTCTTTATTTTCCATTTCTACTAGTACTAGCAATAAATAACTACACTGTATTTAAAATATTTTGGATCTTTTACGAATAATTTTTATACAAAAAGTTTAACCGATTAAAAATTTATCAACAAATTTAGTAAGTAAGTACTTATTTCATTTTAAAATAGTTAAAAACATTCATCAATAGAATAAGTTATATACTTTTCAAATCTATTTAGTTACTGTTCCGTCAGGTATTGATATTATAAAAATTTTTCTGTATTTATTTATTTCCCGAAAGAAATAGGGTAGCTATGCTTTTAACTATATTTTCACAATATCCTCTCTTTATTTCCCACTATACAACTACTAGCAATAAATAAATACAGTGTTCCTCCAATATATTTTGGATTTAAAAAAAATAGTTTAACCAATTCATAATTATTTATCTGAGTACTTATTATTATATACTGCATGCAAATAATTGCTTACTGCTAATTATTGACATATATAAACTTGGAATATTTTTACAAATGATGTATTAGAAATTAAAACAGTTTATACACTTAATTTTCAAAAGACATGAGTATAAGCTCTATATTCTTTTCTATATTTTCCCAATTATTGAGTACTTTCTTATTTGATTTTGAAATAGTTTAGAATACTCTTTGATACAGTAAATTATATACTTTTCAAATCTTTTCAGTTATTGTACAGTTGGTTACATATTTTATAAAATCCATTCTGTATTGATTTATTTCCCAAATATTTTTAAGATGTTGTTTCCTAAAAATATTATCCTCTCTTTATTTCTCACTACTACTAGCAATAAATAAATACACCGTATTTAAAATATTATGGATCTTTTACAAATAATTTTCATATAATAAGTTTAACCGATTTATAATTTATCAACAAACTGATATATGAGTACTTATTTGATTTTGCAATAGTTTAGAACACTCTTCGATAGAGTAAGTTATATACTGCATGTAAATAATTGCCTACTGCTGATTATTAACATACAGGGTGTACCAATCTTACAACAAACTTCAATATGTGGGTTATTTTAAGAGATTTCAAAAAATGTTATCAACAAAAATAGTAGATGTCTTTAAGGTCCATATTTTTACATTATATCGAACTATACAGAGTGCTGCATAACTCCGTTACAAACCAAACATGATTTTTTAAATGAGAACCCCCGTTTATTATACCGAATTCGGATTGCTCACATTTTTTGAAGCTTTTGATATAAGGTTTTGCTACGTTATACAAAGTCCTTCAAAAGCTATGAACACGTTTAGGTGAAAATCGTAGGTAAATCATCAACGCTCTGTAGCTTGTTGAACGTTGGAGGAAAAAATTTTATTTAGTTTCGTAATATATGCAATATCTCCGTATTTTATTAAATTTTGATTATTTTCTTTTTTGTATACAGGGTGGACGGAATGTTAGTTTATATATTTAGTTGTGGAGATGTCGCTATTATCACATTCTTGGCATTCCCTTCACTGGGTTTAATATATTAATTTGATTTCAGCGTTGTCTTCAGTCCAGGATTATGCTCTTAGAGCTTCTGGACGAATAATATCCACCTTGTACTGATGAGAGGCGCAAATACGCCGCAAGTGATATTATTCCTTCTAATTTATTATAAACCAGAATGGTTGGTTCTATATTTTCATAATATACCAACCCCGTTTATCTTGAAAGTGTAATTCATTATTGTCTGGCGGGGCATATTGCCCGAGAAGTAGATGTTGCTTCCTGGTGAACGCTATATCCTTTGGAAATTAATTTTCTAATTTGTAAAACGTTTTAATAGTATTAAGTACACTATTATTTTGGCGTCTATTTGATATTCCGTTTTTATAATTCCTGACTTGGAATGAAAATGTACAAACATGAACAAATGAATTCAAACACTTTGCCATTAAAGACAAACTTCTGGTAGGGTGCAGCTGATAGAAAACATCCTGAGCCGGTGGGGAATATTTTCTGTCGGTTGTAGATTTTTTGACCGATTGATTATATTTTCTACTGGCTGGGGTCATCTTCCAGCCATGGGGGACAATTTTCCATCTACGCAAGGTAACTTTCAGCCTTAATTCCTTAACTTTTCAAAATACCTACCTAAGTAATCGATGTCTTACCTCAGTTTTCTAAATATTGTCCCCCATTTCTTTCACAAGTTGGCTATTTTTCAAAAGACATAGGTAAGCTATGTCGTTCCTCATTTTCCTAAATATTGTCATGCCTTTCTTTTTTTAACAGACATCGGTAAGCTTTTTATTTTACCTGTCAAGGACGCCACATGTAACACATGGTTGCCTACGATTGACTTTTTCCTTCACGGATGCACGCAGTACCACACTGTGGGAAAGTGCTCGTTCCTAGGATGTCGGTCAGTCTCGTTTGCAAAGCGGGCGGTCATCCAGATGGGGCGAGTGCGCTTGAGTGTTTTCCGTTTGTTGAATGGGTATGGATTAACAAGTTGGGGAAATTGTTGTCCAGTATGGGCTATCAAAATATCGTAGAAGCCAAAGGTGATACATGGCTATTTGACAGTTTTTTAAAAATATTTTTAAATATTGTACTACCTTTCTTCTACAAGCTGCTTATTTTTTCAAAACACATAGGTAAGCTATGTCGTTCCTCATATTCCTAAGTATTGTCCTCTCTTTCTTCTACAAGCTGGTTATTTTTTCAAAACACATAGGAAAGCTATGTCGTTTCTTATTTTTCTAAATATTGTCCTGCCTTTCTTTCACAAGTTGGTTCTTTTCTAAGCAGATATTGCTAAGCATTTTATTTTACTTGTCAAGGACGCCACATGTAACCGCTTGTGTGCTTACGATTGACTTTTTCCTTCACGGATGCACGCAGTACCACACTGTGGGAAAGTGCTCGTTCACTAGGTTGTCGGTCAGTCTCGTTTGCAAAGCGGGCGGTCATCCCGATGGGGCGAGTGCGCTTAAGTGTTTTCCGTTTGTTGAATGGGTATGGATGAACAAGTTGGGGAAATTGTTGCCCAGTATGGGCTATCAAAATATCGTAGAAGCCAAAGCAGTTACATGCAAAATGGCGATTGGAAGGATTCTGACTAACTACTAACAATTTTTTTCAGCGCTTCCTTTTCAGCATACTAACACTCTCTTACAGGCTTCAAGATTCCATCGGATTTTTGTTGAATTTTTTAATTCTGTTTGATTTTCTGTTCTAGATATTTTACCAGGGATGATGGATACGCTCTTCAGAATTTATTTGGAATACTTGCTGATAGGCCTATCTCAGAAATAATCAAAAATTTTTAGATAATTTTTCATTAATTAATATAAATTAATTTAATTTTTTTTCAGCGCTTCCTTTTCAGCATACTAACACTCTGTTACAGGCTTCAAGATTCCATCGGATTTTTGTTGAATTTTTTAATTTTGTTTGATTTTCTGTTCTAGATATTTTACCAGCGATGGATATATACTCTTCAGAATTTATTTGGAATATATCGATATATTTAAACTTGCTGATAGGCCTATCTTATAAATAATTAAAATTTTGGATACTTTTTTTTTTTATCAATTTAATTTTTTGTTCCAGAATTTTTTTTCAGGAAACGATTTTTTTAGGTTACAAAAGTTAATACTTGACTTTTTCAATTTGGAGCTACAGATTTTTTTTCCAGCACTATTAATAATTCAAAATTTCTATTCTGATTCATTATATTATATTTGGTAAAGTATTCTTTGCATGTTTATTTTCTTAACTGCATGGGTTCAATATTTGCATGCTCAAGCTTGAGTGTAGTAGGGGTTGGTGATGTTAATTTTAAAATATCTTTTTACTGTGTAATTTATGTTTGATATTTTTGGTTAAAATATTGTAACAAATGTATTTTATAGATGTTAATATTTTGTTGATATTCGATTTTTTATAATTGTTGATTTAGAATGTATTTGTTCCTGATTGTATATTTTTATTACTGCACTTTGTCAGTAAAGACAAACTTCTGGCAGGGTGCAGCCGGTAGAAAACATCCTGTAAGCCGGTGGGGAATATTTTCCGTCGGTTGTAGATTTTTTGACCGATTGATTATATTTTCTACTGGCTAGTGATATCTTCCAACCATGGAGGACAAGCGTTCATCTACTAGGAGCAGCTCCAGCCACAATTTTAGTTATATTTGTTTATAAATATAATGCTTTGTGTATTTTGTTAGGTTAGGTTTAAATATTGACGGTAGCATTTCTACCCCTTCGACGGCACCGAAGCGATTTTCCCTTTGTGTGTAGTATCCTTATTAGTACGTACACCTTTTGTATAAATTTCAACCAGTCTTCCTGTTTATTTCATTATCACATGTCAGAATATCGCTAGATATTTCCATTTTTGCGAGGTTAAGCGTGACGTCACAATTATGACGTCACGCTTAAGCTATACTGTTAATCCGCTTAAAGGCGCTAGATCGCAAAAATATGGCTTTATTTATGCACATATCACAGATATGAAAAATTTCCAGAACACCAGAACCAAACAGTCGGCTTTTAAGAGTTTTAAGCTTGTGTATATTATCTCTGGTTTTAAGTTATTTAATGTGGATACCTATGGTCGAAGTTTGGTGTTAGCATGTTTACATGTTAAAATATAAATAATTGAACATATATGTACCTATTATTCATAGAATCATAGCACATAATGGGAGAGAACAAAAATAGTAAGACTTTGGTTTATCCAACCCAAAAACATATTCGTGAAAATGAGTAAGTTTATTTACATTCTTATAATGTTGTTAAAATATCCTAAGCATTTTTGTGTTTTAGGCTAACACAAGTTGGATTCAATGCATTAATTCCGAATGTTACAATAGTTCTTACAGAGAATTCTATGAACTTCAATGTTGTCCAAAAAATAATAGACGAAAGTCGGCCAAATTATTATCATAAATTTGTAGTAAGTTTAAAATTTATACTCGCTATCAAATACAATTATGTTGCATCAGAAAGTAAAAGTATGTGGAGTACAGTGAAATATTGAATTATGATAAATATGTATATGTGCCAATGGATAAAGCTATAGGACTTCTGACATTCATCAGTAGTGCTAATATTCTCTATTCATTAGAATTAGACATTCAGAGTAGCACCTACTTTTTAGATAGTACTTTTGAAATGGTGAGGATGAGAAGCACAATCTAAGTTTTTGTCTTTTTATTTTTATAGATAAAAGTATTATAAATGTTGTATTTGATCGTTACACACTTTGTCATAAGTCTCAAGCTCCAATCATAAAAGCTTTAACCATAAGTTCCATCGGTTTTGAAGCTAATTGTTCTTCGGTAGTAGGTTCATGACACGTTAAACCCAAAAATCCCTATTATTTATTATGCAAATACTAATAACCAATAAAAATGATATAAAATAAGTCAAAAGTTATAATACTACTAACACCACAACACCAGCTATCATGTTGCCAAGTTTAAGAAATGTACCTATTCACTTTAATGATCAAATCTACATTCCCTGTCCAAATAGTAATTTTTGTGATAATTTTAGCCAATTTTGATGTTAATCTTGAACTTGTGAGCTTTTTTTGTAGTTCTGTTTAAAATAATGACCTAGTTCCCTGGTTTGTTGCTATATTACTCATTTGCACAAATTTTCTTTTGGCCAAAAATCACTCTCAAGACTTACAGAATTTGTGAAAATTTTGTTAAAATGGCTGAAGTAAAAAATTAATGAAACATTTAATGGGCAATTGATATTTTCAATTATGTTTGGTACTCCATCATTTTATCTTTTTGTTACAGATTCTGAATCCATATATTTATACAAAGAGTTACATTTTGAAGGCAATTTTGGAATTTGTTCAACCTTTCACAATTCACCCAATTTATTATAATGAAACAAGAGAATCGGTTTATTTTCTTGCTAAAAATTGTTTGAAAGCTGTAATGAAAATAGTTAGTAATAAGTTTCGTATACCACACTCAGACAGACAAGTAAGTGTACAATAAGAATGTATTTATAATAAAATGTTTACCAATAGGTACTAGAAAAATAGTTTCTCAAAAACATGTTTTTTGATGATATAACATTATTTAGGTGATAAAAACATAAGGTTATGTATTGCTGGGAATTTTTTTAAAATTATTCCATGATTTTCTTGCAAAACTGTATCAATTACAATATGCCAGTATCCTATAGTCAAAATATATTATGTTGAATTTTAAATTAATATTAATTGATTTATTAGATTTTTAAAAAATGTATAAAGTAGCTATTTAAATTTTATGATCAACCTATATAGGCCAGACAAATTAGCCACACAAAGGAATAATTCCTAACAGGGTAAACAAAGTTTTTGAGAGTAGGAAAAAGCATATCTAAAAAGGAGGAAAACCCAATGTCTGAATGCATGCAGCCAAGGAGAGGGGGGTTGAAAGGAGTGAAAAATTATTTTAAGAAAAATGGTAAAAACCAATTTTTCTGTTTTTCACTCTACATTTCTTAGAAAATGGTTGTATCATCACCAAACCTAATAAGTTTTTAGCTTTTTTGATGCCAAATAAACATATTTCTTTTGTCACAAAGTTAGAAGTTTCTGAGATATTGTTGCGAATATGTTGCAAAAAATGCCTTGTTTTCAGGTCACTAAAGTGACAGAGTTCTGAGATCAAATTTTTTTGTAACGACTTCAACTTTCATAATATTAAACAACAAAAAACATCATCATGGTTGCTAGGTATTTAGTACAGTATGTCTCATAATATACAATACTGAATTGCGCTTCACTGTTATGCACATGTCTGCCTTTTGATGTATGATAGAACAGTGTTATGTGTTTTCAGTGGTGCAAAAAATGTTGTTATGTGATGTTATAGTTGAGAATGGTTCCCATTTTGCAGTCAGGATGGAACATTGGTGTGGTACACAGACGGATCTAAGACTGACATTGGAACAGGAGCTGGAGGCCATGGTGCTAAACCCAGGTGCAATATCCACGCATTCTTGAGGAATCTTGCATCTGTATTCCAGGCAGAAATCTACACTATCAACATGTGTTTGCAATTGAATTTCAAAATGGGGTATAGGTGCCAAAAGATCCTTATACTCTCTGATAGTCAGGCAGTCCTGGCTAACCATAATAGAGTTACTCTTAAGTGGGTCCCGGGGCACAAGGGCATTGTAGAAAATGAAAAGGCAGACATCCTAGCAAAGCTAGGGTCTGAGACTGCATTCATTGGTCCTGAACCAATATTTGGGATATCTAAAACTGTTGCACGTAGTTGTGCATCTTGGTGGACTCAAACTAAACATCAGTTGTATTGGAGACACATGCCAAACAAATGGCAAACAAGGTGGACCGAGTTAGTGACGGAGAAGTACTGCGAACAATTTCATAAATAGGAAAAAAACAACGCAGTTATACTATCTATTGTTGAGTTTTGTAATCACCGCACCGAAGTCTTTGAAGAACGTCATTGAAGTTGAATATCGCTAATATGTCAATTCGTCGTTTGTTCAAAGACGTAGGTGGATTTCCGTACCAAGTTCAAGTTGGACAACGATTGACAAACCAAGATATGAATGCCAGGGTTGTGTATTGTGTACAATTTTTAGGTATGCTGGAGGGTTAATAAGCAAACAACTCGTTTCCTTGGATTATAAGCCAGATGTTATTATCCAAAAACCGCTGCATAGAGATGATATGGTGTGCAGTGTTCAGCAGATGGTGTGATTAGATTATAATGAAGGCAAACCACTTACTGTTACTCAGGAATGCTATAGAAATATGGTGTTAACGCCATTTGTCCAGGATCTCGGAAGGTTTTGTCATGCCAGGAATCTTCAGATGTAAAACCAGTGGTTTCAAAAGGATGGGGTGACCAGTCACACTGCTCGACAATCGATAGCATTGCTGCAGGAATCTCTATGTTAAAGGAGAAAGTCCTTAGTAGTATAGACTCACCCAGAACTTGTTATGATTTACATGAGAAGATCGTCTCACTTTTCAGGTATATGCAGCAACAAAGTGATCTCGAATTTGTTTGAAAATCTGCACAACCATTATGAATGAATATTCTCCCTTTATTTGAAACATAGTTACTGTAACATGGTTAATTGCAAATTCTTATTGTCCATTATTTTATAAAATATATTTTTATTTCTATAACTTATTCTTTCAGTTCAAATTGGTAATATTTGTTAACTGTATGTTTCCTGAAGATGTTCCAGTAGTTGATACTTTTCAGAATATATCTGAAGTTCTAAATAAACTGTATGATCCAATCACAGGGGCTCTTAATTTATCCAACTTTTCTAACCATCCAGGTAATTTAATTTAATTTTAACTAAAATGTGAATTGCTTAGTAGACTTGGAAATAAATATTTTGATGTGTTAATTGCATGAAATGGTAATTATGTGTATTTTTACTTTTTGCACAGTTTTTGAGAAATAAATAGTTGTATTTACCATTTTTAATCCTCTAAAACCCTTACAGACTGATCAAACTTTTCTATCTGCATGTAGATTGCCTTCCATATCATTTGCACATGAAATAAAACCCATGTGTTGATTAATATTTTCCCTATTCCGGATGGTATTTTTATTCCTGTTGAATATTCATCGAAAATTGCTAGATGAATACTAATGATATTCTTGTTGACCCACATTTTTCTTAACAACAGTTTTGTCTAGGTAGATTTTCTCTACTAAATTCTTATTCTTTCTGAGATAATATCCAAGTGTAAAGAAGCTATCAAAATTGAATTGTTTTGAAGATGACCATTGAAGTCTACTGAGGACTAAACTCCATCATCATAAATGTCAGAAATATTCTTGTTTTATTCAATTATTCATCAAAAGAAAGTAATGACTTAATTAATAAAATGAGATCACAGTCTGGAATCCATTACCCATTTTTTGGATGGAGACCATAAGTAGAATACCACACAGAATGTGTGACTACTTGTTTGCCCCAGGCCCCCAAATGTCTGGGTCATGCCTGTAATTTATACAGAATTTCTACCATGTTTTTCATTACCAAAATTTAGCTGTTCCATTGTAATCTATAGTTTGCTTCTACTTATATTCAGTGGTGTACTTTTCCTCTGATTATATTCAAAAAAACCATGATATTTGTTAATCTTCCTTATATTATGAACAAAGATTTTGCATGTAGGTATATGTCATTTATGTAATACTGAGAAAATTTGGGGCAGTTTCAGCAATTAATAATAGTCTAGAATTACATGTATAAGAATTTTTGATTTTAGAGTTAATCAACTATTATCCTTTATTTGATGAAAAAATATTTGAGAAAGTAATGAAGCATGCTGCGTTACTTAAAATAAAACAGATTGATTTGAGTAAAAATTGTATCAAAAAGTTATATGGTATGGAGTTGTTAAAAGATACTTTGGAGGTATTAGATATTAGTTCTAATGATGTAAGTATTTTATAAGTTTAATATTTTTTTATTTTCATATAATTGTGTAGTATGTGATAATAATATATGTGAAAGAATTAATAGTTAATATAATATAATTTATCATTATCAAGGACTGTATTTACAGGATAGTGTACTGCAAATTTAAACCATATATAGACAGTTGCAAGATATTGCATATAATTGTCGCATGTATCAAACGTAGCAAAGTTGTCTTATTGCTGGAACAAGGAGGGTGTGTTCAAGTGGTATAAAAAAGTTTATGGATGCTTAAATTCCATACTTTGGTTGGACAGAGTATACTCTAACTATTGTCAGTGTAATGACCATAAAATAAAGCAATGTTGTCAGATATATTTTCTAAAATTGTTAGGCTCGCTACATAAATGTTCCCCTTACTTCAGTAAACTGTTAGTTCGTGATGTTATAAGAAGGCTAGTTTGGAAATATTTAAAAAAATATACATAATATAAATTTATTAGTAAACATTAAAATAAGTCTCCCATATATAAAACATTGCTAAATCTCTTTAATGGAATTCCACTATTGTTACTTGTTCATATTTATCAATTTTCATAATATATACTCCAGCACGTCGAGTAATTTTTGTTATATTTCTGTTAAGAAATTTAAATATGAAATATTTGCAGCTTGATGTTATCTCCTGTTTATTGGCTTTAAAAAGATTCACAAAACTAAAAGTTTTAAACTTAACAGAGAATCCACTGTGTGAGAATTATAACTCATTGAATTACATCAAAGATGTTAAAAGATATTGTCCAAACCTACAGACATTGGTGAGTATTTATCTAATAGTAGTGTTCACTATCTCACTTCACACATTTCAATTGATTTGCTTATCAATTGTGCCTCGTGTTATTACTAGAATACATCAAATTTAATATATTTTAGGATGGTGTGAACATTGTAATTCCAAAGTTTGTTAAAAATTTCTTGTGTGTACCAGATGCAAAATATTTGGCCGCCCAGTTTCTAGAACATTTCTTCACAACCTACGATTCTCCCAATCGAATTAATTTAGTGCATTTGTATGATGTCCATGCAATTTTTTCAGTTACAGCTAACATCATTCCCAATCAGAGTAATTCTAAGAATGTGAAGTAAGTATATAAACAAATATTTTTTGATTTAATTGAATTTTTATTTTGATGTAACAATCATATTTAGATTATTTCTGATGCTATCCCTTTCATTACCATATTAGTCAGTCAGTCAAAGCAGCATATTTTCTTATCCTATTTCTCCTTTTAGTTAATAAACTCTCCATATCTCTTTTACCAGTAGCTTTAATTTTGATATTTAAATCGAGCTATAAAGATTCCCAGATATTTGCACTTAGCTACATTTTCTCCACTTGGTCTTTACTCCCTGATTTATTTTGTCACTTTTCATATCCTCAAAGCCTCTTCAACATTTAGTTGTTCGACAGTCAGGTACTCGGGGGGTTTTTTGACCAGGAATTTGTTGTGTTTCTGCTTAGGTAATCGGCTCCAGGACTTCTAATGTTTTGTTTGAATCCACCGAGATATACTCCCCCCATACTGCAGTTTTTGATATACCGATTATTGGTTTGAGACCAGCAAGTTCCGTTTCAGTCCCTTTCCGTGCAAGTACATCTAACATTTCATTGCTTACTATACCCTTGTGCAGATTGTTGTTGAGAGAATACTTAGATACAGTAGAATTTTAAGTGGTATTTTGTTTGATTTAGAACAAAATCTCTTTAAAGGGCATCACAACATTTAACTGTCAACTTATTTTATGTTTATTCATTAAAAATTAGTTCCATCATTGTTGACTTCCCCTATAACTAATCTTATGAAATATACTCCAGACTAGGTCATTATGGGATAAAAAACCCTTATGCAGTATATGGAATAGGGGAAATCATGAAACTATTTCAAGAATTTCCAAGAAGTTATCATGATCCATATCCTACGGTTTGCGATGTAACTTTATACACGGTAAGTTTTTTATTAATTTAATAATCATACAATGTCAATGTTGATAATGCGATTAAAATCAAGTTAATGGGAACTTTTTATTTTGATATTTTAATCACGTTTCCAAATAAATTGACCATAAATTTTGTGATATGTTCACAATTGCAAAATTGATTTGTCAAACAAACAAAACATTTTGCTACAAAATCAATCTGTCCCATAAATTTCATTATTCAGTAAAAATTGCGGACCACAAAAACTGTTTCCAGATTAGGTTTATTAAATTTTTATTGCAACCTTAAAATTTCCCAAAAATTTAAATAAATCCGAAACCCTCTGCGTGTAGATATAGGGAAAGTTACTTCATTTTTCACCTTCCACTTTTTATATGCATCATATTAATCAGTGGCGGATTACCGCACAGGCGCATGAGGCGCCTGCCTGGGGCCTCAGAATTGTTGGCCTCATCCTCAAAAAACAACCAAAATTAAATAATTGTAGGTAAATGTTTAAAATGTTTACTGTTTCTTAATAAAAAACGTTATAATATTGCCTTGTACATTTTAATGGATACATTCCCCTCAAGTAATGTCAATAAGGGGGTCTCAAAATCGAGTTGCGCCTGGGGCCTCACAGTGGCGGATCATGACGTTCGGCAGACTGAGGCGCAACTTACTTCAGCGCCCCTTTCCTTCTGGAATATGCCTACCCAGTAGGCCGTATATTTAAAAAACAAAGACAGTTTTTCTCGAATATCATTTTTGATACGAATTCATTACATATTACATAAAATTTAAAAAATAAATATAAAATTCTGCTGTCAACAATAAAAAAAAAGAGAAAACAAAACATTTCATAAAAAATAAATAAAAAATGCTATCACACAAAAGACTTTAAATATGAGCTGAAAAATAAAAATAAAATTCTGCTCTGTCAACAATAACAAAAAGAGAGAAAACAAAACAAAATATTTCATAAAAAAATAAATAAAAAATGCTATTACACAAAAGACTCTAAATATGAACTTTTCTGGACTTTCTTTTTGCAAAGTCATCTATCACATCATCAAAGTTCAGTTTTTGCATGACTTCTCTTTCGATAAAAAGAACTGGACTCCCGTTGCATCATTCATGCTACAACTGGACCACTGCATCGAATGTTAACTTGTAGTGGGAGCTAGCGGCGAGTCATAACAAGCGCAAACTTTTCACTACAGCCAATGCAGGCAGTAGCAGTGCAGTCAGGATAGGTCGTTGGCTAGTTGTCCCCGTTTTTATTGTTTTATTGGAGTTCAATTAGAAGGCGCGATGGTTTTATTCCATGAATACTCAGTATGGAAAAATTTACTTTGTTTTGCCCTGTTTGGCGCCCCCCGCCTGAAAAAATACGAGGCGCGCGCCTCGTGCGCCTCACCTATGATCCGCCACTGGGGCCTCACAATATCAAGATCCGCCACTGATATTAATACCTACACTTTAGCCATAACGAACCATCGCGTCAACGGTAACTCTTCCCTTATTTTAAAGATATAATATTAACAAAACATTTATTGAATTCTTTTCAATACAGGATACCAACGCGCAGATTATAGTAACAGGAATTTTCAGAGAATACACGCAAATCTTATCATTTTCTAGAAGTTTCTATTTTTCCCGTTCAGATGATCACTTTCGTATTGTAAACGAACAGCTGCACATTAGTAACGCATTGGATTTTCAAATGGGATGGAGTTTCATATTTCCTGTAGATTTTCAATATACTGGCAACCCATTACCTTTCTTTAAAGGCCAGTTTAAACATTTTGAAGAAGCGATGCAAAAGTTAACTAACATGAACTTGGAATACTGCCAAAAGTAAGTATTGCATTATTTAAATAATTCCTGTGATAATGATAATATTTTAGCAAATAATTTACTTAAATAATTTTTTTCCAACAAATTAGTGCATTTAAGCAAATAATCTCCAATTTAAAATTTCACCTCTATGAATATAATCGATTTTACAGAATTATTAAAAATAAAATAAATCGTTCGTAACAAATGACTGATATTTAAAATTAAAACCCCTATTTTTGACAAGTACGTAATACCTACATAGAAATTCTTTAGTATATAATCAACATCTTTAATCTGTTTAAGAAAATCTGCTTAATAATATTTGTGTTGGAGTGTAACTTTATTTATTACCATCGACTTATAAATACCATGTCTATGTTTATTACACTCGATTTATGAACAGCTGTCTACATATTGTACCTTATTCCATGTTACCGAAATGGTCATTTCATAAACCACTATCTCGAAATCATGGTTAAGTTCGTTCGGAGATATTTCGTACTGACTTTTAATCGGTTTCTTACAAAAACTGTCCATGTGTCCACAAATGTCAAGGAAAATATAAGTTTAATCGAAGAAGAAAGGCAAATGGCTTTGGAATCTGCAGCTGCAGTTTCCAGAAATGTTACCGGTATTGTTAAAATTCCATAGTAAGTTGTTCCTCTTATGATGAGTTCCTGATGAAATACTGCAGCGCAAAGAAGCATCAAATAATTTATGACAGCAGGGAGCTTCATCCGCAAGTGTGGAAAGAATATTTTCATCCTTCGGATTGGTACATTCGGATCTACTCAACCAACTGGGAGTAGAAAAAGCCGGAAAAATAACTTTTAATGAAGAATGTTAATATTTCAAATGTATTTATTATTTTATATTCAATCAATAGTATCAAGATTTTTGAATAGAATAAAAAAAAAATTGTTGCGTTTTTTTGTATTTCGTTTAGGTTAATAAATTTTTTTTAAATTAATTGATCCAAAAAGTTGAACCCCTTCTTGACTTTTTTTAATAAAAGTCATGACTAATTCCAACCTTGCATATTATTATTTATTTAAAACATTTTTTTTTAAATAATAGCTTCTAAATAACAAAGGCAACGGACCTATTCCTTATAGTCTACTGTTAATAAAAAAAATTCCGCTAAAATGGATTTTCCTGTGAATCATCCTACTTTGGCGCGTAAATATTTTGTGTATACGGATGACAAATATTCATAACGTTAATTTACCCTTGGTTTCTGCCCGATAGAAAAATGGGTGTGGTTCTAATAAAACTTTATGATGTCTTATTCTTGATAAAAAGGATCAGCTTCCTCCCTGGATTTTTAAGAGAACTATGTTCTCTCTCTTTGAAGCAGTAGAACGAAGGAAAGTTGCCAGAACAGCCAGCTGTTTTCTGTTTTCTTTGCAAATTTTATTTGTTTAGAAGATACTTGGTTATAAATTTAATAAAGTTCGTGTTGTTCTGCCAGATGTTGCGTCCCGGTTCCTGTATAAGTCCAATGTCAATTTTTTCGTTATTCATTGTATGTAATAGTTGGTGTGTCGCTTGCAATCCCCTTCCCGCGTTAAATTGTACTATTTTGTGCATTTTGGCCCGATTTGTTCTTTTCTTTTGTATTACCCTTGGTAATTAATCTGGTTCCTTGTATCTTCCCATAAATTGGACACGAGGTGTCTCTAGGCTGGTGTCCTCTGGGTGTCAGTCTTAAAATTTCACAATTGATACAATTTAGCAAATTACTTTCGCAGTTTCTGCCATCATGTCTGCCGCTGCATTTGTAGCATGTGGGCTTTTCCTCCTTTCATTATTCCACGGTTATTCTAGTAAGATCAAAATATAAGTATCCTTGTTTGAGGATGTATTTCCATGCCTCTGCTGGCCCTTGGATGACAACATTTTCTTTCCATTGGTTCCTGCATGGCCTTGTTGTTAACATTCTGGACTCCGTCAACCCCAGCCAGATTTCATAAATTGAGTTTAATTCCTATCTAGCATCCGAAGATTATAATCTTACCTCACGCCATTGCATCCAGTTTTTTTTAACCAATTTGGAAAATATCTTCCCAATGTTACTGGGCTTTTCTGAAGGTGAATTCCTGGGAAAATTTTTGGCTCCCTAAACAATGGTATTTCTGGCCATATTCCACTATTATACGCTTTTGTTCAACATTAATTGTTTCTCCATGCTAAAGGAGTAAAAAATATAAATTTGTTCATACAAATAATTTAGATAATAAAGTTTTATATTGCAAATTGGAATATCGAGAACAAATTATTATAAATCCAAAACCAAAATGAAATAACTATTATGTCTTTATACAAAGACGCAACTATTATTAGTGGTTGAAGACATTATTCTTCTTTTCTTGTTTTGGACCCATTTTTGTCCAAATGATACTGACAACATAGTCAAAATTTATTCTACGCGAAATCTCGATTGAAGCTGAAGAATCGCACCCTTCAAGAATAGGTCCAGGGAGCTTCCCCAAAAAATCAGGGAGAGAGAATCGCCGATATTTTGATCGCTTCTAAGAAACCGGAGAATCGGCACCCAGGTAGAGGTTTAGATTTCTGGCATAATTTACTGGGATTGGTTCATTCAAAAATTTTTATGCATTCTTCTAAGAATGTCTTCAAAAAAATGTTAGTCCACCGCAGGCATGACCTATGTTGTCTCACAAGCATTTTAACTGTCTGAGTCATCATATGGTAAGACTTGGAGTGTCGGACGATCCGAAAGTTTTAAATACTCGATTCTTCTATAATGTCAACGAGTTATTTAAAATAAATATTAGGTTTGCTCCAACTGGCAATTAAGAATCGTTCTGGAATTGGATCGAGTAATATAGCAGTGCGCAAACTCGAATTAGGGATGCTTGAACTAACACATCAACTTTATCAGAAGGTAGGAGTTTTTGTACCGTCCCAAGAACGATACTTGGATATTTGAAACGAGAAATAAATACCTACAGCACTTGCGCATACCATACCTAGAACGTTTCTATCGCCAGTTGGAACGAACCTATTAATATTTATATAACATCATCAATTATAGGTACCTGGTGTATTGCAACTACGACTTGAAGAAAGCACTTTCACTATTTTCAGAACTCCATGTTAATAATGGCGTACCCAAAGAAGCTTTTGAAATTCGAAAGTAAGAAAATACAATATTTTTTTCTTCAATGGATTTTTACCATTGTGCCATCATTAACAGTTTCGTTATTTTAATATTTTGCGAGGTACTATTCTAAAAATCTAACCTATGCGTCTATGTATTTTCAAAATAAAATCCGTGGCAAACTCTAAACATTAAGATCAATGAAACTACTACAAAACAACGAATAATCGTGACTTACAACAACTAGACTCTGATATTTTGAAATTTTCCTCAATGTCAGCTCTTACTAAAAAAATATTTGAACTTACGACTCATATATTTTTTTATATGAAGAAAGATATTGCATAGGTAGGCAATATCCATGCAAATGTTCACATCGTGAGAGGTACATGGCTAGTTTTAATAAAACTCGTTCATACTTTGATTTTGCATCTATGAAAATTCCGTACTAAACTGACTACTTGTAGCTTAAATAACGAATGCCGGTTAACTGGTTGTCTGAGTTGCAATAGTGGAAGAAACACTAATATTTTATGATTGATTGTGATGGAAGGCGCTAATCCTGAAAACTTTTTGTCGGCAAAACAGTGCGAGATCTAACCAGAGTCTGCAAGGAGAGAAAGATCTAACCAGAGTCTGCAAGGAGAGAATGGGGTCTCTACGCCAAATCTAAGGGTTATAAAATCTAAGATAGATCTCTTTTGTAATTCGTTGAGTAGTACGCTTCAAGCAAGAGAAGTTGAACAAGCCTACAAAACACTAAATATCACCTGTTTATTGAATTTATAAATCAAGATCGAATCGAATCCATCTGATATGTCAAAAGTAAAAACGGTATCAACTTCCTTGTCTACAATCTGAAAAATTTGATCAAGCTTTAATGTAGTCACTTATTTTGATGACACATTGGTAATAATCGGCTGTCTTCAGTAGTTATTTTATTAAATCAGTCATATTAATCTAAATTTTTTCAGGCCAAATCCATCAGCTTCTCCAGATGCTGGTAAGTAGATTGAACATAGTAAACCAATTTATCGGAATTATTAATGAACCCTTTCTTTCAGATATTTGTGAAAATCTCAAGAAGAAAGTATTGCAGTCACACGGTAGTATTTCTTTAAAAACAATTTGGACCACTCTTAATCGTGGTCGAATAGAAAATACATACGATCCTCAAATTACAATAGATCAAAGTATTCTCAGGATATATAGAAAACCGAATATTCCAGTACGTTTTGAAGATTATCCCGTTGCCCTAGAATCGACTAATCTTACGCAACAAGACTTACGAAACTCTTTCGAAGCTTCTGTCTCTAATGAAGAAAAACTTAGAACATCTTTTAAATCGTTCTTAGAAAGAGAAATTGAAGCAAACAGAAAATCAAAAAATGTAAAACCAATTTCCTTGGTATTGCCTCAGCCTCATAAACCGCCGGTTAGTGTAATAAATCCTTCAAAAGAAACCGTACCCATTCCCAAGTCATCCCAATCGAATCCACTACTAGATTTAGCAAATAAGATGGCTCGTAACAAAGAACTTGTGCTTAATGAATTGAAGAAGTCAAAACAATCAAAGCAAAGTTTTTCCACATCTCAGCATTCAAGTTCAGATAAACCATCTACAAGTTCTGGTCGCACTCTACAACCACGTCCTACAGCTGCAGCGTTCTTTAATACCCAACCAACGTTCTCTAACCCTCAGCCAGGTCCAAGTAAATATATACCAGGTGTGTACTTAATATTGCTTGTTTATTTTTATGTTTCATCATAAAGGCTTATTTCCTTGAAAATAATTATTTCAATAAATTGTACAGTTGTGGAAACACTCCAGGTCGGTCTGCAGTTCTCTTCTGTCTCTAGATCATATAAAAGCTATGTCGTACTCAAGTTTTGATACACTTGCCCTGAGAAAGGTTTGTATCTTAGAGTATTTCCACAACAAACACACGTTATGAAAAAAATCATTATTATTTATTTTTTACTGTTGGTATCTTATATAACCTAACGGGAATGTTTCGAATTCGATTCTTTCTCGAATTAATTCAAAATCGAGAGATACCAACTCATCTCGTGATAGCCACGGAGAATACGCTCTGATTGATAAAGCTTCAGAAAAACATCCTGGAGGGCAATATAATTGCTGTATTTCTATCATGTACATGCCTCATATATTTGTTTATGTTTGGTGTCTCTTAGTTTTGAATTCACTTTGTAAGGTTTTATAAAGTCGGATTCTGTCATTCAGTCAATGTCCCAACTATGTAATATGTTTAAAATCCGTTCTAATAAACACGAAATAAAAAGGTGAAGAATATCTTTTATTCTTAAAGCGAATTAATAGTTTTATGGTGTCTACATGATAATTTTTGTGCACGTGTTTTCCACTGAAACCTAAATTTGAAAAATTGCTTACTTAAAATGCATTTGTCATTTTTTAATGGTTCATTATCATTGCCTTAATGTTAAAAGTTACCAAACTATACCTGAAAAAATTACCCAAGTTTAAAAAAGTATTGAGTTAACGGCGCCCACTAGAATTGCAATGTTAGCAATAGTTCGCAGTACTGGTAGTGTGTTGAGTGAGTGCAAAAGCAGATTGCTGAACTCCAGTATTCACCAATGATAATACAGGAAGAGTTCTTACAGTGTCCAAAAAGAAGCCTTCGAAAAACTGATTATTAGCGCATCATTCACATGTATAGTTTTGCAAGTTTATCTGAGAAGCCGTGAAAGGAATGCAGTCGAAAACATTCGATATTGCCACGTTTAACTATGAAAAAGATAAAGTGCTAACTATGTTGTGATAATAATTAGAAAATGGACTTTTTATCATTAACAATATGATTAAACGTTAATTGTTTAATGTGCTTGGATTTTGTCTATTAACATTATTTTTTCAATTTATGAATATTAAAAGATGATGATCACTTTTCCAAATTTGTATTTGAGCTTCTTCATGCTCTGGCAGCGTTGTGCGAAAAAAATAATTTTCACGCCCTCCGAACTAACTCAATTGGTGAAATTTATCGAAAGGCATTCGTTGCTTAGCGACCAGCTCACTTCCTATTGGCAAGCGTGTGTTCTTCCCTCTCACTTTGTCAATTAACTGACATTGATTATCCAGTGGCGTTGGTATTGTCAGTGTCAGATTTTGAACTATTTCGTATCCATATTGAATTCAAGTACGATTCTTAACATTATTTGTTTTTAACAAATACCGTGTTTTGAAAAATACCTTATCTTTAAAGCAAAGCAAAAATCAGTTTCTATATATAATTATTATATAATAATAAATATTATTTTTAATTCTTTTATAAAAAAGGTACTGTACGCCATTGATACGGTTGTGACAGATATCCGCCATGTTTCCTCACCCCTTACCGATGCCGCGTAGCTTCAGTTAAACTTGCCAAACTATAGGCGGTTCAAGTCTATTAACAAATGAATACAGCCATGGTTTCAACAAGAAAACTAAGTGCCATACTGCCTAGCCTTGCTTTAGAAACATCAAGATAACAGGAAGTGTCAAAGGATAATTCTCATCAAACGCAGCAACAACTCTTTGTGTGTTTCCGAATTCGCCAATCAACCATTACACCTTACTCATTAACTGTATATTCTGATGGCAATATTTGACTAAATAAAGTTGATTTAGATTACTCTCCGCTTGCAAGTTTTATTTCGTAGGAGTAGAATCAAAATAATATTAAAAATTGCACTATTTGTAAAAATATATATACTAATAATTTTTTTATACCTTCGTAGCTTATAGTTTGTAAAACCTATTAAGGTAGACCCACTCCATAAATCTGCTATCATGAAAATATTTGCAACCTTCCAGAAACTTGGTGTATACAATGTACTCTTTTGCTTTTTGTTACTGTTTCTTTAAGTACAATTGTATTTGTTACTTTTTTAGAATCCATACCAAGAGTAGCTAAACCAATAAACATTCCTATATCTGCCAAGAAAAATGTAAGTATATTAAACATTTTTTTGATCTCATGTTTTGATGGATTTGTTCCATTTTAGTATAATATCAATTTTTCACCGTTATAGACATCTTTAGTTTATACACTTAGGTAGCAAAAAATTGAGGTCAATTATGAAGTTGTAAGTAATTTTAGCAGCAATCATAATAGGTGCATGTTTGTAACAGTAGGCACTGAATAATTTGCTTTCCGAGAATTGTTATCTGTGACCAGTCTTGTTTGTATGTATGTATGTATATTGGGGTGACATTCACCCTGCAACCCGGCGACAAATAGTCACCACCCAAAAAGATGACCGTTTTTTGGTGTCAACCGCTACTGTGGTTTCACCACAAAATCAACAGGAAAAGGTTAGAGATGAATTGCAAGATTGACTTTTGCCCGGAATCTAGCATACAATGATGAGGAGGGTATTGTTCTCTTTTGCCTCACTAGGTCAGACGAACGTTGGAGAGTATGGAGAAGACCCGAAGAAAGATATCTTCCGTTTGTTGATGGGTTGGTTACGGTTTGGGCGATAAGTTCTTTACACTCTCAAACGATGCTGGTCTTTTTCGAGAATGGTTCCCTCACAGTTCACAGGTACACTTGGTATGCTCTAACAGATCATGTTATACCTCTCATGATCACTATGTGCTAGTTATATAGTGTAGTTTCCAAAGCAGTATATGGATGGCGAGGGAATTAGGCGGTTCCAGACAAAAATCCGATCACATTTATTTGTGATGAGTTGAGCTGACATATCTGGAGACATACACCATCTCCAAGAACTTCCCAGGAGTGGCTATTGCAAGAGTGGGATAACATCGAACAGAATGTGATTCTTAACTTAATTGAACGTATGTCTTGTAGACATCAGGCAGTCATCAACGCAAGAGGAGGGAATACCAGTTATTAGGAATTGTTCGTAATTAATTATCAGTTTTCTTTCTTCCATATTACCGTTAATAATAAAAAGACAAACTTCAATGTAAATTTGCTATTATTTCTAAATGAATAATAAAAACCAAAAATTAGGATACAATATTGAATATAAAATTCAGCTACCAAAATACAGTACAATTTGTAAATAAAATCTTGGTACAGAAAATTCCAAATAATATCACAATTTCAATAAAATATATGTAACCTCTCAACTGACCTCAATTCTTTGTTCACCAGTTTATTGAAGCATTTAAAACTCCTATCCTATCCATTTTGAAGTACTTTTAAGTCTCACTTTAATGCTATTATTATATTGCAATCTAGTTTTGCGAGTTTTTGGCTAATACCAGCCATGCTGAGAGAAGTACCACTTGGTGACGTTATCAACTATGTTGAAACCATAGGTTCCAGGAGGAAGTACAAACTGTCTAATGAGGCCTAGGTGTCCCACCCTCCCAATTCATTTGATCAGACTCCAGCACTTGAAATAATTAACCAAAACTATGCCTCCTTCCCTACTCGTATATTTAACGTTTTCACCTTTCATCATTTTCTGTTATATTTAGGTAGCTGTTAATAATTTGGCTTCTACGTCTACAGACAAAACTCAGGGTAATGTTCCTGCGACCAAACCTCTTACTACTTACACAATATCAAAGCTCCGAGAAAACTTAAAGGTAATATTGATGAGAACATGGAAATCATTTTAAGCATGTTAGTTACTCTTTTTTTCATTTTGCCAGTATATATTTGAATCCAGAGCTGGGAAGTAATCGATTACATTTGCTGTAGTTTGTAGTCGTAGTCGATTACTTTTTTCAGAAGTAATCGGTAATCGATTACAATTTTGGTGTAATTTTGTAATAATTTCAATGATTACTGTTGAAAAGTAGTCATGATTACAAAAAGTAGTCGTGATTACCATTCTATGATTACATCTCTTCCACAACTCGCAGTCATAGTCTGCTCAGTACAGCTCAGGAGTCGTGTCAGAACATGAATATTCTTGTTTCGCGCCTATTTATATGTGTGTTTATATTATGATTAATCTCAGTGCCTAGCTTTTACTAGTATAGTAGATAGACTAATATAAACACGTGGTAAGTACATCTAAAAAAATTTTCATCAAATACACCACTTGTCTTCTCTCATCTGCTCCAGTGGAGCGAATGTTTTCGTTTGCTTCTATTATAGATGCTCCTAGGCGGAATGCGTTAAACGATGGAAATTTTGAAAAAATAGTTCTCATGAATATTTTGAATAAGAATTCTACCTTTGTACTATTAAAGATATTTTTTGTATTACCATTTAACTATTCTTCGTTCTTATTTCATTTAATTTAGTAATGTTAGAAGAAAAATAAGTTCGTTTTTAGTTGATATTATTTTAGTTTTTTCAGAAAAAGTTCGATCTTAGTTCATTTAATTTAGGCACATATCTTATACAATTATATTGTATTTTGTTTTGTTTCTATTAAGAAGTAATTAATGTATGAATAAGAAATCAATAAATATTTCTTTTGTGAAATTGGTCTAATTAGTCGGCTTTAATGATCATTTTAAATTGCGTTACATAGGTTTAATGAGGTAGGCTGATGATGAGGCTGAGGTAGTGTGTAACTGTTAAAAACTTATAAATTTAAAATTGTAATTGCACTTGTAGTCATATTTTATGACTACAATTGTAATCAGTAGTCGATTACTTTTTTCCTGAAGTCGTCCCAGCTCTGTTTGAATCGCTGAATACAAAAAGGGAATGTATACATGAAACTAAAAGTACAGTCACCAAGATTAGCATTACTGCGTTTGTATATTCTTTTTGGATTACACATATTTTACTTGAATCTATATAAAATTTTCGATGATTTAATATCCATCAAGCCATGTTTTATAACAATTGTTTACTGGCCGTATTGAAGAATATTAACCAAACCTGATAACATCTAAAATACAAATTTATTTATTTTTTTGCTGCAATAATTGTATTATCAAGTAGCGGCCGCCGCCCTTTTAGACTTGCCGCCCGTGTGCTGTGCACTCATTGCACACGTGGTTGGCGCGGCATGGACATAGTGACAGTAACTCCCAGGGGGAAGCACAAATTGCCTAATGAGGCCTAGGTGTCACTCCCTCCCAATTCATCAGATCAGACTCCAGCACTTGAAATAATTAACCAAAACTATGCCATCTTCCCAACTCGTCTATTTAACATTTTAATCTCATCATTTTCTGTTATATTTAGGTAATTAATACCAAAGCTGTTAATAATTTGGCCTCTGCGTCTACAGACAAAACTCAGGATAATGTTCCTGCAACCAATCCTCTTACTACTGACACAATATCAAAGCTCCGAGAAAACTTACAGGTAATATTAATGAGAACATGGAAACATGAAAATCATTTTAATCTTTATTTTTTCATTTTGCCAGTATACAGATGGATGCAATGAGAAACGGAACATCGCTGTTTAATGTATTTTCCGATCTAAATAGTCCACCAACAAAAAAATTCTATAAATTCACTTCAATAAATATCAAGTATTTAGCTGGACAGCTGGATTCAGAACCCCTTCTCCTTTCAATATTTGTTAGTTATGTATGATGTAATTACCTAAAATTCCCGTCCACACATTAAGTTTTTGTGGATATTGCGTACGAACGGGAATACTTAGGTGCTTATTTTCCCGAGATCAATACCGAACGAAAGATGGATTGTACTTTCTGTGAAGAGAAAATGTCGATTCATCCGTAAATAAAACTTAATAAAAAAAATTATTATTTGAATTTTCTTTCTCCATCATTTCTTCACAGAACTCCATCCGTTTAATATTGTCGTCGGGAAATAGTTCTTGTGTAGTTTGCACCTTATATTGACTGCTGTTTACTGACTGTCTGACGCTAATTAAGGACCGCCCACAGTTGAGACTACGGAGTGGTGGGAATTGTACGATTATAATAATAGTGTTTTTAATATGTTGAAGCTTGACATTGGTCCACTAGTTCAACACCAGTACGGATACAATGCTTAAAATTCCTATATTCCGTTTTTCATTGCATGTTTCTGTATATTTGAATCGCTGAATACAAAAAGGGAATGTATACATGAAACTAAAAGTACAGTCATCAAGGTTAGCATTACTGGATTTAGACAAAAAGGCATATTGCATACTTTCCCACACCAAAAATAGTGGTATTTTTTTCAAGACCTCCTTTTGATATGACAACTAAATTTTTTACCCTGAATTATCACATTAATGTAATAAAACTAAATCTGAATAATAGTGAAAAAAATTAAAATCACTTCGATAATAATACCACTATTTTTAGTGTTGGAAAGTATACAAAGTATGCAAAATGCATTTTTGTCTAAATCCGTAAAGCTAAATTTGTCTATTGTCGCGTTACGATATGTCATGGGTTCATGTAAACACTTGGTGCAATGGTGGAACAAGGCGCCAAGAATGAGTTCATCAAAGAACCCTCGCTAAAATTCACGGAATACCTACTAAGGATAGGAATATGAGAACAATCAGGATACTGGTTGAGCTCCTGGTGAGCATTATATACTTAACACACACATTAATAACGTCGGATTGGCTGACACGACCAAATGCAGGTTTTGCCAAGAAGATAATGAAACCTCGTCACACATACTGTGCTACAGCAAAGGCCTGACTAAGCTAAGGTTGTCAACGATAGGGGAGGAAAAACCACAATGCTCCCAATATATGGAGGACCTGAGTTTTGGCAAAGTCTACATATACATGAAATATAAAAAAAATTTCAATAATAATTATTTCCTTCCATATATTTGGAAATATTTTGCGATCCCTTGTAAAAGAAAAAACCTATTTGAATATTGATAGTAACCTAAGATGTTAGTATTCACATAATAAATGTAATTTAATTGTTTTTTAGAAAGAAAAACAAAGACTACAAAATCTAAAAACTAACTTGAATGCTTCAAATGAAAAAAGGGTAAAGAAAAACAAAGAAGACCCACAGACTATTGTGTCTAATACTATTGAACAGACTGATGTAAGTTAAACTCTATTAAATGTACATATTTGAACATGTTCTATGAATATGAATATTTTTACTACCTACCTAAAGGTAGCATTTGTTTTAAATATAGCCAGTCACATTGTATTTAACAATATTATCACTGCATGCACTTCACTTTTTGACATGTTAGTTTATACCAGTTGTACAGTTTTTTGTTGTATACAGGGTGCTGCAAATTTACCGTCGATTAGGAAAATACCGTAAACTAAAATTGTCCTAATAGCGAGACATTAGTTTGGTGTAGATACTTAACATCACACAATACAAAATTTGACTTTAGAGTATAAAATGTCGATAGCTTAGATCATAATTAGAGGATAAAAAATATATGGCATGAAAAATTTGCCGTTTCTCAAAATCAATTATTTGAATATGAAACCACACAAATAGTAGCTAGAGTTCTTACAATAGCCTTTTTGGTGTGCGTCATCGTTTGTGACGTATATCCGGGTTTTCGGCATGTCGTTTATTATATTTGCTATATTGACATTCAGCTAACCTTAAATTTGAAAAATGAAATGATCAGGATCGTATTCAGCCATATTCGAAAATGATATGAAATTAATAATACTTGGGATATGAAAACACTGCAAAACAAAACAAATTGTATATTCAATTTACATATTAAAATAACTTTACATTAGTAAATATAGTCCTGCAAAAGAATTATACAGCCTGTTCAATTAAGTCTGCACCATATGGAACCCTATTTTATTCTAAAGTTTTATGGAAAAAGGTATTCTTCACTTATAATTCTTATTGTTAGTGAATTTCATTTTTTTATTTGTTTAAATGTGGCCACTGTCTTATTGATGTCTTTACTGACCTCATGTACTTGATCTTCATTAAAATATGTACAGGTGGTGTATTGAAAATTTATGTATATATGTATTTTGACATTCACTGAGACCTAAAAGATCTATTGGGCCCCCTTACTTCTACATAGTTTCTGAGGAGAGTCTCAGGAGTGTTGTTAAAAGCTCCTTCTATGTCCAAAAATGCACATACTACAGTTTCTTGGTTGTCTAAGGCACCTCGGATATATTGAAAATTTAACAAAATAGATATTATTCTATAGCTTTTTGAAGCTACGACTTCTATCTTCAGTTACACGTTTAGTAGAAAACAAACATAAACATAGTAAATAGTCAAGAAACCAACCAACTAATAAAAAAATAAAAAGAAGAGGATTATGAAAGTTCAATTTTCGCAGTCATCTTCCCATAAGTCCCAATCTGATTCACATTCCGACTCATTCAAGTCAACAATTACAGGCGAAGTATCACTAGCGTCAATAATTTTTGCTGTTTCCCAATATTCCTCTATAATGTTTTGGGTATGCCTAACATATTTTTTCCATTTTTCTGGTGTAACCTACAATAATATAAATATAATTAAAATACAGTCTTCAGGACTCCCAAAAAAAAATCAAAATACTGGCAGTACGGCAGAAACGTAAACTTATTTGTTCATACCTGCTCAATTGCCTCTTGCCAAACATTTATTATTGTTGCTGCAGTTACATGGTCAACAGAGGTTATCTTAGCATCGTAATACCGTTTGAGCTCGGACCAAACCATTTCTATTGGATTGAACTGGCAATGGTAGGGAGGTAGTCTTAAAATACGATGACCGTGCTGAAGAGCCAGTCTATCTAATCTATAAAACAGCACGCTTACATTAACACTGTTGAGCCTTACCTCCTACAATAAATTACATACTTGTATTCTTTATCCGGTATACGTTTTTTCATAATTTCATCTTTCATGCTAGATGCTGGAAAAGGTATACACCTTTCTTGTAACCAACTAATTAAAGATTGCTTGGTCCAAGATAAATTAGGGATTTTTTCAACTAAACTTGAATGGTAAGATGCATTGTCCATTATTATTAAAGAATGGTTCTTCTAAATTTGGCAGGAGCTGTTGTTCAAACCATTTTTCGAAGTTATTCGAATTCATCGAATCATGATAGTCTCTAGATTTACTCCCACTTTTGAAAATCAAACTACAATTTTTGACAAAACCATTCTCAGAACCTGCTTGTAAAATAATGTACCGTACACCTTCACCACTTGTCTTCCTTACTGCCTTAGTGCTACCATCTTGCCAACTCTTGCGAAAACTACCTTTACTAAAAATTCAGGTCTCGTCCAAAAAAACAGGCTGTAGAGGGTAAGGAGAACTCTCATTGTTCTTGAATTCTCTCAGATAATGTAATCTTTTTTGAGCTACTTGTGGTTGTTCCATAAGATAGTTTCTATTGGAAATACTGCAATTTAGCCATCTGAATTTTAGTTCCCTTAAAACATTAGCCATTGAACTAACAGACATGTCGATTCCATCCAGATCAATGAGTTTTTTATTCAGTGAATGTAGAGTTACATGTTCACCTAAAATAAATAAGTAAACAAACAATATTAATGAATAAAAAATACAAAAACACTTTTTTAATTACACACTTTTATTAGGAAATGCACTAAAAAGTGAATAATAATTTTTTTTTAATTTCTCATTCACTTTTTCTCACTATGATTAAAGTAGGTGGCGCAATCTATAAAACGTGACTACTAGTTTTAAACAAACATTTAATATGAGCTCTCGAATATTTTACTTACATACCACTCATACTCACTCAAAAAGTGGATTGTAAGATTTGATGTAGACAAACAGAGAAGTGAAGTTAAATAAAAGTGTGTAAAAATGGTTCACTCATCGGACTAATTAAAAATGTCAGATGCATAGAAAACATTTTTCTACATACCTTCACTAAACATTCTGTATATACGCGTCCTAATGGCATGCTCGTGTTTCTCTCGGATTGTGGGACCCTTCGACATTTTGACAGACTTACTTATTTTAGTGGTATACTCTGAATCACTGTGAATGCCATTTTTTGCCAAATTTGCTACAGTCGGCAAGGATATTCCCAATGCATCTGAAACACAATAGATAAAAATAAAATATTTAAACAATCCTAATGAAATAGGATTAACTTGATTTATATTAATTTCACTTATTGTTATATAAAAAATACTTACTTGGTGCACTGAAGTTAAAGGTATCAATGGTTTACCAGCTTCTTTTTCTAATTGAAAATATTTAATAACTTTCAAAATTAGTTGCTGCTCTTTTTCCGTGTATCTAGGCATATTTTTGTATTATTTAAGAAATAAAATGCTAACAATAATATTAATATTCACTTTCCATAAATAATCATGAACAACAAAGTACAGACCTGACGAGAACTGTCAGTGGGACATTAGAAAAAGACGTAACCTACAAAGGGAACGTCTACATAGAATTTTAAACGATATAAATTCGCCCGATTGATAGGTCGCGCTTGCACGTAAACTAAACATCAACCAATCAAATTTTTCTGTCAAAGATTAGGGTTAACGTTTGTAATACGTTTAAACAGTTCATTATTGTGATATTTTGATTAGGATTAATCACAGACCTGCCTTTTTTTCCATTTCTTTCACCGTAATGTGTTAGAAGGGTATTAACAATCGATGACGCACACCAAAAAGGCTATTGTATGAACTCTATTTATGTAACCAGTTAAGAAATGCATCATTTTGTGTAACGAGGGAAATTTTTGCGGGGCGAGCGAGGTCCCGTAAAATGACACGAGTTACACAAAAAAGCATTTCATAACGTGTTTCATACAAGATTTTATCTAATTTTGACAAAAAGAAACTTTAAATGATTTTATGTGTTTTTTAACAATTTTTAATTAAATTTTCTGATTTAAAAACAGCACTTTTTGATTCCTACAAGTTATACAACCAATATTACACAAGCCAATACTTTTATTTTATACATTGATTTCAGACTTTATTATTTTACCATTAATATTAAATTAAAATCGAAAATAGCTAATAATGCATAAAATAAAAAGTAAATTGTTCTTATTGTTAGTAGTTCTCTTCAGTTCTAGTTGTTGTTATGTTTCTATAATATGACATTAAACTTTCTTCTTTTCTCTCTTGTTTTTATCAATTGGTGATAAAATTAATTTTTCATCACCAGTTACATAATATTTTTCATTATGTAACTGGTTACGAAAAATGTGACGTTTGCTAACGGAAGTCAGTTTTGAAAAATGTCACTTTTTATGTTAAAATTAGATAAATATGTTTATTATAATTATCAAAATAGCTTTTAAAAAAATTGGAAAACAATTTAAAAGTGGACGGTTTTACTTTTTCTTTGATGTTCAGAAATATTTTCTCTCAATAAATCCCAAACATAGTTTCCCATCATACTTTCATTGCATTGGTCTTGTTTTCCTTGCTCTTCTGACGGTACATAACACATGATCGTTGTTTATCTCTCCAGCGACATCTGGATGCACTGTGTTAACGTAAAAACCCCACTTTGATCACGCGGTATTTTTTAAAGTATTAGATTTATTTAAAATTTATACAAAAATTCGAAAATCACTATAGCTATTACAAAAGCAATCTATCAAATGTGTTTTTTCCGTTTTTGTGCATAATTAACCGAAAAATCATAAAATAAACGTTTGGACAAAAATGGAAAATTTGTCTGTAGAGTCGTGATAGAAGACTAATTTTTCCCAAATACCGGATGTATCAGACTAATTTATTCAGGCTATATCTCTTAACGAATAGAGATTTTCGAATGGGACAAAAGCTGATCTGTTCCACTTCTAATACAATATTCATTCGAAATATGTGTTGCAGCAGGTGGACTGCAATTCGAACATCTAATGTAAATAAAAAACTTATATTTTCTTGATTATTCACGAACCCTTTTTATTTTTTGGAAAATTTGTTGAATAGACAATGGAAGACCACATCCATAATTATAAAAAAATGTACAGGGTGCTATTAAAAAGTTTGAAGTTAGGGGTTGTAGATTAAATCTAATCTAGGGGTTGTAACTAAGGAATTAATATTTAGGGGATGAATTTGTTTACGCCATATTAAAGTGTATTAGAAATGGAGCAGATCAGTTTTTATCCCATTCGAAAATCTCTATTCGTTTAAAACATATAGCCTGGATAAATTAGTCTGAGACACCCGGTATATCATGTGGTACCTAATACCCAAAAAATGTAAGTTCAATCCAAATTTATACTACCAATAATTAATTTCATGTAAATGGTGAAAAATTTTAACTCGAGAAAGGATAAAGATAGGATTGTTCAAAATAACTTAAATATATCTAGATTCAAAAAATATGTCCCAATTTCCACTTTTCAGTCACCGTCAGTTCTCGATATCATTCTAATTAACGGTCTATCTGCCGCACCCTGTATACAGTAATATTGGTTAGGTACCTATGTAAAAAAATCTAAAGTACTCATAATTCAGTATAAGCAGAAGTAATGAGTTTGTAATGGTGGAAGTTGAGACAAAAAAAAATAATAGTAAGAACAGTATCAAATCAATGTAATTGACACTATAAACAGTAAGTAAATACAAGTCTGTTTTTTTTTCTGTGGAATCTGGTGAATCAGGTATCCGGATTATATGAACAACTTTGTATAAAGGCTTTAATATCAAAGATAGAAATGTTCAGTAAATTATGGTTTTCATGTGTTTTCTCCTAGATAATAAACCTAGTGCTCATAATTATTGTATATATTGTAGGAAGGCAAAAACAATCCGCATAAACTTCAATCAAATATAGATCCTGAAAAGAGTAAAAAGCTTGAACAAAAAGAAAAAAATACCATCAACAAAAAAATAAATAATGAAGAAAATTGTCCTAGTAAAACTATTTTAAAATCTGAAAAGAAGTCAACTAGTAAAGATAACGAATCAGCAAAGAAAATATCCACTGATGAAGAAAGAGATACAAATAAGATTATTGTAAATGTCGAAAGTATGGAAAAAATTAGTTATTCCAAAAATGAAATGACGGTTGAAAACAAGCAAATTGATGATAGTGTTTCAAATCCTAAAAATGAAACCAAATTGGAAGAAAATAAAACTAATAAAAAAAGTGTTCCTAGTGAAATTACCGAAGAAAAGAATAATGATAAAACCGTTCCTAGTCATGAAAATATAACAACAATCGAAGGAAATCAAATGATTACAGTAAATATTGCGACTGAAACTACTCTAGATTTTGAAAAGACATCATTAAACGAAAAAATTACGAATGATGAAGAAGTTACTAGTTTAATAGCAGAAGACAAACAAGTGTCTGATGAACTTCTTCCAGGTGAAAGTAGTTTGAGCTCTGAAAATGAAGACATTGAAGGAGAGGAAACCACAATTGGTCCAAAAAATTTGTATGTTGATAACCAAAACGATCCAACCGACATTATTATGGAAGACACCAAAGGAATTACTGAAGAAAATCAATATGTTCCGTGCGAAACGATTTCAAATATTGAAACAAAAACAACGGAAAAGGAAACCTCTCATCAAGAAATTTCTAAAAAGGACACGAATGTAGAAACTGAGCAGCAAATTGTAATCAACGAAGTTGTCGCAACAACACAAATAGACAACAACGTAAGTAATTGAAAAATTTATTTAGGCCCGGTTGCACATTTGAAGCTTCAAATTGAGCTCAACTGAGCTGGGCTTAAAATATAAGCTTAGCGCAACCCTAAACCTGTTGTATAAACATGGTTCAGTAGCAGCTCTACTAAACCTATATTTGCAAGTGTTGGTAGAACTTATTTCGAACTGACGCATGCGTATGAAGTAAATTGATCAAAATATGTTTGTCAAATGAAGATGTCACCTAACTAATTTGGCGTTTGGGGGGATTGTTCGTAACTATTAGTTTTGCAAGAAATTTCCTCTGATATACAATCTGTCACAAAGCGAACGGTTTCTTTAGAAAGACGAAATCTTTTAATACACTCATGATCACTCGAACATTCAAAGTGATTTAAATACGCTCTCTCTACACCCAAGGTCTTCTCGGGTGTTCTCATCATGGGTTAAAATATACATATTTTACTTTCCTTGATAAACTTTTAATTTGAAAATAAATTAAGTACAGGTTATATTTGCACACAATTTATGTACATTTAAGCCATGAAACATGATAACGATTTATGTTCCGTGCTTAAGCTTACATTAAACCTACCCTCTTGAAGGCATTACTAAGCTTAAGGTTTAAATCAAGCTTAACCGTAAGCTTACATTATACAACAGCAATCTGACAATGAACCTGAGTTCACACTTGAGCCTTCACAAAGCTACAATTGTACAACCGGGCCTTAGAGATATAATATTGATTGACGTAAAACGTTTCAACAACAAAGTTTTTGTTATTCAAAATTTGTATCGTTAAGGTTCATTGAAATTACTATCACACCTGGATTCGCAGATAAGACTTTGACTGGTTTATTGTATGTATCAAGCTTTATTAATCTGTTTTCTGTAGTTAGCGGTATTGGTATACACTCCTTTAACTAATTTTGATTAATTTTATAAATATCTACTTGGGTTTCCTTGGATTTTAGTGCACTTGTAGAGTAGTAATTTGTATTCTACTCTAGCTATACGGTAATCTTGTAGTTAATCTTGACAACGGTAGCTAGAACGCTACCGAAACGTCGAAATAAAAAACATTATTGTGATTTGATTCCCAAAAAAATAAGAAAAAAGAATAAGTAATGCCGCAAGGAACTTACAGAAGATGTATTTTGTTTCATTAGATATTCTAAGGTATTATTTTAAGACGTCCTCACAAAACTGGAAGAAGGTTTGTTTTTCATTGGTTTTTTTTCACGGATCTAAAAGTACTATGTCAATAATAATAATAACTTTATTGCTTATAGAAAACGATATTTACGGCAAGGTTAGTGTGTGATAATATGCAACAACAACAAAAATAATATAAAATAAAATAAATACATTATTCACCTAGTATAAATGACCTCAATTTGAGAATATTCCAAAGGTAGCAACATATAGTTTTTCTTTGCTAATGTTTCCAAATTTTGCAGACAGGATATTTTTTGTTTCATGACTGTGTATATCGGACACTCACACAAAATATGAAAAATAGTTTCCTTCTCGTTCATGTTACAAACAGGACATGTTAGAGTAGGATCTATACTGTAGGTTATGCCGTTTAATGTGAACTTCATTTTGAGTTGATTAACCGTGTGGAGTTGAGCCAAAGTACGAGCGATCTGAATTGGAGACTTCAACAGTAAATAATTGCTTGGTTCACGTGTTGTGGTGAAAGCATTATATAGAGCCATGAAAGGGTACGCTGACGATGTGCAAATAAAAGGGGACTCAAGGGCTCTCCTTGTAGAACACCTAGGGCGCGTTGTATCTAACACCTAAACTCAGTTTAATGATAACATCAATTACATCAGTCTAAACATCAGTTATCATTAAACCGAGTTTAGGTGTTCGATACAACGCGCCCCTAAAGAAAGTGAGATCATATAAGTTTGTCAAGCCATCAGAGCCTTTTATTTGAACAGTGGCTTGTGAATAAAGTGTTCTTATTCAGCCAATAACTTTTGTCGAGACTCCAAGATTAAATAGTTTCAGCCATAATAAATTATGCTGGACTGAGTCAAAAGCTCTTTTGAAATCAACAAAAATTGCAAACACTTTTTGGTTTTTATGTCGATGAATAACAGAGCTCAAAGTGAAAACATTGTCGAACATATGCAACAGGACATTATTTTACCATCTGATACTTTTCAGAGGGGCACACGTGTGAGTTATTAACAAGTATTTACAGCGCAGCGATTTTTATATTAGGACGGCTTATGCTGCTTTGTCCACGAACGTGTTAAATGAGTGAATACTTTTCTGTGAACAAATATTAAGACTGTTAAGTTAGCTCTTGAAGCTTGTTAAAAATGTTATTTTATTATATGTATTTTCAATGGACCTTAGCTACATGTCATAATTATAATAACTAATCAAACTAATATTCGTTTTATTTTGGTATTAAAATACTGTTTCAGGTTTCTGAAAAAACTGCTAAATTACATCCAGATTTATCTCGAAACTTAATTGTTCGTTTATACAAGTTATCACACGCCGAATTAGAAGAAATGGCAACTCGTACACCTTTTTATATGGAAACGCCCTCGTCAGATGAAACAGACCAAAAACTAGAAGATATTGATCTTAAATCTAGTACAGGAAAATCAACCAGTATCCAAGATGATGAAAATGGTAATAATTTCTTTTATTTGCAATCATTAATTGCATTTATTAATTTCTATTAGCGGTTATTCCATTACTACTGTCACTCTATGTCCGCCGTAGTACTTACATTGAAAATCTTGAAGTTGCGTGGTCAGCAGCTTGATCGGAGTCGCAGTACAGTTTTAGTTATTAAGTGGAGGTGGCGTTGTAGGAATATTTTTTCTCAACTTTCGTGTACCTGATGATTCATTTTAACTTTATCTCATCATGGTCATCTGGATTTTCCTTCTGTCTGCAACAACATTTAACGACAAACCGTATATCGGATCCTGTTGATAATCAAAAGTCCACTTTTTAATTATTATCATGTTAGCTCTTTAACTATTTCATGGTTAAACATGGCAATATCGAATGTTTTCAGCCACATTCCTCTCCTAGCTTCAGATATTTTTGCTATACCATACTTTTCGGTAGGTATTTTAATTATTTGTTTTTTTCTAGCTGATGAAAAGTTGTTGGACATAATGGAAAATAAAAACCCTCTTGTAGATCCGCAAAATGTAAGTATATTTTTAATTTTATACAGTCTTGTATGGAGATTTATGTTACTTGTACAACTTTCAAATTTCATTGTTCCAAAAGTTAATCAGCGAACTAAAATAATGTCCAGAACGACCCCTGGACGAGAAAACATATCATATTCTTTAGTATAGTTTATAAGTTAGTTGGAATAACCTCCTAAATTGATAAGAGATACTTTAATTTTTTTTAATTTTTCCATATGCTGTAAGTATGTATGTCTATGTGTTGTTCCAACTTACTTCGTACAAACTGCAGGTTCATGTGAGATTTTAATACAGTAATTATGAATTCCTGTTTTAGGACGTAAAACTTACATTGTTAAAAATAAATGATACCGAATCAAAAGTAGACTCTCATTCTGATGTAAATATAAGATCATGGGACGACCACCACAAAATCGAATCTCAAAAAAATGGTAAGTGTTTGGATTTTATCTCATTTTTGTTTATCAATTAGCCAGTTTTTTCAACAATAACATTAAGCGAATTCCAAAACTGATATAAAATATAATGGAGTTTTTTAGTTATAGATTTTTCATTTTTGCGAAAACTATTTTTAATGTTATTTTTAAAAAGTATACGCTATTTCCAGCAAATTCAATTAAATTTTTTATTTGCAGAACAATTGCAAGTTGATAGTGAGGTAACTGAAAAAATGGCAGTTGTCAAAAAAGATACATTTAAAACTAAAAATCTTGTGGTTCGTCTAACCAGAATAATGGCAGGTAAAGACAATCCAACTTCCAGTGAAGATAATATTAAAATAATGACTAGAAATATAAAAATAGGCATTCAACAAACCAATAGACAAAGTAATGAAGTAAAAAGTGTTGAAAAAAAAACGGATCAAGAAGCGGCAAAGCTTGAACCTGTGAAAGTAAAACCGAAAATTGAGAATAAACAATTGATCAGTAGAGATATAAAAAAAGAAATTCAAGTAACAAATAGACAAAGTAATCAAGTTGGAAGAGGTAAAAGAAAAACGGATCAAGACGCAACAAAACTTGAACCTGTGAAAAGAAAACCGAAAATTGAGGATAAACAAATAATCAGTAAAGATATAAAAAAAGAAATTCAAGTAGCAGATAGTCAAATTAATAAAGTAAATGTCGCCGAAGAGAAAACGGAAGCGAAACAAGAAGTAAAAAAACTTGAACCTGTGAAGAAAAAGCCGAAAATTGAGGAAGAACAATTGATCAGTAAAAATATAAACAAAGAAATTCAAGTAGCAGATAGTCAATGTAATAAAGTAAATGTCGCTGAAGAGAAAACGGAAGCGGAACAAGAAGCAACAGAACTTGAACTTGTGAAGAGAAAATCGGAAATTGAGGAAGAACAATTGATCAGTAAAAATATAAACAAAGAAATTCAAGTAGCAGATAGTCAAAGTAATAAAGTAAATGTCGCCGAAGAGAAAACGGAAGCGAAACAAGAAGTAAAAAAACTTGAACCTGAGAAGAAAAAACCGAAAATTGAGGAAGAACAATTGATCAGTAAAAATATAAAAAAAGAAATTCAAGTAGCAGATAGTCAATGTAATAAAGTAAATGTCGCCGAAGAGAAAACGGAAGCTGAACAAGAAGTAAAAAAACTTGAATCTTTGAAGGGAAAACCGAAAATTGAGGAAGAACAATTGATCAGTAAAAATATAAAAAAAGAAATTCAAGTAGCAGATAGTCAATGTAATAAAGTAAATGTCGCTGAAGAGAAAACGGAAGCGGAACAAGAAGCAACAGAACTTGAACTTGTGAAGAGAAAATCGGAAATTGAGGAAGAACAATTGATCAGTAAAAATATAAACAAAGAAATTCAAGTAGCAGATAGTCAAAGTAATAAAGTAAATGTCGCCGAAGAGAAAACGGAAGCGAAACAAGAAGTAAAAAAACTTGAACCTGAGAAGAAAAAACCGAAAATTGAGGAAGAACAATTGATCAGTAAAAATATAAAAAAAGAAATTCAAGTAGCAGATAGTCAATGTAATAAAGTAAATGTCGCCGAAGAGAAAACGGAAGCTGAACAAGAAGTAAAAAAACTTGAATCTTTGAAGGGAAAACCGAAAATTGAGCAAGAACAATTGATCAGTAAAAATATAAAAAAAGAAATTCAAGTAGCAGATAGTCAATGTAATAAAGTAAATGTCGCCGAAGAGAAAACGGAAGCTGAACAAGAAGTAAAAAAACTTGAATCTTTGAAGGGAAAACCGAAAATTGAGGAAGAACAATTGATCAGTAAAAATATAAAAAAAGAAATTCAAGTAGCAGATAGTCAAAGTAATAAAGTAAATGTCGCCGAAGAGAAAACGGAAGCGGAACAAGAAGTAAAAAAACTTGAACCCGTTACAAGGAAACAAGATGTTGAGAAAAAAGTGAGTATTAAACAGGAAAATCTATTTTCCAAGAAAAAAATTAAATCGAAACCAGTATCTGACCTTTTTATTTCTCTTAAGTAACAAAATATTTCTATTATTTAAATTTATTTCTTTTGTAACATATTTCAAGCACGCCTCTGCGTGTTTAAATTAAACTTTTAAAACTTTTTTAAGTAACTATAGCTGCGCTCTTTTTGACTGAGATCTCAGTTAATCTCAGCTCACATCGGTAATGTTCGCGCTTTTTTCATTTACTCACTTCAAAGTAAGCTTAGATTTTTCCTCCCCCTTTACCGATGCTGCATATATGCTAGGCATGGGTATCACTTGGACTTGAATCAAAAATAAAGTGGAGGGGACGAAGAAATATTTCAGTTGTTGCAGTTTCAAACAACATAGCCTAATTTTCTTTGGTTTGCAGTTAATTTTATAGGATTATGGGAAAAATTACTTCATTTGATACTGATGCAAATGTGGAATTTCATGCATTGTTTATATTGATTTGTTCAAGTTAGCAAAATGACTGTTTTGCCATTTTTTGCTAACTTATATTACTTATTATAAACAAAGTATTGAAAACATTTCAATAGTTTTCGAGATATTCGAAAAAAACCAAAACCTTACTTTTGTTTTAATAAATTGTTTATTACTTTTGCAACTTTACCGGGCCCGAAAATGGAAAGTATTGGTGTGTTCTTTTTACAGAATTTGCTTGAGCAATTCAGTTGCTCTGTTCACTTGAATGATTTTGCGTATTCTTTTTACGCGCTCGTTTTGAACAGAGCTGTGTAACAGGTGACGTAATAGAAATAGATGACGTCACAGTGCCACTCTGGCCAATAATTTTAAATAGGACCTTATGGCAAGTGATATCTCGTTTGAAAGGCATTGACATTGGCTACATAGCCATATTAATTTTGTTTGGGTTTAAACTAATTTTGACGGATAAATTAAATAAATACCAAAATTATTATTTCACATTTAAATATTGAAGATTTTTCAGTCCGCCTCTGGTTAGTTGTCAAAAAAATTGACGTTTTTAATTTAATAGTATTTGTTGCTTTGCAAAGTTTTTCTACCTATGGCCTAACGACTTCGACAATTGCGGAACTAGCCAAACGCTACACCCATACTCAATCCCTTAAGAGATGGGATGGAATCAAAGGATGCAGTCTTGCCAGGATCACCCTGGGCGACCCTACGTTTAACAGTAAGATTTCTGACTGGTCACTGTCAACTAGGGAAACACCTCCATACTATGGGGCTAGTGGACACACCTCTATGCAGGATGTGTGAACAGGAAGATGAAACTGTCAGGCATGTCTTATGCGAGTGTCCGGAGTTATCGTCAATAAGAGAGTGTGTGTTCGGTGAGTCTTGGCCTACACCTGCCGATATAAAGGAGATGTCTCCTAGTGACCTGTCCACCTTCCTGAGAAGGACAGGATGGACAATGACCTAGGAAGACAACTCCTCGGGAGGATGTACAATGGGTCACATGTGGCCTAAGTGCTGTGAGCCTACACTCACCCTCCCTACTCTACAGATACAGACAGAGATTATTTCACATTTAAATATTGAAGATTTTTCAGTCCGCCTCTGGTTAGTTGTCAAAAAAATTGACGTTTTTAATTTAATAGTATTTGTTGCTTTGCAAAGTTTTTCTAATTTTTCTAGCTTAAATATTTAATTTTATTATTGTTTAACGAGACGTTTAAGAGTTTACATAGGCAAAATGGTACGTACTCAAGCCGACAAAGTAGCAGCTATCAAGTGTAGTCGTTCAAAAGATACGATGGGGGGAGGGTACTTTTGAATAGCACTGTATATTAGCAGTAATTATTAATTTTAGAAAATGAAATCCAATTTTTGTTAAAAAAATTTTTTTGGTACATAACGCTGCTGTCCCATTTTGCTTGCGGCCTTGAGTTAAATCCGGCACTGGTCGTTTGTCTTGCATTAGGTACAGCAAGATACCAATCTTTATATGTACTATCTTATGTCAGATTTAGGTAAGTATCAGATTTAGGCATTTTCTAGATTAGGAAGTACATATAATCAGGTAGGTGAAATCGGGCATTAGTCTTGTATTTGTGTTGAAGAATCATTGAAACGAATGTTAATATAAATGTAAATATAAATGTTTTTCTATCTTATCTGTTTTAATACTATTCTCTTGTATAAAATATTTGTAGATGTTGAAGTTGACAAACATATTACTAACTTTTCAGGTTCCCAAATCGACAGATATCGTGTTGAAACTAGATGAGCAGGACGACGAAGATGACGATGACCTTTACTTAAGTTTTTGGAACATGGGAAGCGATGACGATGATTAGTTGTGTCTAAAAGTTGTAATATTTGTCTTGTCACAATTACAAATCATTTTTAAAATAGGTGCCATTCAAGTAAAGTTTCTGGATATCAGAACATGGCATCTTTTTATAAAATGTGCGTGCTCGCAAATTTGATCATTTGTATTGAGGAGGAAACTTTTTTAGGAAAAAATATTGGATCCATCTCTCGATTCTCTATTTTTAAATTTGTGTTGCATCTTTTGAAACTTCTAGTTTTCACTGAAAGTAAATAAACACTAGCATTTTCCAACAGCATCATTTGCTGCCCGTATATAGTTACTTTTTTTATAATTTGAATTAAATTAAGTTTCATTTTATATTTTTCCTAAAGTAATGATTGAATAATTTGGTTATTATATAATAAACTATTAAGATTAAGAAGTTTTATTTTGAAACCTTTTTTTAAATTTAATTTACCAATTTTTTATTTACACTTGCGACATTACCTTTACCTCGCCCTTACATTATTATTATTGTCTGCGATTTTGTTGCTCATACAACAAAGTATGTGTGTGTGTAATTTTTGAAGTGGATGTCAGAAAATGCTGTAGAAAACATTAACGAAACTGTGATGTTGGGGTACTTGGATGATCCGAAAATTTTTCCCTGAGCTCTCTGTGGGCTAAATATTCGATGATGGAGAAGACTTTAATGGTAAATAAGAATATTAATATTTATAATTTTTACGAGTATTTAAAGCAAACAACATTGTCCAAACGAACCAAGTCTAACCTACCAAAATTGCTCAAAATACTTGAAGTATTATCTAGTTTATACGAGTACTCTTAACGTTTTTTGAAGTATAAATTTATTTCTCGTATTTTACTCTTGTTATTCTAAATGTAGAAGTGCATAGTTTCCAGATACATATCCTTATACAGGGTGTTCGAAATATTCGAAACATATTGAATGAGTATGTCGTAAGTACGGCCCTGTAATCACATTTTTTAGTGGTCTGTACTCGTAAACATACAAACTCAATTGAATTTCTAGGATGCTTCTGTAGATGCATTAAATAGATTTCATTTCAAGCTAAAAAATAAAAAAAAACCTCTCCGATACCATTGTTAACCCCCAAAAAATGTATAAATTATAATTTTGACGATCAATTTTTGGTAGTAAAATTGTCTGCGGAAAAATAAAAAGGAATTAAGTAGATTAGATTTTTTATACTCTTTCCAATTATAAAGAGCAATTTTAAAAAAATCTATATACAGGGTGTTGTTCTTAGGAAAGACCAGTTTAGAAATTTTTTGTTAAGCCGGACCTGCATTATATTTTTGGAGATGCTTTTGATGAAGTTTCTAGGTAATGGTTATTACGCGTACCAAATTCCAAAATAATATACAGCATAACTCGGAAGTTATGAGGTTCGAAAGAAATACGATACATTAATTCAAAAAACACCCTGTATCTCGGTTATAAAGTGCAGAAGACACATTAAACATAGGTTTTTGGAAGCACCAAAGTGATCCCCATCTACAGTTAAAGTTGGGCCCTTTCCCAATGAGACACCCTGTATAAAAATGAAATATTAACTATAAAAATTAACAGCTTTTATTGAAAAATTTAGTTAGTTCATTTTATATACATTATATACAATAAAAATTTGTACATTTAAAAAGCCAGAATCTTAAATAAAACAATACAGATCCAGCTTTGTCGATTTATCCAACCAATTTAGTAATTATAAATTATTCAGTACCCCTTCATTGTAAACTTCTAATCATATCCTCATTCCCATCCAGCTTTCCAGATTTGACTCTTCCTTGTAAATTAATAACAATAAGGTAGATCAAATATTTTTCAAAGTCATTAATCACATATTTGTTTGATTTAAACAAACTGTTCATTGCTGCTGGCAGATAGATCAAGCAGTCTCCAAGCTGCCCTGGGATCAGGTTCAGTTGCTGATCTACAAAGTACCCATACATAATTAACTCGCATTACTTTTTCTGAATCACCTTCAACAATACCACCTGCTGCATCTCGAACTGCCATTACTTGTTGAGAAGTAAACGAGATTATTAAAACTGGTCCTTGATCCATTACTTTTCCCATCACTAAATCTACATGATCAATATCAAGTATTTTTGATTCAATTTTATACCCCTTTTTATATGCTTCCTTGATAGGAACAGCAAAAAGATTGAATGGGCCTTCATGACACCAATCTTTCAAGATTTCTAGGTCTCCTCTAGTCATAGCTTCAAGAATATTTGGAATTATATCAGTCTCACATTGTTTTAAAAATCTTTTTGTATCAAAAGTTGGATCTAGTTTACAGATTTCTGTTAAGGTCTCGGATAATTCTGTCTTTTGAAACAGTCCTCCCATGATATCACCAACTTTTTCTGTCAACACCCTTGAAGCACGAATTACTGGATTTTCACTTTCATCATACTTTAATTTCCAATCCATAACTTTGTGTACATAAGGATTATTTTCTTTAAAGTTTTGCCATGATTCATAAAATTTAGAGTCTTTATGCAATTCTATACCAGTAGCATCAGTATTGGGTTCATAATATTTTTGGTGGACTACTGCACTGGTTTCAGTTCGTTTCCTTAAATTTTTGGGACTAACGTATACTCTACCTAAAGCAAATTAAACAAAACATCATGTGTATCATTGAATAAAGTATCTGCACGGAAAATAAAAATTTTAATTATCAAATACATGATCTACATACCTTCTATACTAGTATTGTCTATTTCTTGTTTAACAGCTCTAGTTGCTTGAGATATACTTTGAAATGCTCCAGTTTTACTAAATTCTTGAGCAGTTTCACTTATTTTGTGAGTAGTTTTGCCAACTTCTTCAGTAAACTTTCCAGCTTTTTTAGCCAAATCAGATTTACTAGCTTCATCTATTACTCCTTTAAGTTTTTGTTTAACAGAACCTAAACCATCTTTGAAAACTTCACTACTTTTACTGGCCTCTTTCTCAACAGATTCAAATTTTTGTCGAGCTGCCTTTAATGCGTCACTCTGTTCTAATTTTTGAGCTTCCTCTCGAAACTTTTTCAACGATTCTTTCATCTCTTTATTTTTCGACATCTCCTCTTTGAAGTTTTCATAAAGGCGACCAATAAAAGACCTCTTGGCGGGTTGTTGAGAATATTGTCGTAACTAAATTATATGAATTACATTAGTATTAGTTCAGATATTCATCACTAAACAAAACTTACCCCATGGTTAATAATAATTTGGAATGAAATTCTATTAAATCTGTACATCTTCAATTATGTATATTTGTTCGTCACGTTCTTAACGATTAACATAACCTTAAAAATAAATATTTATAAATGTTTACCTTTTACTGAGATTTTATAGCTTAATAGAAGATAAAATGACCGGAAAGTAAAAGGCAGTTGTAACTATGTATTTGGAAAAAAATTATTTTTTTGACATTTTTATTGACCGGGTTGACGTGACTGGGATTTCAACTTTGTAGGTAAAGTTTTAAGGTTAGTTTGAAAGATAAATCAACCGATTACGTAATAACTTTTTATTTCTACTTGTAGGTAGGGATAGCGATTTACATGCTGACTGAAGACTCGTTATATATAATCCTTTATCTATGCTGAAGACTGATAGAAATTCTACTCGGGGCTGCTCGGGGATAGAGGCATAAAGAAATAAATAATAAGAGAGCTGTTGAACGTGTAGCGTTCTGTGGCATAAAGTTACCACCAGGGCACCAGCACCTACCTTGGTTACAGGTATGAACCAGAGATAACATACGTATGAACTATGAAGACTAATGGGTCTATTCTGTGCACTTTACAGGGGAATTGCTACAACTGTATCTTACAGGAATCTTTAAAATAGTTACAGATTTGGTAAATATTTACGTGTGTATTGACTGCTGTCATTGGAAATGGAATATTTTTGTACAGTTTGAGAGTTACAAAAGCCAACCTATTGGTGTAGGTGTAGATCCGTGTAGGGTAGGAAACACAAATTTGTTATTTCTTGCTTTGTGTTTGGTATTCTGTTCATCCTTTATCTGTGATGTCATGAAATTTAACTTGTCTTCTCTTTCTTGTGGTTTTTTCTTTCTTATCTTTTGTTTTTCATTTGAATTGTAACAGCTGATATGTGTAATAAGTTAACTTGAACAAGTTTTAAGTTAAGTTTCCCCTTGCTAAGATATTTTTAAGGAATAATAATCTTCATGAAAAGTGAAATATGTTATCCAAATTAAAATCGACACCTAGGATAGGTTTGTATTTATACCAAATTTTATGAATTTACATATTATATTTGAATATTTAGAATAATTTGTAATAGTTTGACCTTTGTACTTTTCCTAATAAACTAGTTGGTTATGTTATATTATTCTCATTTACTTTTTAGCAAAACAGGTCCATATTTTGCTAAAAAATTATTCCCAAATAACATCTCATTATACAGTATATCCTAGGGAAAAGGACCCAAGATGGAAGGGTAAGTATTTGTTTTTTAACCAGTTCTAGATTTTTGATCATTAATAATTGACATCAAAGGTGGCAATATATTTTCAAGTGTTATGCTTGTGTTATTGAGGTATCTTTGTATAGATAATAGATACCTACTCAATATATCCTCATCAAATCATACAAACTTGTAGTAAAACTAATAGTCCAACATCCGGAATTCCCATGATTCTCAAAAAAAATTTTGCATAAACCCTATCTCAACACTATGTAAAACTTAATTATTATTGTAACAGTAGTTGGAACGCTACCGAAACGATGAATTAAAAATATAAAAAAGATTGTATGTAGTTTGATTTCCCAAAAAATTAACAAAAAGAATATTTTTAACCTATATTGTAAAAATATTTTAGACATCAACATGGAAAGATTCACAGACGAGACAGATATTCTTATAGTAGGAGGTGGACCTGCAGGTATGAGTGCTGCTATTCGTGCAAAACAACTTGCAGAAAAGGATGGCAAAGAACTTCGTGTATGCTTGGTAGAAAAAGCTTCTGAAGTAGGTGGACATATACTATCTGGAGCTGTGATACAACCATCAGGTTTAAATGAATTAATTCCAGACTGGAAAGAAAAGGGTGCACCTCTTATCACTCCTGTTATTGAAGATAAATTTGGATTTTTAACTGCTACTGGTAGATTCAATATTCCAATTTTTAAAGGTGAGTGTTGGTTTTGAGATCATCAAATTAAGTTAAGAAGATTTCAATGTTTGCTGTCTGCCCAATGCCAGAAGATGTATCTGTCAATTGAACCTCATTGGGAAAACAAATATTCAACTTATTTCAAATTATCCACCAATCACCTTACAAAAATAAATAAATACATTTATATTTTTATACATTTTTTTAAAACATACATTTCTCACTTGATATTAGTTTACCAGACCTAGAATGAACTGTGATTGACAGATTTCGTCATAAGTCCTATTATAGGAAGTATTATTTAGTTCTTTCATTATAAAAATCTCAATTACAACACATAAAATTATGTATACATGATGAAATTGTGAACACAGTTAGCTATATCTTTTTATAAACAGCAATTTAAAAAAACCTTGTAGCAAGACTGGCACTTTTGACATGCATATTATAGATTTACCTACAGAAAAAAAATGTAGGTCATGCCAACTATTCTGCACCCAATGTACTTTTTCCAGGATTACCAATGGACAATCATGGTAATTACATAGTTCGTTTGGGTCATGTGGTTAGATGGTTAGGAGAACAAGCAGAAGCTCTAGGAGTTGAAATATATCCTGGATATGCAGCTTCTGAAATTTTATATCACCCAGATGGCAGTGTTAAAGGTATTGCCACAAATGATGTAGGTATTTCCAAAGATGGGAGTCCCAAGGAGAGTTTTGAACGAGGTATGGAATTACATGCTAAATGTACGATTTTTGCCGAGGGCTGCCATGGACATCTGTCAAAACAGATTATCAAGAAATTTGATCTTAGAAGTAATTCAGAGCCTCAAACTTATGGAATAGGTAATGTAACAAACTAAGTACACAAAATAATTAATATTGTAATCATTATAAAATGTATCATCATCCCTCTCTTGTACACCTTTGTTATAGTTTACATATGATTTTTTTTTACTAAACGTCGATTTTTAGGATTAAAAGAATTGTGGGAAATTGAACCAGCTAAACACAAACCTGGAAGAGTAGAACACACTTTTGGATGGCCTTTGGATATTCATACATATGGTGGGTCATTCCTCTATCATCTCAATGAACCTACACCACTAGTGGCTGTTGGATTTGTAATTGGACTTGATTACAGTAATCCATACATAAGCCCATTTAAGGAGTTCCAGAGATTCAAGCATCATCCTTCAGTGAAAGGATACTTTGAAGGGGGTAATAGAATCGCTTATGGTGCTCGTGCTCTCGTAGAAGGAGGATTCCAAAGTGTACCCAAGTTAACCTTCCCTGGAGGATGTTTGATTGGAGACTCTGCAGGTGAGCAATAATTAGAATATTTTTTTATACAAATATAGTTTGAAGAACTAATAATAAATTGTAATCAAATTTACTATTCTTGTATATTGTTATCAGATTAACTTGGTATTTCTCATCGATAGGATTCATCAACGTACCTAAAGTAAAAGGTACTCACAATGCCATGAAAAGTGGAATGTTGGCGGCTGAGAGTGTTTATGAAGCTATTAACAGTGAAAAACAGCAGACTGAAGGATATGAACCAAAAACTTACGAAGCAAATTTGAAGAACAGTTCAATTTGGAAAGAACTGAAAGAAGTTAGAAATATTAGACCTAGTTTCCACAATAGATTCGGATTGTATGGAGGATTGGTACATAGTGGAATTTCCATTGTTCTTGGTGGTAGAGAACCTTGGACGTTGAAACATGGAGGTAAGGAAAAATTGGAATAGGTACAAATTTTTAAATATTAATTTTCATTGTATATTATATATCGTGTTTTAATATTTAAATAATGCAAGGAAGAAGGAATTGCAAAAGGTGTGAAAAAAATAAAACTAAATTGGACAAAATCTAACTCTTCTTCTTCTACCTCTCAGATTTGTTTACAGACGTTATCGGTACCAATGACTAGCATCATTCACCTTCCCAATTCCTCCCAAATTCAATCGTATTTATTAAATTAAGAAACATTTTATTTTAGATCCCGATCATATAAGACTGAAACCTGCCAAAGAGTGCAAACCTATTGACTATCCAAAACCGGATGGTAAAATTAGTTTTGATCTTCTTACTTCTGTTGCTCTTACTGGCACCAATCACGAAGGTGATCAACCTGCACATTTAACACTATTAAATGATGATGTACCTGTTGATGTTAATTTAACTACTTATGACGGACCCGAAGGAAGGTTTTGTCCTGCTGGTAAGTTTCTATTTTAAAATTATTGATAGCTTTGTGTTTACAGTAGTTACAAGTTGGTTCGAAGCACAAAGGTGTAATTATTTTACAAAATTGTATGGGGACTTTCAATGTGTCCTCCCCAAAAAACACTAGACACAACAAAAATACAGAAACTTCACGACATATAAATTAGTATTAAGAAACTACTCAGGATTTTTTTATTCTTCTTAATAAATATGGGTCTCGTGAACTATACAGAGACGAATTTTTGACTGATTTTGCGAAAAATCCATAGTACTCACCTGTTTTGAATATTATTCGTCGAAAAATTTACAGAGGGAAATTCAGAAACAGATTTTTTTTTCGTCACTTGAACCATCCTCTAGACTAGATATTTTATGCAAAAAAAACAGTTTAAATGTATTGCACTGTACAGGAAAGTGATCAACAATATGTATTCTCGCTAATTATAATAAAATTTCAGTTAGTTATTATTATTGTCCTAAGGAGATTGCGGTGGCCATATTTCTTGACATTGAAGGAGCATTTGACAATGCACTACCGACCTCCATTGGTTCAGCTTTGTCTGAAAAGGGCATCAAACCAACCATTACCGGTTGGATATATGCCATGCTCACTAATGGGACAGCCACTACATCTCTTCAGGACGAGACCATTAGCTTTAAGATTTCCAGGGGCTGCCCACAAGGCGGAATACTATCTCCCCTACTCTTGATGGATAAGTTGCTTAGAACTCTCGAAAGAAGAGGGGTAGAACTGCAAGCGTATGCAGACGACCTTGTCATCTTGGCAAGGACCAAGTCAGGAAGGGTGGCATATAGTATCCTCCAAAAGACGTTGGACGATGTCCACAGTTGGTGTCAGAGGGAACAGATGTCTGTTAACCCTGGTAAAACTGTAATAGTTCCCTTCACTAGGAAAAGAAAGTTGGAGGATCTTCCACCACTTTCCTACAATGGTGAGGTTATTCCATTTGCAGCGGAAGTAAAATTTTTGGGGATTATCCTAGATATGAAACTTACTTGGAACGCTCACTTGGAAAAAGTTATCCATAAGGCCAGACTATCCTTGAGGACATGTCGTAGGATCTGTGGAAAATCTTGGGGCTTGGGACCCAAACAAATCTATTGGATACCAATGATCACATATGGAGCTATTGCCTAGTGGCCAAAAGCTTTACAGCGAACGGCCAAGCAAAGCTCTCTGGTTTACAGACAGGCTTGCCTGGCAATTACTGGTGCTATCAGCTCCACACCGTCAGCAGCCATGGAAATCCTTCTGGACCTACCTCCTCTCCATATATTTTTGGAAAGAGAGGCTAGATGGACAACATACAGAATTGTGCATATTTCTAAATGCACAAATCAGGCTTATACAGAACGAAGCAGAATGCTAGTGGTCACTGAAAGTCACAGTTTTCTGCCTCCAACAGTAAACTACGACCTGCCTTATACCGTCCTAATTCCAAATAGAGATGAATGAGGCCTCCGTAAGGATGAACTATTAAGAGCAGACAGCTGTTGGTACACAGACGGTTCAAAAACACCCTCAGGCTCTGGTGCAGGTGTATACGGGCACAGACCTATGACAGAAATCTCAACCTCTCTATGGTGGAGAGATTGGAGCAAGCCAATCTCATACATAGAACAATAAAAATTTTCTCGGACAGCCAAGCGGCTTTGAAAGCACTTAGCTCTCACCGTGTAACGTCGAAATTGGTTTTAGACTGCCAAAAAAGACTCTCCTCAATAGGAGAACGCAATAAAGTATTGCTGGTCTGGATCCCTGGCCATTCTGGCATGGAAGGAAACGAGAAGGCAGACTCTCTTGCAGGGGAGGGTGCCGCACGTGTTTCTATCGGTCAAACACTGAATACCTGGACGGCAAGAAGAGCTTTAGACTTCTGGCATAATTTACCAGGATTGGTTCAATCAAAGGCTTTCATACATCCTTCGAAGAATGTCTCCACACAAATGTTAGACTATAGCAGGCATGACCTACGTTGTCGAACAGGCCATTGTCATCTAAATCATCATATGCTAAAACTTGGACTGTCGGAAGATCCGACCTGCCGTCTTTGTCTGGAAGATGATGAAACATCAGAGCCTGCCACGCCCCGGCTCGAATCAAGTATCTGATGTTTGGCAAGGATTCTCTCTCGCCCTCGGACCTGAAATATCATTCACCAAATAAACTAATCGGCTTTGTTAAGAAGCTGAATTTGTTTGGTGAAATCTGAATAGGTGTGAGTCACAATAGACTCTTGCGAGTCGCAGTGGCCTTATAGACCCACTCACCATAAACCTAACATAACCTATTCTTTAGAGTTGCGGGTGTCCCCGTCTACTGCATTAACCAATGGAATCGTGGTAACATTGTTGCTCCCTCGATGTCTAAGAAAGTGCCATCGCTATCCCTTTGTCTTCTGACTTCAAGATCTGTTTAGCAACAATGTCGTATGTACCTGTCCAGTAACCTTTTTAACATTTTTATTAGAGATATGGATGTGTTTATTGACCTGTGTGACTTTGGTGTTAGAACATGTTGTTATGTATCTGATTTGAATCTTCTCTCATCTTTCCGGGATGTATCTCCATACCAAACTGGCTTTGAGGATCTTGTATAAATTTCCAAGTACTATGGATGCACGATAAAATTTTCAATAGGGGTCAATTTTATTTGTGCCTTCACTGCTGTTGGCAGTACCCTTTTCTTTTTTTTTTCATTTATATTTGGTAGATTGCTGAGCCAATCAACTTATTGAATAATTAATCTGGTACTGAATAAAGAAAATTTGAAATGTTTGTAATGTTATTTTAGGAGTTTACGAATATGTTCCATTGGAATCGGGCGACGGTATGAAATTACAAATAAACGCTCAAAATTGCATACATTGCAAAACCTGCGACATTAAGGACCCAACTCAAAACATCAATTGGGTCGTACCAGAAGGTGGCGGTGGACCAGCGTACAACGGAATGTAAAGTAGGGAAATTAATTCAAAAAAAACTCATAATCACATTCTAATATTTTTTTCTTCGTTCATTTTTTTAAATGGGTTTAAATATTTTTTTCAAATTAATTAGACTGATATTAGAACGTGATCATGATGTGTGTGGTGTAGTAAATTCTAACAATGTTATCAAGACTTTTCAAAAATTCATATTTTTATCTTTCTGGGTGATATATTTTAATAAAAGTGAGATTTTATCTATAAATATTTAAACAGTTTATTCTAAAATCCTTTTTTTCCTTTTTATTTCAATATACAATTAGAAGTGGAAAATATTTTATTAACAAAAATAACACACCCTGAATATTTTAACTACAAAACGGTTCAGTTCCCGATTTTTTATGTCTTTTATTAGGAATTGCGTGGAGTTATTAGTTGTTTGGAGGTAGAGATCTTGGATGAGTAACCATCGACTTTGTACGGTTCATTCATGGTCCTTGCATTTCTTTCTTTACATTATTCTTCTTAATTTCATCCCTCCGGCGCCCCAACAAAGTAAAGTTTTCCTTAGACTTCCTCATTTTTTCATTGTATTGATTCCGGCCAGTTTTTTCCTCGAGTCCCCTTGACCCACTACTGCCAGACTGACTTATAGTATGTTTTTTTCATAGCACCTTTGTTCCCTGTACCAGTTTGTACAAGTTCTTACTTGGATGTTTGGTACATAGCTCTGCAATGCCTTGTATATGAGATTTCCTTTGTATAGTTTTAATTTTTTGTTCAGGTGTTTTTTTACTAGTGCATGATTAGTAATGTAACCTGTTGTAATTCCTCTGATTACAGAAATCACCCTGCGTCTCAACGTTCGCCCGGCCTTACAGCTTAACAGTTTAATGTTCGATGTGTTGGCATCTGTTCTTTAGTTTCATATTCCCCGTCGTTTAACTTTTAACCACTCAGTTGCAGCTAATTTCTTGACAAACATTTTTAGACCATACATTCTCTAGTTCTGCAATTTCAAACATTTTTATAACTTCCTCTGATGAATCGTTTCTTGTAGTCTCCTTTTTTTTGCTTTGTTACTTTATCTACCGATCCAAATCCTACTCTTCCTCATCTGTGAATTCACAATCTCTTGTGTGGGAGCATCTTTCAAAAAAGCCTCGAATCGTTCATCGATCTTTGGCCGGATTCTTGACTAAGGGAATAGAGCTTACTAAGAGAAAAGACTCCGTCTCCGTCACTACAATGCCGAAGTATACAAGAAAAATGAGAACAAAATATGCGAAACTCCCTCAGTCAAGAATCCGATCCCTGGGATCATCTTTCATAAAAGATATGTATGCAATATAAGATATTTTTCTTAAAGGTTGAAGTTTTTCCGAAATGACTTCGTATGTTTCTTCAACTTAAAATGATTATACGTTTTTACGCCATCATCCCTAATACAATTCTAGAAGATTGCAATTTTTGTTATTTTGCCCGATGGCTCCCAAATAACTATTTAGCAATTGCTTCAAACTCTTCCAGTTTTCGTCCATGTCGCCACTAATTTTAAAGGTCGTTGATAAATTAAAACCAGAATCTAATTACTTTTGGCGCTTTTTCGTTTACGTAGCACGGTGGTCATACATGACAATTTTAACCAATTTCTTGTATAAATTTACCTCACACAATCTGGAACACTTCCTTTCATGACTGCATCATGTATTGTATAACAAAATAGTTGTAGTCGTTTAGTTCCTTTACAATCTTGTATCGCACATTGTTTTTAGCTTGCAACTTATGACTTACTTGACAATTGACAGTCATTAGCAATTTGTCACAGTAGTGCCACACTCCAGGTACAACAAACATATTTTTACTGTTTATTTTGGAAGGTCTTGAAGTAGTTTTGCCTGTGATTGTTAATAGGCAACTTTACTAATATTTTGTGATATTTTTTAAATAGAGAAACGTAAAAAAATATTTTAATTTACGGAATCTTACGAACTTTTTTTGTTGTTTATATATATATATAGTCGTAGTTTTAAAAAATAAATAAAAATTTCAATATAAAATTAATTCAAATCATTGGCGGCGATAATGATTTGCCCCCTCCACCGTCGCCAAACTTAAACAGATGGATGTGGCAATAAAATCTGGAAATATTATCTTTATTGGATAACTGTAGAAAAATGGATCATGTAATTTTATTTTACAAATGGGATATGAGTAATCTAACCACCGCAAAAATCTGTCTGGTGCTAGTGTAGTAATTGATGGATAGATTAAAAAAATCGACAGTTTAAGGGAATTGCCAAAAACGATGATTTTTTTCATTCACGAACACGTTCATGATCATTACTCATTTCTCCCAAAGCACTAGGTTTGTGATGAGTAGGTCTATAGTCCCTCCACTGTGACTATTGACCCAAAGCACTTAGTCTCACCTTCAACTTTGAAAATGTCAAAAAAGATGGAGTAGTGCAACAAATATTCTACTTTATGTTTTCTGTAAACTTTGGTGCAATATCCATAATAATCATTGTTATCAATGTTTTATTTATTCCTTTATTTTGAACAATTAAGGAATTTGAAGGGTTCGCTTTTGTGGCTGAGGATCCTCGCGCGACGAGCTGTTTATCGCCGCCAGTAATACAAATATAAGAATTTAAGAGTTAATCCGGCTTTGTCAAAGTAGATCAATAAAAATATTTTACGTTTCTCTTTTTCAATGAATGTTACATGTCATTTCAAGTAGTTAGTACTTTTTTAATAGATTCACATATATTTATAGATACATTTATATTATTTTTATACTATATACTGTTATTACTGGGACTGTTATTAAAAATAAATTATATATCTAATGTAAGTTGAATAAGACAACTAAATCGGTATCTCATTTTCTTTGAGTAATATCAAGGTGCTTGGCGGTTATTTCGCAAATTTACTCTTAAAACTGCTCCTGTATATTGATTGAAATTCAAGATAAGTTTTTACTCTGATTGGGTCGCCGATAAAATTGCCTGATTTCACTTTTCCATAAAAGATATAGTTCATTCGGAAATATTTCATACTAACCTATCATCGTTTTCTTGGAAAATACCTTATTAATATAATCTCATTTGTTGAAAGAAAACTTTCGAAGTCTCTAACGAGAAGATCATCTTTTTCTCTGCATGGTTTGGCTGAGAATGGCTTCATACAGTGTAGAATGCAATGGAAATTGGCACGAAGAAACCAACACCCACTCCACGATCACAGATGTTACCACAAACTCGCTTCTTGAAATGAGAAGTGATAACATGTTGGCCACAATTAACGACAACCAACCTTATTATAATATCCAGCTAAACTGGAAACCCTACAAAATACAAATAAAACAGAACACAGAGTCAGATGATGCAATACGCATATATACAGACGGCTCAAAAACCAAAGAAGGAACAGGATGTGGAATTTACTCCAGATCACTAAGCCTAAGGATTAAGTGGGGAATGGGAAAAAAACCAGCGTGGTTCAAACAGAACTGGCTGGTATCTCAATTGCCACAAAGGAACTAACCAAAAAAGAAATTTCTGGCAAAAACATAATAATCTGCACTGATAGCAGACAAGCACTTCTGGCCTTGAACAGACAACATGTTACATCAGGGCTAGTATTACAGTGCCATCGAGATTTAGCTAACGCATCGGTAGATAACAATATTATCCTGAGGTGGGTTAAGGGGCACGACAGAAGCAAAGGTATTGCTGATTCTTTAGCCAGGGTTACAACCATGTTCAATCTCCAAAGAGATGGGATGAAATCAAGGGATGCAGTCTTGCCAGGATCACCCTGGGCGACCCTGGGAAGCTGTAATCGAAAAAATATCTGGTGATGACCAGGAAAAACCTACGTTTAACGGTAGGATTTCTGACTGGCCTCTGTCAATTAAGGAAACACCTCCATACAATGGGGCTAGTAGACACAGCTTTATGCAGAATATGTGAACAGGAAGATGAATCTGTCAGGCATGAGCGAGTGCCCGGAGTTATCGTCAATAAGAGAGTGTGTGTTTGGTGAGTCTTGGCCTACACCTGCCGATATAAAGGAGATGTCTCCTAGTGACCTGTCCACCTTCCTGGAAAGGACAGGATGTGCGATGACCTAGGAAGACAACTAACTTACCCTCCCTACTCTACAGATACAGATCCAGCTAAACTGTAACGAGTTGGAAGGAAAGTTGATGTGATACACTGACGGTTCTGAAACTAATAAAGGAACAGCAGCTGGAGTCCTCGGTGCTAGACCTAGGTACGCTAGTGGTATAAAGGCCAAAAGATCCTTATACTTTCAGATAGACAGGCAGCACTGAAATCTCAGCATGCCCACAAGTCAGATCTAGACTAGTATGGGACTGCCTCCAAAAACTTTTAACCCTTGCGAAAATGTATATACTACGTGAGAAAATTCATTTTTAATAAAGTATTATTACAGTTTCCTGTAAAATTGTCGTATTTAGTAAAGCGAAGAATAAATATATTATTCTAATGCTTTACAAAGTTTTGAACCGTTTAACTAAGAAACAACTACTTCCCGATGGACATTGAATTACACTTCTTAGTCAAGCGGAGTCGGTACGATCTACAAGATTGAATCAACCATTCTGGTTTGCAATGAGAAGGGGCAATATAACTTGTTGACACAAGGTATATGTCCGTCCGAGAGCTTTAAGAGCCTAATCCCGTACTGAAGAAGACTCTAAAATCACAATCAATGCATGTCTTCCAGTAACGGAAATATTAAAGTTGTGACAATAGCGACCTATTCACCTTCAACTGTAAACCAAAATTCGAAAAATTTGACAAGCCTATGGGCTTGAAACAATGTCGCGTACTAAAAGTAAAACGAGCTCTCGCCATTTTGTATGCCAAAGCACTATGAACATAACAAAAATTCCCGGAAAGCCAAATATTGGTAGAGAGCTGGGGTTTACCATTACAAATAAAGTTTTAAAAATCCCCATCGATCCTACGTGTGCTACAAAAGTTATTCGGGGTCAAAGGTCGAAATTTGGATTTTTCTCGAAAACGATGACTTTTATAAAAAATACCTTAAACCAAATTTGTAGATCTTAAAGTCTCTACAAAAATAGTCTTTATGATTTTTTTCCTAAGAGTTACCATACCTGAGATATCGCGAATCTAAGAGTCACATTATACATGATATGCACATATAAGCCACGTATATAAATAATCAGGCACTTAAGACTGACTGCGCTAAAGTATTTACAGAAATTGATTCCACACCTCAAACAATAACTACGGAACGAATTCGGTTTCTTCTTGCGGTTTATGGAGCTCATAAAAAATTACTTGCATTGATAAATACCGATACTTAACTTTTGTAAAAAATACGCGAAACAAGAAACAAGTACAACTATCATGTCTTCCTCCAACATCGGCATCTGCTATTCAACACTTGTATCGAGTATACTATCAAGTTCAAACATGGCTAGGCAATCAACTGAACCCAGAAGACTGGGGTTGGAAATTGATAGATAATACTCTGGAAACTTTACTCTCACCTGCTCCAGAAAAACAACACTATTTTTTGCAATTGCAAAAAATGTTGTAGAGCCAAATGTGGCTGTAAAAATGTCGGGTTGCTGTGTTCTCCAGCGTGAACCAATTGCCAAGGTCAGTCTTGCTCAAATGTCCAGTTGAGTACAATAGGTCTACTGCCATTACTTAAGTAGGTTGGAGGTTATCTGTGGCCGACAATTGGTGTTCACAGAGCACGATTGCGCCAACGCTCTAGCATGGTACTAAAACCTTCCCGTATTTGTGCAAATTCTTCTTGTTAACAAAAAAGTTTTCGGGTAAAATTAAAACAACATGATATATTATGCTGTAATAATATATTTGAAAGAAAATGTTCGGTCCTCTTGTTTACACATCACCTCAAAAAAGTATAACTGATCTTAAACTTTATGTATAAATATGTACAAGGTACTGATGTATTCTTCTATTATGATCTAGTCAAGGTCACTTTAAGTTAATTTTGAAGTTGACTATGAAAATGTTTGTTTACAAAGAGACAATTACATCAACGTGGCAAACAAAAAAATCACGATTAATCACCATTTATTGGAATTGAAGAACTACTACACGAAATGATTGATGTCAAAAATACGTTTGGCTAAAAATATATTGCATATCTCTATCGTTATGATAAGGCTGGTCAACTTGACAGAGCGTGATAACCGTATCTCTATAGGACTCTATAGACTACAAAAATTGCAAAATAGAGGAATGAGAATAATCCTTCGATGTAACAGATACACACCAATAAATAGTATGCTGACAACTTTAAGTTGGATTTCAGTCAGACAAAGATTTTATTATTTAGCAATGACTTTTGTTTACAAAGCTAAAAATAAAAAACTTCCTGAGTACTTCAATGATTTTATCATCTATAATAATGAAATACATAACTACAATACTAGATCTGTTACAAATTTCTATATACCACAAGCAAGACTAGCCATAGCAACAAAATCTATTTTCATATGTGGATTACGTGAATTTAATGCTTTGCCTACTGAAATTAAAATGAGTACCTCTCTACCTCAGTTTAAAAAATATTTGCTACAATTTATTTCCAATCCGTAAATTAACTTTGTAATTTTGTATGTTTATTTTAATATGTATTTATTTTTAACTTTAATACTGAGACTTCTTACTTTTATTACTAATTACTAATTTTATCAAGACTGACTACAATATGTGATATTTTTAAAAAAAAAAAAAAAAAAAACTATGTATTAGGACTTCCTATATTAAATAAAGATTCTTTCTTTCTTTCTTAACTAGGAATTATTTGGTATATTTGATAATAAGGCTATCGGAAACGCTGTTTTATAATTTAAATGAAGAGTAATTTTTCAAAATTACGACCATTGTTTCCCAAGATTTGTCGGTATTCACAATTTGCGTTGTTGCTTTTTGGATAAGTAACTTTGCTGTGGTTGTTGCTACTATCACATAATCTGCACCTAAGTCGAACGAACACACAAGAAACACAGATTATTAGTGGGAACGTAGCGAACACCGCATACTCTCCAAACAACAATATGTTCGTTTTCTTCGGGGCATTTTGTTGCAAGTGAATACGCATTTCAGCTCGAGTACGAACAAATCTTCATGCATTTATTTTGAAAAATCACTCCTTAAATACGGTAACAAAAGCAATAAATTAGGTAAAGGCAAAAATATTTTAATTGCACTTGTAACATCTAAAAACATCGATAGGCGACCCGAATTTCTTTTTTTGTTTGCCACGCCTTTGTCGAACACCTGAAGGAAACAGACCCTAGTTTGGTTACGTACTAGTCGATAGGAAGGTCATGAAGAGTAAACGAAATTTGAAAAAAAAAACAAAATATAAAATAAAGTTGTATATTTCAAAACAAAAAAACATTTTGAATCCAGCCGATATGTTTAGGTTTTGTTTAAATCAAAATGCGGAGGTAATTCAATTTAAACAACTCATATACAAAATAATAAAGAAAAACGTAACAAAATTAACAAAGTCTGAGATGTTTAGCTGCTTTTTGAATTATTTCAACCAAAAAGCAAGGTTTTTTGCAAAATCCTGTTACAATATATCAATTTGAACAACTTATTGTGGATAAACAATTTGTCATTAAACTTGATGATCATTTCAAAATGACGTTTCTACTATCATTGAATGCCTTCAACTGTCATTTAACCAATTTAAAAGATGGCAAAGTTATACAGTACCTAGATATTTTAGTTTTTGAATCCCCGCATGGATACCAGTAATCGACTATATTTTTCCTTTCTCTTGAAAAACATTACAATTTTAAAAAATGATCCTGAAACATCAAATACCTATTTGAATTTCAATCATTACAGCAAACTACACAACCATTCAATTAGATGAAAATGGGGTCCAGTAACAGAACCAAAATGTTCCACCAGTTCACCGGTTCCATTTTATGAATACTTTTTGGTTTAAATTCAACTCTGTGCTTGCAAAAATAACTTATTTTTAGGTACAATAAAAATATCATCGTCATCCAACGTGTCTTACTGGAAATAATTGTCCGGTATTAAATTTTGTATGCAAAATCTTAAATAACACATGACCCATATTATCAATTATGAGATACGTGAGCGTGTTAAGGCGGAGCTTCACCAAATGGGTTAACCTTCAATATGTATCAATAAGTAATAATGATGGTCTGGTGTCTTCCAAAGCGAAACAGGCTTTGAAGAAATGGATAAAAATTGTTAAATCAAATACTTCAACAAGACATAACATGTTGATTTTAATATCAATGTTTCACTGTGTCTGCTACCCGCGAGATTCTTTTGATCTTGACCTGGCAAAATATACAAATATTTTTATTTCCATTTTTTTTCATCATCGGTAAAACCGTTTGGGGCATCCCCGGATTTATATAAGCACAACAATGCCTATGTATATCAAGTACTATGGTGTGTAAAAAAGTAACCAGTATACTACTATTTTTTTTAAAATAAATTAGTGTTGTTTGTTTTGATATGTATAGTACATTTCAGTGTTCTTGGCGTCCGTTGCATTGAGTAGTTTCGTCTACCCCTTCTTTTCTAACTTGCGACACTCGTTGGTGTCACTGTATAGACACAGAACAATAATTAACAGAAAATTTCACTATTTATTCTCCTTTTCGCAATAAGCCATTCTAAAACTTTCTTAAGCCGGGCTCAGACGACTCGTGTAGTTGGCGAATACACAATTATTTACGTACTTGGCAAGTATACGAGCTTTGCGAATTGCGATGGCAAGCAAGGCGCTCACACGACGTGTACAGTTTAAAAGTAAGCGAGCGCGAACATTTGGCTAAATAAAAAAAAACTTGATGTACAAATGAATAGAGCACAGTTGTGTGGCTGCCATTATGGATAGCGGTCGTCCGGAGAATTATTTCTGCATTTCGTTTGAGCGCCTCTACAAGTATAGACAAGTATGTTCTTGGCAAGTGTACGAACAATTGTGATCGGACCATTTTTACCGACCCGAAATGGAAAACCAACGAGTGACAATTAATTGTACAAGCAGGTACAAGTAACCCATTCACACGACATGCCAAGTATACACAAGTAACGATTATTGGCCAAGTACACGAGTCGTCTGAGCCCGACTTTAGATGCAACGACCGATTGTAGAAAGGAATAGATATGATTATGTCACCGGTGTGACCTGATACTTAACCACAGCACTCAATTTCATTGGACTAAAAGAAGAGTGGTTTTTGTTCACAACGATTCGGTATTAATATATTTATAATATTTTTATTATACTATGCCAAACAATTTAAAACTTTTTTCAAAAATCAATTTTCCTTTTTCAACTACTGGCTTATGATGATATTAACAAGTAACAGAATTTTGAATAAGTACAATAGAATTTAAAACGATACATGCAATGAAAAACATCCCAGACAATGGTCCTATCAAATGATAGCAGGCCAGCTTGAAATATTACAAAAAACCATTGATATCAAAATACAGATTTTTTACCATATCACCACAATCGTATACACATTCTTGGATTTTCCTTTTGGTCCCGTCCAACCCACTTTTCCGACAAATACTACAAAATTAAAAAAAAACCTTTTTGCCGTATTACATTTTCATTTAGATCGTCAAATTTTTCCTATTATTCTTTAATACGAACTACTTTTGATTGTTTTATTTTTGTAACCAAACTTAGCTCTGTTTGTTATTGAATACAATATCGCTACAAGTTTAAATTAAATTAGAGATCGGTTTTTATTGTTTTGATTTTTTTAACAAGTGACCTGCCAAAAATGCATGTGTAAAAGTAAAAAAATTGGTCAGTTTGATTATTAAATTTGGATACAGTGATATTATTGTTATAGATCTTCCATAACAAGTGTTAAGTACAACTTACAGTAATAAAAAACAAAAAATAAGAAATTTATGTCACATCGTTAAAATCCATTCCATTAAAAGTCATTCATAATAACAAATGAAATTAATTTATATAAACATTATGTAGGTTAGGGTAGGTTATGCTTACGTGGAAGCATTTCGCTCGGAGGCATGGGGCCTATGGTGATACGTTGAATTTGCTTTGTAACAAGACAGTATCTTCCGAATCTCGATCTTATCGCCCCCTAAGGCTACGGACAAAGTAGCCCCGTACAGGCCGAAGCCGGCCAAATAACAAAATGGTGTTTTCTTATGGAGGTGGTCACAGTATCACTTTGATATACATCGGATGACAACGGAGACGAAATCAAATACGACAATAGCATAACTACCCGTAAACATGGATACAAAGCAACCAAAAATGTTGAAGTCTCAACAAATATGTTTCCCTTACACTATTTACGTTTGCTTTTCCTCAAAAGTGATAGGAGTGTACAGGCCAGGAACCAAATACTCTGAAAGGTTGGGTATACCCGAAGCATCTTTCAAGAACAACGTAGTCACCCAACGCTATGGAATAGACGGAAATGAAATAGCAGCTGAATCTCCCTTTTGGGGATCGGTGCCCATTTGCGGATTGGAGAGATCTAGTAGGGTTAAGGCAATCAAATATACTCATGGGAAACTACAACCTGGTGGGATCAAAATAATGTCTTCGTCAGAGTATCCTCAGGATACTGCCGCATGAAGGGCCCCTTGAAGAAGTTCAAAATAGTGGACAAGATTATAGATACTGTGAAATAAAAACCTCCATTCGAATACTTGTTGACTACAGAATGTCAGGCTGTTGGATAGATAAGAAATACCTACTTCAACTGAAGCCTGCGGATATCTCAATATTCCTGCAAGAAATAGAACCTTCCTCAGGAACTGAGTAGAAGACTGCATAATAGTTATTTTAGATATCATCCCCAATATATACTTACATGCAATCTTCTACACTACTCTAGCAATTTTTTAGGTCTCCTCCATGCTTTCATCTCCAGTTATAGGGATTGTTCCTTTTAGTTCTTCCAGCGATATAATCTTTTCAAATCATGTATAACAATAATTTGTAATAATGTTACAATGATACATACGTTTATAAATGTGGAGATATTTACAAAGGGCTATTTTTAGCTATTTTCTTTAGTTGTTTCTTGCATTTATCCTTCACCGGAGTTGAATTTTGAAAAATCATCAATTATTATTCCTAAATTATTTTGATCGATTTCAGAAATCGAAAATCGGGCATGATTTCATTCTTTAATGATGAAGCATGTTTGTGTGGATAAAATTGATTACTAAATAGAGCAAATTTAGCTTCATAAATACCAATATTAAAATTTGTATAATACAATTTATTAAAATTGTATGTTATAGAAATTTTGATAAAATACATCATTAATTTTGTGAGTTTGTTATTCGTTTAGTAACCAGTATTTGTTTAGGGGCAATTTTTGATGTTATTTTTTGAAAAAATTTAAAATAATTTATCAAATGCTGAAGTTGACGAAATATTGTGAGATATACTTTAAGTACATATATTTTAATAACTCTTACAAATGAAAAAATTAATTCCACTACTTGGTGAAAAAATTTATGAAAACTCGAAGAAACGTATTGATAATTATTTCGATATTGATATATCATCAATAGGTTTCTTAGAATTTTCGTAAATTTTCTCATGAAATAGTTAATTTCATTTGTAAGAGTAATATGAGTAGATCCCACAAAGTATGGGTCCAAACCGTAAATTCAATTCATTTTAATATTTTAAATATTTTTTCTTAAAGCAGAGACCGTGGAATCATCCATTATTATATTTGTTACACTGCTGATATTTTGAAAAACTTGTTAAAATTTCTTACAAAATCAATCTGTATATAAAAATAATCAGAAAAAAAGTTTCTTTTAAAAATGATTGTCACATTAAAATTGTAGCGATTATGTATCAAAAATAACCTTCAATCACAAAAATTCATATTTATTTTTTTAAAATAAAGTCAACATTTCAAGTTTTTGCCATTTCACATGTCATAACAAAGATAGAAAAGTTGTATTTCAATTTGATTTATATTTTGCTGTAAATGGCCTTAAGAAAAATAACTACATTAAAAATAAAAATAATTTAAAAATGATTAAAATATACATGATATACATACAATACAATATATTCACGCTTAATTTCTAGAATATATATATATGCAAAAATAACAAAGATGCATAGAACAGTACACAAATGGAAATTTTACTTTTTTTTTATTTTCTGTCGCCAGATTAAATATGAAATACTTTCCGATTAAGTATCCTTTTTTTACCACCTGTGGACTGTTTTACCACTAATTTTTTAGTTAACTACATCCACGGACCACAACCCATTTGAGATGTAGCGAATTTGATTTCTCTAGGCCTATAGCATTGTACAAATATAGCAAGATGTAAATATATATAATTTTAGCTTACAATATTTACAAAAAAAATATACACTATGTACTTGGAATTTTACTTTGTAAAAATATTTAATAGTTTACTGCACGCTGAGTTTATTTAAATATTGTTCGTGAGACGGTAGTTTCCCTCCCGATTTCCAGTCTCTATATAAAAATTCGTAAATGTTTGTAGGTGGGGTCACTTTCTTGTGCATTTCCGAAAATAGATCATTTATAAAAAAAATTGTGCAACTTTTGGCACATTCGCGTGTGAAGGAAGGAGAAGACAGTTTAAAATTATATCGAATTGTCATCAGTACTGAAAAAAACAAAAAGCATACTTACGAATTTATATTTTTTATTTAGTTAAAAGATATATTTTGTTACTATATTTTTTAATTCTGGTCTAAATCAGTTGCGAGTAGTCATTTTCACAAACCAAAAATGAAATATAGGAAAAAATCTGTAAAAACGGAATACTTGAAAGCCGTGAAATAATAAAGAAGAGAGAGAAGAACTAAAATTAAATTCCATGTTAGATTACATAGAACTAATTAAAGTTCGGAGAATCCCAGGGAGAGCACAGAATACAGCTTAAGCTTCGATATTGAAAGAAGAAAAAATGTTATGAAGACTGGTATAAGAGCGGGAATATACTAAGAAAGAACATCCTGAAGTCATATAGACTTATGATCAGCTGCGATGTCTTACATGCAACAATTCTTGCAATGGAAAAACAGAAACAAGAGATGAATCAACACTCAAAGTTACCATATACTCGGAGAGTAAATAGTGTGGTTCAATTTTCCAAAAATAACAAAAAAACCAATGAATATACCACAAGCAACAAACAGAAGGTAGTAAAGTGCCACCTGAACAGGAAGAGCGATGGAGTATCTGAGACGAAACTCGTTGGAGAAAAGAAACCTGTCGATAACTGTTATATTTACGGGTGTGAATCTTCAAAACAAAAATTAAAAATTTCAAATGACGACTACTACAAATAATGTGAAGAAGAATCTATTGAACACCTGTCACGAAATTGGTAGAAAAAAAACAGTCTCTAGAATGAGGGAACAATGCACTGGTAATAGAGAGACATTGCAAGCTATATTTCGAGTTCCGCTAATAAGGGAAACGGTATTTTGACATATAAGCATGCGCATTTTCATCCATGCCTTGCGGTATTTACGGCGAAATGAAGGCACTCTATTTAGGTGGACGCTATTTTGACGTTTTGAATGGAACTCATCACACATAATGTGCCACTGTAATGGCCTGGCAAGGCTAAGGTTTTCGACGATAGGTAAGGAAAAACCATAATATGGATAACCTTTTTCATCTTATATTTTTTCCTCTAATAAAATGAATCTATTAATGACTCTACTACGTATTGAAACAATTTTTTGTTGAGAAAAATTTAGCGTTTTGCTGTCCTATAAACATTTACAAATTTTTATGAAGAAACAAAATTTCATATGTTCGAAGAACGGGGGTCCTCAGAGGGATATTTTTGTTTCATCAAGATCCAGACAATGCTTAATTGGCAGCCCAAATAATAACACAACTTCAATCATCAACAAAGATGTCCTTAACACAACATAAAATAGAACGTTGCTTCATATAAAAATAAATTAACTTTTAGGTAGCAAAACCGTTGTCTTGAAATTGATGAAGAATTTAGTTTTTTTTTAGGACTCACTATCACTATTTTATCGTTCACGAAAATACACACAATGTTTATCCTTTGATGACGACGGAGGCGATTTTATTGACGAAACAATTGACGTGGTGCGTTCTTTGGTATTTTATTTTTTACATTTTTTTTTTATATTTACAAGTCCAAATTATATGTACAGATTGAGGTGTTAACCCACTTCTAACTCCTGTCGGCTTTCAATCTTCTAATGCCTTCGCGGACGTAATGCACTAGATCGATCAGTGAGCTGTGCATGGTTAGGGGTTTGCACTGCCTGTCCAATTCGATAAAAAAATCTGTTGCAAAAAAAATAGCATTACTTACAAGTTCCATGAAATGTGTGTTTTAAGGTGAGTTTAGACATGCATGGTTTTATTGGCGCCACTAAATTAAATGAGCAAGTTAAACATCGACTTGGATACAATTTTTATTTTTGCGAGCATAGACAGAGTCTGCATAATTGCGGTGCGACGACCAAACTATGGTTTATTTAACTCGGACACGGCATTTTCGTTGGATGCGTTTCTTTTTCTGTAATTCTTTCATCTTTTATCCACCAGCGACTATTTTACAGGCTTCAGAAAGTTCATTCGACATAGTGTGCACTTTGAAAAATAGCGTGCAACTTATTTTGGTTTTCGAACGCATAGTGTAAACCTTTGCAAATAGAGCTAGCAAGACCACTGGCGCCACTAAATCTATGCATGTGTTTACTCACCATTTAATAAAAATACAGATTGCGAAAGGGCTTTTCAAGCCTTACGATTTACACAAGTACGACAAGGAAAATATGGTTAGGTTGAAAGAGAGAAAAGAATAATTGTGTGTAGACAGCGAGGGCGTGTATTTGGTTCCAGAGGTTGGCCGAATATTCATTGCCCCCCTATTTTAACCGGTGTTGCCAGAAGCGCAGATTAATTGGCACAAATGATATTTTTGTCTCGTTATCGTTGATTTTTTTTCGAGCTCATGGAGTGTTAGGTAAAACTAAACACCGGTCTAAACATCCGGCAACAGTGTCCTTTACACTTGTTGGTGGGAATGCAAACCTTAAAAATTCCGTTACTATCCTTGAAATTATGGACTGGACAACCATCTTGTTGAAACCAAATTATGTTGAGGTCAACATCGGGTATAAGGAGAACTGCAGGAATTACATGATTTTGTAATAAGTCTAAATATTTGCGGAATTTAACATAAGATACAGAACTATGCTTTTCTTCTTACAATATGACGTCAGTGCAACTATAAAACTGAATAAAAGTCTGAAAGAGGTATTGAAGGTGAAGAATTGAACAATTTGTAGGATAAGAGAGTGGGGATTTTATTATCAACAACTGACGTCATGCGCCAGACTGGTTAGCCTCTATGTCAGGTCCTGTATCAGTTTCTACGAGGAAGGATGTAGCTTGAGTAGTAAAACTTTATTTAGTGTTTAAATAAGCGATGTTAAGTCACACATTATACACTTTTCAAAGATTTGAATGTAAGATCCTGAAGTACTAAAAAGAGATTCAAGAATTATTGAAACTTACCAATATGTTTTCCTTTAACGACAAGAGAGTCTGCCAAATCCCAGAGCTCTTGGTATGAAAGAAGATATGTAAATTGTTGGTTCTGCTTGGTGATGGCAGTGTACACAGGCAGGGGTACCCATAACCCATCGTTCTGGGAGTGGGTGTTAACAGGCACATTGCCTCTGCTAGCCAATTCCCCACTGTTATATCCAGATGATTGGCTGCCTACGGAACCTACAGAGCCTGCCGGTGAGGGGGTCGGAGATAATGGAGAAGGGGTTCCTTGGCCTTGTTGCTGGTTCTGGGGGTCTTGGACCATAAGAGCACCTGGGTTCTGAAATATTGAAATCAATTTAATATTTTGTGTATCTTTCAAATTTTTTATTTTGTAACGAACATCTCTAAACAAAAGAGTAACATTCTTTTGACAAGTTGTCAGTCGATGACTTTTTTCATATGGTTCAAGCATTCCTGTACAAAAATTGAAAAATGTCGGGAGGGGCTTTTTAATGAAAATTAAGTGGTGAAAAAGTAACCCGAACTAAATTGACCCATAGAATTTCAACTACCTGTAAACATTTCTGACCGCTGCCCATAAAAATAAAGGATTTTTACCTGAGGTACATTAGAAAATTTTTAAAAGAGAAGAAAAAGTGATTGATCACTCAGTACAAAATTTATACAAATTTGCATTTTTATTTACTATCTCTTCTTCACGAATATACTATAAGACGCTATTGACATTGTCTTTGATATTTGGGAACATATAATTATTATTTCTATCGTATAAACGATTGCAATTACTAATTGATTTGAATCCAAATTAAAAAGGATTATTGGTAATTTAATAAAAACTAATTAGTTGCTACCCCAAGTTTTCCATTTCAAATGTTTTCCCTGAGATATGGCTTAAACACTGCTTACACACTGATATAAAAAGCAAGATATGAGATGAAAATTTTTAAAACGAAAAAACTTTCAATATGATGAAAGAAAATAGGATCACAAAACTTACCTTTGTTAAATAATCACTGATAGTCTTGTGATGATCCTTGGATTCTTTTGTCCTCATTTTAAATAACTTATAATATAGAAGAGCTTGGCACCGGTAACTAAAATTTTTAATGAAATTAGTACTCAATGTGCTTGAAAGCTAACAAATAGCTCACCTTAAAACAGCAAGTATATAATGTACAGGAGAGGCATTTTGCTGATTTCTAAAGTCAGACGGAATATGTCTGGAACAAAAACATATGTAGTATATTATTCAACGAGCAATTTATAAGTTGCGAGTTGAATACTATACTTTGTCCACGACCCTCGATTACTTTATTAAATAAAAGTAAAGTAAATAATGTGTGTAGAACACAGTTATAATTTGGTATTATTGACAATAGGCATGATGACAGTCAATAAGAATTACTGAAATAATCATTTGAAATAAATGTATAGATTACAAAGATTCGAAAGTAATCACAATCCGCCACACCGATTAAGTGTGATGTCAACCTTTTGCATATCGTTCGAAGTTCTATCGAATTTTCTGGTTTTGTACCCTTTAAATGATATTCACTCCTTATAGATTTCATGACGTCACACGAAATAATTCAAATGGGTAATAAGAACAAATTTTTAATATGCAAATTGTATGGGATATTTCATGTATTTACAGATGTGTGATGTCATAGAGACGCCATTATTATTCTAGCGTTTTGCTACTAAATTTGAATTGTATTTTAAAAACGTAAATTTCTCCTATAAAAACCTTCATTTTTTCAAAGAACAAAATTTTTTTGGATAAAGCTTATGCGTACAAACATCCTGGAGCAATTTTCAAAAATCAGTCATCATTACCATTCTAACGTCAAAATTAATAAATTTCTGGAGTACGTCAAATAATATGGCATATGGAGATGGGCGGCGATACCGTGTAAAGTATCGATACACTGTACCGTTATAAATATATTGTTTTAATAATATCTATATAAGAAAATATCGTTATGACAAGTATCAATAATGAAAATGTCCATATTTTATCGATACGATATATTTCGGAAACAAAATAAGCAGATTTAATAATCTATTTCATATTGTACCCCCATATCTAGCTGGAATGTTTTGAGTGTTGTGTTGTCATAGCAACATATGGTATTTAAATGCAAAAGCGTGAATTATGAACTATAATTCAGTAATTCACTCTAGTAGATATATGGATACCGTATAACTTTTGTTAGGAGGTAAAATATTGACTTATTATCAAGTGGTCGTGGACAAAACTATTTTTTTGAAAAACAAATACATCTACATCATTTTCAATACCAAGGAGTCCCCAGTTATAGTTTACAGTTAACACCTTCAATCGACGTTTCATCCAAAGTGTTTACTTTACTCCTGTCGTTAGATTGGATATATCCCTAGTTTATATTTGTTTGACTGTTTAGCTAATTTATGTGCTGTTATTTGTAATACGGTAAAATAAAAAAGACCCTGCTCAATTCACGTACTTTTGTTTACAACGCCTGTAAGTGTAGTAGTAATAGAAGAAACTGGGCACGGGCCAGGAACCAATCACGAAAGCTTGGAAAAAACCCCAAGTATCTTTCAAGCGAAAATTCACGCAATAAGAAAGTGTACCCAGTTTAATATTGACAAAGGATATAGAAGGCAAAGGATTATCATAAAGTCTGATAGTCAAGCAGCCATTAAAGCGCTGAGTTCTTGTGTAATCAGTTCCAAAATGGTGTGGGAATGCCTAGGCAAACGCAATGAACTATTCGAGAACAATATAGTCACCTTACTGTGGATTCCAGGACACACTGAAATAGAAGGAAACGAAATAGCAGATGAACTAGCAAAGAGGGGGAGTGAAATACCCCGGGGGCCGGAACCTTTTTGCGGAATCAGCTCCAATGTAATATTGGAAGAAATAGGTAAAGCCGAAGAAAAGAGAAGATCTGTCAATTGGAAAGATCTAGTAGGGCTTAGGCAATCAAAGATTCTTCTGGGTGACTACAACCTGTTGAGATCAAATGAATGCATAAGTCAAAGCAAAACTGCACTAAGAGTTTTAACAGGAATCCTAACGGGACATTGTCGCCTGAATGGGCACCTTAAAAAGCTCAAAATAGTGGAGGAAAAAGATTGTAGATTTTGTGGAATGGGAGAAGAAACCTCCATCCACATACTTGCGAACTGCACAGTATTTCAGAATCCTAGGGCACAGTACCTGGGAGACTACTGGATAGAAGAGGGACAGTTACCTAAGTTGAGGCCTACAGATATCCTAAAATTCCTCCGGGAAGTAGGACTAAAGGAGCTACTAGTATCTGAGACTCTACTCAGAAACTAAGTAGAAGTAAGGGGGCACAACAGATCTTTTAGGTCTCAGTGAATGTTACCCCAAAATACATACATACATACATACAAGTGTAGTCTGTAAAGTAGGATGTTAGCTTGGGACACTTGTGCCTGGGAAAATGTCCTATTTTAATAGCAATATAAGTCACGCCCCTTTCCAATATGGCTACCAAAACCAGAGGTCGCCTTTATAACTATTAAAATCGCATTGGAATCTGTAATTTATATGCAAAAAATCGCTGCTATTTTTTTTTAACCAAACTGCAGAATGTCGAAAATAATTAAAATACGCGTTTGTGCGTAGACTGTACAAATGTAAAGTTTCAAATGGTTATTAGCGTGAATACTTACTTGATTAACGATAGTGTATTTTTGTACATGGTAAAGGCAGATTTTTCTGTAACTTTTTCATGTTCCATGGCATTTCCAGTTAATAAGAAAAATAGTACAGCTTCTAGGAACAACATGCATTGTTTTATAGTGTCAGTCTCTTTATACGCCATGTGCTTCAATCTTTTTGCATCAGTCAGGTACAAGTCTTGACTCCTACAAAAAAGAAATAATCAAAATTATTAATATTATATTCTATTCAATGTAGTTCTAATGAGTAAACAGCATATTGTTGTCGGGCTGTATTAAAGTGTAAAATTGCAAAAACTGAAGGTAATTACAACGCATAAAAATATTTTTAATAGCAACAGAATGCTTAATTAGCGAGATTCGATGAAAAATTGGTATACTTACTTATCCCCATATTCCGATGGCTCATCTGACATTTCAAAGTACGAACGGTACTCTCTGATCGGTTGAGATTTACTCGTGGAGGGGGTAGGGTCGCTGTATGAAAGAAGGGGTATTCTGCTTGCTTCCCGTTCGTGATTGGTCGGTGGAGCATTTGTTAGATTGAGATTTTCCGTTTGAGATCTTTGTACATCATTATTTTTCCGCCTTTTATGCTTAATGCTTTCCTTGGCCTTTTCTTTTTTATGATAGTCTTTTTTATTACTACTATGAGACAAACTACTGCTAACTGTCGAGTGAGAAGATATGGAGCTTGAGCTGTTTCTTCGTTTTCTCTTTTTTGATTTATGCTTATGATCGGGTGGATCATCGAGTTGTGTTAAAGTTTTCTTATTATCTTTGACATGTTTGATAGGAGCTATTTCTTTTACATCTTCAATATCAACTGTTTTCGCCTCTCTTTTCTCTTCTGGTTTTGGTTCCAGTAACCAAGGCTTTGTCGCTTCTAAATGCTTGTGAAGTATGGGAATGCGACTGATATTCAGTTTCTCTAATTCAATTTTAACCCATAATCTTTCATTATTTTCAGTCTTTTCTTTAATAATTGATTCAACAACTTCAACAGGAGATGCTGGACGACTAGAAGGCGTAGGACTTTTCTTAACAACCTCTTTAACGGGAACAATGGGAGGTGGTGGTTGATAAACAACTGCTGCAGCCGATTCTGTACCAGCAGAAGCTGATGTTGGCATTGCTTCATCTTCTACTGATGAACTACTTCGTTCATAGTCCCCATCAACAATGATAACGTTTACGCCACCTTTACCTAAAAAAATAGTATTTCAAAAAACATTCATCAGTATGTCAATTTTGTGACAAAAAAAATAATATACATAAATGAAATTAATCATATATTGGGTATTAAAATCTTCCTACACTTGGAACCTTTACTTTCTATCTAAAAAAAATTAATTAATTAATTATTATCAATCCTACAGATCTAGGCTCCTGAACCTGAGAATGGGTGTATTTGACAGTCACCTATTCATTAAAAAAATAATAGCTTCTATTGCTTGGCAAGAATTCATATTCACCTTCCTTCATGCACCTAAATTTACTATGAAAATAACAGCAATTGGTTAATGAATAATCACCTTTCCCTCCTTTTCCGCCTTTTCCTCCACCCTTTCCGCCTCCTTTACCACCTTCAGAATCTCTCTTGGGCGTAAATAGTTTTCTAAGCGTATCGCTTTTCTTTTTGTCTGCGATTGTTTTATTTTCATCCACTTTGATAGTGGAATCGATTTTAATTGGAGGTTTCTTTGAAATTGAATTATTATCACTATCAGAATCACTTATCCTCTTTCTAAATTCTTCAGAAGACGATCTCACTAACTTTGGTTTGACAGTAGGTTTCACCTAAAACAATTTAAAAATTTAGAATATAAAAAATTCGAAAATAGTGATATTTATAAGGTCCAGCTGCTATTAAGTCATGCACATCTCAGAAAATAATAATTAGGTGTATCGCTAGAGTGGGAGTCACAAGTTTATAATCTGGCAATATTTGAAGACCTGGACAACATTCGGATAACATAAAAACTGAAATTGTGACATTACCTTAGTGTCATTATCACTACTGGAATCTGTCAAGGGCGCAAAAGGGGCACATTTCGGTTCAGGCAGTCTTTTTGTACTTGTTCGACTTTTCCGTCGAGGAGGAGATGTACTTTTAACAACGGATTCTAAAGGATTCATGCCATCTTTGAAATGGTTCTTCAAAATGGCTTTATTTTCTTTTCCCCATTCGTCGTCGTCGGAATCTTTTTTGGATCGTTTCCGCTCCTCTTTGAATTTAGGCTTTTTCGGACTTTCCTTTTCCGATTCGTGCCTAATACTGCTAATACTACTGCTAGATTTACGTCTTCGACGAGCTGAACTATCACTTTCCGAACTACTGGACGTAGCAGCTTTCGATTTGGTTCGACGACGGGAAGGCGGAGGGGGTTTTTCGAATTTTGGTCGATCTTCATCATCGGAAGAACTAGGAGATCTAGGCACATGTTGCTTTGGAGGTCGTCCCCTTTTTATTTTACGGACCTACAATAATTATGAAAATAATCAATTTGATATCAAAATGGGAATTCTTCATTAATTATAAAAAAGGAAAAACAAAGAAATGGCCAAGAGATGCTGACATGAAAATAAGGACACTTTGAAGTGAGAATGGAACACAATTAAGGAGACAGGAAAATGATTTGAGTAAAGACAGAAGATATGATAAAATAAGGTATCAATATATTACCTACATAATATTCAATAGCATGGAAGAGTATATTTTTCAACATGTTCAAAACATGGTAGGATGAATTAATAAAATATGTAAAATAGAGAGGACGTGGTTAGGTTTGAGGTGAGTTGGTCTATTCCGTTTTCCACTGTGACTACTCGCAAGAGTCCTTGTGGCTTACACCTATTCATATTTCTCCAAACATATTCATCTTCTTAACAAATCCTATTAGTCAATTTGGTGAATGATTTTTCAGGTCTGAGGGCGAGAGAAGAAGAAGATCCTGATGGGGGTAGGCACAACGTATATATGCTATGTTGTTCTATCACCTTCAGACAATGACAGCACTTCGGATCTTCTGACAGTGCAAGACTTACTACCTATATGATGATGCAAACAACATACCATTCCAGAATGATGTCACTGACATGTCGGCCAAATAGTTTTGAAAGGCCCAAGGTTTGATTCAACTTGTAGATAGTTTACTGACTGTACTGTGTAATTTGTAAAGTTTTTATTTAAATAAAATATACATTACATTGACCTTGTTCTACAAAGTGTGTCTGACAACCAACTGACACACAGCACATGCCAAAACACACAAGGTTCACCTCCAACTGATCGTTTGTCCTCCCTAACAATATGGCCGACCTGTGAAAGTCAGATGTTCTGGAATGGTCCATGGTGAACAGTTAGCCAATGTTGACGATGCCAGTTACAGTTTGACCCTTTTTGGTAACAATTCAAAGGATGTTTATAGGCGTTTGAAATCAATCAATCCTGGTAGTTTTTGTCTTGCAGACCAAAAGAGGTAGACACAACAGTAACATAAAGAGTTTTAATGTTCTTTTACCATTTAATAAGTATCATTTTGTACGATCAAACAATGAATGTCCAAGAAATAACGTTGGTGTATAATATGTAGTTGTAGAAAGTATAGAGCAGATCCCATTGTGATATTATCCTTTAAATTTAAATAGTTTCCAAGCAAGTAAGGGAGGGCGACTTTTATAATGAAGAATAATTTTCACAAATTATAATTAAAACTTTCGACAATTTTATTAATATATATTACCTCTGGACCCGAAGACCCACTAGGTGATCTAGGTTTATTTACTTTCGCAGGTCTACCACGTTTCTTGACTTCCTTGACACGTTTTTTAACTTCCTTGACACGTTTCTTGACTTCCTTGTTCTCCCCACCGACGGGAGTTGTGGTGTTTTTCCTCGGTCTTCCTCGTCCCGGTTTAGTTACTTTTTCCGAAGAAACTATAACGGGCACAGGCGATTTTGGTTTAGTCACTACCGGTATAAAAGGTTTTGGCGGTTCAGAATCCGAATCACTGTGCGTATCGACCGATTTTGTCCTCGGGCTAGCCCGACTTACTGGTTTTATCCTACTCGTCCTTTCATTTTCTATGTCACTATCACTATCACTAACGGGTGGTTTGGTAACTGGGTTAATGGTACGTTTTCGTCTTTTAATACTAATACGTTCGCTGTCGTCGTCCGAATCGGAGAAACTGGATAGAAAAGGAAGGTCGGTTAGAGCTGCGAGAGCTTTCGCTTCAGCCATCACTTTGTCATTAGTCGAATCGCTGGTGTCCGATTCTTCGGTTGCTCTTTTATTTTCATCGTCAGAAGACACTTTAGGTAAAGGCGAAGGTTTTACTGGAGAAACGAATGGTGAGGTTCCAACTAAATTTTGACTGTTCGATGATACAAAAGATGCGAGGTTCCATCGAAGTTCTTCTTCAGCCTTAGGAGAGGCTGGAGTAGTAGTTTCTGGTGGAGGTTCAACTTTTGTGCTAACAGAATGGACGTTTTCATCGCCGGAATCATCGCTAGTTGAATCACTGTCGGTTCCGGTATCTGAACCAGAATCACTAGATGAGCTTATTATTGGTGACGAAGGCATAGGTCCTAGAGGTTCCGGAGGTCGTTCCATTCTTGATGTGTGGATGGCAGGTGTTGCTCCAAGAGGTGATAACATTCTAAAATTAAATTGTATTTTAGAAATAAAAATGATAGTTACGCACGCGCGCAATGCTCGACGAAGCAGATCCATATGATGTCAGAGAGTCAGACGGCACATGAATTTCTGGGTAAACATACCAAGATAAATGCTTTTCACAATATGCAGGAACAAGTGATATCGTAAACTTTGTCTGACAGACGGACTGAAAAAAGTAACAAATGTTTTTGGCACAACTCTAGTTTAAACTGAGTCCAATAATTTATAGAAGGAATAACCACTTGAATATCTAAATATTTCTGAAATAAACGTCTACCTGAAATCAGGTTTATTTGAATTTTAGTGACATCAGATTATATCGATTACTTGAATAATAATAATGACTTACCTTCCTATTGGATTGGACGTAGGTAAAGAGTCTTTATGTTCGTCGTCACTCTCCTCCGATAGCTCGAGATCATCTCTTAAGTCTCTGAAAAAAAAAATAATATTTAGAACAGGAATGTTCACATTTATACTTATTTACAAAACCGGAAGGGAATAGAAGGGTTTGTACGGTTCCTGTAAGATTGTTATTCAATCCTTGACCCGAGAAGTAGTTGTTTCTTTTGTTACTTAAATCTACTTGTAAGTTAGCGAGAGATGGAACGATAATGTGAACGGTATTAACATAGAATCATGGATATAGGAAAATCAATATAAAAAAAAACAAAAAGGAATGAATGGGACAAGATTAAAATAATACAGCGGAAGATTTGAATGCTTTGGAAACATAATAGACTTTAAATTATTAATAATGACCTGCAAGTGCCTGCAAAATATGGCTTGTGTTAAAGTCACCAGACTGCAGAGACAAGCCTGGCTGACGATTACGGATGCAATTCGCACCACGTCCAAACGGAAACGTTTCTCAACATGGCAGTCATGACACCCTTTTATCTACACCATAAGAGGGTAGCGAGAATGGCCACCTACAGAATATACAAATTGAATGGTAAGTGCCAATTGGTGGGTTGTGATGAACCATGCTATGTGAGCTGAACGCACCTGAGCTTTTGGCAATGCCTGTGTATCAAGTTAAGGTCTTCATCAAAAGATCTCCCAACCTCAAAGCAGAAGCCTTGCTGAGAGTGTACATAGAAAGTTAAACTATCCATTTTTAATATGAAAGAAGTAGTTGAAATATAAATTAGTTTTGTTTTAACCGCCCACGCAAAAATCGTGATTTATGATCGTTTAATATTAAAAATCGTTTTAGTTCACAAATTTATATCTAATCCACTTCGTTTATGCGGCATCGCATAGTCATAGTAGTATATTGATTCAGTTTAATTTATATTTAGTATAAAAGGATGGCAGTCAGCCAAATGTGTAAAATTTCATATGGAGAAAATAACTTCCAGCAGTTTGTGTGCGACTCACTTATACAAGGTATTTATCAATTAAAACAAACGCTCAGAAATCGAACCATTAGTTTCAATAATTAAATAAAAATTTTTTTAACAAATATCGAATTTGGTTGATGGGTTTATTCGACGGATGCTTTGTGAGTTGTTATTTTTGAAAGTGGTAGATTTTCACTTATAATCTCCCTAGAGCACGAATTATTTCCGGAAATTTTCTTAAAAAAAAAATTCGGTAAGAAAATTTTATACCAAAACTTTTTTAAAATAGAAATTAAATTGGTGACATATAACGGACATCATAATAGGCCGTTGTTAAGGCAATTGTACAATGTATACATTGTATTAAAACAAATTTAGAAAAATATTAAGAAAAAACAAACGATTTTGAATGAGAATAGCCACCTAAAAAATCAAGGAGAATGTAAATTCTGTGGAAAAACCTCCATCCATATATTTGCGGATTGCATAGCAATACAGAAGCCTAGGAGGAATACTGGATAGAAGAGGGTCACTCACCTAAACTAAATCCTCTGGATATCCTAAAATTCCTCCGAAAAATAGGTCTAAAGGAACTGCTAGTCTCTGAGAGTTTTCTCAGGAACTAAGTAAAAGAAAGTGGGCACAATAGATCTTTTAGGTCGCAGTGAATATCATCCCAATATGCATACAAACAAGTATTAAAGTTTCATTAGGAATTGACAGTTTTTTGATAATTCACGTGTTAAAAAAATATGGTATTTTCTAGAAAACAATAAATGTTCAAAAAACTGATCGAGTGGGAAGATCGTTAATACAATTTTTTAGCAATAAACATCAATAAACTCAAATTTCCAACTAATTACTAGATCTTATTGATTTAACCTTCGATAGTGCAGAGGGCTGATCAAAGTACGAAACGTATGGGAAAACGAAACCTTTTATTTAAAAATTAATTCTTAATTCTCTAATCAATTTGACCTTTGATAATAATTTGGTATCAAATTCTTTTAGAAAAAAAAATTGTTAATGAATAAACAATATAAGTATGCGTCGGCGTTTTATAGTTTCCTTTGAAAATATCTGAGTGATAAGACTAAAGCATCAAATGCGCAAAAATTTTAGAGTTAGACTGGACGCGCACGCACAAAATATCCATTGCTTTTTAAAGTTGCGATAAAAATATTTATACAATTAAATGTCTCTTCAAATGCCTTAAAACATTTTTTGTTTACCTTTTATTTGTTTGTTCATCGTGTCCGATAGTTGCCGCCTGACATGGTGCAATACAACGTGCAATGCAATGCAAGACGCCAGATTTGTTGATCGAAAGCATGCGCAGTTGAGACCCAGCTGATCAGTTTCTGCAATTCGATGCAATATCAAATTTATTGGTTTGTTGCCATTTCTATTGCACGCAAGGCGCAATTCTAAGGAGAAATCTAGTTTCTTTTGTGTTACCAACCAACTAAGTATTTCCAATCGAATGATACCTATCAGCTGATTGTGGGGATTGATGTTTTGTCATTTTATAATAGTCAGGGATTCACTTTTTTTTTCTGTAAACTTTTCCCACTTTCGCTACCTTCATTTTAAATAATAAACTTTATATATTATGTTTCAATAAGTTATTTTTTGGGGATATTATACAATTGTTTATTTCTACTTTGGATTGGCAGCAACGTTGCTATGAAAGAGAATTGCATGATGTCAAACAGCATGCAAGATTCATCATTAGCAATATTGCTGCAATTTCTTGCACGTTGTATTATATTACTATATAAGCCATAATTTTGATTATTACCAACAAAATAGTCACACAATGTGTCGTAAATAACAAAAATGTTCTAAGCCCACCCTGAGAAGTTCACAGTCAATGTAGACTATCCGTTGAAGTAAATTTTGGATAGAGCAACCGGAAGCTACATTACACCAATGAGAATCAATTGTTCGCTTGTGGGTAGGTCAAGACTCGAAATGATTTATGACTTGTTTATCTTTTCGGCTTTTTAATCCTCAAAGAGACCTTGCCGCATACTGTTATTATAACGTGAAACAGTGCAAATTAATTTTACTCACAACTATAAAACAATGAAAAAGATTAATTCTTCTAAATTTCAGGAGGTTTAGCCTTCCTTAGCTCGTCTGAGGAGCCGTCACTGGTTGTGTCCAAAATTTTGTTGTATACGATCCTCCTATAAAACTGATTCTATCTCTATCAGTTTAATCGTGTAAACAATAGGTTGTTAGAAGGTTTTCATAGTTATAAATTTAAATGGATTTCAAGTTATGATTTTAAAAAGAAACTCGTTTCTTGAGAGCCCATTTTCCGTTATATTCACTGTACTTTAACAGAAAGATAAGCAACGACGACGGCAGCGTCCGCCGTAAAAACATGAACGAGATAAAATCGTTGTGCTGTTTTCGACTTCTAATTTCAACCGAGACAACTCAATCGATGAAGTTAACGAATTTTCGTCGACAAGAAATTGACGGGGAGAAGTTGGTGGAGAAATAATCCGATGATTTACTGAAGCAGGATTCTCGCAGGCTTTTGCTGAATTAGTCCGGTTCATAGCAAGTTAATTTACTAATCTAGTTTATACACACACGCGCGCGCGAATCCAAATGATAAAAGAAATCAAATAAAAATATCGTTTTCCGTGTGACGAAACCAAAATAACAACACTGAATTGTTGGATATCAATTTTGTACAAAATATTTGAATGTACTTGTACATAATGTAAATATTTCTAATAAAATTAATTTTGGTAGATTTGTATTACTTATTTTGGTGTTTCACTGGAAATTTTCAATTAAAAAAATGTTTTTTCTTTTATATAAAAATTTTTTAGTATATTATACAAGTTTTTAATAGTAATTTGAAAGATAAAACTGAAGAAGTCATTTGTACAATTCAATTAGTGACGGGTTTACTCACCAGGTATGATTATTTTGCGTTCTTCTTATTAAAATAATAAAATTTGGATCCCGAATAATACTAGCCACGACCAAAATACAATAACAACATAAAATGTGAGTTAGTATTAAGTAACTTGCACTAACAAGAGGATGTTGTCAGCTGCTTCTTTATCGGTTTATTTTAATGAAAATATTTAAATTTTTGATGTATTGCTATTGATTTACGATTATATAACAAGCAATTTTTGAGTAGCTCTATAAAATTTGTTCTATGAATCATTTTAAAATAGAATGGAGTGCAAATCGTGAATGACTTTGATTTTCGAAGCACCAGGTCTTTCAACAGAATAAAAATGTACAATAGTAGTATATTTTTAGAAGTGTCCGGAAGTAAATATGTGTTGATGTTTTTTGACCTTGGATAAATATACTCATTTATTGTGGGAAGCTGATTCCAAAGAAACATGAATTTCAAACCATTTTGAAGTATGTATAAAGAGTAATTGCGTCAAAATAAATTATGGAAAGTGAATGAAAATAATTTTGCTCTGGAACATAAATAGTAATTTAAAAAAAGTTTATAACAGATGGAAATCAAAAGTGAAATAGTAATTTATGAGTAGAATAGGCCTTTTCAGTATTTTTTTTATTGGTTTTTTTTTATATGAAAATGTCCCCTTATTTTTTTATTTTTTTTGGAGCTTGATTTCTATCTTAAAAAAATTATCAAAAGTGCGGAAAGCAAGCGCGCGCAGTTTGAACATGACGTCACTCCTCCCTCCTTCGTGACGTCAAAGAGCCTACGACCTTGAAAACGACAGACCGTTATTTCCGTAGAATTTGAAAAGTTTGCTTCCCTGGTTTTTGATTTTGACATCTCATGTAACCTCGAAATTGATATTGATATTCTCTTTCATTTTTGATTATTTGTTTTTGTACAACAATATTCGAAAACTAAATCACAATGGCCGCATTCAGAAGAAAAACCCGATTAGTTATCGATAAGTCATTGGTCACGTGATGATGAGCAATTCTTCTGAATGCACTTTTTTACAGTAGTTGATTTATTTACATTGACAATAATGGACATGATATTTCTGTGTACCATCGGTTCAAAATGAACAACAATATTTTGGGTTTTTTTGTGGACGATTTAATAGATCTTAATGTAGTGGAACAGGCTGCAATTAATTTAGCTATACCATTACCTTTACTAGCTATAGAGGAAAGGGAAACACATGCTAGAAATAAATACTATTATGAACGAGTAGTCCCACAATACACAGGTATTCCTATTATTCTGTATAACATGTCTTTATACTCATAACATATTTCCACCTCTTCCATATCGGTCAAAATCCCACCAAGAGAATAAAAAAACTACACAAATATATTCAAAATTCAAACGAATTCTACCATCAACTCTCAAAATGGCACTATTGACAGTATTGACAATTAAAGAATCACTAATCGTAATCGTAAATCGCTAATTTAAAACGATCGAAAAAATGGCGTCCGATTAGCAATATATCTTTACAACTCATCACTTTTATTGCGCATTCAGCAGACGAATCCTCAGCGATTAGTAATCGATAGTGTCTGCTGAATGCGGCCATTAACTAAATCAACTATAATATTAATAAGACAAAACATAATACACCAACCAGTGGAAACCACAAAAACAACATTGTCAGCTGAGGTTCTTCTTCGTTGGATGTTTTGGCCTCAGCCGTAGCAGCAATTGGCCAGCCATTCTGACAAATACTGTCAACATAACTCCAGACTTTGCCCAAAGGTCAAACGAATGTTCAAATTACCCTAATATTTGTTCAACTTTTTATTAAGCTTTGTGACATTTATATTCGAAACAAAGCTGCACAAGGTGAAAAATTAAAATATTTGTTATGAGATTTAAGCATCTACTGAAAAGGCCCATTAGTTTGCACATTGGTCTATGAAAAATGTACTCGAATTGTTAGTCCACATGGAGTGTTAATGTCCCAGGGTGGGCTTAGTTCATTTCTGTTATTTACGAGATATTGTGTTCTTAGATGTTGCTGTGATAGAGATTTTGTTTTATTGAGTAAAACTGTTTTGTTGGTAATAATAAAAATTATGGCTTTTTGGCGACCATTCGAAGAGGAAGATAATGATATAGGCTCCGAACAATGAATAAACTAGAAGAGTAAACAGACGTATTATTCTATGCCAACAAACAATGTCAAAGTTGATTTATTTATTCTGCTTGATTCCATGTCGCAGTTTGTAATTAGTGAATATAAGTTGTTTGATTATTGTATGTATAAAACAAGAATATTTTATTGCTAAAATTTTTTACCAAAAGTTTTGAAATTTCTGAAAGTGGAAAGTAGGGATTTGGGACAATAGACAGAAAGAAATTTGGTATGTTCTAGTCGCTATCTACGCAAAAAATTATACAAAATATGTAGTACAGTCAACTGAAACAAGAAAATAATGGGTCAAAGCATAAAGCTGCTGAAAGAACACATAATTTCGAAAAAAATCCATTATTACAGTTATCGGTAAAACTGCTATTCATCGGAAAAAGAGAGTACAGAAATCGCTAGTGCGTCGGGATCCTGCAATAATGAAAAATTTGTCCGAAACCGGTACTTGTTCTGCTTACAGATTTCTTGGTTCGCCGACGAATTGTGAAATGTTGCAAACTAATTTTACTCAGAACTATAACAAATTCATAGAGTACGCTTTATTACTTTTTTCTAACCATAAACCAGTCACTGTCAGTTAGGCACACATAATTAAATGAGGGGGGGAAGCACTTTTTCTCCAAGGAATGGGGCAAGAAATTGTGTACTTTCTATAGAGGTATTGTACCTCCCTCGTACAAACCCTAAGCCTGATCACTTTTACCAATAGATCAATATATTAAATTAAAATATGAGGTATGGAACGGAGAGTGTATAGAATAATATAATAAATTAACCGTTAATCTGATTCTAGTAGGGGTATTAGAATAAACTTATTATATTATTTTTTGTCATCGGTTCTTGATAAGTGTACACACTTTCAACTTAATCAGTCCTTTTGAAGTCAATGAAAATTACTTTTGAAGATTCCGTTACATACTCACAGGTGAAGCGTGATAATAAATCATGAACTAACATTATAGGTGTGGACCATGTATATTTGTATCAACAGTATTATAGCAAGGAGTGTGAACAAGGAATACTAATGCTGGCCGACTGATATCGCTTATAAACAATAGATTTGTATTGTGTTCATGTACGGAAATCAAGGTTTGTGTTTTTAGATTACTGATTATGTGGACTTTGATAAAAATGGAATTTAGTTCCATTATTAAATTTAGTTAGTAAAGAACATTTCACATTTCGTTGACTTGGCATCAATCTGGCCTTAGGGATTTAATAATAAAAGTTTGTAAATTCTTCATTGTACTTAAATTCGTAACAGATCCGTAGTCGGTGAAATTTAGATACTAAAACATTTAATTAAATTTATTTTGTAAAAAATCACAAAATTTTTTAAAAACCAATTTAACTTTCATTTATTAATCATTGAAATTTAACAAATTAAACTTTCGAAACACACAGGGTAGCCCAACGTATACGATTTGATTTATTTCATCTAATCCGAAGTCGTGCTGCCAGTCAAAAATGAACTATATACAGTGTGGACATAAAGTAACGTAACTAATATTTCGATTAGAAGTATACAGGGTGCACCGTTGCTCCAAAATAACTTTTTTTTTATTTCAAACATTAATTTTCACCCGCATCAACTTCTAGGAGTTATTTTATGAACATATATTTTTTAAATAGTTCGCCATGTATATATTTTCAGTTTTTCATAATCTATTAAATTACAAATACAGCCGACAACCGTCAATACCGCATAATTCTACCTTTAATAATTCCAAAGTTGCATTGGTTTCAATATCAAATTATAAAAAAAATTGTTCATGTCAAAAAAGTAGTAGGTTTTTCTGCCATTAATATTGATTAATAAAATTTTAGGTTTCCCACCAAATATTTCAAGTCTCCCGCCGAAATTTTTGGCGGGATACCTGAAATTTTTTACGAAAAACTTGAAATACTCAACAGAAATCGAAATATTAGCAAGTTACGTAAATTTATGTACTCACTGTATAAGTATAGTTCTAAAAATCAACCATCCTGTATAAATATTCCAGATTTTTAAACAAATAAATAGATATTGTTCAAAAATGCAAGCATCTAAAAATAAATATTACTAAACAGTTACGGGAAGTAGCGAGTCATAAAATCAATTTCATCTTGTAATCTTATCTTCAAGATCATTACTATTAGATTGATCTTTATTTTACTCCTTCATGAACTCTTGACAGGCATTTAATCATAATTTAGGAAATTTCCGAAAATCTGTAATATGTTCTATTTTTAGGTTTAATATTTAAATCCATTCAAGGTCACGTGAAATTCAAGTCATATTTCAATAGGTATACAGTGTGTAAAAGCCAAAGGGAAAAAATTGAGGGGTGAACCGCCGATGGTATTTTGGTGTACACTAGCAGGGTATTTTTGGAAATATTTCAGACAGATGAAAACCTCAATGTTAACCTTTTTTATAACCCCGCGAAACTTTGTTTAGTGCTGCTAGATCAATGACGTCTACATTTTCGACTAAAATAAATTTTTCTATTAGATTTCATATCACGCATAACTGATCTCAAAGAAAAATTTGTGTTTACCAGGGAAACAAAAAAAGCTGAACAAAAGTTATTGGTGTCAAATGGGGAACTTGAGGAAGAACTGCTAAATTTTGACCTTGATTTTATTATTGAAAATGCGATAAATTTCGCTTGTAAGGGACTCAGTTTCGTTAGGAATAATCTGCCGTGAAGAAGCTGCATATACACTAGATATCAAACTTCCAGCTGAAAATCCGCCTTAGACTTTAAGCAATTTTCAAGATGAGCTAGACGATAAGTTTGAAGCTGATTAGGCTAAGGTACAACCGAGCGTACAACTCAATGTTTCTAACAATGACACAGTGGTCCATTCTGAAAACTCTGTGGATATAATGCTGTACATATTTGGTAATATTTGGGGTAATGTTGGTATTTTTTGGTATTTTAAGTTGGTAATTTTGGTATCATTTGTCAAATATTGTATTTTTGTGTACAACTTTTGGTCAGCGGTACAAACCTCGAAAAAAATTAATTAATCCGGTTTCGTCAAATTTAAATTATAAATTGACATTCTTCAACGTGAAAATTAGATCCCCACCTTCAACCCCCTTCGAATGACAGGTAGAGTCCCCCAATTTTTTAAATTGGAAGTATAGGCTTGTGATGATATCGTTTGAAAGGTCCTTTCAATCTCTATTCAAAAATGTTCGATTTCAAATTAATATCAACAATTAAGATAGAATAAAATACAGGCACGCAATACCCTCAAAAAGTTTACGTTTGGGCAGGGATTTTTGTCATTGGAGGCAATTTGAATGGCGATCTTTATTTGTCACTACTTCAAAGTGATGTCATTCCAAGTTTGGCAAATTTATATACTGATCCAGGAAACCCTCAAGTTCCAGTGAATACGATATGGTTTCAGCAGGATGGAGCACTACCACATTACCAACGCAATGTACGGCTGTACCTCGATGCAATATTTCCCAATCGGTGGATAGGGAGGCGAGGATCGAAAGAATATCCAGCGCGATCACCAGATCTTACGTCATTAGATTTCATTTGTATTTATTTACTTATGCGGTTTGTACTTATACAGGTTGTAACAAAAAAAAAATTGGTCATAAATTATACCACTTACTCTGGGATCAAAAATAAGTACCTACAAAAGAGTTATAATGTGTTAAATCTTGTTTATATCTTCAAATAATACTTAAAACTATGGAATCTCCACAAACTCTGCAACCAAACGCAAACTACAAATTGTAGATGTGATTTTATACCCATCTAGCCTAATTTACGTTTACCCAAGAGTTCCTTTTAAGGAAGCCAACGACATTTGAAGATGTCGCTGTTAAGTCAGTTTTTTAAGCATATCTCAAAAAACCGCTACATCAATATTGGTACATTGTGTAACCCTGTCGTGATAAATTGTTTACTACAAACCCGCGTTTTCTATTGCAAATACAAGCGTTCAATGTGGGAGGGGAAACGTGTAAATTTGGTTAAATTTTATACTTAAAAAATTGGCTTAACTAAAGTAGGTTAGATGAACATAAAATCACATCTAAAATCCATCCTGTTTTTTTCTCGTTAGCAGTATTACTTAAAGCTAAGAAGAAACAACCACTTCCCGGACTATAGGCACCGGCGGACATTGAATGACAATTTCTTAGTCAAACGGTGTCGGTATGATCTACAAGGGGCGTCGACCCAGCACAGTAGTGGAACGCCTCTGATGCGACAGCTACAGTGAAGCAGTGTCCAGCGCGTTCAGTACTTGGATGGGTGACTACTGGGAGTAAAAACTGTCGTAGAATCCATACAGCCTGCAGCGGAGTAGCATGTCACAGCTCGCAGGCATTGTACCAATGAGCACGAGGTATAATGTAGATATGCAGTCTTTTGGAGGAGACGTAAAATCGAGTTCCCGAGTCCATGGATGTTGGACTCGATAAATAACCCTACCACTGGTTGGAACACTAGTGGATTTGGCAAAATTTATGGTTAGGGGTAGAGTGCTCCCTACGTCGGTGAAAAGCCCAAGTCGCAGAAGTAGACCGACGTTAATTAACAGAATTAAAAAAAGATTTAACCAACGGTCACCGATTTTGAAAAATATTTTTCAAAACTTTGTAAAGCGTTATAATAATATACAATATTTATATTCTTCTACATCTATTAGTAAAAACTTTATTAAATTGAATTATTTTCGTTTATAACTGGTCTAAACAACTGGGAATTATATAGTAGATCGATATTGTTTTGTGCATCTCCACTTTTTGATGTTGTATTCCATTCCACCGTTTGAACAACGAAGGTGTATGAAAATGGTATTAATTACAATCTCTGAAGGTGCCGTTTTAAATGCGTTTTCAAATTTATAAAAGGTTTGTGAACAAATGCGTTATGAAACAAGTTAAAAAATGTTCTGTTCTCTATAGGTATCATCAAAATTTGATAGAACTTTTTTTGAGTGCTCTAATAATTAATCAAAACGAACTTATTATTAAGGGCTGCAAAATACTCTACCATCTACACTGTTAAAAAATTAATTATTATTAAATTTCACAAAAAATGTTATACAGTCAGTTTGAAATAGAAAGAGAGTAATAAAACCTAATTTAACATGCAAAACCCTTACCGGGTGAGCAACTAAAACTCCAGAATTTTAAAACGATTTACATTATAATTCCTATCTTAATGCTTTTATTTGCTAGCCAACTCTGTACAATGCCGGTATACAAAAGAAATCTCAGTACTATCAATATAAAGACTAGCCATATAATACAATATCAATATACTTTCATTGCAGAGCCAATTATGATAATATGTATAATAATCACTTATATTTTTATTCATATTCATTTTATATGTGGTATTTTTCCTTACACCTGAGCCAATATTAACTCTATAGAGTTTAGCTTGCAATGGAAAGGAGGAAGTCGAAGTATTGTAATATTCCAGTTTTATGCAATTTCGTCAATAGTATATCTTAGGAAACGATGTTTATGTATATATATATATACAAATGCCAGCAGTTCTCTTTTCAACATATCCTCTTTTAATGTAATTTCTTTATCTAAAAGCCACTGAATGATTACCGCTTTTTTCCAAGCGGTGCAAGGTATAAATGAAAAGATGATAAGCAACGGTTCTATGGCGAAACCCAAATAAGCTATTATTGAGTTCGTGAAAAAGAGCTTCACATGATTTTGGGATAGTGGTTAAATATAAAAATTACATTTATTGAGATTTTTAGAATCGTAAGCAGGTCATTTTACATGGGTTTATTCCTCTCTGCCTTTTTCAAATAGTATAGAGTATAGGTTCCATCATAGCTGGGCGTCCGGCTACCATTTTCAGCCTCATTTTGGATGAGCGACTACGAACTGCCCCACGATACCCATATTTTATTGAGTTCAGTTTTAAAGTAAGATTAAAAGCGACTACGAACTGCCCCACCCTACCCAGATTTTATCGGGTTAAAGGGCTACTAGCGTAGTCAAAGTACACAAAATATCCGTAAAATGCCGCAAAAAACACAAAAAAACTTGAAAATTCAAAATTGAGTATTTAAAAGGGCTATGATTATCATGATAAAAACTTTACGATGCTAGGCATGCGATTTTCCGGAAAATCGTCGAGTGAAAATTTTTGTTATTGTTTTTTCACTCTAATTGTTTAAATAATGAGAACACAGAAAAATGTTCAAATTAAAAATTGTAGCTAATACATTTATCGACAAAATTTGTCTGAACATTTTTTTTGTATCTGCATTAGTTTTTAAAATATATACGAAATTTCCATAGTAGTATTTTTGAACATCATCATCAATTTACATGTTTTTAATTTCACGATAGTAAATAAACAATGACATTTAGAAAAAAAATTTTCATATGAAATGTTTTCTAAAATGGGGTATCTACAAATAGATTGAAAAACATTTTTTTTAATGTATTATCATCGATTTTCCACGCTCTCTCACCTGCTTTTTCACCTTTATTTGTGCTCCCTTCTCTTTCTTACCTGAGCCATAGGTGTGTTCTTTTGTATCGCGATCACTTCTAAATAGGTTCATTATAAAGTTCACAAATTATTAAATAATATCATAAACGGTATAAAAAGTTATAGAAGGTTCTGATTTAAGTATTTATTGTAAATAATTGTCTATTATTCAAAAAATTTGAGATTTATAGAAAAACTGTATAGTAGTTTCGAAAGTAGATGCTTCAAAGTGTTTAGTGGTAAAGTTTAATTGAATTATATTAATTTCGAAAAAAGATATAATTGAAATTAAGCATGCAAAAAAAAACAGATTTTTAAGAAGCATTCTTTTAAAATTCTAAACATTGATGGCTTTGCTTTTATAATAATAATGTTTTATGCTCATTTGCAATGCTAAATCCAAAAGGAATTTTCGCTGGGATAAGTATTAATTAAGTAGGAATTATAATAAACTGATATTACAGTCAGAAAATCTACTTTTTCAAATTTGAAAGTATTTCTATCTAAAAGTTGAGATCTTTCTTTACATTTTACATGAGTTTATTTATTTTTTCAGAATGTTATAAGCCCAAAATTATTAACTTTCAAGTCGAGCAGTTAATAAATTTGGCTCATGGGCCGTTCGCGCTAACCACGAATTTAATACCACTGAAATTAATTTTATCTGGTAAACTTTTTAATTTACAGAAAAACTTTTTAAACAAAATTTGTAGATAAATGCATCAGCTACAAATATGGATTTGGAAGTTTTTCTGTATATTTATTATTTAAACATTTAGAGCGAAAAAACAAAAACAAAAATTCTCACTTGAGGATTTTCCGGAAAATTGCATGCCTAACATCGTAAAGTTTTTCTCATGTTAAACACAACCCTTTTAAATACCCAATTTTGAAATTTCAAGTTTTTTGTATTTTTTGTGAGGTTTTATGTGTACTTTGATTAGGCTATACTTGTTATCTCAAAAATTCATAAGATCCGAAAATTATTAAATAATTTACAAAAAATTAAAAAATAAGTTATTACGGTAGTCACCGACGTTGGCTGAGAATGAAATAAATGTTTAGGACGTTTTGAATAAATTTGTATTGTACACATTTTAAATCACAGTAAAATATAGGGCTTCCCAAAAGAAATAATATAACTTTGAAAGAATTTATGGATAAACCATTGTCTATTGTTTCAAAAGTGACTTAATCATAATGTAATGAGTAATTTTTATGACTCATATTTGAAAGGTATTCCTGAAGGTAATTAGAACGTTTACATCTGCACCAGAAAATGTATACAATTTTTTTCAAAATAGAATCCAAGGTAGTTACAAAATCATTTGTACGTTTGTATACATGATTCAATGGTTATTTTTGTATTAAGTACACTAAGTGTGTTTTAATAAAATTAAATAGTCAATATTTTTCGCGCAGAGCTTACAAATTGGAAAAAAGTAATAAATTATAAATTTCATATAAATAAATTATAACCGTATATAGGATCAAATGTATATCGGTCAAACATAAAGAAATATTGGAATAAGATATAATGAACATCTTTAGAAATAAACATCCAGATACGTCAAATTATACAAAACACTTGATTGAATCAAATCATCACCTCACGTATTTTACACAATTGTCAAATTATTACAGACTAAATTTCATGGAATAATCAGAAATTAAAAACTATAAAAGGTATGTTCAATATATGTACTTTTATAAATAATTATCCCTAATTCGAGTTTGCGCGCTATACAGTACTCGATACTATTCCACAACGGTTCCTAAATGACAGTTGGAGCAAACCAAATATGAAGAAGGATAAAGCACAATCAATTCAAAAGATATCAAAAGTTTTGAACAAATTATGTACAATCACTATTTATGTGTACTTATTTTTTTTTATTATTGAAAGTTGTGCAACCTATAATTCAAGCTAGTGCAACTCTTTTAATTATCATCAGATTTCAATGAAACCATTGCTGTTATTTTGTGCAAATTATGTGTAATTTATGTGCACTAATCTCGAATTTTCAGCACTTATTTTTTATATTAAAAGTTGTACTTCCTTAAACTCAAGCTAGTTCAGTTCTTTTAATCGTTATCAGATTTCTATGAAACCATTGCTGTTATTTTGTGCAAATTATGTGCATTAATTACGTTTTTTGTGCACTTATTTTCGTTTATTTACAGTTGTGCTACCCCAAACTCAAGCTAGTTCAGTTCTTTTAATCATCATCAGATGTCAATGAAACAATTGCAGTTATTTAGTGTAAATAGTGTAATTTATGTTCACTAATCCCGAATTTTGAGCACTTATTTTTTATATTAAAAGTTGTGCTGCTTCAAACTCAAGCTCAAGTTCAGTTCTTTTAATCATCAGATTTCCATGGAACCATTGCTGTTATTTTGTGCAAGTTATGTGCATTAATTACGTTTTTTGTGTAGGTACCTATTTTCTTTTATTAAAAGTTGTGCTACCTTAAACTCAAGCCAGTTCGGTTCTTTCAATCACCAGATTTCAATGAAGCCATTGCTGTTATTTTGTGCAAATTCTGTGTATTTATTACGTTTTTTGTGCACTTATATTCTTCTACCAAAAGTTGTGCTGCCTCAAACTCAAAGTTGTTCAGTTCTTTTAACCATCATCAGATTTCAATGAAACCATTGCTGTTATTTTGTGCAAATTATGTGTAATTCATGTGTATTAATCAAGACATCTTTCGAATGAATATATTATGTTATGTGGGATTTGTTATTTATTGATTTTAATTGATAGATAAATCTAAAATGTTGATACTGGTCCTTTTTTTAATATCCTGTTATCGAATAATTTATAAAAAGTTTTCGAGTTATAGGCATTGAAAGTTGCAAATTCAAACTATTTTATGTGCTTCTATAGTATTATTGTATTATTTGAATTCATCAGTTCATTTATTTCGTAATAAACGTCTTAGTAAAGTGACGTAATTAACTTAATTATATTCACATTATATGCACACTAGTTGATCTTGTAAACACTGTAATTTATGCCAGTTATCCATTTCAGATGAATAATTTCACGGTTGAGTACATATTTACTTTTTTTATTTCAAGTGAGCATTCGAAAAGTGGACAAGCAGGTGGTCAAAATAAAATCAATTAAGTTCCTTTATATTTGACAACGTCTTTAGGTCAGTTCCAAGCGCAATCAGAAACCATCAGAAAATAGTCGACCATTGCAATCAGTGATAGGAATTACGCGAAAGTAAACTCGTTGTTTGCTATGACCAGTTAGTCTCTGATCGTTTCTGATTACCGTTGGAATAGAACAAACCTTTTGAATGCTGAGTACCGGAGGGTTACTTCAATCGAGATTATTCTTGGGATCATTTAATTTGAATTAATTTATCAAAACAACAGAATCAATTTGAATTTATCTACAAATTATTTACAATTTTCTTTTGACATACCAATTCTTGATAGCGATTGGTCAAAATTAATAGGAAGGAAATAATCGGCATAATTCTTTGCTTTGTAATACGGCTCTAAGTATATAAAAAATTAAACTATTATCCTCCGAAATCACCAAATAATTTAAAATGACTCAGAACTCTGCTACGCTGGAACACTTATTTACTGCGCATACTCAATATGTTCATAACAGTTAGGAACTCGGTTCGGAAACAAATCTTATGGTATATATAAAAAATATATTCAAGATATACTTACGTTGATGGTCGAGGGGCAGGTTGTCGTTCACGTTCTGTAACAAAAAAAAACTCTTTAGTGAGGTCTCGTGTGGAATAATACGGTTTTTGTTCAAAATTTTTAGGAACGAAGCTTACAAAAGTGTTTCTACATCAACGGATCCCAAGAAACATACAAATTCGGCAAATAACTATGTTCCGCATGGCCATTCTGTGAGTGGAAGAGAGGAAACTATAGAATAACAGAGAGACAATGTCTAGAGAAGTGGTAACTTAATTTAATTTAATTAATACTTATATTTAACAACTTGCCTACCCTGTAGTTATTTACAATATAAAATCTGAAATAGCTTCTTCCTGCAATTTTTTAAAACATTTGCTCCCTGTATTTGTATTTCCGATTTTACCTTTTTGTTTTCAAAAAGAAGTAAAATCTGTAAGTTAAAATAGATCGTAATAAAAGTGAAACAAAATTGCAAATACTATAATAGTTTTCCAGCTGTTTACATATACCGAAATAGCTTCGAGATTTACTACCGGTTATAGAAGAGTAACATGCTCCTTCTTAAAGCCAAACCGTTATATCGTCGTCCTCATCAGCTACTGGTTTGAATTGGTGAAGTAGCGTATTATATATAGCAGCAATAATAAAAGAAAAACAATAGAAACGAAAACGAAAGCGACAGCTTACGAGTGGTCGCTGCTGCCTGTGCGCTAGTGCTGCCATCGGCGGCAGCGTTTAGGACCACCTGTTAGCTTACAACACCTGCGAGCCAGGTGATTCGACAGACCAAAAAGAACGAGACAAAAAGCATGAGGTAAGTAAGTAATAGACTCCTGATGGAAGGTGTTGAAAAAGTCGGCGTAGCAACGTACCATGCGTTCAATTTTACAGAGTGATCCAGTCGTAATCCATGTAAAAAAATCATTGTTTGTACAAAACGATCAGATAATATTTAATTGGGCTCAAGCCCTCTTTTTGTTGAATCCCGATTTACACTTTTGTATTTATATGTCGGATCTATTATATATTCCCAAGAGAATTTGAAGTGCAACCTTCAAAAAGTCTACTACATAACCAAATATTTTGAAAAAAATGCAGTTTGTCGGTTATTGATGAGATATAAATGAATTTTTTCTATGTAGTCGGGTAAAATTTATTCATGGATGCGGTAAGGTAATCTTCGTGACTCTTGCAATAGGATGTATGTATGTATTTTGGGGTAACATTCACTGAGACCTAAAAGATCTATTGTGCCCCCTTACTTCTACTTAGTTCCTGAGGAAAGTCTCAGAGACTAGTAGCTCCTTTAGTCCTATTTCCCCGAGGAATTTTAGGATATCTGCTGGCTTCAACTTAGGTAACTGTCCCTCTTCTATCCAGTAGTCTCCCAGGTGCTGTGCCCTAGGATTCTGAATTGCTGTGCAGTTCGCAAGTATGTGGATGGAGGATTCTTCTTCCATTCCACAAAATCTACAATATTTTTCCTCCACTGTTTTAAGCTTTTTAACGTGCCCATTCAGGCGACAATGTCCCGTTAGGATTCCTGTTAAAACTCTTAGTGCAGTTTTGCTTTGACTTATGCATTCATTTGATCTCAACAGGTTGTAGTCACCCAGAAGAATCTTTGATTGCCTAAGCTCTACTAGATCTTTCCAATTGTCAGATCTTCTCTTTTCTTCGGCTTTACCTATTTCTTCCAATATTACATTGGAGCTGATTCCGCAAAAAGGTTCCGGCCCCCAAAAGGGTATTTAAGTCCCCCTCTTCGCTAGTTCATCTGCTATTTCGTTTCCTTCTATTCCAGTGTGTCCTGGAATCCACAGTAAGGTGACTATATTGTTCTCGCCTAGTTCATTAAGTTTGCCTAGACATTCCCACACCATTTTAGAACTGATTACACAAGAACTCAGCGCTTTAATGGCTGCTTGACTAGCAGACATTATGATAATCCTTTGCCTTCTATATCCTTTGTCAATATTGAACTGGGCACACTTTCTTATTGCGTGAATTTCCGCTTGAAAGATACTTGAGGGGTTTTCCCAAGCTTTCAGAGTGTTTGGTGCCGGGCCCGTACACTCCTATCCCAGTTCCTTCTATTGCTTTTGAGCCGTCTGTGTACCATTGAATGGCATTCTTTCCAAGTCTGGTAATGGTATTTGGATTCCATTCCTTCTTGTTGCTTAATTCCGTAACGAACTTCTTTGAAAAGTTATACTTTTTCATCATACCATCTTGTGGCATGTCCCAGGTTGTCTTATTTCTAAGAAGTGAAGATGTGGTTTTCTTTTTAATGATTCCCTCTCTACTTAGTCTGTATCTTGTTCTTTCTGCAACACTCTCAACCACCATATGTAATGGTGTGAGGTTGAGAATCACTTCCATTGCTGTCGTTGGGCATGTTGCAATAGGATGGAACCAACCAAGTAATATTAAAGTAGGATTAATCCAACTAGCATTTAGGAACCGTCTAGAACGGTTCTCTCGCCAATTGGAACGATCCTAATATTATCATGAACATTAATTTTTATTCTATTTCTGTGTCGGGCAGGTAGGTTCTCCCCGTATTAGGACGAGTTTTAGGTCAAGAGATTAGAAATTAAGTCATTACGATAGTCAGTGACGTGAGCTGAGAATTAAAAAAATGTTTTAAACGTTTGGAATAAATCTGAGTTGTACATATTTTAAATCACAGATAAAAAACGTTTTTATACAGGTTGGTACAATTATACAACCTTGGACATGTACCAACAGTATGTCCAACCCGAACAACACTAGACCCAACCAAAATGTAATAACATAAAATAAAATGTAAATTAAAATGAGGCCAAGAGATTCTGCTTGTTTTATCATTTTATCTTAATAAATTTATTAAATTTTCGAATAATTGTTGGATATTTTTTCAGCGGCACTGAAAAAAGTAAAACAAGTTGTCGAATTTTTTCATTAGTGTCAGATAGGGACCAACATGTTATTCTTGATAACGGTAGCTGAAACACTATCGAAACGTTGAAATAAAAAACCAAAAAAGATTGTAAATTGATTTCCCAAAATAAATTACAAAAAAAGTTTTACATTTGACACAAATAGTGAAATTTAATTGACAAATGTTGGAGAGTCCACTGTGTATATTTCCGAGGACCAGCCGTTCCTTTCATCACCTGAAGGAAGGCAAACATCCTCTCGTTCGAGCGGCAACGGCATCTGAATAGTAAGCAGTGACGCTGGTGTCAAATTAAAACTAATAGTTCTGTTTTCTGTTTACATCACACAAGTGGCTCCAATTATGTCGGTAGTAAATAAAATTGTTGTCATAGCGAACCTTGTCAAAAGTCAATAGCTATACTTAAAAATTTCATTACTTTTTGTACGATAATAAAAACATTTAATGAAATATGGAAGTGGGACAATAAAGATAATGGTCTCTACCTACTGTACTAAAAGGAGTACCTAACAATAATTAGAGATGAGATTTGTGGGATCGAAAGGTTTTGAAAAGTAAACAACATAATTTTAAATTTATTGTTTTCAAGTCCTTGTAGAATATATTTTAAAACTAGAACCAAACCGACCGGAAGGTTTTCGTGATTTTATACCCACAAATTACTTGAAAGAAGATAATCGCTTCGGCTCGTTCAGGTAAATTTTAAAAGGATATGTATATCAAATTTTTGTAAATATAAAGCATTGTTGCCAGTTCTATTTTTATAACTGTGAAAAGTAAGGGAGGTTAAAAAAAATGTTTAGTGAATACTCTTTATTTATACCAGACTGTCGAGGCTTGGCTTGGTTACCCTCTGCAGCATTGGCGGATTTTAACAATGAGGTGTCATTAGATCGGTCTTAATACCGTGTTTTTAATAAAAAGTTAATGCATTCAAGATTTTTTTTAATAATCTAGTTTATTGGTTGGGTTACCAGACAACAAGAAAAAAATGTCTAAATAAGTGGATACGTGTCACTGTATCAAGTAGAGGTGGCAAATTATCGATAGTACATAAAAACTATCGATATGATATCTACACATCGATATTTTTCGATAGTGAGAAAACCAGACTTGACAGTCCGCAGCCCTACCAGTCTGCTGTGAATTGTGAATTTTGATGATCCCACATCAGAATAGTTTGGTAGTTTACCAGTAGTCTCTGAACTTAGATAGATGATTCTGTGCTGGGTTAACTTTTGGAATTATGGAAAGTTTATTTTGCGGACTACCGACAACTATCGATAGTGACGGTACCAACTATCGATAGTCGCCACTATCGATAGTTTGTCACCTCTAGTATCAAGTTATTTGTATCGCCTGGGAGCCAAGTTCTATCGGATATGCCTCGCCTATCCTCGACAAAGTTCTGAAAGTCGATACTGGCACTTTTCTGGAAAAGAATATACACTGTTCAAAATAATTAGAGGAACACTTATTTAGGTCTATACAGAGTGAGTTTTTAGTATGGAACGCCTCAATGATCTCGGAAACTTAACGCACGATTTTTATAGATTTTGGTTAGGTGTTATGGTGGTATTTACGTTATTGTCAAATCTTTCCATTTTCCGGAATAATAATGAACTTTGTTATTTCAAATGGATCACCCTGTATATTTTTTTCCTTTTGAAATCCCGATTATTTTTCATGTGTACTTACTAAATTCAACGAAACTGGTGCAGTAAAAGATTTATCCAAATCATGTCGCAGAAACCTTCAGCAACTCAAGACAAATCTTCATATGTTTGTTTCATGTTAGAGGTATGTCCACATTTGAGTGTGAATAGGAATTTTAGAAAACATACAATAACGGCGATTACAGCAGATGCTCAAAATATTGTCTATCTTGTTGTTTTATAAACGATATTTTTCAGATATGTATGTATATATGTATATTGTGGTGACATTCACTAAGACCTAAAAGATCTATTGTGCCCCCTTACTTCTAGTCACGTCCTGAGGAACGTCTCGGATACGTTATTTGATCGTGTAGAAGTAGGTTTTTGTTAATAAGATCTAAAATGTACTAGTATTAGTAGAGAGTAGTGTAAAACATGCAAAAAATAAGTTATATTCTACAAACTATTGGGCAGATACTATTCAAGATGATCAATATCCACCAATTAAAATATTTCTAAGTACATTTTACATCTACCATTTTGTAATTAGTTTTACTTTCAGACAATAACAATTATTCTATAAATAACTAGGTACAATCTACGAATTAACTTTCACCTATTACAAGCTAACAGCAACGGATTAAGGTGTCAGGTATTTAATTTCAAAAATATCAGAGAATATCAAACGAAAGTTTAATTGGAGGTTATACACGCCTGTTCTCATTATCATAAGTAACTTAGAGCAATACGCACTTAACTCATGCTTCCTGAGATTACTTTTTCTATTATTCACTAATGCACAAACATCACTCTCTGCGTTTGCACTGATCTACTTCAGAAGCTCCTCTTGAGTCGTCTCGTCAAGTTGTTATTGTCCAGGAGCTGGATGGCATCGACGGTGGAAACTTTTAGTGAATTTTCATTCTCATTAACTCCTGCTATCATATCCCCACAGCTGGATACTTCAAGTTTAATAAAACTTCTTTTTTTCGGCGTTGTTATTACATTAGTGAAACGTTTCAAAAATGTTTATAAATTATCTTTTGGTGGAATAGACAATAAGTATATTTGGACTAAAAATCAAAATCGAGAGGTTCCGGTTTTTAACTTTACCACGAAATATTTAAATTTGTTATAAATATCGTATATATGCAACAATGAATATAGACAAGCCTTTCAGCTAGAAATAGGAATTATTAGGGACAATCTTACTCTTCCGTTTGTACTTTTCAAAGCACTATTCACTATGGAACATAAGTTTGAAATTTAGGTTTGAATCACTATACAATCATCATGAACTTTAGCTTTATAGCAAAATGCACTTGTTATACAGGAAAATAAAGGAATTGAAATTAAGTAGCATGGAATTTGACCCATTTGGTCTGAAAATTTCGGTTTTATACCGGGAAAGGAAAGTGGAGGTCTTAGCTGGGGGATATTTAGGAGGTTCAACATCAACTGTAACTAACCTCGCTAGCATCAAGGGAGCTCTGCATTTCGCGCCTAAATGTGTGTTTGGCCACGCTTACCTTAACCGCCGAAATTTATGTAAACATCAGCCCGGCACCAAAACATTTGAACAAAGAATTATTTGGAGGCAGTGGCGCGCCGGTAGACATTTCGAAATAGCAATGAAAGAACAAAGAATATAAATAAACATAAATATACAAATTGTTGAACGTGTAAATTAATACACAAAATGGCTACAAATTTTTGAGATGTCACATGTCTTTACATTTTTCATATAAATTAAATTAACCTTACATGTTGTATATATACTTTTCTCGATTGCTTATAATTTTCTTAAAATAAAATAGATGTTTGTCCAGAACGAATCACTAAGTTGGAAGTTTGACAAAAAAGACAGAAAATAACAAGAGTGGTCTTATATTAATTCCTTTCATTGATGTTTTGGTTCTCTTGGAAAAGGCAAGGAATCTAGGAAGTTCTTATTTTTCTTTATTACCACCTGAAAATACGATAGAGAAAATCGATAATCACTTGGAAATCGAATTGTATCTGAGAAAATTCTCACTCCGTCTCTGATTCCTAACGTAGTCGTACTACATAACGGTACCTAAGCGCGGATATGAAAAAGTCTTTATAATGCCTACTATTTTTTCAATCTAAACAATACAGTATTTGAGATACCTGAAATAATGATCGCGCTATTAGTACTGTTAAAAACAATAGTCGATTTAAACCACCAACTTCGTAAATGCGTAATTTATAGTTGGTGTACTCAGCTTGAAAAATAAATTACATAAATCATAAATGATTAAATATGCCCCCTTCACAATCATAATGAATATGCAACTTATTCTTCATTTTAGAATAGCCCCGTACTACTTCCTCTTGCTAAATGAACAGCATTCCATTTCTAATTATTACAGCTCTAAAATTAGTCGCAGATTCTACAAGGTTTTCCAGACGACAAGTTACTTTATGTTATTCATAATCAAACCTGAACACTGGTAAATCTTTTTGAACAGACTAGTCTGTGAAACGACTATTTCAAGTTCATTATTTGGTAAAATAAGTGCACCATCTCTTCGACTAGGTTATTTCCAGATTACTGAGCAAGTGGTAACACTTAGGAATTGCAGTGGGTTCAAATAAAAGGGAAGGTTGATTTAGTAGGAGTTTGTTCACAAATTCTCTCACAGCAATAAGGTTAATGCTTGAAATGCCAGCGTAATAGGTAAACATTGTGCTCAATCTTCTCACAGACTAGCAGACATACAGGACAATACAATAAGCCAACGGCTGCAGTGTTGGGGCCCACTAACCCGGCCTGTTTTCGTCTGTCTACCAACCAACCAACCAACCAACCATATTCTTGTAACTTGCCAATTCATGTAAAGAACGTTTCGCAATATTCCGTTTATAAATAAAATTATAAATTAAAAATCATTCTCAAATATTATTTTACCAGCCAAACATTTCAGTTATAAAATAATCATACTATTAGATATTATATTTTCAAAGAAACGAGTACGTTACTGTGCTATTGTTAACGGATAAACGACTACCTGCTTTGGGTTTTGGTCTTAAATCAAACAGGTTGACATGAAAGTCAAAACGAAATACCTAACCCTGGAACGAAGTATAATATCGGTTAAGCAACGTGCAACAACGAGTGGTTTCATACTATATACCAAACTGATCAATCACCCTAACAGTTGGCCACGATCAAAACCTACAGATTGTTTAACCAGCAGTTATCGGCGATACAACATTGTTTTCGAATGCGGCGAGGTGCCGTTCGGATTGTGAATACCTCCCCAAATTTAAATTAAATACGTAAAATGATAATTCGCAACTGATAGAGTGAAAATAAATCTAATTTGGCAATCTTGTTATATTATTTGATTTATTAGAAATGTTATGAAACTGGTTTATTAAAGTTAAGTTTCGATTAAATCATTCCACAAAATAAGTTGGTTATGAAATAGAGATAGAATTCATCCAGACAAATTATTTTCCTTTTTTCTAATAGAAATTAATTGGATTCCCTTTCAACTAGATTAAAATTTCGTTAAATACAGTTATCTCTCATAATTTAGAAATGCACAAACACATGAGAAGTTTTTATCGAATTTTCTTGAAAACATTTCATAAAAACTTCTGAAATTTATGAAATGGCGATTAAAAGACAATAAAAACCCTATACCCTACCCAAGCGAGCCGCTTATGTGATTCGTGTCACCTGCAGCTCCATAAAAGAGCTCTAGAAATGATATCTTGATTTTGCAGTTTTTTTGGACACCCTGTATGTTCAACATTTAGTTTAAAATCCAATAAAGGTACGAGTAGTTTTTAATAGAAGAAAGATCATTGACATTTTTCAGTGATGATTTAATTATGAACTATTTTTTCAAGAGAATGTTGTGGTTGGCGTAAACAAAAAAATTTTGACATACGAAATTCCGGTACATCCCTATTCTACAATTATAACTCCAAGGTAATTTCAAAAAAATTCCTATTTTTTTTTTCCAGCCCTCCAGGGGGTTGAAACATAGTCACATGTATGTTTCGTTTGTAGACACTTCAAAGTAAATTAAGTATGTAAAAAATTCAAAACCTATACTCGAAATTATGATTTAATGGACTTTTTTCATGGACTATTATGCTCGAACATACATAAAAATGTATACATACCTACTTCGAATTAAGAACCTCCTTATTTAGAATTCGCTTAAAAAATAAAAAAAAGTTTCAATAAAATCAATACGGATGTAATAATTTCAACTACACCATACCATCTCATTGATCCATCACGCAGTTGCAACCTTGATTTATTGCATAAAAAATCGAAAGAGGTATTTAATTCGTGACAATATATTTTGTTCTTGTTCCGATTGGCTCCAGACGTTAAAACTCACAGTTTTAATTCAGGTTATAAGAAAAATATATTACACGTTTTCAGACGCCAGTTTTGTTTCATCCCCTGCCACACAACGTACAATTTCTTTAATAATAAAATTGCATTGCAGAATTTAATGTCGTCATTTTACGTAATTTTGCTCGAGTTCTTCTTCCTCTATTGGAAAAGCTAATTCTTTAAAATAGTTATAACTTTTGGTCCGCTGTAATAAGGATTTTGACAAACTTATTGTCTTAGTACTATTTTTAATTAAATTATAGAAGAAAAAAAACATTTAGGTATATCCTATTCTATAGTCATTGATTTTTGCTCATACGATTTACAAACTTTCACACACTTTCTCTTTTTGTATACAGAAGGGATCGGATTCAAGAACTTTTAAATATCCAAAGTTATTAAACCATAGTGATTATAAATGGCAATTATTATTTTTGATAAAAAAAAAACTTGAACAGAGCATCTCTGGCATATCTTGAGTATTTCACGCTATATGTTTCGTAAATATTATTAATTCAAATATAACCCCAAGTCCTTTACTTTAATGTTAATGTTGACCATCATTAACCGCTACCTGGGTAGTCTTCGAGACAAACGAATACAATAAAGAAATAAAACTAATTCGAATGATGACGTTCCAATTCTTAAAATTGTTGTAAGCGACACTAAAAATATAATAAACGGGTTTATGTATGATAATAAAACGTTTCGTAACTTGTTTATACCGACCTTTGACTTCATGAAATATAATAAATTATCTGTTCTAGTAGGTACATATAAACATCTTAATAATTGTGAAACGACTCGTCCTAAAAAAAAATCGTTGATTGAGACTAAAGCGAACATTCCACCGGGTACGGCACGGCACGCTGCATTGGCGTATCATCACAGCGTCACTTGCTGCAGCAGTAGAGTCTTGTTGAATATCATTCCACCTAGTGCAGCAATGTGCAGTATTCTTTCGGTCTCTTTCGAATTAACATGGTATTGAACAAAAAGAAAATAGCGTTAGCCATTTTATTAAGGAGAAGAAGACGACGAGCTAGCTATTGGGTCCATCCCCTGAATACAAGCAGGTTGGAATGTGGTGAATATCACCGGCTTTGCCAAGAACTAGAAGAATATCCGCAAAGATATTTTCAATACTTCAGAATGAATTTCGATCAGTTCAACAATTTGCATAGATTGTTGGAAAATGCAATTAGCAAAGAAAATACTAATTTTAGAGATGCTATTTCATCAAGAGAAAGATTGGCTGTTACATTAAGGTAAATAACACTTAAATTTCGGTCCGTCGCGTACGGTAAAAAATTTCAACTGATGCCGAAATCACTGCACGCAGCGATGCGCCGTACTGCGCTGCATTGACTTTGCTGCAACGGATTCGGTGGAATCATTCCCATAAGCCACTATGTAATTTAAAATTTATGCAGCGACGCATCTTGCCGCTCCGTCAATGCAGCGTGCAGCGCCGTACCCGGTGGAATGTTCGCTTAAGAGCTTCTACAGTTTGAGTATAAACCTGGAATTCGCTATAGGTACGTATGATGAGTATTAGAGGTATATCTTTATTACAAGTGAAAACCAGAGTATAAGTATTTTCCAGTTTGATGGTATAACCGAGGAATAAACTTATTCTGTATTTCTATTGGTTGGTTTCGTTTAAAAATAATTGCTGTCATGTCTCGCTTCAGAAGATGGGGAAATTGAAGAGATAAGACTATACCGATCCTAAAGTATTTAAAGTAAGGTGAAGTATAGCATAAGTTGAATGAGGTTACTAATTTGAAAAATTTGTTATCAAACAAAATTGTTTTGTTTTTTGCATTCTGAAATAAATTTAATTACATATATGAAAGTTAAATATCTACTTCAAAAGTCAATGTCTTCAACCACTTTCATTAAGTTAAATAGCATTGATTAACAACCTTTTTATCCATATTTTCGAACCAAAATAAGAAAAAAATTCTGAATTCAGTGAATTCTGTTCCGCTCCCTAATTTATCAAAGTATAGTTCTGAGTAAAATTAGTTTGCACCGTTTCATAATTTGTCGGCGAGATAAAGAAATCTGTAAGCAGAAGCAGAACCGGTTTCAGACAAATTTCTCATTATTGTAGGATCCTGATGCACTAGCGATTTCTGTACTCTTTTTCCGATGAATAGCAGTTTTACTGATAACTGTAATAAAAGATTTTTTTGAAACTTTTGTCAGTTATGTATTCTTTCAGCAGCTCCATGCTTTTACCCATTATTTTTTTATTTCAGTTGCCTGTAATTTTGTATCATTTTTAGCGCAGATAGCGACTAGAACATACCAAATTTCTTTCTGTCTAAATCTTAAATCCCTACTCTTCACTTTCAGAAATTTCAAAACCTTTGGTAAAAAAATTTTAATAATAAAATATTCATGTTCTATACATACAACAATCAAACAACTTATTAAATTCACTGTGAAATGGAAACAAGCAGAATAAATAAATAAACTTTGACATTGTTTATGTTGGCATAGAATAATACCTGTTTTTGTCGTCGCCAAAAAGCCATAATTTCAATTATTACCAACAAAATAGTTTTAGTCAATAAAACAAAATCTCAATCACAGCAACATCTAAGGCAGCACAGTGGCTGCCGTAGCTTAATATCGCTGGAGTAAGGGGTGTTTGCCGAATAGAGGATTTTTAAGATTTTTTAATTATACCATCGTAAAGCAACAAATTTGCAACAATTTATGCCGTCAGCCTCGTTAGGATAATTCGTATCAAGTTAGGACAGCCTGGCTGCTGTAGCGTAATACCCGAGGTAATACCGTAGTCGCGAGGAAAAGCGAACGAGACTTAAATAAATTAATACTTCTTTAGTGTAATCAAAATTCTGCCATAGAATGGTTAATTTAAACTTTTTCAAATATAATGTAAAGAAATGTTTTTACTTTTCTTGCATCTAAGTGGAAGAAAGGGGGCGGATGTAATTTGGGCGCTAAATGATTTTTGCACTTTTTACAACATGTAAACTAGGCGCCAAGACCGAAGGGTCATTTTAATAATATGTGTATTTTGGGCGCTAACCGACATTTATAACAAGATATATTTTTGTAAAGTAAATTATAATAATTTTCAATAATAACCCAACCAAACCTACCCCTACCAATTTTATGACTCGACCTACCTGCACTTCTTAGCGGCGAAAATACATGTCGGATTATCTACCCTTCTTGGTCAGACAGGTAAAGAAGGATGGTTAGCGCCTAAATTACACCCGCCGAAGAAAGGGGACCTCTAAATACATACAAGGTCACACTGGTTGTCCAAACAGCTGTTCATAAGTAAGTAAATTTATTTTATGTAAGAAATAGATAAAAAATAAATTTCGTTTACTGTACTCTACTGCATTACATGAATTCTTCAATTTATTCCAGTTTTGAGAAATATATTTACTAGAATAAAATAGTAGAGAATCTATTATCTAAATAAATGCAACGTTTACAATTCAACGGCGTTTGTTCCGATTCGACGAAGCAACATTTATCTACATTTTATTTCTTCAAGGTGAGAAAAATAAAAGTCTGTTTAAAATTCAACACTTGCAAAGAGGAGAACGGAACACTTCCAACTCCTACGTTCGGGATATTTAGCATAATTAAATCATTAACAGAACGTTGTCTAGACTTTTATTCGCAGAAAATGTTCATAATTTTGTAAGGTACAGGGCAACTGGGGACGACTCATCGCTTGTTTTGGAAGAATAATCGTTTTTTTTGTAAAACGTACAAAAAAAAGGGTTAAATTCGTAGATGAAGGAAAGAAAAAAGTGAAAACTGGGCTGAAGTTACAGTCTTACATTAAGGTTACACTACCCAATAATTTGGAAGTTACGAACTTGAAAACCACCAAATTGAAAAGGTTTCACAGATAAAAGATCTAGGAATTTACTTTGATTCAAAATTTATTTTCGACCAACATATCAACTATATAGCAAAAAAAGCTAATAGGACGGTGGGCTTTATTATCAGAACTTATCATGACTTTAAAACTTTACGTTCATTGCGAACTTTATTTATGGCCTATGTAAACAGTGTTTTAAGTTTCGGATCAATAATTTGGAATCCTCAGTATCTTGTATATACATTGATAGATTTGACCGTATCCAAAATAAATTCATAGAGTACTGGAAAAAGAAATTGTTTCCTAATAATAATATTGTCTCAGTTAGGCAGAGTTAAGTATAATTTCCCTGGAAGATAGACGTCAAATAAATGATGTTAAATTTTTATATAAAATTGTTAATAATCTTATTGATTCCAACGAATTACCTTCCTCATTCAATTTAATATTCCGGCCTATAATATAAGAAATTTTAACGTTTTTGATATTAACTTTAGTGCTACAAATTATTATCAAAATTCTCCTTTGTATAGGTGTTGTAAATCCTTCAACTCAGTCTGTAACCATGTTGATATTGATATATTTCATGACAAATTGTTTACTTTTTGTAATGAGCTGAAAAAGCTGTATCGTAGACCCGAGAATTTTCAGAAAACTCCGGAAATAAAAAAAAAAGTCCCAAGAAAAACATGTTGTTTATAAAAATACACAAAAATTATTTATTCACTCTTTCGGAATACATTCACCACCTATCAAAGTCCCATTATCCAAAAGGTTTCGGTAAAACTACGCTTAATTTAAAAAAATATGAACGGATTGATAAGGGCGGTCAAATATTCAGGAAAAATAAAGTTTGGCCAGTTTTTTCAATATTCCTGGAAAATAAAAAAAACGAAAAAGTTACACGATGTTATAGGTACAGGTCCCTCTTTTCATATGCACTTTGAATCATGAAAAAAGATTCATTTTTACTCAAGTTATGGGCCAATTTGCCCGCCCTCCCATGCCTACATTCACGGAGCGTGCTCCCGGAGACGCCGCGCAGCAGCTCGAAATCCAAGGTACGCTTGGGCCCGTTTATCTCGAAAATGGTTAAACTTTTGACAAAAATGATACGGATCATTTTTGTAGATAATAAACTGCTCTCCATTCCTAGCAAAACCCCACTTCTCTAAGTGTCATATTTCCGGATATATTGGCGGAAAACTCAATTTTTGGGATTATTGGCCATTTTTCAGCCCCTTCCGCAAATTTCGCGGAGGACATTTTTCAGAGAGTAATCTACCAGTGAATACCTACAAGTTGCAAAAAAAAAGTCCGACAATAATGAGACGAACAGGTTGGGGGGTTTCTCGGTATTTATTTACTGGACTAAAAGTATAAACAAAAAATATTGAAGGTGTCGAAACGTTCCTGAAAAAGTAGAGGCTGTTTTAGGTTAAATATTCATATTCATATTTCTCCAGTTACTATACAGAAATTCTTAATGAACCATTTAGCTAAAGAAGGCTCTGAAGGTGACTTCAAAGAACTGGAAGCGTTCTGTGGAATTACAAAAAAGATGAATGGTAGGGGAAATCCGGAACTGGCTAGATAAAAAACAGCAAATCAAAAGGAGGTTGACAAAAGGTCACTTCCATACAAAGAGTTTACTGAACAAGGTAGACAAGGAAATCTCCACCAGGCTCGTGGAGACAGTTACCGACCTGGTTACTGTACCCTGAGAAATCTACACAAAATGGGAAAAGTCAGTGATCGTACGTGCAGAAAATGTGAACTAATAGATAAAACACCGATTCTCATACCTTGCTTTTGTGAAAACTTACAGGGACAGGCAGAATTCATTTGTATAGAAAATAATGCAACCATTACAACTACTAAAAATACCCCCAGTCAAACTGGTGTCACTAAGCTTCTGGAATGGAAGTAATTGTAAAGTTTCTAAAAATCGATAAGTAAGTATATGACAGAAAACCATTGTCCGTATTTTTTTGTATCAGCCATAAAATTTTAATTCATCACTTTCTAAAGGTCGTAAAAGAGTGTAATAAATTTTTGCAGCCCTACAAGTGCGCTTAAACAGATTTAAAAATTATTCTTGTAAAAAGCAGCTAATCTCACGACATTGTTTGTATCTTTGTGTCATATAAAACTGCTGTAGATACACCTTGATTTAATAAAACGATTAACGACTTAATTTTAAGGTGGGCGGGACGCACGTGGTCGTTCCGTATACTACGTCAATGTCACTTTCAGCTATTTTATGTCATATCCATTACAGCTCGTCGAAATCAATGGAAAGATTTTTCTTCGAGAGAGAATCTTTTAAATTGTGGAATAAAGAATTACAAAAAAAGAAGTATAGCTAATATTTAGACCAGTTGGTTAAATCAGTGTTGTAAAATATTTTAAAAAGATTCGAAATAAAGTGAAATGTTTGTTAACCCTCGTCAAGTATTTTAAGCAATTTTGGTACATTTTGAAGTTTTTATAACGTCTTCTAATTTTAAACGGTAATAGCACCAATATTGTTAATAGTATACGACGGATTGGTCAAAGCAATAAAGTAATAAATCTTCCTGTACAGTAAAATTAGTGTTAAATTTACAATTTATCCCATTCTCATATACAAAGAAAACTAGAAATTGGTTTCATCATGAGTTGGTACATGACCAAGTACTTCCGTTAAAATTCTTCATATTTCTAGGAATTGAAGATACATATCTGGGAGTGACCCTTGATTCCAAACTAATTTAGAAGACACATCTGGAAAAAATTACTACCAAAGCGACTAGGCTTTTCTGGCAATGCAGAAGAGTTATGGACACAAAACCTTCACTGACTTTACACAACTGTGATAAGGCCAACGACCACCTATGGTTCAATAGTCTGGTGGAGGAAGACAGAAGTGTCCTCTGTAGTGAATATATTAACTGCAATCCAAAGCCCCTCTTGGTATTACTGGGGCAATGAACAGCACGGGTACGGCATCAATGGAAGCCCTCACTGCACTTTCTCCTTTGGAACTTTTTGTGAGGGTGGAGGCAATGATGACCAATTCTTAGGCTGAAATCGGGAGACTTATGGTCACCGAACAATGTTCTAGAAGGACACACTGATACAACTGGGACAATACTAGATGAACCCATATTTCACATGAGTTTTGATAGCATGATTGATTGGATCAGCACACCAGTCAAAGGATTGATGTCCTCGGCACCTCAGCCTCAAGGCTTTTTGTGCTCTTGGTTGTGCCGTTTATGTGAAGAGACCAGTAGCCCTTATCAGGCTCAGCAGACTTTTCACTAGGTTTTTCTTGGAGAACTCCTCCCTTGGATATTCTAGTCCTAGGAGTCTATATCTCCAGTGAGATAATGCTTCACAATCAATGATAATGTGAGAGGCTGTTTCCTCCTCTTCCATGCACAACCGACAGATAGGTTCCCCCCTATATATGCCGATTGTATGCATGTGCTTCGTTAGAGTACAGTGACCGGTGAGTAAACCCGTCACTATCCTTATTTGGGCCCTGCTAAGGTTTAGTATTTCATTGGTCAGCTTCTCCGAGGGTTTTTTGAACAGGAGTTTGCTGTGTTCCTGTTTTGGCACGTGTCTCCAGTACGACTGGTGTTTAGTTTGAGTCCACCGAGATATACAACCACGTGCAGCAGCTTTGGTTATCCCAAGTACTGGTTCAGTACCAGTGAATGCTGTCTCAGACCCCAGCTTTGCTGCCTTGATAGCATGACACCGGTGAATATATTCGCTGAGCGAATGAAAATCATCCCATCTAGGGAACAGGTGATGCACCCAGGTAATTCTGGGGAAATCATCTGGTTCACCGATGGTTCCAAAACAAACCATGGCACTGGGGCTGGTATAAAATGACCTAGAAAGAGAAGGATCTTTAGCCTTGGCCGATATACGACTGTGTTTCAAGCAGAGACGATTGCCGCTATAGCCTGTATTGATGAAAACATGAGAAGAGGATAAGCCGGAAATAAATAAAAATATTCACTGACTCCTGGCCAGGCTCTGCTTAAAGCTATCAGTAATCAAACAACTAGGTCTAGACTGGTAAAAAACTATAAAGAATCCCTCAACAGGCTGGCAAGAGACAACAAAATGTCTCTAATATGAGTGCCGGTACATGAGGGGATTGCAGGTAATGGTCAAGTGTCTGGGCTGTTGAGCACAACTCAATCGAATGAATGAATGAATACAGATCACTAGAAGTGTAAATTCAAAACGGCTACCAAATCCTGCATTAGCGTATGTCCGAAATTTTGAATTTTTAGTCCAATTTTCAATATTAACGAAAAATTAATAATACAGACAAAGACAAAAGTTGTTGATTATTCGATTGTCTACAACTTTGGTAATTACATACTACTTTTTTCTAAAATCAATGTTTTAAAAAAAATGTGGCGAATTAAAAATATTGCATTATCTCGTTTATTTCAACTATACAGCATAAATACGCATAAGCAAACTTAGAGAGAATCAAATTTCCTACAATTTTGGTCTGAACCTTTATTATTTCAGATCGTCCGTAAAAAAAAGAGTACCGATTCTTTAAAAGTTTGGTTAATTACACTTTTGCAAGTAAAAATTTCGACCTAAGGAAAACATGGTTACGAATTGTCCGTTACGGTACCATTTGTGGGGTTGCGCTACACGTAACGATATGTCTTGTCACCCTCAATCCCACGGGTATAGTTGACGTAAAAGATATAGTGCCAGCTATCTAATCGTATGTCCTCTTTAAGTTATGTTGCGGAGCTAAACTCTGAAAGGTATTTATATTATTTTCGTCCACTCACCAAACATAATTCTATATTGTATTTGTATTATACAGGGTGTTTGCATGTAGATACCTCTCATAAAACTGAACAAAATGATATAAGGAATAAGGGGTCCAGCTCATTTACTTTTCGAGGTTATGAAAAATTAAATGTTTTTATTTGATATCTTTAAAATGGATGGATAAATTGATTTGACAATTGGCAGGTTGTTTTAAAATGTAAAAGGGCATATTTTGATGGAAAAACAATTTTCAATTCTTGATCCAGTGAAGTACATTTAGAAAAATATGTCACCTTTCCCCTCCCATTTTTTACGCCACTGGCATTTGAAGCAATTTTTATTCAAATTTGTATTCCTCATTGGTTTTCACGTGAAAAACGCAAAACATTTACATATCAAAAGATGTATAGTTTTCAAGATATTTAATGTTTTCATGAAGTCTGCAAGATCACTTTTTAATAATGAAATAAAAAAATATTTTTCTTCTTTTTTTTTAATGACTACCAAACTAGTTATGGTTAGAATATGTAACAAAAACTATTCTGTGAAACAGCAATGCATCTAAAACATTGAGAAAAGATTGTTGAAAATACTTTTACAAACTTGTGATTTTATTAACATAAGAATTGATGACAATAAAAAATTAGATAGGTAGTTACAAATTTAAACAATATACATAATTTTTTACTACGCAGCCAACATATCACAAGAGATGTTCAAAATTTTGTCCATTTACATTTAAACATAAACATAACAACGTTTTCTGATTGAAAATCGCATATTTTGGAAAGACTGAGTGATTACCGTAAATAATTTCTGTAGCTGCATGGATTCTTGCTATCAGTTCCTCCTCCGTTTCTAACCATAACTAGTTTGGTAGTCATTAAAAAAAAAGAAGAAAAATATTTTTTTATTTCATTATTAAAAAGTGATCTTGCAGACTTCATGAAAACATTAAATATCTTGAAAACTGTGCATCTTTTGATATGTAAAGGTTATGCGTTTTTCACGTGAAAACCAATGAGGAATACAAATTTGAATAAAAATTGCTTCAAATGCCAGTGGCGTAAAAAATGGGAGGGGAGAGGTGACATATTTTTCTAAATGTACACCACTGGATCAATAATTGAAAATTGTTTTTCCATCAAAATATGCCCTTTTACATTTTAAAACAACCTGCCAAATGTCAAATCAATTTATCCATCCATTTTAAAGTTATCAAATAAAAATATTTAATTTTTCATAACTTCTCGAAAAGTAAATGAGTTGGACCCCTCATTCCTTATATAATTTTGTTCAGTTTTATGAGAGGTATCTACATGCAAACGTTGTAAGTGTCATTTGAAAACACCCTGTATATATATAGGTATGGGTGACTGAAAACCAAATCTCTACCTCTTAGAGCTCCGTGTGGAATTGGGTTATGGTCTCTTTAATCGAGTCTTTAATTCAACACACTCATTAAAGAATTATCGGTGCGCCCAAGAATAAGTATTTCCGAACTGAAAAAGTTAGAAAATGTTTTATTATATTAAATTATATACCTCAGTTTTCCAGATAAGAAAAAATGTGAAGGGTGACGATGTTTTTGTCGCCTACTACAAAAGAGCGTTTTTAACACCTCTTGTTTTTGAATGTGTAATCGATACAGATGGTTATTAGTTGGCATCTGGTATAAACTGAAGACTGTGACAACAAGGTGAAAACATTCGTCTCAGCGTGACCGGACAGTTTATACCATCTTACAGACATATTGCAAATACCGAACAAGACTGGTGAATCTTTAAAAGGACCCGGTAGGTACCTGTATTCAAACAAAGGCAAATATCCTTTGGAAACCCTCAAACTAACTGCAATAAAAGTTTTAAAAAAAAAGATTTACAAAATAAAAATTAAATAGGAACATTTTTTTAATCTGATGGTTATGTCATAGCAGAAAATAAGGTTGTTTTAGAAAGGAACAAAATGTTAAGACTACCTACCCTAATCGTAAAAAAGTTAAGGGTTGCATGATATTTATTTTAAGTTCCCATGATTTGTTCAAAAATGTTCGAGAGATCCTTTGTTCCCTCCCGTAATATTAAGCAATGGCAGCCAAGTCCATTATTTCGGAAACGCGGACAGCTATCGATACGAGCCTATTATGTTGCTAATTTATGCGGTGAAATGGCATTAAGAGTCGGATCCAGGAAACCACCCTTAGTGGTCGAAATTTCAACTCGCTACAACGGCTCAAGTTCAGAAAGAGGGTGAAAATAAGTTTATGTGAAGATTACACTGTAAAGTAAATTTGCTTAATAAAAAAATTAATAATTTAAAATTCACCGCTCAGGTAATGTGAATAGGAGGGGTGAACCGCCGATAGTATTTTGGTGTACACTAGTAGGGTATTTTTGGAAATATTTCAGACAGATGAAAATCTCAATGTTAATCTTTTTTATAACCCCGCGAAACTTTGTTTAGTGCTGCTAGATCAATGACGTCTACATTTTCGACTAAAATAAATTTTTCTATTAGATTTCATATCACGCATAACTGATCTCAAAGAAAAATTTGTGTTTACCAGGGAAACAAAAAAAGCTGAACAAAAGTTATTGGTGTCAAATGGGGAACTTGAGGAAGAACTGCTAAATTTTGACCTTGATTTTATTATTGAAAATGCGATAAATTTCGCTTGTAAGGGACTCAGCTTCGTTAGGAATAATCTGCAGTAAAGAAGCTGCATACACACTAGATATCAAACTTCCAGCTGAAAATCCGCCTTAGACTTTAAGCAATTTTCAAGATGAGCTAGACGATAAGTTTGAAGCTGATTAGGCTAAGGTACAACCGAGCGTACAACTCAATGTTTCTAACAATGACACAGTGGTCCATTCTGAAGACTCTGTGGATACAATGCTGTACATATTTGGTAATCATTGGTAATATTTGGGATAATGTTGGTAATTTCGGTATCATTTGTCAAATATGGTATTTTAGTGTACAACTTTTGGTCAGCGGGCACATGTCCCCCAGTAAAGCTAAATACTACAGAAATACCACAAGCAGATAGCGCCAAATATTTAGGAATCCACCTAGACAAAAAGCTTAACTGGAAACATCATAAACAAAACTAATAGGAAAAAGATCTAAAGTCTCACTAGAAAACAAAATCCTTTTCTACAAAAATGTGATTAAGCCTATATGGACATATTATGGAGTCGAGCTGTGGGGTTGCGCTTCAAAATCTAACATAAATATTATCCAGAGATCTCAAACCATGGTATGTATCACATCACACCATTCCCGTAGACTTGGGAGTGGCCACAGTACAAGAAGTTTTCCAGGAAAGAATCATAAAACACCATAAAACCATAGAAACTCATCCTAATCCACTACTAGATGAATTGTTAAGACCAAGAAACACAAGAAAATTGAAAAAAATGGCCAATAGACCTATAATGAGATTTTAGAGGTTACATCACTGGATGTGAACCACATTTATAGATGCTAGTTTACCTAGCACTTGCGAACAAATTAACCCATAGAATGTAACTTAATATTCTGATTGTTAATAAAAGTAATACGTTTAAAAAAAAAAATTACCCAAAACGCTTAACAACAGGATCATCCGCTAGGTATCCCTACTTTTGCATTGAGTTACTTGCTATTCTCGTACATCAGAAGTAAAATGCATGGTCAACAAAAATGCTTCGGAAATTGGTTGGTATATTGATCTTATTGGAGAATATTTTTACAGACCAGAGCCATTTTACATTCCTATATTCGAAATATAAATACAGCTTTTTACAGACGAAACAAATAATATATTAGAGTAGCATTTTCCGAGTATAAATCTAAAAACAAATGGTTCTAAATGCATACAAAAAAATCAAACGTACACAAAGATAATGTAATAATCATACATTATATTTACGGTGTTTTAACTATAATATATGATAAATTTAGTAAACACAACAAACTCTTTGACATAGAACAACCGCATGGGATTTGTGTGCGTTTCAGTGTCTGTGTCAACAACCCGTACAGTACAGAAGAAGTAGAACCTAGTCGGGAACAGCGGAAGGCAAGGTAACTAATCGGAAACAAAGAAAAGTGGACGGTACCGAGGAGACGACGTATAAAACGGTTAAGTTAGCTAGCGAGGTTGCCAAGCCTATCGAGCGATCATTATCAATTACTACTGTGCTAAGTACCTTACGTATAAAACGTGCGCGTAAAAAACTCGTCTATCTACTAACCGTTCAAATTAAGTTAAGTTTAAAATATAATAGTGGATAATCACATATTTATGTTGAAAACTGGAATAATTTATGGTTTATTTTAAAGTTTCAATTAATATTTTTAACATTGATAATTTTATTTTCAAATTAAATTATCTTGAAAAAATAATGAAAAAAATACCTACACCACTTTTTGTTGTTGTCAATCTCAAGATTTTTGTTCAAATTTTAAACTCGGTATAAAATTTCCGGGTGAAATATTTTAATTCGAAACGGTGACATAATATATACTCTATACAGAGGGGTGTCCGGATACTCTCATACCAAACGCAAACTAAAGATATAGCAGGAAACAGACTTGATATTTGGTTTCAACAAGATGGTCACATTAATAACAGTCCTCGACTTTCACTATTTAACTATCCAAAATATTACACTTACAATGTTATCAAAAGCATAACAAGTTTTCTTACAACTGATTAGGTTGTTACCTCGGTAAATGTGGAGGAATTTTGGAGCATATGCTTTAATTTCAACACTTTTTATCTGTTTTCTAATTTTGATTAATTTGAACTTATTATTTTCATCTTGGAATACTACGATTTAATTTTAGTTTTTATCTTTTTTTTTAGACTTATAAGATTTCGTTTTAGAATTTTTGTTGATTTTAATTAACTCCTTTAGTGAAATATTTAAAATTACCAAAAAAACATTGATAGTAGCATATTCCTTTTTTTATTTCTTCACGTATCAGTGGTCGCACGAGAAACAACTAAATATCGTGGTGATATATGTAAGCAAAATTTATCCTCAACTTAAATTGAAGTGTCCACGACCATGGTCGACTTTTTGATGTAAATCGGTCGGAAGATAGTAAACTAGACTCACAAAAAACATAGTGTCCCCGTATTTACACTAACGTAATTGTACAATTTACCAACACTTGTGATAGGTAAACTAAAACAAGTAAATAAAACAATACAAATAGCGTTGTTTATAAAATAAACTCCTTAAAACATCAACAAATGTACTCGTAAATAGTACGATATCAGTGATATCAATTTTAAGTTGTCATAGCAAACCAAGCAGATTGTTTTATACTGACCGACAGCAATCAATATAAAGTGTGTAATGGTTTGTACTGTAGACCTCATTCGAAACGTATCTCTCATATTATAAAAGCCACTACGCCATACCACTACGTATACATGTCTGTTTATTTTGAATAATGCATAATGTTTACCATACAAAACAAACAAAAATATTTAGTTAAACGGAATACTGTTAAATTTTTTAGTGCAGTCTGTTTTATCTGTATTATAAACGGATTATAAATGTTACTTTTATTTTCACTCGGGATAACAAGAAAATTACAAATTACATATTGTCCAGACCGATTTAACCCAGTCAGTTTCCTAATTTTGAGGAAACACAATATCAACGGTTTAATGTAAATTTCTACCGTCTATAGTGAAGACTGAGTAATAGATTCGTTCCAACGAGTCCGAAACTATTATAAACCGTTCTGGAATCGTTTCAAGTACCGTATAGTGCGCAAACTCCAATTTGGGATGGACACATGAACTTCCAGAAGGTACAGTTTGTATACCGTCCCAAGCAGTCCCAAGAACGATACTATAAACAGTGGGAACGCGAAAGATACCAAGAACGGTTCTATCGCCAGTTGGAACAAACCTGTCAAGAATTTTGTTATGGATAAGTGGCAACATAAATGGAACCTTGGGATCCATAATAAAATGCATGAAATAGTGACAACCTCGCGCTTATCCATCCAACTAAACATATTTTACATATCATATCGTAGGGTGCTCCGGAACAGTTTAAAAATCATAGTGACGGAGACAGCACGTTCTTACTTATGTAGGTAATTCGTGTTTTTTCAACAGCAATTTGAGTCGGGTTTCTCTGTCTCAACTCAACAAATGTCAGCCTGAGCTTAGTGCACATAAACACAAGTGTTGCCTTTAGCTGCGCTGTTACAAATTTCACTAGTACTACAAATCAGCTGTTCCAACAGAGCAGTTGCGTTTCAGATTTCCCCAAATACGCGCATGAGCAAAAACAAATTTGAAATGATTCCGAAAAAAATGCCTGATTGTCTGTTAAAACGAACCTGATGGACTTTCAACAGATTATAATCCTAACCCTTATTATCTCTAACAGTACAAAAGGGTTAAGTCCGAGTAAGCTAAATTAGACAAGGTAGAATTAACACCACTTGTTTCAAGTTCCGTTCGGTGATATCATCTACAAAATGCACATCGATAAGAATCATTTGAATGGTGAACACACGATTTCGTGATCAGATTTTCAATAAAGTACTTTACCAGAGGGAACTGTATCTGATATGTACTCGTTTAAGGTTTCAAAAATATATTTTTAATTTAGAATTTCAATACCCATATGTGCAGCTTGATCTTTACTAAGTCAAAGAGATGGGACTGATATAGTGGCAAAACGCCTAGGTTGTTGTCTAGGTTCATTTTAGATTTTTCTTACTCATCTTCTTATTTTTTCCGAAACTTCTTTTGCTTTCATAGAAGCATGTCATAATGGAAAGGTACAACTAGTTGTAAATGATGTATTTAAAAACAGAACAGAAAGATAATTAGATTAATTGTTTGTTAGACTTCACCAAGTTAATATTCAGCTGATAGTATAAAAAAACATACTAGTTACTAAATATTTGTTGGATATGAAAGTAGTTATTACTTGTACTCATTCATCTAAAAGTACAAGTTTTCTTTTTCATATAATGTGAGCGAGTTAAGTAAATAATTTATTTTTTGAATGTCAATATTCTGTCCATTAGGAAATCCAAGTTGTCTATTTTTATAATCTTTATGTCACCGCAATTCTGGATAACTATGCCAAATAATGTATCTAATGTTGGCACTCGTCAATCAGACTGTCTATCTTAATTATGAATGCCCGATTTCACCAACCGTTTCCTGAAGTTATAGGTAAGTAATACCTAAATCGGATTTAGGAGTTCCTAAAAGTAATATAGTGATAGTGATAGAAAATGCCTAATAATATCACTCTTAGGTATTACTTAGCTCGTGGTGATTTGTAAATTGCATTTAGTAACTCCCAAATCCGATTTAGGTATTAATAAACTTTAGGAAACGGTTGGTTAATAAAGTATTTACAGAACAAATATTTCTGTCTGTATGTCGATTGCCTTCCCACGTTAAAAATAAAACCCACTGAAGTAGCCTTAAAAGCATTCACCCTATACCTATAAACGCTTTTTAACCGCTCGAGTTTCTATTGTTTTCTACTTTAAGAACCAGCTAAATACATTTCTTCCGCTTATCAGCATTCCCTCATATAGTGTTTCTAAGTCTTTAAATTTAACTTTAAACGTAGTATTTCTTTTAGCTACATATTGCTCCACATGTGCCCTCTATGGGATTAACTTCAATTAATGCAGAATTTCTACCGTGTTTTTCATAGCCAAAATTCAGTTCTTTCATTGTACTTAATCCATATATCCGCATTATCTTTTAAATTGGTGCCAAAACAAAACAAAAAATCGTAATATTTGTTCTTATTCATGACCAAAATAAATTTCCTCATTTCAACAACTAAATATTTTGCACGTACGCCCATGAACCAATCACAATAAAACATTAATGTGACAGTTTCATTATTCAATTTTTTGTATATAAAGTATAAAGTCACTTAGGTGCATTAAATGTAATTATAATAGGTAGGTATACCTACTTTGTTTCACTTCTATCTCACACAAGTTTTGTTACACAACTTGTGATTTGTCAATATAATTATTTATAGATTTACATATTTACCAACTCATTGTATTTAGATTAATTATTGTAAACTATTATAAAACCATTATTTTTCTAGTCATAAGACAATTTTTCCCACAAAAAAGTTTTGATGGATTAAACTACTTGACAATAATTTCATATCGGAAGCTATCATTATACCAATAATGGCATAAAAAACGTTTGTAGATATCGATGTGAAAGTAGTAATATGACAAATGACATTCAATTAATTCATCAAAATAACCATGCTTTTATTTATCTATTTATTTCCATAATATTATAAAAATAACAAGACGTTATCCTTCCTTTTTATGTCAATTAAATCAACAGATAGGTATTTGTAAACAAATATATAGCTGACTCATCTTCGGTAAAAGCTATATAAAAATAAAAAACGCTTCAAATATTCTTCTATCAAATCATATTACCTATTAAGGTATTATATAATTTATCTTAAATATGACGACGGCATGGGTATTGTCATTATAAGTAAAGCCATTAAAATCCTCCATAACTTTTTCAAGTTCATCAACCGTTAGAAGAAATAAAGGTACCGTTTGTTTGGAATTGAAAAAGGTTTTATAAGTATTGTACCAAACAGAAATTTCCGTTGCGTCATTTTATTGTTTACATACTCTAACTAATAGTCGTTTTATCGTAATATTTATTAATAACAAAAGCGTATCTTACCTACATATCAACATTTTGGCGGATTAGATTAATGAATGGCAACACCGCAGGCAACAACTTACCGCGCGTTTAATGACGCGGGGTACTCTTCTTTACATGCGCGGTTACCTACTACGCAACCATGTGTTTCTCAATCACACAATCATACGCTACACAAAAACACATAAATAAAACCAAAATAACACCAAATCACTAAACTTACACGAAAACATAAACTTTAATCCATCTTTGACAAGTAATCGGCGTTATAGCACTACACTGTTTACTGTTTACATACCACAATTACATAAAAAGCCGTCCATCGGTTTTGAAATCATCGTGCGAACTGCCGAACTGCATTCGGTTGTGCAGCATGCCATGCATAGTACCGCTTCATCGCCCTCCGTCCCTCTAAAAGATCATCGTTCTGTATTTCTACCCCGACGGAAAGGGGATGGGGGCCAGCGGCGGTGTCACGTTTTAGAAAATTGCACTAGATATCTGAATTGAAATCGATTTTGTTTAGTTGTAAGAGGGCGGGAGTTCTCGGATAAAATTAATACGTTCATACGGCACACGATTTCTTGCGTAGGTCGTTGTCATGGTTAGTTGATGTGGGAAATAAAAAGATAATTACTAATAATAAATTGTTGTAAAATCCATAGTTATTTTAAATTAATACTTATTGTTTTTACAATTTTTTTTTATTGAAATAAATCCTTTGAATTGTTTAAATTTAAATTGAAGTATATAATTATACTGTTTTATTTTTACAATTAAATGTTTAAATCAGTGGTGTAGATTTTTATACCAGCACTTAAAATTTATATTAATATGTTGCATTGTTTACAAAAATATTACGTTAAATAATACGTTAAATAATAATAACAATTTTATCTATTTTCACTATGATTATTATAAAAGTAAAAAATTATTTGAATATGAAATATTCCTGGAATTTATGTGATTGTGGAAGTTGGATAAGTGGATGATACGATGTGTAGAAAAAATATAGAATATTATATACTAATATTTCGATTTTATGGAAGGTTTGCAAGAAAATTATTATTCAAGGTTTTATTTAAATAAATAATAGTTTATAAAACTAAAAAGCAAGCAGATAGAACTAAAAGGTGAAAATATTTTTAATCTTATTAAGCTAAGCCAAAGATTACTTTGTAATATTTGATAAAGCGTGGGATATTTTGATAAATACAGAGTGGGAAGCTATTTTAACTTATTTTTTTAATGTACAATTATTATAAAAATTATTACAGGGTAGTCAGAAAGTTCCTCATTTGCTAGGGACCAGCGGGAATTGTACAAGGTGATAAAATCAAACGGGAGTATGGTTACAGCAGTGCTTAATGAATTAAATAAAAACTTTTTTTAATCCGCCCCTCGTTTATTATTATTATTATTTTTTACTTCTTAGTTCGTTTTAAAAACCTTATATATTTAAATTCCTTATTTTCCTTTTTAGTATTGTGAGTGAATTGATTTTAAATACTTTCATGATATAATGACGGAGACATGCGGCAAATTTCACTTTCATTATAAATCCTTTATATTTGATTATACCCGCAATTAAAAAGTGAATGGTTTAAATGTTTGATATAAATTTGAAAATATTGTTACTATGAAAAGTTATTTTTATTGAAGGTTATTAATATACAAATGTCACAATATAACAAATAAAAAAATATATCACCGTAACAAATAACAAATAACTGCTAAAGATCCTAATATTAAAAATTTGTTGAAGTAACTAAAAAGACAAGTAATTTTCATTATACGATTTTAAAAACTGATAGAATAGTTGCTAATTGGCAAACTTTTCCTTGGGTGTTCGACGGAGAAGGTCCTGAATTCAGGAAAAGCGGTTGGAGTACCGGTAAAATTGCTAAAAGCGATGGGGGAATCAGATCGTAATCAGTTATTCAAACTAATTAAGAATATTTACAAATCAGAAGGCATCCCTCAAGTTTGCGAATAAACTTTAATTTTAGCACTAACCAAAAAGGCAGAAGCAGATAACGGTTTAATACAAGCGTTAAATTTACAGAAAAAAATAAAAAAGGTTGACCAGTTTGGTCTTAGGGAGAATAGAAAGACAGGAAAGCGATCACAATATTGTTGTTAATACTGGGAAGAATGAAAAACGATTGAGATAGGCCTAATGAAGGAAGGTGGTTTGGTAGGGGTGGGTTTGGTTGGGTTATTATTGAAAATTATTATAATTTATTCTTCAAAAATTGACTAAAAATACGAAGGTGGTTTGGTAGGGGTAGGTTTGGTTGGGTTATTATTGAAAATTATTATAATTTACTTCACAAAAATATATCTTATTATAAATGTCGGTGATTTAATAAATAACTGTATTTCATAAATCACGTACTTCAGTCGGTTAGCGCCCAAAATACACAGGATTAAAATGACCCTTCGGTCTTGGCGCCTAGTTTTCATGTTGTAAAAAGTGCATTAATTCTTTAGCGCCCAAATTACATCCGCCCGTATTAAGATAACACTCAGTCATTGTTATCTTTCTACAATATCCGTCGTCACAAATAAATTTCTTGTTTTCACAACATTCATTACAGCAGGTAGTGTAAAATTACATATTTTGTTTGGTTCACTTGTGCTGAGCAAGACTCATAAAATTTTGATTTATTACCCGCACCGATTGCGATTTTACTATAATATATTTACAAAAATTTCCATCTGCCATGGGCGTACAATTAATGTTTGTAAGAGATCAATTTATTTGTGAGAATTTCTATATCATGAACATTTTTAAAGGGGGATATTTTTTTAGCATACCATCTACCATGGGCGTACTAAACATTTTGTATAAAGGGTGATTTATTTGTAATTATTTTTAATGTTTTTTCAAGCCATACACAGGTAGTCTCTGTGACTGCTTTTTTAAATATTACAAGATTAGTATCTATTCATAGTGGTGCCATCTACATTTCATTCAACGAACGTATTGACAGACATGCAATTTAATATTTAAAGAAAATCGAAGATGTTTATCCTTTTCAATAAGCAGATTGAAGTAGAAGAATTAATATACTTGAATACATATATTCCCATCAACATGTTGATATTATTGTCATTAATATGTTATTAATCATCATTTAAAATGAATGGTAACAACTGGTAGTCAACCAGTGAAAAATTCAATTATCGTTAGCTCAACACGCTGATAATAATTAATGTTATTCGTACATGAAAAGTCAAACAAATCGATGAATAATCCTATGAATATTGCGTTTCATTAGTTAATTATACTTCTCTCTAACGGCATCCATTTTAATCTAGCTAATTTTGTAATAATTTATAATCGTTTCTATAATTAATAGATATTTCAATAATAATCATCAATTACTTAGGCACTCGTGTTCTTTTTCAACTTAACTTGCATTCGAGCATCTTTCCCAAAAATTTTAGATAATCTTCATTGCACTAGTATAACTGATAATTTTTGAAAATAATCAATATTTATAATCTTCAGTCCTTATTTTATGTTTCGTGGTAACCAGACAAAAAATGGCGGCGTTAAAAATATACAGATTGCCTAAATTACATCGGAACCGTCCGGATTACACAAGTACGACAGAAAAACAGCTGAAAGAGAGAGAAAGAATAATTATGCGCAGTCATTAAGGCGAGTACTTTGTTTCATCTTAGGGGTGTATACTTATTTCCCGAGACTGGCCGAATGCTCATTGCCCCCCTATTTTAACCGCTGTTGCCAGAAGCGCAGATTAATTTGTACAAATGATATTTTTGTCTCGTTATCGTTGACTTTTTTTCGAAGTCATGCACAATAGGTAAAACAAAACAAACCACCAACTAGTGAATTCTCTCTGTAAAGGACCATTCGGCCAGTCTCGTGAAATAAGTATACACCCCTAAGATGAAACAAAGTGATGACCGCGCACAATTATTCTTTCTCTTTTCGAGGGTGAAAATACAGCACGTTTGTGCCAGCATTACGCCAAATAATCTTTAGAGATATGGGATCAAATCTTTTTCACAGATTTGGTTATTGTCTGGCACAGGAAGGTGGTTTATTTGAGCACTTAATTCATTAAAATTATGTTTACCTTTAGAATGGATTTTTATTTTTATTTTTTCAGGAAGTTTATATTTTATGTTTAGAATAGGTGTAAGTTCCTACCTACTTATTTTATTTTTTCAATTTAATTTATCAATGGAAGGGATTTTTAGTTTATTAATTATGGTTCTCTCAAGAAATGCTGTTACAATGGCTAAAATAATATCCTATTGTATTTAGAAATTGTCAACTTGGTCTGAAATGCTCATGTTGCAAAAATGAATTTTAATATGTACAGGTTACGTCATAACGATTGTATTTTTTTATTTCTTTAACATCCTCACTCCTTCCATGCTGGGAGCATACTGAATACCACCAACTAGTGAATTCTCTCTGTAAAGGACCATTCGGCCAGTCTCGGGAAATAAGTATACACCCCTAAGATGAAACAAAGTGATGACCGCGCACAATTATTCTTTCTCTCTCTTTCATATATCCTTGTCGTACTTGTGTAATCCGAGGCAACGGTTCCGATGTAATTTACGCAATCTGTATACAGTGCGAGGAAGGAACTCTGATGGGATAGAAGTTTAACATGTGCCATGAGCTACGATGGGATAGAAATAAACAAATATACTTGGTAGGGATACCAAGAGAACATAATATGTGGCAAAGGTGACATACTTTTGGAACGGTCTTGATTACTTGACCATCACCACCCATCCGTGAGGACCGTGGGGAGTAGAAAGCTTCTACCGAATACTATGGACACCCTCACAACACCTGTCATTTAATCACTCCTAATTGAACGATCTACTATTAGCCGCCGATATTCTATACTTTGAAATATCTAATTTTTAATCTTTTTGTTGAAATTGTAAGTATATTGCTAATGACATATTTTTAATTTGACGTTCTTCGTTCTCCTGTTAAATCCAGTGTTGTTATACTCGTATCCCTACCAAAATCACTTGTTTCTTCTTAACAGATTGTCGCTTATGGCGCATTTTAAACTTATAGTTTGTCTCAAAATATATCGTCTTCACTTTTGCCGGCAATCATAAAATTAATGGGCCAAGCCAATAGCTGCTGTAGAAGAGATCCTGTTGGCCTTTGTCCAGACGATGAGATTGAAAATCACTATGTTTTTTTCTTCCACTTAATTTTTCACTGTTAATAATATCCTTTATAGAGGATATTGGTGTCTTTGTAAATTAGCGGCAGGATTAATGACTGCTTATAATCTCTTTGAAAGCGCACGCTAAAACCGAATATGTAATACTGCCAAATGAATACAATGCAGCCTTAATACACCCGATACAAACTTGATGGCCCGCCCTTGCCTTGACTCTCGACTGTTCTTGGGTTTTATTAGGTAAAATTCTTTTAAGAAGGTCTTAAATGGTCGTATTTTGATGATTGCAGGCAAAAGCTAAGACGATATACATTGAGACAAACTATACTTGTGACCAGAGTTTCTTCCTCATTCTGTAGAGTTGGGATGTTAAAAATGTTTTTACTATTTGCTGTATATTACTAACAAAGACTCACAGCAGTTTTACTTAAATAGATAAAATTTGTAAATTTAATAAGTCTTTGTTTCCCATATAACAATAATTATTAGAACAGTAATGAGATGCAGTCTTGAAGGTCGACTTAAACGATGCCAAATGGTGTCACCGGGCGTTAATGGGTTTTATAATGACATTCGTATAAACAAAACAAATTAACTTGCCACTTTTAAACAGTCATTTTTAAACCAGCAATTTTTATGATAATTTAAAATTGTCTACTTTCCATTGACCCAAATTTATAGTGGACCGTATATGATCAATTTACAGAGTGTTCCGGGACTTGATGCAAAAAATTTGGGAGTGAGTAGATGACGTGAAAATAATGCTGTCAATAAAAAAAATTCTCATCCGACCCCTCGTTTCTGAGTTATAGGCATTTAAAGTTGCGAAATCAGAACTTATATTTAAGTATATTTTCTAAATTATAACATTGGAACATTATGAATTTTTAATGGATGATTACGTATGTCCATGTAGTGTGTTTGACGGAATAAATAATTCTATACTACTATCTGAAAGCCAGGGGCGACTCATGCCCAACGGTTAACAATCCGTAACGTTTACAGGGACTAAAGATAGCAAAAATGAATTTTTCAATGGATTTCTTAACAAAAACGTACTCTTTGTTCAACTCGATAAAGTTTATGGTTTAGGAGATATGTAGATTCGCCATGAAGAGACATTCTGAAGAAAATTATCATAAATTGTGATTATTTATTGAAAACACAATCAAATATTTCTAATTGCACTTCTACTCACTTCCGGAGTCTACGGAGGATATTTCTTTGAACTTGGAAGAGCATTCCAAGATTCTGCCTTATAGCGTCACAATGGAGGTATATTCTATCGATCATTTCGTTCCTTGTGTTTGCCGGTGTTGCATATACCAAGCTTTCAAGATATCCCCAAAAAAATGAATCCATTGGATTTAATTCGGGGGAATGTGGTGGCCATGCAAATAGACGACCTCGACCAATCCATCTATTAGGAAATATGTTATTAAGACATGATTTAGGGAGTGCATGAATCACATGTCTCTGTGAATGTTTAGAGGAATATCACATATCATGCCAGTAATATGATCTTCGATAGTATGTAGTACAAATGTTTATTTATTTATTCATCAGTTCTCCAAGAAATGTTTGATTGTGTTTCAATACCTCATGTAAGTATTTTCAATAAATAATCACAATTTATGATAATTTTTTTTCTCTTTATGGCGAACGGTTTCCTTGGCATGTACAACGATCTAAAAATCTACGTATCTCCTAAACCATAAATTTTATCGAGTTGAACAAAGAGTACCTTTTTGAAAAAAAATCAATTGAAAAATTCATTTTCGTTATGTTTAGATTGTACAGGTTGTCCCTGTAAAACTTACGGATTGTTAACCATTGGGCATGAGCCGCACCTGGCCTTCAGATAATAGTGTAGAATTATTTATTCCGTCAAACACACAACATGGACATACGTAATCATTCATTAAAAATTCATAATGTTCCAACGTATAATTTAGAAAATATACTTAAATATAAGTTCTGATTTTGCAACTTTAAATGGCTATAACTCAGAAACGAGGGGTCGTATCACGTCACAGCATTATTTTCACATCATCTACTCATTCTCGAAGCGTATTATCAGTCGTTTGGCAATATCTTCCAACAATTTTCATTTACTTGGAGGGTAAAAGGTAACGCTTTTCTTCACCTGTATAGTTTGTAGTGAACATAGAAGATTCGCAGACTCCTCATATCTTCCTTTATTTATAGTACAAGGTAGGCAACGCTGTAAACACAAGAAATATCTGTCGTAATTTAAATAAAACGATGACTTACTGTTTGTAACTCGGACGATATTATCATTTTAATGGAATTGATAAGACAATTTTCTAGGTCAAAACCAGTGTGTAATAATAATGATAATAATATATGCATAAGATATATCTAATTAAGTGATAATGCATATAAAACATGGTGTCCACTATCCTTTACATATAACGAATAAGTTTATCCAAATTTGTGTTAATACTAAGGTTGTCCCTCACTTGCCAGATACGACAAGGTGTCGCCGACACATTCATCATACAAAAGTTGGTATCTTGTTGCAAACAAGATGTACGACAACAGCGACAGTTTAGATGAAGAGCTTACTGTATTAGCATAGCTGCAAAAGAGATTTTCGATCTCTGGAAAAAAATGTGCATTTATACTGATAGCAGACCCTGAAGAGACCACGTCCTATCACTATGCCTTGGTTGAGGCGACAAACAACAATGACATGGACCAAATGTCTAAAAGTTACGGCTGAGGCGCTTGCTAGGAAGCCAGCAGCTCAAGAGATTTTCGAACTTGCCTGCTCCACCAATGCAACAGTTTCAGTAATGAGTTTCTAAGAAGGTGGGATGGATCAAGTTACTGTTGCCCCTACGCGCCTATCGACCTTAAGCAGTCAATCATATAAGTTCTATCATAGTAAATTCGTATACCAGTGGTTCTGTGTGAGACAGATAAAGTTAGGGTTTAGTACGTCATACCATCTCCCACTTGATTTCAAAACGCCAGGAAATAAATACGATTTTGACACATGATATTGTCTGCACACTGAGCCAACATCATTATTCATTGATTATATTTGAAAGGATTAAATCCGTGCTTAGCGAGTTTTGGCTAATACCAGCCACGTGCTTTTGGGAACGTTATCAGCTATGTTAAAACCATAGGCTGGTTGTCGTACTGAAACGGATGTCTAATGAAGCCTAGGTACTGTGGGGCTGCTCTATCCGTCCAACTTATCAGATCAGATAGCCTTGTTATTGACAGAAGGAACTGGAAAGGGAAAGAGCTTGGTTCTATCCTATTAATCGAAAGCGGGAAGAGCTTAGATAATTCTAGCATTTATACGGAGATTTGAAAAAAAGGTGAAGATGAAGAAATAAATTGTTTTCAAATTTTATGTTTAAGCCAGAACTAACGTTACAGAATACAGCAATTAAATTTATGTAGATGCCTAAAAGGACCTGTTTTATTACACGACATCCACAAATCAATTTGTTTGGAATTATTAATCATAAAAGAAACTACTGGAAGAAACAACGTATTGTTGGTTACTGTTAGCTGTCACGCCATCACTATTCTTTTTCTAATTTGATTGCCCAGATATATATTCAGGACACCAATAATATGGGATAGTGTGATACGAAATGTCGAAATAAAAATATAGGATGAATATACTCACCACAAGGAACATACAAAAGATAAAAAAATTATGAGTGGAAAGTGGACGAAATGAGCAAGAAAATAGATCATAAAATGCGAATTTTGTGATGTTCTGGGATTATTTTAAAAAATACCTTCTTAATATGGTTTTTACTAATGGTAATTTCCTAGTTTCAAACGCGGACGTACTAACCCGGATGAAAAGCTTAAAATTGTTTTAAAAAAACTGTTTATTGAAGCTGCGTGAAATAGCTGTTTAAAGACATCAGAAGATTTTGCATGAACATTTGTCCATAAGGAATTTTTGTTGCAAGTATCGTGTTTGTAACCACAAACAAATTCAAAGAAACAAATACCTTCCTTGTATGGGCATGTACTTAGATCAAACTGTCTGACGCCATACGCAATAGCAGCGCAATTTAGTGGCTGTTTGATGACTGACGTTTTCATACAAAACATACTTATAGTTTGTAGCACATTTTTGCTATTTAAACATTTTCAAGTTCCCAATTAGCTTGTTTCCTCTGAATATTCTAAAATGTGGGGGGTACATATGTTTTGATTTTCCATTTTTATTAGGTACATTTAGCGTTGGTGTAGTACGGCCTCTGGTGGGTTATTTTTTAATCTTCAGAGGAAACAGGTTAATTACAGATAAATTTTACTTTTACACTTTCAATCGTTTAAATTCAACCCTCTACGACCTTCACCTGATTTCAAAATTTTCACCGAAAAAAGCAGATGAAGCTAGGTAGGACAAATGGCAAAAAAAGTTAGAAAACCCTCCATCATCAAGTTACTGTCGCTAACAATTCTTCGTAGCAGATTCAACTTGAGGTCGTCTAACTGCTTAATTGAAAGCGGGTCCTCAACCCAAAATCTTTCTCTCTGTTTTAAGCGCCTTGTTATTCCTGTACTATAATTAACCGCTAGAAATATAACGTATCCGCTACCATAGTAACTGGGCTATCAATTTCGGTAAGACATTTCAAAGTCATGCGAAAGGAAAAGGGGCGGTGATAATCGGCAACCTTGTAAAAATATAAGAGTGGGATCGGATTCCAGAATGAAACGAAACGGCACGCGCCCTTTAGTAGGACAACCGGACGTACTAATAGAAGGGAATAGTGAATAATGAAGGAGAAAGAAAAAGTCGGAAAGAGCTATGGTGCTTTAACCAATTTAATACTCAAATTAATTACACAAAAACAGTTACAAAACGTACTAATTAATTGTAGATGCGCGTCTGATGAGAAGATTTTTTTTACACACGTTAATCAATATGGTGCACTCTACACGCATATAAATACATTTTCTAATAATTACTAGTAGAATTGTAATTATCAATGTTGCCCAATCGGATTAGGATTTAACTTTTGAACTTAAGGGTTATTTTCAATTTTACACAAAAAATGGTAATTACAAAATATGCTTACAATTGAATTTTCTACAATTTATAGGTATAGGTATTTTTATCCTTTACTGCCTATAGTTCTAAACATAAATATGGACGTTGCCACTCAGACCCTGTATAATTTTTATCCAAGTCTCTCTTCTACTTATCGATACCAAAATAATCTCCTTTTCTGTCACCATACCAATTTGGCAAGTTATGAATCCCTAACAAATATCCCTTATGGGACGGCAACACATTTATTGTAACTCACTTTTCTGAGTGTACACTTAAAGGTTTTAATGATTTAATGACAGAAGCCGAACAAATCTGGGGGATAAAAAGACTACCCTCAACTGCTGTCGGCGTCGTGTACGGATGCAAATAGGGCTAAGGTCTTTTATTTGACAACAGCGTAAATGAATCATAATATTTATGCAAATAAAAAGCTATGAAAGTTGAAGCATTAAAATTAAACCAGGAATGTCGAGTTGATGATACATACATTATATTTAAAAGTTGTTATCGTGTTTGATATATTTCATAAGCATGTGAAATTATTGAAGCGAAAGCTTCTTTATAAATTCCTGCGATATTACTAGCACAAAATTAAGTGACCTTGAGACAGGCGTTTGATCGATGTAATTTTACCGTTACACTAAGAAAACTGTATTATACTAAGATACATTGATAAAACATTATGTTAAGGAACGTTTAACAATTTTTCGTTGACTGGCCTTAAAGATTTAGTAATAAAAATTTAAAAATACCTTATTGTATAGTTATGTCTTTCCAAAGAAACTGTTCGCTTTGTGACAGATTGTATATCAGAGGAAATTTCTTGCAAAACTAATAGTTACGAACAATCCCCAAATGCCACATTAGTTAGGTGACATTTTCATTTGACAAACATATTTTGACCAATTTACTTCATACGCATGCGTCAGTTCGAAATAAGTTCTACCAACACTAAGTTTAGTAGAGCTGCTACTGAACCAAGTTTGTACAACAGGTTTAGAGTTGAGCTAAGGTTATATTAACCCAGCTCAGTTGAGCTCAACTTTAAGCTTCAAATGTACAACCGGGCCTTAGAATCTCCCTTACTTTTTTAATAGGCTTATTCCATATATTTAAATGAGATGTTATACTATCAATGCCAAAAAGAACAAAATGATATTTAAAAATTAAGAAACTGATTTTACGAAAAAAACAGACCATTTTGACCTAAACATTTTTGTCTAGAGATAAGAGAGTATTCAATGTATCAGTTCCTTCACTTAGCTTGGTTAAAAATTTGTTAAGCAATAAATATTATAAATTGAAACCATTATTTAGGGATTAAAAGAGGCTAGTCGTTAAAAGCTCAAGAGGAATTTTTTGAAGTTACTGTCAATGTTAATAAAATTTGAATAATTGAGTTAATATAAAGTAAAAACTCAGCTCTGCGGGAACAGTGTAAATATAAATATTGTAATGATTCTGATTTATTTGAACCATTGAATTTCTCAAGACACATTTCAAATTCGACCTTTAATTCAATTTCCTACTGAGAATCGTTCAATGAAGGGATTGTAACAAATTTATTTTTAGAAACGGATATTTTTCATTCTCTCTTTGTTTGATTTTATTAACATAAATGGCAAGTAGCCTAATCAAAGTACACATAAAACCTCAAAAAAAATACAAAAAACTTGAAAATTCAAAATTGGGTATTTAAAAGGGTGGTGTTTAACCTGAGAAAAAGTCTACGATGTTAGGCATGCAATTTTCCGGAAAATCCTCGAGTGAAAATTTTTGTTTTTGTTTTTTCGCTCTAATTGTTTAAATAATAAATATACAGAAAAACTTCCAAATCAAAATTTGTAGCTGATGCATTTATCTACAAATTTTGTCTAAAAAGTTTTTCTGTGAATTAAAAAGTTTACTAGATAAAATTAATTGCAGTGGTATTCAATTCGTGGTTACGCGCGAACGGCCCGTGAGCCAAATTTATTAACCGCTCGACTTAAAAGTTAATAATTTTGGGCTTATAACATTCTGAAAAAATAAATAAACTCATGTAAAATGTAAAGAAAGATCTCAACTTTTAGATAGAAATACTTTCAAATTTGAAAAAGTAGATGTAATATCAGTTTATTATAATTCCTATTTAATTAATACTTATCCCAGCGAAAATTCCTTTTATATTTAGCATTGCAAATAAGCATAAAACATTATTATTATAAAAGCAAAGCCATCAATATTTAGAATTTTAAACGAATGCTTCTTAAAAATCTGTTTTTTTTGCATGCTTAATTTTACTTGTTTTTTTTAGACTTCATTCAATTATATCTTTTTTCGAAATTAATATAATTCAATGAAACTTTACTACTAAACACTTTGAAGCATCTACTTTCGAAACTACTATACAGTTTTTCTATAAATATAAATTTTTTAAAGTAATAGACAAGTATTTACAATCAATTTTTAAATCAGAGGTCTGTCAGCAAACCTTCTATAACTTTTTATACCGTTTATGATATTATCTAAAAATTTGTGAACTTTATAATGAACCTATTAAGAAGTGATCGTGATACAAAAGAACACATCAGGCTCAGGTAAGAAAGAGAAGGAAGCACAAATAAAGGTGAAAAAGCAGGTATTTGTAGATACCCCATTTTAGAACACATTTCATATGAAATTTTTTTTTCTAAATGTCATTGTTTGTTTACTATCATAAAATGAAAAACATGAAAATTGATGGTGTTCAAAAATACTACTATGGATATTTCGTATACATTTTAAAAACTAATGCAGATACAAAAAAAATGTTCAGGCAAATTTTGTACAACACAGTTTTTGATTTGAACATTTTTCTATGTTTTCATTATTTAAACAATTAGAGCGAAAAAACAACAACAAAAATTTTCACTCGACGATTTTCCGGAAAATCGCATGCCTAGCATTGTAAAGTTTTTCTCACATTAATCACAACCCTTTTAAATACTCAATTTTGAATTTTCAAGTTTTTTGTGTTTTTTGCGGCATTTTACGGATGTTTTGTGTACTTTGACTACACTAAAAAGTATGTTCAGATATTAAAAATATTAACTCGATCTAGTTTAAATTTGAAAAAATTTCTTGATGACAAATAAAAGTATTGTAACATTAGTCATATTTTCTATGACCGAAAACCAACAAGTATATTATTACAAATAGAGTGACAATCAATTTTCAACGAAAATATACAGGGGGTGCCATTTGAAAATAGAAAGTGAGGGATGGCTGCCAAAGGACTGTCTCCCAAGTTTTCAGTAGGAGTTCCTAGGACACTTTGTATACATTGCACCAAAGAATATATTTATTAGAATTATGGATACAATTGTCTCTACGATAAATTCATTCGAGATAATTCTAAACATATCAAATTCTTGGATATTCATAGTCAGTTTTACCAAATATAAATAATCCTCTATAATAAGAATTTCATTTATTCGATTTTTTTTGGTGAAATTGTTGAAATGATCATTAATAACTTGTATAATCTATTTAATGAAATTCTAATTTTTTTATCAGTCTAATTACTGTTGAAGCATATAATTACTTACTTTTAATAGGAGATGGCGCTGGAGCAGATTCAGTCAGCTGAAACAAACGTAATTATCATTAACTGTACTTTAATTGACCTAGGCAAGGCAGTTTTCTCAACAATTAAAAATTTAATCACATTTATATTTTAAAGATTGCTAAAGAATATTAATGAGTTACTACATACTACAACGTTGCTTATCTATACACAGATATCGTTAATCGATACAGATTTGGAATTGCCGGAAATGAAATAAAATATTTTTTAGAACATTTAGGATGGGCTATTTCACGAATATATTTCACACTTACAACCGCATTTAGAAAGCACGAGAAAACAAATTTATGTAAAATTTTATTTTACAGAGATTCCAAATCCTTTCTTAATGATTTTATTGATTGTAAATAATAATTCATAACTATAGTCTATTTCGGAAAGGTATAAAGTAATAAAAAGGGGAATTCCGTCCAGTTCGACTCAATTTCGGTGTCGGTCATAGGCGTAGGTCTTGAAATAGTATTGTTTGTAATATTAAAATTTCAAGTAATTGCGTAAGAGAATTTGGAAAAGTATGTTTTCTGGCCTGAAGTGTCAATATCGAAATATTGTGAAGGGATTACTTAGGTAGTAGATTATACAGTTACGTTTTGCGTTTAACAGGTACCGTTTAACCTTCTATTAGTGCCTCTGCCTAATTCTATTTCTATTTCAGATTCGGCTTAACCATGCGCCGCAAGGTGCCTTACCCAAAATTTTTAGACCTTTATAAGTAGGTATATTTGTTTAGTTTAACGAATCAGTATTTGCTGTTAAGCCGTAAATAGTGTTCACAGTATTTTAAGATTAGTAATAAAATGGCGACATTTACACCAACGAAAAGATGTTCTAATAATTCTCCACTATCAGTGAATGAAAAACTTATTATTTTAAATGTATAGGATTGCATAAAATACAATTACCCGAAATGTACTGTACAAGAAACTGTCGACCGATGTTCCCGAATGACTGGAGTTGGAAAGTCCACCGTTTTTAAATTATTGCGGGGGAGAAAGATAGCAAACCAAGTGGAGCCTCCCAAGAAAAGTACAGGCAGACCAGTAAAAGTCCTTGATGAAAACACCAAAAGTGTAATTCGAAAGAAAAGTTCACTCTTTTTATTTTAAATAAGAAATACCCACCCTATATAAGATTTTAATGGAGCTTGGCCAGGTTGACAGTATTCCGTTGATAACTAAAAAACTTTTATGGACCACTTTGAGAAATGTGGATTTTGCCTGGGAAAAGCATAACCGTAAAGAACTTTTACTGGAAAGCGATGAAATTGTTTGCTGGTGACGAAAATACTTAAGAAGTATAAAGCAGTACAGAACAGAGCAGAAGAAAATCTTTTATCTTGCAGAGACGTGGATTAATGAAGGTTAAACAGTACCAAAAATGTGGCAAGACATAAATATAACCAGTGCTCGCCAAGCTTTCATGTATGGTCATATGTATGTCAACGGGTATTAAGGTGCCTTCAGGTAAAGGGAAAAGACTAATAATCGTCCGTATTGGAAGCGAAGAGGGATTTTTAAAAGAAGGTTTGCTAACTTTTCAGTCGTGCCATACGGGAGATTACCACGAGGACATGGATTCGGATGTTTTTGAAGACTATTTTGGTGAAATGATAAAATATCTTCCGGCTGATTCAGTAGTAGTTATGGATAACGCAAGTTATTATTCTCGACGCATAGAGAAGACTCCAACTTCATCTTGGAGAAATATAACCAAAGGAAAATGTGTGTAGTGATATCTAGGAAAGTAATTTAGGGGTATAATAATTGTAGAGAGTATAAGATATTATTATATCAATTTTTATTTGGAGTTTAAATCGCTAAAATGTCAAGAAGTCCTTTCGATGTATATACATTTATATTTAATGTAAACGATTAATTTACTGTTAAGACAATGTAGGTCCGTTTTGCTTTCCTTCATCTGTATATAGAGAACCTGCGTGAACTTGATAATAATTAGACACTAGCGTCCATGGTGGCGAAAATTAGCATCAACTGTGTGGGATAAATGAAATATTATACTATTTGAAACTCATGAAAGATAAACTTTTACCAGTTTTTCAACATAATTAATAGTAAGCAGGTGAAATTAACGTTTTTCGAGGTTATCGATAGATGTATGAATGTTAGGGAGATTCATTTTTAGTCGATATTTACAACAATGTTGTTGTCACCTAGTTCATTGAGGATCCCTAGGCATTCCCATACCATTTTAGAACTCAGTGCTTAGATGGCTGATTGACTATCCCACATAACGATTCCCTTTTCAGTATCATTAAATACGATCAAGTTCTAAGTAAAAAAAAACGATTTTTCTTCATAAAAGAGTAGCAAAAGCATAATATAACAAATTTTCAGATTTAATATTGGTGGTATTCACAAGTGCGGGCGAATATTTTTTTAAAAGCTTAACCATTTAGCCAAAATTAAGTCGCGTCAATGATGACTCACCCACTATGGTTTTTATTCAACATTATTGCGGTGACAGCGTGAGTCATTGAGGGTTTGATATCAGTTTACAATAAAATAAAGACACTTTCTTTTGTTGTAATAACTCACTACACCTGAGTTCGTTAGTGATCAGAATTTCGTGAATATTTGTATGTGGTGAACATTTTGTAATTTAACAAGATTAGGATATCCGAGGTAGTTTTTTACTCTTACCTTGGTCAGATGTGGATTAAACGTGTACTTATTATCCAGTTCTATCCTAGGAGTTGCTGCCATCGCCGGTAGGGGCGTTGTTGGAACGATCATTTCCTGAAAAAATAAAAATGTGTTATTATTATCAATAATGAGAGTCGGTATCTAGGTGTTGTTAGGAGTAGCTATCAACTAACGTAAAAGATAAGGGTTATAACTCTACTTGCAAACCCGATCACGTGTTGTGGTTCAGTTATAATATATTATTAAATTATGCAATACAAAAATATTAATATTCCTTTTTAAAGACAAAAACAGACCTACGGTATTGAGATATATAAAAATATAAAGAAATCAAGTACAATTAAAATTATGAATCTGCAAAAAATACTTTTCCTACAACAACTATGCAAAACACGCTTTTCTACATAAATTTTTATATGCAAAGCAGGCCTTTTCTTAATTTCTTTGGTAACCGTTGGAAAAATAATGCGAAAAGTACACGATACGGCACTTTTCCGCACCGAAATGTCAAACACAGCTACCTATGACCTGCCAACTTTTGTTGATAATTCAACATATTTATTATAGTGAATTTCTTGGTGTACAAATTTTAATTTTAAACCAAAAGTAACTAAACCTTTCATTTGATTATTCAATCTAATTTATTAATTATAAAGGAATTACGAATCAAGATCAAAATTTATATTTTTCTTTCATTAATAAATGTGGTTGTAGAAAAAATATTGTGTACAACTTGTACGCAAGCTCTTTTCCCGCTCGCTAGATTTGCGGTTCTCGCCTTACTTCTGCGCTCATGGAAAAAGTGACGCTTTGCGCACTAGTTGTACAAACTACTATTGTTTATATCATAAATCTGTGGGATACATATGTGATGAGCAATTTTTACATTTCATCTTTGCCAAACTCTATCTTTTCTATTATCAATATTTTCGTTAGAATTATCAATCCAACTTCTTGACATATCACAAGACAAATTCAATACTATATTCATAGATCAACATAGCAACATAGTAACAAAGTGGACGAAAAAGGTGGGTTTAAATACAAGTCCCACCAAATCAAAAATCAAGAGTTTGGTTCTTGGACCATTATCCCTTCAATGCATAACAGGAGCAATGAGTACATGCCCAACGGCAGCAATGGAAGTGATTCTCAATCTCACACTATTATATGGTGGTGGAGAGTGTTGCAGAAAGACATACATACAGACTAAGTAGATAGGGAATCATTTAAAAAAAAGCCACCTCTTCACTTCTTAGAAATCAGACAACCTGGGACATGCCACAAGATGGTATGATGAAAAAGTATAACTTTTTAAAGAAATTCGTTACGGAATTAAACAACAAGAAGGAATGGGATCCAAATACCATTACCAGACTTGGAAAGAATGCCAATCAATGGTATACAGACGGCTCAAAAGCAATAGAAGGAACTGGGATAGGAGTGTACGGGCCAGGAACCAAACACTCTGAAACCATGGGAAAAACCCCAAGTATATTACAAGCGGAAATTCACGCAATAAGAAAGTGTGCCCAGTTCAATATTGACAAAGGATATAGAAGGCAAAGGATTATCATAATGTCAGATAGTCAAGCAGCCATTAAAGCGCTGAGTTCTTGTGTAATCAGTTCCAAAATGGTGTGGGAATGTCTAGGCATACTCAATGAACTAGGCGAGAACAATATAGTAACCGTACTGTGGATTCTAGGACTCACTGGAATAGAAGGAAATTAAATAGAAGATGAGCTAGCGAAGAGAGGGACTGAAATACCCTTTTGGGGGCCGGAACCCTTTTGCGGAATCAGCTCCAATGTAATATTGGACGAAATAGGTAAAGTCGAAGAAAAGAGACGATCTGACAATTGGACAGATCTAGTAGGGCTTAGGCAATCAAAGATTCTTCTGGGTGACTACAACCTGTTGAGATCAAATGAATGCATAAGTCAAAGCAAAACTGCACTAAGAGTTTTAACAGGAATCCTAACGGGACATTGTTGCCTGAATGGGCTCGTTAAAAAGCTTAAAATAGTGGAGGAAAAAGATTGTAGATTTTGTCGAATGGAAGACGAAACCTCCATCCACATACTTGCGAACTGCACAGCAATTCAGAATCCTAGGGCGCAGCACCTGGGAGACTACTGGATAGAAGAGGGAAAGTTACCTAAGTTGAAGCCTGCAAATATCCTAAAATGTCTCCGGGAAATAGGACTAAAGGAGCTACTACTCTCTGAAACTCTCCTTAGAAACTAAGTAGAAGTAAGGGGGCACAATAGATCTTTTAAGTCTCAGTGAATGGTACCCCAAAATACATACATACATTATCCCTTTAAGGTACGTAGAGAATCCAATGGTAATGGATGTCAAATATCTCGGGGTAATTATTGACTCGAGATTAATATGGTCCAAACAACTGGAAAAAGTAGCGACAAGATCGGAGAGCACATTAATAAAGGCGAAATTCTAGCAAACCATGTGTAAATCCGCGTATGATTCACTGGAAATACATTTACTATAAGTGGTTCCCCAGTTTTTTACCCTCTTAATTAATTGTACATATTGACTTGGAACACAAAATTGACAAGACTTCAAGGAACGTTTTATTTATTTTTTTCGATTACCGAAAGAACAGGGTATCCTTCGTTTTGGGTATGTCCTATTATCAAAAATTTATGAGTAATCGAATTCAATTCACTATACTTGTAAACATGTAGAATCCCACAATAAACTAATTTGTATTTTGGAATAAAAAACTATATCAGGTGGCTCGTCACTCTCATAACCTTGCAATTATTTTAGTAAGCAGCTACCGATTTCATCTTCACCTCGATTACCTTCTCTCTCGTACCAAAAAAAGCACTCTGTTGTACTGTGATTTACAATCGATTCTTCACTATTACTATTATCTTCTGTCTGTTGAATTATCTTTTTATTTCTTCCTTTTTCTTCTGTTTTCGATTTGCTTACCGTAAAGTTCATACTAATGAGTTTTCTTTTATAGTAGAAAATAGAAACATCGCTGCGAGGTACCTGTAAATCGTATACAGCTACAATCAGGTTTTTGTTTTGATTAAGTGCTTCCTCGTCTTCCTTCTATTTTTTTCAGCTACGTGTTCATCATTTTTTTTTTAGTTGTACCTACTTCTTCAGAATTTGATTTTCATACGCTACTCATCTTTCTTTTTTTGGTACTAAAATTCCTCAATTGGATTCTTCATTGAAAATTCTACTGTACCGGGTGGTTCAATAAGTTAATCTCTTGGCTGTATATCGGAAGCTATTCATGTTATAATCTTAGGAGAAAAAATTCCTTAGTTAAAGTGGCCAAGAGAAATCGCTGGAAATAAACCTTCATCCACATAATTGCGAATTGCATAGCAATTGAGAATCTTAGGGCACAGGGATAGAAGAGGGACATTTACCCAAGTTGAAGCCTGCAGATATCCTAAAATTCCTCATAGAAATAGGACTACTAGTCTCTGAGACGTTTTTCGGGAACTAAGTAGAAGTAACGGGCCACAATAGATCTTTTAGGTCTCAGCGAATGTCACCCCAGCATACATACATAATACTTGACAATTAAATGTTGTCACAAGAATTTTCTGCAAGTTTTAACTATTTCCTTTTAACATTTTATCATCACAAGAAATTCCTTAATTACTTGATATCATATTGTATGTTTATGTAAAATATATAAGTGACAGTGACAGTAAAAATTTAATTAAATTCACACATTGTCAAGACAAAAAAACTGTTTAATTTTTTCGAATTTTTCAATTGAAGAGATCAATGTACTGAGATTTTGTGGTGTTTATTCGCTGTGTGCGGACCGTTGGAGGGGATAGGCGAAACTATCCCAGCGCGCGCAGTGGTGAATTTTCGCAATTCGGTCAGAGACTGACGTGGTATATTGTATATAAATAAAGGGGAAAATGGGGCACGACTGTTGTTCTGTTGTTAATTGTAAAAATACAGGATATAATAACAGTGATGTGAAATATTACAAGTTTCCTACTGCGCAACACAAGTTGGTACAAAGGAAAAAATGGATTGCAGCTGTAAAAAGAGTAAAGTGAGTGTCTTAACCTCACTTCAAAATACAGTGTGCACTGATACAGTATTCTATACGTCATGTTTTCTCCATCAATTTTATGTAGTTTGTTTATGTTTTCATAAATACATTTATTATTTCAGTCCAGACGGATCAACATGGATTGAAAATTAATTGAATAGACCTACAAAGATTTTTGTAGTGTAAGGTGTAGATGTGACTGCAGTTTGTCTGATGATTTTAGATTGAATTAAGTAGCTTTTTCCATCTTCTCTGAATTCATGTACATCTCTTACATGACCAGATTCCACCAGAGATTGACCTTTTGGCTGCGAGTTGGGATGAAAGTTGATACCGTGTGATATAAGCTCAAACCCAGTTTTTATTATAATTTTCATTGTAAATAGTGCAAGTTCAAAGTCCACAACAAATATATACAGAGCTGAAAGCCATAAATATTCATTAAGCAATTGTAGATATAATATGATGCGTTTGTTCACTTTTCATTTAGCAGAATGAAAAATGGAATAATCGATTTTTATTAATGATTTTAGGCAACCTGTATCTCCGTTGATTCTAACCTACAAATCTACACTTAACATAAAAAAAATACATTTTAAAAACGATTACTTACCTAGTCGCTTATAAAATACTGAACATTATGTCATTAGGCACTTATATTTTCAAATTATTTACATTGTAAAAGCTAAAAGGCTCCTTATCTTTATAATAATTGTTGCTTCCATAAGCTTTACGTGCAAATCTCTGTCGTAACTTGCGTTTTTAAGCCGCGAGGGGGCGACAGTAGGTACGCACATAGCGAATACCTACAATAAAGAATGTTGAATTGTCCATAATCGCTCCTAATTTTTATTTAATCAAACAACCCAGCACCTTAAACAGTTATCTTCACTTTGTATCAAACGATATTACAACGAATATGCTAAAATTGTTCATGGTCCTTTTTCTTCTAAAACAATTTTTCATTATTTTGAGATAATAACCTTTGAAAATATATATCACAGAACAGCATATATTTATTTTATAAAATAAGAAAAACATTTTTAGTACATACCCTTATTAATAGCCAACTGTACGTCACTGAAATTTTTTTCTTCTTACACTTAATTTAACCAATTTCCGCAAATGTTCAAATAATGTAGCGATGTTTTTTCAAAAAAAATCTGATACTTTTAGAAAAAGTATTTGGTTTGTATAAAGTCGCAAATATAATCTATTACGACGTTATTATCTCATCTCGGATCTCAGACAAATATATATATTTTAGGTGTAACATATTTTTCCTCTTTGTTCTAAATCGGTTATTTAAATTTTATGACTCAGTTTTTGACGATTCATTTTTGTTTTGAACGTAAACAATCCGTTTATATATTTTGCAATACTACTTAATGTTTTTCTATGTAATTTTACTAAAATCCACATTGAACTTTCACAACTAAAATCTATTTCATATTTCAAAATACTTTCTAAAAGATTTCTACTATTTTACGACGAAAAGTAAATCCACACAAAAATTTTATCACAACAAAGTTATTGCTTGAAACACTGCACGATTTATCGGTCATTTAAAATGGTAATTTTGTTGACCTTTTACTATCCCACACAAAAACACACTGGCAAACGAGTTGTTCTACTCATCCATATAACTAAATAAAGTAGTTAAAATTAGACGAATAATTTTATTTCGAATAATCTCTTGCAATCTAGTTAATTTTTTCAACTATTTATCACTAAAATATAACACAGGGTCTTCCAAATGTTATTGATTCAAGTGTACAGTGTTTTTCAGAATAAGTAAATTGAAATATTAAGATGTCAAAATAATAGTTAAATATTATTATATAGATGCATTACAAATTTGAAAATTCGGTTCACTAAGAAGCAACAACTAGGTTCAAGCCGTTTAACTCAATGTCCTTCGTGGCATATAGCCAGGGAAGTAGTTGTTGCTTCTTAGTGAACGGTCTGCTCTTTGAAAAGTTATTTTCAAATTTGTAAGGCGTTATAATAGTAGGATTTACGAGCAAATCTATATAAAAAAACTTGACATAACTTTTCTATATCTGACATATATTGTCACACTACTCCATCATATACAGTTGACTGTTTTAATGAAATGTGGGTTGCATAGTATTGCATAAGGTACAACGCTGCTTCCATCTAATGAATATGATAATTGTTACAGGAATCTGTATTATAAGTAAATGAAATATTGGGATTTATCCCAATATGCCCTATACAAATATTCCGGGCTGTTTGAATGTGGTTTTTGAATTTCGCAATAATTTATACAGTAATGTGTTTTTACTTGAAAATTTGTAGTTTTCTGTTTTTTTGGTATGAGATTTACGAGATCTAGTGACTTTTTTCAACTATTTCATCACAAAATATAGTACAGGTTTCTCCAAACGTTATTGATTCAAGTATACAGGGTTTTACAAAATAAGTAAATTAAAATATTAAAAATTGAATAGATGATGCTTTTACTTGATGAAGATCCATACTGACGATTTAACTATATTTGAACCTATGTTGAACTTAACTTTCGCTAGAACAGTAGCTTTATCAATCAAACGGGTGAAAGTATAATTAAATATTTTCAATTTATACAGTGCATTAATACGGAGTGTTTAGAAAATGTTTAACTGGAAATAAAGTTCAAAAAAAAGGTGCTTAAATACTGAATTGTACTTGTTTTAACATAAGTATTGAAATCACTCCTGGTCCTGAACTATTTTCTAGGTAAAAAGTTTAATAAGGGAGAATGGTTAATTCCTATTTGGTCGCTAAGAAGATTACCTGAATATTTGTTATTATTTATCTCAAGGGCTTCTAAAATATTTAATTTGAATGATTTACGTTCTACTGGCAGAAATTTTCCTGGATAATATAGATAAAATAATCCATAAACGCCTCCTTAGTAAGAAATTTATATACTGGCACCGATATGTGGGTGATATTTTAGCCAGCTTCTCCGGTAATACTAGACAATTAGATAGCTTCATTACTTATTTTATTAACTCAATTCATAACAATATCAAACCTAATCTAACCCTTTACCTGTTCATTTTACCTGACCGACCCTTGTCCGCAATTCGTGCGCACAGTGGGAACCTTGTTACGAAAAAACGCCTTCAATTCCGGTTCTGCTTGACCGATTTTAATCAACTCAATGTTGTTTGAAAGAGCTTTTGTTAAACAATAAAAAATTTGTAAATTTGAAGCAATCTAATTAATAATATAAATGCAAGAGGGTGCAGTTTAATTCTTTTTAAATAATGAGGTATGGCTAACGGCAGATCTTAGTTGGCCACCCCATTACAATTCATAATAGTTCGGTCAAAATAAAAACGTACTTTGGAATGCCATCCCTAAAGATTAAATCATTTTTGGAAACTTTAGACGTGAATATTTGCTTTAAATCCTATCTATCCCAACTCATTAAAAATATCAAAGCTTCAAAATAAGGAAAAAGTGGAAGAGCATAACAGAGGGTCTTAAAAATAAAATAAATGAAGAGTGAAATAAGAAAAGATGAAAGAAAATCGACAAACATAACATGTATAAAAACACGTTCTCAACAAATTTATGACATAAGTAGAGCTAAATTATTCAGTTTTCAATTAATTATACAAGGAATTGTAGGATTAGATAATTTCAAGTGAATCGTGTGGTGTAGTAAAGAGCGAGGTTACGATAGCTTCGGGCTTCGGTGCCATAAGGCAAAAACGAAAAATTTACGACTTGATGAATGAAGACAGAAATAAACTAAAAATTGTGAGTTTGCCAACTCAGCGCTGTAAGCTCAATAGGCATTTTAAGCTGATGGGACTGATAGACGTCGCCATGTGCTTCTGTCACAACAGTCCGATAGCATAGAAAAAGTGTCCTTTTCACTAGACAATGAAAAGCCACCGGAAAATAAGTATATGAACGATTCAGTCTTAAAGCTGATGGAGTTCATTAAGGGCTGGGTAGAGTAAACTAGACGAAAAGGTCCACAAACTATTTGAAAAGGTTGTAGTAATAGGCCAGTAGCCAGCTCTAATTTAACCTAAGGCGTTTTATACATTGGAGAAATAAGGAGGATTTTTTAGTAACTGATATATACCATGTCTTGAAGATTTATAATATATTTTTTCTACAATTAAACAATCATTTTTTACGGCTCGATGTTTCACTGTACAAAAAAAATTGAATACCTATTAAACTCACCTTAAGTATGTTATCAACGTCATGGGGTGCTGGTGTAGCAGAGGGCAACGTTTCCCTTGGTCCAGATACAGATTTCTATAACAAAGGAATTACACTATTAGAAAAAATAAGTTATTGATATAATAATAGGGTTATTCCAGCAATCAGTAGGATAGTTCTAACACATAATTTTAACTGATTTACTGCGCATGACAATTCAAATAAAAAGTAGAACTAGTTTGGAATTTCTTGGTGCTGGAACACAATTATTAATAATTAATAGATTCAAAAGCAGCTCATCATCGTCAGATGACATTCCACTAGAGCTTGAGCCTGATATTGAAATATCGGACATGCTAAAAAAATTATAAGGAAAACTAAACACAAATTCTAACATTAAAAAAATACTGAACCTTTTCATAATTGATTATACATGAAGTAAATATACAAAAGTGAAAAAAAACTTGCCTTATCTTATATTCACATATTATCGGAAATATTTATAAAAAATCGTATGCGTTCGTATGAAAGTTTATCGTAATTGTACTGATTTTGATTTATTATAAAATTAACCTCAAAACAAAACTGAAACATGCGCTGCGCTTGCGTGAAATAAGAGAGAATTTGAAATACCTGTTCAAGAGTAAGAACTAATCAAACTGTTCTAGAACGGTTCTATTGTATGTTGATAAATTGCTGGAATGTCGAAATAGTAGTCCAGCATAACTACTAGTTCTCAAAAATAGAAGCTGGAACACTAAATTGCCATGGCGCATACTCAGTACAATTCCGAATTAGTATAATCGAGTGCTGGAACAAACCTTATATTTCATGGATAGTATGAATTTGATTTTTTTTTTAAATAAATAAAGTTATACCTTTGAGTATATAATCAAGAGTTATACCGAATTTTTTCGTCATAACTGGACTATGTTGCCAAGCTGTAAATAGTATAAGAATCTAGTGAATATGAATGTTTTTCTTTTATTTGGCTGTATTATCTATCGTCCTACACACCATTGTTCGATATACAGCAAATTGAACCAGTAAAAAAGTCGACCATAGACGTGAATAAATGAATTTGTTTTTGGAAACGTTTGTCGCTACTGCTACGTGGCGGAATCAATAAAAACGGAGGTATAGTTGAGAGTAGAATTCATTTTCACCGTTTCACAATTTGTCGGCGAGATAAAGAAATTTAAAAGTAGAAGCGGAACCTGTGAAATTTACAGTCCACGTGGACTAACCCTTCTTGTAAATTTTGCATAGACCAATCGGAAGCTACATTGCACCAATGAGAATCAATTGTTCGCTTGTGGGTCGAAGTGATTTATGGCTTGTTTATCTTTTCGGTTTTTCAATCCTCAAAGGGACCTTTGCCGCATACTGTTATTATAACGTGAAACAGTGCAAACTAATTCTACTCTCAACTATACATTTTAAGGGTGTTTGAGATTCGTCACACGGTTAGTTAGTTAGTAAGAACTGCGGTCACTTTCAGCACTAGTTATGAAAATAACTATTACACAACTATTTACTATATATGGTTATCTAAATGTATACTGCTAGTGTTTAGTATACTGAACAATAAATCAGAAAAAACTCCATTTGTTCTCTTAAGAACTCAAGTTTCATTCCTGAGAAATAGTATATTGTATACCGGTAAAGTGGCATTTTTCAGGCCGAAAGAAGATATGGACAGGCGAGGCCCATAAAAAATAATTTTGTGCAGGTAAACATTTCTGAGAAGGAGCCCATATCACCCAAATCCCCGGTGTAGGGGGCGCAAAACTTAAGTCCGGCCAATGCGCGGCCGTATCTAGTTACGGCCCTGACTACTCCTTGTCAATCTAAAAACAAGATTTTTTGCAAACATGATTGCTAGATTTGGAACAATAAGATATAACTACCCAACTTTGTTGAACACTCTTACGAATGTCAAGTATAGTTGACATAAAAGATATAGTCGGAACTTAAAGTTGTCGGCTTTTTGTTTGACTCTAAGACTAAGAGTATACCGTCATAGCCCAGTCAATATTACAATTATTTAAAATGCTTAAATAAATTCATTTAATGTTATAATTTCAACTAATAATTGTTAATAGTTATTTAATAAACTAATTTGTTAAAGAAGGCGATTAATAAACGAAACTGAAATAGTTTGACTGAAATATAACTATTTTTGAGAGGGTTGCAGGTGTTCTCTTTGGTCGATGGTCTGACATCAAGAAAGTGTGTGTTTTTGTGTGGAAATTGTAAGTAAGTATACATATATTTATTAGCAAAAGAAAGGGTGGACTGATGGGTCAAAATACAAATACAATATAGAATTATGTGTGGTAAGTAGACGAAAATAATATTAATACCTTTCAGAGTTTAGCTCTGCAACATAACTTAAAGGGTATGTACGATTAGATAGCTGCACTATATCTTTTACGTGAACAACTATACATTATATTATTGATCATCACGTTACACATTTTTTTATTAAACAAATTTAGTGAATAAATAAACTAAAACTGACCTCATAGTTTAATTTCTCAATCATGAGAGTTGTAAACCTAAAAAGTTTTTTATTGAATCTAAGAAATTTAAAATCTTTCATTATTATCGTTGTGACGAATTTCGTGGTTTCCAGATGATGATAATAAAAAGTTCAACTCAATCCAAATTACAAAACGAATTCAAGAAATATCAAAATTAGTGCAAAAATTCGCCATCTGATCGGTTGTATAAAGTCTGTCGTGTATTTAAATCATTGCAGTTATCTTCGTATCTAGATCCGAATCTTCATAACATTTTTATTAGAAACCTCAGAATTTTGGTGGCAGCACTAGTGCAACAAACACCCTATTTACAAAATAACTAATTTAATGTTTAAATTTTAGTTACAAAAAAAAACTTATACTGTTACCTTTGAAATTAAATTTAACACCTAATGATCGTTTGATACTCAAACACAGATTGCAGATAAGACGGTTAGCAAAGCATGATTAATGATCCGTTTTTACATAATGACCCAAAGACGAAAACTAACCCTAAAATTACTCGTTTTCCCGGACTTCCGCATTTACTTAACTAAACGCTTTGTTAAAACTTTAAAAAGGAGGAAATTGAATCTTTTTATGAAAAACCGAGGAATATGCATTCACCATACAACTGAGATAATTTAATTGAGAGACCAAATGGGGAAAACACTTGAATGCATGTTTTATTGTTCCATAAATATGCTTCAGATGGGTAGTTTAAAAAACTATATCATTATTGGTAATATCGGGATTTCCAAGCACGGAATATTGAGGATTTTTTTTAAAATATAAAAAAATGTGTTTTATTAAAACAAATAAATATAGATGTTTTTATAATTTAGGAGGCAAGGGAGGCTAAGCCTATCCCTAAAACCTTTCCGAAAATAATTTTATTATTTCCTATGTTTTTCTAATTCAAATAATAGCTCGCATCGCTCCCTCCGTAGTGATGAGTAGAATTGGTCTTGGTCTTGCTCTTTGGCTCTTTGGCCCTGTCCTTCTTCGCTCCCTTCTTTGCTCTACTTTCTCTGCTTTAGCCTCGTATATAAAACGATCAAAAATTATAGATCCCACTACATGGCTCTCGAGCGACATCCGAATTTTCCGGACTCCTATTGTTTATAGGGTAACACCAAAACGATCTGTCTTTATGACCTGAGCTACTCGCGAACCGTTTCAAAAAAATACTCCTCTTGGCGACAAACAATTAAATGTCTCTCTAAAGGTATCCTTTTACTGTTTACTTATGTCGTTTAATCAGCGTTTCGTCCTATTTTAACAATGCTTGCAGTTTGCAGTAAAATCGCAATCGGTGCCGGGTAATAAATCAAAATTTTATGGAACTTGCTCAGCACAAGTGGACCAAAAACAAAATATGTAATTTTACACTACCTGCTGTAATGAATGTTGTGAAAACCAGAAATTTATTTGTGCCGACGGATATTGTAGAAAGTTAACAACGACCGAGTTTTATCTTAATACTTTCTAAGGGTATGATAGGCGTAGGTTTAGGAACAGTATTAGGGGTTAGTAGGTATATATTGTTAATATTGTAATATTGTTAAATTATGAAAATACGTAGATATCCTATTAAATAAGGGTGGTTTAAAATGTTGACCGTTAAATTATGGCTCGAATTCTAAATAATATGATATGAATATCGATCGGGCAGAAAAATGCATTGCTATTTGTAGTGACGGAGCAAAAGCCATGACTGATGCGAAGAGTGGATTTATTGCTAGACTGAAAGAACAGATGCCAAACGCTTGTTGGATGCATTGCTTTCTCCATCGCCAAGCTCTTGCAGCCAAATCCTTACCTACCACAAGAATACAGTCAAGTTCTTAATATTATTATTAACATTGTAAATTCTATTCAAGGAAAAGCGTTGCAGACTCGATTGTTTGGAATCATTAGTGAAGATATGGGGACACTACACCGCAATTTGCTTTACCATACAGAGGTTAGGTGGTTATCAAAAGGCAAAGTACTGACCAGAATGCCTAGGCAAACTTAATGAACTAGGCGAGAACAATATAGTCACCTTACTGTGGATTCCAGGACACACTGGAATAGAAGGAAACGAAATAGCAGATGAACTAGCAAAGAGGGGGAGTGAAATACCCTTTTGGGGGCCGGAACCTTTTTGCGGAATCAGCTCCAATGTAATATTGGAAGAAATAGGTAAAGCCGAAGAAAAGAGAAGATCTGACAATTGGAAAGATCTAGTAGGGCTTAGGCAATCAAAGATTCTTCTGGGTGACTACAACCTGTTGAGATCAAATGAATGCATAAGTCAAAGCAAAACTGCACTAAGAGTTTTAACAGGAATCCTAACGGGACATTGTCGCCTGAATGGACACCTTAAAAAGCTCAAAATAGTGGAGGAAGAAGATTGTAGATTTTGTGGAATGAAAGAAGAAACCTCCATCCACATACTTGCGAACTGCACAGTATTTCAGAATCCTAGGGCACAGTACCTGGGAGACTACTGGATAGAAGAGGGACAGTTACCTAAGTTGAGGCCTGCGGATATCCTAAAATTCCTCCGGGAAATAGGACTAAAGGAGCTACTAGTATCTGAGACTCTCCTCAGAAACTAAGTAGAAGTAAGGGGACACAATAGATCTTTTAGGTCTCAGTGAATGTTACCCCAAAATACATACATACATACATACTGACCAGAGTTATGGAACTTCGCGCTGAACTACTAGTATATTTACAGCAAGCCAAGTCACATAACTCTGAATTCATTTATGACCCGGAAATTCCTTTTAAAATTGGCTTTTCTTTCTGACTTATTTGAACATTTTTAAATAACTTGAACTAAAATCTTCAAGGGCGTGATGAACATATCATTACAGCAAAAGACAAAGTCCATGGCTTTATAAAAAAATTGAATTGTGGTCATCATCTATAATTCAAAACTACTTTGATTCATTTTCGTCCACACAGTCTTTCACTGAAGAAGTCAGAGGCAAGATCAACATCAACTCATATATATCCGGTATGAAAATGGTGTTACATAATTTGAAGAAAGAATTGTGCCATTACTTCTCACTGCAAGAGATATCGGATAACACTGGGCAAAGATGGATCTTAAATCCGTTTTTAAACGTGGCAAATTTAGCAACTAAGGGAATCTACTGTAACTATCTGCCGATGGGATGTTACACTTGGAATTCAAGTCTGAAAATTTGGATACGTTTCGGTTAAAAAGAAAAACAGAATACCCGGAATTAACAACCGAGGATTTGAAGTGTTTGATTCCATTTTCTACCTCGTACTTGTGCGAGTTGGCATTTTCATCAATGGCGCGAATAAAATGTAAACTAAGAAATCGCTTAAATTTGGAAAACGATTTAATACTTAATGTGGCAAAAACGGATCCACGATGGGAAAAATTAATTAAACAAACTGAAGCGTAACCTTCACATTAAAATGAACGAAGATAAGCAAGCGCAGATGTAATCATTTTCTATTTGAACACATTTTTAATATTTTTTTTTGTAATAACATGTTTTAAACTAGCATTTTTCTGACCTGTATGATTGATTATATGGAAATTCTGTTAAATATACTAATTTTAAAATAATTTTTATTCAAGTCTCACAAATTATATGTTGTATAAAAAAACTGAAGTTTTCTCGACCTCTCGCGACCCCCCTACAGAGGCTCCGCGACCCACAGGTTGAAAAACACTGGTGTTTAGTGAGAACTAGAAAGATTAAAATTGTTAAAAATTGAAAAGGGGCAGGATGTGCGTTGTTTCAAATTATTGCAATACTAGTTGGTGGTGCAGCTGGACTGCCAGTAGTTCGGGTAATTAAGTTTTAAAATAGCTAGCAAGAAAAAATAAAAATCATTAACAAATAAAAAACTGATAAACTGCTTTATCAAAACGTCTTATTCTTCCTTTTTATTTTTTGTCGTGTCAATTTCCTGACCTTCTCAATTTTGATATGTGCATCAATGTTGCCAAAAAAAACAACAATTCTTTCGTTGGTTTTTTTCCCAAGCACTGTTGATAACAAGCTAGTAGCTTCGAATGTGAGCGGTTACAGCAGATAATCACCCAAATGATGTGATTCTTTTTTCGTTTCGAGCTTTTTCATCTCTCTATCGTTTTTCCGGCTCTTCAATCATCATTTCCAATAACTCATTTTCCAACGATATTCGATTAATTTACACAAAACGAACAAAAAACTTAAAAGAGGAAAAAGTTGGCGCTTTAATACAGACGATCAGGTGAAAATTCATTTAGTTATAGTAATGACTGAAACATAGCAGGAATTTAAAGCAATTTCTACAGTATCGATTACAATTTTTGAAAATTTCATTATGATGATACGTTTTTTTTCAAATTATAACGTTAATGGATGTCAAAAATAGATTTTGGAAGTAAGATGAATAAATTTAGTTAGAAAATTGGAAATAAAAGATTGACTATGGTTTATTTACGATAAAAAGACAATGATGTCGCAAAAAAATTTTTGTGACGTTGCCAAAATGTAGTTTTCTTTCTTGATTTTATTAGAGAACTAGAGATTGCAGAATAGACAAGCAAGAAACGACACTTTCACTGTGATTTAATTTTAGAATTTATTTTTATTCTTTTACAGAAATATGATTCCGTCTTACCTTCTATTTCGAAAAACAATTATGCATTTTTGGTAATGAATTATTTGAAATTACCAAAAAACAACATCAATATTTACAATAAATCTAAATATCCACGTCCATGGTCGACAATTTTGCCAGTTCAATTTGCTGTAGATCGGTCGGTATTGCAAGCAAGATGGTAAACTAGAGCTCACTAAAATCATACTCATCACCGTGCCGTGTTCGCACATAAGTGGAATGTATTGTATACATTCAATATAACGATCTTGGAATCAAGTGACTTAAGTTGTATGCTATTTTTTTCGATGTATAATAACTATCAATTTATTTCTAGTAGTCATGTGCCTGTTCTAACCAAACACGCCAGAAACTGGTGCCTATGCAAGACAATAGCTGAATGCCACGTTGGCTCAGACCACTGGAGAGAGCTCGTGGAAAAAGAAGAGATAAAAAAGGACTTCTAAGACGAAGCGTTAAATACAGCGATGTATTCCAAGATTGTAATGGTTAAAGCATGCGCCGTATAGTTGGTAGGGTTATAAACTTTATGTGGAATAACAATTATTAGATTTTTTTTCGAGAAAGGAAAGGGAATACACTACGATTCTTGAGATACTCACATTTTTCCTTCCCCTTCTCGAAAAAATATCAAATAATTTGAATCCCGCATGAAGTTTATAACCCTACCAACCATACGGCGCATGCTTTACCCATTACAATCTTGGAATATTTCGCTGTATTTAAAGCTTCGTCTTATAAGCGGTAGGCCATGCTTGCTGGGAGATTCCATTCTAACCTTTACACACGTAGTAATTAATATTTTTTGATAATCAATTTAGTTAATACGTTCTGTGAGTTGAAAGCATGCATTTGTGGTATATAGACAACCGTCAACCTCATTTAACTGGTAATAACCACATTCCCTATACACCTGGAGACATCTAGTAAATAGAAACCGCACTAATCAAAACTAATAATAATGTAGGTATAATAATAATGAATTTTTGTTTCATTTCTTCATTACTTCTCGATTACAACATGATTTTGTAATATTTTAGTATTTTTTATTAAAATATAGTAATATAAATTGATATAATGTAATTTACTCATATAAGCATTTCACGCAACATTTCAATAATAATGATAATAATAAAAACAGCCATCATAACTTTCTTTGATTACGTGACTGATTGTTTGGACCTAATAGTGAAGCAATTAAATAATAAAAGTTAATGAACTCATCGGTTGTTTCGTATCGAATACGTGTAAGGAAGGAAGTTTATAGATAACTTGAAATTCTACCTGATTAAATATGATAAATTAATATAAAATACTGATATTTGTATCTTAGATTTTATAGAAATTACATGTATGTACTCAGGAGCAACATAAAAAGTTCATATATTTCTCTCGCTAACCATTCGCTCTCCGAAGGATTCATCAGCGAGCGATTATTTTCTGCGTTTCAACAGCGATCGACTATGAATGTTCAAACGGGCACGAGAAAAAAAACCTTAATTTGACTTCAGTTATATGCTCCTATTATTCATGGATCACCCTGTATAATAGACCTTATTGCTGTTTTTAAACGAGATGCTAAAAGAGACTCTCGGCTTCTAAAACTGCGCATGTTCAAAATTTTGAATGAGAATTTTTTCAAGAAGGGGGAGGAAAAATAACCATTCTATTGACCCTTCCCCTTTTAGAAGGTTATTTTTCCTTTCTCTTTTTGAAAAAATCTATTCCATACACCCTTCCCCTTTTTGAAGGTTATTTTCAGTTCCCATTTTTGAAAAAATTTATTCCGTACACCCAGTGGCGGATTAATATAAGGGCTAGCCGGGGCTTAAGCCCCGGGCCCCGCGAAACTTCGGGGACCCCGTGATTCCGAAAAAATGTGGTAAAGAAAAAATAGAGAAAAAATCAAGAGCTTTATTCCACTGAACTGAAGTAATTTTTCGAAAACTTTTGAATGTTTTTTATTTTCAATTATGATAAAAAGCTCATTCATTAGATAGTTGAATCGGCCACTGCGTACACCCTTCCTCTTCTTGAAGTTTATTTTTCCTTCCCCTTCTTGAAAAAATTCTTGTTCAAAATCTATAACAAGCGCAGTTGAAGGAAACGCGAGTGTTTTTTAGCATCTCGTGTTTTTAACCGTTCTAGTTTAAGCCTGGTAATATTTATTTTGATCATGTCGTACCTATCTTGAAAATAACCATACCGCTTTAATAAAAGCAAACAATATTTAATTTGAATTATATTATTTTGGAAAAAATATTTACTTGGTGGGAAAAAATTTACCCCCAACGGTTTTAAAGTTTACGTTTCTATAAAAATGAATGAATATTTCGCGATCCATACAGCAACAACTATACAGTTACGATATGTATAGCAGGTTTATATATATATATATATATATATATAATTATATACCCTTTTACCAAAGGTGTGGGGTTTAAATTTCAGTCCTTATAAATAAAACTTCTCCATTTTTTTCTGTCTTTTGTGATAGTGACTGCTTCGTTCCAAGATTTACCTCTTAATTGTAATATGCTTCCCAATACTTTATTCCATGTTTGTCTTGGTCTACCTCTTTTTCTTTTAATTTGTACCCTTGCCTCGTATACCTTTTTGACTTGTCTTGTGTTATTCGTTCGTTGAACATGTCTCCACCAACGAAGTTGTCGTTGTTCTATAAATTTTAACACTGGTTGTACTCCTAGTTTTTCCCTTATTTCAGTGTTTCTAATTTTGTCTTTTCTAGATATTCCTAGCGTACGTCTGAGATATTTCATTTCTGTAGCTTGTATCTTACTTTTTTGTTGCTTTGTGAGGGTCCACGATTCACATCCATATGTTAATACTGATCTGTATATACTTTTATACACTTTAATTTTGGTTTGTTTGGAAATTTCTTTTTTATTAATAAATTTAAGGTTCATCGCATAATATAAATTTATTGTTTTTTGGATTCTTTCATTTATTTCAGCATCTTGTTTTCCTGTTTCATCAAATATGGCTCCTAGGTATTTAAATTCTTTTACTTGCTCTATTTTGACATTGTTTAGTTGTATATTGGTTTGAACGTTCTGATCTCCTATTATCAATATTTTAGTTTTATTCACATTTATTTTCATACCTTCTTCTTCCATGACATCTTTCCACATATTTAAGTTTTCTTGCAGTCGAATTTCGCTGTCTGCTAATAATATTATATCATCTGCAAAGACTCCTTCAGATACATCTACTCTCTCTAGATTTTTGTGTCCAATATACATTTTCTTTACCCTTCTTTCACATTTTTTGATGATACAGTCCATATGTACATTAAATAGCGTTGGGCTGAGTCCTCCACCATGTCTCAAACCTTTATCGGTTCTAAATCCTTCTGACTTCATATTGTTTTTTATTACAAAGTTTTTGTTAGTTTTATATAGATCTCGTATTACTCTTATTGTTTTGTTTCCGATTCCTCTCTCTTTCAGACCTTTCCACACTTTGTCTCTAGGTACTGTGTCAAAAGCTTTCTCTAGGTCTAAGAAAGCTAGATATATATTTTTCTGTTGTAGTTGTCTCTTCTCGGTTACTTGTTTAATAGTAAAGATATGATCTTGCGCGCTTCTACCCGGTCGGAATCCACTTTGTGGTTCTGATAGCTTGGATTCTAAGATTGGTTTTATTCTGTTATTGATCACTTGTTCGTATATTTTAACTATAGTATTTACTAGTGTTATTCCTCTGTAATTATTACATGTTTTTTGGTCTCCTTTTTTGTATATTGGACTTATTAAATGCTACACCCCATTTTTCAGGTATTTTTTCATTGCCCCAAGCCTTGTTTATTATTTCCATGAATATCTCGTAGCAGGTTTATTCAATATGTATTTTAACAAATAAAATTTTCGTTTATTTTCCGCCGTCGATCTTGAAACCATTTAAAAACAACAATACTGGTTAACACTTCCTGCATAACTATTTATTACAGGAAGTAGGAGGATTTGCGTACAAAACAATAAATTAAAATTAATTTATTTTCCCAACATGACCTTCACTTCTTTAAATGATTGTATCGACTAGTTTCATTAGGTATTCAAATAAAGATATAACACGGTAAAAGTGTTTACAATATACATATAGGGTGTTGAATAGAGAAAAATTTTTTAATGCCAATAGGCTCATTTAAAATATTTTCTGAAAGAGTATTTTAAAGTATATTTCACAATATTTCGTTGACTCGGTATCTGGTCTTAAGGATTTAATACATAATAAAAGTTTACCGGGTGGTCCAATAATATATCATATTATATCGGAAACTATTCATGTTATAACTTTAGGAGAAAAAATTCTTTGATAAAAGTGGCCAAGAGAAATCGCTGGAAATAACTTTCTAGGTTTCTAGGTTAACCGCTAGGGGGTGTAATCTGTGAAGAAACATTTAAAAACCAGTTTTTGGTGAAATATGCCCAATTATACCTAATATTAAATAAGTAAACTAGAAAGAGGCCTAAATTCCGCACGAATTTGCTGAAGTACGTAACCAAATTTGACTACATTCGGCTGAAATACTAGCTACACATTTATCTGAATTTAGTTGTATTAAAGCACTTTCTTATGACTTAGTATCTCTGAATGATTTTTTAACAAATATAAATGAAGGAGAAAAATCTATAAAATTTGAAATTCAAATTGAAAATAACAATTTTTTGCCATTTTTAGATGTTCTTATCAATAAAACACCTACAGGGTATGAAACAAGTGTTTACCGTAAGCCAACACACACTAATAGGTATTTGAATTTTGGATCAAATCATTCTATAAGCGTTAAAAAAGGAATAGTAAAATCTTTATACGATAGGGCCAGAATCATTTGTTCTAATGATAATCAATTTACAAAGGAGAAAACTTTGCTTTGTAAATAAAGAAATTAAGAATATAGAGAAGGGCTCATTGTTAAAACCCCATAACAATAACAATAATACTAATAATTCAGCTAACATAATTTTTAAAAACTTGACAATACCGTATGTTAAGGGTTTATCAGAAAGAATTAAGAAAATTGGTAATCAATTCAATATTCGAACTAGCTTCAAATCTAGCAATACATTGAGATCTATACTAACAAAAACAAAGCCAAAAAATGAAGAACAATCTTCAAAAAACTGCATATATCAGATATCTTGTGAATGCGACAAATTCTATTTAGGTGAAACATCTAGACCATTGAAAGTCCGAATAAATGAACATAAAAAGTATATCAAAGATAGGGAGTTCTTTAAGTCAGGTATTTGCAAACATTCTTGGGAAGAGGGGCATAATATATATAAATAATATTGAAAGAGCCCAATAATAAAAGACGAAAAATCAAAGAAAGTGCTTTAATACAACTAAATTCAGATAAATGTGTAGCTAGTATTTCAGCCGAATGTAGTCAAATTTGGTTACCAATGTTAGAAAGAGAAATTTCCAATAATCAATTACCGGCGTTATCAGGATAGCATCATAAGTTTTTATCCAGGTTTTCTTATGATTTATCTTTGGAATGGTTGTTAATCGATACACACTTCAATACACAAAATCACCAAACTGAGTTATACATATTTTGAAAACAAAAATAATCATACACAAAAAAGTAACAACAAACGCGTTTTCATTAACAAAAATTCCAAAATAAGCGAAAAAAAGCGCTATCCCAATAAAAACCGTGCCTGGAACGTGCACTTCACTGGATTCCATTTCTAGTGGACTACATATCGTTAGAATGTCATAAAATAAAATATTTTATTTCACATTTTACCAGAGGTGTGATCTACTATGAATGGACCTTAATAAAATTTGACAACAAAGTTTTGTAGTCTTAAACTTCAAAATATTATTGATTGTCTAGTTGTCAAATTTTTTCGTTGTGTCAGATAGGGACCAAAAAATTATTTTTATACTATAAATAGTTAATCTTGACAACGGTAGCTGGAACGCTACCGAAACGTCGAAATAAAAAAACATTATTGTGGCTTGATTCCCAAAAAAATAAGAAAAAAGAATAATTTTTAAAGTTAGGGCCCTCCATAAATTACTTCACACGTTAAAGGCATATCACCGGAATGTGACATTGTGTGACAAGGGACAGGGGGGGATTAAAAGCTTTGTGATATCACATGTTAAAATTGAAAATACTAAAAGTTTGATATCGTTAATTAATATAATTAGTCGTTTATTGTTTCCCAACTCGTCGTTTGTTTTCTCTGTTATCTAAAATATTCGACTTTATGTTTATTTTAATAAAGATTATTTAATTAAAATATAACTTTTTATTTTTATTATTTTTAAATACAAGTATACAATTGAAAAATGTGTGCGTCACATCAGGGGTACTAATATTCGTGTGACGTACTTTATGGATGGTCCCTTAATTAATTTAGCATAATCCAATATTTAGTATAGTGTATGATATTATAATATTGTATTACTATTAATTTCTATACTTGCATATTATATTATATTTTGTATTATTAGGATAGTACAGACAGTATTTTTATTTGATTTTTAATTTTTTGTTGTGAACTTTTATTTTTATATTTTATCCATAAAATTTTAAAATTTTTCATGACTATAAGAGCCTATCTCTTGAATACTACTGGATAGAAAAGAGTAGAAGAAAGAGGGAATATTTTAGGTCTCAGTGAGTGTCACTCCAATAAACATACATTCGTTCCAAGATAATTGAGGCGTTCCGTACTTAAAACTCACTCTGTGTGCTTGTACTTGGAATAGGCGCAATTGAAATTTTGATACTTTTGTTTCATTGAAAATTGTCACTCTGTATGCTGTTAACTATTAATGTATAGATACATCGATAATTTAGATTTTTCTAAATTACTGACAATATTCAATAAATTGAATATTGTGAGAATTTAACAGGTGTATAATTTCCAATAATACAACTTTATAAATTATGCCCATTCAAAGTAAATATACATAATATCAATAAGTAATGAACATTACGGTAAAATATTCAACCGATAATGTAGCTGTCATAAACTAAGTAATTTTGTATATATATATATATATATTCATTTTAATATTTGGGACTGTATTCAGAATCGTGCCCTCTTGAACTGACACGACAATCATTTTGTTTGTCAATTTTCCAGCGAGTGAAAAGATATCCTATCTGTTTTTAGAAACACGACAACCCAGTGCAACACTATTTTGTACATTCCGAATTATTTAACATGGTATACGACCCACGTCAAAAGGAATTGCTTCTTATAAAATGTAGTATACTCAGATTTATTTGCGGTAAAAGGGGAAAGAGACAAAAAATTATAGTAATTTCGCAAAATAGTATATTATTAAACGAGCAATTTATGATAGACATTATTCACGCAGGATGACGTTAGTTACCCGAGTGAATAATGGCCATAAATTGCGAGTAGAATACTATACTTTGTCCACGACCCTTGATTTCTTTATTAAATAAGGCGCGAGTGTAGAACGGAAAGTAATAATCTGGTATTATTGACAATTCTAACGTCAAAATTAATAAATTTCTGGAGTACGTCAAATGTGACATATAGAGATGGGCGATACTGTGTAAAATATCGATACACCGTACCGTTATTGTTTTAAAAATATCAATATTAAAAAATACCGTTATGAAAAGTATCAATACTAAAAATTTCGATATTTTATCGATACGATATATTTCATATTGTACCCCCATCTCTAGTCACCTATGTACCGAAATTTTGTGAATGTTGAGTCATGTTACTTAAATGCAGAAGCGTGAATTATGAGTTCATAATTCCCTCTAGTGAATTATGAACCATAATTCACTCTAGTAGATATATGGGCACCATATACCATTTGTGAGGAGATAAAATATTGACTTATTATTAAGTGGTCGTGGACAAAGTTAATAATAATAATAATAATCAGCCGATCAATCCATGCGGATTTTGACTACCATTATTTGATGTAGATCAGTCATACTTTTCTAGTTTTACAATCAATTGTAAATCCTGGTAAGCTGAGTTATTCTTTTCCAATCTATCCTGTCCTTACATGTAAATTTCTACTACTTTATTCTCATGGTTTTATGTTTTACCCATTTGAAGCATTTGTATCTTCATTCATTATTTTTTTCTACGTACTTTTCCATCTTTCGTGCCAGAATTGTTGTTCATATTTTTTCCGTTATTTTCAAATCGTTTTCCTCTTTTTTGTCATTATCGTTGTTTCCATAGCATAAAAGATGAGTATTATCAGAGTTATACAAATAGTTTTTTTCTCCAAATGACATTAAAAGCGGCCTTTTAATGACACTTGGCAGGCTTAGAAGTTGTACTTTTAATGCCTAGGCAGAAAAAGTCCACTTTTACTGCCTAGGCAGAAAAAGTTCGTTGCTAGGCAACCTTCCAAGTAATAATTTAAATCAAGCTGGTTATTAAAATTGACAATGACATTAAGAAAACTCAAAATGATGCTGATGATAATAATGAAACGCAATTTAAATATGAAAAAGTCGATTTTGCGTGGAATTGGAACAAATTTGAAGAAAAAATTATATGTTTCACACGGCAGAAAAGCAGATTTAATGCCTTGGCTGGTTTCATAGTCTCGCTACGCTCGGCTATGAAACACCAGCCGCGGCATTAAATCTTGTGCTTTTATGCCTAGTAAAACAAATAACTATTTTTGTTTGTCTATTTAGTGTTTTAGTTTTTTATTATGTTTGCACGGTTGATTTCCCTTCAAGATTATTCCTTTTTTCTCGGCCATTTCCTATTATTAGCACTAATAAAGTTCATGCGTTGGATTAGGCATATGCCGGCAAATATAGATCAAAGATTTCAACGGCTTCAAACATTATGCTCTTAGTTATTAGGTAGTCCTGTCTCGTTAATTCTCCTTCTATCTTCATTTTTTTTCTTCGTTTATTTCCAATCCGAATATTTGTGCTTTCTTGTCTAATCGGTCAATAGCTTTCCAGTTGTTGTTTAGTCTAAGACCAAATTAAATCATGTTGGGGACAGATCTCCTTGCTTTACAACTGTTCATTTTCAACAAATCTCTCAAATTTCTTAAGGATTCTCAATATTTATAATTATTTTATTACGTTAACGGCATCAAAAGCACTTTTAAAATCGATAAAAACCGTTTATATTCTTCTACTGCATTCTCCTGTTTTTTTGTAGCATTTATTCTAGTTTGTATAAACGGGCAATAACGATGTCCGTCCCGCGGTCAGAAAATTGAGGGTTTAGGAAAAGGGTTTTTAATCCCCGACCGATGTCCGACCCGCGGTCAGGTGGATACACAGGTAGAATGGGCAGGGTAGAATATTATTCCTAGAATAATTAGTATGATTCGTGTATTATCGACACCCTTCCACAGACCCTTACCTATAAATAGAGGAATATTTTAAATAATAGCTAGTAGTGCTTCTCGTTGTTTCGCGTGTGTTGTAATATTGTAGGTATCTAGTTTTTTTGTAAGTAAGGTAACTTGGTGTTTTTTTTGTGTTACCTATTGACAACTGGATTTTCATCCACTCCATTTTTTTAAACACGCCAGAAAGAAAAGGTCAATTTTGGCCATTGCTTCTGCCAGTCCTAAGCCTGGAAAAAGTGTGAAGGGAAAAATATGAAATAAAATGTAATGGTTTTAGCATTACAAATAAAGTATCTACTACATATTATATCTTATATGTATATATAATATATAATATCTGCAATATAAATTATCATACGGATCCACGGGACGGACTTCGGACAAACGTCTTGACCCTTTTAACCGCGGGACGGACCTCGGACGTACCTGCGTTTTACCCTGACCGCCGGACGGACATCGGAAACACCGGTATAAACAGCGGTACAACTCAATAAATTTGTTTTCGGACGGTCCCACTTAACGATAATCCCCAACAAGTTCAATATTTCGTATACTCGTTCGTATATATAATATGGTTTGTTCCAGCTGGCATGTTTGAACCGTTCTGGAATCGTATCGAGTACTGGATAGTGCGCAAGCAAACTCGAATTGGGGATGGTTATTGATCTATCATATCAACATTTTCGATGTTGGTACAGATTTTTTACCGTCCAAGGAACGATACTATAATCAGCGAAAGAAATGCAGCATTTGCGCGATCGATACCTAGAACGGTTTTATCGACATTTGGAACAAACCTATATTGTCGTTCACATACCTACAGAATAGTAAAACTTACCTGTTCAATATTAAGCCTTAAATTCCTATCCCCTACGCCGCTATGTAGCCTTGACGACGTCGATGACGTCACTGATATCGACGAAGGTTGTCCCAAGGGTGGCCCCTTCGCCGGTAGTATACCGTTGGTGCGATGGCTTGTGGTACTACTCGTGCTTCCATGCTTTACAGGTTGACCAGGATAACCACCCCTGCCACCGTACGGGGGTTTTCCTTCGGCATTTTTCATGTAACCGCCCCGCTGATGATTCGAATGGTGTGGTTGATGGTGAGGTTTTTTAAACTCTGGCCGTGAATCGGGGAGTGGTTGATGTCTGAAATAAAAAAATACACATTAATAATATAATAGTTAGTAGACACTGGCAGAGCCAACGCTATATTTTAAGTTGTTTTGTCAATTTTACCATTAAAAATTCATATTCATATATGGACAAAGTAAAATTATTATAAAGTTGATTTATGTGAAAATTACATATATCACACAGCTTACTTGCTGCGAAACTTGCAAATATCACACTAGAATTTAAAAGTAATATCACTCTAGTGCGATGATATGTGTGTGACGTAATTATGCCTCGTTAGGCAGTCCACAATACGTCTTGTTCATAAATATGTTAGTATTTTAATATTTAACCAAAGTATATCGATTTTTCTTATTACACCTTTTCAAGGTTGTGATGGTTATGGGTATAACTATAGCATGTCGCAAGTACGAACTTGTTCAGTTATGTGGAAAGTGACTTAAAATGGCACTTTTAATATAATATATTATATATACTATAGTTTTTGTTTTTTTTTTGGCATTGACTTTCGCCATTCAGCCAGTTGCATTTGTAATATAAAGTTCCGTCAAAGCGCGGGCAGCCGCTATTCCTATAACAAACTCACAGATAATTATTTGAAGAGATACAAAAGGAAATGTACAGGGACTCTTGCAAAATCAGTGTATGTATGTATTTATGATGGGATGATATTCACTGAGATCTAAACCCCCTTACTTCTACTTAGTTCCTGAGGAACGTCGCAGAAGCTAGTAGCTGCTTTAGTCCTATTTCCCTGAGGAAATTAAGGATATCTGCAGGCTTCAACTTAAATAAATGTCCCTCTTCTAACCAATAATCTCCTAGGTGCTGTGCCCTAGGATTCTGAATTGCTGTGCAATTCGCAAGTATATGGATGGAAGTTTCTTCTTCCATGCCACAGAATCTACATTATTCAGATATTTTCTTTTCTTCGGCATTGCCTATGTCTTCCAATATTACATAAGGGCTGATACAGCAAAAGGGTTCCGGCCCACAAAAGGGTCTTTCAATCCCCCGTCTTTGCTAGTACATCTGCTATATCATTTCCTTCTATTCCAATGTGTCCTGGAATACTATATTGTTCTCGCCTAGTTCATTGAGTATGCCTAGGCATTCCCACACCATTTTGGAACTGATTACAGAAGAGCTTAGTGCTTTAATGGCTGCTCGACTATCCGACATTATGATAATCTTTTGCCTTCTTTAGCAATATTGAACTGGGCACACTTTCTTATGGCGTGAATTTGCGCTTGAAAGATACTTGGGGTTTTTCCCAAGATTTCAGATACTTGGTGTTTTTCCGAAGCTTTCAGAGTGTTTGGTTCCTGGCCCGTACACTCCTATCCCAGTTCCTTCTATTGCTTTTGAGCCGTCTGTGTACCATTGAATGGCATTCTTTCTAAGTCTGGTCATGGTATTTGGATCCAACTCCTTCTTGTTGCTTAATTCCGTTTCGAATTTTTTTGAAAAGTTATACCTTTTCATCATACCATCTTGTGGCATGTCCCAGGTTTTTAATTTCTAAGAAGTGAGAAGGTGATTTTTTTTTAATGATTCCCTCTCTATTTAGTCTGTATCTCGTTCTTTCTGCAACACTTTACACCGCCATATGTAGTGTTTTGAAGTTGATAATCACTTCCATGGCTGTTGCAAAACCAATATGGGATGAACCATTCAAAATAATTAAAATATCGTAAATATAATATTTTTTTGTCGGGCAGGTAGCATCACCACTATCAGGACGAGTTTCGGATCTTTTCTATTGTCAAGTGATTGAAAATAAAGTTATTACCTACAGTGTAAAGCTGCTAAATTTCATATTTGTCATGTGAACAGTTTTCGAGACATTGGACTGTCAAAACGTAGGGTGACACCCTGTGTGTATACATATTTTCAACACGCACTTATTAGCTTCACCTGTATGTATGTATGTTTGTAACCGACTCCTTTGGGCTCGATTTTGAACCACTTTAAACGATTTCATTCAAACTTTGTACACTTGTCAAGGACCGATGATGACAATACAATATAGAAGTAGAATATAGGGTCTTCCATAACTTTGATCTGGCATCGAATTTGAAAAAAACTAAAAAAAACACACCATAATATAGTAAATCGAACTAAAAAGTAAAAAATAATTCTTAATCTAAGAAAAAAGTGATTAACGAGAAAATTAATATAATTATTGTAATAGCGATATCAATTGTTATAATTTCTAACCCCACGCCTTTACCTCAATGATTAATTTTGTCGTTAATCATTTTATTCTTAAATTAAGAATTTCTTTTGGTGTTGGTTTAGTAGTTCAAGCAGATGCAAATACTTTTTCGAAACTCTAAAAAAAATTCACGTTTCATGCTTTGGTAATGACACTGTATACAAGAATTTTTTAAGGTAAAACTACATTATTTGTATAGTTTAATGACATTAATAAATAATAACATGCAAAAACATAGATAATAAATATGAATATAATTATGTACTTTCCATACTTATACATATAGGATAATTATTTTAAGCCAATTAATAAAGGCGATAATTTATTCTCACTAAAAGTATGTAATCAACACGATTTCTATTATAGTTTGATGTCAAAATATACAGGGTTGATGTAAAATATAGAACCAAACACATAATACTTTCAATGGACGATATTGATTAAAGTGGACTTGTGTAATACAGTGTGTACATAAAGTAACGGAACTTGCTAATATTTCGATTTCAGTTAGGTATACAAAAAAAGTCGAATAAAAGTTTTTACACATAATCTGCATAAGTCGATGAGAAGTTGCTCCAAAATAACTAATTAACATATTTTTTTAAATAGTATCTACACCTTGTAAATATTTTCAATTTTCATAATTAATAAAGTCTTAATTTTCTCTCCAAAGATTCCAAGTTTCCCGCCAAAACTTCAGGTTTCCCGCTAAAAATTTCAGGTTTTCCGTAAAAAATTTCAGTTTCCCCGTTAAGAATTTCATGTTTCCTGTCGAAATTCCAGGTTTCCCGCCCAAATTTCAGGTTTTCCGTTCATGAACACACTGTATAATTGCAGTAATTTAAGAAGGGCAATACCGATGTCCGTCCCGCGGTCAGAAAATTGAGGGTTTAGGAAAAGGGTTTTTAATCCCCGACCGATGTCCGTCCCGCGGTCAGGTGGATACACAGGTAGAATGGGCAGGGTAGAATATTATTCCTAGAATAATTAGTATGATTCGTGTATTATCGACACCCTTCCACAGACCCTTACCTATAAATAGAGGAATATTTTAAGTAATAACTAGTAGTGACTTTTGGCTTAAAAACGCACCACTTTAATTGGTTAGTGCTTTCGGTGTGCTCCAGAGAAATGGATGTCATGGTAAGTCAGAAAGGTAAAACTCTTATCAATATTGATGGTTTTAAGTTTTATTTTCATAAAAATTTATGTAATAACATTACACGTTGGGCATGCGTTAATAAATTGTGTAAAGTCTATTTAAAACTAAATGATAAAAATGAAATTATTGAACGAAACCATGAACATAATCACTTCAAAAACGAAGAAAGTTTAATCAACCGTCAAAAACTTAAGAATTTAAAAAGAAAAGCAGTGGAGGACATCGCGTCAACACCGTCAAAGATTTTGCATCGGGAGTTAAGGAACGCCAGAAAGAAAAGGTCAATTTTGGCCATTGCTTCTGCCAGTCCTAAGGTAGGGTGGTTTTGGTTGGGTTATTATTGAAAATTATTATAATAATCTGTCAATTACACAATTCAATTTTTCGATTCGGATTAGGGTAGGGGGTAAGGTAGGGTGGTTTTGGTTGGGTTATTATTGAAAATTATTATAATAATCTGTCAATTACACAATTCAATTTTTCGATTCGGATTAGGGTAGGGGGTAAGGTAGGGTGGTTTAGTTAAAAAAGTGTATGGAAAGCGAGGAGATGTTCTTTTCATAGAGAACGACACGGGGTGTCTTGGAACTACCCTTGGCAACGTCGGTGAAGAGAGCTACATTTAGACGCTCCTATTTTTCTGTAGTAGGTACCATGGGTTTTAAGCAAATTTTCTAAGCTAACCTTTACCGGGCTATTATGTTATAATAAATTTAAAATTATATTGCAAATCGGTAAATCCTAGAAAAAAGGATAATACATTTCTATTATGAAAATCGCAGAGCGCAAACAGGTCGATTTCAGGTAAGAGCGCAAAACGGCCGAGCGCAAAACGGCCGTATTCCGGGACGGACCTCGGACGTACCTGCGTTTTACCCTGACCGCCGGACGGACATCGGAAACACTGTTTAAGAAGTATGGACAAGGACAATAAAACAGGTCAGTAATCTATTTGCTTTGAAATTATTTGGAATAAAAAAAAAGGGAAACTGTAACGTTGATTAAGATAAGGTTGATATTCAAAATCTCCTTGAAGTCTCCTTAAGCCGGTTCTTAACCAAACTGGGTCTGTTTTCGTCATCGGCTAAATATCGGTACGTTGAAAGGAGTTTCTGCGACATAAAGGGTAGCAAACACTCTTCTGTTCAAATTAGTTTCTCATGTGTAGTTAAGAAGTACATTGGATAATATTCACTACATCTTTTACTTAAACTATATTCAATCATAATTTACATTTTATAATTTGATTGTATTTCGCTTATGTTCAGTATTATTCGAGGTGGATATACTGAAAGTACCATTATATTTATAGTCGAGGCAATAAAGCATTATGATAGGAAATCTTTTAGGATAGGACTTATCGGAATGCGGTTTTTTGCATTCGCTTGCAAACATTATTTATATCATTTGTACCTACTTTGTAACTATTACAAACCGGAAGTGGCATAGATGCAGCCAAAAATGCCCCCCGAACACCTGGAGCTCAGGAATGCCGACGAACGTCATCTCCGGGGACTATTTCGAACTTTATGCGTTACGGGGGGTTTTTTGGCTCGCTGAAATCAAATATGGCACCGGCCAACACCACACGGACACCTGGTGCACCCTTTTCAGGCACAATTGAGAAAAACCAACCAAAAATCTTTACTGGGGTTTTTTGGGTTGCTGAATTCAAATAAGTTGCTCACCGATGCCATATTTGAATTCAGCGCCCCAAGAAATCCCCCGTAACGATTTTTGGGTGGTTTTTTTTCAATTGTGTCTGGAAAACCCTCGGGGATGACATTCTGGGCCAGGGTAAGGGTGTTCGCCGATGGTATATTCGAATTCAGCGACCCAAAAAACCGCCGGGTGCCCAGTTTCCCTCCTCTTTCGCACAAAGTTCGGGATAGTCTCCGGAGATGACGTTCGTCGGCGTTCCTGAGATCCAGGTGTTCAGGGGGTCAATTTGAACATCATAATCATGATCAGCGACCTCTAAAACCCCCGAGTACCCGACTTGAGCCAATTCTGACCCTTAATTACGAAGTTATTAAATTTGCCAAAAGGCCTCTCAAAAGATGCATTTTTGGCTGCAGCAATGCAACTTCCGGTTTGTAATAGGTACAAAGTAGGTACAAATGATATAGATAATTTTTGCAAGCGAATGCAAAAAACCGCATTCCGATACGTCCTATCCTAAAAGATTTCCTATCTTTGGCCTTTTTAGTGCTTCATTGCCTCGACTATTATTGTAATCCGAGATATGAGAACGTGAAATAATTGTATCTTTTTGCTATGAACCAGACTAATAGATAGACAATCCTTCTTTGACTGCTGCCATCAATAGATTTTACGTCTGTTAACATCACGTATCATATTCATTTTACACTCGGAAATTTTGGTTTCAAAATAAAAGAAAAATAAGGTACGTTTTTATATAAACTGAAAATTAATAAGTATAGGCAAATATAATCTACCCATTTTAGTTCGCAAGTAAAGTAACTGCTATCACGTGTTGTTTTAGTGCCGCCGCCACCTCCTCGGGCTATAATTAAAACACCGTTGATCGAAATAGACACAAAAACAAAAAAAATTTCCAAGTAGCGACTGACTGTATGACACCGCAGCAGCCTATCGCACTACTCTTCATTATGAACTGATAGAATCTGGGTTAAGCGAGAACGATGATTTTATGTATTAGTCAGGTAAATATTGACAGTGTTAGTTACCCGCCAGCGAGGGCGTATAACAATAGGGTTGCAATTTAAATTGTTCTTACACTTTTCATTGACAAATCAATGCGTGTGGTGAAATATAACTTATTTGTAAATTTATATTTCAATGATTGCCATGTCTGACAATCGTGTTTTAAAAGCCGCTTGACATGGTGCAATACAACGTGCAAGAAATTGTAGCACGGTCAGTGTATTGCAAACGATGAATTTTGCATGCTGTTTGACATCATGCAATAAATACTTTTTCATTGCAACATTAATGCAGACCCAAAGAATAGTAGAAATAAAAAATTGTATAATATCCTCCAAAAATAACATATTGAAACAATATATAAAGTTTATTATTGCAAATGCAAAACATCAATCCCCACAATCAGCTGATAGGTATAATTCGATTAAAAATATTTAGTTGGTTGGTAACACAAAAGAAACTAGATTCCTCCCAAGAATTGCGCCTTGCGTGCAATAGAAATTGCACCAAACCGATAAAATTGCAATTGCATCGAATTGCAGAAACTGATCAGCTGGGTCTCAGCTGCGCATGCTTTCGATCAAGAAATCTTGCGTCTAGCATTGCACCAATTGCAGCAATATAATTTGCAAGAAATTGCTACAACTTCTTGCAAGGTCATACCCACCATAAAATTCGCGAAACGTGTTTTTATATTGTACAGAGGGTCTCCCGTAGACTATTATAGGTTTCAAATGACAATAACTTTCTAATTTCAAAAGGGACATCCTGTATATTTTTCTTTAACTAAAAGTCTCACTCAATAATCAATAAAACAATACGGGGTTTCGATAAAGTATGGAACCAAGTAAATATCTTTTAAACGAATAGAACAATATTTATGAAAATTTGCAGGTAAGTGCAATAGAACGAAATGTATCTGATGTACATTTTTTTGTTAATAATATACTTCCGGTTTAACCGTAAACGCCTTCAACTTCTTTAATTTAAATGGGACACCCTATATATTTTTACAGATTTTGAAAGAGCTTGTTATTTTTAATTCACACTTAATGAGTTTAGTGTACAAAAAATTATAAAAACGAGGAATATAGCACTTTAATCAACCTCCTTCGAGTTTTTTGCATTAGAGCAAAAAACTATTTAGATAAACTAATTGATGTTGTTTGTATGCATAGTAATAAATAAACGAGTACTGTTTAGTACGTCTTTTGTTCTCCAAGTGTCAAATTATAATTGACGGAAATAAATTGTACAATTTAGAATGGTTCAATCAACTGAAAAGAGCGTATTGAAATTTTAATGATGATCGGTTATGGTGATCGTGTTAGAATTCATGTGTCATATTTTTAATAATTTGTATCCGGAGAGAAATCCTATATCACGCTCAACAGTAACTAAAACATTACAACGTTTTAATACAACTGGGATGGTAAAAAATTTGCTAAGACTTGGAAGACCGCGGACTGCAACGAACGAAACTGTTGAAACAAAATATTACAATCGATTTAGAAGAATCACCTCAAACTTCCACCACAAATTTGGCACTAAACCATGGTATCAGTCGACGTTCTGTAAGAAAGATATTAAAAAGTGAAAAGTATCATCCCTATAAGGTACAGTTGGTTCAAGAATTGTCAGACGATGATTTTGACCGACGGCTGGAATTTTGCGAACGGCTAATGGACATCTGTAATGTCGACGACAATTTTGCTTCTAACATAGTTTTTTCCGATGAGGCAAGTTTTTGTTTGAATGGAACAGTTAATCGTCCTAACTCATTGGATTCATGAAGCGCATACCCAGCATCCACAGAAGTTCAATGTTTTGATGGGAATTGTCGAAAATAGGCTTATAGGCCCATTTTTCATCGACGGAAACTTGAATGGTGACAAGTATTTGGATCTACTAAATAGCGAAATTATTCCTGCACTTCAACAGAATGGGCAATTACCACAAAATGTTTGGTCTAAACAAGATGGAGCACCTCCCCACTATGATAGACGGGTTAGAAATAATTGGCACACCCTGTATTTAAAGATAAATAAAGTTTGGAGTTATTGCTCCTTATCTAGTCTCCTTAGCGTCTCTGTTTATATTCATGTTTACTAAATAATACTGGTGTACTTCAAAGGAATCAATTCATACTACCGAGTACGCTGATGTGTTTAATAAACTGAACGGAAGTCCCAAGTACACACATTACCCGTTAGATTTCGTAATAATTATAATTGAAGTAAGAATATCCACGTGTGACATTAATTTACAATCATATGATCGTACAAGCCGTATATATGCATTACTCGCGGTAATATTTAATGTCTCAGGGACATCTTACATTCCGGATACGGTTAATTAGGAGCTTTTCTAAAATTGTATACATGTGTTTATTTATTCTCTTAAACTGTATATACAATCAACAAGTATAGATCAAGCTAGAAATGTGGTAATGCGAATGATTCAAGAGTTCCCCTTTAAGATATACAGGGTGATTGATTATTATCATAAAGCTCGGTAGGTCCGTTATCGGGTGACCAAGTATAATTGAACCCATTTTGAATGCCCGTATCTTAAAATAATGTATTTCAGATTATTTTTACCGAACGGCTTTAATAGTTATTTAACCAACAAGTGTATTAATGAGGGACATTAACAATCGAGATAATTTAACGCACGAGCAGAGCGAGTGCGTTAATGTTCGAGGTCATTCAATATGCACTTGATTTTATTTACGTGCGTTTTTTCTTGTGGGCGAACCAACTTTAGTCTACATTTGAAAGCTTCTAAGCAAACAGAACAGCGATACCTTCTTTAAAAAACAGCAGTCAGTAACGGAATATTTATTTAGCCTAACCACATTAATGGTTGGCCATTGAAAGATTGTGTTATACAATGAGCTAAACATCTTGAAAAATGTAGCAATACATACTTAACGATGTACAATGTGTCTTAGAATGTGGACACAGTTCATATTTAACTAAAAACAATGAACTTCGTCAAGAAAAGCTAAGTAAATACCCTTTTTCTTACATCTCTAATAGATGCAAACGCACGTTTTATAGTTCGCCATAGATAGTTTTTATTTTTTGTTTAATTATCCTCCTCCGTTTAGGATGTTCGCAATATGGCTGTTCTTTTTTTGGTAGCAACACTGAAAAGTTCAGCTTGACATCTTAAGCCATGTTTATGAGCTAGGGACTCTTCACCTTTTACTGCTCATTTTGCTTGTCTTGGTTTCTGATTTATTTATTTATTTTTTTAATAGTTACACTGCTCTACGGGAAACCCCAAATACAGAGCAGGGAAAACGAAATATTCAATCAATGATAAAACTTAATAACAAATATGATTATTTAAGGATATGTGACTTAATATATGGCATAGAACAACAAAATAGTTACAATTAATCGCGATGTTTTTATACAATACATAAACTTAAGCAAATCAGTTTTAAGGCCAAAGGACCTAACGTTGCATTTGGCTGGAATAAGTGCAAGATTGTTGCTTTCACTCCATTGAACAACTGCATTTAAATTCGCAGGTATATTTTCACTGTCCTCCGTAGATTTCACACAATTTTATTGTTTTGTCATCTGCGTATAAAAGAAAATTTACATTGATGACTTCAGAAATATCATTTATAAAAATATTAAACAATAGGAACGAGCTTTCGATTGCCATACAATTATCTCGTTTATTATCAATGTCATAGGTACACTATTTTAATAGTTCAATTAGTTTCCGATCGTTTAGAATATTCAATATTTTTATAAATGATATCATTTCTAATAATACTGATAAATATTTGAATATGCGCGGCGGTCAATAGTTTATCGTGTGTAATTTGCAGCACTTTCGTAAAATTGAGTATTTGTTCATGGAATTTCTGTTAAAATATTCACAAAATTGTCAATTTTTGATCAGAATTCATACACTACTAAAAAATACTTACAAAATTATTTTGCGCAGATTTATCGGTTCTATTGAATATATTATTTTTCAATTGTCTTTGTACATTACTTAACATAATGGAGAAATATTCTAGAAATTAAAATTTTCTGACTCTTGCCGAGTTATACAGCTAAGAAAATATTTAAGCTTTACAGTAGCAACTGACGAATGTTCATGAAATAGAAAAATATTACATTAGAGTATATAAAGTTTGGCAAGTTTATCTGAAGCTACGCGGCATCGGTAAGGGGCGAGGAAACATGGCGGATATCTGTCAAAAACGTACCAATGGCGTACGGTTCCTATTTTTATAAAAGTATTAAAAATAATAATTATTATTATTATATAATAATTATATATAGAAACTGATTTTTGCTTTGCTTTAAAGGTATTTTTAAAAACACGGTATTTGTTAAAAACAAATAATGTTAAGAATCGTACTTGAATTCAATATGGATACGAAATAGTTCAAAATCTGACACTGTCAATACCAACCACTTACGCCACTGGATAATCAATAACAGTCAATTGACGAAGTGAGAGGGAAGAACACACGCAAGCGCTTGCCAATAGAAAGTCAGCTGGTCGCTAAGCAATGAAGGCTTTTCGATAAATTTCACCAATTGAGTTAGCAATAAAGGCTTTTCGATAAATTTCACCAATTGAGTTAGTTCGGAGGGAGTGGTAATAAAGGTATTCGCACAACGCAGCCAGAGCTTGAAGAAGCCCATAGCAAATTTGGAAGTGTTCATCTTTTAATATTCATAAATTGAAAAAATAATGTTAATAGACAAAATCCAAGGAAACAAGCACATTAAAGAATTAACGTTTAATCATATTGTTAATATTGTTAATAATAAAATGTCCATTTTTTAATTATTATCACTACATACTTGGCACTTTAGCTTTTTCATAATTAAACGTGGCAATATCGAATGTTTACCACTGCATTCCTTTCACGGCTTCAGATAAACTTGCCAAAGTATACATGTGATGTTAATACTCCACAACCACAACGTCAAGTAAATTCACAAAACTGTCAAATTATTCCGAGCTCTCTGGATGATTCCTTCAATTTACCCAGTAGAAGCATCCTTCTATTGACGTTCGAGAGAATGACGTTCAAGAATATCATTTACCCATTCTCGAGAGCCATGCCTCCTTTCTCTCGGTTGATCCATTCCCCGGTTGTCAAGAATTGGGTCCCAAATTAGAATCGGTGCAGATGGGCTATAGAAGTCAAAATAATAGTATAAAACTATTAAAACGCCATACAAATTAGAAAATTACTTTTTAAATCTACTTCTATATGTCCCGCAGACAATGAATGAAGCTCTTAGAGCTTCTGGACGGATAATATCTACCTTGTACTGACGAGGCGCAAATACGTCAATACCATGTTTTTTCGCTAGTTCACATAAAAAATTACAACTGAATACACCAAAATAATATAGGCATTCAATAATATAATATTTTCCACAGTTTCCACAGTTTTATTACCCCGCACCGATTGCGATTTTACTATAATCTTTATACTAAATTTTATAACAACTTTGTGGTAATTAAAAAAGTAGTAAACCAAAAACGGTGTGAAATTCCACCAAAACCGTGATAAGCATACTTATGAGACAAATAATAATTCTTGACCTTACATATATATAATGTACCTTTATTCAGGGTCGACCATTTACAGGTTATAACAAGGACGAATTCAGATAAGCTGGCCAGCATGATAATAATAACAACGTAATTTTTTATCTAATAATAAAAATGAATATAAAAAATCTATGCTTTGTTAAATATATATCATATATACATACATAAAAAGGTAGAGATGGACTTGTTATTATTCCCTTTCACATTGAGGTCACCGCTATCACTGTACTGATATCTAGTGCCTCATGGTGCTAATGCGTTTTTATGATTATCAACTGATTTATCGAAGATAAAATCGTTTATCAATTCAATTTATGAATATTTACTTAAGATCACAGAAACAAAACACGAGGCCTGTTTTGAAAGTAAATACAGTTTTTAAATTACTCTGCCACAGCACTGCGGTAGCCGTTTAGCGTGTAGTGTCCTACCACAATAACTTTGGGACACCACGTGGTCGCGGGTGTAGCGTAGCAGCCAGTGGCGTCACTGACTTGCATATGAAAATGTAATTTTCATACTAAATTCATTATTAGTAATGTATTTCAAATATATATCAAACTTTATGGTTTTGGATACCTGTAGAAAATTACATAATGCTTTATGCAGGTAGGCGACGGGATTAAAGCTGGTCTTTTTTTGAATTCATTGTATAATTAGCAAGGAAAAAAGCAATTAACCTAATCTAAAGTTAATATATTCCAAACCTAAACACTTTCACAAATGTATCTAGCATGTCAACTTCAACTTATCACAAATATAATCTTAGTATTAATATGAGTCATCAGCTGATTGTAATAGTTGTGCAGGTGTACTACTGTCTCTATCAAGATCTGAGAAACTTTCATCAGAAGAGCCAGTATTAAGGTTGAAACATAAATGATCCAACGTATTATCGAGGACGTGTCCTCGTTCTATTTGTGAGTTTTCATATTCTTTGACGTGTCGACAAATATTCGTCCACTCACTAAGTGGCGTCGAATATTTTTCGGGATAATGCTTCAACATCCTTTAAAATAAATGTAGTATTATGAGCTGCTACCCAATTTTTGACTGATGCCCATATTTTTGTTTGAACCCTTACTTTGTGGAATATAGCGAAATAATTATCAATAAGTATCTTAGAATTTTCATATTTTTTTCATAAAATAGTGGTATTTATTAGAAAATACTGTACTTTATTTATAAAATTTTTACCTTATCAGTAAATATTACAAATAATTGGTATTAAAATAAATTCATGTTTATTCATATTACAAATAGAAAGGATCATACTTTGAATATCAAAATGTTTTGTAATTTTTGAGCCACTTTACACAGATATTCCTTGAAAGACCTGCAAATTTCATTTACTCCTCATCCATACAATATCTCCACCTGATAACAGCTCTTGCAGTAGACGTTCTTATTGGCATTCCTTCTCTAGAACTTTCTGTAATCCAGAGGCATTTGGAGTCCGAGCAATATTCAAGATATAAATACTGATACAACTGGGGCAATGCTAGATGAACCAATATTTATATAATCAACAAAAAACTAAAATATTTTCAGCTAGGCTTTGCTTAAAGCTATCAGCAATCCAACCACTAGGTCTAGGCTGGTATAAAACTGTAAAGACAACACCGTATCTCTAGTGTGTGCCGGGAGATAAGGGGATTGCAGGTAAGCCAACAGGCACACTGAACAAGTTACAATATGTTGATCAATTTGAATCAAGTAGAAACCACAACGACGTTAACTTATGATAACTGTCACACGGTTAGATCCATCGCTGTCACGTCCAGTCGTGATGTTTGATTTTCAAACTTGCTCTAATTTTCCTCCACACTCGATACATAAAAATTTGTTTTTCTACAATCACATTGAAAAGTAGGCTTTTTCGATTGTCATTGAAAATGAAAAATTGACGTTTCTTGAGGGGTTACTTTACGCTCGCCGAGCGTAAAAAATTGCAAAAAGCTCGTTGTTTGTAGTATCGGAACAACCGATACTACAAACAGTGGGGATCATAGAGCAACCATTCTAGGGAGTGTTTTGTCTTCTGAAAATCTTTTACAATCTAATAAATCGCTGTTCTGTTAAGTTTTTAATGTTTAAAATAATTAATTAGTGTGATTGCGATGTTACCGTATTAATTTTTTTGTGTTTTTGTGCTTAATTGTTGTGCCACGTTCTGAATATTTTGCATATACTGAACTGACCGGATGGCCCTGCTAGCTGATGCCTTTCTAATTGTAGAATAAGAAGAAGTATATTGACAATAATTATATATTTAAAATTTTAAACTTTTCAAATCTTTGATAAATTTTGCAAATTAAGTATAAAGTATTTGACAGGTACTTGAAATAAGAGGTATAAATTTATCAATAATTATTTATAGTATATATTCAAGTGATTGAAGAAAAAATATTATATGTATTGCGAGCTAAAAGTGAAATTATTGTTCTCAAGCAATTAACTCTTGCTTTCGAACAATAATTCCTCACTTTTCGCTCTTAATACATAAATAACTATTACGAACTTGGTTTTTTATTTACATATTTATTTCTTACATGCAAGAAAATCGATAAAATACAGTGTATTATTTGAGAAAGATATAAAAATACAGCTGTTAAACGTCAAATTGAAAGATGGTGATGCTTGCTTAGTGTGACAAGCATTTCAAGTCTCACCTGATCCAAAAATATACAACTAGATACCAATTTATCAGTGTACCCGCCGCCTAATGAATTGGCCGACCAGTGAGCTAAATAAAGCTCTAAAGGAGACTCAATAGGTCAGGAATCACAATGGATTGCATAAGAGGAAAACTCCAGGACTGGCTAGACAAAGAACACCAATTCAAATGGTGGTTTACAGAAGATCACCTTCTTACAAAGAGTTTACTAAGCAAGGTAGAATAAAAGTAGGAGACATTTGAAGACAGTTACCAACCTGGTCACTGGACGTTGTACCCTGAGGAAACATCTACATAAAATAAAAAATCAGTGAACCTATGTGCAGAAAATGCTAACCGAGGGATGTAACAACTATTCAAATATAGTTCGTCAGCCGCTGCAAAAAAGCTTGATGATAGTTTAACGTATGCCTCCTTGAGATTCGGTAATTATGCTCATTTTCATTAACAATCAAGCGAAATAAATATTTGTCCGTGGGGGAAACGACAGATAATTTAATTGTTTATTGCAATGAAAAATTGCTTATTGCAATAAATTATAGTTTCACGTATGCCGAGACGCGAAACGTTTCATGAAAAAAAATCCATCGCAAAATGATCGGCATACGTGCAGCGAGCGACTTAAGGGTTGGCACACACAGTGCGTGTACTTCGTTTACAGGGTTGCCAGTTCTACTGAATTTTCAGTAGATGTACTGATTTGCATTATCATCACGCTTTTTTGCAACGGGCTGACGGACTAATACTCTGGTTCTGTAAAGACTTAGACAGATGCACTTTACCATTAGAGCTACTCAAAATCCCACCAGTTAAACTAGAGGCTTTTATAGAGAACTTGAAGCTTATGAAATGAAAGTAGGAAAAATTGGAAATGTAATTCAAGTGTCTGGACTGTTGAATACAACCCTAATGATAGAATTAATACTTTTATCGTTAGTTTGGATATGTTTCTAGTTCACTTTATTTTTTCTACTTTATATGCCGCATGACTTTTGTTAATTGTGAGTGTTTTACTTCATTTGCCAATATTATGTCCTCCACTAACATCGCAAATGAAGTTTAATGCAATAATTCTCTTCCGAACAATATTTTTAAAATTTTTATTGACTTTTAAGTCAACATACCATCGCAAGTATTCATGTTTTCCAAAGAAGTGGCAATGCCTAGTTACAGAATATGGTTATAAACCATAATAAAACTTTGAATAGGCTGAGCAGAGTAGTTTGTAACTTCGATCTATGCAAGCAATGACATGTAAGGCACGATTGCAAAGGTGAAACATGCTCGTATTCTTGTTTCCAAAATTTCCCAATGAATCAATAAGTCTGTATAAAAGTTATTAGCTTACCTGCTAGAAGCACCTGCCACCTGACCGAAAGGATTATGATGTCTGGAATTGGGAGTAGGAGACGGCGGTACTCCTGGACTTGGTGGAACTCCATCCACTCCGATCAGGCCTTCCCCTCGGTGGTCTAAAAGATGTTTTACTCTTTGAAAGTCGCCCAATTTACTTTGAATTTGTTGTGTGACGGGATCTGCTGCGGACGGGTTTACCTGAAAAAAAAAAGTATTAAATATTTTGAACAAAATAAAATTTTTATTACAGTTTCTTGTTTACAAATCTTTATAACTTAGCAAACGATAAAACACTGTCAAACAATAAATGAAGTGGAGCAATCTGTATAACTTAGCTAGGGTATATTTCAAGGCACTCTTAACTGTAGCATAAGTAAATATGCTATATTTCACTGCACGATGTCTTAAATTTAGATGATAAAGACATAATTTTGTTTTTCCTCGTATAATTTGTATTCATTTATTACATTGGTACACTGAGGAAACATCTGCACAAAATGGGCAAAGTTAGTAAACCTTTGTGCAGGAAATGTGATCTTCATGATGAAACACCTACTCACATACTTTGCTTCTGCGAGAACTTACATGGACTCAGATGGAAGCACTTTGGAGAGGAAACTATACAACCATTACAACCATTGAAAATCCCTCCAGTCAAACTAGTGGCCTACATAGAAGACACAAAGCTTCTGGAATGGAAGTAGACAACGTGGGAAATGGTACAATACAAAAATTCAGTTCAAGTGCCTGGGGTAATGAGCACAACCCAACCGAATGAATGAAATACATTGGTACAATTATAAAAAGTTATAAGTTCAAAATCTGACAGTTTTTTCTTCACCTGACTATAGTAACAAAAAGGAATAAGATCACAACGCAATTGGAACGGGAGTGAACAGTTACTGGGACCTAAAGGATCTCTTATCCTCTCTTCTTCTACTCAGTTTTTGAAAACACCCAAGTAATTCCTTCAGTACTATTCCGTGAAGGCTCAAGTTTAGCAAGGAGCTTGGAAAGTATGCCATTAAATGGTATATAAATGACAATACAGAATTCCAGGGCAAAACTGCTGGGAAAGTAATGGATCGCAGAAGAAGACTTGGTAAACTGAAGACGATGTATATTCTAAAATTTCTTCATGTTATAGTTACTGAAGGAATTACTAGAGTTTTTTCAAAAACTGAGTAGTAGAAGAGGGCCCAAGAGATCCTTTAGTAACTGTTCACTCCAAAAACCATACATTCAACCACCCCTATAAAGTTAGCAGAGCCACTTGCAAATAAATCGATGAAACCTATTCCAATAATTGTCAAAATCCATCTGACGTAAAAAAAACGCAAAAAATCAATTCCTTCTAGCATATATATACCTTTTTCTTGGAATTTCCTGGTTTTTGAAGAAATTTCGCATTTTTGGCAACAGCGCATAAGTATAATGACATGTTACGTGTTTTCCATATCTTTATTGGCGAATATAAAGTTTTGTTAAGCAACTTCCTATTTTTCAGAAGCAAAATAGTAGTTTGTACAACTAGTGCGCAAAGCGTCACTTTTCCCACGAGCGCAGAAGTTTGTGGCACGAGCCTTATGGCGAGTGCCGCAAATCTAGCGAGTGGGAAAAGTGATTTGCGTACAAGTTGTACACAATATTTTTTCTACAACCACATTTATTAATGAAATAAAAACAGAAATGTATATACTTAGGTATTTTATTAAAACTTTGAACAGAAAGGACATACAAAATGAAAATTTAATATAGAGAAATCAGTTGAGTGTATGTTTAATAGTGAATAATGAATAAATAAATAATCAAATGAATAATTTACTTATTTTTGGTTTAAATTTTAAATTTTTAAACCCAGAAATTCACTAAGTATAATAAATATGTTGAATTGTCAAAAAAAGTTGACAGGTCATAGGTAGCTTTGTTTGACATTTCGGTGCGGAAAAGTGCCATAGCGTGTACTTCTGTATCTCTGTATCTGTAGAGTAGGGAGGGTGAGTGTAGGCTCACAGCACTTAGGCCACATATGACCCATTGTACATCCTCCCGAGGAGTTGTCCTCCTAGGTCATCGTCCATCCTGTCCTTCTCAGGAAGGTGAACAGGTCACCAGGAGACATCTCCTTTATATCGGCAGGTGTAGGCCAAGACTCACCGAACACACACTCTCTTATCGACGATAACTCCGGACACTCGCATAGGACATGCCTGACAGTCTCATCTTCCTGTTCACACATCCTGCATAGAGATGTGTCCACTAGCCCCATAGTATGGAGGTGTTTCCTTAGTTGACAGTGGCCAGTCAGGAATCCCACTGTTATACGTAGGTTTCTTCTGGTCATCGCCAAGTATTTTTTCGGCGCCATCTTCCCAGGGTCGCCCAGGGTGATCCTGGCAAAACTGCATCCTTTGATTGCCTCCCATCTCTCAAGGGATTGAGCATGGGTGTAACGTTTGGCTAGTTCCGCAATTGTCGAATTCGTCAGGCCGTAGGTGTCACTGGGTCCAAGAATTTTCAGTCCAGCGGCTTCCCTGGCTAGAGAATCAGCAATGCGATTTCCTTTACTCCTGTCGTGCCCTTTAACCCACCTCAGGATAATATTGTTATCTGCCGAGGCGTTAGCTAAATCTTGGTGGCACTCTAGTACTAGTCTTGATATAACACGTTGTCTGTTCAAGGCTAATAGGGCTTGTCTACTATCAGTGCAGATTATTATGTTTTTGTCAGAAATTCCTTTTCTGATTAGTTCTTTTGTGGCAATTGAGATACCAGCCAGTTCTGTTTGAACTACGCTGGTATTGTTTCCCATTCCCCACTTGATCCTTAGGCTTAGTGCTCTCGAGTAAACTCCACATCCTGAGCCTTCATTCATTTTTGAACCATCTGTATAAATGCGTATTGCATCTGCAGCATCTGGCTCTGTGTTGTGTTTTATTTGTATTTTGTAGGGTTTATTAAACAAAAATCTGGGTTTAATTGCATCATTGGCTGCCTGCAGCAGAGGTAGCGCAGTAAGCGCTTCCTGCCATAGGCTTAACCGCAAATTGCCCACTCCTACTTCGGGGTTTACACCAGCCTTGCGCAATCGTACCATGGCCATCAACGCAACCTCCTTGACATACAGGTCCAGAGGGGTCAGACCAGTAATAAGCTCCATTGCTGCGGTTGGTGTTGTTCTCATGGCTCCTGTTATGTTTAAACAGGCCATTCGCTGTATTTGATATAGTTTTTGAATGGCCGTTGCTTGTAGAACCTTCGGTCCCCATGCAATTGCTCCATACGTTAACATAGGTCTTATTATTGCAGTGTAGATCCAGGAGACCACTCGGGGTGACAGCCCCCATGTGCGTCCCACTGTTCTCCGACACTGTTCATAAGCCACATATGCTCTTTTTGCTCTGCTGTGTAGATGAGAGTTCCATGTTAGTTTCCTGTCGAGGGTAATACCAAGGTATTTCACCTCTTCCGAAAAGTTTAGTTTGCTTTTGAAGATTTCGGGGGATTTTAAACCCGATAAACTCCTTTTCCTGGTAAAAAGGACCATCTCAGTCTTCCTGGGATTGATCGAAAGTGAGTGTTCCTTACACCATGTTTCAATTAATTTGAGCCCATCCTGCGCTCTATCGCACAGTGTGTTCACAAATTTGCCTGTCTGCAAAATAACTATGTCATCTGCGTATGCAATTGTGTAGATTCCATTGTTGTTGAGGTGATTAATGAGGGTGTCCAGGACTATGTTCCACAGAAGGGGTGATAAGACCCCTCCTTGCGGACATCCCCTCATGACCAGTCCTTTTACTGTGATGTCTTCTACATTGATACTTATTGCTCTACTAGAGAGCATATAGCGTGTACTTTTCGCATTACTTTTCTAACAGTTATCAAAAGAATTAAGAAAAGGCTTGCTTTGCGTATAGAAATTTGTGTAGAAAAGCGTGTTTTGCATAGTGGTTGTAGGAAAAAACTATTTTCCAAAGCTGAATGATATAAATATTTCTTTTTCACAGTAGTACACTTATATAACTTAAATTTATCTGAACAATTGTCAAATGACCAAAACGTATTTGTCGTGGGGTATATTTGAATTTCCTGAAGCAAAAAACTAAGTGATCGGTAAAATTTCATATAAAGAATGGTTTTTTGCGTTTTTTTCACGTCAGTTGGACTTCGACAATTACTCAACAATTATTCGTATCAATTGTGATGCTATTTGATGTTTATTTGTGGTTAGCACTGCTAACTTAATAATGATATGGAAAACACGTAAAATGTCATTATACTTATGCGCTGTTGCCAAAAATGCAAATTTTCTTCAAAAACCAGGAAATTCCAAGGAAAAGGTATATATATGCTAGAAGGAATGGATTTTTTGCGTTTTTTTTTACGTCAGATGGATTTCGACAATTACTCGACAATTATTCGTAACAATTTTGATGCTTTTTGATATTTATTTATGGATGGCACTACTAACTTAATATTAAGTTAGCAGAGCCGCCCCATATAAAAAAAAACTAAGAGCGCGACAATTATTCGACAATTATTGGAAAAGGTTTCATCGATTTATTTGCAAGTGGCAAGTGGTGGTCATTCAACCCCAATACTATCACTAAATATTTGATAAGTACCTTCAACCAACAAAAATTAAGCCATATTATCATTTGTTTCCTTGTAAGGTATTCTTAACGGAAGGTATTTGTAATAGGTTTCGAATATTATAGCTCTGATGAGAATAAATTCTTGTATGATCCGCCATTTCGGCATTACAAAGGATTTCACCGCTTTACATTATTCAGGTTTCTTCAGGATAGGACTGTTCTTAAATGCTATTTACTATAAAATATACCAAGCAACCTTTTATTTAATGATTAGTTCATCACCCACCGTGAGAATATCTAGTTACAGTCATGATTCATGCATATACTAGCGGCGTACTGAACAAAGTGCATTGGTGAGTGAATTAAATGATTCCACTTCCCTTCTATGGAGAAATTAATCATTAATTTATTTTTATCAAAAAGGCGATAGAAATCAAGTTTCGGCTTACGACTAATAGTTTCTTATCCGCATCTACATGAAAATTTGTTCGTAGTGTGTAAACGATAAAAAAACAAATGAGAACCATGAAAATACCAATTAAATACTTTTGATTCTACTTAGTAGATATTTTTACAACAGTAATACATCAGATAAAACAATAGATAAATAAAAAAATATATAAATGTCACAACGCCTTACAAATTTGAAAATTACTTTTCAAAAAGCAGACCGTTCACTAAGAAGCAACAACTACTCCCCTGGCTATATGCCACGAAGGGTATTCAATTACACTTCCAAGTTAAAGGGGGTTGGTAAACCATTCTGGTTTGTAATTGGAAGGGACAATATCACTTGTAGACCGGTTTCGGCGTATTTGCGCCTCATCAGTACAAGGTAGATATCATCCGTCCAGAAGCACTGAGAGCATAATTCTGGACGAGACATTGCTGAAATCACATCAATACATTATCCTCAGTGGAGGAAATGTTAAGAATGCACATCTAACCACAAACCAAAATTCTATATTGACAAAAAACCATACCGCTTTACTAAACTGACAATTATTTACAGGAAACTGTAATTAAGTAAAAAAGGATATTTATTGGATGTTTAATCCCTCGGAGTGTAAGAGTGTGTAAGAGAGAGTCGTTTTTCCCTCATAGACCTCCGTAAGTGAGACTGCTACTTATCTATACCTCTATAAGCGACAGTTGAGCTTTATTTATTTATATTATTGTACACAACAAATGACAAAACAAATTACAAATTTAACATCTGCTATTTTATGACTCATTCTTAACTTTCGTGGAACTTTCTACCATTGTTTTTGTGACTTGTTATTGCTGCGTACCTCTATAAGAGAGAAACGCTACCCATGTACCTGTATTAGCGAGAAACGGGTTAGTGAGAAACTTCTATAAGCGAGAATGAGATTGTGCTCCCTTGAACTCTCGCTTATCCAGGTTTGACTGTATATTAATTGGACTCCTCCTTCAGCAGTTTTATTTACGACGTTTTGAGTTTATTTTTTTTGTAAAAAAAAATGTTTAAATACGGAAAAATCAAGTTGAAACCACAAAAAAATTTTTTCCTGTATTATTTATATCGGAAATCGAATTTTTAAATGAGCGGAGACTCTAATTGACTTAAATTTTTTTTTCTTCCAGCTCAACTTGTGCTCTATTCTATCTTGGGCAATACCGATGTCCGTCCCGCGGTCAAAAAATTGACGGTTTAGGAAAAGGGTTTTTAATCCCCGACCGATGTCCGTCCCGCGGTCAGGTGGATACACAGGTAGAATGGGCAGGGTAGAATATTATTCCTAGAATAATTAGTATGATTCGTGTATTATCGACACCCTTCCACAGACCCTTACCTTTTTTTGTGTTACCTATTGACAACTGGATTTTCATCCACTCCATTTTTTTAAACACGCCAGAAAGAAAAGGTCAATTTTGGCCATTGCTTCTGCCAGTCCTAAGCCTGGAAAATGTGTGAAGGGAAAAATATGAAATAAAATGTAATGGTTTTAGCATTACAAATAAAGTATCTACTACATATTATATCTTATATGTATATAATATCTGCAATATAAATTATCATACGGATCCATGGGACGGACTTCGGACAAACGTCTTGACCCTTTTAACCGCGGGACGGACCTCGGACGTACCTGCGTTTTACCCTGACCGCCGGACGGACATCGGAAACACCGTCTATCTTGCCGCTGTCATTTCTACAGCTGCGATGCTATGAACTTTAGTAAGGATCTTCTTGTTACTGCCTTTTGCCTCCATGCGACGGCTCCATATGTAACAATGAGTCCCACGATTGCTGTATACAACATCCAATATACCCACACATTCCCTTTCATGCATTTATTCCTTTATTTTGTTCATTCCTCCACGTTCTACTTCTCTATCTTCTTTGGGTTTACTCCAAGACCATTTTCCTTTACCTAGTTTACGAGTTCCTTTAAAATAGATCCCATGATGTCACTGATATATATTTAGTATATAAGTGTTATCAGTCTTACCACGTCGTTTGCCTCGATTCTCTTTTCTCTTGAAGTTAGGAGGATATCACTTAGATCTGTCATCTACTCCAATTTCCTCTAGTGCTCATTATATGGAACAAAGTTTCTGCTTTCCTAAAGGGTCCTTTTATGTTAAGAGTATATTTTCCATAGTTTGAATTACCACATTCAAGCCACTTTCAATGGATTTGCCCTTAAGGCAGGCATATTGTTCCATGCATCTATCCTCAAATTCTGTTGTTTCTTTGATATATGGATATTTCAAGTGACTTTACAAGAGACGAAGATAGACTGATAGGTCTTAAATCTTTCGCTGCCAATACAGCATGTCAGGTTTTAGCCCCCATTTTTTCCCATAGAAACGTCTGGCCACTACTAGCGTGGTCTCCGCTTTCCTTATAACTTTTTCCAAATGTTGGTTCCAGTTAAGTTTTGAGTCAATTAACACCCCAAAATATTTAACCTCTCCCTTAATTTCTACCAAAGGAGGTGTAGATATGTATCCAAATTCACCAAAAAAAAAAACATAATAACCTCATTGAAGCATTACACTAAGGTGTGACAATTTACTATCGCATACATTTGTACAATTCAATGTTACACTTGTACAAACTTGATTGAAGCGTTCGACCCGCTGTCAACGTATGACTATTAATCGAAATCAAACCATCATTTAATGGAAATCCTTGTTATACACATACATGAAACGTTTCAATATTCAAAAAGTTCCAAATACCTACAATTCGAATGAGTATTAATTTCAATTAATGAAATTAAAAATAGAAATTCTGATAATGAAAATAATGTTAAAACGAAGTATTGGTTGATATTATACAAACTGTGAACATTGTTGTATTACAAGGTCATTAATTTGTATAAAACAACTAACAAAGCAAGCACACATACTATATATAAATATATTTCTATTCAACATAATTAAACATTACTATGAAAACTCGAGGTGGTGAATGTTTCAGTGGATAAAGCCACTTAACTTTTGCTTCTAATCTGACGCGGAAAAATGTTTTAATAAAAATTAGTTCATACAATAGGTTCATAGGGGGATGTTGACTATTTTTAGCAGGAACCAAAAATTAATTGCGCTTGCTTTAGCCGTTCGACAATGCACCAGAAAAGAGGACGAAGAGAAATTGAATGTGCAAAGCAAAACATGCGTTGTACTTTCACCAGCGAGTCGCGCCAGGATAAATCTACGATGTTTCGGCGGCGACCGATTATGCATAAGGCTGTTATTTTCCTAATTACAAGTTTGTCTGAAGTACAAGTGCCTCAGCTGTCATTTTTGGATACATGTTATAGTATAATTTATTTTTTTAAATATCTCTTGATTATTTCCATCCGACGACATCCTTTATCTATTCTTGTACTTGATTGAAGGTCAATCCCTTACTACCTGCTTTTACCGCCTTTTGGGTTCTAGATAATTTATTTTCACGATGTCCGATCTTATGCATTTGTCCATTTTGTGGCATTCAAATCAATTTTACTCTATTGCTTGGCGCCGACGACTTTTCATTCATCCTAAAATCTTGACCTACCTCTTCTCAAAACTTGTTAAATTGTTTTGTAGGAAATTGACAACTGATTCTTTCACATTACTTTAAATTTTATTGAATATCTTAATGAGTTCTCAACAACTGTCCGTGAGAGAACAAGAATTAAACTACCTATTGGTTACGCTTTGTCGACAAATGAGGTTTTCTGGAATGCCAACTTTATAGGCTATTTGAAGCAGTGTTTATGGCAGCAGTTAAAAACGGTTTTTGTACGGGTTGGCTAATAGCAAAAAAGTACAATCATTATTTTCTGTTATTAGGTATCTCTCAGATTACAAAAATTATAGAAGGACTTTGTATGTCCACTCTGCTCTGCTTAGACAGTCAAGCATCAATCAAAGCACTTAATAGTAGTACAATAAAATCTAAACTTGTCTGGGAGTGCTTAGAAAACCTTAAAAAACTCAGTGCCACAAATAAGGTAACCCTGAAATGGGTGCCAAGTCACAAGGGTATTGAAGGGAATGAAAAAGTAGACGCCCTAGCACGAGAAGGATCGGCAACCGGCTATACCGACCCTGAGCCGGCAAACCGGTGTAACAAAGGCTTCGGTAAGAACCATATTAAACCAGTGGGTGCACAAACAAATAAACACACAAATACTGGCAAACAATTCCGAAGCTCAAACACAGTAAACTGATTGTTAAACAACTAACTAACTAACAACTAAACTAACTGAAGAAATCCTAAAGTTAAATAGGAGAGATAAATCACTTCAAACTTCCACAAATTTGGCACTAAACCATGGTATCAGTCGACGTTCTGTAAGAAAGATATTAAAAAGTGAAAAGTATCATCCGTACAAGGTACAGTTGGTTCAAGAATTGTCAGACGATGATTTTGACCGACGGCTGGAATTTTACGAACGGCTAATGGACATCTGTAATGTCGACGACAATTTTGCTTCTAACATAGTTTTTTCCGATGAGGCAACTTTTTGTTTAAATGGAACAGTTACTCACCATAACTCAAGGTATTGGTCAAATGAGAATCCTCATTGGATTCATGAAGCACGTACCCAGCATCCACAGATGTTAAATGTTTGGATGGGAATTGTCGAAATAGGCTTATAGGCCCATTTTTTTCATCGACGGAAACTTGAATGGTGACAAGTATTAGAACGAAATTATTCCTGCAACAGAATGGGCAATTACCACAAAATGTTTGGTTTCAACAAGATGGAGCACCTCCCCACTATGATAGACGGGTTAGGTATTTTCTGGATCCGAATTTTCCAAATCGATGGATTGGACGTAGAGGATTCATAGAGTGGCCTGCTCGTTCTCCGGATCTTAGCCCGTCAGATTTTTTTCTTTGGGGTTATCTAAAACCACGTGTTTACGTTAGACGACCAACAAACTTACAGAAATTGAGACAAAGAATTATTGATGAATGTGCAGAAGTCTTGGAAAGAGTGACTCAAGAATTTCTAAAATAATGAAATGTACACCTATTGTACAACTAACATTGAGTTATTCCTCGTTTTTGCAAATTTTTTTACACTAAACTCAGTATGTATGAATTCAAAACAACAAGCTCTTTCAAAATCTGTAAAAATATATAGGGTGTCCCATTTAAATTAAAGAAGTTGATGGCATTTCCGATTAACCCGGAAGTATATTATTAACAAAAAAATGTATATCAGATGCATTTTGTTCCATTGTACTTAACTGCAAATTTTCTTAAATATCGTTCTTTTCGTTTAAAGGATATTTACTTGGTTCCATACTTTATTCCAGCCCGGTATATATCACGTATGAAAACAGAATACTTCAAAAAAGAAATTACTAAGTACTCAGAACTCTGGTTTGGCGATTCCTAGAGGTGTACTGGACAATTAAGACAGGGTTATCAGTAACGATATACCTTATACCTTATACCTTATAATGCGAATCTAGTGATTCTATATTTTTGGAAGGTATGGGACGCGGTTAGTATTGTTTAAATAAATTAAAATTCACTGAACTCCAGAGACTCACCGAAATCAGTATTTGTAACGCTACAACCTTACATGCCATTTATTTTGTAGGACAACATTTTCTCTTAGTGCGATGTTGACGATAAAGTATTGGACTGGCCCTCAAAAAGACTGGGTCTCAACCCTATTGAGGATATTTGGGATACATTAGGAAGACGAGCTAGGCAGAATTACGGCGAGTTTCCTTTAGGACCAATCTTTTTGTTATACCCTGTATATCTGAAAAATAACCATTCCAAATTGAACGTTTCTTTTAAATCACGCAAACTGCAAAAACCTTACAGATAAATAAATTACGAGTGGTATTTTTTGTTAATCATAATATAAATAAAATGAGTTAACTAATCGTTTTTGCTAACCGCTCTTTATGAGCCTCGAGTAAAATTGTAAACGATCACTCATAAAATTAAATAAGAACGAAGTCACCTGGTATACGTAGATTCTTAATATATAATGTTTTCGTGTACAAGACACGAAAACTTTTTGTTATTTAAGTTTCAGGAAGTGTGGAAGTCTGATATTACCGTTGTAGTAGTCACGAATTGGCATGTCAAATTACAGATGGGTGCAGGGACGTGTTGGCTCCCATTTGTTTACTACTATAGCGCTGTTTAATGGGATGACATTGCGAATATGGATTTGTAGCGATCACTTACACCCTCTAGGGTAAACTGATTTTGTTTTGTATTATAAATGATTAGAAAGTCTAATTAATTCTCGATATTTTGTTTTTTTATTCATTCCAATATCTATCTTTACAAAAGATACAAATTAATTTTTGAAGAAAACCACAATTATGCGACTTAAGATAATGGGGCTATTTTAGCTTTAAAAAGTTCTCTACTCGAAAAGACAATTGGCAAAAAATCACAATTTTAGCCAACCGATTTCACCCTCAAATTCAGTGTTAAAATATGGCCAGCTTTGAAACGGGGCTTGTCCAAGCTGTGACGTCAAATCAGCCTACTGGCGACGAGCCCGGCGGCGGCGGCTTCATAATAGCCGAGTAAACTTGTGAATGTTGGTTTAATTCGGTATTTTCGCGAATTTTGCATGTTAGTTGACGTTTATGTTTGTTTTTATTCAATAATAATTATAAAATGAGCAAATACAAGTATTGCATAGTACCAGATTGTCAAAGTACAACCGTAAAAACTCCTGAAAAACTTTTTATTTCGTTTCACGATTTGAAGGTTAGAAAACTTTGGCAGAAAGCTATACGACGAATTACATTTGTTTCTAACAAGGGATCAAAGTATTATTGTGAATAATTTTCTCGTTGTTGATGCTGCAGCCAAGTTAGACTAGCAAGCTTTTTCCGTAGGAGAAGGATCCTCTGTTCTTCGGTGTAGCCACATTAAGAATGCCACAACATGCTTGCAGGACAATTGTGGCATAAAACTTCTTCCACGCAATTTTTAATCGTATGAATTTTACACGAACCATTATAATTTTTAGATTTTATTTTATGTTCTGGAGTGATCTTTGCTTTAACAAAATAATAAGATTGGTCTTGTTTCACTTGAACATAACCATAAGTCGTTATTGCAGATCTGAAATGAAATTGAGCCTTAAAAGAGCTATATCCAAGTACATAAAAAAAAATCGCATAACATGAATTGATAAGACTGATTTTTGTGTTTGTTTATTCTTAGAAAAACCGTGAGTTTACGCCAAAAAAGCAGTGATATGGACGACCAAATAATAACTCCAACTAATTTGTATGTTAGAATGTGTTCTAGCATTAGATGAAAATATCAGAAATAAATATACAAATTGAAGCGCGCGAGAGCTATTTAGGTTATTCCACCTCCACAGATATTCACACTTAGGTACTTTGCCATTTTCACACCTCTTAATTTTGCACTGATAGGCATAGTCCTTATTTTGGTTAAAATACTGCATAAGCATTATTACATCCACCATCGGCAAATTGCCAGAATCGCCTTTTAAAAAACCTTTTTCTAACGAGACCATTTCGGATGATTAGATTTGTGTACAAAGCCGTTCTACAAATTAATTATTATTATTACACTATTCTCTACGCCTCGATACTAGAGATCTCGATACTGCCGAGCTCCACGGCTGATGTGACGTCACGTTGGCGCCTTTCGTTCAAGGGGCGGACCTAACTTTACATTCTAATTTCTGGGATAGTTTTGATTCAATCGATTTAAATTTTTCAGGGTAACTATAAATGGAGCGGATTTATTGGAATTTTAACGTAAACATTTAATTCACCTAAATGGCCCCATTCTAGGAAAAACTTAAAAAAATTATTTATTCTTAATATCAACTGCATCAATTATTAAATTAAACATAAACAAGTAAAAAATCAATATCGCTTAATTGTTCCTCGTGCTCTTGTGACTTACGTCTCAAAAATTGTAGTTTTCCTTTAAAAATTTGTATATTTTACAAAAAGAAGATATTAGAGATATTTGCAAATACAAAAATTTGTAACCTCCAGTTTACCCCACAGGTTGTTTAAGATTCACAGTACAAAAATATTGTTTCATTCCATCCGGTCATTTTTTTTCCAAAGTTTCCTACAATCATCATAAACGACAATTACCATTAGATGCAATATTTAACAAACGAAATCGTTCCCTATAGACCAATGGAAGTTCTAGTCTGTGATCATTTACACGATTTTAACTGTAGGGTGAAGGGATTCTAATCCTATTATTTGAATTGCAAGTGTAACACCGAACCATTATTTTGTTTTATTTATTCTACTAACTAACTAATTACAAGTTTATACTTTCTTTGTACACATTTTTTTTAAATAAATAATCGAAACACTTTAACGTATTGAACAATCAAAGCATATTTTATGTATTTATTGTAAAATCGACACCACTTTTTTAAAAAACGCTTACTACGACATAGAAATTCGAGCAGATCAAATGAAATTGGAGAAACCTTTAGGGATAATGATTTTCGTAACCTTACATCACTAGGTTTGTTCTTTATTGCTGCACTCAGTTCATACTGCACTGCACTAAACGGAGCTGGTGCAAGGAGGTCAAGTTATTTGTGATCAACTAGAAAGAACGCAATAGTGCAATAATCAGAATCAGAATCAGCTGTTTTATTGTTTATATTGTTTATTCTAATGATGAAGAAAATAATGTTTTGCTTCCAATTCAACCTATAATGCCTATCGATGACGATGGTATATATTTGATATCCAATGCAATGTATTATAATATGAAAAAACTAAAAATCTATTTGAAATTCAACGTATTGTGACGTAACCTAAAGTATAATAAAAGTCACGAATATTTCTCGTTACGTCATAACTCATAAGGATCCGAATCAAATCAATAAGACAATTTTTACCAGGAAGAGGAAATAAATAAAAACCAAATTCAACATATCATAGTTAGACTACAATTTGAAATTGTTACAAAACTCACCTCTTGAATGGCATTTAACGGCAGAAGTGGTCCGCCATTAGCCAATTCCTTTAGAAAATATTCATGTAATTTTTTAATACACTTTCGTTTACTTCCGTCCAAACCTTTACCAGGCATTTTGTTAAAAAATACCACAATAAATGTAAATGAACTTTACCTATTTAAAGTAATGACAATAACGACGAACTTCAATGGTGACAGAATGATTTCCGCATATAGTGACATTTCACTTTTCAAGTAAAAACGTTGTCACAACACAAGACAGAGTAACAAACCGAGAAAGATGTAATGGCGTAGCTTAATTCAGGCACAAAAGACATATGTACCTTTCCATTTGTTTTAATTGGATATAAGCGATATCCATATAAAATTAGGGTGTCTTTGAGACATTCAGGGAAGCATGACGTAACGGGAGAGATTCGTGATTTTTACTGTATCATTTTTTATTTGCGGATTTACACATAGTTACACATATTACATCCAATTTTCTTCAAATATAAAAGTCATATCAAGTGCCCGACCGTTGAATCACCCTGATCATGCTAGAAAAGAAACAGACTATAGCTGAATTCAAGACCTTTTTAGAAAACAATTGAATAATTTATTTCCAAATTTTGTAAAAAATAAATACCTTAGATTAGATTAGATTAAGATAAGTACCTTACAAGTTACTCATTAAATATTTTCGTGGGATATTAATAAATTAAAACAATCAGAAGATCAAACGAAAATAAACATCCATTGCCGATCGATATAATTAATTCAAAGTGTAAACGACCTTTCATTACAAAAGTGTTTATTTCAAACACATAAAATTGAATTTCGCCCAACATATAATTATTGAGATCATATATTTATAGCTGGGTACATTTTCTCGAGGTTTATTGTACTTATCGTAAATTATTTCTTCATATTTCATGCTTCTTAATGGCATTCTGTGGTTTAAGAATTGTTAAAACGTTCAGGCGAAAAATAGAATTGCGATACAGACTCTTAACTGTTTCGAAAGTTTCTTGAACTGTACAAAAAATAATGTCCTTTATTCTATCCATGTATTAACGGATTTTTTTCGGTCAGCACTGTAGTGGGAATTTTTTCAAATTTAAAATTAATAAAAATTGTTTTGATTTTAAGATGTATGTATATTGGGGTGACATTCACTGAAACCTAAAAGATCTATTGTGCCCCCTCATATTGAGATTATGCTCACAATAAAATTAACAAAATTATTTAAGATACGATAAATATGGGGCTTATGTGCTTCTAGGAGCCTCTCCATAACGACCTTTCCAGATCTATCACAGACTGTGAATTTCCTTCCTTTCCCAGAAATCTCTATTCCGGATCTTCACCCTATAGGGGGTTACGAATGAGTTCTTGCGCAGGCAATCAGTCGCTCGAGCCAGAACTGGGACATATCCCAAACTTTTCAAGTGTAGGAGTGCCCTCCCAGCCTCAGCCTCGATCGCATGGTGAAGAGGCCGAAGTCCAAGAATCACCTCCAACGCAGCAGTTGGTGTAGTTTTCATGCAGCAAGTTGCCCCCAAACCGACCACTCTTTGAAGGCGTACCAGTTGTAACCTAGCCGTGGCGAGGGTTACCGTTGGCCACCAGACTAGAGCCGCGTATGTGAACATCGGCTTTATAGAACCACAAGAACGTCTTGGGGGTTAGTCCCCATTTCGGACCAATGGCTCTCCTACAGGCACAGTACGTGTTAGTCACCTTGAACAGGCGACTATCAAGGTGAGCCTTCTATGTCAGCGTCTTATCCAGGATCATTCCCAGATATTTCACTTGCTCAACCACTGGAAGTAGCACTCTACCATGGTCTCATCATTATACTTCTCTTCTTGGTGAAAGAAATTACCTCAGCCTTGGCATGATTGCACCACCCCTGTACCCTATTCAGGGCCCTTTGTATTAGGTCCCGGTGTTTATTTCGAATTTTTCGAAACTGTTAAGTAAATCTGGAGAATTGTGAATAAAATGGGGTCAATTTGGAATAAAAGTTGTTTTAGTAATTCTGACCATACATACGTTTAATTCTTTGTGTATAATATAATAACCATCTTTCCGCAGTCGACACATAACCAGTAAATTAGAGCATTATTTTTTTTAAAGTCAATTATTTTGCTGAATATATGTGATGAAAATATTGAAATACACAAACTGAAAATATAATCAGCTAAACAAATGGCAACCGCATAATATGCAATTTGCACTCAATGGTGGGTTGGTACTTTCACGACATTTACTTTCAGCTTTTCAGGGCCGTTTTTAAGATGGGTATTTCAATATACTTTTCACGACTAAAAAAAAAAAGAAAAACTGTAAAATGTAATAACATAAGTTCAACTATTGCTGTACTTTGTACACATAATATAATAGACTAGACCTTAGATTTAAAAAGATACATTTGTTTACATTTGAAAGTGAACCCAACATTACATCAAATTCTAAGGTAACTTGCCGACCCTTTGCCGGATGTCTTACTTTTCCTTTGAATTGCGACAACTGAATTATAGGACACGATAGAAACGTACAAAATAAAAATGTACTTTTAAGATATTACACAAAAACGACTTTTAAATATTTATCCCGAATTGTTTATGTGATAAAATATGTTTTTTTTTGAATCTTTTGAGGATTAAACAAAACAAATGTGTGTTAATAATTTTGTCTGTCTGAAATATGGCAACCCCGAGAAAAGGGCTTTTACTATACATTTTACCTGATTTTACTACGAAGTTTTAACGTTCCAAGTTTATTTAAGCTCTTGTTTTCGTATTTTCAACTGATATTTGTGGGTGTGCGTACAGATATAATTAAAAACAATATTTTTTTGTGAAAATCATGGTTCGTCAGAGCCAAATTTGCAGAAAAAACAGTCGGAATTTCCCTTACCTCTCTTTTCACCTGTAAGTAAATAGTTCTATTGGCCAGTGGCACTGTCCGACTAGTCCGAGAGTTTTTCCCCACTCCTTGAAAGTCATTGACGAATACATATGTATGGCGATAGAATGTTATCCGTCTTTCCGGAATGTTTTATGAATGATTTGCGGACTCTATTTGTAGTATTACTCTACAGACTAAACTAGGTGGTATTGCTCCAGAAATTATTGGAATTAAATTTTTTCGTAATCCAGAATAAAATGCTGATTCCATCGATATATGTTACCAGGCTGTACCTCAGTCAGAAATTGTTTAAGCCACGATTGTTTAAACAAATACGAAAAATTGGTTTTTTTTTGAGTTGATCAAATTTTTATTATATTTTTTGACCAAAAATGACTTGACATTTTAACAGTAGTTGTTTTTCACGTGTGTGCTGGTGATCATGAACTGCGGACAACCGATGGGTTGAGAGCAGGTAGCGCACGAATTGCGGACAGGCCATATCTAATCCGCTTAACCGCCACAACCTTTCTTCTCAGAAATGTCATTGAATTGCGTCGTTGGTGGTGGTGTGCTGAGTATCTAGTTCTAGTGGTACGGTGAGTTTTTTTACAAAATTTTTATACGTTTTATATCTTTTTATTTGTTTTTTTGATTTTCCAATTAGATTTTTTTCTCCTAACAAATCGGTAAAATGGAAGTATTGTTGAGTGATAGAAATACGAATAATAAGATTCAACTAACCTAACCCCCTAACCCTTTACCTATTCTTTTTACCTGACCGACCCTTGTCCGCAATTCGTGCAGTGATTAACGGACACCTACGGCACTTGTCCGCAGTTCATGCATCAGTCCGCAATTCGTGCGTACAGATATAAAAAAAGTTATTCATGGCTAACTATTAAGGCTAATCGTTTACACGGCACTAATATCCTTTAACGCGCCTTCAAGGCCGACTAGACGTTGGCCCACCACGGACTTGCCTGCGAAACAGGATATAAACAGCTCTGAGAAACACTCCAACGATATTCCAAGCGGATATCAATAGATTTTTCTGCTCAAGAGTGCCTCAACTCAGCCAGGATATTTAATGCATTTGATAGAAAGGGTCTAAAGTCTACGACTTATATAGGTCTAAAACAGTCTGGAACTGCAAACTATCTCTGGCTAGATACAACAAAGTATCTTTTGTGGGTGCCATGGCATAAAGTACCAAATTGTCGGAAATGAGATTGCTAATTCAATTCCTTTTATCGGAACTGAACCACTTTTTGGGAATTCCACCACTTCAGAAAATATGAAAAGAACTTGTAAAAATACTCCAGACCAGTGACAGCAAAAAGGTTATTACGACTTTATGCTCACTACGCTAAATTTCTCATGGAACTTCACAGATCTGATCTTAAAGTAATCTCATTGGACACTGCTCACTCAGACACCATCTCTGTAAGATAGGCAAAGAAAACAGTGGAACACGCATGTATATAAGACGGCGGAGAAAATTATCTGCAAAAGCAGGGTAATTGTCCGCCAAAGCCTTAAATACCTGGATCTGATCAGGTTACAGACCTAGCTCCAAAAAAAGCCTAGATCTCTTGGACTAAAATATAGATGTAGAGTGTACACAAAAGATCTTATAGGTCTTAGTGTAATAAGGCCAGCTCGGCCAATCGACTCTTTTGTAGAATTTTAAATTATGTTTCCTATAATGCACTGGGTTTACTAATCAATCTGGCAACACGGTAAATATAATTAAACCAACTTCTACTCTTATCTTTCATTTAAAAGTAATTATCACCACTGATATCGCATTTGTAGTTTGACCTCATATTTTTCATTTGGATTTATTTAAGTGTATTATTTTCTAATTGTTTTGATTCACTTTTTCACATCTTTGTTTGTCGCTCTATACTCTAGTTCCCTGATTATTCCCACTAGCGTACGGAAAAGTATACTTTTAGTACAGAAAGTTCTACTTTTGCGCACGCTACTACGAAAAATATTAAATAATGATTCTTATGAACATTGTTTCCATTTTGTGGAAATTTTGTTAAATATTGTGTTATAACTTTTAATGATTACATCAATAACCAGAAGGTAACTGATAGAACTATTAGTTAGTTTGCATCTATTTATTTTATGTCTAATTAAATGATTTTTTTTCATTTTCCGCCTGCTAGTACAAAGAAATGTTCTTAATATCCTAAAACCGGTCCCAGACACTACGTGTATTTGACAAACATTTGGTATTCGGACTTATTCGCGTAGCGTGAGGGAAGTTAACTTTGGCAAATATTCGTCCTTCGTCATTTTCCCGGCGCTGGTCGGAAACTACCACGAAGTAAACTACCTTTGCTATACTACGGCACCGTGTGGGAGATCAAGCAAACATTCGTGCAAATGATAAATATTGGCCTATTCGCCAAATCACGTAGTGTCTGGGACCGGCTTGATAAGAGCTGAAAGAGTTTATTTACACTCCAGAAATATTTTCTGATAATGTAAAGATTTATAAATGTAGTCACACCAACCTGCTTAAAGCTGGACTGGTAAAAAACTGTAAAGAATCCCTCAACAGGGTGACAAGGGACAACAAAGTGTTTCTAATATGGATGCCGTCACATGAGTTGATTTGCAGGTAATGAAATGGCTGACCAGTTAGCTAAAGAAGGCTCTAAAGGAGACTTCATAGATCCGGAACCGTTTTGTGAAATCACAAAAGATTGCATAAGAGGGGAAATCGGGAACTTGTTAAATAGGGAACACCAACTCAAATGGAGGTCGACACAAGGCCATCCCCTTACAAAGAGTTTACTGAACAAGGTAGACAAGGAACTCTCAACAAGGCTATTGAAACTGAGTAAGAGACACTTGAAGACACCGACCTGGTGACTGGACACTGCACCCTGTGGAAACATCTACACAAATGGGCAAAGTTAGTGAACCCATGTGCAGGAAATGTGAACTCTATGATGGAACACCTACTCACATACTCTGCTTCTGCGAGAACTCACTTGGATTCAGACGGAAGAACTTTGGAGAGTCAAACTAGTGGCCTGTATAGAAGACACGAAACTTCTGGAATTTAAGTGGATAACATGGGAAATGGTACAAAGATTCAGTTCAAGTGCCTGAACCACAACCCAAACGAATGAATGAAGCCTACTTGTGAACAGGAAATACTTAACTAAGTGGGGAATCATGAACACTTTATATTAACTTACCAAGTTATCTTCTTCATAGACAATAATAAGTGAGACTTATTCTATGGCAGAGGCTTTGAAACGAGAAAATAGTCATTTAGGTATCGATTGCTTATTTTGCGAATAAAAAAGTGTGCCAAAATGTGTTTTTTGAATAGAGGCTGTAGAAATTAATTTGTTGGAAGTTTAAATGACAGTTTTAACCCTACTTCTACTCGGTTGAAAAGGATGTGTTGTTGTTATTGTTTTTAATTAATATTTCAAAGATGTAATTAAAATAATTTAAAGAAAAATACATTTTCACTGATATTTAAAAGTGAGTGTTTTATTTAGAACCCAACAAATTCCGTCTTCATAATCACCATACTATCAAAATAACAATATATTTTGCTTTGCGCAAGTTTTAGTGGAACCTGTGACTAATAAAATTTAAACGAACGCTGGCAATCGGCCAAATATCTTCGCTGATATTTAACCCACAAATCTAATTTTATTATTTTCAGCGACAACAATTTTCAGGTGGATATATATTTTTACGAATAATTTGTTTGTTGTCGGTTTTGAATTGTTTTGTGTAACAATACACCCGTTATTATATTATCTCATAGCTACAGCTGTACAAAATATAGCAACAGAACATGAATCTAATCGGATTGAATGATAATAATAGGAAAAGTATTTATTTAAGCAGTTTGGATGTTATTTTTGAATTGAAACCATTAGACTGATAGCAAATCAAGAAATTTAGATGGTGGAAAAACAAAAACCAGTACAGGGACTCTGCACAGTATAGAATTCTACCGGTTATAGGGATATTTTTTAATTTTGTTAAAATTATATTTTTTTTATCAAAAGGAGCCGTCCCTTCGCCGGCACCACCTCAGCCTCCTGGGCTTATTGTGGATCCTCCTAGTGTTCAGACTACAACCTATTCAGCCAATCCGTTTCCAATATTAGCTCATACAGGTTCTTTACTGGTTGGTTGTAGAAATCTTCTGGAGTCATTTGGGGTCTTCCATAAAGTTTCTGCCTCCTGTGGTCCAGCGTTTCACAGTTGCATAAAATGTGTCAGCTTTTTCATTGGCAGTGATTCTCTTGTGACCTGGAACCCACTCCAGTGTTACACTGTTCCGAGTCGCCAGTTTTCTAAGTTCTTCGCCGCATTCCCATACCAGCCGAGATGTTACCTTAGAGCTCTGAAGTGCTTTAAGGGCAGCTTGACTGTCACTGTAGATCCTGATCTGCCTGTTGTTGTAGGCTCTCATGTTATTTGCTTGCACATGCAAGTATTCCATAGACCTCTGCTTGAAATACCGAGGCATATTTACCAAGTGAGACGATTCCTTCATATTTGCTCGACTTGTTGTATATACCCGCTCCGGTGCCGAGCTCATTCCTTGATCCGTCTGTGTACAAGATCAGTTCATTCGCTCTGCTGAGTGGAGGTGCGTCCTCTTCCTCAAGCTCCTTTCGATCTTTGATGACAATCTCGAAGTTCTTGCGAAAGATATATCTGGCGGTCATGTGGTCTGTTGGCATTTTAAAGATGTCGTCATCCACGTGCCTTATTTCTATGTCCTCTCCCATGTGCTACGTCATGGTCTGATGCTTTTTCCAGTGGGGTTAGAGCTGCGCTTGCTTCGCACATTATGACACAATGTAGCGGAGCATTGTTTCCAGCGCCGCTGTAGGATAAAGGATAACATTACTTCGTATACAGTCGACTTTTATTGAAGACAAATGTTAACCATAACAGAGGTAAAATTTATCATTAGGCTTATGTCGACAAGCCGATCGAAGGAAAGAGTCGGCAAGGGAGACGAATACGTGCTTTAGCTTCTGCAATTGATTTTGGACAATCTTTAAATTAAATTAAGTATAATGTGTCTCACGGATGTAGATATAATTATAAATTTATACGATGTAGACATGAGCTTCCAAGAAAATAGGGAGACAGAGAAAATGGAAATATAGCGTCTGTCTTCAGATTCGAACAAAAAACTAAAGGACTCGATTTCAGCTATTCCGGCACGGCTAATGAATCGCCAGTTAGCTGCCGCCGGAATTCAAATTATATTCGCCGGAAAATTACATTTTCTTACGAAACTCAATGAAATATAAATGAGAAAATCGACTCGCTCCAACTAGTTTTAAAGTCCATAAAGTGTCTGGAAATATTGTCGACAATTAATACTAAAAGATCTCGGAAAAGTTATTGAAAAGTTTCACAGAAGTTATTAACGAGCTTCTGGTAGTTTAGATGACATCGAAGTAACTGCATCAGTATTTGATACAGCTTTGATATATTTTTTTTATTGAGGATTAAAAGTATATCAAATAACAAGATTATCTTTAGGTATATAGTATATATTATAAAAATCGTGAATTACTGTATTCGACCATGCAAGTTTATTCATAAATGCGACAGATTTATAAATCTTCGTGACCTTTGCAAAATCCAAGTAATATTAAAATATAATTATGTTTTCTATTTTTATGTCGGGCAGGTAGGTTCACACTAGGACGAGTTTATGGTCTTTTTTAATTGTCAAGAAATAAAAAATTAAGTTATTACAGTAGTCAGTGACGTGGGCTGAGAATGAAATGAATGTTTTGAATAAATCTGTTCGGCAAAAAACGTTTTTATCTTTATCAATATACAGATTCGGCAAATAGTTATGTTCCATACAGGGTGCCCAAAAATTCTCTGACAAACGGAAACTACAGTTACTAGAGGTGATTTTAAGTCGATTTAGCTCAAATTACCTTAATCCGAAGGAAGCTACAGCCCTTTGAAGAAGACGTCCTCATATAAGTTTTCTTCAAATTATTCAAAAATACTGTTACTTAAAATATTAAAACTTGGTATAATCAATAAATAGTTACAAACCAGCAATTCAGAATCCTGGGACACTACTGGATAGATGGACTAAAGGAGCTACAAGTCTATGAGACTCTCCTCAGAAACTAATAAGAAAGTGTGCCCAGTTCAATATTGACAAAGGATATAGAAGGCAAAGGATTATCATAATGTCTGATAGTCAAGCAGCCATTAAAGCGCTGAGTTCTTGTGTAATCAGTTCCAAAATGGTGTGGGAATGCCTAGGCAAACTTAATGAACTAGGCGAGAACAATATAGTCACCTTACTGTGGATTCCAGGACACACTGGAATAGAAGGAAACGAAATAGCAGATGAACTAGCGAAGAGGGGGACTGAAATACCCTTTTGGGGGCCGGAACCCTTTTGCGGAATCAGCTCCAATATAATATTGGAAGAAATAGGTAAAGCCGAAGAAAAGAGAAGATCTGACAATTGGAAAGATCTAGTAGGGCTTAGGCAATCAAAGATTCTTCTGGGTGACTACAACCTGTTGAGATCAAATGAATGCATAAGTCAAAGCAAAACTGCACTAAGAGTTTTAACAGGAATCCTAACGGGACATTGTCGCCTGAATGGACACCTTAAAAAGCTCAAAATAGTGGAGGAAGAAGATTGTAGATTTTGTGGAATGGAAGAAGAAACCTCCATCCACATACTTGCGAACTGCACAGTATTTCAGAATCCTAGGGCACAGTACCTGGGAGACTACTGGATAGAAGAGGGATAGTTACCTAAGTTGAGGCCTGCAGATATCCTAAAATTCCTCCGGGAAATAGGACTAAAGGAGCTACTAGTATCTGAGACTCTCCTCAGAAACTAAGTAGAAGTAAGGGGGCACAATAGATCTTTTAGGTCTCAGTGAATGTTACCCCAAAATACATACATACATACATACATACAAGTAGAAGTAAGGGGGCACAATAGATCTTTTAGGTCTCAGTGAATGTTACCCCAAATTAGTTTATTTTTTGAATGAAGAATATGCTGATATGCATTTAGTTTATGGAAGTACAATGTAACGCTCGTGCAGCAGAGCGAAGATATGCGGAAAAATTTCCAAACAGAAGGCATCCTGCTCGCGCAACATTTGTAGCCGTACACCAAAGATTAAGAGAAAGTGGCTCAGTAGTACCTAAAAATACTGAAACTGGTAGACGACCTGATGTGACAAAGGAATACGAAGACGATATTTTGATTGAAATCGAAAATAATCCTGAAGTTAGCACCAGAAGAGAGAGAAGGGAAGGAAATATAATCATTGCATTCACCCTTCCCCAAATACTAAACCAAATTGCAGACGGAATTCTTACAAAAATAAACTTCAATCCGCGGTTGAACGGATTTTAATCATGAAACGTGGGTTGTCCACCGTAGGGCGGCGGAAAGTATATAATAGGGAATAACTCTCGGCGGAACTCTAGCCACACTGCTTATTATTTTTCAATGTCAAAAATAATTTTTTCAGAAATGTATTTTAAGAACAATCTGACTACGCTACTGGATTTGCATGAAAGAATTTAATTTCTTTTGATCAAAAGCTTTCTTAAAATCAGTTTATACTACGCCCAGCTGTAATACTCACTTTATAGCTAACATTAACTGAAGGAGATATCCATGAATTGTTTTCTGTAATAATAACCTCGGGTCATTAAAAATTAAGTGCTCTGTAAAATTTAACAGTAAAGGACTTACGAAATATGAAAAAAGTAGATCGAGATTGAGTAATAAGTAAAAGACACAACACATATATATTGTGAATTGTGAAATTATATGCGCACATTTTTTTAAAATGCCGTAGAAGCAAAAAGTTGTTGAAGTTACTGATTACCAACATGTTCAGCCTTCTGCATTTTGCAGGTGTGACAGATGCATATACTACTTTTAATCGATTAACTTTGAGAATTATAATTAACGGTTCAGAAATATTAAATTAAAAATTTTGCCTTGGTAGGGGCACTTATATTTCATAGTGCGGCCGGAATTGAAAATTAACTTCACTACATATTATAAAACAAAGTCTTCCACCGCGTCTGTATGTCTGTCTGTTCGCGATAAACTCAAAACCTACTTCACCGATTTTCATGATGTTTTCACCGATGGATGAAGGTTTTAGTATATCAGTTTTTGTATACATTGGCTAAAATGTAACGATATTTATTGGAGGTGTAGGAAAAAAATAAGCCATCTGGTAGCTTTCAACGAAAACGCTGCCTAAACTCTTTGAGATATAACAAAATAATGTATGGTATATCCATTTGAATACTTTAAAAAATTGTCAATTATAATCCGGTAATGTAAAACCCATTTACACAAATACGGAATTGATTCTCATAATTTTTAATAAGTTATAGGCTTCAAGCATTTCATGCACATTATTTTACTCTTTTACACCTTATAATTTAAATGAATATCTTAAATGTAATCGCAAAAAATTAAGGACTTGAGAATAACAATCAAGCGCATCGCTTCGCTTGATGCAATCCCTCCCACCGCACCGTCTTGCCTACTGTTTAGCTAATAAGCCGAACGATAACGCGCGCCTGATACTTTAATAAACTGACTTGGAGCGAATGGAGGTGATGACGGAGGTATACTGTGGTGACGACTGTGTTTTCTTTCTGGGTGTTGTGGGAAAGTTATAATTGCGTTCGATATTGTGAGGTCACATTTTTGTTTTGTATTTGTTGTCTTTATGTAGTCGGAAAACATGCATAGATACTTGCAAACATACCAATTTTGCCGAAAGCTATATCTACTCGGAGTAGCATAGGCTATTTTACATTTTCTGCAAAGAACCAGTGTGAAGCCGGGGTGGGTTGCTAGTACTTAGTAATATTTCCCGTAAACAACAAAAGCTACACGCAACTTTTCATAACAATCAGTTGAGTTAAAGTGTGTTCATACTTACACTGAAGTGACTAAAACGGTTTATTCAAGGATAGCCATAAACAGACAATTAATAATATTTACGGCCTGGTTTTCGTAATATAAAAGTGATCTGAACAGCTTCTCAAACGTAGAATGAGACGGAGAGAGAAGGTATTCGGATGAAGAGAGATAGGGAAGACGCGTTGCGGAATTGTATTTTTTTGCTTTTAGTTTATTGCAATATACTGAGAGATGCATCGGCTTTGGACATATCGAATATTCAAGGTAACGGTAGGAACCCGATTATAAAAAATATAGGAGAAATCTATTTAATTATGTGGAATGTAAATGTTAATTGTACTATACAGATTTTCGAAGCTATTCTTTTATTTCATCTTGCAGCTTCAAAAATCGTGGCTGTTAAACAATACTTTCCGCCCTATTTTTGGTGTTCATATGATTGGTTTTCCGGAAAGGTAGGCGACAAAATAATGCTCGACCCTCACTGAACGTGGTAATGGCAGCAAGCAAGCAAAGCAGTTTTAGTAGAAATTAACGAAAATTCCAACATCAACAGTATGAACAGACTTTAACCTTTTCAATCTCCTTCAACTCCTAAAATTTTCAATGAGAAGCAGATTTCAAATAAATTATATTCATTTTATTTACGCATAATATAAATTTAAATAATGTTAAGTCATTCACAAATCGAGCATAAATCATCGAACACATCAAAAAAAAAGTTGAATGTATCTTAAAGATGATTTTATCTTGGCAATAATGCCTTTTTGAATGTAACTTTCAGTATACATCTCTGTCACGCGAAATAAGCACCTCATAAATAAATCATGATTAATTTTCGTTGTCCCTGCGGGCCGGGCTGCACATATGTTAAGGGCTAAACTAGTAAAGGTATAATAAATCTATAAAATCCATCACGTGGATGTTCTTTGAAACGCTTTCTGAGAGCATCAGTGGCGCAACAAACTCTACACAACAGAATCAATCGAAAACCGATTATTTGATAATGTGTGTGCCTCTTCAAGTATAATGACGTACATTATTCGCCAGTGAATAATAGGTGTGGATAATGAACAGGTCACATGACACGGATAAATAGGACCTATGTTGAAGGTTATTTAAGTACAAATGTCGCAATATAATAAATAAATATTATCACCCCGACCAGGTTTTGAACCCTATGCCTACAGTTCATAATTTCACGCAGTCAGACCTCTAAACCACTCCGCTACGAAAACATACAAATGCATCAATCAAGTTTTGTATATAGAGGGTATGATGATGTCAAAACTAAGAAGTTGAAGCAAGAACTGTCAAAATATTTTGTATATATTGAAACATATCATTTCCATAGCACACATTGTTAAATAAATTGAACTGCTGTTGATTTTAGAGCAATAATATATTTATTTACAATTATCTAGTTTAATAATTTTAACGATTGCACGAAAAATAGTGTGTATGCCATGGCCGCGAAACTTTTTAACGACCTCAAAATTATCTTGCCTCGGCCGCAAACGGCCTCGGCGATAACTGTTCTTTCGGTACGTTAAAAAGGTATTTCGCGGCCTAAGCATACAAATAACTATTGCTATGACTGTTGAAAAATGAACCCTTTTTATGTAACATTTTTGTTGAGTAGCTGGATGCATTACACAAAACAACCCACGCCTCGTTGTGTAAAGAGCCATTACACAACGGCTATGACCAATCAGCGTCAAAGTAGATTCATTACCCACAAAACAATTAACACCAGTTGTACCAAATTGAAAGTGAATATGGGACGTGCAGCGCAATGTTAAAATCAGACTCGCCATGAAATGTCATAATTTGACAATATACCTTCCTACCTGAGGTGATTTATAGCTGACTTTTTGTTAAAATGGATTCAGAAACCGACAACGAATTCAACTGCACTCCACCAGAAGTTCTACAAGCTGCCAGTTTAAGTACAATCAACCAGTTACCGGGAAGAGCAGGCGACGTACATTCCGCATGCAAAGTTTTAAAGGTTGTGAAGCTTACGAAGTCTTCCAGCGAAGTGAGCTCTTGCAATTCGCATACGTCTTTGCTACGGCGCATCGGACGTTGCCCAGCTTCCGGCTGCCAAAATTAATTTGCCAGCCTGTACAATCTTTAGCTATACTTACACAGCCCTATTAACATACCTACTATGACTGATAGTTTTCGTATATTTGCTTATTAGGTCTGCCGTAAATTATGGCTTCAGGGCAATCTGACTATCAGAAGCAATCAATATTCTGACAATTGAGGCGTTTTCTGACGCACTCTTGTGTACAAAAATCTGTTGATAATAGTTCTGCTTCGAATATTATTAGAGCTGTTGATATCCTAGTTTCAGGACCTGTAACCCCTATTCCTACACCTTCGTTTTTTTTTGGACTCATCAGTATAGTGAGGAAACCTCTAGTAATTGAGTTAACTTGCGCTAGTCTTACGTGAGTTCCAAATCCTGTTTCGCAAACAGCCCAGGCATAATCGCAGACGAAATTTAGAGTAGTTAGGACCTCTAAATTTGAGTTCAAATCTTCCAGTGCAAAAGGGAATTCAATTTTTTGGAAGATGATTACTGATTCAAAATTTATTTAGAAACAACAGCCGGAAAAAGCAATTAAAAAATTGGAGAGTACAGGCGCTATTTCAGAGAAAAATTAAATCATGATAAATTGGTTGCTATGGAGGTTTGGTGTATCAACTGCAAATCGCAATGAGGAAAATGACTGATTATGCATATCCATTGAGGAATCAGAAACTGTTAGGACAACCACAAAGTGAATCTGAACCGTTAAATACTGTGTTATTAAATTAAGCATGGTATATTATAATAACTCTTACAAGACGTATTTACCATAAAACAAATGATTAAAAAGTATCATAATAGCAATATGTATGTAGCATTCATAGATTTAGAAAAAGGTTTCGACAGTAATTCAAGGAAGACAGTATGGAACAGTTTAAGAAACAGAGGGGTCAACGAAAAACTAAGGATCAGCATAGCCAGCTTATACCAAGGCACCAGAAACTACATAAGAACAAATAATGCCGAGTCTGAACAGTTTGTAACTAGGGAAAGTTTAAGACAAGGAGGAGTACTTCCTTATTCAACCTAATACTAGACGATGCAAGGAAGTCAAAGCAAAAGAAAAGGAACTCCTGGTGGGCTACAGAAATCTAGAACCAGCCTACATGTGCCTTCGCAGACGATTTAATGATATGTGCCAATGGTATGAAGCGCTGAAGGAAAACGACCTGAAAATTAACGTGAATAAAACAAAAATAATGGTGATCGGTAAAAATGAAGCGCAAATTAACAACAGGATAGAAAGCGCAACCAAACTATACTATTCATTAAGTAACACGCTTGTAAGGAAGAAAGAAGTGTCGACGAGGACAAAGCTAATCGTCTACAAAACCATATTCAAACCGATCTTAATCTACGGTTGTGAAAGTTGTGTACTCACGGAACAGCAAAAGGGCAAAATACAGGCTATAGAAACGAAATTTCTACGGGACATAAAGGGCATCACAAAAAAAGACAAAGTGAGAAAAGATGTAATTAGAAAGGAATTAGAGGTCGAGCCGATCATACGCAGTATAGAACGTCAACAACTTAAGTGGTTTGGACATATGGTAAAAATGGACAACTCGAGGAAAGTCAAGTCTATATGGCAAACCAAATCAAAAAATAGGAGATCTATAGGCAGACCTAGAAGGAAATGGGATGATGTAACAGTTGGTATCCTGGGAAAAAATAACAAGAGCTGGAAGGAAGGGAAAGAGCTTGCACAAAATAGAAGAAGCTGGGCAAATATTGTATATAAAATTGACTAAAACACTTATGTACAAACCTTTATAATGTATTGACAAAACACCCTAACACCTTGGGGTATATTAAGGTTTATGATTATATATATATTATAATAAACTACATCTGTTATCTCTGATAGCAGATAGTGGGGATATAAAGTAGGACAAGGAAAAGCCAAGCAAAGAAATAAAAGAACTAAATCAAGATTTGAAAAAATGTAGCATGGATTTAACTAAAGTACTAGATTATTGTGAAATGTTAATACATAATTGTATCAATTATTAACTGTATTTACTATAAAAGAATGACCCTACTCAGCACTGCTATGAAGATCTATAAATAATCAATTGACAGAAAACTGAGACTACGAAGAAAACACACTAGTAGAATCACAAAAGTGACTTTAAAAAAGATTGAGTTAATATCATTGTAATACACACATTGTGGACGAGTCAGTGACCTCGACTGTCGAGACACATTAATTTGAATATAAAAAAATACACATCTTCGAGGAATAGTTCAGATCAGATAATAAACTGTTTCACAATCGGTTTTTTTGTAAGTAGGTGTGGTATGGCCTTTCAGTGGATTTAAATCATCTGTCGGAAAGAGAACAAACACAAAAACAGAAACCAAGATAATTTTTAAAAAAGGAAATTCATTAGAAAATGCGTTCACTGAAACTACCCATTTTAGCCAACTACGACGGTTCGAAAATAAAAGGCCGTATTTAGATTTTTTGGAAACAGCCTTATACTACCTACTTTTGAATGACTTTCGACAATTTACATATACAAAGCTATATAAAATATTTAGTAAAGAAATAAAAAACTAGAGTTTAATAGTACTTGAATAATAATTAAGGAGCAACAGGTTCAAACTTTTCGTATAACCTAGCTTAAAAGACATTCTGTTGTACAAAATAAAGCTTTTCCTTAAACCTAGTTTACCTTGACATATTTGATATTTGTATTTAAGCGGTCGATTTTGATGGCTTAAAGTGAGTTTAGGGTTACTTAACCTCAAAAAACATACTTTTTTTATATATTTAGTGAAATTTTTTTGGTGGTAATGGAAAACTTCAGCGACGACGAAAATTTGGTAGAAATAATAAATATTTTATTAGGTGGAAGACGACTCCCTCGAAATTATAGGAAAAGGCCTAACCATTTCGAGATTTGGAATGATAATGATTTTCTAAAAAGATTTAGATTTACAAAACAAGGAGCAAGATTTATAATAAATCTGATTCGAGATCAAATAACATCTCCGACTGAACAGTAATAGCCTAGTCAAAGTACACATAAAACCTCACAAAAAACTTGATAATTCAAAATTCGGTATTTAAAAGGGTTGTGTTTAACATGAGAAAAACTTTCGTCGAGTGAAAATTTTTGTATTTGTTTTTTCGCTCTAATTGTTTAAATAATAAATATACAGAAAAACTTACAAATCAAAATTTGTAGCTAATGCATTTATCTACAAATTTTGTCTGAAAAGTTTTTCTGTAAATTAAAAAGTATACGAGATAAAATTAATTTCAGTGGTATTCAATTCGTGGTTACGCGCGAACGGCCCGTGAGCCAAATTCATTAACCGCTCGACTTAAAAGTTGATAATTTTGGGCTTGTAACATTCTGAAAAAATAAATAAAATCATGTAAAATGTAAAGAAAGATCTCAACTTTCAGATAGAAATACTTTCAAATTTGAAAAAGTAGATTTTCTGACTGTAATATCAGTTTATGATAATTCCTATTTAATTAATAGATACTTATCCTAGCGAAAATTCCTTTTGGATTTAGCATTGCAAATGAGCATAAAACATTATTATTATAAAAGCAAAGCCATCAATATTTAGAATTTTAAACGAATGCTTCTTAAAAATCAGTTTTTTTGCATGCTTAATTTTACTTGTTTCTTTTAGACTTCATTCAATTATCTTTTTTCGAAATTAATATAATTCAATGAAACTTTACCACTAAATACTTTGAAGCATCTACTTTCGAAACTACATACTATACAGTTTTTCCATAAATATTAAATTTTTTAAATAATAGACAATTATTTACAATAAATACTTAAATCAGATGTCTTTCAGCAAACCTTCTATAACTTTTTATACCGTTTATGATATTATTTAAAAATTTGTGAACTTAATAAAAATGAACCTATTTAGAAGTGATCGCGATACAAAAGAACACACCTATGGCTCAGGTAAGAAAGAGAAGGGAGCACAAATAAAGGTGAAAAAGTAGGTGAGAGAGCGGCTTAAGAAAAAATAATAATAATACCAACAACAATAATAATAATAAAATATTAAAAACAAAAATATTTAACAAATTACATTAAAAATATAGGCAGTTATTACAACAATAATGAAAATAAAGTGGGGTATGTATCTTTGTGAAAAATGCAGATACAAAAAAAAGTTTCAAATAAAGTTTGAAAATTAAGCCATAATCTTTGAAGTAGGCTATGTTATATAATTTAATTTTTTATTTATTAATGTTAATTAGAGGAATTTGGTAAAAAAACGACTTTTTAGTAGAGGTTTACGTAGAAAATCGATGATAATACATTAAAAAATTGAAAAAAAAATATTTGTAGATATCCCATTTTAGAACACATTCATCCGACAGGTCTTGGGTTCTAATAACCCCCTGCAATAATTATAATTTCACTTTCTACGAGATAATCTGTAAGTAATTTGCAATTATATACCTATATTTTCATTTAGAACAGACGTTGCCAAATCGGTTTAATAATCTGAAACTTTCTGTTCGATTCTTTGAGTAATTTTAACAGTATTCTTTATTTGCTTGAAGTTTTAAAAATCACTTCTTTTCAAAAGAAGTCGCATTATTTCCCGAAACAAATTTTTGTTTATTTACTAATAGTACAATTGGATAATTCATTTTCTCAAAAATCGTCATCTTTTTTGTACAGATCACGTATCTGTTTACACTGACGCATCAAAAACAAACTCTGCAGTTGGATCGATCGTTGTTGCACCTAACATCTGTTTAAAATACAAATTGCTACCAGAATCAACAGTATTGACAGCTTTATGCAACCTGCAGTACCTTCGCTTAGCTTTATCAAAGCTGAGTCTTGTAATAAATTTCGAATTCAATCCATTTCTCATTGTTTATTCTTGTTTCTCTTCATTAAACGCTTTTTCCACAAAAATCTATACTAATTCAATATAAATAGAAAACATTCAGTGGCGGATCACCTCACAAACCCATAGGGCTTGTGCTTCAAGGAAGACAATTTTAATTCCTGGTTAGATTTTTTTTAAATTTTGTAATAGACGTTAAGGATGTTATTTTTCAGTTTCGATCTGACTATATAAAACGACAATAAACAACTCAAACAATTTATTGAATTAAATCAAGCCCAACATTGTTTATTATAAAATATATATTAGGTACTTCCATTCGTGATAATTGACTTTGAAGCATCATATTCCGCAAATCATTCGCAATGAAAATAAATACCAACAATTATTCGATAACCGACATTTCATAGTTCGGGATTTCAAATTTTCCAAATAAACTTCGCACAAACCGTATTACTGAGGTCATCGTTAAATACCTGGTTCTGAACACTCGTACAATTTTAAATTAGATCCATAACAATAATATATAACGCCGTATTTATTAGAAAATTAATTAAGCGAATTATAGTTTGGAAAATTTGAAAGATTATAACACAATTTAAAGGGTAACATTACATTCCGTATCTATATACAAAACAATTTTGGGTCTTTTTTAACAAAATGTTCAAGACAAATTAAAACTTTTTATTGTTTATATTGGTGAAACACAAAGAAATGTTCAAATAAGATATAGGGAACATCTTAGTTGCTTTAAAAATAAACATCCGGATCAATGAAATTATGCAAAACACTTGATTTAATCAAATTATCACCATTAAATTAATAATACCATTGAACTTTTACATGGTTGCCAAAATTTTCACATGCTCAAAGTCTGTCTTAATGGAGTTGATAGCACGAATCGGGGGTCCGGACCATAAGATAGTTGTAAACCATAGGCGCGACGGAACTAACTGCCCTGTAACGGGTACAACCCAATTTCCTGTTAGTATTTAAATCTAATTGAGTTCAAGTTTTTCTCCAATTCCTATTCAACGAGTTAGCAAAAGTGCATATTCTTTGCGATAAAAAACACTAATCATGAACGTTCATGTTGCTCTTGGGCACCAAACCCCACAAGTTCTGTTCGCAACATAATTACGAACTGTGCCAATATGATAAAGGTAGGAGAATCAACGATTTATAGTTTTTTACGTGAGAGAAAATGTCGGAGCCTCGGTGAACCTATTCTTCACCCGGGGAAGAAACCATTAGAAATTGACGACGATGTTAAAAACAGTGTTCGTAGAATAGGTATGTATTTCGCAAAAGAAATACAAACATTGGACAAGATTGTGCAAGCCGCCCAGAATGACGAAAACCTGCCACAACTATCAAGAACTAGAGTATGGAGAATTCTTTATGGAATGAACTTTCGGTGGAAAAACAGAACAGAAAATCTTTTCTTATTGAGATAGGCTGGAAATTGTTTACTGGAGACGAGAATACTTAAGGTCAATCCGAAAATATCGCAACTAATGTAAGACTATTTTCTATTTGGATGAAATATGGCTAAATGAAGGACACACAGTATCGAAAGTCTGGCAAGATAAAAATATACTGAATTCCCGACAAATAATAAAAAATTATCAACAAAGTTAGACAGGAACTTGACCAATACTAATTAATATGTCGCAAAAATAAAAATAGACTTTGCGAATATCACGAATAAATTCAACCCTTGTCGGTGGTAACGGTACGTCCATGTATGGAAATCGGAATTTTTCATCTTATTCTTGTCGATGTTGTGTGGTTAAAGCGTTGTCGAAACTCTATCATAGCGTGGTAGAATATTGTATCCAGGAAAAGAAGATTTTCATATTTTCAACCCGGGATTTCAGTTATATTCCGTGTTTTGAAAATATCCAACTTGATATGCATAATCTCTGTTTGAAAGCAGCTATAAAATTAAATATATATCATCTTTCGAGATCAAATCCAGAGATATGGGTAGCAAAAAACCTTGTTTGATTGTGGATAAAATATTAGAAAATATTCATTCAAATAGAAAACATCAAATTTGAATGTTTTTGTTATAAATTGTATTTTTGCTATATTCTCTAAGTTACTGGTAACATATTATTCATTATATGGTTTGTTTTTTTGTGGTAATTAAACTACAATATTTTGGATATTTTTAATTTCAATGTTTTGACAGCATCCCAGCTGCCGTTATCAAATAGGTAGTGATTATGTTTTAAAAACATATCCAAACGGTTCTAGATAATAAGATAAGGTTTAAAATTAAAGTTTTGTTGTGACATATTTATATAAATGGATGTTGGTAATTTGGTTCCCGGCTGGTAGTAGTTATTAATTATTAATGGTTTTCAAAAGGTTCTGATAAGTGTTGACAAGCTATGGACAATGAACAGATAGTGCAAATCATTTGGTCTTATTTTGAGCGACAGCGAAAGTTTAACAGCTACAATACGTATTATACAAACCTATAAAAAGTTCAGTCCTAATTTATTATATATTTTAACGCATGTTTTAAACCGACTTGGTTTAAATTTAACCTTAGTATACCGTCTAACATTACCATCCTGTATTAATCTATCAATTAAGTCTACTTGTGACAATCGCACATAAACGTTTTAGTGTCACACAAATCTTTGTTATTTTTATCAATTTACCTTATTGCAAATGTGCGTGTTAATTTTGTCATTTAATTACTTATACGCAAATAAACTTTTAATATATAATCTAATACGTGAAATAGATTTTAATTCTGAAGTTTCAATTTATTATACCGAAACTATCCTATGTAATAAAATATGAAAATTAACATGTACTCAAGAGCGAACACGCGACTTGAATACAGGGGCAAATACTACCGAATCAATAGGTAAACAGTAACACTTTCATTTCCAATTTCAATTTAATTAGCGCTGAGAAACGATAGGTATATTTTAAAGATATATTTTCATTATCATGTACATTTTAAACTGCCAGGAAAAGTAAAAATATGAAGGTAGACTTTCTCCAAAATCAATCGCAAAAGCGACGAACATAATATATAAAAGTGAAGTTTCTTCAAAATCGGTTGCAAAATCGACGACCGTATGAAAGTAAAGTTTGTTCAAAATCGATTGCAAAAGCGAATATCATATGAAGGTAAGCTTTGTCCAAAATCAATTGCTTAAGCGATGAACATATGATGGTAAACTTTTTCCAAAATAAATTTGCAAAAGCGACGAACATATGAAAGTAAACTTTGTCCAATATCAATTGCAAAAGCGACGAACATATGAAAGTAAACTTTGTCCAAAATCAATTGAGAAAGCGACGAACATATGAAGGTAAACTTTTTCCAAAATCAATTAGAAAAAGCGACGAACATATGAAAGTAAACTTTGTCCAATATCAATTGCAAAAGCGACGAACATGTGAAGGTAAGCTTTGTCCAAAATCAATTGCAAAAGCGACGAACATATGAAGTTAAACTTTTTCCACAATCAATTAGAAAAAGCGACGAACATATGAAGGTAAACTTCGTCCAAAATCGATTGCAATAGCGACGAACATATGAAGGTGAACTTTTTCCAAAATCAATTTGCAAAAGCGAAGAACATATGAAGGTAAACTTTGTCCAATATCAATTGCAAAATCGACGAACATATGAAGGTAAGCTTTGTCCAAAATCGATTGCAATAGCGACGAACATATGAAGGTAAGCTTTGTCCAAAATCAATTGAAAAAGCAACGAACATAATATGAAGGTAAACTTAGTCCAAAATCGATTGCAACAGCGACGAACATATGATGGTAAGCTTTGTCCAAAATCAATTGAAAAAGCAACGAACATATGAAGGTAAACTTTCTCCAAAATCAATACAAAAGCGACGAACATATGAAGGTAAACTTTTCCAAAATCAATTGCAAAAGTGACGAACATATGAAGGTAAACTTTGTTCAAAATCGATTGCAAAAGCGACGAACATATGAAGGTAAACTTTGTCCAAAACAAATTACAAAAGCACTGAACACGTCTTAATCAAAGGAAAAATATGGCACACGTGGTTACCGTTTCTGCAATTGATTTTGGACAAACTTGACAAACAAAGGTGTGAAGATCAGTGAATGATATTTTCTTTAAAAATGAGTTACCTGCATTGGATGAAATTTTGCAAGCATATCTATACATTTTGTTAGAACAAATCAACTTCAAGTTATTGTATAACTTTAAAGAGTGAAATGTACAGTTTATTTATTTGAAAAGAAATCGTAAAAGTGTATTGAAAGAACGATATCTGTCGATGGAGGATAAACTATTCAAGATCCATAAAACAATACAGAAAAGAAAACAGGCCAATCTCTTACTTGGACTAATTACGGTCACAATAGGGGAAAATATGAGTGAAACAAGTTGTAATCAGTAGTCATCAAACATTTACTGAAAACCACTACAGGAAAGGGCTGAACTAGGTTTTGTAGAAAATAGATTATTGGTTTTTGAAGGCAAAAAGATGAAATGAATTTGTAATTTACTGAAGTTTAATTAAAGTATATGCAAATGCATCAATTTTTTTTCACTCTTGGAATTGACTCACTCGCCTGGATCAACTTTTTATTCATGAAAAAAAGTACCAATTTATGGATAAATCGCTATTTTTTCGCATTTTTTTAACGTTTGATTTTAAAACTAGTAAATTCGGTGCATTGCAGTACGTTTTTGAAATATAAAGCGACTGTCACTACATTAGTTGATCATTGCCTGGACAAACAACCTTGTTCTACAGAAAATCTATTTTAATATACGTGAAATTTGTGGTAATCGTAAACTTGCTCGAAATTGACGTTTCTAAAAAACATGATGAATCACTTGATCACTTTTCATCAATATTTGAAAACTATAATTCCTGGGAATACATTTACGACGTACTTTCCAATTGAGCTTATAATAAACCTTTTTGTATTGTACATTGAGTTTCTGTATTCTACAGTAGAAACGGTGGAGGTTTACCATCACGTGACTGTTACCATACGTATATACGTATACGAATATACGTTACTATACGTACTATACGTTACTATACGTCTATAAGTATACGTAAATACGTATAGTAACAGTCACGTGATGGTAAAGCTCCACCGTTTCTACTGTATCTAATAAGTAAATAAAAATATTGAATATAATTTGTTTTGTTTCGCGTAAAAAGAGTTTTTAAAGTAAATTTAAAATTTTCAAAGATTTCGCTTATATTTAATATAGAGGTACCTACAAAAGATATATTTAATATTTAATAATTAGCTACTAATACCAGTTACGGAAGACTGGGAGAAAGTTACCCATGCATAATTAATTAATCTACCCACAGTGCCGGATTAACCATATGGCAAAATGGGCAAATGCCCCGGAGCCCACGGCAAACAGGGGCCCAAGAAAAAATGCATAAATATAATTTTAATTTTTCCTGATGATTTGGACATTGATTTTGTTGAAGAGACTTTACATTTCGAGGGTTTTGTCCCAGGGAATATTTTACATTAATCAGAGATCGTTCTTCTACATTTCCCAATATGGATATATCATTTTAAGAATATATTTATGTCTTTTTGTTTCTAATGAATCTGGTGAACGTTCATTTTCTGTTTTAAAACGCATAAAAAATTATTTAAGAAATACACTTGGAGACGAAAGTTTATCGAGCTACTTACGCTTCATTTTTTTTTTAAATAATGATTTATTGGATAATTTAGATATTGATAAATTGATAGACGAATTTGCGGTAGCCAAAACACGAAAAGTAAATATTTAAAGTTTATACTGTTATTCGTTTGCAAATGTTTGGAGCATAAAAAAATTTTGAAAAATGTGCATATTTTTTTATATGGGGGAGAGGGCTTATTATGTATTCTGCCCCGGGGCCCATGAGGGCTTAATCCGGCGCTGTCTACCCATCACATCAACTGCTTGTTGATTAGGGAAAGAACTACACAAATAAAATACATAAATAATCGTATCCAGGCAAACTTGAAAAATGTGAAAATATGCCAATCTTCTCAGAACACTCATATTAACTGTTTGGTAAAGCAAGCACACATGTTTTTAATGACACTTTGTATATTTACTCAAACCCAGTTCTCACATGGAGTTTTATCAAGTAATCCCGGGAATTGTATAATTGTTGAAAAATATAGTATATTTTTCAAACCGGTGTTTCGGAATTCGGTCCGGGTACCTAGCAAAAGGGTACCTGCTCACAGGGACCTTGTCCAAATCCGAAAGGGTGATTTCGTAATTCGGTCCGCTGTCGAAGCAGGTAGATTACATGTGGGTATTAAAAGATTATTTTTAGCAATTGTTCTTCTGAAGTGCAGACTGTAAGACGTGTTTATTTGTGTCCGTTATTGTGATTTTGTTTGTTTGTTTGACATGGAAAATATTAATTTCACCTCTATGTCGAGTGAAAAGGGTAAGCGTTTATTAATAATAGATGGGTTTAAATTTTGTTTTCAAAAATCATTATCTCAAAAATACGAAGGTGGTTTGGTAGGGGTAGGTTTGGTTGGGTTATTATTGAAAATTATTATAATTTATTCTTCAAAAATTGACTAGAAATACGAAGGTGGTTTGGTAGGGGTAGGTTTGGTTGGGTTATTATTTCACGTACTGTTTTTATTTTTGACGATACGCATTTAGCGTAAATTTTTAAACATGCCATACAACAACAATAAGTGTGTACTGTTGGTCCTAAGCCCAAAAAAATGTGAAGGAAAATAAAAGTCAAATTAAACAAATAGTAGGTACATGGGACCCAATTCCGAAATCGCATTTTCGCTGGTGTGACCACACTTCGAATTTAATTCGTTACAGGTAGTCCATTCCGCAGGTAGCGGGACCGAATTCCGGTGCGTCCTTTCAAACTGTAACGCAAATCGTCGACGCTGCCCCTTTAAAAACTCACCCTGTATACACTATAGGAGGAAGAATAAACAACCGAAGCATTAAGCATTAACTTGTGCTGAAATCCTTAAAACACCTCTGAACAAAGAGTGGTAAACACGCTTAGTGTAAACTTAGTGCTAAGCAGCTGAAATTCATCGTCAGATCTGTGAATTTTACGGAGAAAACATTATCAGTGACGGAATGGTGAGCAAGTGGGTTAAATAAAGACAGGGAACGGACTGTCATTACTGAAGATTTAATGCAAAAAATTGACGAAAAGGTGAAAAAGAACAGGCGCTTAAAGATCTCTTTGTTATCTAAGGAATTGCCTAATTTTTCGAGAAGTGTTTTGTATGAAAGGTACACAAAACCAAACGTTTAGGTAGCGCTTTGATATTCCTTGGTCGTAATAATGACAAGGGTGATGATTTTTCAAATCAAATTGTTACAGGCGATAAAACGTGGGGCGGCCATCATTACGCCGGAATCAAAGCAACAGTCCATGGAATAGCGGCATTAAAAACCCCCCAAGAAGTGAAATTCAAACAGACGGAGTGTAGCTTATCGACTACAATTTGTGGTGAAACAATAAAATTGCTATGAGGTGTTAAAAAAACGGGTCGAGGAATCCAGAAAAAAAAGCGGTGAGTGGACGAATCCTTTTGCTTCATGACAATGCCGCGTCGCATCATTTAGCTAGGAGTAGCTTGATCATCCTCCATGTGAATCTTTAGGTTTAGGTATTTTTCGGTAAATGTGACAACATCGTTTATATCGAATGTTTACGTTGATTGCGAGAACCAAATACGTGAATCAATTTGAATACGATTCAACTAAGAAAATTCCTGGAGTTTTATTCTGCTTAATGATCAAAGTGCGTACTCCTTGCCAATAACTCTCAGTATATGATTATTTTTGTTTATATATTATCTACTTAAAGGATAACCCGTTTGTATTGTATTTACAGCACCCATTATCGTACTTCGTACTTACTATAAAATGTTTTGGCGGAAGTTAATCAACTCAACTTGAGTCAATTACAGTCTAATTTGACCCGTTTAAATACAGAAAATACTCTATTTCAACGTAATTCGCCGAGCATAAATACCAAAGGTAAAGTTTCAGATAATTCGATTTCACAACTCTAATAGCATTAACCGTAATAGATCTCAAACAGAAATGGACACTTACAATTATCCTGGATTACTCTTGGTACACATAGCTTTATTTTAAAATACAAACAGATAACAATAAGTGTACGACAAATTATCTTCACCCAAACAAAGACATGGAAAATTGCAGAGCAACTCAATAGAGAAGGGCCAAGATTCGAAATATTACTGCGGTTTTTCCGCCATTTCGAATTAAATGCGATCTCATTTTCAGTGGTCTGGGCTAGGATTGGAATAAAATGGCACTTGTAAACCCGTCTACATGATGTGCCAAACACATCATAAAGAAAACAAGAATGGCTAACAAACAAAAATATAAATTTTCCTCAAAAATCTGTCAAACCAGAACTTCTACAAATTGTAAAATTTAATAAGCCTCCTGCTCGATATGCAGTGGACGAACTAGCGAGAAAACGTGGTATTGACGTACTGCGACTTCCTCCATATCACTGCTAATTATATCCGATGTGCAAGCATTATTAGACAAGTCCCTATTACAAGTTACTAAAGAAAATTGGCAAAAAGCAATTCATCATGTATTAAAAGAGGAAGAAAGCATGTGGAATAGATGCACTACTTCTCGGGTTATATGCCCCGACAGACACTTCTAAGTTAAACGGGGTTGGTATACATCTGCAAGATACAACCATCCATTCTGGTTTGCAATTAGAAGGGAAAATATCACTTACAGACCGGTTTCGGCGTATTTGCGCCTCATCAGTACAAGGTAGATATTATCCGTCCAGAAGCTCTTCACTGGTTTAAATGTATTAATGTGATTTAAGTGTTATCTGATATTTTCAGAGCAACGTTTAATCGTATAAATCAAAATCTTGTAAAATATTATTTGTTAAACAAAAGTAGATACTTACTCGGATTGGTAGTTCGAAAAGGCAATTTCCGGGCGGTCCCGGACTTTCTTGTTCCGCGACTTGTGACGACATCTGGGCCCGCGCCTGCCGTTCCCGCTCACGGAGGCGGTCTCGTTCCACGCTGAAACAAAAAAAAAATTCGATTAAAATATTTAATTTTTAACGTAAGAAATTATTCGGATTATTCAAACTATCGTTTTCAATAAATTTATTTGTTAATTTAATTAAATTATATCTTTATATGTATATTTATTGGGGTGTCCTCTTGTCTCCCCTTTCTTCTATTAATTTCCAGAGGAAAGTCTCAGAAATTAGTAGATCCATTATACTTATTTTCTCAAGGAATTTCAGGATATCCACAGGATTTAGTTTAGTTTAGGTAAGTGTCCCTCTTATATCCCAAGTGTAGTGATCTAGGATTTTGTATTGCAAGTGTGGGGATTAAGATTTCTTCTATGATTTCACAAATCAAATATTATTTTACCAGCCAAATATTTCAGTTGTAAAATAATGATAAGTACTATTAGACATTATCTTTTCAAAAAAACAAGTACGATACTGTGCTATTGTTATCATATTAACGACTACATGCTGGAGTTTTAGTTCAATCAATGGTATAAGTCAAACCGAAATATCTAGGAACGAAGTATACTTTGCAAATAAATCTCGATAATGCTATTTAAAAATGCACCAATTTACACCCAATCGCTCTTCACTCGCCTATCCAATGCAACATGCACCTGTAATAGCAATAATCATACAAATTGGATATCTTTTCAGTTCAGAATTTACCCAGATTATTATGCATTATTAATTTATAACGTCCAATGTTCCCTCTGATACTTTATACTCGTGTTTTAACTAAACTAGATTTAATTGTCAAGATTTTTATCATTTTTGACATTGTTCGAGGTGTAGGAAGCTAATCATATCGTTTAATCACTTATCAAATTTCAAGGTCGGATGATGTATATATGTATATAATATAAAAGTCCGTTTTTAGATCCGCATTTTGAAAGAGCTGTAATAAGTATTAGAACAATGAAAAAACAATGGCTGTGTATTTCTATATTTGTGTATAACAAATCATATTCAAGTTCAATTGAGGCTGGGATGTAAATCTGGCAACTATGTTTACTGTTCACACTTAAAACCCAGAAGTCCTAGGATAAGCGTAAACTCTAGCAACTTGGTATAAAGACGGTTCCAACGCAAAAGTAGATGTAGGGTTATAACAAAATATCCAAAATATATACGTATATATAAAAACCGGCCAAGTGCGAGTCGGGTTCCGCACCATTTCATTAAAAATTGGAAAAAAATCACGGGAGCCCCCTTAAATATTAATTTTATTTCAATATAATTATTTATTTCTAAAGTGAATAATATAACTCAATGTTCTGTGAATATTTGAAGCGTCTACCTGTTGCAGTTATCAATATCGAGCATGATGCATATACGGGGTTGGGATAAAGTATGGAACCAAGTAAATATCTTTTAAACGAAAAGAACGATATTTATGAAAATTTGCAGGTAAGTGCAATGGACCAAATGCATCTGATATACATTTTTTTGTTAATAATATACTTCCGGTTTAACCGGAAATGCCATCAACTTCTTTAATTTAAATGGGACACCCTATATATTTTTACAGATTTTGAAAGAGCTTGTTATTTTGAATTCATACATACGGAGTTTAGTGTAAAAACGAGGAATAAATCACTGTTAGTTGTACAATAGGTGTACATTTCATTATTTTAGAATAATGAGAAACAAAATTACTTCAAATGTTCAAAATGCTCGCCGTTTACTTACTGACAATATGCCATCCTATTGACAAATTCTTGAGTCACTTTTTCCAAGACTTCTCCACGTAATAGTTCACATTCAACAATAATTCTTTGTCTCAATTCCTGTAAGTTTGTTGGTGGTCTAACGTAAACACATGATTTTAGATAACCCCAAAGAAAAAAAACGGACTAAGATTCGGAGCTCGAGCACGCCACTCTATGAATCCTCTACGTCCAATCCATCGATTTGGAAAATTCGCATCCAGAACCCGTCTATCATAGTGGGAAGGCGTTTCAACTTCTTGAAACCAAACATTTTGTGGTAACTGCCCATTCTGTTGAAGAAGTTGATGGCATTTCCGGTTAAACCGGAAGTATATTATTAACAAAAAAATTTACATTAGATGCATTTTGTTCCATTGCACTTACCTGCAAATTTTCATAAATATCGTTCTTTTCGTTTAAAAGATATTTACTTGGTTCCATACTTTATCCTAACCCCGTATATCAACATATATGGTACTTATTCAATGGTAGGTCAAATTTTATAATCAAATCTACAATATATATACGTTTCAGCAGGTGCTACGTTATTCTAGAAAACACCAAAAAAAATCTTTTTTTGGTAGTCTACTTAGCAGTTTTAACCTTGGAAGTTCATTTGAATAACGGTTGAGGCGGTTGATTTAATAATTCTCTCAAAAGTTTTCAACAATAATTGTAAGTAATAATTTAAATTTTTTATTATTAATTTGTAGATGTTTTTAAAAACAATGCCAAAATTTTAGACACGGTAAAAACGATTCCGCTCAATTAAATTGTTCGAATAAATTGATATTTCCAATTAAAATGAAATGCACCGTAAGTAATTGTGTGACTGAAGCAGAAATTGTTTCTATGATTTTGATGAAATCAACTACGTAGAAATAAAATAATTATAGGCTTCTAGGAAGAAACACCGTATCAATTGACACTTTAACGAGTTAAGTTAGATACAAAATGACCATTTTCAACAATTAGCTATTCTTCCTAGGAGAAACTAGGAAGTTTAGTAGTATTTTAACGCAACCTTTAAACTTGATTTTTACCCTCTAAACGCTAAGTTTTTTGCACAAAACCGACTTAACCATCCGGCGAGCGCGCTGTTGACACTTTCATGAGAAAACGCGCTGCGGCATTTTCACCACATTTAAAGATTTATTTTGATATTACAAAAGGACTAATTTTACTTCAATTTATCAAATACAAAACTTACAAACTTACTGCAGTATACAGGGTGTTCCAAAGAAAACTTGCCCCCCATAAACTCAAAAACCAAGAGTTCCACACTGTATATAGTTCTAACAAATTTAATATTTTTAATATTTCCATTTAAAAAGCGACAGCTTTCATAAATTTCTATATAATTTTGAAGTAAATGAAAATGAAGATGCAAACAAAACTCGCAACAAAGTGTAAACTACTTTTCTCAGCTTACATCAATTACGTTTTTTGTGTAAGGTTTCTATACAGAATTTATAACAGGACGATAACAATGGCATAAATGTCCACACAACGAACAGCGAGACGTGATGGACGAACCTTGACCTGCGTTATAGATTGAAGTCAAACCATTTTTTTCTTTTCCACTCGGTTGGTTGTTGTGAAATACGATTCCGTTGAAATAGTTACATGGTGCTTATTTATCCCGTATTAGATTATTTATTTTGTTAGTCTTCGCTCTCCAGTATTGTTTACAAAAATATGTTAATTACTAGTTGGATATTTAGATATTTATTTACACAATTTGCATACACACTTTATCTTGTATAGATTATTCAAATTTATAATGTTGAGAACGTTATTGCCAAATACATTTATTGAAAAATGTTATTTCAACGAGCAATTAGTTATGCAAGGATTTTTAAAATTATACTCTGTCCTTTTTTGACTGCCAGCACGACTTCCGAGTCTAAGCCGTAAAATAATCATGAACCAAGACAAGAAAAACTACAAAAAGTACGCACCTAGTTGACGAAATGGCTGAAGAAAAAAGAAAGAAAGAAAGAAGAAAAGAAATCCTACCGAGCTCATATGGACAGGAGTGACAGGAGACGTTGCTAGTAACTACACCTCTTTCCCGGTCCCGGACGAAGCTGAGTCCCCTATAAGCGTCATTTATCGCATTTCAATAATAAAATCAAGGTCAAAATTTAGCAGTTCTTCCTCAAGTTCCCCATTTGACACCAATAACTATTGTTCAGCCTTTTTTGTTTCCCAGGGAAACACAAATGTTTCTTTGAGATCAGTTAGGACACTATTTAAGTAAGTACATAAGAAATTCTATCAATGCGTGATATGAAATCTCTAATAGAAAAATTTATTTTAGTTGAAAATGTAGACGTCATTGATCTAGCAGCTCTAAACCGGCGGGTGTAATTTAGGCGCTAACCATCCTTCTTTACCTGTCTGACCAAGAAGGGTAGATAATCCCACATGTACTTTCGCCGCTAAGAAGTGCAGGTAGGTCGAGTCGTAAAATAACTCTTATCTTTATAAAATACGAAGGTGGTTTGGTAGGGGTAGGTTTGGTTGGGTTATTATTGAAAATTATTATAATTTATTCTTCAAAAATTGACTAAAAAGACTCGTAGGGTTGTCTGCTATAAACCAAGGTATAAAAAGGTTAACATTGAGGTTTTCATCTGTCTGAAATATTCTGATTAATTTTTTTAACATGTTCGTTAATTTCAATGCAAGTGTCCTTTTTAATTATATATGTTAGAGCGCTAAGGCATATTAAATAATTATCTTAAAAATTTTACGATAATTCCACAAAATTCCTATAAAAATACCAATAATACCAAACAAAACACCAAATAATACTAAATATTACCAAATATTTCCAAATAATACCAAGTTTTTTAAAAAAATACCAAAATATTTCCAAAAATACCATACTAGTGTACACCAAAATACCATCAGCCCTTGAAGAAAACCTGTATAAAATTTAAAAACCTTTAATTATTGTTTGTAATTATTTTCACAATGTTATATTTATAATATATTATAGTTTACCGTTCCTCGTGCTAATGGCCATAGTTGTCTCAAGCACGTTAAAGTGAATAAAAAAAATACTGATTTTTCAAACAATACTGAAATTCCAGCATTTAGTTTTCACATTTATTAAAAACAACCGATTATACTCGATTTGAAATTGGTTGATAGTAATAAATCATTAAAATCCGTCAAACACGTATACAAAGTGGTCCACCTAAATTGCCAAGTTTTAAATAGTATATACTTTGAAAGTATAGACCCTTTTGCATTTATTAAACTTTCCATTCCTATAGATCTGATAAGGGCGTCGAATACAAAGCTTAACCCGAGGCTCGAACAATAAGCGAAAGGATTCTACCTGTGATATTTTGCACTCATGCACGTGCTTTCGGGTGGGTTTAAGTTTATATTAAACACAATAATTATATAATTTAGTGAACATTCGGATGTGTGGCATAATTTGTTAGCCTTGTATTTGAATAAATATAATACTAATAACAATAAAGCAACCAATAAACAAGTAAATTTGGAAAAATGTTTCTATTTGAAATTCTATAAAATTTATAGTAAGTCATTACATTTCTTCGCTTTAAATTAATCATCATCAGAAAATGAAATATCTGAGGGACTGTCTTCTTCCCCTAAATTGATAATAAGTGGTTCGACCGTTTTCTCCAGTAAACTATCCAATTGCCACATTTTTTCCTCCTCCTTTATTACATACTCTATACATCTTTGCCACTTCCCCGCGTTGACTTCTTGAAGCGCTTCTTCAAAGAGTTTTTGAACATCACTCATTTTATAAGTGGTATTTTTTCTAGCCACATAACCTTTCACACGAGCCCATACCAGTTCGATCGGATTTAATTCGCAATGGTAGGGGGGGAGCCGAAGCACTATTATATTTTGTTTTTTGGCCATTTCGTCAACAACATATTTTTGAAACCGATGTTTATGGGTGTTTACAATTGATAGCAACTCCTTTTTAACCATATTGTCCTCAAATTGTATTTGTTTCTCCACAAGCCACTCGATAATTTTTGTTTTTCGCCAAGCAGTTGTAGGCATCTTCTCCAGCGTTATCTAACACAATGACGGAGCCAGGTGGAATCAGCTCTATCATTTGTTCGAAATACTCCTCAAAAACATCAGCATTCATATCCTCGTGGTAATCGCCTGTACGAACTGATTGGAATGATAATAGTCCACCTTCTAAAAAGCCATTGGAGCTACCGATGTGAGTTATAATAATTAATCGTTTTCCTTTTCCAGAGGGCGGATTTATTCCTGTTGATAGACCGTCTAAAAATGCTTGCCGGTGAGAAGTCACATTTTTGTCTGTCCATATTTTTCCAACTGATGTGTAGCCTTCGTTCAGCCATGTTTCGTCCAAATAGAAAATTGTTTTGTTTTCATTGCGAAATTGTCTTATTTTTCTCAAATAATTACGACGTCTCCAACACACTATTTCATCTTTTTCGAGCAAATGAGACTTCCGACTATGTTTTTCCCATCTAAAATTCATTTCTCTTAGAACTTTCCATAGTTTATCTCTCTTGATTGCAGGAAAGTCTTCTTTTACTGCCCCTAAAACTCTATCCAAAGTAGGGATCTCCTTATTGAAATAGAATGAATGCACCTTTCGTCTTATGATGGTCTTTTCGTCCTCATCGATCGGTATTGTTCGCCCTCCTGGAGATGGTTTTGGTGGCGTCACGCTTCCTGCCTTTTCTTCCCGCATCAGCCTGTAGATGGTTGCTTTTCCAATACCTGTCATCTTTGAACAAAGTTCCACTGTAGAATCGATACTTATTGCACTTTTTTGATATCTAAGTGCATTAAATACATTAAGCACAATAATCTTTTCACTAATGCTTAGCGCTGATTTCGCAGATCGCTTAACTGGAATAAATCCTGAAAGACTCTCCATTTTCAAAAATTAACCAAATGTGTGTCCTAGAATACTCGCATTAGGTTTGTTCGCTCTTAAAATGACTCACAGTTTTATACCAATAAGTACCTACCTACCTACCTAATTTTTCGTAACAACCTGAAGTAACATTGTGTATTAATTGTTCCCGGAATTCTCGGCATAATTATTTTTACCTGTTATGACAATAATGATTACTAAATTATTCGGATAAGTAAATAGGGTTCAAACCGGCACGTCAGGTAGGTGCGCCTATGGAACCGGCTGCTAAAAATGATTTATTACTATCAACCAATTTCAAATTGAGTATAGTTAACAATATTTCGATAACAATTTATGATTATTAAGCGATAATTAACCAGTAGTTATTGGTGATTTAAAAAACAAACAAAAAATTGTAAATTTTTGATCATTATATTAAACATGTGATGTGAAACGAGAGAAACGGTACAGAATGTGGAATTTTGATTAAAAAAAACTCGGCGTCAAAAAGGTTTGCGCGATTAATGAAAAATTTTTTTTTCAAATTGTAGCTCTCGCGATAAGCTATCATTTGAGATACCGCGATTTTCAAATTTCGAATTCTATGGGGTTTTTCAAGAAGCTGTAAGTCATGGACAAAATTTTTTTATGAATATCGGTAAATTACTTTGCAAATCAATATTTTTCCATTATAGGAACATTCTACAGCAGTATAAGAAGAAAACACATTAGGAAAAATGTTTTATTTTACTGAAAAGATCTTATTTTTTGGACCATCTTACTGACTCATAAAGTTAAATGGTAGTGTGAGTAGTTTCTCACAAATTTCTAGTGCAATGTTTTCAGAATTTTACATAAACATAAATTCCATCCTTACAAAATTAAATTAGTCCACAAGCTACATGAAGACGATTTCGACCGGCGTCTACAGTTTTGTGAATTGATGAGTGAACGACTACTGCATGGCACTCCAACTGCTTTTCCGACGAATATTCATTTTTGCATTAAATAATGGTGCAGTAAACAGACATAATTGTAGATATTGGGCAGACAATGACTCACACGTAATGCGGGAGTTTCATAGTCATACACTACAAAAATTGAGCGTCTGGTGTAGCATTTTTGGTGACCATATTGTAGGACCATATTTTATTGAGAGTAACTTAAATGGTGAGTCTTATCTACAATTACTCAAAAGAGCTATTTATTGATCACGAAATACACGAATACTAGAAAATTATTAAACCAATAAAGGATTTTGTTCTATTTCTGTGTCGGGCAAGTAGCTTCACCCCCTATGAGTTTCTGAACGCGAACTCTGTAACAGAATAGAAAGGAAATTTCTTTCTATGTTAGTAACACAAAACAGTCTAACCCACAAAACAGTCCAAACTTTATTCTGTTTTGTGGGTTAGACTGTTTTGTGTTCCTAGCATAGAAAGAAATTTCCTTTCTATTCTGTTACAGAGTTCGCGTTCTGGTTTTTTCTATTGTCAAGAGATTAAAAAATGAGTTATTACGTTAGTGAGTGAAGTGGGCGGAGAATGAAATAAACGTTTTGAACGAATAAATCTGAATTTGTACACATTTTAAATCGGATTCTTAAACTTATAATAAGTACGCTTATGGAATTTGTCCAACTGATTGATTTATTTTTTCGCCAGATTTATAAATAAACTATAGATATAAGTGCCATGACGTGTTAATTTTGAAGAAGTTTCACATTCACCGATGTTCATATCAACAAAAAATTATTTATAAATGACTGTTCGTGCAAAAAATTAAACGCATTTCCAGCTATTTCGATTGACATGAATATGAGCGATTACGTAATAAGTTTATAAAATCCTGTTTCGCTTCTTTTAAACATTAAAGTATGGTATTATATCGGCATTTAAAAAAGATTAACGAGAATAAACGAGAAGTTACGAACGAAATTCGTGCAATAAGTAAAACTGCTTCCAGGAATTTCTAAAATTATTTACTCGGCTGTTTACTTCTCAGGCATTCGAGTAGAACGCTTATTAACTAGGTATATACATACAATTTTAAGGAGTGACTTATCAACCGAGCGGTAGATTCCACATATTATAGTTGTGAGTAAAATTCGCAGATAAATTGTGAAACGGTGCAAATTAATTTTACTCACAACTATAAATTATATTTGTTTATCGTTTACTTGAAGAATAAATCACTATGCCATTAATGTTCAATCTAAGTATTAGGTATCGAATATTTTATAATCTTCCTTTAGTTATCACTTAATTTGTTCATTAAATTATCATTATTTGTAAGTAAATTGCAAACGATGACAGTGCAAAATGTGTTCAAGATTATTTACAATTTACACTCGAATGTTTAATGGATGTTTAGTACTGAATAAGATGAAGAGAGAATCGCGTCTAATTTCTTTAACCGTGTAATGAAGAAGAGAGAGTAGTTCGAAAAAGAAATGCGTCTAATTCTCATTTGCTTTCCTTTCTGTCATGCTCTTTTCACCTTATTCATTACACCGAAAACCGCGCTTCGTTTTAAATGTAAATATTTTCTCGTCTATAGTTAAGTAAGGGAACACAATAGATCTTTTAGTGTCACTCCAATATACATACATACCTATATACAATAGAATCTCTGCGACAGAGGGGGAAGCACACTTATATTAAAATTAGTTTGTTATACGTAATAGATTGATTTGGCACTACCAGTCAGAGGCTTCGAGACCTCGGAACCTCAGCCTTTAGTCTCTTGGTTGTACCGTTTATGTGAAGAGACCAACAGCCCGTGTCAGGCTCATCAGTCTTTTCACTAGGTCCTACTTGGAGAAATCCTCCCTTGGGTACTCTAGTCTTAGGATTATATATCTTCAGTGAGACAGTGCTTCACATTCGAAGATAATTTCCTCCTTTTCCATGCACAACCGACAGGTAGGTATGCCAATATGTGCTTGCTTATGGTACGGTTAGTAATCTCGTCACTTTCTTAATATAGCCGATGTCGAGGTTAAGTCAGCGACTTCGACGGGTTTTTGAGCAGGAGTTTGCTGCTCGGTTTGCTGTGTTGCTTTGCCACGTGCTCCAGTACGACTGATGTTTAGTTTGACATATATAACCACCTACAGCAGTTTTTGATATACCAATTCCTTTAATTTATTAGACCGAGAGATGGTGACACAAAATATGATGTTATTGTATTCTGGTTGGACCTTGTGTTTTTCGAGGTGGATTTTGTAATTTGAGAGATAAGAGAGTAGCTCCATACAGGGTTGGCAAGAATTAATTCATATGAATCAAGACAATGATCTAATTTGCGACTTAATTCAAATGACTTTTTTTAAAGTGATTAATGAATTCATTTTTTTAATAAAAGCAAATTACATGATTAACCTTAAAAATGAAAGGTCCAATAACATTCCGGTACATTCTCGACTAAAACCTATATCGTGTGCTCTGGATTTAATGCAAAAAGAGAATTGAAGGTCAGTTGTTATTTGGAAAAAATTATTGATCAGTTTAGATGATGTGTGTCTAGACCTCATCTCCAAAAAAATAGTTATGTCCAGGTATGTTCAACTAGATAAGTACACATGTTAAACCCAACGAATCTCAAGGAAAATATAACCTTAACTGAAGAAAAGAAACATAGGGCTTTGGAATATGCAGGTAGTGAATTTGCAAATTGTTACTGTACTGTTAAGATTTCATGCAAAGTTCTCCCCTTATAATCAGCAAGACTCTGTTATTTTAAATATGACAGATATTGAGTGGTGGACGGCAAGGTTTTCGTTGACAGATATAGATCCTGAAGCACAAAGCAATATAAAGAACTAATGACAGCGGTTGCTTCATCCGCAAGAGTTGAAAAAATATTTTCATCCTTTGGATTGGTACATTCAGATTTACAGAATAGACTAGGAGTGGAAAAGGCTGGGAAATTAAAATTTCTGATGAAAGTTCTTAATAAATAAAATTATAAGTTGTATTTATTTTTATTATTTAATCAAGACTTTATTTTTATTTGTTGTTGAAACACGTTGTATTATTTTTTATGGATTTAATTTCGTTTTCTAAAGTGTTTTTTTAAGTGAATTAATTCAAAAAATTCGGATTTAACTCCTGACTTTTTGAACTTTTTAAAAAAGTCATGACTTATTCTAACCCTGGCTCGAAATGATGTACGCTTATTAGTTCAGTAATCAGAAAAAATTAACATCTGTATTAGAATGTACCCAAATTTGCATCCGTACATTGGCCGAGTAGCTACTTCTAAAATCCAAGTCTAATTCGTGTTCATCGCAAACAATATGTGACATAAGCAGCAAAGTAGCCAACTGCATAATGTAACATTTTGTTCATGAGTTTTAATTAAAGTTCTGTACTTAAGCTGTCACTGAATGTTGAATAATTTATTTTCATTTAATCAACGATTAAATGCATTATACTATTAATGTATTAGAAGGTTTATACTGTTTTATTTAATTTATCTAGGAAACGGAAATCGTATCAACATCCTTTAGTTTGATTAGAAGATAAAATAACTGAATACGTGGGAAAATATGCAGATATATAGACAGTGTTGGCGCGTAGAAATTTTCCACTTTGTCCAATTCTGATGAGTATTTTTTTGTTATTCTCTGTAAATAAATAAAAAGAGCAGACCGTTCAATAAGAAGCAACAACTACTTCTCTTCGATATTGTCATCAAAGATCGAAAGGAGTTTGAGGAAGAGGACGCACGACCAATGAACTGATCTGTTACACAGACGGATCAAGGAATGAGCTCGGCACCGGAGAGGGCATATACAGCAAGTCGAGCAAATATGAAAGAATCATCTCGCTTGGTAAATATGCCTCGGTATTTCAAGCAGAGGTCTATGCAATACTTACATGTACAAGGGCAAGTAACATGAGAGCCTACAACAACAGGCAGATCAGGATCTACAGTGACAGTCAAGCTGCCCTTAAAGCACTTCAGAGCTCTAAGGTAACATCTCGGCTGGTATGGGAATGCGGCGAAGAACTTAGAAGACTGGCGACTCGGAACAGTGTAAATCTGGAGTGGGTCCCAGGTCACAAAGGAATCGCTGGCAATGAAAAAGGTGACGAACTTGCAAGAGCAGGATCGTCAGCCCTGATGAAAGGACCCGAACCATCTGTGGCCATTCCCAGATGCTCCACAAGGTCATGGTTAAAAGGGTGGGTAAAAGAACAACACAATAAACACTGGAAGACTACGCCCAGGCAAACACATGGGAAGAAATTCATAAAAGAACCATCAGAAAAAGTAGCGAAAGAATTGCTCTTAATGAGCAGGAACAAACTACGCACCATAACGGGGCTTCTTACGGGACACCTTCCAACAAAGGAGCACCTGAACAAAATAGGGCTGTATAACGGAGACCTTATATGCAGAAGATGCAAAAAGGACACCGAAACAGCTCTGCACATATTACGCAACTGTGAGACGCTGGACCACAGGAGGCAGAAACTGTATGGAAGACCCCAAATGACTCCAGAAGACTTCTACAACCAACCAGTAAAGAACCTGTATGAGCTAATACAGGGAACGGATTGGCTGAATAGTCAGAACACTAGGAGGATCCACAATAAGCCCAAGAGGCTGAGGAGGTGCGGGCGAAGGGCTCCTTTAAAAAAAAACTACTTCTCTGGCTATATGCCACGACAGACATTGAATTACACTTTATATCGTTTAACTTCAGTGTCTGTCGTGTCGTATAGCAAGAGAAGTAGTTGTTACTTCTTGGTGAACGGTCTGCTCTTTGTAAGGCCTTATAATAGTATTTAACTATTATCTTTGACATATATTGATAACACGCTTTACTAAAATGACAGTTTTTTACAGAAAACTGTAATTAATTAAATAAATAAAAATTATTTATGAACTGTCTAAATGTGCAGACCGACAATTTCCAGTAAAACTTACTACAGAATAAAAATAAATGTACAAACTCGCCAAGGAAATGGGAGAGGCTGCGTACAAGAAAGAGGAAAAGACAAGTTCAATACGTCTCACGCTGCAAAAGCTCTTTTAGGTTCTTGGAGCAGAAACCCTACCCCGAACCTTAAAGTAAGCTTTTGCATTTTGGAATGTGAAGTAAGAAGAACAAGAAATAAACTTTTGGAAATACTTTGAAATAGAAAAAGATGTAGAGGATTGAAAAGAAATAGAATACCGAACGGGAAGAAATAAATATAATGAAATTAAATAGCAAACCTGGTGACGATATTGCATCAAATAAGAGGAGCATTTTAAGGATCCAGAATCATACCACTAGAAACTACTAGATTGGGAATGGGTTCCGGAAAATCGTGTCCTTGCACTTTGATCTCACTGACACTTATGTGAAATATGTATTGTACTGCTCGACGTTGTCGTGGCCAATTCAATATTAAGGAATGTCTAAATATTCGAACTTGGTCCAGGTGGCGAACCAAATGACACTTTTGAAAAATGTGCGTTTATGTCATGTTGAAGACAAAACAAGTTTACTCAAGTATTACTTGGAATTCTGTCTCGGTCCATACTGAAATAGTTGTTAATAAAAATAATACCAAAATTAGTGCAAATATTGCACTAGTAAATATTTAAAAAAAAAAATAAACGAAAAAATTTACAGTTGTGCCAAAAGTGCAATGTAAAACAAGCAACAAACTGAGCAATCTGTAAGCAGCACAAATTCCAATTCAAATCAAATCATTCCTCTTTCCACACAAAATAGACGAGAGAGAGAGAGAGAGAAAGAGAGACCCTGTCAAGTATATGCTCTGTTGTTTCATCATCTTAAAAACAAAGACAGCACGCTTAGAGAAACTGAGAGTAAGACATTAAATAAAACTGTGGACAAAAAAAGGAGAGAAATTGAGAGAAAGCTACAGCAGCCCGCTTTTCTCATTTATTCACCGTTCTGTTCAGGAACCGGTTTTTATAGTATCCGAAAATGTATATACAGCAAATCCGAATCAATATTCCTCGAAAAGATTGCATATATTCGTTACTGAAAAGATAATTAGTCGGGCAATTATATTTCTGAATCAATTTAATTTATAGCCGATTTATCTTTTGCCATAAATTATTCTCATTTACGAACATCGAATTATTGTTTATATTTACGACCACCGAGGATCACCGTTGATAGACATTCATACTTTATTATGTGCTCTTAAAGATTCTCATATGCCATGCAGATTTTTAGCACACCAGAACACTCTTAAATTGAATCGTTTTTATTGATATCAGTAATTGTAAAACCATAAATTCTTCACTCTAATAAAATGTCGAGTGGAGTCTATAATTTTTAAATCAAAATGTTATTGATGTTGTAGCGGTGGATTATTGAGTTTATTTTGTAGTTATTATGAATTACACTTTTTCTTAGTTTCTTATTTTTTATATAGGCAAGCCGCCCAGTACAATAATTATTTATTTAACGATGAAATAAAACAATTTAATTTGTTTAAACATACAATTCGTGGCGCGTTTCGCTAACACAGTAGGTAGCTTTCTCAAACGAGTGGAGACTGGAGGTATAATGAAAATTTTTTAATGTATACAGTGCATTAATAGGGAATTTTACGGATACTGAATCTATTTACTTGGAAATAAAAAGGAAAAAAGTGTCAAAATATGGGATTAACTAAAGTATTGAACAGGTTTACCTGGAAATTGAGTCACAACAATCTTACCGGAAGTTTCTAGGTAAAAAGGTTTAATAAGGGAGAATTGTTGATATCTATTTGGTCGTTAAGAAAATTATCTGAATATTTGTTTTTATTGATATCAAGAGCTTCTAAAACATTTAATTTCAGGGATTTAGGTTCTATATGCAAAATTTCAAAATTTGAATCGAAAGTGTGTTGGTTTGCTAATAAATGATTTGAATAGCTGGAATCTAATTTTTGGTTGTTTGTGTTCTGAAATTCTAGTTTTAAAATTCCTAAAAGTTCTACTTTTATAAATTTTATCACAGTTGTCATTACAACATTTTAATGGTGTCGGCCACTTTGCGCCCGACCGTTTTGCGCTCCTACCTGAAATCGGCCACTTTGCGCTCTGCTACTTTCATAATCTACTTTATTTTCTTCGATCTGCCCATTTGCAATATAATTTTAAATTCTTCCTACCTAGTCCGGTAAAGGGTAAGTTAAAAATATTAGTTTTACAAGAAAACAAGAAAGTACAAAAATTATATTTATTTTTTCAAAGTTTTTTTATAAAGTAAAATACAAAAATCCATGTTTGTTTATTCGAGCGTGCTGGGCTCTTAACACAGAGGTACCAGGTTCGAGTCGTGTCCGAGTCAAGATATTTTTATTTTCTTATTGTTTTTTTCAAAAATTGACTAAAAATACGAAGAATTTTTCGATTCGGATTAGGGTAGGGGGTAAGGTAGGGTGGTTTTGGTTGGGTTATTATTGAAAATTATTATAATAATCTGTCAATTACACAATTCAATTTTTCGATTCGGATTAGGGTAGGGGGTAAGGTAGGGTGGTTTTGGTTGGGTTATTATTGAAAATTATTATAATAATCTGTCAATTACACAATTCAATTTTTCGATTCGGATTAGGGTAGGGGGTAAGGTAGGGTGGTTTAGTTAAAAAAGTGTATGGAAAGCGAGGAGATGTTCTTTTCATAGAGAACGACACGGGGTGTCTTGGAACTACGCTTGGCAACGTCGGTGAAGAGAGCTACATTTAGACGCTCCTATTTTTCTGTAGTAGGTACCATGGGTTTTAAGCAAATTTTCTAAGCTAACCTTTACCGGGCTATTATGTTATAATAAATTTAAAATTATATTGCAAATCGGTAAATCCTAGAAAAAAGGATAATACATTTCTATTATGAAAATCGCAGAGCGCAAACAGGTCGATTTCAGGTAAGAGCGCAAAACGGCCGAGCGCAAAACGGCCGTATTCCATTTTAATTTATAAACTCCTGATTTTTTTAATTTTGAAGATTTAGATTAGTTGTTTTTGACGAATTTGGATAAATTGTAATCGGTTTTAAAGCAAATATTCAAGTTTAAAGTTTCTAAAAATGATTTGATTTTTAAGGATGGTATTCCAAAGTATGTTAAGCTTTTAAATTGGTTATTTTTGTTTTTATCAGAAGGAAATACTTGTTCTGAAGTATGTTTTAGTATCTTTTTATTTATGATATTGTCTATTAAATTTGGATCGTAATTATTATTAACTGCTATTTGTTTTATGATATTTAGTTCTTTGTTGTAATTATCATTATTTAATGGAACTGTTAAAAGTCTATGTATCATACTATTGAAAGCTCCTAATTTATGACTGAATGGGTGGACCGAACTATTATGAATAAAATTGTAATGTCTGTATGTGATGGTTTGTGAAATATAGAAAAATCATGTTTATTATTTATATTTGAAATTGTAAGGTCTAAAAAGTTTATAGACTTATCTTGTTCAATTTCTACGGTAAATTTGATATTTTTATGAATTGAGTTGATGTAAGTAATGAAGGTATCTAATTGTCTATTCAATTATTCATTTGTTATAGGCACGTAAGTTAGTAATCAATTGTAAGTAATAATGGGTGATTCATTAGTGCTATTACTCGTGCTATTAAGTCCAATATCTTGTAAGAACTTTAGTTTTCGAGATACAGGATGTTAAAGGTACCCATACAACAGATACAATATCATAAAAATCAATGCTATTGAGTGTTTTCAGAAATTATAAATTTTTGTGCTCCATATGGAAGCGTGTTGCATTACAAAAAGGTTGCATGGGTTCTTACATTGTCAACTATCTTGAAAACAGTGCGCCCTACAACAAAAACGTAGGATGACTTTTCTCCTAGAAATTATTTAATAAAAAAGGTAACAACACACCCAGATCTCACAACGACCCATGTCTACAGGAATATTTTCGACTATTTTCGCATTTCCTACATGCCCCCTCAGTTTGTAACACCTATTCATTAACACCCTGTATACCCGGAACTCGAGCACGCCACTGTCGTATCGGGTCGTTCGTTTACTATTTACACCCCCGTCTTGCCGCACCACGCAAGGACTTCACAGAACATCAACAGGTGGAAGTATGTGGAAGTTTCGTGGAAGTATGTCGAAGTTTTTTCAATATGTGGAAGAAGGTGTACAAAATTTTTGCCAGTTGTTTGCCCCTCGGATAATATCACTTGCAGACCGGTTTCGGCGTATTTGCGCCTAATCAGTACAACATTAATACATTATACCCTGTGAAGGGAATGCTAAGAATGCGATAATAGCGACATCCCCTCAACTAACCATAAACCAAAATTCTATATTGACAAAAAACCATCTCGGTTTTGTAGTTATTTACTTGATTACAGTTTCCTGTATCAATTGTCATATATATTTAAGTAAAGCGTGTTATCAATAGAAGTCAAAATAATAGTATAAAACTCGGTATAATACTATTAATTTGTAAATATATTATTAAAGTGGCATTAATTAGAAACTTTTAGTTCCATTTAACATAGAAATATAAAAATTATGAAAAATTATACATAATAGACATGTCAGATTACAGAGGGTGCCGGATTACCGGGGGTCCACTGTATTTTAAAAGTTAATTAATGTGAATTTTGTATTAAAAACTATAAGTACCTATTAAATATATTCAAAAAAAATTAGACACCTATGTATTCGAGTTTGGGCTCGTCCTGTATTCGGTTTCTTAGATGAGGAAGCAGGTCTAGTGAATTATGATACTAAACGACCAACACCAACGTATGGCTGTGATTCATCGCACTAAATGGATCATCCTGTATATTGAATTTTAAATAAAAATTAAATGCCTGTGTCTTGTACCTTCTGTAAGGATACATTATTTTAGTTCATATTTGAATTTAATTTTTTATTGGCAAATATTATAACTTTCTCAACATTCTTTATTATGCAAATAAAATTATAGAAAAGGATTCTAAGCTTAAATTAGAGGAAAAAGGGGGCGAAAACGGCAACGATAGGAGATAAATAAGAGATGACCCTATATAATTAGAAGAGTCAAAAACGAAATATTTACGTCAAAAAAAGAAAAAGATACGCAAAAGTATTGTATAAAAATAATCTCTAGAGAACAGCGTCAAAAGCCAGAATTATGAAAAAAAATATACTAGAGATTATAACGTAAGAAAGAAGAGGTAAACAAAATAAGCTGTCAACAAACAATACTTCTCCTATTTCTGATAATAAATATAATATTCCTTTGGTATGCCCCAGGTATGACCTCCATACCACTGCAAGCAAAAGTCTAATAGAAATAAGATTAAATTAAATAAATAAGAGACTTCTGTTGAATAATGTATTAACTTGTTAATGATAATTTTCACATTTTTCAATTTTCTTCCTCATTTTTTGGAAGTGTGTACGAGTCTTACAGCATTTAGTTATTTATTGACATAGTCATTAACAATTCAAAAATATTTAAAACCAGTATCTCAACAAATACCTTGACCTTTGTATTCACCTAATAAAAGTAGTTTAACAATTAATGATTATTATTTAATGGTCGTTCCGAAAATTTACTATTTATCCGATTGAAACAAAGTATACACCACTTATATTATATTTATTCAACATAAGCTGTTAACATTGTCGTTATTTGTTTGATATAAGATAAAATTGAAGTAAATAGCTTAACTTGACATTATATACGGGGTTGGGATAAAGTATGGAACCAAGTAAATATCTTTTAAACGAAAAGAACGATATTTATGAAAATTTGCAGGTAAGTGCAATGGAACAAAATGCATCTGATGTACATTTTTTTGTTAATAATATACTTCCAGTTTAACCGAAAATGCCATCAACTTCTTTAATTTAAATGGGACACCCTATATATTTTTACAGATTTTGAAAGAGCTTGTTATTTTGAATTCATATATACTGAGTTTAGTGTTAAAAAAATTTGTAAAAGCGAGGAATAACTCACTGTTAGCTGTACATTTCATTATTTTAGAAAAATGAGAAACAAAATTAGTTTAAATGTTCAAAATGCTCGTTTACTTGCTGACAATATGCCATCCTATTAACAAATTCTTGAGTCACTCTTTCCAAGACTTCTCCACGTATTAGTTCACATTCATCAATAATTCTTTGTCTCAATTCCTGTAAGTTTGTTGGTCGTCTAACGTAAACACGTGATTTCAGATAGCCCTAAAGAAAAAAATCTTACAGACTAAGATACGGAGAACGAGCAGGCCACTCTATGAATCCTCTACATCCAATTCATCGATTTGGAAAATTCGTATCCAGAAAATCCCTATCCCGTCTATCATAGTGGGGAGGTGCTCCATCTTGTTGAAACCAAACATTTTGTGGTAATTGCCCATTCTGTTGAAGTGCAGGAATAATTTCGTTATTTAGTAGATCCAAATACTTGTCACCATTCAAGTTTCCGTCTTGTTGTTATTCCTATCTTTCCGTGGCCTTATTTTTGTTTGTGACATAATAAAAAGTCTTGAGGGGCCCCTAGACAAGAAGCGTGTGACCCTGTTATATCCCTGTTGTATCATTGGGTTCGTACGACTTTTCTTTCTACTAGTATGTAGGTGTGTGAGATTTGTTTTTATTTTTGTAAATATTATTATTTTTTCCAGATGCGACTGACTGAGTGACGAGAGTCTAAGCCATAAAAAAAAGAAAAAAACAAATTTTGAGCAGCAACTAGTTTCTTACGATTGTAACTCAGTCACTTTTTTTGGGTGAAAGATATACAGATTGCGTAAATTACATCGGAACCGTCCGGATTACACAAGTACGACAGAAAAACAGCTGAAAGAGAGAGAAAGAATAATTATGCGCGGTCATTGAGGCGTGTACTTTGTTTCACCTTAGGGGTGTATACTTATTTCCCGAGACTGGCCGAATGCTCATTGCCCCCCTATTTTAACGCTGTTGCCAGAAGCGCAGATTAATTTGTACAAATGATATTTTTGTCTCGTTATCGTTGACTTTTTTTCGAGGGTGAAAATACAGCACGTTTGTGCCAGCATTACGCCAAATAATCTTAGAGATATGAGATCAAATCTTTATCACAGATTTGGTTATTGTCTGGCACAGGAAGGTGGTTTATTTGAGCACTTAATTCATTAAAATTATGTTTACCTTTAGAATGGATTTTTATTTTTATTTTTTCAGGAAGTTTATATTTTATGTTTAGAATAGGTGTAGGTACCTACCTACTTATTTTATTTTTTCAATTTAATTTATTAATGGAAGGGATTTTTAGTTTATTAATTATGGTTCTCTCAAGATACGCTGTTTTATTTTCAAGTTTCAATGGCTAAAATAATATCCTATTGTAGTTAGAAATTGTCAACTTGGTCTGAAATGATCATGTTGACAAAAATGAATTTTAAGATGTACAGGCTCCTTCCATGTTGGGAGCATACTGAATACCACCGTTATACCACCAACTAGTGAATTCTCTCTGTAAAGGACAATTCGGCCAGTCTCGGGAAATAAGTATACACCCCTAAGATGAAACAAAGTGATGACCGCGCATAATTATTCTTTCTCTCTCTTTCATATATCCTTGTCGTACTTGTGTAATCCGAGGCGAGGGTTCCGATGTAATTTACGCAATCCGTAAAATTTCGAATTTTTATTTTTCAAGTTGATTATTCATACCAGAAAAAAAACTAGTCTTATGTTGGTAAATCTCAATTCACTATAATGGAAATGCGCTGAAATAAATATTCCTCTGAAAACAGCTTTGCTCTGCTTTGAAACTGTTTAAACTTACCGATATGCCAGTTTCTATAAAACTTTTGCGGTGCTCGCCAACAAATAAGGTTTTTTACAAAACATTTTTGCTCAACTTGGGTATTTTATTTTTGTTAGATTTGAAAAAGTTTACTACCGTACTAGATTAAAATTATAAGATATTGGTTTAGTTTGTGAATGGGTAGTAGAATTTTAAAATAGATTTCATCCCAGAATAGTAAAATTAGGTCCAGATAACAAAAGTTATGGAAAATGTACTCACATAAAAAATTTTGATTTAGAAAATAAAAATGGAAATAAACTCTCCATGTTCAGTATAAAGATCTTGATCGATTACTCTACCCTTTTTGAAAAGATCAGTTAAACTATCGAAAAACTTGCGCTTTCACTTTGCTGGCGAGTAAATAAGTTAGTCTGAAAATGAGACAGATACTGGGTCGGTGTCAAGAAAATTACTACAGTGGAAAAAAGGCATAATGACTGATTTTGGAAAACTCTCCACGGCTAAGCTAATCAGAATCTACATGACTTCACTGAAAGAAGTTAATATTTTGATAAACATGGTCATATGTTCTTCATTTTATTCGATCTTTTGCAATCCTATTCCAGTCCTCCCTTCCTAACTGTTTCAAGTCTTCCAGCATCCATCCATTTCGTCCCATTTTTTTCTTATCTCCTTTCACCTCCAAGAAGCATCTTCATCACACACCACAAAACAGACTAACCTATAGAAGTGAAAGTTTATAGAATGACCTTGAATAAATAAATTTTGTAGAGTCCGACCACAATAATTTGGGACACCACATGATTCAACGTAGGGCCGCCTCGAGTGCGATGCCGATCTCTGACTGACTGCAGCTTCGAGCCAGCGGCGGAGCAACGGGCGGTTTATTTTATGTAGCTTCTTCGTTTTTATTTCAGTGTTGACAGCAGACCAGACAGTACTTTGCTTTCGGTCTTCTTGTGCGAATTTGTTGTTGCGAATACTGAATTTTTCATGTCTTGGAACTTTTTGTGTCATGTCTCCCAAGAGAGTGAAACACGGAAAAGCTTTGCATAGGCAAACAAAGAAAATTATAGATCGGGTTGCTGCATTTATGCAAAAAGAAGCAGAGGAAGGTGTTCAAATTCCTTATGTTATTTTCTACAGGTATCCAAAACCATAAAGTTTGATATATATTTGAAATAAATTCCTAACAATAAATTTAGTATGAAAATTACATTTTCAGATGCAAGTCAGTAACGCCACTGGCTGATACGCCACACCCGCGACCACGTGGTGTACCAAAGTTATTGTGGTCGGACAGCTAATGCCTTTAACCCGAAAAGAAGAGAAGATGATAAAATTGTTCATCTTGTAGCTGTTGTCATGTTACTTGTCATTCGTCGTTGATATTTTTCTTATTTTTTTAATTCCATTTAAAATCGTTTGCGTTTTTATAGTACCTGTTACTTTATTCTTTTTGGCCCTGCTGAATTACTGCATTACCTATCACAGGATATATTATCATAGATAAATTGAGAAAATCGATTTTTCATTTTACATATTTGAAGTTAAGTATTTATGATCAAAATATTTGTTTTGCAGATGAAAATGATGGTTACCCAAATATTTTTATAACACTAATACCCATACAAACCATATTAGGGGTCTACCCAAGGAACCTACATTTGTGAAAATCAGTTTTTCACGTTTGTCCCATACAGGGATTGGTTTAAAAACTGCAGAAATCAATGCTTCCGTATCCATTGCCTGCTCGCTTATAATTAAATATTCATTCCGGTCAAATGCCAGTACCTTGCTACACGCGCCGACAAGCTTTAGCCTGTTTTGTCTCTGTGCGTCCACGTTCAATACGCATACTGATTTTAGGCGCCGATCGGCGCCGATAACCAGCGAGCAGGCAACCCGCTTTCTTTCTGTCCGTACCCTTAAACAATTCTCTCACACTTGAGCCTGCATTTGTTGGTCTTCCAATTTTTTTCTTTCTTCTTTCTCACTTTGTCCAATTTCAATTGAGGAAATAGATGGTGGTATTCCCCAAACCTACCTCTTCCACGGTTAATTGCATGAACACCGACTTTCCTTCTACGAATTTTTAAATCGACATTTTCAAGCAAAAATAACTCTTCATCACTTGAGGAAGACATTGTCTCAACGAGAGCTGAGAAAACACTAAGCTTGAAATGCAAGCGTTTGTGTACACACAACAAAATTCTCAAGCGCTTGTAACCAGCTTTCTTTGTGAACGCACCCTTACATATCTTAGCAGAGTCGAAGCAGTGAGTGTCCTCATTAAAACTTCCTTCTTTCAAATTTAAGCAAAAAACAATTTTTAATCTAGCTTTCGATACCTGATGTTTTTTATGGCTAATAAATAAACGATTATGACATTTAAGTTGACGCAAGACATTTTATTATCAAAATTTGAATACCTATGACTAAATTTTCCTATACAAATAATCAAATTACCCATTAATTTCGTGCATAAACAACTATTTGTTTAAACTGAAATTAATTTCAACTATTGATAATAAATAACTCAGTAAATAACCCATTAGGCTACGAAAGTTTATATACCTGATTCTGTAGTAACAACATTCTGATACAACAGGGTACCTAATAGCCCCGAACACTTCAGGTAAGGGATTAACAATGGTCTCTTATTATTACTTTCTCTTACTATGTCGGCGTTATTCACGCTCTGTTGTGAATCTGGCCAATAATAAATATTTTTAAAAATAACAGTAGTCTGGTTCGTCCTGTGCTTTGGGTTTATAGCCGGCGTTCTTTACGCTTTACAAGTCAATTTTACTCGGATTTTAATACTAAATATTTATTTAAACATTGTATTCTTGATGAAAAAGTAATGCTTTTATTTGACTGCCCTAAAAAGAAACAAATAAACTTAAATTAAGTCAAACCAATCAATTTAGTACATGTATTATTATACACAATTTATTAAATTATATGAAAGCTTGTCGCGAGATTTACGTAAATATTATTTGTATTCTTTGGTTTTTTATTCAGTTTTTTTAAGAACTATTTTATTGTTAATATCTCGTTATAAAATTTCTTTTCTTCGAAAGTTACTGCCAAATATGTGATAATTTTTTTCGTATATGAATACCGATTATCGTGAACATAATTTTTTTTCTATTTCTGTGTCGTGCAGGCAGTTTCATCCCGTATCAGAACGAGTTTAGGGTCTTTCCTATTGTCAAGAGATTAAAAATTAAGTTATTACGATAGGCAGTGTCGTGGGTTGAGATATCCGCATTCTGTTAAATGTCAATTTTGTGGTCACCCTGTATAATGATATACGATGCATAATTTTTTTACTTTATGTATTAAAAACCCATCACATCTTGTGTGGTCATTTAAATCTTACATGGGTATTCTAAAATATACGCGCCTAACCTTTTAATAATATGACCTAACGATTAGAGTTAGAGCCACTCTAACTAATGCCATCTTCTAGTATAATTAAAACACCTTAATTAAACCCTTGATCAGTTAAATTAGCCGTAGCACCCGCCGTATATAAAATCCTGGTTTAAAACTCTTTTCGGTAAAGAAATTGAGATATTTTTTTTATAAACTCATGCAATTATCAGTCTGCTTACGTAGATAATATTATGTACGATATAACAATAACCTTGAAAATAAGCAACATCATTAAGAAAAACCCGTTGACTAACCATTTAAGTAACTGCCTCGATGCAGCTGTAATCCATGGAAGACCATTCAGTAAATAATCCTTCAGTATGACCTTTCAATTTCACCACACTTTCACCATTTTGCCGAGTGCGGACCTGTCCGAGGTCCCATGTAGAAATTATTAACAAACGACACCTTTTCACAGTGAACACTAGACACGACACCAGTAACCTCTATCACTACAAAACATGTTTTCTCGGTTTTATACCGGTTAACTTGATCGCACTTACTTTTAATTTAGGGCTCGAATGAGGAACAAAACATAAAAAGTGCAAAAGAAACGATTCAATTCGCAAGAACGACGAGAGACGACTAGAAAAGAAACTGGCAGGAAGTTCGTAAGTACGTCGTCTAGAGATGGGATGCGATTTTTGGAGCTGTTACCTTTTCTTTACAAAAATTGTTTATTTACTTAATAATAGAGATACAAATAAAATTCATGAGATAAGAATTTTTGGATAACGTATCTTTGGTGATTATAGATAATTTAAAAAAAATTGGTTATAAATTACACTCCTAATGGCATTTTTTCTTTTATTAAAATGTTGTTTTCTTATAAAATAGCGATGGAATAGGTATATTACGTAACAAGAGTTGTAAGTAACCCATTAAGCACGAAGTGAAAAAGTTTACGCGTAAATTTCACGAGTTCGTAATGGGATTTCAACTCGTGTAACGTACTATACTTTTTCTACGCCCATCTATTTTCTTCTGAGAGCTCATAATTATATCTTTTTCTTTACTAACAGACATATTCGTAGGTAAAGTTGAGAAAATGTTCGGATACTATAATTTGTTACAAAAATTGATAGCATAAATGAGATTCCATATCAAGAAAAAGCGAATTATTTTTTTTGTAATTGAAGGGCTCGGGTGTAAAAAATGGTATCTGACAAAATTTTGCATCTTGACATTATGGTTGAAACAATGGTATGTGGGACCAGTAAACGGTTATCTGTTCTAATTTACAGTCTTCATATCAGATGTTTAAGATATAATGCTAGTTACCAAATACATTTCAAAAACTTAGAACTATTGAGAGATGATTTTATAAACTTTTGAAAAGCTATATCTCAGAATTTCAAAAATGTTAGTTACCATTTTTTACGCCCGAGGCCTTCAATTGTATAATGTGTTGCCGACATTTAGGGGCTATTTTAATCTAAAATGTATTTCACTAATTCTAAGAGCTTTTATGTATTTCAATTAATTAAAAGTATGTAAATAAACCAAATAAAGTAGTAAGTAAATAAAAATTTGATTCAACAAAGAAATTTAAGTTTTCTTATCTAAACGCACGTGTATTTTTTTTCTTATTTAAACGCACGTGTATGTTATGACATTTTCATTACATGCATGTTATTGTTAAATGTCACTTACAAGGAATGTCTACAGTGCGAATTTTTGACGTTTACGAACATGGGCGTAGAAAAAATTATATATTCCCATGGCAAAAAAAAATTGGAAAAATAATTTTTTTAATTATGTATGAGAATTATTTTCCAATTTTCAGCTTAGTTTAAATCAAAAACATGCCATTTAAAGGCCAATACTGTCCCAGTTTCTTTCTTTATTTAATTGCTTTAGTGTTAGTCTTATTAAACTTAAATTCTTTCCAAAGGGTATTTTCCAGTTCGTTTTACCTTTCTGCCAAGTATTTTGCTATTTTATCTAACACAACCATCGTCTCACTTCTTTTTCTATTTTCCCCTAGCTTTCCTGTTCAACCCTAGCGGTTATCCCTTGTATATTGTGCAGGTTGTTAACAAGTATTCTATTTATATAGTTAACCCCTTTTTCTCCGATTCTCATTGCACGTTTTAGTCCACGAAGTCCCTCCAGCAGTAACCCCAGTGTTATAATCGCCTACCTTAAAAAAAAACCTTATCACCTTTAAAAAATCACTGTGTTCATAAATTTCTAAAATATTCACATTTCCTTAGATTAAGAATGTATTAAAACAAATTTGGTACTAAAAAGTTACAAAGAATTAAATTGGTATGTAGATTTTTATATTAAAAAAACCCGGTTGATTTTACATTTTCAATATATTTTCGCCTACCTTATCGAAAAACCAATCATATGAGCACGGAAAGTATTGTTTAGCAGAGTTAGATCTGAAAACTTTTCACCCATATTAATTTTAAATGTTATACAGTTCATTAGAAATGTGACAAGTAATATTCCTTTTGACAGGAGGATAGGTACCGATCGAAATGCTAATGTCATTGTAGCACCCTTAGTTATTAATATAAATGAAGACGATAGTGATAATTCTAGGAAGAAATCCCAATAAAAACCGTTCCTGGAACGTGTACTTCACTGGATTCCATTTCTAGTGGACTACATATCGTTAGAATGTCATAAAATAAAATATTTTATTTCACATTTTACCAGAGGTGTGATCTACTATGAATGGACCTTAATAAAATTTGACAACAAAGTTTTGTAGTCTTAAACTTCAAAATATTATTGATTGTCTAGTTGTCAAATTTTTTCGTTGTGTCAGATAGGGACCAAAAAATTATTTCTATATTAGTTCATCTTGACAACGGTAGCTGGAACGCTACCGAAACGTCGAAATAAAAAATAAAAAAACATTATTGTGGTTTGATTCCCAAAAAAATAAGAAAAAAGAATAAGTAACGCCACAAGGAACTTATAGAAGATATCTAGTTTCTTTTGTGTTACCAACCACTAACTATTTTCAATCGAGTGATACCTATCAGCTGATTGTGGTAACTGATGTTTTGTCATTTGTGATTTGATAATCGACAATAATTCTTCATTTTAAATAATAATAAACTTTATATATTGTTTCAATAAATTAATTTTTGAGTTTTTTACACACTCTTTTCTTTCTACTATTGTTTGTGTTGGCAGTAGTATTGCAATCAAACAGCTTGCTAGATTGATCATTTGCAATATACTGACCTTGCAAGAAATTGCTGCAATTTCTTGCACGTTGTATTGCACCATGTCAAGCGGCCTATCCTATACTGAACTAGATTGGGGTTAAACAGTTAGTTGTAAATAATAAAGAATTCAGTTCATTAGTTGTAAGTAATATATTGTTTGTATTTTTTGTTTTATTTAAAGTCATAGTTCATAAATCACTCACTTTGCACCTTTTGGATTTTATTTCAATTTCATATCACTTATTGTTTAAAAAATCTAACTTAGACCTTCCACTGTTTTGGTAGATTACTAAATAAATTTAGTTCATGTTTTAGTAATTAAATTGTACCCACTACGGATCTATTACAGTTTTCTGTACAATGAGGGATTTATGAAATTTTATTTCTAAATCCTTAAGGGCTATTATACTAGTACGTCTCTGTTCATAATTCCTCAATTACATTACATTCCCATTTGATTGTGATTGTTTTCTCGGTGTATATTCAAAGCACAAGGTTCAATATTCATGAAATTAAAATGAGACCAACTTGGAACTATACTGGATCTAATGCAAAAATAATCATCAAAATCGGTGGACAAAAAAATTTACACTCGAATTTTAGAACTTCCTTTTTTAGAAAAATGAAAAACCAACAATTAAGTGAAATATGATAAGCTTAAAAATAGGATAAAAGATTAAATGCTTTCTTAAATCTTAAATTAAAAAGAATATCATGTGTCACTTTGGTTTTGTCAAGGTTTTCCTTTGAAATGTAAGGCAAAGAGTAGTTATTTCTTCTTCTTTTTTTTAAACAAGAGTTTTGTTGAGTGGGTGCGACGAATATCTTTATTGATTGATGTGTTAATTATGGACACGTATCACTTAATAACTAAAAAACTTTGAAGAATTGCTAAATCTTTTTCTTTCTTCAATTTTTTTGTCAGGGTTAAGGAAAAAATGTTTCAAATATTTCACCTTAAATTTATTCATGTGACTTGTTAATACGGTTATTGAGGAAATCAAAACAAAATTTTCTTATATGAATGATTTAGTATCGAACATAAAAATTCACGTCTATAAATTCGAACTTCCTACACACCACTTTCTCCATAACTTGTTATGACAAGATGGTTTTTCCGGTTATTCTTTATGCCGATTTTTTTTTTGTAAAACATTTTATAATCATATTTGTAAAATATTATCTGTAAAATAAACATTTGAAATACATAGAATCCTTTAAATTTTTTTTCCTTTTTCTTGGAAATAAATTACCTACAGTAAAAGTCGCGAATGTTTCTCGTTACGTCATACTTCCCTGAATGTATCAAAGACACTTTAATTTTATGTGGATATCACTGACAGCGTATGTCCAATTAAAACAAATGGAAAGGTACATATGCCTTTTGTGCCTGAATTAAGCTACGCCTCTACGTCTTTATCGCTTTGTCACTCTGTCTTGTGTTGTGACAACGATTGTACTTAAAAAACAAAACGTCACTTTATGCGGAAATCATTCTGTCACCATTGAAGTTCGTCGCCATTGTCATTACTACAAGTAAAGTTTGGACGAAAGTAAACGTGAGTGTGTTAGAAAGTTACATGAATATTTCCAAAAGGAATTGGCTACTGGCGGACCACTTCTGCCGTTAAATGAAATGCCACTCATTAGGTCAGTTTTATAATAATTTATTTTAGGGATGTACCGGATCGGCCGGACCGGATCGCCGGAATTCCGGCCGGATCGGGATTTATATGGAAATATCTCAAATTCCTGCAGCTTAACGATATTTTACAGGTTCTATCTATCTAAAGCATAAAACTCCATATTATTTTCTTTTTATTGTATACACAGGTCCAGCATTATGTACAGTTAACACCACACTATATTTTCGGCCAGCCCGGCCTTATTCAAAGTATTTGTTGTATTTCCCGTTTTGATAACTCTATCATTATTACATCAATCTTCAGTAATAGATAAACTTCTTTTTCATAATTATGTCAAACGTTGACTTTTATCGGTTCCGAGACTAGATGATATGCGAAAAGAATATTCCTGCATGGAGAATCATAATAACATTTGTGCATATCAAAATCACGATATTCAAATTTTTGCGTTCGTATATCCAAAATCTTTAAATTTTCTGTGAAAAAACAGTTGTTTGTGTTCTTGGTTTGACCATTTATGAGAAAAGACCAGTAGTCCTTATCAAGCTCAACAGACTTCTTAGGAGATCTAGTTATGGATACTCAGATGGATATATAAGACAATATATTTAATACTATTATAATGCCTTACAAAGTTTTTGAAAAATATTTTTCAAAAAACAATTACCGTTCAACTAAAAAGAAACAACTACTTCTCGGACAATATACCCTGACAGACATTGAATTAACCAAAATTCATATAGGTGAAGCTAATAAAAACGCGATAAAAACATTCAATTGCAAAATTAGTTAACATCGATGTTTAGATCACCACTTTATGATGGCCAGCTGTAGAGTCCGTTTCAATAAGGAAGAAGCCACCTGAAGTTGCAGTCGATGCGCGACCTTGATGTCAAAACCAGCGCCATATTTAAAAATTGATATTTTAATCTAAATCAGTAGCGTAACGTTTTCACATTTTGTAGGGTAACACAAAATTAGAAGTATTAGAACCATATAAATAACTGCTAAGTGCAGCAGACTATATGAATCATTAGCAGAATTCAATTATTTTTGACGTAATGTATACTCTTCCATATATTTTACAACAATCTGAATGCCATGAGTAATATATTGGATTATTATACTTTCTTATTTGACTTACCGATGATTTTGTAAAGGAATTTGGATTCCATGTTCAGCTTCAGACTCCATAAAAGTTGCAACGTTTTTAAGAATCTGTCGGCCTTCACTGTGGATAACTTTTCTTTTAACACCAACCAGTTTTGTAGGAGGCATGATTTTAGATCAAATAAAACACACAGCACTCAACAAATAAACTAGCAGAACGTCTTAAAATATTCAAAAATGAAAAATATTCGACAGTAAATGATTGTTTCAAACACAACCTCAAATGTCAACAATTTAATTGCTGTCGGCATGAAACATCGCTTGTAACGCCAATGGCATGGAACGATCGCTCGACAGATTTTGACTTATGCGCAGGTCGGTACGCCAACTTCAGGTGGCTTCTTCCTTATTGTAACGGACTCTACCCCATTGAATTGGTGTGGCTCTAGCCTACACCAGCTTGAAGAGAGAGGAGACAAGAAAAAATAATTAATTATTTTAATCTGAGGTGTGCTATTTTTGGAGGCATTAAATAATGTAAATCGTGATCACTGTTAATCGTACTATTAACGAAGAAAATAAAAAATGTGAAAGTAGAACAATGAAATAATATAATCGTCGTTCAAATTTTTATTTGAAGTTATAAAAATACTTTAAATAAATGTTTACGAATGTAATTTTGTTTAAAACATTTTTCTATAAAATGTTCTCAATGGAAATGGAAAATAAAATTTAAAGTTAAATCATTTTGATAAAATAAAATATTTTTGTGCAAATCGCACGTGCGTTTTTCCATCTCAGGTCGTTTGATGTTACAACTATAAATAATGATAAATTCCGGAAAAACAATTTTAAATAGATTTCTGTATTTTTCCCCCTTTTTAAAAATTAATAATTGAAAATATTTCAACCGTAGAATCCTGGGCATGAAGTATTAAGATTTAACCCAAAATACTGGGATAAAATGTGACTCTTTACTAAAAAATTTAAAGATAATAATTTGACGGATCCTTGTTATACTTGACAGAAAATGCAGAGCTCCTTTTGTCCAACTTGTTCAGTAAACTCTTTGTACTCTTTGACCTCATGTCAACCTTCATTCATTCTTCATCTAGCCCGTTTCAGATTTCCCCTCCTTTGTAGCCTCCTTCAGGTAACTGGTCATTACCTGCATCCTTCTAATGTCCATACAAGAGACAAAGTGTCTCGACAGCCTATCAAGGAATTTTTACGATTTTTTTACCAAGTATTGTACACTCGACTAAAATATGAAGTGCCACTTGTATAAATTCCGGATACCGTTAGATCAAAGTTGACCGATTGGTTAGTTTTTATGGAGACATAAAACGCGCGAAATTCTATTTCATAAAAATACAAAAATAAATTTTTACGCAATGGCATATAAAGTCGCGTAGTGGGTACAAATAGTTTTTAAATTTTTAAATAAAACTCCGTAATGAGCCACATTTTCAAGTGATTTGGGATATATTTTAATGTTTTGACACCAGAATCTACAGTTAAAATATTTCCAATTATTAATAAAACATCCTGTATGTTAAATACGAAATCGTTTCAACTATCTATGCCTACAAATTAGTATAAACTTTATTACCCTCAAGAGCCCAATTTACTTGTAACTCAGCCAAAACTAGCTAACAACAATCAAACATACATATTCATAAACGTCTGGAATAAATTTCCAATACTGAAAACATTCATGCTTATAAATATTACTCATTAGATACTGGTAAGAAGTGAAAGAAATAAATAAAAGACGAGACCTGTACAAACGAAAACTGTATAAATCTAAGTTTAGAACTGAATTGGACAGAGAAACTGAGAAATAACATCGGCCGGGACCACATAACTCTTCTGCACTTGTAAAGGATTGTTGGCAGAACCACGTGCTATACTATAAGACGATAAAAACAACATTTCTTATCAGTTAATGTAATGACGAAGAGCAAACCCTAAAGTAAGAGATAAGTAAAATACGAGGGTTGTTTTGAAAACAAAAAAAAAATATGTTATTAACAGGGTGCTTTTAAATTCATGTAATTCAGTAAGTAATTCCGCGTATAAAATTATTTCCCATAAGAATTTTTCTTTTCTTTTTTAAATTATTCATAATTTTATAAATTAATATTGTTTTCGTGAAATCTATTTATGTTCCCATCACCACTGTAAGATCTTATGATCAAGTAATTGTATCAATTTTGTTATAGCCTGATGATGTTATTAGCTATGTTCGCGGGTCACAATCCGAACCAGTTCAGGGACTATTCGCATGCGTATTCTGAAAAGTGGCGTTCGCGATTAATATAATTCTGAATTTTTAATAATAGTTCGGTGTTCGCGGATCATATCGGATTGGTTCGTTATTGATTCGGAATCAGTCTTAGCAGTTCTCTGATTTTGGTAAGGACTGAAAGTTCGGTTCGGCTGATCATGCGCAGATGATCGATATGTCAGTTGTTTTATTTTAGTCACCTGTTGTTTCACTTGTTTATTGTTTGCTTTGTTGTGTTTTAACGTTATAAATAAATATCAAACTCTAATTTAGCTGTCCACTGTCCAAGTGTAGTGTAAGGTAAATTTAAATTATCTATTTTTTTATATTTTGTTTATTTTTAGTGTACATTTTTCATTTGCTAGCTGTCAGAAGTGTTGTGTTTTGTTTTCGTTCCTGTCCTGAAAGACCGTTCGCTGTATACTTAAAACTATTTGCTGGTTCGGAACTAAGCATGCGCTCTAGACAATTTAGAGTTAATTCCAGACTGCTTCGGAATCGGTTCAGATTGTGACCCGCGAACATAGCTATTAACACAGTAGTAGTACTAGTTGGTAACCTTCTGATTTGAAGTTAATTATACGTTGTTGTTTGACTTTGTGTTTCTTTGAAAACCTTTATTGGATTTTAACCACATTTGAGAAATGGACGAACTCCTAGATTTAAATTTCTTTTAGGTATACCATTGCCGCTCAGTATACCTTTACGTAACAACAACCTTTTCATAATTAACCAGTGTGCAGCACCTAGTAAACATACGGAGTTATCTAGTTCCTCGCACATTAACAGGTAGGTACAAAATTTGTGTTCAGTTCATCGCAGCATACGAAGGGTAAGGGATTAAGTATCAGGTAGCAAGGTCCACAATGACAGATATTTTTATTTTTATTTTCTTATTGTTTTTTTCAAAAATTGACTAAAAATACGAAGAATTTTTCGATTCGGATTAGGGTAGGGGGTAAGGTAGGGTGGTTTTGGTTGGGTTATTATTGAAAATTATCATAATAATCTGTCAATTACACAATTCAATTTTTCGATTCGGATTAGGGTAGGGGGTAAGGTAGGGTGGTTTTGGTTGGGTTATTATTGAAAATTATCATAATAATCTGTCAATTACACAATTCAATTTTTCGATTCGGATTAGGGTAGGGGGTAAGGTAGGGTGGTTTTGGTTGGGTTATTATTGAAAATTATTATAATAATCTGTCAATTACACAATTCAATTTTTCGAAAACTCACGAATGCATAGATACATTTTCCCTAATGTTAGGAACATAGCATAAGAAATATATAAATAAATAAAACAATAGTGTGAGGAACTGCAGACTGTGAGGAACTGCAGACCTGTCTTAATCCTACCCTCCGTTCGAAAAGGGATTAACTCAGGTAGATGCGAGGAACTGACTGGTACCCTAAACATAATGGCAAAGTGAGGCGAAAGCATATGCCGACATAATCAGATCAAAGGAAAAAGTCAGTAAAGGAGCCAAACACGTGCAGTGTAAACCTTACACTGTTCAGTTTTGAATTATATCCTCAACATATCTTTAACCAGGCGCTAGTTTTTGCTTTCAAGAATAAAAATTACATAAAATCTTTTTTAGAGTCTAATTACCACCGTTTCCTACCAACTTAACGTTTAAAGAAGACTAATTAAAAGCGTCACGATAAGGATATCATGAAAAAACAGGAAAGTTAGTTACATTCATTTTCTTAAGGATTTTAATGAAATCTTGATCCTTTATTTCATGATAACATATCTTCTCTTGTCAAGGTTTAGAACTAGTGATATTGGCTTTTTTTCTTATAGACTTTGTTAATGTTTCTTCCTACTTTAGACACTAGGGTGGGTCAAAAAAATCAACTATTTTTTTTCAACTAATACAAAAAAATGGGTTGCTAGACCACTCACCAAATTTGAGCTGTTAAATTTTAATAGAAAGATCCTCCGCATCGCAGTTTTTCATTTTTTTCTCAGTCCAATAGAAAAAAATTCATACCTCATCATTAATTGATTGTACAGAAAAATTTGTTTGGAAAATTTTGTAGGAAATTTAATGCTCTACAAAAAAAGTATCTTATATTTTTTCCGTAAACCTTACCATTTGAATGATATTGAAGATTTAAGTTTGATTAATTTAAATCAAATGTCATTTTTGTTTATGAATTTTATAACTCGACAAGAAATGGCTATTACAAAGTGCGCAATAGAAATTTTTGTAGGAAATTAGCTGCTCTATAAATATGGAATCTTCTGTGTTGGCGATTAAATTAAGCGTTCAAAAGATATTCATCATCAAACTTTCATGTATATGGATTTTAAGAGTTTTTGATTAAATAATCGAAAAATTTCAATAATTTATGAATTTCATACAAATTTCACTTGAAAATTGAAATAAAAAGCTTTTTTATAACCAATTGGACATTTTTTTTCTCAAAGTGAAACAAATCATAATAATATATTTATAATGAAAACTGCTTTTTTTATTAACATATAATTAACTAAACGATAAATAATGTACAATTTATTTTTTCTACATTCATACAAAAAACAACACTTTTGTGAAACACATTTAATGTAAAAAGTGGTTCTTTTTTGCACTAGTGCAACAAAATTTTGGTGTCTAGCAACCCATTTTTCCGTATTATTTGAAAAAAAAAATAGTTGATTTTTTGACTCACCCTATTAGACACATTACATTCAACTTTCAAATCAATAATAATTTTCCCGAATTATTTAGTGTTATTTTATACTTTAGAAGAATCCATTTCAGAAGCATTCCATAGAATATTGTTTTCGGAACATTCTATACAAAAGTACCTTTGACAGACATCCTATATAATAATACTTTTCAGGAACACTCCATACAATATTGCATTTAGAGACATTCTATACAATAATAAATTTAACGGACATCCTTTACTTATTAAAATCAATCAAGACGTTTTTTTATTGATTGCTAAAACAGTATCCATTAATTTCCAATTTTAAAGTTATATTTCTAAATCACTGTTGAACACATTTGTTTATCAGCGAGAAAGTGCCCATCTCTAATCGTGTGTCACAATCGTGACGCGGGCGCTCTACGTCACACTCTCGTTACCGAGAAACAGAAGTGAAATGGAGAGATAACGGACAAGGAGAAGAACAAACTTCTCGATGTTTGTGTAAGTTATTTGAGGTAGGTATATGCCATTCGAGTGCAGATAGATGTATATTAAAAGCGGCGAGCGGATAGTGGGACGGTTGGGAAAACTCTTCCTTTTTTTATTGCCGCATTTCGGTAAATTACCTCCGCCGAAATCTGGCCTTGTTAATTATGTCTTCATCTTCATTGTGATTTTTATACAGTTACCATCTTTTTGTCATGTTTATTTAATGTAATTAGATACGTTATAATCACAAGAGGTTTTTTAGCCGCTTGGAAAACTGTTATGGGTTCTTTTATATCTTCTCTCTTATCTATATTTTCCGAATTATTGAACTCTTTGGCCTGTCTCATGCTTGGCGCATTGTTCCACTTTTTTCGAGACAGTTTTTTTATCCAAGTACTGCTATTTGTTTTTTGCAGCTCTTTCGCTATACCAATGCCAATGGCAGCTCATCGTGCCCCTCCTCGGGCTCGCGAGTCTGTCTCTTCATTGAGATATTTTTCATTTTCATTGACCTTATCGATAAATTAACCAATTATCAGTTTCCTTGGAACGTAATAATAATCGTATTAAACCATGATATTTACAACCCCGAATATAGAGTCATAAAACTCTTGACTTAAAAAGTGTATTTTTGACGAAAATACTGGTCCCCACATGAGCAATGTTGACATTGATGTTGGCATTGACGGAAATGTTCCCAGAAAGAATTTCAATTACCTGGATATTGGCAGTCTTTAGTGGAAAATTATCGACCCCCTTGTAATATAATTTAATCTAAGTTTGAAAAAAAAATATATAAGCTCCCATATTAAGATATTTTGTTTTAACTTAAGTTATGATTGATTCAAGAGAAAGGTATCGTTCGCGCAAGTGCTTCATTTCTTTAGCGTTCCAACTGATTATAGTATCGTTCTTGGGACGGTACAAAAACTACCTTCTGGAAGGAATGATAGAGTCGATGTGTCAAACCCTAATTCGAGTTTGCGCACGCCAGTTGGAACAAACCTATAGAATCGTACTCGTAATGCCTAATATTGTATGTATGATGTATTTGACAACTGAAATATTTGTAAAGTAATATTTAGTTTTATCATATAAATTTCATCGAGCACGGATCTGTTACTGTTTACTGTACAATGAGGGGTTTATAAATTAAGACCAGATACAGAGTCAACGAAATATTGTGAAACGTACTTTACGAAATATCTCTGAACCAACTAAACATATTTTTTCAATTTCTTATTTTACGGATAATGCTAGTTACTAACGGATGATTTGTCTAAAATTTCCAGATTTCACCAACTATTTCTTAAAGTTAGGTAGGTATAGCTCTTTTCACGATCTAAGAAACTGACTTGACTTTGGCTTGAGATGAAATAAAACCATAAAACTTTTCGGATTTACCGTGCAGGGCCGCAAAATATTGCAATAAAATAAAGTATTTATAATAAGAATGTCCCAAAAGTCTTATACAGTTTTCAGGTAACAGTTTATTATTCGCCAACAACAAAATAAATACGACCCTGTAACGGCTAATACTTTTATAGCTTTATTGCATGTCATTATCTCATCTCAGGTCAGGTCAGTTTCTTAGATCGTGAAAAGAACTATAATACAGTGGCGTAGCACTACTACCGCGAACACCTGGAAGGGGGGCCCGAAGGTTACGAGGCCCGAAAGAGCCCATCGCTAGTGATCTGAAGGGGTCGAAATCCTGGCCTAAAAAATTTTGCGGAGGCAAAGGCTGGAAAAAAACAATTTACCACCTTAAAGCAATAATGGCCATAACAATCGTACTTAAATAATTTTATAGCATAATTAGGGCAGGCAATTGCCTCGCAAAAACTATTGAAATATTCATGTTTTGATCGCTTAATTTAAAATATTTTAGCTACCTAAAGAAATTTTTACATTTTGTCCCTTTTAGTTTGAAAGAATATTTTTTATTTTCTTGTTCCTTCTTCAATAGTTATGTTTATTGTAACGTTCTTTACATATTGTGTATTGTATTTTCTTTACAGTTTTTATAGGCATTTAATTTAAATTTTATATTAGGTGAGTAGTTTAAATAATAAACAGTATTACCTAATTTTGTTTGGTAATACAAACTTTATATATTATATTATTAATATAGGCAAGGGGGCCCTAGCTCAATAGCGGGAGGCCATAATTTGTCGCTACGCCACTGATTATAGAATACCCAAATCTAAGAGTGATAATATTAGGTATTTTCTTTCACTCCTTTTTTTAGAGTATGGTGAAACGTAAATTGAATTTAGGAATTCCCCTACTAACATTGAACGTTCCGTAGACGTATCTTTCAGGTATTTTTAGGTCTGAACGTTCCAGACCTAAAAAAAAAACGTTTCTCAATCGTTATACGAATTATGTTTTAGGACATATTTTATTAAACGTGTATGCAACGTTAGACGAAAACTAAAACAAGAAGCAAACTTTATTTTGTTAAAAAAAGTCTACATATAAGAAAGTTTCTCATTATATCCGTTTCTGATAATAAAATAAAAAAATTCGGGATACAATAATAAACTATTGCATTTTTTAGTCTCTTCTCGATCATCTGTCAAATTTATCAATAACAATATCTATTTTATTCCCGTATATCGATCCTTGCATATAAAACAACAGTGTTTGCACTGCTATGTAAAATTATTCAGAGAATGGATAAACTTATGTTGATTGCAAAGTAGAGTTTTTGACTTTTTCGTTTCGTTTATTTATATAATCAGATGTCGATCGAGTACACCCTTTTTAATTCCTTAACACACCTCGTTCAAAAAATGATAGATGACATTATTTGACAAATGGTTGACAATTTGACAGCGTGTTTTCAGCTGGTGACCGTTTTTGAACGTTTTCATTTTTTTTTTCTAGAATTCGAATAAAATCGACAGTGTCTTGGAAGATTACTTTTTCCTTGTAACTATGGTGAACATTAAAATAATTCGTATTTTCAAGTGTTGTTCGTTATTGAAACGTTCCAGATATGTATTTGACGTTTGAAATAAGTTCCTGAAACGTTTCCAAAAATTCTACCGGCAACGTTTTAAAAACGGAACGTTCTTTTTTTCTGACACAAAACGTTCTTAAAACGTTCAAATAACGTTTAAAAACGGACAAAAACGTTTTTGGTACGTAGAGTAAGTTGTAGGCAAACATTCAAAAAACGTTACGAGGGCGTATTAGGATCCTAAATCCTATTTAGGTATTACCTAACTTTAGGAAATGGTTGATGAAATCGGGCGCAAATGAAACCAAATAACATAGATATAAGCGAAGAAAATAGCGTGAAAGTAAGTCTATTAGGCACAGAATTTTGTCAAAATAATAAATCGGTTTAATACAAATTTTTGAACATTAAATATTTACTTATATATTGATTGATGTTATCTATTTTTCGTTAAAAAATATGTATTATCACTTTACCTACAATTTAAAATAAAAACTTTCAGCTATTTAACATTGAATCCGCAATCCTGTAAGACCGGCTTGACCGGCCCGGTTCATGATGCCTTCCGCGAAGTAGTAGTCGTACAGTTTAGCCAGTAAAGTAGGTACTTTTCACAATAAATGCTTCTTACTTCCCAACTGCAATAAAACTACCAAGGTCGATCTTATTACGTATACAATCGCTTGACAATAAATAAATCCTGCCATGATAAGATAATGAAGCCGAAAATTAAAGTGCAGGTGTTGAACGTGTTCACTAAATTTTTGCTTTTTTGTCTATTTATTTTTATTTTTTATTCGATTCGGCAAAAAATTATTATCAAATAGCTTTTTTCTTCGTAAAAGAAACACAAAGCCATACCACAACGCATAATATATTTCAAATAAGAAGATTAGCAACTATAGTCTATTTCGGAAAGGTATAGGGTAATAAAATGGGGAATTCCGTCCAATTCGGCTCAATTTCGGTGTCGGCCATAGGCGTAGGGCTTGAAATAGTATTGTTTGTAATATTAAAATTTCAAGTAATTGCGTAAGAGAATTAGGAAATGTTTTCTGGACTGAAGTGTCAATATCGAAATATTGTGTAGGGATTACTTAGGTAGTAGATTATACAGTTACGTTTTGCGTTTAACAGGTACCGTTTAACCTTCTATTAGTGCCTCTGCCTAATTCCAACCCTATTTCAGATTCGGCTTAACCGATTACCCGAAATTCACTGTACAAGAAACTATCGACCGATGTTCCCGAATGACTGGAGTTGGAAAGTCCATCGTTTTTAAATTATTGCGGGGAAGAAAAATAGCAGGCCAAGTGGAGCCTCCCAAGAAAAGTCCAGGCAGACCAGTAAAAGTGTAATTCGAAGAAAAGTTCACTTTTTATTTTAAAAAAGAAATACCATACCCACCCTAGATAAGATTTTAATGGAGCTTGGCCAGGATGACAGTATTCCGTTGATAACTAAAAAACTTTTATGGACCACTTTGAGAAACATGGATTTTGCCTGGGAAAAGCATAACCGTAAAGCACTTTTACTGGAAAGCGATGAAATTGTTTGCTGGCGACGAAAGTACTAAAAAAGTATAAAGCAGTACAGAACAGAGCAGAAGAAAATCTTTTATCTTGATGAGACGTGGATTAATGAAGGTTATACAGTACCAAAAATGTGGCAAGACAAAAATATAAACAGTGCTCGCCAAGCTTTCATGGAAGGCCTGTCAACGGGTATTAAGGTGCCTTCAGGTAAAGGGAAAATACTAATAATCGTCCATATTGGAAGCGAAGAGGAATTTTTAAAAGAAGGTTTGCTAACCTTTCAGTCGTGCCATACGGGAGATTACCACGAGGAAATGGATTCGGATGTTTTTGAAGACTATTTTGGTGAAATGATAAAATATTTTCCGGCTGATTCAGTAGTAGCTATGAATAACGCAAGTTATCATTCTCGACGCATAGAGAAGACTCCAACTTCATCTTGGAGAAAACAAAAAATTATTGACTAGTTAACCACCAAAAGTATTGAATTCGAAGATAATTTGATAAAAAAAGAACTATTAGCTATAGCAAATTTACACAAACATCGTTTTATGAAATACGCCGAGGAAGATATAGCAGAAAAACATAGTGTAACACACCGCCATATCATTGCGAACTAAATCCTATAGAACTTATGTGGGCGCAAGTGAAAGGATTTGTGGCAAGACGTTAAGCTACTGTTTCATCAAGCCATTAAGGAGGTGACACCAGAGAACTGGCGAAAAGCAGTCCAGCATGTCATTAAAGAAGAGGAGAAAATGTGGAATCTTGACTACTTGATCGATCGGACCGTCGACACGTTAATTATAACGTCAATAGGAGATGACAGTTCCTCAAATGACGAAGAAAATTATGATTTTTTATAATTTAATTTCTGTATAATGTATTTTTTGTATAATGTTCAATAAAAAATAAGTGTACCTAATACTATGTACATAATGCCTAATTTTTATCCTGTTAAAATAAAATTCTTTCCTTTTTACGAGTATCCTACCGGCACGCCTTTGGCACACTATTTTCAGGGTTTGTGAATGGATAACAATAGGCTAAACCCATATATTCACCCCAACCCGGGTGGTACACCTGCACTTGATAAAAAGAAAGAATTTTACAATGAAATCAATGCCAAACTATGAAAGTGGCTTAAATATTCGTTGGGTCACTCTGTGCTCCCTTTGCATACCATATACCTTTCTGAAATAAACTATAGTTTCGGTTAATACCATCATCAGTAAATGAAAAATCATAATATTCATTTTGACATCAGTTGATATCCTCCAGTAGTTAAAATATCGGATAAAAATCGACTTCAACATTTTCGCACCCCCGATATTGTGCGGCAGTGTATATTATATAAATCACTACTAAATTGAAGAAATTTTTACACCTTGTTTTTACAACCAATAATTTAAATAATTATGCAATTATTCGAATAATTGCAAATTAATAATAATGTACCTACAGTCGATAATTAAACAGACGAGAGTAAATAATTCTCTATAATAAATAAACGAATTATTCTACGATATAATAAGTTTCGAATTTATTGTAGTAAATGATATGGTATTACGATTAATGGTATTGTGTATTCTATGGATATTCGGAGCCAATGAAAACCCTGCGTAACGAGGTTCATTATTAAAGGTCGATTAGTCGAGTCAGGGTCGATTATAGAATAAAATTATGTTGACAGTTTTAAAATGAACGGACGATATATTCCAATCAAATGATTATGATTCGTGAAAAATAAAATTTCTTCAAGATTCATATACACTGTGTCCGTAAAGTATGGAACAAATTCATTTTTAGCTAAACAGATCATTTTAAGAAATTATCCTGAAACACGTCGATTTTTGATTTTAATTTACCGTATTTTAAAATAATAATCTAATATACAGGGTGAATTACTTTCGAGTAATGACGTCACCGTCATTTTTTTTAAATGGAACACCCCCATTTTGTCTCAATTTATGGATTACTCTAGCTGAGCTGATTCCAAAAATGAAAAATGGCATCCTTATAAAATCAAACTAGTGCAGGATTTAAACGAAGATGATCCGGATAGAAGAATCCACTTTTGCGAAAAAATGATGGATAAATGTCACCGAGACCCTCTCTTGATACAAAACATGATTTTTTTGATGAGGCCACTTTCACGTTAAATGGCGAGGTTTACCGTCAGAATTGTAGATTACTGGGCGAAAGAAAACCCGCACTGGATGCGTGAGCATCATACACAATACCCGCAAAAGGTAAATGTATGGGCTACTTTATCGAAGGTAATTTAAACGTGGCAACGTACCTTGAGTTTTTAAGGGGGTATCTCGTACCTACTTTACGTAATTTGTTTCCCAGCAGACGTAATCCTGGAGGTTTTGATGAAAGTTTATGGTTTCAACAGGATGGTGCAACTCCACATTATGCTGTAGATGCTAGAAGGTACCTAGATGAAATTTTTCCGAACAGGTGGATTTTTAGACGTGGACCTATTGAATGGCCAGCGAGATCACCAGATTTCAATCCTTTGGATTATTTTATGTGGGGCCATCTGAAGAATGTTGTATATCAAACGAAACCAGCGAATATTCAAGAATTAAAAAAGAGAATTCGGACTGCAATAAACAATATTTCTCAAGCCACAATAAACAAGGTTCAACAAGAATTTGTAAACCGTTTGGGTTACTGTTAAATACAGCAAGCGCTGCAGTTCGAACATTTATAAAGTCATGTATTTCATCATATTCTGTCCGCTAGACAATAAGTATTTTTGATAATATTGTTAATTTAACTAATAAAGAATGTTACGCGTTACTTTAGGAGCACACACAAAACTATTGTATTTTTGTCCACCCTGTACCAATTGGAATCGACATGTGATACATTTTTGGAATCAACTCAAGCTAGAGTAATCCGAAAATTGAGACAAAATGGAGGTGTTCCATTTAAAAAAAAATGACGGTGACGTCATTACTCGAAAGTAATTCACCCTGTATATTAGAATATTATTTTAAAATACGGTAAATTAAAATCAAAAATCAACGATTTTCAGGATTATTCCTTAAAATGGCCTGTTTAGCTAAAAATGAATTTGTTCCATACTTTACGTTATTATTTCTCAGATTAAAAAAAATTTAGTAAGACTTTCAGTCAACAATATTTTGAAGAGCTGTATCGTTCATCGTTTATAAAAAAATATAAAAGTTCATTTCAAAAAATAAGAAACAACTTGATTACGTCATTTCAACCAAACTGATATTTTCCAATAACCTTTTTCACCAGGAGTATTACATGATATCCAGAATTTGGATATTTTTATTACCTCTTGCAATCCCTTGAGATGTTTGAGCCATTACTTTACTCTCCAGTCAGGAGGCACGCTACTGACCTCAATTCAATCTTGGTTATGTTAAGAAGTTCATTCATTCATTCGATTGGGTCGTGCTCAGAAGCCCAGGCACTTGAACTGAATCTTTGGACCATTTCCCATATTATCTACTTCCATTCTAGAAGCATGTTAAGAAGTTATGTTGCCTTCTTCTCTAAATATGAGTTTTTATTGTTGATCATCGTTCACAAAGGTATTTCTCAAGTGGAACATGTTATGTAATTTTTCTTTCTTGAAAGGTCCTCTTTGATAATATATCATATACAACGGAAAAGATATGTTTCTGTAAATACTGCCGTACTAAGTTGAGAATATTACGTTTACGTTCAATTGTATAAAAGAGCGTTTAAGAGATGTCACGAACGTTAACGTAAAGTTTTGTTTACCTACACACATCAACTAACCTAAGTTTTTGTGTTTTTATTTTCTACGAAAATTTGCGTTTTAATAATTCTTGTTATTTTCTATTTCATACTCAATTACAGGTAAATAAGAATATTTCAATGTAATAAACATGTTTCATGTCAGTACTGTGAATTGTTAATATCATATTATTTCACAACACAGAACAAGATCCAAATCATAACAAAATATGGGAATCGGTAATCTCCGGTAGGGCTTCGGACAGCATCGATTAACGCTAGACGTTTACGTGGAATCACGTAAGTTAACGGAGTTCCGTAAACCTTACCGTGAATATTTATTTACTTCGCATGAGCAACTGTCAAGTTTCCAAAACGATTGAGCGCAGAGAGTGAGTTTTGGAATCATCCAAGTGAATAATAGCCATTCTACACAAGTAAAAGACTATACTTTCTCCACGACTAAAGAAGATGTAGGTAACTCATATTTTCAATAGAAACCTTTACATTTTTAAATGAAATTATAATATTATTAGGAATAATAATAGAGATAACATAAATATAGGTAATTAAACATATTTGTCCACGACCAGATAAAATATCAAAAATGATTGATACTTTTCATAACGATATTTTCTAATATTGATATTTTTAAACCACTATATTTATAACGGTACGGTGTATCGATACTCTACACAGTATCACCCATCTCTATATGTCACATTTGACGTACTCCGGAAATTTATTAATTTTGACGTTAGAATTGTCAATAATGCTAAATGCCAAATTATTACTTAACGTTCTACAATTGCATTATTTACTTAACTTTTATTTAATAAAGAAATCAAGGGTCGTGAACAAAGTATAGTATTCTACTCGCAATTTACGGCCATTATTCACTCGAGTGACTTGCGCCCCTCACCTACGGCTCGGGACGCAAACGTCACCCGGCGTGAATAATAGCTATTATAAATTGCTCATTTAATAATATACTAGAAATCTTCACTATCACTACTGTTGTGTAACGAGAGTGAATACTTTTCAATTCTTCACTGGTGTGAAGAATTTATATAAATATTCAGCTAAATATGTAAAAATAATTTATGCATTAGGTATTATATAGTCGTGAAGAAATATTCCTTCTTCGTCCAGTTCAATAAATATTAATAATTTCCCTAGAGGTATAATTAATATTAATATTAATTTTTGCAAATAATAAAATGTATTAATATTGCAAATACGTAGGTTACATTCTTATATAACATTAAATAAATTGTTTATTAATTCTGTATTAATTAGTTATTTTCTCGGATGAATAACTATTGCCGATATCTAGTGTAGGAAAAAAAATGCATTTCAATTTACCTTAGAATTCAGGATAGGACGCCGTGGCTCTTTAATGTTAACATAACTCACTTGATTTATATTTACCTTTTTACGCGGTTCATCGGGTCAAAGATCTCTTGGAATGGTCACATAATCTTCTGTATACTTGGTTGTTAATTCTACTTATTTTTATATAGCTGTAGGACCGCCCGGCTCAACAGACTTACCTGTAAAAAAAGAGATGTATTAATTTTTTAAGATTTGACACGTGTACACGAAAAACGGGTACTTCATTATTTTGAGCTACAATTTAAATTAAACGATTCATTCTAAAAATAATAGTCGTCGAGTCAATAATTTTGTATTCTTTATAAACCGAGAGTCGTTCCTAGTCATTGAACATTTTGGAGGAGATATAAGAGAAACTTTTATTATACTGATGAGATTCATTTTAACAGGATGTATATGGATAAACTAAGCTTATAACCTTCCCTTTTTGTTTTACATATGAACTGCACCACATTGTTAGCTCGTTGAGTAAAGCAATCTTTCAAAGGCCAACCATTCATGTGACTCTACTGAAATTGTGCCGTCAGGCTGTTGCTAAGCAGGGAAGAAAAGAGTGTCAATGTTTTAAAGAAATGAAAACAGTAATGGAGAATAGTACCCTAAGGTTGGAATAGACATTAGGCCGTAAATAACACTTGAAATCTGATAAGAGTGCAAAAGGAAGGAAGTAAACTAAAACATATCATTATGTACTGTTAGACCACCGCCTTGGGAGGCCGGAACCTATCGGTTGATTAGGTTGGGGAGGACTGTGACAATGGGGCTGGTGATTGGGTATACTGTTGGTGGTACAAAAAATGCAACCTTCGACGTCTAAAGGAGCGTCCACACTATGCCGCTGTTTGCCAATTGGCAAAGCCGATTCTAAGTAGACGCGACCGTTGATACGTACCAATAAGCCAGCCGTATGCCAACGAAAATCGTTGAAGTGTCGGTCTCCTTCAAAGGAAGCCAATGAGAACGGAGAGTGGAGTCTCAGTTGTAATTCATACTGTCTTCCAGTTGGTACTTGCTTTCAAATGGAGTGGACGAGAAATTTATTAATTGAATAAATCTATACCGGGATCGTCCTGTTCTGTTAACATTGTGCGACTAAACTAAGTGAATGCTAACACATATGTAGACGTTTTTACAGTAACTGGCTTTGCCAATTGGCATTGCCACCGGTAAATCATGGAGTAGTATGGAAGCGCCTTTAGAGGCGAGAATGGTAGATGAAATACGCAAATATTTTTGGCTGTAGGATGAAGTCGTGCATTTATAGGAATTAATGAAGTAAAGGGATTGAGGTTATGGTCTTAATTAATTTTTGATTGTCTCAGATGTGTCAAAGTGTTCGCGCAAGGAACATTCTATGGGAAAAACCCCATACATATGTCTTGGCCTATACCTGCCGATATAAAGGACATGTATCCTAGCAACCTGTCCATCTTCCTGGAAAGGACAATGGGTCACATGTGGCCTAAGTGCTGTGGGCCTAACTTACCCTCCCTATTCTACAGAAGTCAAGCGGAAGTTCATGCTATGAGGAAGTAAAGGATTATATTATAATGTCGGAAAGTCAAGCAGCTATAAACAAGTCGAGTTCTTGTGCATTCAGTGACACAGATGAATAGGATTCAGGATACTGCAGTGGCATTCAATTTTCTACCGTCATAGAGAACATAGCTTGGATTCGCGAATATATTTCCACAATCAATTTTCCTCATGAAAAATTGTAACAGCATTAAATTCGCTGTATAGCTAGCTACCAATCTATCGACTCTATTACAAGTAAGTCGATATATATCAAATATGACAAATTACAAAAAGAACCAAGGTATACGAAAACTTCGAAGAGCATTATTACTGCATCGATTTTCATTTAAATCCTTAAACTAGAATCATTTACATAAACCTGAAACCCGGCGATGCGACTGAACTTTGAACTCGCTCCATTTTCAGAATTCCTTATACTTCGTTGGCTACAGGTTTTGATGGCGTTTTTCAGGACCGGCAGCAAAAAGAGGACCAACAAAAAGATTCGGGATATATCTTAGAAGCCAACAAGCAATTTAATTAATGAAGAAAACAAACGTATATAATATACTCAGCTTCGATCAAAAATGTTGAGATGGTTCCGTTTAGGATGAGATTTTCCAGACATAACTTACTTTTCTTTGCGGTTGGAACCAAATTCGTTTTGTTCGCATCGACTGTAATAATTACATTGTTTATGGCAATTTGCCTCCAATTTGTTATGACTAGATTGTCTGCAAGGTCGTAGACCTTAAATCTGGCGCTCGTTAATATATTCAAACGATTATCAAAACCCAGGTAAACGTCCTTGGGAGCGTGGAGACTTAATTTCAATAAAATGGTCGCGGCGACATAAGCGCGGTGAACTGGACGCTGTAATGACTCCTTCGGCTCTAAGGTACTAAAACCGAATATGCTATACCTTACCCTGCCCAAGCTGGGGATGAGCATAATATGTGCTCCGTAGTTTCGTCCTCCAAATTACAGAACCGACAATCCGAGGTCTGAACAAGACTCATCTTCTTTAGGTGGTAATTCAGTCGACAATGTCCTGTAAGCAGTCCCGTCAGAATACGTAGGTTTGTTCTACTCCATTCCAGGATCTGCTTATTTTTTGTACTCAAAGGGTTGTATATGAACGCCTTCGAGTGAGAGAGCCCCGGTATGTCTGCCCAGTACGTGAAGGTTTTCCTCTCCGCCCAGGTAGCTATGGCTGATTTAGCAGTGCTTTCCGCAATGCCAAAAAATGGTTCGGGTCCGATGAATACAGACTGTGATCCCTATTTTGCCAGAGTGTCGACCAGTGGGCAGTTTTGTTGATAGGCCGATAGAATGGCGGTTTTCAATTGAGTGAGTGAGTGAGTGAGACTGTAACGGTAGATAAAGAAATACGAGAGAAGACCTCCTGTAGTTAATGAATCTAGTGATGTTGCAATTTTTGGGACAGGTTCAAGGCAATTAGCATCTGCGTCTAGGATCAATCGAACTAGCATTCAAACTATTTTAAAGAAGAACAAATTCCATCCGTATAAAATACATTTAGTGCAGATACTTGGATTATCATGACTGCAGCTTTTTTATGAACGGTACTGTAAATCGTCATAATTGCCGCTACTGGTCTGATTCAAACGCAAGAATTTTCCAGGCGGTGCATACATAGCAACCGCAAAAATTAAATATATGAGCTGGCATTTTCTGTGACCGTCTGGTGGGTCCATATTTTTTACCTGGTAATTTGACTGGTGAAAGTGAAATGTTTTTGCATTTACTGGAAGATGCTATTGACCCTACCTTTACCGAGATTATTGAAGATTATCAACAGTATAGTGAAAATCATTGAATGTTTCATTAGGACGGTGCTTCTCCACATTATGCTTTGATTGTTCTTCAGTATTTAGACCAACATTTTCCATGGAACTGGATTGGGAGAAGAGGTAGCATTCAGGACCGGATCCACGTATGGGTTTAATGGGCTGCAGCCCAGGGCCCCCTGGTTCCAAGGGGCCCCGTTTCCCGTTAAGATAAACAGAAAAAGATGCATAAAATCAAAATAATAATAAAATAATAGACCAGTAAAAAAAATACACATGAAAAACCCGAGATAACAATGACATATAAAATTTATTTCTAAATTTTTCCAATTTTCTTTCGTTCTTCCTCCTTGTCACCGAATACGCCGGAATGAATAATAGAATCTGTCTTGTTTAAGTTATGTTTATAGGTTAAGAATTAATGGCTTTAATTTTTTGTTCACCAAAGATAAAGAAGGTACCTGTTTAAATGTTTATAATGTATTTACGTTTGTAATAAAAAAGTTTCGAATGTTAAATTTTCCCGCATAAAATGTTTTTTTAAGAAAATGTTTAATTTATATAATTTCGTGGGGCCCCCAGATATCGTTAGTCCAGGGTCCCCAAAGGTCACGGTCCGGCCCGGGTAGTACTGAATGACCTCCACGGTCACCAGATTTGTCGCCCCTTGGAGGGCCCTAAGCAAAACGTTTGTATTTACTTATCCATATTTCTGACACTGATAGATATCAATTTCCAAAACCATTAAGGGTTCTTCTGAAAATATCTATCTACAAAACGATTTCAGTGATTTTACTTGAAATTGTAATGCCATATGGGTCGTTTAAAAAGCTTGTGTCTATGTCATTATTTATCGATCACAAGCGGAACTAACATCCAATCAAATGTTTCATTTATCCTTAGTAACATACGTCAAATTTCATTTCAATTTGGCCACTCACAAACCAATTAAAGTTAACGTATCAGTGTATTTTTTAACAATGGAAAAAATTTAAAACCATTCAGAGTAAAAAACGGTTTAACGTCAAAGGAAATTCATGAAATGTGTTGAATGAATTTGTTCCTTTAGAAAGACTAGGGAAAAGCAACAACGGTTTTCCACATTACGCATTCAGTACGGACATTGACTGTTTGGACTGTTTGGCATAATGGACAACAATTTTATCGGACTATTCTTTATAGAAAGGAATCTAACGGCTACTAAGTATTTGAATTTATTGCTATTGTTCCCGAAATTCGTTGATTATCAGGAGATTCATTTGATCTCAACAGGTTGTAGTCACCTAGAAGAATATTTGATTGCCTAAGCCCTACTAGATCTTCCCAATGGTCAGATCTTCTCTTTTCTTCGGCTTTGCCTATTTCTTCCAATATTACGTCGGGGCTGATACCGTAAAAGGGTTCCGGTCTGCTATTTCATTTCCTTCTATACCAGTGTGGCCTGGAATCCACAGTAAGGTTGCTAAGGGTACTAAGATAAATACCCTCGTGCCAGAGGCCCTCGGCTGTGTAAGACTGTCGCTCTCAAGGCATAATCATCTACTTAGATACATAAACAACTCTTTTGTTGTCGACGTTCTGTCGGATTTATTAATCAAGCTCTTAAGATGATAGAAAGTGATACACAAACTGCAGCTATAGTATTTTATATACCATTCCAGTATACATCTCTAACACATATTGATTGCTTTATTTTAAGTACTATATTAAAAAAATCGATTGACGTTTAGGAAGTTTGGCAACACGGTTAATAAATACATAAGTATATATATATATAATATATGACCGAGACTCCAAGCATCGTCACGTCGACCTCGCGAACCTCACGTCATCATCGTCGTCTCCTGCATGTGGCTTCCAGATGTTTCAGGTAATAAAAGCCCCTTTTTAAAGAAAGCACCTGGTCGTCTTCTACTGCATTCACGTTCTGTGCTCCTCGGTGTATCGTATGACGTACTTCGCATTTACACTTTTTATTGGATCTTGTTTTGTAAATATTATGAATAACTTGAAAGAATGATGCAATGGGGATTTCCTTTTAATGTTGGAATAAGAAAATATGTTTGAGAAGTTTAATAAAGTTGTTACAAATAGTATTACCGGTTTTCGATACAATTTTCTCTTATCAATTCCTCTTATAAATAATATGTACAAATGGTTTTTAGTACCTCCAGGGAGAATTAGATTCATAGCATGTATACCAAGTGGTAGGCTATTAAAAAAGAGGAATAACCACTAAACAAATGTACTGCAGTGCAACAAAACAAGATTATATCGTATCGTATTATTTTAAAGTTAAGATGTTCGGATTTTACTTTCTTCGGTTTCTACATTCTCTTGAATTAAAGAACCAACAAAGTCTCATTCAAAAATTGCATCCATCCCATACATCCTCACAAAGTTTCAGGTTTATAAGTAAGATTTATACAAACTGGCCTAAAACTCTGGAAACGGCCAATTATCTCGTAAATTGCTTGTCCTAATTGTACAAAATTTGGGGTACACCAATTTTGGGATACGGAGATTCCAGATTTGATATTTGCAGTATTGCCAGATTTGCCGTTACTCTTATATTATTAGTAACTTTGGTTTTTCAAATTCATCACCCTGTATATTTAGTCATTATTGGAATGTCCTATACCATATGTAACACTTATGATTTTATGTAGTCTGGAAGGTCTTAAATATATAAAACAGAAGTCTCTGTAGTACTAGTGCAAATCTGGCAGCATTGCAAATACCAAATCTGGAATCTCCGTATCCCAAAATAGGTAAACCCCAAAATTTGTACAATTAGGAGTAGCAATTTACGAGATAATTGGCCGTTTCCAGACTTTTGGGCCACTCTGTATAAGTGCGCTAAATGCATGACTCGTCGAGTAGCTTAGTTGCGAAGGCCCTGATCATTTCGCCGGAGAATCAGATTCAAATGACTCCTATAATATGAATAAAGATCAAATGTTCCTGAATCTGGAAGTGAATTAATGAAGGTGAAATTGTGAGGCAGGATTTAGATTAGATCAGACTTGATGAGGTGGCGAATTTACCTATTCCATTAGGAGTGTAGGAATGTATTGCATATATCTTATTATGCAACCTAAACTGCTATCAGATTTCAATTAAGAAGACCTGAGAAAGTCCATCTGTCGGAATTCCAAAAATTGCCTTATATTTTAGTAGTAGTGGCAACGCAGCTTTCTTGAACGTTTCAAGAGGAAATACCGTCTACCAAGATCCAAAAAGTGGTGGAGATTTTTTTTTAATTTCGTGATCTTTTAAACAGACCTTTAGATTAAAGTAATCAAATAATCGTATTAACTTCAGTTCAAGCAAATAAAAAACATTCTTTAACACAGAAATAGTCCATGTTTATCGAACAAATAATAGAAGTAAATCAAATAATTTTACGTGGAATACCTATCAACGAATTTTATTTCTGCAACAAAATTCGAATTTTTTTCGTGGCAACTCGCTCAGTAATCACTTTTAGGAGCATCTTTTTATTTGGCAATAACATCGCCAATATGTTAAGCGGAAAACGTCTCGAAGATAATTTTTTCGCCGAAGCAACGGCATTTCGTTGATAGAGATTTTCCTTCGAACACTCATTTGATATTCATTGAATGGGCACAAGAGTTTTATATTCGAATTTGAATAGGAAGACCTTTTACGGCGGAAGTCAGGAAAAGACAGTGGCGTTGGAGTTGGTTACTTTTTGTGAATACTCAGTTAATACTTTGACGACTTGTAAAAAGGGAATTATATTCGATTAAGGCTGGACTTCACACAAACTAGTCTAGGCCGACGACACCAGCAGCCTAGCTAACTGTATAAAATTCAGCGGCTTTGTCTTTGGACTACACGATACCAACTGCCTTTTATCGAGAATGTTTGACGATGACATTCTATTAGGGTAAATTGCCCTAAAAATCATTATCGACAATAAAAAGTATAAAAAGCACAGGTTCTGAGTTTGGCCAAGTTTCAATAAAAACATTTACAGAAGTGTCCTGACTATCAACTGGGACCAAAAACTACAAACGTAGAGTCTACTCCTTAACTACAAATAAAAAACTAATTTGAGTAAAAGTGTGACAATGTGTCTGCTATCCATTATTCCGAGGAAATTCCTTCCATCATTACCGATATTTGACCGCTATTTCTTCCAATATTACATTGGGGCTGATACCGCAAAAGATTCCAAGGTTCTGGCCCCCAAAAGGGTATTTCAGTACCCCTCTTTGCTATTTCATTTCCTTCTATTCCAGTGTGTCCTGGAATCCACACTAAGGTTACTATATTGTTCTCACCTAGTTCATTGAGTATGCTTAGGTATTCCCACACCATTTGGGAACTGATTACACAAGAGCTCAGTGCTTTAATGACTGCTTGACTATCCGACATTACGATAATATTTTGCCTTCGAAATCATTTGTCAATATTGAACTGGGCACACTTTCTTATAATGTGAATTTCCGCTTGAAAGATACTTGGGGTTTTCCTCAAGCTTTCAGAGTGTTTGGTTCCTGGTCCGTACACTCCTACCCCAATTCCTTCTATTGCTTTTGAGCCGTCTGTGTACCATTGAAGAGCATTCTTTCCAAGTCTGGTAATGGTATTTGGATCCCATTCCTTCTTGTTGCTCAATTCCGTAACGAATTTCTTTGAAAAGTTATACCTTTTCATCATACCATCTTGTAGTATGTCCGTACACTCCTACCCCAATTCCTTCTATTGCTTTTGAGCCGTCTGTGTACCATTGAAGAGCATTCTTTCCAAGTCTGGTAATGGTATTTGGATCCCATTCCTTCTTGTTGCTCAATTCCGTAACGAATTTCTTTGAAAAGTTATACCTTTTCATCATACCATCTTGTAGTATGTCCGTACACTCCTATCCCAATTCCTTCTATTGCTTTTGAGCCGTTTGTGTACCATTGAAGGGCATTCTTTCCAAGTCTGGTAATGGTATTTGGATCCCATTCTTTCTTGTTGCCTTAATTCCGTAACGAATTTCTTTGAAAAGTTATACCTTTTCCTTGACCTTTTCATCATGTGGTATGTCCCAGGTTTTCTGATTTCTATGAAGTAAGGAGGTGGTATCTTGTTTTCTTGTGCCGACTTTATTCTGTGATTAGCCTATTATACCGATCAATGGAAAAATCGACAAGGGCGACGAACACGAGTTTTAACTCTTGCAATTGATTATAGAGTCTTCGTAAATTATGCCAGAATGTTTTTCACCGAGGGACATTTTTTATTTTAATATATTCAATTTAAATGTAAATACTTTGACGCTCTGTTTTTTTTTCTCCATAAACCCTTATTTATGCGTTAAACAGGTTACAATTATAATAATAGTTTCCATAACTGGTATGGAGCTGAACATCCAGCTTCAGTCCTCTGTAAAAGTTTCTGTTTCAACGTATGATAATAATAATGGATCCAGGATATATCCACAACTCACAGAATCATCTGAATAACGGTGAGAAATTCGAGTGTTACTTTTCCAAGCAGCTTATTATGTGGAATTCTTGTTGCTTCCTTGTTTTTTAACAGTATTCATTTAATTTATCAATTTTTCTATTCAAAACTTCACTAATCCGACAAGGAGCTCGGCGTGCTTCTATAGATCCAGAACTTTTTGTGGTATAGCCAAAAGCGCTGCAAAAGACAACAGCAGTACTTGGATGAAAAAGCAGTCCCAGGAATGGTGGAACAAGACGTCTGGAATAGGGCAGGCAAAAGAGTTCATCAAACAACCTTCGCTAAAATTCACGGAGTAGGCGAACAGCCAGCTTCATGGATGGGTTCTTGATGTATGTATGTATGATGGGGTGACATTCATTGAGACCTAAAAGATCTATTGTGCCCTCTTACTTCTACTTAGTTCCTCAGGAACGTCTCAGAGGTTAGTAGCTCCTTTGGTCCTATTTCCTTGAGGAATTTTAGGATATCTGCAGGCTTAAACTTAGGTAAATGTCTCTCTTCTATCTAATAATCTCCTAGGTGTTGTGCCCTAGGATTATACAGCAATTCGCAAGTGTATGGATGGAGGTATGGGTTCTTGATAGGGCACTGTACTTTCAACACAGTCATAAGGTTTTGCCAGGAAGACGAGGTTTGATTAGTGTGTCATAGAGTCTAAATTTAATATATTTAGGTCTTGTTATATCAGTTCATGCATGAAATCATGTTTCCTGGCACCATTTTTGGACGGTCTTCACCACCAGACCCGCTCCAGACAATTGGGAGCATGGGGCCTACATTTAGTTCAACTCAACTGTGTTAACTACTATTATATATTAAGAATAATTAAAATTGAATCTTGGTTGATAGCCCATTACGCATTGTTGGATCCGGACTCCATGACCTCATCAAAAAGCGTAAAACAACTTTTATTGGATCATTAAATCTAACAAGAATTATTTTGTCAATTATAATTGTGAAGTATAGTCATCATTTATTAAAATAATTAGAATTTGGAGGCTCGAGGCAAACTGCCTCCGGTTGCGGTCCTGTTCTCGTAACTCTGACCTACTGAGTTTTTTATATGATAAAAGTTTTAAAATTCCTTATATTTCTGGTGCAAATCTAAATAATAAATGTTTGAATCGGTGGCCGAACACACTCATATTTTCCTTTCAATATAAACGCCTCTGGTGAAAACTCTATCGGCCAGTTTATCGGAGAATGGAAAGCGAAGAAGGAACTGACCTAGATACCGTTCGTAAATTAAAAATAGAGCATGGTACGTGAATGAATGATTAGTTTTTTAAGACTTGATCGAAAGGTTATTAACGTGTAGATTGAAAATGAAAAACAGAATGTCAATATTTTTATTTCCTGTTTGCGAATTACCGTTTATCATAATTCCATTTATAATAATTATTAGATTTAACTAAAACAAAACGGTAAGAGATTTTAATTCACAGTAAGGAGAAAATACAGTTTTTTAGGGTCATGGTTAATACGTTTTGAAATTAAATTTGTTAAGATTAATATGGAGCGATCTATTGTGTATGCTGGAGCTTCTTGTCTAGACCTGTCCATATTACTAGACTCCATAGAACAGACCTCAGATCATCAATATATTGGGAGGATTGTGGTTTTTCCTCCCCTATCGTCGAAAGCCTTCACAGTAGCATAGTGTGGCTGCTAAAGATTCCTTGGCTTCTTGTCAAAACTTGAGAAATTGACAGTTACCTAAACTGAAGTTGCCTAGAAATGGTATTATATAAGCTGATTCATACTGTGAGTATGCTGGGTTGACAATTTCTTTGATTAAAACATTATTTTTTTGGAGGAACGAATTCTTTAGACTAGAAACTAAGAATAGAGTAACATTCAATAGCTAAAAGTGCACTACGTGCTAATAGTAAGAAGAAAGATACCTACGTGAGAATAGTCATTAATTTATCAACAGCAGACATTGAGTCAGACTTGCCGAACATAAACTCCAGCGTACCTTAAACAGTACGCAACATAAAACCACAGGATTTTCTCCAATCTACTGGACATGAAAGTAGTCCTCGTATTCCAGAAAAAGTTCCTCTTACCGATTCTATTCAAACAGGGCCGTCTAGTAATTTGGAAAAAGATGTTTGTTTTTCATCCATCTGGAAACAAGAAATATGATGCACCATTTGAAGTTTTTTCAAATGATCGAAAACTGCGATGAGAATGTGAGTAATTGTTGAGGTTGTCGTGTAAGCACCAATAAAAAAATTTTTTTTAAAAAAACAATATTGCCTCGAGCTAGCACTGTTGGAATGCAGGATGCTTCATAGTGGGAATATTTCATGGTTAATAGAAGTACAAATGTTTTTTTAAGGTCTTGTTATTGCTGGAACGCGACGATTCACAATGAGCTGTTACAAGTTGCACAATTGGAATGCATAACACTTCGCAGCGGATTGTTGTTAAGACTGTTGCATTGCTTAACGCTTCGTAGTGGACTGTTGTTAATGCTGTTGGAATGCTTAATGCATCGCAGTGGTCTATATAGTTAATACTATTGGAATGCAGGACGCATCATAGTGGGAATGTTTCATGGTTAATAGAAGTACAAATGTTTTTTTAATGTTTTGTTACTGCTGGAACGCGACGCTTCGCAATGAACTGTTACAAGTTGCACTATTGGAATGCATAACACTTCGCAGAATATTGTTGTTAAAATTGTTGGAATGCATAACGCTTCGCAGTGGATTGTTGTTAAAACTGTTGGATTGCATGACGCTTCGCAGTGGACTGTTGCTATTGCTGTTGGTATGCTTAACGCTTCGCAGTGGTCTATAGACAATACTGTTGGAATGCAGGACGCATCATAGTGGGAATGTTTCGTGGTTAATAGAAGTACAAATGTTTTGTTATTGCTGGAACGCGACGATTCGCAATGAAATATTACCAGTTGCATTATTGGAATGCATAACACTTCGCAGAATATTTTTGTTAATATTTTTGGAATGCACAACGCTTCGCAGTGGATTGTTGTTAAAACTGTTGAATCGCATAACGCTTCGCAGTGGACTGTTGTTAATGCTGTTGGTATGCTTAACGTTTCGCAGTGGTCTATAGTCAATACTGTTGGAATGCAGGATGCATCATAGTCGGAATGTTTCATGGTTAAATAATAGAAGTGCAAATGTTTTTTTTAAATATTTTGTTATTGCTGGAACGCGACAATTCGCAATGAACTGTTACAAGTTGCACTATTGAAATGCATAACACTTCGCAGAATATTGTTGGAATGCATAACACTTCGCAGTGGATTGTTGTTAAAACTGTTGGATTGCATGACGCTTCGCAGTGGACTGTTGTTAATGCTGTTGGTATGCTTAACGCTTCGCTGTGGTCTATAGTCAATACTGTTGGAATGCAGGACGCTTCAGTGTGGTATTACAAAGAAATTATTGGAAAAAAACCCTTTTTAGTAAGCTTTTGCAACATGGACTGTTAGATTGCAGATCGCTTCACAGTTTCACGTAAAATTGAAGTAGGCAATACAGCGGAAATAAAATTGCTGGAAATCTGCATCTAGGATGGGTTAGCAAGACTTATTCTATTCCAGGTAACTGCAAGATCATAATTCGAGAGCGAATCATAGTGTCAGGATTGGCCGTGAGAGTGTAAACTGCTGCGCCTATGTTTTAGTTTATTTTATAGCCGACAGATTAATACACCCTTGGAGATGTCAAAAAAACAATGTCAGAATCTTACTTTTTTGTATTCACGTTGATATATTTTCAAATTTTATACATTCGCATTCCCGTTTCCATGTAGAAACAACTACTTCCTATACTAGGAAAAACACATTTACGCAAATGATTTTTAACGAGGGAATTTTATTTTCTGAATTAATTGACAGACAGCACAGAATGAATGTTGCACCAAAAACCGAAAAACCAATCTCGAGCGGTTAACTGGAGTCAATTTTTACCCAAACACATAAATTATGTAATGTTGATTAAGAAAAGGGACGAGTTCTTTTTTCAGGTATCATTTGATATTCTCCGACGGGTTTCTTTTATACAACGCGGGATTGTTCATGAATTACTCACCTTGTAAGTAGAATTTTTATATGCGTACATTTTGTTACCTTTTTTTGACCATGATTCAAAAAGATTTGTCGAACTCACAAATTTGTAAATATTTATTACATATTTATTTACAGGTAGATAAATATTACACTGTTATACGTTTAGACATTGTGTTTATGTTTATGGTATAGAATATAACATTTTTATTATAGTTTTACTGGAACTGGTTGGAAGCATCTTAACGGGTCTAAAACTGATGTAGTATACTGTGTCACAATGGCAGCACAAGACTACACCACTGCACTACCTGACTACCAAGATAAATATGAGGTAGAGATACCCTACAGAAAGGACTGGCAAGACCCAAGCAGAGAGAGACCTGGTATTCAGACGGGTCAAATTCTGGGGAAGGGACAGGTGCAGGGGTGTATAGTGAGATGAGGAACACAAGATGTTCTTTCTCACTAGGAGTACATGCCTCTATATTTCAGGCGGATATTTATGCCATCCTAGAATGTGTCAGAATTAACAAACATAGGACTGACACTCATGGGATAAACATATTAACTGACAGCCAGGCAGCCCTTGCAGCTAAATAGCTGCAAGGTATCATCCAGACTGGTAGAAGAATGCCAGAAAGAATTAAATGAACTGGCAGACCACAGTAGAGTGAGAAATTTTATAATTTTGACGTTAGAATTGTCAATAATACCAAATTATTACTTTCCGTTCTACACTCGCATTATTTACTCAACTTTTATTTAATAAAGAAATCAAGGATCGTGGACAAAGTATAGTATTCAACTCGCAATTTATGGCTATCACAAATTGCTATATAGTTCATTTATTCATCCTCCGGTATTACCTTGACTTATATTCTGGTTCACTACTGTAGCAAGAGGCCAAATGCGTTTAAAAGTTTATAATGAAATACTTAAAATTACACTAGTTGCACTTAATCAGACAGGTCGAGCTTACAGTTTTTATGGATTTAGAAAAAAAGGGACTAATTAACTTGCATTTAAACACAAAAAATGAATAAAGTATCTAATTAAAAATCAGAAGACCCTACTAATTCAAATTAATTGATTTATGTAATAATTTTATGGATAAAAATCAATTAAAACTAATCCAAATGTTAATCAATTTGTTGGATATTTACTTAAAGGAATAAATAAATGTACCAACTTCCAGAGTAAAAAGTGAATATATTGAAATGAAGCAAATTTAGGTGAATTAAATTATAAACGAAACAAAGAAAAAGTCAATACAGTTGCTGTGAACAGAACGAAAGTTGCAGTCTTACTACTTTTAACTATAAATCTACCTACTTTTAGGTACATGGCTGAAGGACCCTAAAAACACATGGCCATAACAAGTTGACACACAAAACTGATCTCTAAAGCGTAACTAATTGTCATCTTAAGATATTATGCATGCAGAGTTAAAAATACAATTCAAAATATTTCTTCAACACTCCCACTTATTTTGAATAATCTAAAAAATACATAATTTTTTTCTCAACTGACAGAACTGCGCTTTTGCTAATGGTTTGGTAAAAATATCCGCTACCTGATCCTTACTACTAACATATTCTAATGCTATTTGTTTTTTATGTACAATGTCCCGAACAAAATGATATCTCACATCAATATGTTTGGATCGCTTATGGGACTCTGAATTTGATGCCAATTTAATTGCAGCCTGATTGTCAACAAAAATTGTAACACAATTACAATTAATATTGAACTCGATTAAAAACCGACGCAACCAAATGGCCTCTTTTGCACCTTGACACAAAGCGATATACTCTGACTCAGCGGTTGATAATGAAACGACACTTTGACGCTGACTTGACCAGGAAATTGGTGCCCCGTTAAACATAAAAACAAAACCGCTCCTGGATTTTCGAGTATCTAAACAGCCAGCATAATCGGCATCAGTAAAACCCGACAAATTACATATACTCCCACTGTTCCCATAAGTGATTCCAAAATCCACCGTGCCCTTTAAATAACGCAAAATTCTCTGCACAAATTTCCAGTGTTCTTGATCGAAAGATTCTAAAAATTGGCTGGCATAATTCACTGCAAACTCTATATCAGGCCTACTTATTCGTGCAGCAAAGAGCAGAGACCCTATTGCTTCACGATACGGTATCTTATTTGTGTCCCAATTTTCAGAATTTGACGATTTTTTCTTTCTAAGATAAACACCGGGTTCAGCAGGTATGCTAGAAAATTTTGCGTCTTGCATGTTGAATTTATCTAACAGCTTATTTACATAAATGGGTTGACAAATTTTTAAGGAGCGCAGTTCCCGATTGCGTATTATTTGAAAACCCAAAAATTCGCATGCTATTTCTACAGTTATCTTAAAATTACTTTGCAAGTATTCTAGCACTTCAGTTATCGCGCTAGGATTCTCGCACATGAGCAGCCCGTCATCGACATACAATGCTAAGTATACCGAAACACCTTTGACGGTACCAACAAACACGCACTGATCACTTTCACAACTAGCGAAGCTGAATGTCTTTAGGAATCCTACAAATTTCTCATTCCAACACCGGGGGGACTGCTTCAATCCATAAAGGCTGCGATGTAGCTTGCAAACAGAATTTTCTTCTTGGCAATAACCGGGGGGCTGCTCTAGATATATCTCCTCCTGAAGTTGACCATAAAGGAAAGCTGTCTTTACGTCAAACTTCATAAGTTCATAATCACGTTGCGCCGCAAGTGCTAACAATATTCTTACGGATTCATATCTCACAACAGGTGCGTAGGTTTCAAAGTAATCGATACCTTCTCGTTGAGAAAATCCTTTTGCAACCAATCTAGCTTTATACCGCTCTCCAGATGAACTAGATTTAATGGCAAAAATCCACCTACAGCCAATGGCACGCTTGCCCTCGGGTAATGCGGTTAAACTCCATGTATGATTTTCTTTAAGTGCCTCCATTTCCTCATCCATGGCCTTTTTCCATTTACCTGCATTTTCGCTAGCCGCAGCTTCATGATAGCTAATTGGTATTACTTCTGTATAATATGCAACAGGTACGCCATATCGATCAGGTACTTTAATCGATTCCCTGTTGCGTAAATTTCTCGGTTCATCCTCCGGTTCTGCCTCTCCCTCTTCCCCACTTGTAACTTCCAACTGAGGTTGCACCACGGGTGGCACATCTGGTGGTATAAAAGGATTAGTTTCACAAACAGGAAGGGGCTCGTCGTTAAAGTCAATTGAATAGTTACCAGCATTTTGTGAAACGGCGCCAAAATCCTCTTTAAAATCGACATCGCTGCTGATGTAAATTTTACCTGTTTTATTATCCCACAGTCGATAATTAGTTGATTCGCCTTCATAACCAACAAACGGTGTTATCGAAATGCCTCCCGTTTTTTCAGGTACCTATTTTCATAGATGAAATGCCTCCCGGGTACAATCGAAATGCCTCCGGGTCCTTAATCATTTATGGTAATATTTTGTGTGCTTAATCTTTGTATAATGACACAATGTTGCCAAATTATAATTTGAATAGGTAAATATATATCTATTTTTATTTTTCTAATTCTTATGCACTGTACATAAAATCTGTTAACAAAATATTTCAGAGTACGACATTTTTGTTTAGAAAATAAAATTGTTTACAATTAAAAACAAAGCCGAAGTACACTTAGTATTCCAATTGTTTATAGTTGTTTATAATAAATATCCTTTCTATAATGATGTGATTACTTAATCAGTGTACATTTTTGTTTAGAAAATAAAATTGTTTACCATTAAAAATAAAGCCGATGTACCTACACTAAGTATTCTAATTGTTTTGATCTAACACGATTCTAATCTCTAATCTATTCCATGAATAGGGTAGTTTGCACCTACTAAATCTGGTAATTAGTTGTTTATAATAAATATTCTTTCTATAATTATGTGATCACTTAATTTTTGTATAAATACTTCAAGTTTATTAGTTCTTGTCTCAGTTTTGTCGATTTAAAGCTTGTATCAGTTTGTCAATTTTAAGTTCAAATTGTGTTTAAGTGGATTAAGTTATAATATTCGAAATAATGGAATCAACGATGTGTTCGAGTCAAAAGGGCAAACCTTTAATATCAATTGATGGTTTCACATTCGGTTTTCAAAAAATGTTGGCCAAAGATACGGTAAAGCGATGGACATGTACTAAGAAAACCTGCAAAGCATTTGTGAAAACGCAGGGATGTGACAATTCGATAATTGAGTCGATATTAGATCACAATCACGAGAAGTTGTCTGCCGAAGTGTCCAATAGGAAAGCCGTAAGCAATTCGATAAAAAGAGCAGCCGTGGAAGATATCAACGAAAAACCAATGAAGCTCATATGTAAAGAACTTAAGAAGACGAATATAGAGACATTTACTACCAACGATATCTATAGGGTGAGACAGAATTTATATTACGCTAGAACAACTAATTCTTTAATTAAACTTCCTAAAAGTATATCTGAATTTCATATTGCTATCGATTCAACTTCGATTATTACAAATAGGAACGAAAATTTTATAATTAAAAATGACAAAGATAATCACATTGTTATATTATCCTGTTCTTCAAATCTTTCTTTTCTTTCGACTGTTTCCAATTGGTATGTCGACGGAACTTTTGAGTACTGTCCTCGCTTTTTCACCCAATTGTTCACTATACATGGCTTAAAAAATGGACATTATATTCCTCTCGTCTTCTGTTTACTTGAAGATAAAAAGTCATCTTCTTATTATCTCGTGTTTAAATATATCATAGAAGAATGTATTAAACTCAATTGCCCTGTATCCCCTAAAGTAATAACTTCAGACTTTGAAATTTCTATACATAATGGTATCCGTAAGGCATTCCCTGAAGCAGATCTTCGTGGATGTCGTTTTCATTTGGGTCAGGCTTGGTATAGAAAGCTTCAAGCACTGGGCTTAGCTCCAGAATACCAGAAAAAAGGTGCTGACTCAAGTGAAATTACCCATTTTCTGTCATATATTTTTGGCCTATCATTCTTAGATCCTGAAGAAGTTGGCGATTTTTTTGCAATAGATTTGTCCGAAATTAAACCAGTCGATGAAAGGGTCACTCAGTTTTGTGATTATCTTGTGGATAATTATATATCGGAAAATTCGAAATTTCCGCCACATCTCTGGGCTGAGCACTCTTCATCTTTAGAAAGAACCACAAACCCATGTGAAAGTTTCCATTCCAAGTATAACTCGTCTTTCTACTGCCCTCATCCAAATATAAATAATTTTATTGAGATTATTTTACAATTTCAAATAAATACCTATATTAAAATAAATTCTGTCTCGGTACCAAAAAGAATTGTTGAGGAAAGTACAGCAAAAATCAATTTTGTAAATGAAAAAATATTACAATTAAGAGAAGGTACAATAAATAAATTAGAATTTGTGAAACTAGTGTCATACAAATTTAGGAAAAATAATTTGTAAGTTTGTAAATTTCTTCTGATGATTTGTATATAAAATTGAATAGTTCAGTCTGCAGACTGAATTTTATTGTTTGAGTCGTAATTTTCTTAAAAATTGGTGTTTTTAAATTTTCTGCGATGATAATATTATGTAATTTTGTAAGTTTCTGCTGATGATTTGTTTTAATAAATGTATAAAATACTTATCATGTCTTTATGTTTTTGATCAAAATAATCAAAATATTAAAACCAAAAAATAATGGTTAATATTGAGTTATTAACGAAATTCTATAAAAGGACGAAAGTTTGGCAACGTCTCACCTTCGTACAAAGATTAGAAGCTGGTAATTTATTTAGAGCTTAGGAGGCAATTCGTATGTGACCCTTTTAGCGACAGGTAAGAAACCCTTTTTCGGGAGGCATTTCGTATCCGGCCCCAACAAATATAACCTTCCGACTTTTTGGGTCAAATTTATGGCGTTTTTCTTTCGGTATATTTAGGTACGCTTGTGACCCAAAAATTTTTAAATGCTTGACCTGAGGTTTACGACCGTACCATTTCTCATAGGGAGTTATTTTTTTTGATTGTTGTAAAATAACCCTGTTTAACACATAACAGGCAGTGTTTATGGCCTCTGACCACAATTTATGATCAACATTTTTAGCTATTAACATGGATCTTGCTGACTCTGTTACTGTTCGAATCTCACGCTCTGCTCTTCCATTTTGTTCGTGAATATAGGGAGACGAAAACTCATGTACAATACCTTTTTTCTGGAGATAGCTACTAAACTCTTTAGGTATATACTCTGTTCCATTATCCGACCGTAATACCTTTATATTCGTGTTGAGTTGATTTGACACAAATGCTTCAAATTCAAGAAATTTTCCGAATACCTCCGATTTATGTCGCAAAAAATATACTTTCCGAAAAGATGTGCACTCGTCTTTAAACAACAAAAAGTATCTTGTCCCGCGTGGTGACCCAATGTTCACGGGTCCACAAACATCGGTGTGAATCTTTTCACCTGGTCCATAACAACACGGATAACTTATGCTTGCATGTGGCTTTCGCGATTGCTTGCCCGTAACACACGCTTCACAGAAAAAGTCAATTTTTTTATTAGGCGCATTCACTTCTTTTAGATTAAGCTGCTTACACGTATTTTGAACTGCGCGAACATTTACATGAGCCATTCTTTCATGCCATAGTTTTAAAGCTGTTTTAGCTACTTGAGCAGTATTGCATTGGGGCGGCATTTTAACTTTAAAACACATGCGGAATAAGTTCTTATATCGGACACCTTCCGACGATAGGTTTCCGGCGTAATCGCGAATTTCACATTTTTCTTTATAAACATGAAATGAAAAGTTCTTGCTGCTGATACTACCGATGGAGAACAAATGTTTTTTTAAATTTGGAACGAAAAGAACGTCTCTTAGCTCGCGCTCAATAAACCGACCGTTTACAGTTTCTTCAATAATTATGGTACCCTTACCTACAGCTGTTAATTCCTTATTGTCGGCCACCTGAACATAATATGGTTGCGGCAGGTCCTCAAGATATGTGAAATATTCCTTTTTGTAGGTCATATGCATGCTGGCACCGGAATCTGCTATCCACACATCACTGTCATCCACACTGATTAACGCGTTTGCCGTGACATCACCCACGTATGCTGACGCACTTGCAATGTCTCTATTTTCGCGCTTTTTCTTAGGACACTCGCGCACCCAATGTCCTTTTTCTTTGCAATACGCGCACTTGGTACGATTTTTCAAGTCTTGAATATTTTGTTTCTTGCTTGGCTTAAAGACTTTCTTTGAGGCTCCTCCCAAGGACGTCTGCTGTACTTGAAGAGCAAGAGCGGACATATTCTCTTCATTTTCGGTGAGTCGCTTGTCCTCTTTAAGTAACCTAGAAATTAAATTATTTTTCTTCCGTTCCGCTTCGGGCGTGCAATCCCATGCAATGCGAAATATAGAAAATCTGCTAGGTAGGCTACTTAACAGCTTGGAGATTATCGCTGTTTCGGAAGGCTTTTCTCCCGCATCCTCAAGCTTTTTACATATGCTTTCGAGTCTTTCCATCTGAACAGCAACAGACTCGCCTTCACTCATCCGAAATGAGTAAAACTGCTCCCAAGCATTTTGTTTTGCATCAACGCTGGTGTCACCGAATAACACTTTAAGCTTGTCCCAAATTTCTTTTGGATTACTGCAGTTGACCAAATTGGGATGTAACGATCTTTCTACAGAACTCAGCAAAATCACCGCAGCTTGCGATGACCTTTTTACAAACTCTTTGTGTTCCTTGGGCTTGGTTTCTTTATCTGGTTCAGCTTCCTTGCCATCTACAAAACTAGTAAGATCTTTTGCTTGTAAAAGAAACCATACACCGAATTTCCACATCGAATAATTTGATCCGTCTAGTTTTGTCAATTCCAAAGTTTCCTTATCAGCCATGATTGATTTAAGCTTATCAAGCACTGATACACTCAACTACACAATGCACGACAGTAAACTCCAGTCAAAATGAAAACTCGCGTACGCGCGATTTAAAACTTTTATTCACAAAAATTTACTCTTCAATCAATAACTCACTAGTGCGCAGTGGAAGCGTGCTGGGCCCATAACCTGTTGGATATTTACTTAAAGGAATAAATAAATGTACCAACTTCCAGAGTAAAAAGTGAATATATTGAAATGAAGCAAATTTAGGTGAATTAAATTATAAACGAAACAAAGAAAAAGTCAATACAGTTGCTGTGAACAGAACGAGAGTTGCAGTCTTACTACTTTTAACTATAAATCTACCTACTTTTAGGTACATGGCTGAAGGACCCTAAAAACACATGGCCATAACAAGTTGACACACAAAACTGATCTCTAAAGCGTAACTAATTGTCATCTTAAGATATTATGCATGCAGAGTTAAAAATACAATTCAAAATATTTCTTCAACACAATTTATATGATGTGTTATCTTGCTCTATAACAACGTTCTCGTCGATTGGTGTTTTCGTCGAGCAAACAATGGATCCAAGTGATTTGATTGAGTGTCGATGTCCTGTTTATTGGTCAAAACTTATCAGTTGCAATTTCGTTTCCTTGTAAGAGGTGGCAAATTTTGAGAGAGTGGGTACTGGTTATCACTTTTTATTCGACCATAATAAACGATCGATATATCATTGGCGAATGTCTGGAGATTGCTGACAACTAACATTGTGTGCGAAAACAATTCAAGTCACTGGCGCAACTGCCGGGACCTCAGAATTCGTCAAAAGCTTAGGGGGAACGTGGCAGCCGTAGGCTCAAGGAAACCATTGATAGATTAACAGGATGTAATCGACCTAATACAACTAAATGAAATTATTCATCATTTTAATTATTATTCTGACCGTGGAAGTCATTTCGAATATTTCATATACAGGATAGATGCGGTATTAGTGCAAGTGACAATAAGTGGGTTCCGGGGCACAAGGGTATTGTAGGCAATGTAACAACAGACACCCTAGCAAAGCTAAGATCTGAAATTGCTTTCACTGGTCCTTAACCAGCCTTTGCAGTATCAAAAACTGCAGCAAGTGGTTGTACGTCTTCAGCATCAGACGTACAGAAGTAACGTGCCGAAGCAGGAACACAGCAAACTCTCGGACTCACTGACTAATGAAATATTAAACCTCAGATAAGGAAATTGAGACTACTCACCGGTCACTGTAAGGTAACAGCCTCGCACATTATCTTTGAATGTGAAGCACTGTGAGAGTGAGTAATACCACTTCCTAAAAAAGAGAATTCATTAGACTATATTGATTTCAGGCCAATAAGTATTCTTCCCACATTGACTAAGCTCCTTGAAAAACCCAGTTTGATCTCTAGTCAGCACATCAGTCAGGATTTATCCGAAAATACAGTTGCACGACTACAATAGCGCAGGTATTAGATGACATCTACAGGTCAATCGATGACAATAAATTTTGCGTGTTTGTATTGCTTTTGATAAAATTAATCAAGATCTACTTACTTCTGTGTGCTATCATTTAGGTTTTAATGCAACTTCTTTAAAATTGTTGCAATCTTATTTAGAATTAAGATCACAGAAAGTTAGTTTAGGTGAGAATATATCTAATTACTACAAATTACTAGAGGAGTGCCTCAAGGGTCTATTTTGGGTCCATTATGATTTTCAATTTATACTTCCCAATTTTATAAATATTTAAAATACATGTAAGCACATTTTTATGCTGATGACACACATTTGTATTTAGAGTATTCAGACACTGAAGTTAAAGATGCAAATTTTAAAATAAATGGGGACCTCAGTACCCGGTGTTTCGGAATTCGGTCCGGGTACCTAGCAAAAGGGCTACCTGCTCACAGGGACCTTGTCCAAATCCGAAAGGGTGATTTCGTAATTCGGTCCGCTGTCGAAGCAGGTAGATTTCATGTGGGTATTAAAAGATTATTTTTAGCAATTGTTCTTCTGAATTTCTAAATTTTGTTTTCAAAAATCATTATCTCAAAAATACGAAGGTGGTTTGGTAGGGGTAGGTTTGGTTGGGTTATTATTGAAAATTATTATAACTGTTTTTATTTTTGACGATACGCATTTAGCGTAAATTTTTAAACATGCCACTACAACAATAAGTGTGTACTGTTGGTCCTAAGCCCAAAAAATTAAACAAATAGTAAGTACATGGGACCCAATTCCGAAATCGCATTTTCGCTGGTGTGACCACACTTCGAATTTAATCCGTTACAGGTAGTCCCTTCCGCAGGTAGTGGGACCGAATTCCGGTGCGTCCTCAGTACCATATCTGAATTATCCAATAAGTTCTGTCTTACTATAAATGCATCTAAATCGAAGGCTATGTTATTTGGTCGCAAACTACCAAAAAGATGCGTAGAAAACAAAATGTCTGTAATTTTGGATAATGAGCAAATTTATGTTTCGTCTTGTGAAAAACGATTCTTTATCATTCTTAAAAAATAGGTGCGTCAATTCTTATAAAAAAGGCCTTCTTAAACCTTAAACTTATATATTCCAATCAAAAATGCAGCTATGTGAAGGCTTAGTACTTTCTCAACTTAACTACGGTGATGTAATTTATGGAGCAGCATTAACCAAATTTCATAAAAAACGTCTACAACGAATTCAAAATTCATGTGTTCCACAATAACAGCTCTACAGGTCATGAAGGCCCAAGGCTTGGTTGGCTATTTTCCTCCATTCTCTTTTATTTTTTGCCACCTCCTCCCATCTGCATATGTTCAACAGCACTAGGTCATTTCTTTTACATCCAGTTCCTCTTTCCCAGATATAAAACAACATTGTGTCGAGCCAGTTTTTCATATAATATAGCGAAACTATCTAATATCATCCGACATAAATTAAAAAGCTTTGATAAGTTTTAAAAAAACTGAAAGTTGTTAATGAGCGGCTTTATAAAACTAAATTACTACTGCGTCAAATCTGGTGTACCAATACTACATTTTACTTTCTAGCATCAAGTAGTTTTTCTTTACTTTATTTACTATATTATCTAGAAAATACGAGTTGAGTGGAAGAGCAGATCCATCAGAGGACTCGTTGAGTTCACTCTAGATATCTGAACTTTGTAGTCAATAAAGCCTTTATTATTATTATATAGATTCCTAGAACTAGAACACCAAATGGAGGATTTCTCACGTATATTAAGCTGCGGGGGACATTTTGGAGGACACGTTCCGTACCCGGCTCATAATTTGTTGGCGAGAAATGCGTGGTCCCCTACCGTAATATTAAAAATGGAGGATTTCTCCACGAAGTGCCTAGAAAACTGTTGAGCCTGATAAGGGCTACTGGTCCCTTCACATAAACGTTACAACCAAGAACACAAAAAGGCTGAGGCACCGAGAACTCGAAACCTTTGACCGGTAGCGCAGTACTAATCAATAAATTAGGTCGAGGAAGTCTAATTACTAATTTGTCGCACTACTGCCGCACCCTGTATGCATTTTACGATTTAGGAGAAATTGGATCAAGCTAAAAAGTAACCAAGTAACTTACGCAGTACTGTTTATTTTCATAGTTTATGGAGAAAAATCTTGGTAACCAATTGAATATCGAGAGTTTCAACACACAAAAAAAAACAATAATAAAATTGATGATCTATTGAAAGTAAATAAGGTTTATGTTCAAATTTTTTACGATCTTCTGTTTCCAATCTCATAAACCCAACATCGCACCCATAAAAATGAAAGTAAGCGATGATAAAGCCAAAATTCACTCAGGTATAAGGGTTTTGATCAAAAATAAGGGCATTACATAAACGTCTATCTATCGTATAAATCTTACCGTCACTCGAATGTCGAGCGATGTAAAGAAATACAGGTATTACCTCCTCTTTACACAATGGGTAATATATTCCACCCCAAAGTGTAGGAAAAGAACCAGCAGTCTCTAAATGTTTTATTAGTTGTCAATGTAAGTATAAATTGTTGGTGAAATCCTGTTGAATAAGGACGGGTAGCAACCGGAAATATTTAATGTCACAATTTTCCACGTTTTGTTTAAAGGGTGTCACTTGTATGTATGTATGTATTTTGGGGTAACATTCACTGAGACCTAAAAGATTTATTGTGCCCCCTTACTTCTATTTAGTTTCTGAGAAGAGTCTCAGAGACTAGTAGCTCCTTTAGTCCTATTTCCCGGAGGAATTTTAGGATATCTGCAGGCTTCAACTTAGGTAACTGTCCCTCTTCTATCCAGTAGTCTCCCAGGTGCTGTGCCCTAGGATTCTGTGCAGCCTCAGCCTCTTGGGCTTATTGTGGATCCTCCTAGTGTTCTGACTACAGCCTATTCAGCCAATCCGTTCCCTGTATTAGCTCATACAGGTTCTTTACTGGTTGGTTGTAGAAGTCTTCTGGAGTCATTTGGTGGTTTTCCATACAGTTTCTGCCTCCTGTGGTCCAGCGTCTCACAGTTGCATAATATGTGCAGAGCTGTTTCGGTGTCCTTTTTGCATCTTCTGCAAGTAAGGTCTCCGTTATACAGCCCTATTTTGTTCAGGTGCTCCTTTGTGGGAAAGTGTCCCGTAAGAAGCCCCGTTATGTTACGTAGTTTATTCCTGCTCATTGAGAGCAGTTCTTTCGCTACTTTTTCTGATGGTTCTTTTATGAATTTCTTCCCATGTGTTTGCCTGGGCGTATTCTTCCAGTGTTTTTTGTGTTGTTCTTTTATACCCACCCTTTTAACCATGACCTAGTGGAGCATCTGGGAATGCCCACAGATGGTTCGGGTCCGTTCATCAGGATAGACGATCCTGCTCTTGCCAGTTCGTCAGCTTTTTCATTGCTAGCGATTCCTTTGTGACCTGAGACCCACTCCAGTGTTACAATGTTCCGAGTCGCCAGTCTTCTAAGTTCTTCGCCGCATTCCCATACCAGCCGAGATATTACCTTTTTATTGAAATTCTCCTTGATTACAGAAATTTTGCTCTTTCTGCACGTTGGTACTTTCAGTATAAACACTGTAAAACCTCCAAAGGTCTTCTTTTTCCATTCATTTGACATAGAACACTATACTATCGATGGTTTTCATACCAACGCAACAAAAGTTAATACAATTTCATAAGTTAACTGATCACTAGTTAAATGATGTTTGTGAAACAAGTTCTGTTGGTTAGTGTCTCGATTGTGAATCTGGCGGTTAGGGTGTCACTTACACACGTACCTACCGTAAATTAGACGTTAACAAATTCAAATAATATCTAAATAAAGCCTTGTAAGTTTGTACAGTGGATTATACCGTGAGAGAAATATTAACACATTGTCTGCTACGCGGAGGTCACGTGAATCACATATTATGTTTCGCATGCACTATACTTCTAAATTAGAGATATTTCCGCTTGGCGTGTGAATTAAGTAAAACTATTTATACTGTGGCATACTGATAATACCTATAGACAACTCATTGAGATAAGTAACATCACTGGTTACCTACCTTCGTAGCGGAAATTTACGACTGAGCTGTTACTACGTTCGGTTTGGTTCTTCTATATAATTTGCATACATTTGTATCATCAGTGATGAGCAGAAATCGTTCCCAACTTCTACTAAGAGTACTTCATTCTGCGAATAGATAGATATTATCAAAAAATTTCAGACCAAATGTTCCAACGAGGCAAATTCAGGAGAAACAATGGCTGTAGATGAGACCATAGTGCTCTTTCGTGAACGCCTAATTTTCTGGCAGTATGTATAGTAAACGACATCCATATGGCATAAAACTATTCAAATTGTGCGATCCAAAAGGATATGCTTTTACCGATTGTCGGTCTACACTAGGAAAGGATACAGGTAAAAAAAGGACTGGCAACAAAGGTTGTAATGGACCTTGTTCATGACTACTTGGAAGAAGGAATTATTATACTTCATTACGTTTAGCGAAACCAACTTAACTTCTATTCACAAAAGGAAAAGGATATTCCGTGCTTGAGTACTAAGCACACGCATGGTACTTATAAAGGCTACCGAGAAGAACAATAGAAAGGGTGAGGAGGTATTGAAACTTTCTGCCGCATTAGAATACAATGCTGTTGAAGATGGTATAGATGTTTCTGATCAAATGGATAGCCACTTTTCCCTACTCCGAAAACCATGAGATGGTATCATAAGCTAATGTTCGAAATTCTCCTGAATACACTTCAAAAACAAAACATGGTGCTTTTAGAGAAATGTTGATCGAGAGCCTTACTCAAGTCTCAGGTGTTACAGTAAATGAAGATAAACATGGTATGATCAGTCAAGAACAGCAGACGGGAGAAAGAAAAGGTGAGATGGATTTCATGTTACGAGAAGAAGACCAGAGAAGGAGGTCGAGTTGTGGGGATGAAACAAGCTAAATTGGCATTAAGTGCGGGCAATGCAATATTCATTTTGGTTTTGCTTGTTTCACTAAAAAGCAATAGTAATTTTTTTTCAGTTCCTTTCCCATCTTTCTTTCATATCCGATCTCTCGTGTTATACCCTTGACTCTCCGCAAATATTTCATTTCCATTGCTTGGATTCGACTTTTGGATTTATTTGACAGTATCCAGCTTCCACTTCCATAAGTAAGGTTTGGCCTCTAACGAAAATGGACCCTTATGGGGGCAGCCAAAGTGTTAAAAATTTGTTTACTATGGACTATGGGATAGATAGAAACTACTTGCAGAGATGTCTCTTGATATTTTTTTTTTGATGAGAAAGATTAACAAAAATATTATAAAACATAAAAAACTAAAACAAATTTGCTTATTTTTATATACTTTAGTTAATTCTTATTTTCACTTTAATATTTATATGAATAAAAATACTGTCTTGATATCAAATTTAATCCTTGAATCAGAATTAACAAACCAAAGGCGCTAAAAAGTCATTCGACTGAGACTGATGAATCAATTGCACAAGGAAATCGTATTTACACAGGTATTAAATTAACCAATTTCCTGTATTTCCTTTTCGCAATTTATGCAAACATCTCAGAGTAAATATTACTCTGTATAGTATTTTTTAGCAAAGAATTGAACGAGAATTTAATTGTTTGAATATTATAAACAAGTCCGCACAACTATGTCCTATTAATGCCGTTGTTCAATAGAGCACTATGTAAACGTAATCTTACGTTACTTTGATATTATATACAGGGTGCGGCAGATAAACCATCGATTAGAAAGATCTCGAGAATTGAAAGTACTGCTATTTTCTGAAATTAGAGAAGATAGGAGAAAAGTAGTTCAGATATGACTTTTTTATTGTTAAAGAAGACGCGGTCCTATCATATCTTCAATAATTTTTAATATACAATCTTTCTTTTTCGAACTATAGGGCTGTTTTCCAAAATTAACACAAACTTTTGATAGAAGAGAATTAAAATAAAATCCCAAAATATTTAGGGTATCCCATTTAAAAATACCCTAGTTTATATAAGATCTACTTACCCCCTAAAAATAAATTGCCTGCTGCACTGATCCAATCAGTTATTCTCAAAAAATTTTCCGCTCTTTTCACATTTAGTGAGATAAAGAAAATATTTGAGGTAGCAATTTGGGCTAATTAAGGAAAACCGCTCTGTATCTCTAAAATTGAAGATCGGCTAAAACCATGGCTTGTTTAACAAAAAAATAAGTGATGATATTTTGACCACTTTTTTTCTATCTCTGGTAATTTGCGAAATACCCTAGAAAACCATCCAATTTGGGACAGCCTGTAGATAAAATTTAATAATTTTTCATATCTTCTCATGTAATTTGGATAAAAGCCTAAATTTTTTACAACACTCTGAACATATAACCTCTATTCAGTTTTCAAGTTATTTTAATATTGAAAAAAATGGAAATGACAGAAGTGAAATGGACACACTGTATATTACATTACATTTACTGTGAGAAAACTAAATATTTTACTTTCAAACCTTGAGATTTGATGACTTTTTTCGCTGCATAAAGCTCAGTCTAAATAAGAATGATTGGACTAGCGTTTTTCATATTAAAAATTTGGTGAAAGCGTCGGGATCAACAGTTCAGCCAGTCTCGATTTCAAACCATTTTGAACTTAGACATTAATGAGCAAGGTCATGAAAATAGTGTTTGTGGTATTTTAAAAGAGACTGATTCTGTTCTTTTGTGAGTTTTACGGAAAAAGGATTATACATCCCCCGTGTACAACATTAGCTTTACTCGCCATGACTTGTGGGAGACGCTACAGCTTACTGTTGCGGGAGACGCGAGTGATACCATTTATTATTTATCAATATGTACCAATATCAATGATATACAGATTGCGAAAATTACATCGGAACCCTCGGATTACACAATTACGACAAGAAAACAGCTGAAAGAGAGAGAAAGAATAATTATGCGTGGTCATTAAGGCGTGTACTTTCTTTCACCTTAGGGGTGTATACTTATTTCCCGAGACTGGCCGAATGCTCATTGCCCCCCTATTTTAACCGCTGTTGCCAGAAGCGCAGATTAATTTGTACAAATGATATTTTTGTCTCGTTATCGTTGACTTTTTTTCGAAGTCATGCACAATAGGTAAAACAAAACAAACCACCAACTAGTGAATTCTCTCTGTAAAGGACCATTCGGCCAGTCTCGGGAAAAAAGTATACACCCCTAAGATGAAACAAAGTGATGACCGCGCACAATTATTCTTTCTCTCTCTATCATATATCCTTGTCGTACTTGTGTAATCCGAGGCGAGGGTTCCGATGTAATTTTCGCAATCTGTATATTTAAATTTATATAGTTGAATGTTTTTAATGATAGGTTAGATTATTGAAAGTTGTGATATTATTTTAATTTTTAAATTATATTTTATTCAGATAAAAGTAAAGATCTGACAACAATCTAAATACCACCATAATATCGGCCATATCACAAGATTCTTGCACACCAAGGTACTTAAAAATCTCGGAGATAGATGAGACGTTCCATACCAAAACTCATTTTGTATGTATACAAATGCTAAAATGACCGATATGCATTTTGAGAATGGTTTGGCGATTGCTAATTTTCTATAAGCTAGATGTCTTTATGCTGGAATATATCCACAACAAATAACTCCCCATCAATCTTCATTTGCACGTATTTACTAACGCTTATCAGAGTCAACATTTTGAAAAACTAAAAGATTTAGCTTTAACCATTTTTCTTTGCATAGATGTTTTTCACAAAAAATATTTTTCAACTAAAAAAAATTGGAAACATTTCTTATAACAGTGTGACTAGAGGTCCGCCGGCGGAGCTACGAATTTAAAATTGGAATTTTTTACCAAATAATATACAGAAATGCTATAACTTGCGCAAGCGCAGCGGACATTACATTACACACCTACTTTTCGCCGTCCCGAGAGGAGCGTCTAAATGTAGCTCTCTTTACCAACGTTGCCAAGTGTAGTCCTAAACTGAAAGGGCGCCATCGAGTATCTCCGGTGGCGCTCGGCTTTCATGCGAAGCGCGCACGGTTCTAAAGCTTTTAACCTTCTATACGATATCATTAATGTGTGCAGAGATTAGCCCAGCGTAAGCGTGCTGGGCTCTTAACACAGAGGTACCAGGTTCGAGTCGTGTCCGAATCAAGATATTTTTATTTTCTTATTGTTTTTTTCAAAAATTGACTAAAAATACGAAGAATTTTTCGATTCGGATTAGGGTAGGGGGTAAGGTAGGGTGGTTTTGGTTGGGTTATTATTGAAAATTATTATAATAATCTGTCAATTACACAATTCAATTTTTCGATTCGGATTAGGGTAGGGGGTAAGGTAGGGTGGTTTTGGTTGGGTTATTATTGAAAATTATTATAATAATCTGTCAATTACACAATTCAATTTTTCGATTCGGATTAGGGTAGGGGGTAAGGTAGGGTGGTTTTGGTTGGGTTATTATTGAAAATTATTATAATAGGTAATCTGTCAATTACACAATTCAATTTTTCGATTCGGATTAGGGTAGGGGGTAAGGTAGGGTGGTTTAGTTAAAAAAGTGTATGGAAAGCGAGGAGATGTTCTTTTCATAGAGAACGACACGGGGTGTTTGAACCGTGCGCGCCCCGAATGGGCGCTTGGCAACGTTGGTAAAGAGAGCTACATTTAGACGCTCCTGTCCTGAGGGCCCCAGCGACGGACGGCTGACATTTGATACCTAAGTTCCCTCTAGTGGCGGACTAAGGTTTATTCTTTCCTCTATCCGAGTTCCAAGTTCCGTTTGTTGTCAGACTTACAAAGTCAAGAAAATAAATGGAATTATAACCACATTATGATTATATCCTTACATTGTGTATTTGAAGAATGGGAAGGAAATATAATTATTGCATTCACCCTTCCCCTTTAAATAAAATAAAATAAATTGCGGACGAAATAAACAAAAATAAACTTTAATCCGCCGTTGAACGGATTTTAATCATGAAAGCATAGATATATTAATAGTTAATAACTCTTCCGCGCTTGCGTAAATTATGACATTTTCGGCGGATTTCTAGATATGCCCCCCCCCAAGGCGGAATTCTAATTTTAAATTCATAATTCTACCGGCGGAACTCTAGCCACACTGTTTTTATGAAGCACTTTTTGTGGCGCTTAATGTATAGGTAGAGTAAGGAATAACTTCGATATTTTCTAAACGAAAAGCCTTTTTTGTACTACATTTTAAATCAAAATTTTATTACCCAGGGTGATACACATTAATGAGATGATTTTTTAAATGTTACCCGCTTTACATTCTCTCATTTTTCTCTATTACACAGGAATAGGAAATTTGAAATATTCAAATATACAGTGTGACCCATTTTGTTTGGAAGCACCCCTATAAAATCCGCATTTTTCAACCGATTTTGATTTAGTCTTTTTTGTTAGATTCAGTATCAAAAACAGAATTTGAGCACAAATTTTCATACCATAATAGCTATTTTCAAGGCCCTTTACGTTAATTTTTCTTTGCCAAAAAAGACGAAAATATATTAGGCATTTTTTTTTCTCAAATATGACTACACCACTGGATTCAGAATCATCACAAATGTAAACTATCAAAATTTTATAAAAAAAGTTTTATTAACAACAAAGTTATCACTACATGAATTTGGAAAAAGTTGTTTTTTAATTAATTTTTCACTAAGAATGTAGACACATTTTAAAAATGGCAACATGGTAAACAAAAACTAAATAACTTCATGTAATTCTTGGAAGGTGAGTTATCCGCAGTGATTGACGAACTGCCACTAGCAGAAAAAAGAAATTTCAGTAAGATGGTTGTTCTGTACACTATTCTAGGATTGTCAGGCAGCGGCTTAGAAAAATTTCCAAATGGTTGGATAGGTCGCGGTAGCGAGTTAATCGAATGGCCTCCTAGATCGCCCGATTTAACTATATTGGATTTTTATCTGTGGGGTCTTTTGACACAAAAAGTGTATAAGACACGTCCAAGAAATAGAGCAGAACTGTGTGACAGAATACGACAGGCGTGTGCTGGAATAACGCCACATGAAATAAAAAAATCGCTAAGACAGTCGCAAACGATACGAGAAATGTGTGGAAATTAACGGAGGTCTAGTCGAGGCTACAAAAATGTAGAATTCAATTATTATTAAGTAGTTTAATAATCGAAATATATTATTTGGTGTTAATTTTTATTTTCGTCACATCAGCACAATTTTACATTACTCACAGAAGCTATAACTCCAGAACGGGTTAGGGTATCGGCTTCGAATTTTTACAGTGCAATATGTTTGAGTCCTAGTTTTTGTTTACCATGTTGCCATTTTTAAAATGTGTCTACATTCTTAGTAAAAAATTAATTAAAAAACAACTTTTTCCAAATTCATGTAGTGATAACTTTGTTGTTAATAAAACTTTTTTTATAAAATTTTGATAGTTTACATTTGTGATGATTCCGAATCCAGTGGTGTAGTCATATTTGAGAAAAAAAAATGCCTAATATACTTTCGTCTTTTTTGGCAAAGAAAAATTAACGTAAAGGGCCTTGAAAATAGCTATTATGGTATGAAAATTTGTGCCCAAATACTGTTTTGGATACTGAATCTAACAAAAAAGACTAAATCAAAATCGGTTGAAAAATGCGGATTTTATAGGGGTGCTTCCAAACAAAATGGGTCACACTGTATAAGATTAGACGGATGTAAAATCACACTGATTAATACAGTGCGTTCTTGTTTCTGTTTCTAGATATTAAAATAACAAGAAAAGCAACCGCAACTGTAGGAAAATCTACGTTTATTATCATTGGATGAGTATTATTATATTATTCTTACCGCACAACAAATATAAAGTTGTACTCGAATTTGTTATTTACGGCGTGTTTTCATATCATTCCTTGATAATGAGCATACAATAACCACTTTATCTCTGCATAGGTAGATAAGAACTGATTGTCAAATAAAACAGCACAAATGTTTCCAACAATAAATTAAAACGTGTAAAATTGCTATTGTTTGTTAAATAAAAGGAAAATTTGTTTACAAAAGAAATGCAACGATAATGAGCTCAGTGTCGGACGAAATTAAAATTTCAGTGTATAGTTATTCCAATGTTAATGTAATGACCCATATTTTTATATAAATTTTTGAAGATTGTGAAATAATGTTAATCTACTATATTAATTTCATTTCAAATGGTCTCCAAAATGCCATTCTAATTAATTATATTATAAAACTTACTCTAACGTCTATACTCGATTTGAAATTGGTTGATAGTAATAAATCATTTTTAGCAGCCGATTCCATAGGCGCACCTACCTGACGTGCCGGTTTGAACCCTATTTACTTATCCGAATAATTTAGTAATTATTATTGTCATAACAGGTAAAAATAATTATGCCGAGAATTCCGGGAACAATTAGTACACAATGTTACTTCAGGTTGTTACGAAAAATTAGGTAGGTAGGTAGGTAGGTACTTATTGGTATAAAACTGTGAGTCATTTTAAGAGCGAACAAACCTAATGCGAGTATTCTAGGACACACATTTGGGTAATTTTTGAAAATGGAGAGTCTTTCAGGATTTATTCCAGTTAAGCGAGCTGCGAAATCAGCGCTAAGCATTAGTGAAAAGATTATTGTGTTTAATGTATTTAATGCACTTAGATATCAAAAAAGTGCAATAAGTATCGATTCTACAGTGGAACTTTGTTCAAAGATGACAGGTATTGGAAAAGCAACCATCTACAGGCTGATGCGGAAAGAAAAGACAGGAACCGTGACGCCACCAAAACCATCTCCAGGAAGGCGAACAATACCGATCGATGAGGACGAAAAGGCCATCATAAGACGAAAGGTGCATTCATTCTATTTCGAACAAATGATAGAGCTGATTCCACCTGGCTCCGTCATTGTGTTAGATAACGCTCCGTATCACTCCAGAAGATTGGAGAAGATGCCTACAACTGCTTGGCGAAAAGCAAAAATTATCGAGTGGCTTGTGGAGAAACAAATACAATTTGAGGACAATATGGTTAAAAAGGAGTTGCTATCAATTGTAAACACCCATAAACATCGGTTTCAAAAATATGTTGTTGACGAAATGGCCAAAAAACAAAATATAATAGTGCTTCGGCCCCCCCCTACCATTGCGAATTAAATCCGATCGAACTGGTATGGGCTCATGTGAAAGGTTATGTGGCTAGAAAAAATACCATTTATAAAATGAGTGATGTTCAAAAACTCTTTGAAGAAGCGCTTCAAGAAGTCAACGCGGGGAAGTGGCAAAGATGTATAGAGCATGTAATAAAGGAGGAGGAAAAAATGTGGCAATTGGATAGTTTACTGGAGAAAACGGTCAAACCACTTATTATCAATTTAGGGGAAGAAGACAGTCCTTCAGATATTTCCATTTTCTGATGATGATTAATTTAAAGCGAAGAAATGTAATGACTTACTATAAATTTTATAGAATTTCAAATAGAAACATTTTTCCAAATTTACTTGTTTATTGGTTGCTTTATTGTTATTAGTATTATATTTATTCATATACAAGGGTAACAAATTATGCCACACATCCGAATGTTCACTAAATTATATAATTATTGTGTTTAATATAAACTTAAACCCACCCGAAAGCACGTGCATGAGTGCAAAACATCACAGGTAGAATCCTACCGCTTCTTGTTCGAGCCTCGGGTTAAGCTTTGTATTCGACGCCCTTATCAGATCTATAGGAATGGAAAGTTTAATAAATGCAAAAGGGTCTATACTTTCAATGTATATATACTATTTAAAACTTGGCAATTTAGGTGGACCACTTTGTATACGTGTTTGACGGATTTTAATGAATTATTACTATCAACCAATTTCAAATCGAGTATACGAACAAATAAATATATTAATATCAATTCACTGACGCCACTTAATCACTAAACCATCAAATAGGCATTATATTAATGATACTTTTCTACACTAGATCACCTACACTTTCGACTTCTACGACCAGAACGTTTTGATGCGGATCCAAATGTACCTACTTGTTCACAACAATGGACGCATTTTTTCCAAACTTTTGAAAATTTCCTGAAGTCAGCAAATATTTCAAAGGAAAAGAAAGAAGCAGATGCCCTTAAGCTCCAATTACTAGTTAACCACGTTTCGTCTGCCCTTTTTGAGTTCATAATTATCTGAATGTACCACTTATGATTCCGCCATCAAAACCCTAAAAGTTTTGTTTGTAAAAAAGGTAATGCTAGAGACATCCTTTCAAGTCGAAAACAACAATCAGGTGAGAATATTTCCCAATATTTGCAAATACTGAGATCCCTTAAGTAACACAGTTGACGTTTACAATGATGAATTTATTAGAGACTCCTTTATAACTGGATTAAGTCCGGCAAAAATTAGGCAACGACTTTTAGAAAACTGTACTCTAACTCTGCAAAAAGCTGTAGATAAAGCAAAGGCTTTAGAATCTGCCGAAGTACATGCGATGTCCTATACAAACAACCTTCCACCGATTATCAATAACTTAACGTGTCCTCAGGAACAAGTTAATGACTCTGAATCTCATCGTACTTGTTCTGTAGCGGCTGATTTTCAACCTTCAAAGCCAGCTAGATGCTTCTTTTGCGGACGGAGTCGACATAACAGAGACAAATGCCCCGCGAGAAATTCAAATTGTTCTTTATGTAATAAATTAGGCCACTGGGCTTCTGTGTGTAATTCATCGAAAGAAAATAACAGTACGAAGCAATCTGCATCTATTTATGGAGACATTTACTATTAGGAAGACATTTCCAACTAATCACCGAGTTTCAGTTTCAGTTTCCTTAATGTTTGATAGTAAATGTCATGGCAAGATACAAAATGACAAAACATTAAAATGGCGTCTAGAATTAACTGCATTCAAATACGAAATTATTTATCGTCCGGGGTTATTGAATAAAGCCGCTCGATTTCTCGGGTTTGTTCCTCGTTACATAATAAAATTGATATAGTTCAACTACATTAGACGAACTAAGAATTTACCTGTTACTTTAAATGAAATCCGGGAGATGACAGCATCTTGTCAAATTTGTTCGGAACTGAAGCCGCGCTATGCAAAATTTGGAGGTACCTTAATCAAAGCTACTGCTCCGTTCAAAAGGTTAAATATGAATTTCAAGAGCCCTCTTCCAACAGCCACTGGAAAACCCTATTTATTAACAATCGTAGATGGATTTTCCAGATTTCCTTTCGCTTTTCCTTGCATTAACACTTCTTCAAGTGAAATCATTAAACATTTAAAATCCCTTTTATGTCTCTTTGGAACACCATCCTACAGACATTCTGATAACGGCACGAGCTTCACTTCTCAAGAGCTAAAAACGTTCTTAAACAATAATCGGCAGGTAGAACGTTATAATGGAATCATTTGGAACACCATTAATCTAGCAATTAGATCTCGTGAACTGAAGTTAAGTCAGTGGGAAGTGGTACTGCCAGAATCGTTGCATTCTATTCGTTCTCTATTATGTACTGCCTTCAATACGACTCCTCACGAAATATTGTTTTTCCATGTCTCAATGGAATTTCTCTGCCTACGGGGTAACATCTCCTGGACCTGTTTTGCTTCGTCGATTCAATCGTACCAACAAATATGAACCTTTAGTCGAAGAAGTCAATCTAATTGATGCAAATCCTCAATACGCAAGAGTCCGATTACCTGACGGTCGTGAAACTTCTGTATCACTTAGACACTTATCTCCATCCACCTCCAAGATTGACTGTCAACATTCTACGTCAGAAGAGATTGGAGCAAAACATCCTCGATGCGCAATTCATATCTGGCGAGCAGGGTGACCACTCCATCTTAGTAAACCCATGATGATCTACCCAATCGGTCACAAGTCTTGCTCGGTGAGGATGAGCATTATCATCTATAAAAACAAATCTTGCGCCTATTGCGCCAGCAAATATTCTGAATATTGGCTCAATAACCATGTCACGATATCTTACAGCAGTAATTGTTTGGTGAATTAAGACCATCATAACATATGCCGCCCCACACACAAACTGATGATCATTCCCCGAAAGGAGTGATTGGCGACATTAAATTTGCATTATACGAATATGCAACCTTCTTCTGATAGTCTGGTCAGAAATAACTAGTCCAGTAGCTTGTCTAAAGAAGATGGTGATTCTTGAAGCCGTGAAGGCTGGGTTTCTCCTAGCAATCAGGACTATTGAGCTTGTATTGTGGCACGTTCTCGTCCTCCTCCATGTGTATTCTCTGCATTCCCAGTTGCAGCAAGTCGGTTCCATGCTAGACTGACGTCTGGGATACACCTTCAAGTATCCAACTCATTAATCGATAAATATAATAAAAATATTGACTCGTACACTGACGTTTTTAAATAAAATATTTGCAAGTTATAATTATCCACTTCAATTGTTGAGCAGTGTATATACTAGCACTACAGATCGTGTAGGTCCATGGCTGAGATTTTACCTATTGAAAAATAAAAATGGTAATAGCTTCAAATAAATAACCAAAACAAAAATATTTCTCTGAGATGACTTGCTACATTCCATAGATCCGATTTTAAAAAAAAGTTAAAACATTTACATTGTTATCAATAGGAAAAGCACGTTGGTAAATAACGAGTTTATTGGGTTTAATCTGAATCTTGAGATTACAAAATGTTACAAAGAAACAAAAAGCAATAAAATTAGAACTCAGCAGAACGCAAATTTTACGAATGTCAACAATACGATCTACTAATCCCGGTGGAATTTTGTGCTATTTTGTGATCCAGTGTTAAAAAATTCGAGATTTACAATGTCAAATTATACATACCAGCACTACGGTTTGATATTTTAATGATGGAAAAACTTTTTGTATTTTGTAACTAAAGTACAACTTTCGACAAAAATTGCAGTCCATATGATAATAATGCGGCCTTAATGACGAATTTTATAAAATCTAGTGTTTATAATGATGACACATCTTTTAGACATTTATATGTCCACTATCTATTTTAGGATCCCGGTCTTCACTCACGGTTAGTATTGCGACATTCAAACAGCCTAAGTAGCAATACGTATATTGCAATGCAAATTAATTTTACAAACACAATTATGAATGTCATTTAATATAAAACTTTTTATTGGAAAATTCCAAATATACGTCTATCAAATGTTGGAGTAAAATTTGTATAATATATATTTAAATTGTCATACCATTTTCTAAAAGCAAACTATAATTTTTTTTTTCAATATACAGAGTGATTCATTAGGAAAAGGAAATACTACTTAATGGTGAACACAGTTCACCGAGTCGATTCTAAAAATACTCCATTTCCATTCGGTGTTGGACCACTTACTAATAACCTAACAAAATGTACGCATCTAATTTGAAAATATAGTCACATGATTAGTTTCTGCTTAATATACAGATTGCAAAAAGTCTATTCGCGACATACGATTTACACAAGTACGACAAGTAAAATATGAGCAAAACAACTTGAAAGAGAGAGAAGCGCTCAGCTATGCCTCCTATTTTAACCGCTGTTGCCAAAAGCGCAGATTAATTTGTATAAATGATATTTTTGTCTCGTTATCGTTAACTTTTTTTTGAGCTCATGCACTATTAGGTAAAACTAAACACTTTCATCCGGCAACAGTGTCCTTTACAGAGAGAATGGACTGCCTAAGCTCTGACGTCACAACAGAAGGCTCCTCCTAATAAGTTTTCCAAACAAATCGATAACGCGTGCCTTTTTAAGAAAACAAACCTTTGGGTATAAAGCGGAAAAATCTAGAGTATTTAATTATTGGAATTGCTGGGGTTTGTCGAAGAGACGAACTACGTAAAATAACTACCAAAGATATTGTTGATCAAGACAATATGCTTGTAATACTCTCCGAGCTTTTCTTGGTATAGAAGGAGCGTTTGACCACACATCCTTTGATTCCATGATAGCTGCTGTTGCAAGGCGTGGAGCACACGACACCACATGTCGGTGGATGAAAAACATGCTTTTCAACAGAACAGCAACAACAACCTTATTTGGAGACTCCATGGAGGTATCAATAATGAAGGGATGCCCACAGGGAGGAGTCCTATCACCTTTGCTATGGGACCTCGTCATAGACGATCTCCTGTTGGAACTGAACAGGAAGGGGATATACACCCAGGGTTACGCAGATGATCTGGCAATACTTGTACTGAGGAAATACCCTAATGTTACATCGAAGTTGATGCAACAGGCTCTGGAAACGGCCCTAATGGCTGCTAAACGGGTGAAACGGAACACATGGGGACTAAATCCACGGATCGTACACTGGCTGTACATAACTGTGGTGAGACCCATGGGGCCTTAGTTTGGTTGCCAAAAACAGATCAGATGAAAGCCGAATTAGAGCTATCAAAACTTCAGAGGCTTGCCTGTCTGTGCATAAGGGATTCTAAGAGAAGCAGCCCGACTGCGGCAATGGAAGCAATTCTCAATCTTCCGCCTCTTGACTCTGTACGTTAAAGCGGAAGCGAGAATGGCTGCGTACAGACTGGAGTGCAATGGGAACTGGCATGAAGGAACCAACACCCATAGTCATTCGAGAATCACAGACGTTATCACATTAACGACAACCAACCATACCATATCCAGCTAATCTGGGATGGGTTGGAAGCATGCTGTCAGGAAGGAATGTTGGTGTGGTACATAGACGGATCTAAGACTGACAATGGAACAGGAGCTGGAGTCCATGGTGCTACGCCACGCATCGTTGGGGAATCTTGCATCTGTATTCCAGGCAGAAATCTACGCTATCGACATGTGTTTGCAATTGAATATGGAAAGGGGGTATAGAGGCCAAAAGGTCCTTATGCTCTCTGATAGTCAGGCAGCACTAAAATCTTTAGCATGTCCTCAGATCAGATCTAGACTGGTCTGGGACTGACTACAAAAACTATTAACCCTGGCTAACCTTAATAGAGTTACTCTTAAGTGGGTCCTGGGGCACAAGTGCATTGTAGGAAATGAAAAGGCAGACATACTAGCTCAGCTAGGGTCTGAGACTGCATTCACTGGTACTGAATCAGTATTTGGGATATCTAAAACTGCTGCACGTGGTTGTAAATCTCGGTGGACTCAAACTTTACATCAGTCGTACTGGAGACACGTTCCAAAACAGGAACACAGCAAACTCCTGGTCAAAAAATCCTCGGAGACGCTGACTAATGAAATACTAAACCTTAGCAGGGGCCAGATAAGGATAGTGACGGTCACTGTACCCTAAGGAAGCACATGCATATATAGGGAGGAACTATCTGTCGGTTGTGCATGGAAGAGGAGGAAACAGCCTCTCACATTATCTTCGATTGTGAAGCATTATCTCATTGGAGATATAGACTCCTAGGACTAGAACATCCAAGGGTGGATTTCTCCAAGAAGGACCTAGTGAAAAAAGTGTTGAGCCTGATAATTGCTACTGGTCTCTTCACATAAACGGCACAACCAAGAGAACAAAAAGCCTAAAGAATAGTGCCGAGGACTCTAAGCCTCTGACTAGTGGTGCTGAACCAATCAATCAACTCAAAATCAAAACTTGTCTCTTGCATTTTCTTCAACAGCAGAAATTAATATCAATAATTGCACAAACTGTACGTTCAATATTCATGTTCGAGATTGACTTAATTTTGTAGTATAATTACATTTCAAATCAGAATACATTTTGTTTAAATTTATTAAAATAATGATCCAGTCTGCAGTTCGAAGAGTGGGACGTAGCCGAGGTCATCAAAAAGGTGAGTGCTTACTTTTCTAAAAGGTATGTAGAGGTCGACGAAAAAATGTAATATGTACCTCGGCCAAGAACTGTCTATTGCCTCTCCTCAATTTATCTGTAATAGACAGTTTATTATAATTATTCAATTTTTAATTAAACTAGTATCAGCAGAATAATTCATCGTGTTGACAAACTAACGTAGTATTCAAATTATTGATACGTACTTATTTACGTTGCGTTTGAAAGTACACAGTAAACTTTTATTTTGTTGGCAACAAAGAAAATACCTACTTTTGCCACAGAATTACATGCAAGCTGCAATACAAATCGAACCAGATCGATTTGGGACAAGTGATTAAAATGGCAAAAGACATCTTCTACTGCGCAAGAATATTGCATGTTGCAAGAAGAATTACGAACTGTAAAGCGGGCTTTAAGGCCGTTTGACAGGGGGTGCAATACAACACGTGCAATGCAATGCAAGCTTTCTCGATCGAAAACATGCGCAGTTGAGACCCAGCTGATCAGTTTTTGCAATTCGATATAATCGCAATTTTATCGGTTTGGTGCCATTTCTATTGCATGCAAGGCGCAATTCTAGGGAGAAATTTAGTTTTTTTTGTGTTACCAACCAACTAATTATTTTCAATCGAATGATACCTATCAGCTGATTGTTGTGACTGATGTTTTGTAATTTGTGATTTGATAATCGGCAGTGATTTTTCTCTGAGCTTTTCTCACTTTCGCTATCTTCATTTTAAATAATAATAAACTTTATATATTGTTTTAATACATTATTTTTTTAAGGTTTTTACGCACTTTTTTCTTTCTACTATTGGTTGGGCTGGCAGCAATGTTGGAATGAAAGAGAATTGCATGATGTCAAACAGCATGCAAGATTCATCATTTGCAAAATTGTTTGCACATTTTATTGCATCACGTCAAGTGGCCTTTATAAGAAGTTTCCAACGTTTTAAAAGTAGTCTTTACCTCACTGTATTTGGTTTAGAAGCGATTTCGTCTACAACATTTTTCCTACATTGAGGTTCAATCAACTTTACAATCTCCAGTAGCTCTAGTTTTATCCACTGTGCCGCCTTTTTGAAATAAATTTGACTTAAAATTGAAGCATTTTTATTAGTATGTGTCTCGCGTTGCATGTGGGACGTAGTGTTTGTTGCCTACATAAAAAACAAATCAATGATCATTAATTCAACTTGTTGATTTTCATTTTTACTAATAATTGAAATAAAGGTGCCAACAACATAAAACGCCGCGATTAAAATCTTTCACAGAAGTTGATTTGAAAATATATTTTTACTCAACCCTAAAACTAACTACGATACCAGTTATACCAACGCGATAAGGCAGAAAACCTTCGGCTTTTTATTCTAGTTAAAAAGGCGGGTACATACTGGCATTGTCAAGACCCATCAAGATAACCGAAAACGTATATCGCCTAAATCGACATTATTAAGGGGAGCAACAGCGGCGGGTTTGAAAAACCGTAACGGTTTTAATTGTTTTTTTTTGCACCTGTTGCACAATCACTAAATATTTTAATAGAATCATTTTTTTATTTAATCCCTATTTTACTTTACAGGAAGGAATATCTGTATATCTTCTTAAATGTTAAAAGAAAAACAAATATTATGGTTTAGTGTCACTCAAACCGGTCCCAGACACTACGTGTATTTGGCAAACATTTGGTATTCGGACTTATTCGCGTAGCGTGTGGGAAGTTAACTTTGGCAAATATTCGTCCTTCGTCATTTTCCCGGCGCTGGTCGGAAACTAACACGAAGTAAAGGACGCGTAGTTCGGCGAAGTAATCTACGTGTACCTTTGCTATACTACGGCACCGTGTGGGAGATCAAGCAAACATTCGTGCAAATGATAAATATTGGCCTATTCGCCAAATACACGTAGTGTCTGGGACCGGCTTAAAGATAAGCCAATAAAGAACTTTACACTCGGATTGCAAGCAATATTTTTTCTCCTACCATGTCTCTTATAGACCTTTTATACACACTTTTGTCTGTATACTTTTGTGCTGGGGTAATAAGTCCCGAGTCCGTTCCGACTGTTCGAGACTATTTGGGAGCAATACTGTCCATTTAGTAAGGGTGGGTGGATGGGGCATATGCTTATTGGGTCCCAAGTAGCAGGTAGTTCAAAAATAGCGTGCTTATTGGGTCCCGAACTTTAGTCCTACCTGAATAATAATGTATGGATTCGGTCCCAGCCACCTGTTGTTAAACCAAATGCATTCGTGAGTTTTCAATAATAACCCAACCAAAACCACCCTACCTTACCCCCTACCCTAATCCGAATCGAAAAATTGAATTGTGTAATTGACAGATTATTATAATAATTTTCAATAATAACCCAACCAAAACCACCCTACCTTACCCCCTACCCTAATCCGAATCGAAAAATTGAATTGTGTAATTGACAGATTATTATAATAATTTTCAATAATAACCCAACCAAAACCACCCTACCTTACCCCCTACCCTAATCCGAATCGAAAAATTGAATTGTGTAATTGACAGATTATTATAATAATTTTCAATGGACGTGATGCAGTATTGAAACATTTACTAGCAATATCTTCAGGTAGTTAAGTACCATTGGGACCCAATACGCCTATAGATAAAGGGATTAAAATTTACACATTTTAATCTATGACCTGCCGGGACCGAATCCATCCACACCGGGTGGATGTATGAGGGTAATGAAAGAGGTACGAGTTGAGAACAATATACGAGGGTGGCCTTTTAAGATTTGCGTATAACGTAGTTGGCACCTGTCAACAAATATTAAATTAACTATCATGTTTAGTTCACTTAACGCCAAAAACTTCAGACCGCTTCGTTCAAACCTTTACTTAAACTGAGGAGTTGATGATAATTTTTCACAACTGTCAAAGACAATGCTTTGCCGACAGAGCTGGGCAGTACTCGAGTACCTATAAGTACCTACTCGAATATTGTACTCTAAGTACTTTTTGTGCACTCAGTACCCAGTACCCGAGTACTCGTGCCAGTAACATTTAGGAAAAAGTACCCGATACCTGCGTTTATTAAACGAGTATATTTTTGCGGGTACTTTTTGAATTCATTACGAGAAATCGCTGTTATATCATTATCAGTCGAATCAGTACTTCAATCAGAACCAAACATGCGTAGTTTCTGTTTTGTACACTGTGTAACAGTGAATACTAAACTACGAGGTAGAGGTGACAAATTATCGATAGCACTATCGATAACTTTCGATAGTACAAACAGTCGAAAACGATCGATATTATATTTACATTATCGATATTTTTCGATGGTGAGAACTCCAGACTTGACAGACCCTACCAGTTTTGGTGGATTTGGGCTGTCTAAGAGTGTCCAATCATTAAAAACAAACTGAAAAAGATACCATTTACACTTTTGGTCTCTACTACTTGAGAAACAACCGCTCCACAAAAAGAAGAAGCGGTAGTGGATAGTATGGAAGGAATATGGGAGTTGTTTGGCAGGAAGTTGTAATAAGCCGTTTAGCCTGTTAAGTTTTTAGTTTTAAAACTATTTTATTTAGTTCATTTTTGTTCCTCCCAAATGTCTACTAAATTTCTAAACATGCGGTTTCCTTGTCGCATTAGTCACTCCAAAATAAAACATGAATTTTCATCAAATTCCCCTTCCATTTTTGTCTTTAGATATTCGAAATTTCAAATTGTCGATTGAAACTCTTTCTTTCCTCTAACTGCAGCATTTAAATATATTTTTTAATTTATTGTGAACAATTTTATATCGTCTGGTTGGTAAGTTAATTGTTGTAATTTCCCTAGGTTATTTTCTAGTGTAGTGCTTACTGCTTACTTATGTTTATTGCTTATTTGCATTTGATTGGATATTTAAGGAACAGAACGAATATAATAAAATCAGATCACAAGTTGTATTTTAACACGTTATAGCATAAGTTCCTTTTTAGCTGATGTGTTCTATTTATTCGTTCCTTCCCTAATATTTTGTTTCTAGTTCCTTATCCCGGTTTACGTTTAACCCTTTGAGGACGGCCGCATTTTCACTTGTTTTGCTGTGTGGCGGCAGTTTTTTGCATGCCGGATGGACGGGTGTCATATACATCGGCCACCTAGTATTTAGCACAAAATAAACTGATTGTTTGACGAAAGTGAAATAGAACTCTATTGAAGTCAACGAAAATTAACATATATTGCATATTGATGCCCAAAAATAACAACTCAAACTAATATTGCATCAATACTAAGTACTAATTAATTGAAAATACTCAAAATTTCACTTTAGTGTGAAATTCTTGGAAACACGGATAAGCCTACGTTACATTCTTTGCACATGAATCTGGCAGTGCTTCTCTTCTTTTGTCTGGGAAGAGACAGTGCATTTTTGGACTTGTCAATCGCAGGTACAAGTTCGTCACTCCACTATTACTGTCTAAAATGCATGTAATAGTTAGGTCTCTATAGTCTGTTACGTCGGCGACAAGATTATCGTCGTTAATGTCAACATCTGGCACTGGAACATCTCTGTCTTCGAAGCTTATTTCATTTACCTCACTTTCGCCACTTTCCTGATGGCCCATGTCATTTTCACTTGGTAGATATTCGCTCCCGTTATCAATAAACGGCTCCTCATCACTATCAGAGCCGAATATATCATCGTTTTCAAACAAACCTTTGATATGGCGAACCTAACGTTGATCCAATCCGCAATAACTATTGTCAAAATCACACTTCACCCCAACACGCTTTTTTGAAGGCATTGGTTGTTCCTCTGCCGACATTTCAAACGATACTAACCACTAGTTACGCTGGCTACCCACTGACCGTGCCACGGTTTGGCACGGATATATCCGACCGATATCTCGGTCAGTTGTCTGTACGGCAAATCGATTTTATAAATCTGTCTGAAATATATGACATTAGTCCATGGAGCATAAATAACTCGTTGTCACATATAATGGTCAGCCGTCTGTGTGCCAAATTTGTATGTGGCAGATAAATATCGGTCATCCGTACTGAAAGGGCTAGGCAAGATTTTGTCAACTTTAAATCACTTTTTCATGTTCCAGTTCCCGTGCACGAGGTCCATAATCTGTTCGAGTCATCGCCGCCATTGCGATAAGAGCTGTAAACAACCCTAGCCATTTAAGATAAGTTCCTTCGTCTTATCTTTAACGTGTTGGATTTGGCGAGTTAATTATTACAACTTGGTATTCTCCTCGTTTAGTTTCTTTTGGAATATTCAATTCAATATTGAATTTTAAATATTTCATTATTTGTATTGATTATTCAATATAATTATTAAATCGGACAAACGTGTTCGGAGAAAAGTAGTTTGATTTTAATTATTTAAGGAACTTAAATTTCTTCAAGGTGTTTCCAACTTTCCACCTTTTGTTTTCGTTTCGATTAAAAGCTGGTGGCGTCCAATTTAATATTAACTGCACACCCCATCCCAGTATTAGCGAATAAAATAGTTTAATTGGTGTCGAATTCCACTCCATGGGTTGCAAAGTTTTGGGTCAGGTAACAATAAAATATATTTGCAATGCTGAATAATTCAACATCCGGTTACAGCTTGCTCCCTTTTTTTTAACAGACAATTAAAAAAAATATTTTCCGTAAAGTAGTAAAAGGTAAAATAGAAAAAAAAATGTTTGTTTAAACGTCAGAACTTATAGCCCAGGAGCCAGTAACAGATTTTCATGACCAAGTCCCTCCCAATCGAAAATTCGTGAAATGTATCAGGGATTTATACTATGAATACTCGCGACCGTCAGCTGCGACTCCGTGGGTGGGGCGAGCAGTGGCAGCCTCCCACGCATTGAGAAAAAAAAAGCATAATTGCCGAATAACTTAGGAAACGTTATTTCCTCCCGGATGAGAATTTATAAGAGGATTGTTAAAATACTCTAGTAAATAATGAAAAAAATCAGCTAGCTGTAAGTCAAGGGAGTGCGTGGAGTAGTAGAACTAGCCTCTTGACGACGAGAGAAAACCTCTCCAAAATTCAAAGACTAGCCTGTATATGCATAACAGGAGGAATGAGTACATGCCCAACGGCAGCAATGGAAGTGATTCTCAACCTCACACCATTACATATGGTGGTGGAGAGTGTTGCAGAAAGAACAAGATACAAACTAAGTAGAGAGGGAATCATTAAAAAGAAAACCACCTCTTCACTTCTTAGAAATCACACAACCTGGGACATGCCACAAGATGGTATGATGAAAAAGTATAACCTTTCAAAGAAATTCGTTACGGAATTAAGCAACAAGAAGGAATGGGATCCAAATACAATTACCAGACTTGGAAAGAATGCCATTCAATGGTACACAGACGGCTCAAAAGCAATAGAAGGAACTGGGATAGGAGTGTACGGGCCCGGAACCAAACACTCTGAAAGCTTGGGAAAAACCCCAAGTATCTTTCAAGCGAAAATTCACGCAATAAGAAAGTGTGCCCAGTTCAATATTGACAAAGGATATAGAAGGCAAAGGATTAACATAAAGTCTGATAGTCAAGCAGCCATTAAAGCGCTGAGTTCTTGTGTAATCAGTTCCAAAATGGTGTGGGAATGCCTAGGCAAACTTAATGAACTAGGCGAGAACAATATAGTCACATTACTGTGGATTCCAGGACACACTGGAATAGAAAGAAACGAAATAGCAGATGAACTAGCGAAGAGGGGGACTGAAATACCCTTTTGGGGGCCGGAACCTTTTTGCGGAATCAGCTCCAATGTAATATTGGAAGAAATAGGTAAAGCCGAAGAAAAGAGAAGATCTGACAATTGGAAAGATCTAGTAGGGCTTAGGCAATCAAAGATTCTTCTGGGTGACTACAACCTGTTGAGATCAAATGAATGCATAAGTCAAAGCAAAACTGCACTAAGAGTTTTAACAGGAATCCTAACGGGACATTGTCGCCTGAATGGGCACCTTAAAATTCCTCGAGGAAATAGGACTAAAGGAGCAACTAGTCTCTGAGATTTTCCGCAGGAACTAAGTAGAAGTAAGGGGGCACAATAGATCTTTTAGGTCTCAGTGAATGTTACCCCAAAATACATACATACATACATACAAGTCAAGGGAAAAGTCGTCAGCTGATAAGATTCAATAGGTGATAGATGCTGTAACGTTACACCTTTCAAGGTACCACCTGCCAAACATTCCACTCAGATACAGTAAGCTGACATTAATTTTCATTCATAGTAGCATATAAACGATCACCAGGTAAATTTTTATTTGAGAGGAAATCATTGGAAATATAAATTTTTTTTTCATGTACAAGCAGCCAGCTGACGTATAATCCACCGTGTTATGATCAGCTGACTTTGTTTTTCTTTCAAAATACTAGGTATACTATAATCTGACAAATTTTCAAATAAGAGGAAATGACTGAACAAGGCTGCCAAAGCCCGCCCCACCCATGGAGTCGCAGCTGACGGTCGCGAGTATTCATAGTATAAATCCCTGATGCATTTTACGAAGTTTCTCTCGAGAAGTAATAATTGACCGAAAATGTACCTGGCTTCTAGTCTATTAAAACTGGAACGAATTATCATTTACTAACTGGCACGATTTCATTAAGACATCGATCTTCTAAAAACGATCGTGATTGTTGAAAATATATTTTCTATTTAGAAGTTTGCGTTTAAATGATAATTCAATAGAACGATCTACTAGTAACTAAATGTAATTTTGGAAACCATCACTAATAGGATTGGGAAGTATAATTTTTTTATTTGTAAAGAAGAATTTTAAAAACCGGAACTAACAGGCATGATCACATAAATAAAAGAAATCGCGTTTAAAACCTACTTTTTAAGAACAGATTGTCACGAAAAAACTTAGATAAAATCCATGGGAAGATCGAGGAATAAAAGTGCGTGAGGTGGCGGATGCTGTAAGCGATGGATGCACTCGCAATCCTGTGATCACTTCAAAGGTGTCCAAACAAGTTTCGTTACCGTGGACAAAGCATACATCCATCACAACTAGGGTTGCCAGATGTCCAGGAATTTTGTGTGTTCTCTAGTAATCGTGCGGTATCCTCCCGGAAATTCTGCGTCCGCGTTACCAAGTTGACAGTCGACTTAATGTGGGTTATTGACAGTGTACCGGGTGGGTAAGTCCGAGGAGCGGTGACTCACCACCGGTGAGAGAGGACTGAGGAGGGAGCGGTCGAGTATCAAATTAACATGGCAGTTACTATTTGATTTAAAAATTGAACATGCGATTGATAGTCTTTATACGGAGTTCTCATGTCTGGAATCTGTTTTTGAGTTCTCCCAAAAGACTTACCGAACGACAAAATCTGGGCTCATTTTTTGAGAACAAATTCCTCTGATGAATTTTAGGTAAATGGTAATTTTTATTCTATCCATACCAACCGGAAACGCTCTTTGCAAGAGAATTTTCAGCCAGCTAAATAATTTATAGACCAAAGAGCGAAACAGAATGTCTATGGACTTGATAAAGTCCGAACTAGTATAAATTACGATGAGACCTGTTCAGAGACTATGTCGTTGCTACATAGAAACGATGGAGAGAGACTTGTGAAGATGGCCAAGTCTAGTGACAAGTATTTAAAAAAATTATCACCAAATTCAAGTTTTACCAAAGTTAAAATGGTTTAGTATATGAAAATGAACAAATACAATCGTTTGTTTAATTTGCATTTTTCTTTACTACCACGTTCGTACAATAATAATAAAAATGGTTAGTTAAGTTAATCTTCTTTTTTGTGAAATGTCCAGGAATTATTGAACTCAGATCGGGCAACCCTAATCGCAACACACCAGAGATCTAGGAATAATGAAGACAGTGGATTTGTCCGAGTCAGCAAACAACGTCATTGCCAAAGTTTTTGGAATACATGCGGTGTCCCTCTCATCGATTATATTGAGAAGGACAAAACGATGCTCAATTCAAAGGAGATGATTAAAGAATTGTCTAAAATAATTAAGTAAACTTAGATGAAAGTAGGGACAATCCAAATTACCTTTTCTTACACTTGCAAGATGCAGTTACACACCGCAGTTGTCACTGACTTTCTACTAAATTTTGCCAAAAATATTTACAAACGAATTCCGGGAGAATATTTAAAGGTAACTTTTACTCGGAGAATTACCGCGACTTAGAAGGAAACTATTTACGGTTGTACTTTATTTTTCTTGTATAACTAATGCGATATTTCTTGGATACTTCATAAGGTGTTTTTGTTGCTTAAAATACTCTTTTATATTCGAGTTCAGTTGGGCAAAACAGAAATCAAATAAATTTTTAATGTTATTGAAAAATCAAGGACAATTACAGGTTTTCTAGGACTAATTAAAAATCAAGGACGTTTCAAGGGCCGCTAGACACCCTGGACAGATCATAATAAGTTTTCAGTCACGTGGATTTGTTTACGTTTTATTAAGTTTTTAAACATTTATATATTACGGTAACGTGCAAATTCACTATTATTCAAAACCGTTAATTACCTTCAAAGTATGTTAACTAAGACATAAAAAACAATCTCACAACTTATCCTAGTTGTTTGAGGATAGACGGCGCAAGTTTTTAAATTCTACTAAAACTTTAGTATACTTTAAACAATAAACGTCACAATTCATACACAAAATAAAAATTGTCTCTTCTACAATGCTGAGGTGAGATGACGCAACTAAAAAGAAAGACTTTAACTAAAATATAACTTTTTTTTGCAAACATGAAAACCGCAATCAGGGCAAAAGTTAACAAACTTGGAGCAGGAATCGTGAAACCATAGCGTCGTAAGCAATTAACCCAATCGTTAGGTTTTGTGGTTTGATAATACATTTCGCCACAAAAAACGCATTCCTCAGCATCGTCCATATCATCTAAAGAGTCATCCAATGTTGGTTCTTCCAGATATTCATCTGAGGACATATTTGAAAGTTTAGTCTTAGTTTTCCTTTTGGTCACATCAGAATTCTTGGCTTTTCTTTTCCTGGTGTTTTCTTCTTTCTGTGTTCTTTCAGCTACATTTTTTATTATCTCTTCAATCGTTGTCTCTGTGGTTAAAATTTTTTCCCACTACTTGCTTCTTTATTGAACTGAATCAACTTCAGCAGAAACAACTGGAACAGGCGAGATTCTATCTAGTATTTTTCCAGTGGTGCCCAGGAGTATTTGCAGGCTATTCATTCCGATTTTCTGATAGACTTTCACCTATGTATGTATGTATGATGGGGTGACATTCACTGAGACCTGAAAGATCTATTTTGCCCCCTTACTTCTACTTAGTTCCTCAGGAATGTCTCAGAGACTAGTATCTCCTTTAGTCCTATTTCCCTGAGGAATTTTAGGATATCTGCAGGCTTCAACTTAGGTAACTGTCCGTCTTCTATCCAGTAGTCTCCCAGGTGCTGTGCCCTAGAATTCTGAATTACGCAAGCACGTGGATGGAGGTTTCTTCTTCCATGCCACATAATCTACATTCTTCTTCCCCCACTATTTTGAGCTTTTTCAGGTGCCCGTTGAGGCGGCAATGTTCCGTTAGGATCCTTGTTAAAACTCTTAGTGCAGTTTTACTCTGACTTATGCATTAATTTGATCTCAACGAGTTGTAGCCACCCATCAGAATGTTTGATTGTCTAAGCCCTACTACACCTTTCCAATGGTCAGATCTTCACTTTTCTTCGGCCTTGCCTATTTCTTCCAATATTACATTGGTGCTGATACCGCAAAAGGGTTCCGGCCCCCAAAAGGGTCTTTCAGTCCCCCTCTTTGATGAACCATCTGCTATTTAGTTTCCTTCTATTCCAGTGTGTCCTGGAATCCACAGTAAGGTTATTGTTCTCGCCTAGTTCATTGGAACATTTTGGAACTGATTACACAAGAGCTTAGTGCTTTAATGGTTGCTTGACTATTCGACATTATGATAATCCTTTGCCTTCTATATCTTTGGCAATATTGAACTGGGCACACTTTCTTATGGCGTGAATTTTCATTTGAAAGATACTTGGGGTTTATGCCAAGCTTTCAGAGTGCTTAGATCCTGGCCTGTACACTCCTATCCCAGTTCCTTCTACTGCTTTTGAGCCGTCTGTGTACCATTGAATGGCATTCTTTCCAAGTCTGGTAATGGTATTTGTATCCCATTCCTTCTTGTTGCTTAATTCCGTAACGAATTTCTTTGAAAAGTTGTACCTTTTCATTATACCATCTTGTGGCATGTACGAAAGTCTACCAGCTTTGCTCCAGCAGGTGCGCCTAATGTTGAGGAGGGTCCAAGAGGTCCTTTCTTTAGACAATTTTTCAACTTAATTCTTCGTAGACTGGTTGCCGGTTCCACAAAATTTCGAGCAGCTTCATTCACTACCATTCTATTTTCAGTAACGGCTTGAATGGCTTCTGTTAATTGTTGCTCAGTCCAACTGGCCTTGGAGCAGCGACCAGTGCGCTTGTATTCGGTAGGCGTACTAAAAAGAGAGAAATATCACTAATATCAATGAGCCATCTCACCTCAGTAATAAGAAAGCCGTCTATTCTCGCTTTGTGAGGAGAGATAGCGCACCTCAAAAGCTGAACACATTTTAAAATATTCGTAATTTTAAGGTTATACAGCAAAAGAAGAATGTTTTTACTTACTCGAAACGATAAATTATTTATAAATTGAATGTTCACAATCGCAATATTGGCATTAGGAAAATAGGAAAAAAATTCGTACCAACTGGATCACAAAATAATTAATATTAAAATAAACGTCTGACCAGTGAACATAGACGGTCTATAGCTCAGAAACAAGACCTAGCGTGACAAAAATATATTAGGAATCTTATAATTTATTTATTACTCCTGAATATTTCATATCAAGTCCTTAAGGACCCTTTATAATTGCAGTTTTGTTTTCGTGACTATAAACATATTGTTCGGCATTCAATAAAAAGATAAATAATAAAGGTACGTACGCCTATGGACTCTACTTTAATCAGAATTCAGGTCGATTTTCGTTTACCGTATGTCCAACTGTATGAATAAAAAACGTGGCTGCTTTGTTATTATTTTCTTTTTCGTGTTTTTTCTCTCCAGGTGTATATTACAATGTACCTTATTTTCAAATATTACTATTGTTATTTAGACGACACAAGAAAATATGTAACTTTTTTTAATTCTAAGAAAACTTTTTTTCCTTTAGGAATGAATTAGAAAAGCGAGATGTAGTGCCACGTGTTCTTGAAAGAAAATAATTTATGCTTGTGGTTCAAATGAAAATTTGTTTGGCTAGACTTCTGAATCTATGTCAATCCAAAAAATGTAGATACAATTTTTCATTCAACTGAACGAGATTTTCATTAAATTTTTCTGGAAAAATAATTTTTTTTCCTCGTCAGTACTTTCATGTCAAGTTTATAAAATCATATCGAAAAATGGTCGCTGAAAAACAAGTGCACCGTAAGCTGTTTATTTTAAAAATATTAAAATTATATTTGTTTTCATTTACAAGAAAAATAATATAACACGAGGGCTGAAAAATCCTGGGACTAACAAAGAAAAAACGTTTTTTTGTTCAAAATTAGTTTTATTCATCAACGCAATTTCCATCAAGAACAACGCAATCATTCCAGCACCGCTCTAACATTTCAATACCACTTTTGTAGAACGATTTATCTTTTGCCTCAAAATAGGCCCGAGTATCAGCGATAATCTCTTCATTCGAGCCAAAATTTCTTACCGGCGAGCATTTTTTTTAGGTCTGCGAACAGCTAATAGTCGCTGGGAGCCAAATCTGGCGAATACGGTAGATGTGGGAGCAATTCGAAGTTCAATTCATGTAGTTTTGCCATTGTTTTGATTGACTTGTGACACGATGCGTTGTCTTGATGAAACAAAATTTTTTTCATAGCCATATGGGGACGTTTCTTTGCAATTTCAGCCTTCAAACACTCCAATAACGCTATATAATATTCACTGTTGATGATATTTCCTTTTTCAAGATAGTCGATGAATATTATACCACGTACTTACCAAAATGCCGAGGCCATAACCTTTTCAGCCGATTGTTGTGCTTTTGGGCGCTTTGGACGAGTATCTCCAGTTGCTGTCCACTCAGATGACGATCGTTTTGATCCCATCGCTGCAAAAATTCTGTTTTGTTGCGTTTAAACATGGTGAAACACTGCTCAGAAGCATCAACACGTTCTTGTTTTTGGTCAACAGTGAACAAACGCGGCACCCACTTTGAACAGAGCTTTCTCATAGTCAATTGCTTATGCAATATAACCCAACACGTTCTTTTGATATCTTTACGGTGTCAGTTAACTCACGGAACTTCATTTTTCGAACATTCAAAACGATTTTGTGGATTTTTTGATGTTTTCTGGTGCTACCGCCCCATTTAGACGTCCACTGCGTTCCGCATGATCGGTGTCTCTACGACCACGTTTAAAGTCAGCAAACCATCGTTTTATTGTTGTTTCTGATGGAGCGGAGTCCCCATAACACTTTTCAAGCCCTTGCTTCGCTTGAACGGTATTTTTTCCCATCAAGAAGCAGTGTAAAATTAAAACACGAAATTGTTTTTGATCCATTGTTGTGAAAATATTAAAAGTAGCGTAGCTTAGCACAATAACTCACGAACCGATGAATAGAATATCATGTAATTTTGACAGATATCTTTTTAAGGTTAGTACTAACTGAAAAACAGGCGGTTGTGATAAACCTAGCGCCATCTATGAGTCAGGCCCGGAACTTTTCAGCCCATGTGTTATATGTTTTCTACGAGGGGAAAAGTATAGTATCAACTATCGCATTTTATATTATTTTTTTTGAAATTTTGGTAAATACTCCGTTACTAACTAATGATTACATCAATAACCAGAATATCTCAGACTTTTTTAATGGGGATATTTCTGTTTTTACATTTAACAATTTTTTGCTTACATTGCTTTTTGTTTTAAAAGAAATTGTTGTATTTGATGCTAAATGTATTATATTTGAAATATTATTAGAAATATTACTAGTATTTGTGAGGGTGTTGTATTTTTGTATTTCTTTAATTTTTTCAGGAAATATTAGTTGCAATGCCACTTTCTCCTCTTTTTTATTAATTAATTTATTTTTTGCATGCAATGGATAAGTTTGACTATGGCTATTTGTTTAATTGTATTTATTTCTCCATCAAAATTATATTTGTTCATAGGAACTGAAAATGCTCTATTCATCATTGATTTATATGTTGCTAATTTATGTGGCATGGGATGTGTATGTATGTAAAATAGAAAATCAAGTATATTATTGACTCTTTGAATTTTTTAATCAATAAAATTAAATTATATAACGTGCTAGTTTGGGTGAAGATAATTTAAATTTGCCTTTAATAAATACATGGTGAATGTGACAGCTTTATTACTAGAACTAGAGCATCTGCTTTAGTCTCTTTAATATATCCAAATCGACCACGATCCACCCGTGACACAGTGAAGTCAAAAAAGTGTAGTTTATTTTCGTTAAAATCTTTTTAAACATCCAACGAAACATATTTTCCTACGTAATTAAACGTGTACAGGTAGTAATTGCAAAGTAATTAAAAAATAATTGAAAGTTCTAAAAATATCGTTCGTTTGCCATTAACTTCCAACTAGGCAATAGATAACATGATTGAACTGATAATGTGATTTAATAGCTATTAAAAAATCTATAGTAGGTATAATACAAAATCGTCAAATAGGCGATTGAAAATTGCAGTTAACAAGGTGAAAATGCAACAATGTAGGTATTTGTTAACAATTTTGGGTAATGGTAACCAACACCTACTACTGTCATGTTGTAATAAGTTGTTATCCTGGGTTCTTCTTTTTTCATTTATTGGAAAATATACCGGGGGACAACAACTTTCCGCACTAAAGTTCATCTAGAGCGATTATGTTAGTAATTAGAAGGGATTTAGATTAGAAATGGAGTGTCTCTTTTTCCTATCCCACTGCGACCTTTACAGATCTACTGTGGTCCTCCCTATTTTTAGAGCTCGATATCTAGCTTTATTCTTTTTGCTAGACCTATTAGCCTGGATACCGCCTCCCTTGCGTAGCTTTCGGCCCTCGGTTTTGCTTCTCCGAATAGGTGAAACCGCACCCTTACTAGGCATACGCACTCACAGAGTATGTGCTCCGCGATTTCGTCTTCTTCCTGGCAAAACCTACATAGGCTGTCATCTGCTAGGCCAATTGTGTGCATATGCTTCCTCAGCATTCCCACCATCATCCTCGTCGTTTCTCGACTTTAACATAGTAGGTCGCGTGACAGTTTGGCCGAAGGGTTTATAAGGAATAGTTTAGCGTGCCTTTGTCCTGGGGTTTCATGCCACCAGCCCAACGCCTGGTTGTTTATCCATTGGTGGATGCTCTCCCTAGTGAGGAGGTTTTTTGCAATTCAACAGGAAGGTTCTGGCCCTATCATGAACTCAGTCGCTCCCTGATTGGCTAGTTCATCGGCATTTTCGTTGCCTTTTATTCCTTGGTGACCTGGCACCCAGACTAAGGTCACTCTATTATGACTACCTAGTCTGTTGAGGGATTTGACGTTGTCCGATATGAGCTTATTGTCTTTAGTGCTGCTTGGCTGTCGGAGTAGATGACGATTCTTTGGTTATCCGCCTCCCGTCTTATCAACAACACAGCATTGGAGCGCCATTACCTCTTCCTGAAAGGCAGGGATAATACACAAATTAAACTTTTCTCCTTTGTGTTGTAATTTTTTGTATGGGCCAAAACTTAGTCACTGCGTATCATAGGCACACTATTCAACTATTAAAAGGTGTTCATTTGTAAAAATGTTCAATTATGTGTATACTCCATTCCAAGATATTTCGCTTCAATTTGACACCAGCATAATTGGTTTAATAGAAAAAACCACAGTGGGTAGTCGTTAATCCGACAACAATCGTACCGTACTCGTTATGATTATTTTACCACTGAAATATTTGACTGGCAAAATAGTTTTATGATCTAAAGTTTACGGACTACGGATCTGTTACTGTTTACTGTATAGTAGAAACCAAGTAAGAAAAACACACAGCCGTCATCAATTTGTCATCGTTATCTCTCTTTAACGTTTAAACATCTCGTTGCGTTTGTCTTTGTCGGGTATGACGCTGTGTGTTTTTCTTAATTGGTCCACTCTACAATGATTAACTTTTATTATTAAATCTTTAAGACCAGATACCGAGTCAACGAAATATTGTGAAATATACTTTAATAGAAAATTTAAAAAACGGGTTGGCACGCAAAAATGGAGTATAATAAAATTTTTATAAGGGATCAATTAATTTGTATGAAGTTTTCAAAATTTTTTTTCGTTTTAGAATCCAGTACAGTACAATAAGTATTTTCAACTATTGCATTTTATTACATTACATATTACATACATTACATCAAGTTATCTAGTAAACTTGTTAGTTAGTTTGTTTCTAGTTATTCTATTTCTAATTAAATTAATTTTTTTTTAATTCTCCCCCCGTTCGTTGTTCCTAACACAATCGTAAAGTGTCTACCCAAATCTTATTAAGATAGGCCGATGTTAACCAATACGTAGTCGAGAAGAACTCAACTTTTTTATTTGGAGACACGAAAATTCTTTTCGTATGAACAGTAATTTTTGAACTCCCTCGTAAATTCATGAGAGGAAATACGTTGGTGGTCGCCCATCTTTAAACATTTTGTTTTCTTTAGATAAAACAACTTATTAATTATTAAAATCCAATCCATAATCTTTTCAAAACAATTTGTCGGAAGAATGTGAACTACACAGAAACAGAGAACACTTTACAAGTTCCCTAAGGAATACGCAAAGAATTTAATCAACAAGCAACGAATGAATCGTTACGATGAATGGGGTTCTGTCTATATTATCCCGAGGGAAGTTTATATTGCGAGATGGGTACCGGGATTAAACAGAAATTAAAAATATGTCGCTTTTTCTGACGGGTGTTATTGTTGCTTGAACGGTTCTGTTAAGACATAATTGCAGGTACTTGTCAAATTGTAATCCGCACTGATTTGAGGAGGTTTGTTGTACACATCGTCCACAAAAAAAAAGTTAATGTGCTGGTGCTCTTGATTTACTCCAAAATGAAATTACAGCTAAAACAATCGATTATTTCCTTACATGAACGTATATTTTCTCAAGTACAACTTTCCCTAAGAGACGAAATGGTCGAAGAGGTGTAAATGAATGGCTGAATTGATTCCCCGGCTTAACATCACTTTTTGGCAGACTCGCTAGCCCGTGAAGGAGCACGTTGTGCTCCCATTGACCCAGAACCTTTCGGCGTAGCGAAGGCGCTGCAAAAAACAAATAGCAGTACTTGGACTAAATAGTAGTCTCGAGAATGGTGGAACAAGGCGCCAAGTATGAGGCATGCCAAAGAGTTCATCATTGAACCCTCACCAAAACTCACGGAGTATCTACTGGGATAGAATAGAAAAACAATCAGGATCCTGGTTGGGCTCCTGACAATGCGTAGACTGAACAAACACATGAAGAACATCGGATTGGTAGACACAGCCAAGAAGGTTTTGCCAAGAAGATGAGGAAACCTCAGGACACATACTGTGCTACTGCGAAGTACTGACTAGGCAGTTCTGATGCTTTCAATGATGGGGGAAGAAAAACCACAACCTATTAAATTTTTTCGCAATCTGTAGATGTTTGTATCATTTTAGTGTAAGTTGTTCGTTCAGAGTTTCGAATGACTACAATGTTAAAGAAATCAAAAAATAAAACAAACTTCAAATTAACCTCCCCTTCAAATAACAGCAGTTTTCTTATTTATGCAACAATTCCGCTTCTCACGCTCCCTCTCACATGTAAGAACAATATCTAACAACTAAACCATTCCTATTAACGTTCTTTGAATAATTGGACTGAAATATGTAATCGTTACTTTTCGCTCCACTTAACATACGAACATTTTTATCCCTTTTGTATAAACCGCACCTCCAATGGATTGTTATAATTCAATCTGCAAAACGAAACGAATATGTCAGCATAAACGGGATTTTTTATTGTGTACACAAAAATTTATTTAGGTACAATATTTCAGCCCATTGTTTTTGTTGTTTATTGAAAAACAAACGTAACCAAATGTTCGAAACCCCAAATATTATCAATGCCACATATTTATATTGATTGAATAACTGTTTTTGTAGTGGTTTTATTGAAGGGCACTAGCGCCTTCATGAGCTGTTGGTACCAGGGTATGGCCACTGTAAACGTGCGAGAATAGTGCCATCTGGAGAGCCTGAACAGTACTAAAATTTATGATTTAATGAGAACTGTAACGCCGTAGGTAGTTAGACAAACTCCAAATTTATTGTGAAGGAATATAACGTATAGTGCACTATAGTAAAATCGCAATCGGTGCGGTGTAACAAAATTGTCGGAACAGGTCATTTCAGAGGTGGGTACCTATTATTATTTTTAAGGTATAGACATTCCTTAATTCGCGGCTGGCAACCAGCCTAGTGTGACCCTTCCTTTAGTGAATTTAGAAAGAACTTGCTCGCTTGCCAACTTTTATAAAGTAATTATTGTGATTATTAGTTTCGGTTAATAGTGACAATGGCAGAAAATTTGCAGTACGGATCCGGGTTTACACCTGTAAAGCGTGCGAAAAAGTCGACGTATTTGTCATAGGTAAACTGTCATTGTCGAGATTCTGGGTACATGTAGACACTACAGAGAAGGTCGTTGGTTCAAATCTCACTGTTTTCATTTTTGTAAATTCTATTTTGGATGTTCAGTCAAAATTAGAAAAGTCAGCATTACACAAAAAAGCTTTACAATATTTTCGATATGACTGTATGTTTGGTTGCCTATGTCAGAACGTTTATTAATCTAAAATCGTTCATTAATGAATGATTGTGTGTTCATTAATTTAGCTCAAAAACGCACGGTCGCCGGAAAATGAATTTATTATTTCGTTAATAACGCAAGAAAAGTTCGGAGAAAAGCGGAAAGAGTTATTTCCGCGAGAGGTGTGCCCATAATAGTTGGTAAAATAGTGGGGCGGTAAACTTAAAATTTTAAATCCGCGATGTTCGGATTGCTTTTAAATAATAATATAAGCACATATATTAAGGGACCGTAAAATAGTAGTTTGTACGCAAAGCGTCACTTTCCCCACGAGCGCAGAAGTTTACGGCTCGTGCCACAAACTTATGCGCTCGTGGGAAAAGTGATTTGCATACAAGTTGTACATAATATTTTTTCTACGGCCACATTGATTAATGAAAGAAATACAGTTATTTTATTTAAACTTTGAACAGAAAGAACTAAATGGAAAAAAATAGTTTACTTACTTTTGGTTTAAATTTAAAAGTTGTACACCAATAAGAAATTCACTATTAGGTTGAATTGTCAAAAAAAACTTGACAGTTGACTGACTTGACTGTTTGATATTTCGGTATTATTTTGATATTTTATCCAAGAAAATATTGTGTGGTCTATGATTCATACTTAGAATTTAAATCCCATCTGTTTAAGCAGCTTCCTCCCTAAACTTTTCATCAGATTGTAGGTATTTATAAAATAGTTATTTATGTAACTAGTGTGTAAAGTAGCCTTTTTTTTGACGAATGTGAATATTGTCGCATGAGCCGCAGGCGAATGCGACAATCACATGAGTCGAAAAAAAGGTCTTTACACACGAATTGCATACAATATTTTTTCTACTAGCGAATATTTAATCAAAATACAAAAGTTTAATAGTAATTTTCTTTACGCACTAGTGCGTAAAGTAAGTTAAATTTTTCTATAGAAGAATCTTTAACGCTATTATTAATTTCTAATAAGATATAATATTATAAATGATTTGGAAATTATAATCAAAATATAAACAACAAACGAATTCAATTATTAATAATATGAATATTCCGTGCCACATCTATTTGGTGGTGTATTTGCCAAGTAATCTGAGAGATCGTCAGAGGAATCCATCTTTATTTTTATAATAATCTAAAATAACATCATAGTTTTCTAAAAATATTCAATTCTTAAATATAAAATACAATTGCTTACCCTAGGTATGGTCGGAAGATCTCAATTTAAATTTTAAATGTCAGATTCAATTCACAAAGAAATGTCAGTCACTCACCGCCAACTTATGCCTATTTACCGTATTATTTCCAGTACTCAATAATAATTTAACAATAATTATTAGGTTACTTTACCGAATTCTATAGGTTTCTATCTCCAATTTATGAAAAAAACTTAGATTTAATATCCGTTTATTATACCTATATTTTTATAAGACTATAGATATCTATAACTACATACATATTGGAATTTTTTCTTTACGCACTAGTGCGTAAAGTAAAACTCTTTACGCACTAGTGCGTAAAATAAAGTTTTACGCACTCGAAAATGTGTCTAAAGTACGTACTTTACACACGGTAGTAGAAAAAAGAATTTTTGGACAAATGTAATTATATTATTTTCTGATAATTTAAGTGATTGCTACAAAACCGGAGAGATTAAAATGATTGAAAGTAAAAATTCCATCGTAACGAGCTATATTTTCTATGAATATCTGTAAATTAACATTTGAATCAGTACGTTGAAAATAGTATATATATATATATTATCAAAAACCCAATTACCATAGTATATGGTGTAGGGTATACTTTTACAACTATACTTATTCCAACTAGGTACATCGCATTATGCTTAAAACATATATATCCATTTTTTCATCGATGCTCCGGTCCAGATAGAATTTTATTCATGTACAAATTTAGCCCATTGTTTTTTATCCCTTGCCATTGTTTTTGCTTCTGTCCATGTTTTACCTTTTTCTTGCAGTATGCCTACCGTAACACCATCCCATGTTTGTTTTGGTCTTCCCTTTTTCGTTCTTTTTTGTATTTTTGATTGCCATACTTTTTTAACTGGTCTTGTATCGTTCATTCTTTGTAAATGTCCCCACCAGCTTAATTGTCTCTTTTCAATAAATTTAAGTGTTGATTCTATTTCAAGGTCTTCTCTTATTTTCGTATTTCTTATTTTATCTTTCTTTGTGACTCCTTTAACTCGCCTAAGATACTTCATCTCAACTGCTTGTATTCGACTCTTTTGTCTCTTTGTTAATACCCAGGATTCACATCCGAATGTTAATATTGGCCGGTAAATTGTTTTGAATACATTTAACTTTGTTTTCTTGGAAATTTCTTTTTTATTTATAAATGTCGAATTCATCGTGTGATAAAGTTTCATCGTTTTTTGTACTCTATTGGTAATTTCGACTTCCTGCGTTCCATTTTCTTCTATTTCTACTCCCAAGTATTTATATCTTCTAACTTGCTCAATTTTTATTCCATCTAACTGTATATTTAAATGTTTTTGTTTCGGTCCTATAACCATAACTTTGGTTTTACTTTGGTTAACTGTCATTCCAAATTCTTCAGATACCGTGCTCCATATTTCCATATTCTTTTGTAAATCCTTCTCTTTCCCTGCCATAATTATTAAATCATCTGCAAAAGCTGCTTCTGATATATCCACTCTTCCTAAATGTCTGTATCCAACGTGTAGTTTTGCCATTTTGGTTGACGATTTTTTAATTATATCATCAATAAAAATTGTAAATAATAATGGACTTAGTCCCCCTCCTTGCCTTAATCCTTCTTGTGTTGAAAATGGTTTTGATGTTTTATTTTTGTATATTACACAATTTCTATTATTTTTGTAAATGTTTTTGATTATGTCTATTATTTTGTAGTTTACTCCTCTTCCTTCTAATACTTTCCATAACTTCTCCCTTGGTACTTTGTCAAAAGCTTTTTCCATGTCTATGAATCCTATATATACCTCTTTTTCTTGTTGTGAGAACTTATCAATTATCTGTTTCACCGTAAATATGTGGTCTTGGATGCTTCGACCTCTTCTAAATCCACTTTGCGATTCTTCGAGAGTATTTTCAATTATTGGTCTTAGCTTACTGTCTATAATCTTCTCGTATACTTTCATAGCTGTACTAAGTAAATTTATTCCTCTATAATTATTGCAGTCTTGTCTATCCCCCTTTTTATATATTGGAACTATTAAGGCTGTCTTCCAATCTTCTGGAATCTGTTCTTCCCTCCACGCAATGTTGTATATATGTTCAATAATATTTTTGTTCCTGTTTCCCCTAAATTCTTGAACATTTCTGTTGTTAACTTATCAATTCCTGGAGATTTTCCATTTTTCAATTCATTTATTATTTCCTGTAATTCTTTTAGAGTTACAATGTCTTCATTTTCTGTTATTGCATCCTTTTTTTTGTTAATGTCCTGAACTTTGCTGTCTGCTCCTAATAATTCCTCAAAATACTCTTTCCATCTATCAATCACTTCGTTTTCATTTCTTAGTATATCTCCTTTTTTATTTTTTATCCATGTTATTTCTTGTGTTTTTTCCTTTCTTAATGACTTCAAAGTTTTGTAAAACAGTTTTTGATTTGATTTACTATTGCTTTCCATTTTTTCGCCAAATTCTTTCCACTGATTTCTTTTAGCTACTGCTACCATCTCTTTTACATTTTTCCTCTTATCTTTGTACATTTCATAGTTTTCCGTTGAAAATAGTATGAATGATAAAAACTTGTTATCAGCAGTCTACTTACAGAGCCGTATTTTCGATTAGGGAATACCCTGGTGAAATGAACTGGAAAATATTAGGTTTGACCAAATTTATAACAAAAGATGGAAGAGATAGCTTTTTTCTTTTGGAGTGGCAGTGATGAAAGCATCATTATGTGCTTTAAGTCGAATACGTGGATCACAACTTACGGTACGAAGTACCGGTGGAAGTTTTAAAATTTTTGTCATTTCAGTAATTTTGTACATTTTAAAATGATCTTGAATTATCCAATAAAGTGTGGCATATCAAAGATATACACGGTGAGTCATGAGGAACTATACATACCCCGTAGGGAGTCCCTAATGGGGAATGTCAAATGACCATTAAAAAGTGTCTACTCCCGCATTTTAATAATATACAGGGGGAGTTATGAATTTTTACTGATATTTCTTTGGATAATAACTTTTAAACGGTAATTTCGATTTGTCTCAAATGTTGGTAAAACGTTACATTACTGTCATATAAATTTCAGAAAATATAATTTTTCTTGTAAAAATTTAATGTTTCGTACAAACATTAGGTACATCTTTTATAATTAGTAGTGCCATAGCACGTGCTATATTTTTAATAATACAAATGTTTTATTCATTTCCGAATCGGCTACTGATGGAAAAATATCTAAACAATACATTAGATAAAACACAACTTTATGCAAAAATATTTTTTCTAAGTGTGATTCGAGTAAAGCTGTAAGCATTTATTATGGTTCTCAGTGTGTTCTAGAGTTAGCTGTCACATTCAAGGTTATTATTTTTGCCCCTTCAACTTAAAGGATTTTCACCGGGGCTCACTTCTTGTTGTTGTATTATTCTTTGGTTATAACCATAACAATATTGTTTTTACAACAATGTTTTAGCAATATGCAAGCAGAATAGCACTTAAGGTTTTCCTAGCTACTAAATGGACAATTCTTTGAAATAAAAATGTTCCTTTATTTCTTTTTTTATTTAAATATTTTCGATTTATGCGTTGTTCAAGTTCAAGAGAGTGCAAATGTATCGAGTTATGATAACAATTACAGTTTTTCATACGATAACCTTGCTGATACGTGTTTTTCAAGATATTTCGAAGTCTACGCGACACCAAAAGCTGGTCAGGTATTTGTCTTATCAAGAATAAATTTATATAAATATATTAAATCATTTAACAATCACTACCATTTTATTTGATTGTATAAAATGTTTTTTCTCTTTCCTCTCACTTTCCTGCCTCACAACAGGAAGTAAACTCATGTGGGTACTCTTACTACCACTCATTCTAGAACATCTAGTACCTATATCCTGTAATTTAGTAAAAATTAGACATGAATATTACTTCAACGTTAGGTTTTTCAATAAAAATTTCAATTTTAGGTTATCTGATTTTTTTGACTTCTCATATATTATAGTTGAAGTATGCTGTGGCTTTCACTGACGGTTGACTTTTAAAGTGCTGAGTCGCTACGATTATTAACCTTGAATTTTTGAAAAATGAAGGGCTATAGAAGAAGACATCAAAATAAAAAATTATAAGTTTTACACGGGAGTAAAGTTCCCCTCTCAAATTACTTTGACGTATACAGAGATCCTGTCAACCACAATAGATACAATATTGATTAAATGGACAAAAAGTTTGGTATATTAATGGGAAATTAGATGGTTCAAAAAAATTTAAAATATCCCCACTAGTTCCGGAGATATTTAACAAAATCCGAAAATGGTCCTTTTCGTTTTTTAAATTTGCCGTCGTTATTATAAAAGATATCAAAAACATGATTCTCAACTTTTTTTTATAAACGAGGTTTTCTATAAATTACCATACCAAAAATTTCATTACGACGTTTCGTCTTTAAAGGGTCACCATCAACTTCATTTTTTTAACTACGGACCAGGATTTTTATTGCAATATTTTTTACGTTTTGTATAGATACATACATACATACGACGATTCTACCACGTTTCGTCTTTCAAAAATCATCATCTTTTTCAAGTCCAGTCTTCTTTACTAAAGTCAAATTAATAATTTTAAATATTGGGCATTAAATAAGAATTTTGAAAGAAAATGATTAAATTTAACAATTTATTTTGAAACTGACAATGAATAAATAATGATGGTTTTACAAATGACACTCTAAGGTAATAATAAAGTTAAAAATAAATTAAAAAATTCAATAAAAAATCAGTTATGAAAGTTGTTCAAACTGACGTCCGTTCTGTGCAATACATAATTCGATCCTCCTTGGCATATGAGACGCATATCTATTTTATTATTTGGCATATTTTTGATGGAAACTTCGTTTTTTATGAAGCCCTATGCAAAATAATCTATGGGGTTAAGACTGGGGATCGAGGGGGCCATCTTGTCGGCCCGTTGGTACCAATCCAATTATTTTCAAAATATTCATATACTGTACAACTCTTCTCAAATTTTCAGAAGTTAGGTACTGCTACGAAGTTATAAAACGATTTTATTTAGTTCGGCACGTAACACCTAGTTCTTGTTAACCGATTTTCATACATTTCCCGTTAACCAATTTAACAGAATTTTGGACGCATGTTCAGTGCATTCATTTTCTTTCAAAATTCTTATTGCTCAATATTTAAAGTTATTAATTTTACTTAAAAAATATGATGATATTATTTGAAAGACGAAACGTAGTAGAATCGTCAAGTATGCTATATCATTGTATGTATCTATACAAAACGTAAAAAATATTGCAATAAAAAATCCAGGACGGTATTTAAAAAAATGAAGTTGACCCTGTGAAGACGAAACGTCGTAATGAAGTTTTTGGTATGGTAATTTATAGAAAACCTCGTTTATTGAAAAAAGTCGGAAATACAAAAAAGTGTTTGAATATGGGTTGTAGAATTTTTTTTTATTGTGCACATGTTGAATCATCAGAGTTGAATGTCAAGGTCAAGGTCAATGTTAAGAAAATATTTAAAATTTTGACTTTTCGAATAATTCAAAGTATTTTTCCAAAGAAAGGGGATTAAAGGCAACATAGTAAATAAATTAAATGAACTGATCCATCACCAAACAAATACAACTTAATGTGTAATTTGAGCAATGAAATGAAATATTCCCGACACAGATGTGATGAAATTTGAATATATATCGGTAGCTTTGACCATACTTGTCTCTGTGACTTATTTAAAAGCATTAGGAAATAAATGTGGGAAGTATTAAACCTAACAAATTTGATATAAATAAGCAAAACCTTTGGCTTGGCTTTATAATTATCATTCTCCAACCACCATAATCTCCAGATCTGATCTCAGTTTATGTCTCGGTTTATGTTACCTGTACACATGCCTCAAAAAGAATACTCTAAAATATTTTTGGGAAATCTAGAATATTTTTTGAGTTTTCAAAATTCTGTAAGTTTGAAAGAGACGTACCTAACGCTTTTTGTTGTAACGATATAACTAAAACAATTTACCTACTTCAAATTAACTGGAAACAATGGTATTAAAATTTAAAGGATAACCACGACCTTTAACACATAAATTTCAAAAAGTAGTGAGTCAGTCATTTTATATAACAGCCAGTTAATTAATAACAAAAACTAAGCACTACAACAAATGTTAAATACCTATCGGTGATTTAATGACAATTAGTGTAATTCAATACAAAATATTTACAATTATTTAAAATTTTGGACTGTACGGTTTAATTTATCGAATTTAAATCGTAGAAAGTTTTATTAGAAGCAGAACCTATTTACGTTTAACTGTAACTACGCCATTGTTAAGTATGTAGGAATCTTTAGAAAATGTTAAGGTTACTTACGTTACACAAAATTGGAAAGGAACTTATAAACAAAATACCGCAGAATTTAAGTGTCTTGGCAGATGAATATTTTGGTACCTATTACTTTATTGATTTGGTTTACTCTTTAGTAAAGTATCGTTTTAACAGCTCCATATAAGTACTTAGATAAAATCCAAACAGACAGTCAGGCAATTCTATATACATAAAAAATAACGGGAACCATTATAGATCCCATAATAGATGGATAGGCATGCATATCTGCAAAGAGCAACAAATGAAGGTCTGCTGCAAGTGACGTCTCAGAAATGACAATGAAAATAAGAAGTTAACATAGTTAACAGTCTACACAGGTAAAATAAAACCTTGGCCCGAATTCTATAATAATTCTTTCCTATCCATTAGCTACGGGCTAACAATGTTTAACTACGTCTCATAAGTATATCGAAAAAAATACCATATTAGGTTAGAAGCTCTAAATATAAGCAATTAGTTTTATTTAATTAAAACGATATTATACTTATGTGTCAACTAACGTGTTCCAATTCGTTAGACAAGCTGGTGTTAGTTAAATGACATAGAGCAAAAATATATTATAAAAAAACTGATACTGTACCGATTTGAAACTTAAATCATCTGTCAGAATCAGAACATACCGAAGAGGCTTCTTCATTTGGGGAAAACCCCAGCAGATCCGTATGTAATCCAAAAAAGCACAGTCACACAATATGACCACTTGTTGTTTTTTTTGTTATATAAACAAAACCCGACACAATCACACACACTTAACTAATTTTAATCTCCATTATCCAGCTTAACACACGACACGGTAAATACATATCTGGTTTGACATATTATTATCATCAAAATAGAGTGAGAGCGTAAGAAAACGTAGGTACACTGTGCCACTCACTCACATTCACATTGTATTGTAAACCGGTGTTGCCAGATCAATTGTATCCAATTAAGCATTCCTACTATTAATCGCATAACCGTATTGAAATTGTAGACATATTTCAGTTTCGTTCTTGAATGCTCTAGAAAATTATTTTAAAACATAAAGTATAATAGCTTTGGGGTAAAATTATTATTCTATAGAAGTAATAAACTGAAATATGGATATTTGAATTACTTTAGTATTATATTTAGAATTGGTTAAAATATTTCGAATTTATTAATATTGTTATAGAATAGACAGGAGACTTATTCAATACTTGTTCAACTACAATAAAAAATATAGGTATATCAGTTTATTTCAGAATGCTTATTTGAAAATAAACATCTTATCTTAAGTTTATACACACATTTTAACTGTGTAGAAAAGGTAGGAAAAGTTGATAATGACTCCTTATCCTTCCTTATTTTATGGAGTTTTTCTCTAATAAATAAAAAAAAATTAACTCATGAAGTGCAGAGGACAAGCAACAACAATACAAATGGTGTGCTTCTTGACTGTCAAATACGATGTGTCTTAAGTGAAATGTTGGTAAATGAAAAATATAGGTAGTTTTTTATGATAATTAAGAAACTAAGAAAGAAGACAGAAACTAAGAAAGAAGACAGAGAGACTTCAAAGATCATGGCGAAATGGAGTAGATCAATTAACAGAGAGTCGATGAGGGGAAGATTTTAAGTAAGAAAGTGTCAGTAAATTGCTTAATAGTGTATTTCGTAATGAGCATTTTATGCGAGTTGCATATACTATCTTTTCTATTCCCATACCATTATCATACTAGAAGTCCCGACAGACATTGTTTTGTCGTAACCTTGTCTTTTTCATTATAATAATTTTTTTGGTAATTTGACCCATTTTTTGGAATTGCCGTATGCAAAATTACATCAAAATCAGTCCAACCATTTAGGAGATTCGTGTGAACCCGATTTCATCGCCACCTACCGGGACCATTTGTGAATGTGTCATTCTTGCTAACGTCCTTAGTCCTTAAGTCCAAGAAACGAAAAGCTTCTTTGTCCAGCTGTTTTTTTTTTCATTGCTGGATTCAGGTAAGTATCTTTGTTTCTTGTCGTTTACTTGTGAGTTTGAATTACAGATTTGATTTAAGTTCATGTTGTTTTAATACCGCTTTTTCAAATATATTTGTTTAACTTCTAATATTTTCGTTTCAGTATACAGAACTGCACTGAACTGAACTGTAGAATGATTTTGAGGAATCTTTTTTGCGAAACCTGGAGAATGTTACAGTCTTTGTTACTCCACCCCAGCTAACCAGACCGTAAATTAGGTGAGGTTCAACTAAACTTAGTTTTTGTTTATATTGTAGATAATAATATAAGAAATGTTTGAATTTATACAATATACACCTGAATTTTTGAACTTAATAGTTAATATGATTATCCCACCTAAGATGTGGGTCTATCGTAATTCCTAAATATTTTATTTGTTTGGCAGGTTGAATATTGATATTTAAAATCATATTTTTCATAAACGATTACGTAAAAAGTTGTTTAAAATTTAAGGATGACATTTTTGAGAAGACACTCTTAAGATGATAAAAAATACTTCTCCATATTACCAAGTTTTAAATTGATTATTATTTAAATAATGACGACATATTTTATAATCTTTTCGGTCTAGTCGAAAAAATATATTTCTCGTTTGGTGATATTTCAAAAGTCAAGGAAATATTGTGTTTTGATAGTTATTATAATTAATCAAAGTTAATTTGTTTTGCCTACTGATTTCATACTACCTACTGAATAAATAAATATTATGGTATAAGTATTTTTATCATGGTATGAGCTCCAAGTAAAGAGTAGTACCAGCAACGTTGAAATTTTTTTTTGGAAAATTATATTCATTTTGAAGAAGGGAGGTTGGCATTGAATATCTTCATGAAAACTAGTATTATATAACCACACAATGGTTTAAATTTGAATAAAATTAACCAATTAATAAAATAAAAACAAACACAAAAGTGATCTACAAAACTTTCACAAGTTCAGAGCACAAAAGTACAATTTTCCTGGTTTCACTGAACATTGTCAGTTCGGTTTCTTCCAGTGCTATATATAATTTGGTCTCTACGAATATAACAAGCAAAAGCACATATATTTCATAGTTTTGTAATGATGAGGCATTCAAAAATTGTCGTGTCGTGTTGTCGTAGTTTAGATGAAAATTATTTTATAATCATAATTATATTATATACTTTCGACAAACTAGGTAGGTAAAATTTTTGTAATTGTAGTAATGATTAAATCCAAACTGAAATATTACTTTATATTTACTCAGCAATAAACATTTAATTATATCTATAATTATCTAATCCGAAATTATTCAGTATACGCTTTTATTCCTTTTATGTTATTCACCTTAGATAAATTGATAAATTTATTTGACGTTTAATTTCCTTGAGCTCGCTGCAAAAAAATTGGTATCGGCAATGGCGCTCTAAAGATTTCACTTTACATGCTTCTTCCCCTTTTAGCGGAAAGTGGACGTTACCGTACGAGTTGTTCGCGAGAGCGCGTTTTGAAGGCGCCACCGATCAAGCAGGCCGGCGGCGGGTTCCGATTTTGACCGTTTGGGTTCGCGATAGTCGATGCACTTCGTTGTAAGTAGTATGAAAACGACGTTGAACTATCGATTGATTATTTCTGAAATTTCAGGATTTCTTTGCTTTTTTTTTTATGAATGCGAGGGTCTCGATTGCGCTTAAACAACAATTTTTATTAGATTTTGCTGTTTTAAATTTATTGTGGCTTATTCCGGTAATAGCATATTATTATATAGGATGTCCAGGAAATTAATGACAAAATTTTGGGAGTTGGTAGATGAAGTAAAAATAATGTTGAGAGTTCAAATAATTTGGTAAAACGAGCCTTCGTTTCGGAGTAATAGGTCTCTAAAGTTTAGAAATAAAAACATATTTACACGTCATTATTTGTAAACTTTACTTTGAAACGGTATAAAATTTTGGTGATTGATTACGTACCTACATCCTGTGTTTGACTTACAGAAATTCAGGGGCATATTGTGCCCAGTGGTTAACAATCCGTAATTTTTACTTGTTTGAAATCAATCAAGTGAGCGATTTCGAAGAAATTTGAATTTTTGGATCCCCAGTTGCCATATTCTGTAGAAGCACACAATACGTAGAACACTGTCATTATTGTCACTAATGATTGAACATTGTATTAAAGCACAATTTTCAATAATTTTATCATTCAAGAATCTGTATTTAGTAATTGTACAGGCTGTGTCTGTAAAAATTTCGAGTTATTTTTTTGTTTTGAAATTGTATAATGTGTTACCGACAATTAGGGGCATGTATAGTTTAAAAATTATGTATACAGAGCGTCCATAAAATGTTTTTCTCTATTGACCACTACAAGACTTGACCTGGTAATAAATTCCGCTTTAACATTTTGTAGCATATCGGATATTACGTTCTGTATTTCCTGCCTGATTCGGGCTTTTAGGTCACAGATATTGTCAGATATTTGTAAGTGTAAATTTCAGATTTTGAATAACCACATGAAAAGAAGTCTAATTGGGTAAGATAGGGTGATCTAGCGGGCCGCTCGACTGTTTAAAAACTGACGTTCGTATTAAAAATTTATTTGAAATTCCAACATTATTTTGACCTTATCTTCTCGTTCCCGAATTTTTAGTATTAAGCTTAGAGTGATTCATTAGAATTTGTAGGGTAGGTAAGAGTTTTAAAAATGTCCATTTAGGTACAACTGTGATTTTAAAAAATTCTTGCTTATACAGCGTGTCCACGGATGGGGTATCCTATATAGGTGAAAAATGTTTAAATATTAGTTGTAGTGAAAAATGTCAATAGCTCCTAAAATAAGAACATTAATAGTAATTTCTCAACACTCCCCGTTTACATATTATTTTTCAAGACCTTCAGTCGAAATACCACAAGATGGAAACGTATTTTAAAAAACAAAATGATAGTTTTTACAATTATTGATTGAAATTAGAACCTCACTTTAATTAATTCATATCATTAACTTTGAAAATTATTTTAAAAATGAATTGTTTTTTTTTGAATTATTGTGTTACTTCAGTTTTAGTTTATAATCTCACTTATAAGCAAGTTTAATAATTTTTAATTAAATTAAATATTGTTGACCTGGTTTCCTTTATTGTAATATTTTAGCCTTGAAAATAGAAGTTTTCCAAAAGCTTGGTAATGTATAAGAACTCACTTTAATAAGAAATAATTAGTTTGTGTTTTTAGCTGCTTTCCCCGTGAATGGAGAAAAAACAATTTTTTTGTAAAAAGACCTTATATACAGCGTGTCCACGGATGGGGTATCCTATTGGTGAAAAATGTTTAAATATTAGTTTTAGTGAAAAATGTCATTCTTAGAAAAAAGTTTTGCTTGTTCTGGAACCCAATAATATGAAATAAAATTAATTTTTTTCAAAACCCGTCTCATTTTATAGCCAGTTTTATGAAAGCCGTATTTTGTTTTCTGATGAAACAACGTTTACAACAAACGGAGTCGTTTCTTCCCTAAATTGTCGATTACTTGAACTTTATTTCATTTTAAGGGGTTTCAGAACAAGCAAAACTTTTTATCAAGAATAACATTTTTCCCTAAAACTAATATTTAAACATTTTTCACCTATAGGTGAAAACGCTGTATAAATACAAGGGTCTTGAAATTTAAATTCAAAATAATTTTCGTTAACAATTCAAATTTTGATTTTTAATCTACCATTTCAACAGAATATATGGTCAATTCTATAAGTTGTTAAAAATTAAAGGATTAACGTTATATTAGAAATGTTTTAATCTGTACATAGTCAAGATTAGGATTTAAATTTTAACATGTAAGGCGTCCAATTAATTAATGATTAATATTTTTAAGCTTATTATGCATATTGAATAGTAAAATTGAGGTAGCAGATTAAAATATTATAACAGTTGCCTACAGTACAGTACTAGCCAATTAAGGAACATGTTATAGAGTGGGAGAATTCATCTACTTTCGTTGTGTTTTGTTCAAATAGTACTTACTAACTTTTCCATATCCTGCTTAGGTACATACCTGAAACAAAAAAACCTTTCAATAATCGTAATATCAATTCGATTTTAATGAACAAACATTATTGGAGTTATCAGATAAAGCTGCGTCCTAACCGAGTCGATCGACTTTAGTGTGTGGACGTGTTTTCGACGTTCGACAAATTGAGTACTCAGTGACTTCTTGACGTTAACGTTGACGTTGACATCGTAGTCGTGTATTTTCGTCGAAAATGGAATTAGAACAAGACAAAGTCATAGCTTTTATTGAGGCATACAAATTAAAATCAAATCTATGGGATTCCAAAACTAACAATTATAAAAACAGAAACATGAGGCACGATGTCCTTGTGGAAATTGCTAATGAATCTTCGTCAGACATGTTGATTAGTCTGATCGACAACATTTCTGTCAACTTTGGTGTGGACGGATGCAGTTTTATCCACTTGTTGATCGACCGATTTAATAAACATTTTTTAAGAATATATTTATAATAAAAAAAGAACATAAAACTAAGTTAAACATTTCGTTTTTACCGGATTCTCATGAGCATAGACGACCCCGTCAACTTTGGAGCGCTGTAACAGCGTTTTAAATGAATGATATTAAAAAAAATTATAGTGAAAAATTTTTCTCAAAAGACCATCTACAAGATTGGTCTGTGGTAATTTTTTTGTAAAATGTATTAAAAAAAAGTTACAGAGAAAAAAATAAAATTTTTATAGATATTTTCCCATTTTTATGCTTATAACTTCTTGAATTTTAAATTTAGTGCAAAAAGTTATATGAACATATTTGTAGGCAAAGCTATTTGCTACAAATTATGTCGTTACGAATTTTTTGTACGGCGCATAGTTTTTGAGATATCGCGAAAAAGGTGTTTGCACCCCTTTTTTTTGCACAAACTTGGGATTAAGCTTCTATTAAAATTGCGTCCTCAATGGACTAGTTTGGAATAAAAACAATTCAGTTTAATTAATAGTTGATGAAATTCAAAGAAGACAACTTATATGGTACGGTCATGTTGAACGTATGACAGATGAAAGACTACCTAAATTAGTACTTAGATGGACCCCAACAGAACGAAGAAGAAGAGGCAGACCAAAATCAACATGGATAGCGGGCATTCAGAAAGCGATGTCTGAACGAAATCTAGCCCCAGGAGATTGGGCTGACCGAAGAGGCTGGCAACTGGGAACCGGAAGGCGAAAGACGCTATGAAGCCGGACTTGCAATTACAAAGTGGTGATGCTTTTTACATCTAAAATTAAATGGAATCACGAATCGATTTTTCGCTTTGGTTAAAGTAAATAAAATAAGATTGATCTGGCAACTTGGCATATTTTTGGTGGAATCCACTAAACGTTGTTGTAGACCGGATGTCTAAACAGTAGAAAGTCTTGAGTAACTGATAAGGGCAATAAACTTGAACCATTTCGTATACAATGAAAAATAATAAATTAAGAAAAATGCTTAGTGTTTATTGCATTTTTCTACTCCTACCCATGTAGAAACGAGGCATTGGCGTTCATGCAATAATATTGTCAAATTTTATTAAAAATACCTATACTATAGTTTATTTCAACAAGTACATAGAGTATTGGAATGTAATAATCCCCTAACTAACAGGTGGTTATCGGATATTACAGAAACTCCAAAGTGGAATTAGAAAGTGATAGTGAAGATCTTGTATGTACGCCAGCTGATGTTCAAGAAGCTGCCAATGAAGTTATGTTACATTTGTTGCCGCAAAAATCTAAGGAAATATACGAAAGAGTTTGTACAAAATTCAAGATCACAACACCCGGTTCTGGTTCAAAATTGCACATTTAATATAAATATTGTAAATAAATAAAATTTAAATAAACAGTTAGCGTCCGAACTATTTTTTTTGCCTAGGTAACAATGAGTTATTCAATACCTTACTGAAAAGGTTACCTTTTCGTCCAAATATCTAAACCATAAAACGTCATTTTTTGACACAATCGGATAAAAATATTTTTTCTCCAAATGACATTAAAAGCGGCCTTTTAATGACACTTGGCAGGCTTAGAAGTTGTACTTTTAATGCCTAGGCAGAAAAAGTACAACTTCTAAGCCTGCCAAGTGTCATTAATTATTTGGATATTGATAATGAAACGCAATTTATATATGAAAAAGTCAATTTTGCGTGGAATTGGAACAAATTTGAAGAAAAAATTATATGTTTCACACGGCAGAAAAGCAGATTTAATCTTTTGGCTTGGCTGCGGCATTAAATCTTGTGCTTTTATGCCTAGTAAAACAAATAACTATTTATCTACGACCACCTTTAAAATTAGGCATTTACGAACCAAAAAAAATGTGTAAAATCATACATTATACGTACGTTAAAAAGCGTGCGTAAATGAACAACGCTTTTTATATGGGACTTTCATTATAACACCCAAAAGCGTGCGTAAATGACCAATGCTTTTTAAATGGGGTATTCATTTTAACACTCTTTTTTAGCTACGTAATTATCTAGTTGCCTTGAGTTTAGTCGTTTGTTGTATAAACTTTTGTGCCGTTCACTAGGAAGCAGCATCTACTTCTCGGTCTACCCTTTGGAAAATGATTTTCTAATTTGTAAGGCGTTTTAACAGTTTTATACTACTATTTTGACTTCTATTGATAACACGCTTTACTTAAATATGACAATAAAATAAAACTGTAATCAAGTAAAAAACTTCAAAACCGAGGTGGTTTTTTGTCAATATAGAATTTTGGTTTATGGTTAGTTGTGGGGATGTCGCTATTATCGCATTCTTAGCATTCCCTTCATAGGGTATAATTAATTAATGTGATTTCAGCGTTGTCTTCAGTCCAGGATTAAGCTCGTAGAGCTTCTGGACGGATAATATCTACCTTGTACTGATGTGTCGCAAATACGCGGAATCCGATCTGCAAGTGATATATTCCCTTCTAATTATAAACCATATATACCAACCCCGTTTAACTTGCAAGTGTAATTAATTGTCTGCGGGGCATATAGCCCGAGAAATAGATCTTCCTAACCCTTTGGAAAATAATTTGTAAGGCGTTTTAATAGTTTTATACCATTATTTTGACTCTATTGAAAACACTGAATGGTAGAAAATAATATTTAACTTTTAAAGTAGATTGAAACATTGTAGTATTGAGTATACCATAAAAAACCAGCTCCAAATACAGTCTGAAAGAACATCATCAAAATTGCTGGCTACTTTTCCAAAAAATTCGTAAGAAGTTTACTCTAGATGAATGTCAATTAATTGACTCCATGTCAATACTTATCGAGATAGTAATGTAGCGCGATGGTAATTTTCTACATAGTTGCGTTGATTTTTTTAATTGCTAATGTTAGACATTCCCTACAAGAAATGTTTCTTTGTGACTTGAAAGTTACACTTACTGACAAAAAAATTGCGATTTTTGTTTTATTTTCATTCAATTTTGATTTCTCAAACGTTTTTGTGTGTTTTTTTTATTTCTAAATGCTTCCAAAAATAAAAATTCAGTAAAATTAAATTATAAATCGACTGCATTGTTGATTTTTTGAATTAAAAAGAGAAAGCTTCAAGGTATTCTTCATGCATAAGGGAAAGCCAGATTGCAATATCTTTTTTTTTCGATTTTTAATAAAAAAACGTGTATTTTACAATAAAATTATTAATTGGAAAAAAAGAAATATCCAATAGAACAAACTTAACAGTCAATCCTATACTAACATGAAATCTGGAGAATATCTAATTAACAGAAGTACATATGTTCAAGGTTGAAGAATATTTTCTTTCCAGGTCTTTTTATACCCGCCCCAGTGTCAAGGTTTGTTTTGGAACTGTCTGTGAACCAGATTATGTCTCCAGGATCACCTGTTCGATAGCCGGGATTATGATACGAGTATTCACTTATGTTCCCAGGTGTCATGGTATCCAAACTCATTCAAAATATTGGTTCATATAGTTTTGTAGTTCATGTGCATGCCGATTTAAGCTTGAGAATCGCCTCCGCCCTTACAAACAGTTCTAGAACAGGAACAGGAACAGGAACAGGAACGTCCCTGTGCTCTTCATTGCCACTATAATATCAAGGAGAGCTTGTCTTTAGAATTGCAGTTAATACATACACTGCAGAAGATACTTCTATCCTCCTCCATCAGACTATACTTCCGTAGTTGATCGTTTGCCGTATCACTTGTCCTAGCGGTGTAAGTTTTTTCCTGCGTACGTGCTGCAAGAGATACTACTACTACTAATTTAGTCAGGCGAACCTTAGCCAAGACAAACTCAAGCCAAGGTTCCGGCACTGAGGCCACTGGCGGGCCCATTGTGCCATTCCTGCTACTTATGAATCCATGAAGCCGAGTCCCTCGATGAAGGACTCAATCCTCTTCAGTGGATGCCTGCTTATGTCCCCAGAGGTCATAACAGGGACTCGCCTGCGTAGCACAGCCCAATGTGGACATACGAGGAGAACATGGTCCGACGTTTCGACAGCCATGCCGCAACCCCTGCATAGGGGGCTTTCCTCTAAACCTAGGTTACAGAGGTGTTTCCTCAGACAGCAGTGCCCTGTTAGGAGTCCTGCTATCTTTTTTTACCCACTCCTTGGTAGTTCTAGAGCTGCTCTAGCATGTCCATCTCCCCAATAGGAGCTTGGACTGCCTGAGACCCTGTAGAGCCCTCCAGTGAGCAAGGTACTGGTTTCTCAACAAGTTCCTCGTCTCCTAACGGATTGTTTATTTTGTGAGGATCAAGGTCGGGCCCGGGCTGTTAAAGGGACTAGCCGCCCCTTCGTTGCCTTCAAAACCAGAGTGGGCCGGAATCAGTGAATGTCACATCATACATACAAATTAAGTAGGGCAGCCTCTCATTTCTCTGCATGGTAAGTCCATTGTAGTTTGTATAGGACTTAAGTACTCCTCCTTGCAAATGAATTTGTGAAACTTTAACCATATATTAACCGTAATTACTGGATTTACAATACCCCCTTAAAAATGAGTCCGAAGGAAACAAATCTGGTGATCGTGAGGACCATAACGTGGTACCTCTACGGCTACGGCTTGGAAAAGTATTATTAAAGGATAGTAATAGTGAGTAGAGTATCTTGACAGCAAAAATATCCTGGTAATCTACGAATTTCGGGTTATTGTTCATAAATAATTTTTTCGAAATAACGATTTAAAATAAAATAGGTAGGTACAATATTTTTGTCTTATGGTACATTATAATTATCCAAAATTTCTAAATGATTGACTCATCACCAACCCACTTATTTACACAAAACAAAATTTTCCTCTTACTATGTGAGTATTTTCACATGTGCTAAATGTGTAACTGAAAATTAGGGAGTTATCGGTATTTTTAGATACATCGTTCTATTTTTATCTTAAAACAATATTAAAAGAACACTTTCAAACAGAAATATTCGTCTGCTGGTGTTATAATAATAATCTAGCGTTGAAAGTTATAATAGGTGGAATCTTCTATGGTATTTTTTAAATAAAATTAATTTTGCTAGAATTCACTGAACTCTTTCTAGTGTAAATAAAATCAATAAAATAATTTAAATAAACACAGCAATGGTTGACGAGAGGTTTGAATTAATTAAATTGAGACATATTAGGGGTGTTCCATTTAAAAAAAAATTACTCGAAAGTAATTCACCCTGTATATTAGATTATTATTTTAAAATACGGTAAATTAAAAACAAAAATCGACGTGTTTCAGGATTATTTATGAAAATGGTCTGTTTAGCTAAAAATGAATTTGTTCCATACTTTATGGACTAATTTAGCTATAGCTGAACAGATTGGAACATACATAACCCAAACATACCCTCCTATCAGAAATTCAGAAAAATTTACATAATCCACTACTGAGAAGCAAATATATAAAATTCCTCTAGGTGCTGTCCCATACAGGAATCGAAGATAATGAACGAGTTGGCTCAATAGCCATTAAATAAATTTCCATACCAATTCTATTCATAAGTTCTCCTTAATTTATTTTCTTCAGCAGGCATTCTGATCTAATAAGTTGTGAGGGAGCTCCACAGTTTACGAATTGATGATAGAGCTAAGGAATCAAACCGTTTCATCTTCTTGTTCACTGCCTCGATACAAGGATGTGTCTGACAGCCTAATTCTATGAAGATGATTGTTTAGTCGACAATTTCTTGTCAGAAACGTAGTTTCCACCGGGTCATCGTAAATAATATTTTTGCTGCTACTCTGTCAGGAGAGTACAGTAATTCCTTGGTTAGTAGTGCAGTATTTTGTGTCATCCTTCTTTTTGGAACTCATTCTAAGTTTGTTCACGCACTAGGCAAGTTACTACTGAAACTGTTGCATTGGTTCAAAAAGTTTTTGAACTCATATTAAAACTACTGCTAAGGATCATTCATTCATTCGTTTGGGTTGTGCTCAACAGCTCAGACACTTGAACTGAATCTTTGTACCATTGCCCATGTTTCTTACTTCCATTCCAGAAGCTTTGTGTCTTATATGTAGGCCACTAGTTTGACTGGAGGGATTTTCAGTGGTTGTAATGGTTGAATTATTTTCTCTCCAAAGTGCTTCCGTCTGAGTCCTCGCAGAAGCAGAGTATGTGAGTAGGTGTTACATCATAGAGTTCCTGCACATAGGTTCACTAACTTCGCCTATTTTGTGCAAATGTTTCCTCAGGGTACAGTGTCCAGTCACCAGGTCGGTAACTATCTTCAAATGTCTCTTACTAAGTTTCAATAGCCTGGTTGAGAGTTCCTTTTCTACCTTGTTCAGAAAACTCTCTGTATGAAGGTGCCTTTGTGTCAATCTTCATTCGAGTTGGTGTTCCCTATCTAGCCAGTTCCCGATTTCCCCTCTTAAGAAATCTTTTGTGATTTCACAAAACGGTTCCGGACCTATGAAGTCTCCTTTAGAAGGTTTAAGGCGGCATCCCACCGGACGCTCTGCTCTGCGCCGTGCCGTTCGTCTTCGTTCGATTGTGCGCGTTTAGGGCTTGAGCGTTTGGTGGGATCGACAAACTGCTCCGCGCCGTGCAAGTTCGAACAAGGGCGAACATTATCCGTTGGTTGTCGGTACTTCAAAGAAACGTGCGCGTTCAGTGGGACTGGTGTTCGTGATTTGATTTTGTGTTTACATTTTGTTTAAAATGAGTTTTGAGTGGAATCATGAAGAAATTGAAAAACTTATAGAATTATATCGAGAAAAACCAGAATTGTGGAATCCAAAAAGCAATAATTACCATATTAAAAATAAAAAGCATGATGCATGGGTACTCGTTGCTGACAAAATGGGTTGTTCCGTAGCTGAGGTTAAAACAAAGATGACGTCTTTGTTGTCTTCGTATAGAAGAGAAAAAATGAAAATGAAAAAGACAATGGGTACAGGGAAAGGTTAGGTTAGGAACCGTAAAGTGATTGCCAGTCTTTCTCTAGCAGATACAGCAACTCTGTAATTAGTATCCTTTTTTCTTATGACTGGTTCAATCATTGTTAACAGGTGCTCGAAATCTTGCAACGACATACGACAAAAATTTTGAAACTGTCCAGCAACGACGTTTCCTCCGGGTCTTTCGTTTTTCTTGTAAAAAATGGTTAATTACTATAACAGAAGCACTAGCTACTTTCGTTTCCATCGTGCGCGTGTCAATATATACTGGAACTTTTTGCTCCTCGACGAACATAGCGCGCAAACGTGCGCCGCTCTGTGTCGTTCTGCGCCGCGCTGCTCGGCACAGCTCGGCACAGAGCAGAGCGGAGCAGAACAGAGCGTCCGGTGGGATGCCGCCTTAAGAAGGAACATATTAACACGTAACAGCAATTGTGGAACGTAAGCGAGACGAACCTTAAACAAATCAAAGTCACATACACATATTTGAATCAAGTATTGGTACATTTTTGGAATCAGCTGAGCAAGGAAAATCATTTAAAAAAAAAACTGGTGGCGACGACATCACTCGAAGCAAATAATGAATTTAGGCGTTTTGGACGCTTTGTTTAAAAGTATGTTGTATTAAATTTAATGTAAATAGTAAAATTACTCATTTATTGTTTACACGAAACTAAAAGGAGTTAAGTATATGGAATAGCATATCACTCACAAATTATATGCTTAACCATTTATTATACAATCACACGCGAAACTAATTGGATGGGGGACGCGTTTTAAAATATAATCGTGTGTAAAATTTGTGTAACATTTTGTCAGTATTTATAAATACAACTAAATCTTTTATCCTCATAGCTATATTACAGACCATATAGGTACTCTTTCCTAGTCTGGAAATCAAAGTTTGCCATTTGCTTTGGCTTTGTTCTGGAAGTATATTTTTCCATCCAGATTGTATCTTGCTGTAATCTGTACTGTTTTTAGTAAATAAATATTGTCTTTTGATTGCAGTATTCTTTATTAATAAAACATAAAGATTTCAAAGTCTATTGACCTCCATTAACCTGTTGCAAAAGTACAATATTATAGCAGCTAATTCTGTAGATAACAACGTTGTTTGCCAATTAATCTGCCATTTCATTGCCAATAATATACCTCAGCGTGACGGAATCAACAGGAACACGGTCTTACGGTCATTTTGTTGTAATTTATAAATCTTAGATTTTATCAAAAAAAAAAGATGTCTATTTTCGACAGGTTAGAGACCTCAAGAATATGCTTAGTATCAAGTTTTGATATTTTCTATGCATTTGTTTGGCAAACTATTTCAAAATTTTAAGTATTGCTCCGAAAGAAACTACAATACCAATGCAGTACATGGTTAAGGACCGCACATTGGTCAGGCAGTCGCACTGCAGTTTCATCCTCTAGGTGACAGAATTTACACGTAACTTCGGTTGTCAATTCCATCGGATTTGCGTACCTCATACTTAGAGTACACTGTAGCATACCTACCACGGCTTTGACAGTTTTGCTATCTTTGATTATCATGTATGTATGTATAATGGGGTGACATTCACTAAGATCTACTGTGTCCCTTTTCTTCTACATAGGTTTTGGATACAGTCTCAAAATCTAGTAATTCCTTTAGACCTATTTCTGCAGTCTTCAGTTTAGGTAAGTGTCTCTAGGTGTTGCGCCCTAGGATTTTATGGAGGTTTTTTCTTCCATACCGCAGAGTCTACATTCTCCTTGCTCCACTGGTTTGAGGTACCCATTCACACCTGTCAAAACGGCACATAAACCAAAAAAATGCTGTTTTCGTGTACAGTTCTTCAAAGAGGACACATATTGCAGATAAACTTTCAAAAATTATGCTTTTATAGATAGAAAATACGTTCTTTTTATTTCCAGAAGGTTCTTCGCCAGTTCAAAAAAGATTCAATAGTAAAATACTAATTTTTCAATGAATTTTGCCTTTTTTGGCTTCTATCCACAGCAGATACTCAGTTTCAAATAGCAAAGAGCTGACGAGTAGGTTTGAAATAATAAAGAAATTTTAGTTCATAAAATAAATCACGTCAATATGAATTACAATTACAGTTTATTTATTTAAAAGAAGACAACCCAACTATCACTTTATGCCAATCACAATCGATAAACCAATCACAATATCGTTCACCCGCAATGTTCCATACCATTATAATACCTACCATACCATACTAAACCAATACGTTTCAGTGAAGTTGTGGTTATTTTATTGTATCGTATCGTAATCTATTCCGATTCGGCATTCGGCACAAATGCAAACCCCACTTACGATCGGATGCCGTGGCGGAAGCCATATTCAGAGGACTGAGGTTTCTACTTGTGGCGGCGTTGCTAAATTGTCAAATATTTCCTGAGGTTAAGATATATTGCCAAAAGTATTTATTGGCGGTGGGGTACAATACAGAATTATAGAATTATGACATATTTATATTTTTTACTGGGAAACTTGAAAAATAAATAAATAGGCATGTTGACAGTCAGTAATAATCATTGAAATAATGATTTAAAATAATTATATAGCATACAGAGATTTTAATTCAATCTCAAATCCCGATCTAAAGCGTGTGACATCACGCTTTTGTAAACATATTTGTATATCGTTCGAACTTCCATTATATTTGCTAGTTTTGTATCGTTTATGTGGTATTTCCTCTCTATTATTTTTATTATTATTATTATTAAGAACAGGGTGAGTGTTTACGCAACCTCCTGCACTGCGACCAAATAAGATCTTTTGTGCCCCCCTCTTGTTGGATTCAGGAGAGATCTATGTCATTGACAAAGTCGATCAAGCCCCTGATCGGTAGGTTTAGTAATTCTTCTTCCAGGATGAAAATAAATTCTAAGAATTTCTGTCTTTTGCGGCATAACGCCGGGCAGCTCGTGATAATGTGTTCCATAGTTTCCACCTCTTCACCACAGTACCTACAAGTGTCATCATCCACCAGTCCCATCTTTCTCAGGTGATGCCTGCAGTGGATATGTCCTGTTAGTATGCCGCAAAGTAGTCTTAGCTCCCTTCTGCTTAGTTTTAACACTTCCCTTCCCCTCTTTTTGTTAGGGTTGAGGAATTTCTTTGAATGTTTGAGACCTGTAATAGCATTCCAGGTTCTGTTGATTTCTTTGTTGATCCAGTTGGTAATGACTTTCTGGTAGTCTCTTTGTCCAAAAGCAAACATGGGAGCTGGTCCTATAAAGGACTTTTGTGCACCCTGTTTCGCTTGCTGATCTGCCTCCTCGTTGCCTGCTATACCCACATGCCCTGGCACCCAGACAAGTTCAACTTTATTCTTGTCCGCCAGCTGGTTTAGAGCCAGATGGCACTCATGAAGCATTTTTGATCTCAAGCTGTTACTTTGGAGTGCTTTTAATGCCGCTTGGCTGTCCGACATGATACTTATGTGTTGTTTGCATCGGTCTTTGTTGATCAGGTGTTCAGCCACCATGAGGATGGCATAGACCTCTGCTTGAAAAATGGTGGTGTCAGCACTGAGGGATACATGTCTGTTGAACCTTGGTCCCACCACTCCTGCCCCCACTCCATTTTCCATTTTTGATGCATCTGTGTACCACTTTTGGGAGTGCTCCAGTATGCATACTGTGTCTCCCGTCCAGTCTTCCCTTTTGGGGATCCGAACCTTGTATTTATGATCAAATATCATTTTTAGTTGCATCGGGTCACTCACTGAAGCCATGTCCATCAAGGGAGTGACCTTGAGGATTTCCAGATGCCCCTTGAGGTTACCTTCTTTAAAATGGTGATCCTCATGTAGTTTGAGGATTTGCTTCATAGCTTCCTCCTTAATCACTACCGGTAGGGGATCCAGATCATGCAGGATCTCCATCGTAATCTATTCCGATTCGGCATTCGGCACAAATGCAAACCCCACTTACGATCGGATGCCGTGGCGGAAGCCATATTCAGAGGACTGAGGTTTCTACTTGTGGCGGCGTTGCTAAATTGTCAAATATTTCCTGAGGTTAAGATATTTTGCCAAAAGTATTTATTGGCGGTGGGGTACAATACAGAATTATTATAGAATTATAACATATTTATATTTTTTACTGGGAAACTTGAAAAATAAATAAATAGGCATGTTGACAGTCAGTAATAATCATTGAAATAATGATTTAAAATAATTATATAGCATACAGAGATTTTAATTCAATCTCAAATCCCGATCTAAAGCGTGTGACATCACGCTTTTGTAAACATATTTGTATATCGTTCGAACTTCCATTATATTTGCTAGTTTTGTATCGTTTATGTGGTATTTCCTCTCTATTAACTATTAAGAATCTCAGTTTTGTATTACCAAAACGACGAAGCAGCTCACCTTTTAAACGATTTAAACACTGAATGCCCTTCTATAAGTAGAAATAAAGTGACAACACAAATTAAATGAAACTGGTAGTGTGATATTTCAAGGTCTGGTAGACCGGAAAGTAAATCAATGAAGATAAAATTTTTAATGTTCTATTAGATGGTCTAAGGAAACCGTAAAACATCTACAAGTGTATTAACAAGAAATCATGGTCTTTGTAGACAGTGTATACAAACTATTCTGCATTACAATAACTTTTATCCGTATAAAGTTCGAAATCTCCAAGAATTGGCTGAGGATGATTTTGATAGACGATTACAATTTTGTGAAACTGTTAAACCCATTGTCATTGTATTTTTGCGTCAGCGTATCTTATTAAAAGTGACGATACTCTTAATTCTATCCATGTGTCGTACGAAAGCGGTTAAGGCTCGTTTTCGCGTGACAACAATGTCGAGACTTTAGTGCCATGACACTAAAAGTCGCGACATTTTTAAACATGCAAACTTCAAAGTCACGTTGTCGCGGCAACAATTTGAAGCCATGGCAATAGTGTCGCGATATCAAAATCGTGTTGATATTTTTGTGACATTTTACATTAGTTCCACGCAAATAAAATGAAAATAGCAGTGCCGCATTGTCGTGACCACGTGTGAAAGTGAGGTTAAACGTATTATTGGTTCACAAGGTAAACAATGGAAAAAGAAAATGTCGTTTTCAATATCGTCCACTTTTTGGAGGAATATGAGAAACTGCCTTGTTTGTGGAACAAAATTAATCGTGAATTTAAACAACCACTAAAAATGTCATATTGTCATGACATTATAATGTCGCATGAAAACGAGCCTTTAGTACAACTCGACCAAATTCATTTCAACTGTGAGATTCAGATGCGCGTAGATCACGCGTACGATACTGTCGGCAGCTACCAGTCCTAGGCAGAACGTTGCAATGTAAAGATCTATTTGAACTCATAGAAATACAATCCACGTAGGAATTTTAATATGGAATTTAAGTCGCTAAAACACAAGATTTTGTGTACACAAAGTCGTGAAATAGTGCATAATGTTTTTAAATTTATGACATTGGAGGCACAGTTAATAACTAAAATGGAATTTATTGCCAAATTCTCAGGATTTCATTTAGGAAATTACTTAACTAACTAAACTTTTTCCGCCGAGTGTACATGCGTTTATTCTGCGGCACTGTCATAGTACTGTCTTTCTTCTTTGTTTGAGCATCTCAGAGTTGAAATGAATTTGGTCGAGGTGTATACAGTATGTCTAGCGACGATTACTGACAAGGTAGTACTTACGAGAGGAGACGAGGCGAGAACGCTTCTCTAGGAATACCTACGTGCCGATTCCGCTTTGTCGACAGGTCCCAATATGTAAGCGTTGTCTGCAGCAGTCAAACCTACTCCCGTCGTATTTTTGCCTCATACGGTACACTGACAGTGGGCCTTATATCGAAAATTACGATGCAAATCAATTTCTTATATTTATTGGTATTCAGAGATGAAGACACTTTTTTGCTTGAACGGTTCTGTTAACAGACATAATTGCCGGTAGTGGTCAAATTGTTATCCGTACTGATTTGAGCAGGTTTGTACGCAGCGTCCACAAAAAGTTAATGTGTGGGCTGGTTAAGTGAAAAACCATTTTTAATCGGTTCGTTTTTATTGAAGGTACGCTGTATATTCTAAATTTCACTCACTTCGCCGGCAAGGTGCATGTTCCGTATAAATTATTCTTGAGATTTATTTCTTCAGTATAATGACTACATAAATATTTGTTATTTGTGATAGTTAAATTGGTACTTGGTGTTGGATAGGCAGTCGACAAATAGCGCTTTGCAGCATTTTTTTCAACTATAAACATTATTTATGGTTATCGATGATCATGAAATAAGTTAATAAGTATAAATCGTTTACCATGATTAAATTGGTTTAATTTTTCATGTTGTCTAGTTGACCTTAAATGATAGAATTATATAAAGGCAGTTATAAACAGCCTTCGGTCCTGGGGGGGAGGGGGAAATTTCAGTTTTCCCAAAAACTTAGCTCAAAAAGTTAGCTCAATTTTAATAGTACCTAATTTTTACTAATGGGTACCAGTCAGTTCCTCGCATCTACCTGAGTTAATCCCTTTTCGAACGGAGGGTAGGATTAAGACAGGTCTGCAGTTCCTCACAGTCTGCAGTTCCTCACACTATTGTTTTATTTATTTATATATTTCTTCCGCTATGTTCCTAACATTAGGGAAAATGTATCTATGCATTCGTTAGTTTTCGAAAAATTGAATTGTGTAATTGACAGATTATTATAATAATTTTCAATAATAACCCAACCAAAACCACCCTACCTTACCCCCTACCCTAATCCGAATCGAAAAATTGAATTGTGTAATTGACAGATTATTATGATAATTTTCAATAATAACCCAACCAAAACCACCCTACCTTACCCCCTACCCTAATCCGAATCGAAAAATTCTTCGTATTTTTAGTCAATTTTTGAAAAAAACAATAAGAAAATAAAAATAAAAATATCTGTCATTGTGGACCTTGCTACCTGATACTTAATCCCTTACCCTTCGTATGCTGCGAGGAACTGAACACAAATTTTGTACCTACCTGTTAATGTGCGAGGAACTAGATAACTCCGTTACTAATACATAAATTGTTACTTCTAAGATCTAAAAATATAACAAGGTTCTTTAAAAGTAAAAACCATAAAAAAATAGTTATTTGTAAAATAATCCTTTTTTGACGAATGTGAGTATTGACGATCACATAAGTCAAAAAGGGACTTTACAAGCGAATTGCATACAATATTTTTTCTACTACCGAAAATTTAATCAAAATACAGAAGTTCAATTAATTTTCTATAGAAGAAACTATAACGCTTTTATTGATTCCTAATAAAATACTTTTGCACGAAGAAATGTCAGTCACTCACAGCCAACTTATAGGTACACCGATGCACCCTATTCTATGATTTTCCAGTACCCAATAATTATTAACTAATAATTATTAGGTATGTACTTTACTGAATTCTATATCTTACAATCACTGATTTAAAAAAAAACAACTCACATTTAATATCCGTTTATTATACCTACCTGTATTTTTATAAGACTAGGCATACAAATTGGAAGTTTTACGCACTCGAAAGTGTGTCTAAAGTACGTACTATATGCACTATATCTAGTAGAGAAAAACTTTTACAAAACAAAATCGCACTTTCGTTTTTTTTTATAAATAAAACGATTAATGATATTATTAATGTTTAAACTTAAATCTCTGTGTATATGTAATAGGGCTAAACCTACTATTCTTTCTTGCGACAATGTCGAACGAAGCCAAGTCTTTAAACGACATAGATGAAAAACTTTGTTCGGCTGATGCAACAATAGTAGGCAACGTCATGGCTAGGTGCAATATTTTTTTTATAAAAGGAAACATAATACTGGCATGCTAAGACAATAGTGTCTGGTAAATTTTCAGCCTCGAACAATAATTGTGTAGAAGCCAAATCGACTTCGGCTATCAATTTGCTCTGGTTTTATTAAGCCATAATATTTCATGTTATTATGTATATATTAGATACACCAGCGAAAAAATGTAATAAAATGTGTACCTATTAATGGAATCCCGTAGCACATTTGGTCCACTTGCACTTTTATCCAGTAAAATAGTATATTACACTCCAAGGGCCGAAAGTTTAATTTTCGGTCCTGCGCTATGATGCCCTCGGCGAATTTCGGCCCTGCGCGTCATGATGCCCTCGGCTTCGCCTCGGAGCATCATGACGCGAAGCCGAGGGCATCATGACGCGCAGGGCCGAAATTCGCCGAGGGCATCATAGCGCAGGACCGAGATTTCAACTAACGGCCCGTGGAGTGTATACTATTTTTCTTCATAGCCGGTCGGAAGCGAGTGCCGCTGGTCGTAGTTACGAGTATAAATACGCATGAGAAACTCTTTCCTCCCGCTGTTATAGAGGAAACGCGTGTACTTTTCACAGGGAGTAAATGTTGAACTTTCGTCCCTGCTATGAGGGACGAAAGTGCGTACTTTCGACCGAGGTATGAAGAAAAAAATATTTCGTCCATATATTTGTCGATAAAAACTTAGAGTAGCCATAAAATTTATAATGACATTTAATAATGTTCCAAATATTATGTATGTGTTATACATAATGGTATATCAGGGTGACGACGATCGCGTGCTTGGGGGGGGGGGTAATTACCCCCATTAAGACTGCGCGAATCTGTTTCATGGTGTCATACTTTAGGCGGACCCGCCCTGTTTGAGCGCGCCTTTATCAAAACTATTGCCAGCAAATTTAAAGGTATTTTTCACTTAGTGATAATGTTTTTTGTTTGAAAGAAACAAAAAAAAATCTATTACGCGTTGAACATAACAACGGAAGTTATAGCTCGTCAACTTTGGAATAAACCAACGGTTATAAAACGTATATTTTACAGCCACTTTGTGTGCATGAAGTATGCATATAGAGCTTAAACCTCATGGATAATATCAGAATATTTATTCCCGCTTCAACCGGAATATTGATTAACAATACACATGATATAAACTCAATATTATGGTGTACACAACTCAGGTTATAACATTATTTTGCATAAACGATTTGACTCATTTAGAAATTCGATCAAAGTTTGAACAACACTTCAATTATTCGGTAATTAATTATGTGAACGCTCTAAAGTGGACACTCAATTGATGACTGCTTATTTAGGATGTCCTAATTGTAATCTGATAATTAAAACTTGAAATCGATATTGCTTTTTGATTTAATATAATTAAATATAAAAACATCATTCACCCAAGATGCATCCATGAGTATCTAGTCTGCGTAAACCCTCCTCCTACATAAAGTTTTCTTACGAGGTAAACATAAAAAAGGAAATCTCGAATTAAACAATAAATTTGTCGCTGTTGTTGCAGCAATTCCAAATTTAAGTTTTTAGGCAAACCTAAAATAAATTCTACCTAAGACCTTTAAACCTGGTACACTGTATGACCATGTACTGATAAATTATTCACTACAAACCCACGTTTTTGATTATGTATATATGTATGTATGTTTGATGGTGTGACATTCACTGAGACCTAAAAGATCTATTGTGCCCCCTTACTTCTACTTAGTTCCTGAGGAATGTCTCAGAGACTAGTAGCTCCTTTAGTCCTATTTCCCTGAGGAATTTCAGGATATCTGCAGGCTTCAGCTTAAGTAAATATCCCTCTTCTCTCCAATAATCTCCAATAAGTGCTGTGCCCTAGGATTCTGAATTGCTGTGCAATTCCCAAGTATGTGGATGGAGGTTCCTTCTTCCATGCCACAGAATCTACTTTCTTCTTCCTCCACTATTTTGAGCTTTTTCAGGTGTCCGTTCAGGCGGCAATGTCCTGTTAGGATCCCTGTTAATACTCTTAGTGCAGTTTTACTTTGACTTATGCATTCATTTGATCTCAACGGGTTGTAGTCACCCATAAGAATATTTGATTGTCTAAGCCCTACTAGATCTTTCCAATAGTCAGATCTTCTCTCTTCTCTCTTCTTCGGCTTTACCTATTTCTTCCAGTATTTCATTGGGGCTGACACCACCCCCAAAAGGGTCTTTCAGTGCCCCTCTTTGCTAGTCCATCTGCTATTTCATTTCCGTCTATTCCAGTGAGTCCACATTGAGGTTACGATATTGTTCTCGCCTAGTTCATTGAGTATGCCTAGGCATTCCCACAACATTTTGGAACTGATTACACAAGCGCTCAGTGCTTTAATTTTAGTTTACATAATGGGCATCGTTATGCATACATTGGTAAAAATCCTCGCTCCATGAAAGAGATGAAGCACCATCAAAGATTTAGCAAACAACTCTGGATAGGTGTAAACGGTAAAACACTACTTGGACCAGCAAAGTTACCTGGCCGTTTAACAGGACAGGATTACCGTAACTTTTTTCAAAATAATTTTCCTGATTTAATGGACGACGTTCCCCGTTTGATTTTTTGACGATTTTTCAAAAAAAATCCGGAATTTCAAAAGTTTCTAAAATCAAAACTGGCGGGTATACAGAGGGTAAAACTTTGTTTTTGGTAATTTTTATCGAACTTTTCCTGCAGATCCATATTATGCAATTGATGTTACTTACAGTGAGAGGGCGATCATATTTTGCATTTGAACCAACCATTCAACTTTAAATATTTGGAAAATACTGAGCGAATAAAAATGTATTTTCTATAAAAAACAAATGAATAGTTATCAAGCATACCATTTTATTTAACATCATTTACACATTTATTTTTTTAAAAAATTCAAATCAAAATTATTGTTAGATGTATTTACCATTAAAAACCACTTATTGTAATACAATCTCGAATGCTATCCTTGAAAATGGAAATAAAGATATTCCGAAAGCTTGGAAAATAGTGTAAAGAGTACTCTTTTTACAATTTTTGCCGCTTCCCCAATATTCCTGTCCTTGTACATTATTATTCGGCAAATATCTACTATAACTATATATATATATTAATATATTTTCTTTAACCATTGATTATAATTCTTATTAGATTTTTTTTCTTCTTGGGTATATGGTTATACGATAAAAATTAATTAAAATACTTTTATATACAAATGTGTCAACGTCTGTGTTCATTAATCTGAATCCAAATAAAGTTGCGGCGATGAACCAAACAATATGGAGAAGGGATGCTTCGGAATAATTTTGAAATTATTTCTAAAATCATCAGTGAGTTTTTTCATTTTTTGACATAATGTAGATGAGTCTTTCTTGATCAAAAAACTTCCACAGTGCCCACCACGCGAATGCCACGAAATTGAATCTTCTATTAAATTATATCACATTTCATGTTTGGTGTTTTTTTCATATAAATGATAAAGTATCTAAGATAAATCTTTTAATTAATTTGGCAATTATGTTTCGATCGCAAAATTTACCGTCAAGTTCCACCTTTCACTACATGACACACAATTTGTAATCTCTGATCACGAAATTGAGGCTATTCTACTTGTTGATAGAGATCAAATTGCTGGGTTATTATTGTTGTTCAGTCGATAAATGACGTATTAAGCGATTATAGAATGTTATTATTTGTGTCAATGCTGTAAGTCAACCATATAAAATCTGATTTTATTTGTAATTTGTTTATTTTTAATTGTTTCTTGTATGAATTTCAGAACGATTTATAATATTGAAATAACTAAAGAAATAACTAAGACTAATACAATGAATCTACTCGATTTTATACCGTGTCATTTTTTAATGACAAAATAGAATCCGAACAATTCAACTGGTGTTAATAATTAGCGATATAATTAAATTTAAATTATTGCTATTTGAACGTTGTATAGACATTAATGCAACCACGATTATTTGTTTTTAATTTATCTGAAAATTACAAGTTTGCTAGACTCTATTATACATTTAATTATAAAAATTGTAGGCGGCTTTTCAATAACTCAGTGCCAAATCAATGTTATGTTTTTTTGCATGGAACACCCTATATTTTACTGTAAAACTGAACTCCGCTAGACTTCTCCATTACAGCAATATAAGGTTGTAATCTGTTATACAAGATATTTGCAAAGTTATAACCAATTTTCCGTTCAACGCCCTGTATAATTGGATATGAATAAGCGAATAATAATCTACTTCCGCCAACCGTGCGTTATTGAGCTATATTGATGTACACAAAATAGGTCATTAATGATCCCTATTAATGACCGATTGTGGTATAGGCAACCAAACATACAATAATATTAACGAAAAAAGGTATAAAACTGACTTCTAGTATACGGTGTTGGGATAAAGTATGGAACCTAGTAAATATCTTTTAAACGAAAAGAACGATATTTATGAAAATTTGCAGGTAAGTGCAATGGAACAAAATGCATCTGATGTACATTTTTTTGTTAATAATATACTTCCGGGTTAACCGGAAATGCCATCAACTTCTTTAATTTAAATGGGACACCCTATATATTTTTACAGATTTTGAAAGAGCTTGTTATTTTGAATTCAAACATACTGAGTTTAGTGTAAAAAAATTTGTAAAAACGAGGAATAACTCACTGTTAGTTGTACAATAGGTGTACATTTGATTATTTTAGAATAATGAGAAACAAAACTACTTCAAATGTTCAAAATGCTCGCCGTTTACTTGCTGACGATATGCCATCCTATTAACAAATTCTTGAGTTACTCTTTCCAAGTCTTCTCCACGTATTAGTTCACATTCATCAATAATTCTTTGTTTCAATTCCTGTAAGTTTGTTGGTCGTCTAACGTAAACACGTGATTTTAGATAACCCCAAAGAAAAAAAGGCTAAGATCCGGAGAACGAGCAGGCCACTCTATGAATCATCTACGTCCAATCCATCGATTTGGAAAATTCGCATCCAGAAAATCCCTAACCCGTCTATCATAGTGGGGAGGTGCTCCATCTTGTTGAAACCAAACATTTTGTGGTAATTGCCCATTCTGTTGAAGTGCAGGAATAATTTCGTTATTTAGTAGATCCAAATACTTGTCACCATTCAAGTTTCCGTCGATAAAAAATGGGCCTATAAGACTATTTTCGACAATTTCCATCCAAACATTTAACTTCTGTGGATGCTGGGTATGTGCTTCATGAATCCAATGAGGATTCTCATTTGACCAATACCTTGAGTTATGGCGATTAACTGTTCCATTTAAACAAAAAGTTGCCTCATCGGAAAAAACTATGCTATAAGCAAAACTGTCGTGTTTATTTTTTGTCCGGTTTATCCTCTTCTGATCATCAATACAGGCTATAACGGCAATCGTCTCTGCTTGAAACACAGTCGTATATCGGCCAAGGGTAAAGATCATTCTCTTTCCAAGTCCTTTTATACCAGCCCCAGTCCATAGTTTGTTTTGGAACCATCGGTGAACCAAATGATTTCTCCAGAATTACCTGGTTGCATCACCTGTTCCCTAGATGGGATGAACATGATTATAATCCATAATTAAAAAATGCAGCAGCTCTTGAATGTTCCAAAGCCCGATTTATTATATTCCTAAAATGTATCAATAATTGTCCGCTTCTCGGCCTGCGCCCTTTTTTAAATTCAATGTGAAAATGCTTCTCGTTATGTAGATGTAGGTGATCTTCTTGGAGGAGGCGACGGTCTTTGATATTTCATGGCAATTGGTCCATGAACTTTGAGTTGGATATTTAGACCAAGTTTGTTTACTTTCTATACTATCATAGTTTGGAGCATTTTTCGCAACGACCAACAACCAATCTCACAGTTTTTATTGATCTGGAGTATATTTTTAATTACAAATACAGATTCTATTCGACCATAGGTCATATTTTACATCTTGGCAATATAATTCCCAATACTAAACGATACCAAGCCTGTGAAATAGGATGAGAATCTAGAAAATATCATACAATGACAATAACTAAATAAATGTTTAGTTTTAAAACCGATTAACAATTATTTTTACAAACCTCTGTCCGTCATGGGTCACCCTCTCCACGTCTATAAAGTTAGCACAGCCAAATGAGCACAATCGATTTTGATTAACACAACGATTTCGTGCTTTTTTTGTGCTAATTAATTGCGCAATTTTTAATTTTTGTGCTCTTACCATTTCGCTGAAATCGATGGCTGTGTCAGCTTCAAAAAAAGCTAGCACAGCCATATATGAATTTTGATTTTTTCTGAAACATCGATTTAGTGCTAATTATGTGCTTTCAGAATATGCCATAGAAAAAAATTTCGGATCACGATTGGTCAAAAAACCACCCCCCAGCCCGACAAGGCGCAATAGTAAAGTCCTCGAAATTCTCAGCGCAATCGAATTTGAATAATCGATTTCAAATGCATTAATAATGGGCTTTCAAAATACCTATGTAGAGATTTTGTTGCTCCACCCTTTATGGTAAAAAACCACCCCCAGCCCGACGAGGTGCAAGAGTAAAGTCATCAAAATTCTCAGCACAATCGAATTTGAATAGTCGATTTTAAATGCATTAATAATGTGCTTTCAAAATACCTATGTAGAGTTTTTGTTGCTTTACCCTTTATGGTGAAATACCACCCCCAGCCGGACGAGGCGCAAGGGTAAAGTCATCGAAATTCCCAGCACAATCAAATTTGAATAGTCGATTTTAAATGCATTAATAATGGGCTTTTAAAATACCTATGTAGATTTTTAATGCTCCACCCTTTATGGTAAAAAACCACCCCCAGCCCGACGAGGTGCAAGAGTAAAGTCATCGAAATTCTCAGCACAATCGAATTTGAATAGTCGATTTTAAATGCATTAATAATGGGCTTTTGAAATACCTATGTAGAGATTTTGCTGCTCCACCCTTTATGGTAAAAAACCACCCCCAGTCCGACGAGGTGCAAGAGTAAAGTCATCGAAATTCACAGCACAATCGAATTTGAATAGTCGATTTTAAATGCATTGAAAGTTGGCTTTTAAAATACCTATGTAGAGATTTTGTTGCTCCACCCTTTATGGTAAAAAACCACCCCCAGCCCGACGAGGTGCAAGAGTAAAGTCATCGAAATTCTCAGCACAATCGAATTTGAATAGTCGATTTAAAATGAATTAATAATGTGCTTTCAAAATACCTATGTAGAGTTTTTGTTGCTTTACCCTTTATGGTGAAAGACCACCCCCAGCCGGACGAGGCGCAAGAGTAAAGTGGAGCAACAAAATCTCTACATAGGTATTTTAAAAGCCCATTATCAATGCATTTAAAATCGACTATTCAAATTCGATTGTGCTGAGAATTTCGATGACTTTACTCTTGCGCCTCGTCGGGCTGGGGGTGGTTTTCTACCATAAAGGGTGGAGCAACAAAATCTCTACATAGGTATTTCAAAAGCCCATTATTAATGCATTTAAAATCGACTATTTAAATTCGATTGTACTGAGAATTTCGATGACTTTACTCTTGCACCTCGTTGGGCTGGGGGTGGTTTTTTACGATAAAGGGTGGAGCAACAAATAATCTACATAGGTATTTTGAAAGCCCATTATTAATTCCTTTAAAATCGACTATTTAAATTCGATTGTGCTGAGAATTTCGATGACTTTACTCTTGCGCCTCGTCCGGCTGGGGGTGGTCTTTCACCATAAAGGGTAAAGCAACAAAAACTCTACATAGGTATTTTGAAAGCACATTATTAATGCATTTAAAATCGACTATTCAAATTCGATTGTGCTGTGAATTTCGATGACTTTACTCTTGAACCTCGTCGGGCTGGGGGTGGTTTTTCATCATAAAGGGTGGAGCAACAAAAAATCTACATAGGTATTTTAAAAGCCCATTATTAATGCCTTTGAAATCGACTATTCAAATTTGATTGTGCTGAGAATTTCGATGACTTTACTCTTGCACCTCGTCGGGCTGGGGGTGGTTTTTTACCATAAAGGGTGGAGCAACAAAATCTCTACATAGGTATTTTAAAAGCCCATTATCAATGCATTTAAAATCGACTATTCAAATTCGATTGTGCTGAGAATTTCGATGACTTTACTCTTGCGCCTCGTCGGGCTGGGGGTGGTTTTCTACCATAAAGGGTGGAGCAACAAAATCTCTACATAGGTATTTCAAAAGCCCATTATTAATGCATTTAAAATCGACTATTTAAATTCGATTGTACTGAGAATTTCGATGACTTTACTCTTGCACCTCGTTGGGCTGGGGGTGGTTTTTTACGATAAAGGGTGGAGCAACAAATAATCTACATAGGTATTTTGAAAGCCCATTATTAATTCCTTTAAAATCGACTATTTAAATTCGATTGTGCTGAGAATTTCGATGACTTTACTCTTGCGCCTCGTCCGGCTGGGGGTGGTCTTTCACCATAAAGGGTAAAGCAACAAAAACTCTACATAGGTATTTTGAAAGCACATTATTAATGCATTTAAAATCGACTATTCAAATTCGATTGTGCTGTGAATTTCGATGACTTTACTCTTGAACCTCGTCGGGCTGGGGGTGGTTTTTCATCATAAAGGGTGGAGCAACAAAAAATCTACATAGGTATTTTAAAAGCCCATTATTAATGCCTTTGAAATCGACTATTCAAATTTGATTGTGCTGAGAATTTCGATGACTTTACTCTTGCACCTCGTCGGGCTGGGGGTGGTTTTTTACCATAAAGGGTGGAGCAACAAAATCTCTACATAGGTATTTTAAAAGCCCATTATTAATGCATTTAAAATCGACTATTCAAATTCGATTGTGCTGAGAATTTCGATGACTTTACTCTTGCACCTCGTCGGGCTGGGGGTGGTTTTTTACAATAAAGGGTGGAGCAACAAAATCTCTACATAGGTATTTCAAAAGCCCATTATTAATGCCTTTAAAATCGACTATTCAAATTCGATTGTGCTGAGAATTTCGATGACTTTACTCTTGCACCTCGTCGGGCTGGGGGTGGTTTTTCACCAAAAAGGGTGGAGCAACAAAATCACTACATAGGTATTTTAAAAGCCCATTATCAATGCATTTAAAATCGACTATTCAAATTCGATTGTGCTGAGAATTTCGATGACTTTACTCTTGCGCCTCGTCGGGCTGGGGGTGGTTTTCTACCATAAAGGGTGGAGCAACAAAATCACTACATAGGTATTTTAAAAGCCCATTATCAATGCATTTAAAATCGACTATTCAAATTCGATTGTGCTGAGAATTTCGATGACTTTACTCTTGCGCCTCGTCGGGCTGGGGGTGGTTTTCTACCATAAAGGGTGGAGCAACAAAATCTCTACATAGGTATTTCAAAAGCCCATTATTAATGCATTTAAAATCGACTATCTAAATTCGATTGTGCTGAGAATTTCGATGACTTTACTCTTGCACCTCGTTGGGCTGGGGGTGGTTTTTTACCATAAAGGGTGGAGCAACAAATAATCTACATAGGTATTTTGAAAGCCCATTATTAATTCCTTTAAAATCGACTATTTAAATTCGATTGTGCTGTGAATTTCGATGACTTTACTCTTGCACCTCGTCGGGCTGGGGGTGGTTTTTCACCATAAAGGGTGGAGCAACAAAAAATCTACATAGGTATTTTGAAAGCCCATTATTAATGCCTTTGAAATCGACTATTCAAATTTGATTGTGCTGAGAATTTCGATGACTTTACTCTTGCACCTCGTCGGGCTGGGGGTGGTTTTTTACCATAAAGGGTGGAGCAACAAAATCTCTACATAGGTATTTTGAAAGCCCATTATTAATGCATTTAAAATCGAGTATTCAAATTCGATTGTGCTGAGAATTTCGAGGACTTTACTCTTGCGCCTTGTTGGTCTGGGGGGTGGTTTTTTGACCAATCGTGATCCGAAATTTTTTTCTATGGCATATTGTGAAAGCACATAATTAGCACTAAATCGATGTGCCAGAAAAAATCAAAATAAACAATTTTCCATATATGGCTGTGCTAGCTTTTTTTGAAGCTGACACAGCCATCGATTTCAGCGAAATGGTAAAAGCACAAAAATTAAAAATTGTGCAATTAATTAGCACAAAAAAAGCACTAAATCGTTGTGTTAATTAAAATCGATTGTGCCCATTTGGCTGTGCCAACTTTATAGACGTACCCTCTCCTCTATACCTACCTACAATAAAAATTTTTGTTCATCTTTCATAAATCAGATGAACGTGAACTTATTTAACTACCACGACAACATCGCAAATTACAAAATTATCTATGAAAGTATAATAATTCATTGTAATAGAGAGAAACGAATTTCGTTGCAGACAAGTGGAGGTCTCTGGTGGGCCCGACCAGCACTAAAAATCACCATATGCCTGCGCTCCGCCACCATTTTCATCGTGCCGTGCATCACGTAGCCGGACTTCGCCGATCTGGTTCAACATACTCACACGAATATATCTATAGTCTAGGTACATTTTAACGTAGACGATGTAAATGTAATTTTAAATGTTTTTGGAAATGTAATGGAATGATTTAAAATTAATGGGAAATTTATCAATACACAAATTTATCAGATACCAAAAAAAAATAATGAAATATCTGATGGATCTATAAAAAGTTTAGTTTATCAAACAATAGATAAATCATTAGTGTAATCTTTGCATTAATCGATATAAAAATACATGATATAAATAGAATAATTAGACAAAATATCAGAAATTGAGTAATGCACAAACATATTGCATCAGAATCATTTTCAACACAAGAAGGATTAAAGCAAGGGGGATCTCCAAATTCAGACATGGAAGGGAACACGTAAAAAAATTACCAAAACTCATTGGCAACTAATTTTAAAAGACTTGGAAGTCGAAGACATTGATGGGTAGCATGCGCATGCGCATCGAATTTTCGCTGTTGCAGATATCCCTGTCGTACTTAAATTCCTTTTATGAATAGTGCCCGGTCTAACAGTACTTTAGAGACGGGTGAATATTGTACTATATTATGTATTTGATGTTGCGGTCTCTTTCTATCATTTTGGTATAAAGAGGCGAGAGACAATATAGGTGATGAGGAAACGAGAATGACATTGATAAAACCTTGCACATGTTATAAATGGGGATGTGTGGGGAAGTCCGAGGGTTAAATTTCACGGCATGCAGTTATGTTTATGATGTTTTAATAGATACTTGGGTATTAAGTAAACTCGGTTTTCTAATTATCTGCTTAATTAATATCGAGAAGTACGTGTTTCCCGTTTTGAAGATGGTAAACTGATACAGCTGATGTAGATTGTACAGGAAGATATAGGTATTGTATAGATGATAATGATGTTAATGATACTTTTATCTAAGAAAATAAAGATAGATTCTAAAAATTGATTATAGTACTCTCAGGTAAAATAATAAAATTTCCAAATTAAAGCACATGCCTAAAAATAACCTCTGATCGAGAGAAATAACACCCTAATCGTATATAAAATGTCTGTCGTGCATTTGATCACATTGCAGATGTAATATTTTGTGAAATTCGAGCAAGCAAAGTAGTAGATTTGTTGTCATGATAATAAATAGTGGATTTGAATGCTCCTATAGAAAATTCCAAAAGGAAAATTTTGGTGATCTTGTAGGCCGTAAGACAGTTTCCAGTTTCCCTACCAGTTATGAAGTATTATTTAAATTATTAAATAAAATCAATAAAAAACAAATTTCAGAACAGACACAGGTATAACATATAGTTATTAGTAGAATTAATTTGCATCGAAATCTACAGTGTGACCCATTTTTTTTGGAAGCACCCCTGTAAAATCCGCATTTTTCAACCGATTTTGATTTAGTTTTTTTTGTTAGATTCAGTATCAAAAATAGTATTTTGGCACAAATTTTCATACCTTAATTACTATTTTCAAGGCCCTCTATGTTAATTTTTCTTTGCCAAAAAAGACGAAAGTATATTAGGCATTTTTTTTCCCCAAATATGACTGCACCACTGGATTCAGAATCATCACAAATGGCTGCTTGGCTGCTTTAACTATTCAAGACAAAGTTGAAATTGTACGTTTGTGTGGTTACAATGATAGAAGTGAACGAGAAGTAACAGGAATATTTAATCGAAGACATCCAGATCGCTCTGCAGTGCACAAAATTAAAAAAGTATTTATTGAGACTGGAGCAGTGACCAAACGTATTTAAAAACAAATCTGCAAGCAAGAAATTTTAATGACCGTGTTGTCATAGACTAGTTTGCCAACAATCCAAAAATTAGCTTAAGAGTCGCTAGTTTAGATTTAGCCTTGCCTAGAGAAAACATTCGGCGATGTTTAAAGACCATTTAAACCAAAATTTCTCCACACTTTAAGGGCAGGTGATACAGAAAAACGCATGGAATAATGTTTGTGGGCTCAAGGTAAGTACCTTAATTCAAGAAAATTCTTAGCCAGTGTTATGTGTTAAGTGATGAAGCCACGTTTACCACCAATGGCGTAGTTTCATCACAAAATGCAGGATATTGGGCACCTGAAAATCCTAACTGGGTGATAAATTGCAAAAGCCAATATTCTGCAAAGGTGAATGTTTGGTGCGGAATTTTAAAAGACAGGATAATAGGTCCATTCTTTTTTGAGGGTAACATATGAATGCCAATAACTTCATGGAAGGTGAGTGCCACTTGCAGAAAGAAGAAATTTGATATTTCAGTTAGATGGTTGTTCTGTACACTATTCTAGGATTGTCAGGCAGTGGCTTAACGCAAAATTTCCAAATGGTTGGATAGGTCGCGGTAGCGAGTTGATCGAATGGCCTCCTAGATCGCCCGATTTAACTATATTGGATTTTTATCTGCGGGGTCTTTTGACACAAAAAGTGTATAAGACATGGTGTACTATTTAAAAAAATATGTTAATAAGTTATTTTGGAGCAACGGTGCACCCTGTTTTAATCTACTTATGCAGATGGTCTGCATTATTTGGAAAAACTTTTATTCAACATTTTGTTTGTAAACTTAACGTAAATCGATATATTGGCAAGTTACGTTACTTTATGTACACACTGTATATTTACAGATTAATTGAACGGAGGGTTCCATAAGGATATCAAGGATATATTTAGAATCGCACGTATTTCGAAACACATCTCACAAATGAGACAGGGACTCCTCTCCCACGTGTTTCATAAACTGATCGATGACGTAGCTCCAACCGTGACGTCAACTGACGTAATACTCTCAATCAATTAAACGATTATGGTTGTGATAAACAAGAACTTCCGCCTAAAGAGACAGCCTTTGTATAATAAATGGATTGTTTGACAAGTTCAGTCACCACAGTATCGTTTTGCATGATTTTTGAGACTAAACTTACTTTGAAATGTTATAAATTGAATATTCAGTATATACGAGATATTCGGACTAAAATGGAAGGTGTGTATACCGTGTGTTTATGAAAATAAGATGTATAGCTACAATAAGTTTGTTTCGTAGAACAGTCAAAAACGGTTAGAGGTACGTAAGCGTTCGTAGGAACGATTTGGTAGTTGATGATTTAAAAACACCAGCGAACAGCGAAACCCTTCGATACTTAACCCACAATACTGACAACATACTTTGTATGTAGCCCACATCTCGGAAATCAGAACAATTCAGATCCTGTTCACCTGTGAAACGATGTAAACATTGTAAACATCACTTTTGCATTTCCTTTTGCACACTTCACAGTTATTCACCATTGTGTAAGAACAAATTTAGTTGGATTTATAAACTCTGTTCTTTATTATTCCCGCTGTTGCTTGAAAATAAAACATTGATATCACATACATACGTTTATTGTAATTTCCACTTTGTTCCTCGTTGCTCTCAAATAACCAACAACAACAACATACAAAGGCAGGCATTTCTTTTAAAACAGAAAGCAATGTAAGTAAAAAATTGTTAAATGTAAAAACAAAAATATCCCCATCGAAAAAGTCTGGGATATACAAATTTAAATGTCCAGAATGTAATGCTGACTACATACAACTAGATTTCCTTGAAGAATTAGAAATTAGGGGACACTTGAGAGACCCACAATATCAAGTCACCAATGAAACAGATACATCTAGGGAACTCTCCACTATTAAACTGTCCTCTTAAGTAACAATTGTAAAGATTAGCTGATGTAGTTTTCCTTGGTGTCCTATATCACTGCACAGTTCATTCATTCGATCGGGTTGTGCTCTACAGCCCAAGCACTTGAACAGAATCTTCGTACCATTTCCCATGTTATCTACTTCCATTCCAGAAGCTTTGTGTCTTCTATGTAAGTCACTGGAGGGATTTTCAGTAATGGTAATGGTTAAATTATTTTCTCTCCAAAGTGCTTCCGTCTGAATTCATGTAAGTTCTCGCAGAAGCAGAGTATGTGAGTAGGTGTTTCATCATAGAGTTCACATTTCCTGCACATACATTCACTAACTTTGCCCATTTTGTGCAGATGTTTCCTCAGGGTGCAGCGTCCAGTCACCAGATCGCTAACTATCTTCAAATGTCTCTTACTCAGTTTCAATAACCTGGTTGAGAGTCCCTTGTCTATCTTGTTCAGTAAACTCTTTATATGGAGGTGCCTTTGTGTCGACCTCCATTTGAGTTGGTGTTCCCTATCTAACCAGTTCCCGATTTCCCCTCTCCTTTAGAATCTTCTTTAGCTAAGTGGTAAGCCATTTCATTACCTGCAATCCCCTCATCTGCCGGCACCCATATTAGAGACACCTTGTAGTCTCTTGCCAGCCTGTTGAGGGATTCTTTACCAGTGTAATGGATGTTATTATCCTTAGATATTTTTGTAGATTATAGGTGTGGAAGGACCTCTGACTAGGTGGTGTTGCTGGTCCCTCGGAGGGTCATCTTACAGGAATAAAACAATTACCTGTAGCACTGGGATACGTTCTATTTATTACTTAAACTTACTACTATACATTATACTACTTATGAATTATGATATTCATATTCTAACATAATATTAATAGTCCTTCTTAAAAACACTATCGTTTGCATATTTATACGACAAGTCAAGTTCATCATAAGTAAATATAAATAATACTATTTATGTTTATTTCACGCTCTGAACTCGACTTCGTACGTGCGACCTTCCTACTTCTATTTATGTAACAATTCAACGTTCTTATGATTTATTGAAATTACCTTCAAGGGAATGTATGTCTTTTATTTAAATATTATTGTTAACTTATTATATTGACCAAAAGGCATCACACCAGTCCAGACCTAGTTGTTGTATTACTGATAGCTTTAAGCAGAGCCAGGCACAGATATACTGATCTTAAATTGGAAAAAGATATCCAGGATATCCTAATAGGGCTGACAACACTTAAGCTTTAATATTTGTAATATCGTATCTTCTTTTTTATATTCACATATATTAAGTCAATCACAAGATAGGTACTATTTGGACTAACCAAAATATTACACATCAGGTAGCCATCATAGCAAATGTAACTTCTGTCATTGTCATGTCAATATCGAAATTAATATTAATATCTTTATTTACATTATTTATTTATTAAATAGAAGAATTAATTAGAAACAATTTCATTTATAACATTAATATACAAGATTCCACAAAGTAAGGATCCAAACAGTAAATTCAACCTTTAAGTTGTCCACCCTGTTTCATGGGTCTTGCAATTCCAAATTTTACTACCCAAGCTTCTAATGTTATACAGAATTCGGGAAAAGTCCGGGACCGGACAAATATCGAAGAAAATATAATTTTTTTGGAAAATCTTTTTATACCACAAATTTTACTCCAACTTAAACTATTGAAAATATTTTGAAATATACAGGGTGTTCCAATAAAGTGTGGCGTATCAAAGTTATATTTTTTCTTATGAAACACCCTATATTTTATTGCATTTTCTGATTGCCCCTAAAAATATAATACTCCTTCATAATGGTTCCCTATACCTAAATACAGAGGGTTCCGAGTTATGCTGACTTTTTTAAAAATGTGAACATTTCGAAAAAAATTAATAACTCATTGATATAACAAATTCTAGCAAATTTTCTCTTACATCTAAATAGTTGGACATTCGTTGAATATATTCCACGATCGAGTACTAAACATCTCTTTACAGGGTGTTCAGAATTTTCAGTTCCATTATTAGATCATTCAATGTGCAGTATCAGGCTTATTTTAAATGGAACATCCTGTATTTTAATAATTTATCATATTCAGAAAAATGTCCTCTTTCGAATGGTGTGATGGTGTCCTATACCTAGGTATTATACTTTTCGTGCAATTTACAATTTTCTTAAATCGTATGCTAAATCGATTTTAAAACATCTGCAATTCTCTCTAAATTTCAAACTAATGATCTGGGCATAGTAGTTGCAAGAAACTAAATAGATCACGTTTTAAGCCTTCAGAAAATATAGGGTTTTGCTATCCTATACCGAGTGGTTGAAAAGATATAGCCACTTTCACAAAAAAGTCACTATCCACTTGGAGACATTTTATGAAATAACAAAAAACAAAAAGTATGTTTTAAACATTAAAAAACTTCAAAAAAAAGATGTCGCCTGTACCTAATAACAATTATGCAACTTTATAGCCATATTTAATGATATGTTAAGTATTGGTTTTTTAATAACCCAACTTTTCCAACTTTTGACGAGCAGTGTATCAACGAACTGTTACGAATTGCGTAATAGAGGCTTATGTAACTTCAGAATACAAATTCGATTCAGCGAATACGAATTGTAATAGTGTACTTCAGGTCATTGTCATTGTCTAACAAAACTTAACTAATTCAGATATGGCTAATGTCCCAACTAAACTACCGTATAAGTGACTTCAATACAATCACAACGTAATGGCTAAAGTTGAAAGTTGAAGATATTTTTATCAACACCTCAATACCGAAAAATACTGCAATGCCTTTGGTAAAAGTCTGTTACTTTTGAAAAGCGGAAAGTACGTGACACAAATACAACGTAGTTTAGTTTTATCGGCAAACAAAAATTTGCGTCGCCGCCTTCTAACATTGATAAAACGGAGACATGAAGGAACACAAATTGGAACGGAGCAAATATTATTCAAGTAAATTGTATGTTTCTTTTGTTTCCACCCTATTCACAAAGTATTCAAATCAGTGGCAGCATAATCTAAGTTGAGAGCCATTTTGTATGTTGATTTTGGTAACCATGAAATACCATTTGATAATCCAAATCTTTGTTTATATATCTATGATCCAAATAGTTCATCTGGCCTAATCCGTTTCGGATATCGTACATGCTATCTTTCCCTTATTCAATAGCTCGATGGTATTATCAAACCAAGTACGAACATTTTTCAACCATGCAATTATTCTACCAATACCTTGCCTTGTAAAATGGGTTGAAATGAATGAAATTTGCTGTCTTTTCTCATTATCTGTACCAGCTATTGTAATTTACGAATTTTTACAGCATTAACCACCGATCCAGCGAGGAACTTCAGTGTTTGTTATGTGACCTGTCTACGGTATTTTCAGAATTCTGCGATACAGCCATATCAGAGACGGCCAAGTACATGTGAAGATTTTGTTCTACAATAATGAATTGGCCCACTGGACTATGCAGTGAGTGTAGATGGCGCTCGCGCTTCTCAGAATATTTAAAAAACCGCGCGTAAGCCCTTTGGGGCCATCCATAAAGTACGTCACACGAATTTTAGGACTTTTGAACCCCTCCCCCGTCCTTGTCACAGGTTGTCACATTTTTATAACCCCCCCTCCTGATGTGACGTCACACATTTTTTAAATTTATGTATGTATTTAAAAATAATCAAGAGAAAACAGCTTTAGAAGTTAAATGACGTTGCATGAGAGATTATCGCCTAGCGAGAATGCTAAATTATTAATAAATATAGATCAATTTCGTAAATTTTAAAAAGTTTTAATTCACATCCAAACTTTGCGTATTACTATTTTAAATTTTAACATGTGACGTCTCAAAAGTATTGACCCCCCCATGCCCCTTGTCAGTCGATGTCACACTTCGGTGATACCCTCCCTCCCCATTAACGAGTGACGTACTTTATGCACACTTCACTATTTAATTCACTGTCTGATTACTATAAACTCACTAACTCACTAACTGTTGTCACAAGTATTGCCTTTTATGTATTTCAACACCTTCCAGAAACTTCTCCTTCTTGAATTAATAAAAGCCGGTTCCCAAAAACAAAACAAAACTACCACCTAGAAGTATCTAGAATGCGCATTCGCCAGAATTTATGACTTAGTGACAGTGCCGGCTTCTGAGTTGGTGATCTTCCTTTCCGTCACCAGAATAGCCAGGGATGCCGACCAAATACAATTTGTTGAGTCTTCCTAATAAGGAGAGTGTTTTCTGGCAGTATAATACCAATTTAGAAGTTACACGGTAATAGCCAAGTGTTTTTAATGTCGCGTGGTTGTACAAGGAAATGTTTCTTGTTTTATATGTGTAGTTGGTTTCCACCAGTATTTCCATACAAAATTACAAACCGGAAGATATTTCTTTTGATGATTGAGGGAAGTAACAAATTATTGAAGAACACTTAGTAGATCTCGCACAATCAGGAGCCGGGTTCTTTTTCTTCCTACACACCCCGAATCGGCCTTAAAGTAGGATCATCCTAATCTGATTACGATAGGAATAAATGTTTGGTTGAAGTGGCACTACAGGTAGTTTATTAGAACAAAAGATAAAATAATAATTTTTTACATATTTCGCCACCAAATATCCAAAATCAAACCTGTTGTGTGTGAAAAGCTCTGACATCATTGTCACTTATGATTACACGAGAGCTTTTTTTGTCGAAGTACACTTGACATGTATCAATAAGAATTTTGTCGCCTGGCAATTTAACGAAAAAAACTGCCTCTGAAAAAATTACGAGACCGCAGGACGAGTAATTTTTTCTGGCAGTTTTTTGAGTTGAATTACCTAATGGCAACGAAATTCGAATTATAAATGTCAAGTTTTCTTCGACTCAAAAAAAAGCTAGTGTAATTCGGTAAGACAATTTAATGAATATGTAAATCAATAAATTGAAAAATGAGATGTAAATTAGTTTATTTAATTTAACGGAAAAGTACAATTGTTAAAAACACAATTATTATTAAAAATAGCTTGATTTTCAGAACATTCGTGTCTTTTGTTAAAATTTTGCTGCATGCTAGTATTTTGAGCGGTGGTAGTAACTGTTTCCTGGATGGTAGTACGAATGGAACCAATGATTTCTCTATGATGTTCTTCATCTAACTGAAGGTACGGTTTTAATGACGATGGGTTGCTGTGTCCCGTAATTTTCACAAGTTTCTGTTCACCTATTCTGCCCTACGAAGCCGAAAGGCGCTATCTCTGAGATACGCCCTTTTAGTGATTTTATACCATTCACTAGCTATAATAATTTTGCATCTAATGGTATAAGCCAAATAGCACTATCGAACTTAAAACATTTTGAGTTTTAACATCTCTAAAAAGTTTTCTTTATGAAGGTGCGAAAATACAATTTACAAAAAGTCGATTTTCTCAAAACTTACTCCGATTGAGACAGCGCTTTTTGGCTTATTGGGGCAGTATAGCACTCCTGGACAATTCAGTTCGTAATTTTCACCCGCTTGGTCCATTTAGATATTTCGTTGATCCCGATAGGAGAAATCTTATACCATCCTTTCGAATTTGTTTTTTGACAGAAAGGAGTTGAAAAACACTTTCCACATGTGATAATTATGGTTTCCCCGTCTTCCCATAATTTGTTTAAACAATCTTACTGGACATAAACAATTTTCTGCGGTGTTCGCTACCAACCATTTACTGTCGGCCAACTTCTGATTTCCCCCATGTGCTGTCTTCGTAAATACTGGGTTATATTCAACTCTTCCGGTATCTCTTCCACGGTTGTCTGTCTCGATTTTAAAATAGAATAACTTACAATTTGCTGCTTCTCCACCTCTCCAAGTCAATTCATACGCAGCAATGAGATAACATTTTCTTTGGAGGCCTACAGGTTCTTCTTCACTCCAGGACAGTGCCATTTCAAAAAATGTCTCGTTTTGTGGGAGCATTAGAACTCACCTTCCTTTTTTCTGAGATTGCTTGTAAAATTTTGCGTTTTGTGTCGCGTGTTATTCTCGCTTTCTTACTGTATGTCCGTGAACGAATTAAAATTACTTTTATGATCTTTAAAGTACTTCTCTTGTAACATTTTTGCTGAAGTGTTCCAAATCGTCTTGACTGCACTCTCTTTATAATCTTCTTCATGGTTGTTCTTCATGTTGAATGTACAGTCACATAAAATAGAAGCTAATTCTTCAGTGGAAGTTTCTGCAATGGGTTCATATTTTTTTCCAAACAAAACATCGAAAATTGCCGCCAAATTGATGTAGTTAAATTCACAGTATTGCGAGGCACATTATCATTGATGGCTTTTTCAATTTCTCTACTCGAAGACTCACCAAATCGCGACATTTCCACAAATAAAAACTTTTCTGACAACGCAAGTTTGAGAAAAATTGACATAACGTTGTCAAAAATTTGTTTACAATGCTGGTTGTCATGCTTTCAAAAGTTAGGTTCCGTTATTGTCGCTGGAAAAGTTAGGGCAAACTTTTTTCGCTGTCATAATGACAAAATCACGCGGCTTATGGGATTTTTTATACATGAATTAAATTGTCACCGTAAAAATAAGGTTCAAATCAATCAAGTTTGTTTTTGCGGTAAACAAACTGTGAACATCTGATTACGCATAATCGACTTACGTTCTATTTAATTTTTTGTCATGTAAAACGACTGGTTGTTACATCAACCAAGATGAGATGAAAGGAAGAAATCTCCATGTTGTGCATTTACTTATAGAAAGTTAGATAACGTAACGATAAATTAACATATCTAGTTGTTTACTGCTCGATTTTTATGAATAAAACTATTTTAATCTCATCCACACTCACAAACTAGCAGACAGAGAACGCGGACTGTGCGGCGGGCATCCATGGCTGAGGGTCCCCCATTTTACTTATTTAATTTCACAAATTAGTTATTCCACTTTTTTATTTGCTCTTATTTATTTTATACTCTTTTTCACTTTTTGTTTAAATTTTTTGTAGTTACAAAAAAAAATTAAAAACCTAAATAACTTCCATCCCAAAAAGGATAAAAACACTTCGTCACATTCATTTAGCATCCTTATAATGGTTACCGTTTCGGACGTCATAATATCGTAAGTTTAATTTTTCTTGAAAATATGTTTTGTCGAGTCTTCGAAATCTACTAGGATTAGTGCACAGTGCACAACTACACCAGAAATACATTTCACTGAATTCAATACCGGAGTATTAAAAAGAAGAACTCTAAAAAAGGAAAGTAAATTGTTAATGTATATTTGAAATTTTGTTTATTTTATATTACTAACCCATTCCTTAAAACTTGTAAATTTGAATTATTTTGTATCATTACATATAAATACATAGGATGTTTCTAAATTCATGCGACAAAATTCAGGAGGTGATTGCCCGTATGAAATTAAGATGGGTCTTTCCTATAACAAAATTTCCTCAGCCTACCCCTTTCCGAGATTTCACCCTTAACAGATGGTGACTAAAATTGAGTTTTTATTTTTTTTTCAAAAATGTCAGTGAAGCTAGAAACTTGAAATTCTGTAATTTTCGTGCAGTCGAGAAGGACTAACCACGGGTATTTTTTCAATATTCCTGAAATTTTAGAAAAAAATAAACTCAATTTTAGTTACCACCTTTTAAGGGTGCCTCGGAAAGGGGTGGGCACTCTGTATATATAAATGTGTCACTTTAAAAAATAAGTGTTTTTACGCAATCTATTAGATAAGACAGATGATGAAGTTTTTTGTCAATTATTTAAAAAAGAAGATAAAATCAAATTCATATTGTTTACCTATGCATGTTTAAGCTTGAAAAGAAAGGCTATTTAAAAAAAATTGATGCGTTGAGAGATAAATAAATAAAAATTTTTTTGAGAAATATTTTTTGGGGAAGTCAAAAAAATTTATTTTTACACAAAATAAAAATCAATTATATAAACCAAAATTATAAGCATGGATGTGGAACCAATAATATGTAGAATATAAGATGATCAAGCCTTTTGCTCTTTGAATTGATGTTTTGAGTTAAAAAAAATAGCAAATAATGAGAGATTTGTTGTTTTCAGAAAAGGCAAACATTATTTTCATGGTAACAACATTTTACACATAAGCCAGAACAGCTTAGTGGGGACGCAAATGATTTCTATCTAGTCGGGCCTCAATGTGATAGATTGAAGTCCATACAATTGTTTGTATTTTTTTTGAGGAATCCTTTATAAAACTATTTTTGTTTTAATTAACCCAATAAAAAAATCTAAAATAGTTAAATCGGGGGATCGGGGCGGAAAAAATATTGGTCCATAAAGTCCCATCCATTGCCCAGGAAAATATTCATCCATGTGACGAACATCCATCATGTTGAAAGTACATTTTACGCATTTGCTCCAAGGGAATATTTTCTAATTCAGGTATTAAGAAGTTGTCCAGCAAATACAAATATACCTCCTGATTTAATGTATCTTTCAGAAAATACGGTCCGATTATTCGATCCGGTAAAACCGCACACCAAACATTAACTTTTTTAGCAAATTGACTATTGCAGTTAATCCTGTAGCTCGGGTTTTCACTAGCCCAATGTCAACAATTTTGGGAAGAAACGACTCCGTTGTAAATGTTGCTTCATCAGAAAACAAAATATTGTGAAAGAATCGGTTATGCATAAGTTTTTCACCAATCATCGCACAAAAGTCTAACCTTGTGTCATAAACATAATCTTGTAAGGTATGAATAAATTTCGGTTTGAATGGATGAATTTTGTTTTGCTTAAATATTTTCTGTAAGTGACTCTTGCAAAAACCAACCTCCACTGCTCTTTTTCGTAGACTCAACTTGGGATTTTCCCTTAACGAATGCATAGTGCTAGTGCACTAGCTGCATCATCCTCCTAAACGTACCCCTTTTTCAATTTCTTTTTGTCTTGAACAGATCCTGTCTAAACAGACTTCTTTATTAATTTTTCTTATCCACACCGCGTAATGGGTACATCTGGATATTTTTCGTGAAATTTTGCAATTGCATACTAGTACGAAACTTCCCCAATACCATAAAACTTAATAAGATGTACTCTTTGTTAAATAGTTAACATTGTTGTCAAATATTTATTAAAGAATGACGAGAGACTGTACCAAACTCTTCTATTCGTAAAAGCAACTAGTTTGGTTTTCTTTGGTTACAAGATCTTGCATTATAAGGTCACTCAGTTAGGGAAAAAATAGCATTTAATTATATGTATTATATTTATGAATTATTTTTCAACGTCCGAATTTATTCTGCATATTTAATTAGCTACCCCGTATGATGTACACTGTTCTATATGGAATACATACATAAATATTCTTAACCCATGTCACCACTTCACCCCCGAGAGTTCAGCGTGGGAAACGTTCGGTACATCATTGATTTAACCGCTCTGACACATTGAAGGGTAATGTCCTTGCTCTCAGTGTGTATGAATTCTTACGGGATGATTCGATGCTAAAAATATATGCAGTCATAATTGGCGCAGCTAACAGGATTGGGTAAAAACTGTTTTATTATTTTGCTATACTATTGGTCTACGGTCTACGCAATCTTTAATGGTGTATAATATTATTTGCTTTTTCGCTTTTTTATAGCAGTTTCCACTTTTAATCAAAATAAATATGTTACAACCACAAAATTTGGTTTTATTCAATGTATATTTTTTTATGAGAGATCTACAATTTTATTCAACTCAACTTCAAACTTCGTCTTGACTAACATTTCTTGTTATATTTCCAAAACGCTATGCATCTACGGAGAAGCCGGGGAATTACACTTTCACTTACTTGGAAAGCCTTTGCATCTTTTCTATAAAAACGACCCGCGTCGAGCATACCAATAGCTTAATCCGCACCAAGTTTAGGTCTAGGCATTATTCCATACAAAATTTCAAGTTTTAAATCACAGTGGACTGAATGATACTTATAAACATAAATAAAGTGACAGTCGAGCTGCACTTAAAGCACTTCAGAGCTCTAAGGTAATATCTCGGCTGGTATGGGAATGCGGCGAAGAACTTAGAAGACTGGCGACTCGGAACATTGTAACACTGGAGTGGGTCCCAGGTCACAAAGGAATCGCTGGAAATGAAAAATCTGACGAACTGGCAAGAGCAGGATCATCAACCCCGATGATCGGACCCGAAAAATCTGTGGGCATTCCCAGATACTCCACTAGGTCATGAATAAAAGGGTGGGTAAAAGAACAACACAATAAACACTGGAAGAATACGCCCAGACAAACACATGGGAAGAAATTCAAAAAAGAACCATCAGAAAAAGTAGCGAAATAACTGCTCTCAACGAGCAGGAACAAACTACACACAATAACGGGGCTTCTTACGGGACACTTTCCCACAAAGGAGCACCTGAACAAAATAGGGCTGTATAACATGCAGAAGATGCAAAAAGGACGCCGAAACAGCTCTGCACATATTATGCAACTGTGAAACGCTGGACCACAGGAGGCAGAAACTATATGGAAGACCCCAAATGACTCTAGAAGACTTCTACAACCAACCAGTAAAAAACCTGTATGAGCTAATACAGGAAACGGATTGGCTGAATAGGCTGTAGTTAGAACATTAGGAGAATCCACAATAAGCCCAAGAGGTTGAGGTGGTGCCGGCGAAGGGACGGATCCTTTAAAAAAACAACAACTTTTGTGAAGCAGTTTATATACGGATGTGTACAATGCAAATCAAATAGATGCTATATAGAGTTCCTTGTCTAGACCTTTCTTATTAATAGACATCGAATGCCAAACCTCGGATCCTCCAGTATGTATGCTAAGGTTTCTTAATATTTTTGGCAAAACCTCTATATAATTGTGTCTACAATGTCCTGTCAGGAGCACAACCAGGATACTGATTATTCTCCTATTCTGCCTCGGTAGGTATTCCGTGAATTTTGGCGAGAAGATTTTGGCCTGCCTCATTCTTGGAGCCTTGTTCCACCATTCACGAGACTGCCTTTTTACCCAAGTACTGCTATTTGTTTTTTTGTAGCTTTGTCGCTCTGCTACAGAAAGGTTCTGTGCCAATGGGAGCACATCTCGGACTAATAAGTCTACCTCTTCATTGCCCTTGTGATCTGAGTGGTCTGGCACCCAGGCTAAGGACAAGTTTGCAATTTATCTGGATGGAGCTGATTGCTTTTATAAGCCGCTTGGCTGTCGGAGTAAACTCTTGCCTCACTAGCTCTCATGCACAATGCTGTAGTGCTACAACTTCTGCCTGGAATATAATCACATATTTGTCTAACCAGTATTTAGCTACTTTTGGAGTTTCTGAGGGATCTAGCTTAGGTCCATTTTTTTAATTTTTTTTCATAACATCGTATTTCAAATTGATTGTACGACTTAACCTTTTGCAGATAATTTTACATTATTTAAAATGATATATACTTCACACGACTACCGTTAAATAGCTAGCCTTCAAATGACAGTGTAGAGTCAAACAGCAATTAATAGGTTTGTTCCAACTGTCGTTTAGGAACCTTCCTGGAATTCGATCGAGGACTGTATGGTGCGTAAACTCGAATTAGGGATGTACTCACCAACTTTATCATCCCTTCCAGAAGATAGCTTTTGCACCGTCCTAAGAACGATACTATAATCAGTTGGAACGCGAAAGAAATACAGCACTTGCGCGAACGATACTTAGAACGGTTTTATCGTCAGTTGGAACGAACCTATTATCTCCATTATCAAAGGATTACAACCTCCTGTCACAGTTCCTATTACCTAGTTTCAGTTACTAACCCGATCGAATCGACCTTCAATGGTTTAATGGCTTTATTTAAGTCTTATTATACTATTGTTAAACATATACCACCCTGTTAAAACACGATTGGGGGCAGACAGATTTCCACGCTGCCACCGCCGCGCCGCCAAGAGGGTACGGGAGTGGAAATGGGCAGTTGGGGGTGGTAAAACGTAGGAGCAACAGCCGTTTTGTATTTTCTGCTTAGTTGAGGATCACTGGATGGATTCCGTTCAGTCTGAAAGGACTATTAGCAGGTCAGGAGGAATAAGGGCGCTTTGAACCTTTTTCAGAGGTTTGTTGCCTATAAAACATACTCATAACAAAGTGAATTTTTCATTATCAACCTATTCCGTAAAAGATTTTATGATAGTTTGATACCGATGCTGGGTTTTGGAATTAATAGAAGGAGGAACATATAAGATAATGGAAAATTGGGGTGTTGAGTTTAGTAGAGGAAGTCATATCTTTTCGTTATTTGTTATAATTTCCGAGACAAAGAATCTACTTTACTGTTGGAAGTATTACAGTGGTTCTATTTATTTTACAAAAAGTCGAATCGTTCTGAAAGTCCGAAAATAGGAAAAGGAACTTAGGGTAGCTTACTGGAACAATGCTCCACGCCAAAGACAGGCAAAAAGGTTGGTACGACCATCTCTGTGAGAAAGACAAAGTGGATTGTGGAACATGCAGATTCTGGGAGGATGCAGATGAAACGCAATTACTACTACAACGCCTTAAATATCTGGAACAGGTCTACTTAAAGCCTGATTAAATCATAGATCAAAATATTTATATAGGGTTCACAAAATAACTTGATAAGGCTAACCGGTCCAAGCGACCACATAATCTAATCTAATCTTGATCGTAGAATGCTGTCCCAATCTCCGTGCATAAAATGTGGTGACATTTTTCGCAAGTGAGTTGAAAAAGGCTGACTGCAGACATGAACCCAATCAACAGGTGATCAACACTGAATTAACAGAAATAAATTAGGAAACAACCTGCTTGAAGAGAAAATCACATATTTGAAAAATAAATTAACATCCAATAACAATCATATTTCAAACGCAGTCCAATATTGGAGCAAAAAAACCAAAGTCAGTAGCAGATAAAATAAATGACTCTCAAGATATTTATGTCAAAAAACTTCCAACCTATTTTATCAAACCTAATAGTCAAGCTTTCATAATAGGTGTGGAAACAAACCTGCAAGATTCCGTTTATCAAACAAGCTTTTGGCCGAAAAATATTTATTTTAGTCGTTTTAATTTTAAGCAAGGGCAAATATTTTTAGATCAGCCTCGAAACTTAGCATATGTAAACATAAGGCAAGGCACCCTAACATCAACCAGTCCAAGAGTACTGCTGAAATTTATTATAATCACAACTGTTAGAGAAATTATGGGATGTTAAAAAAAAACTAAATCAATGCTTCTTTTCGGAGTCATCATTATAAGTGGATTGTGATGCAAAATAAGAGCAGCCGTCAAAAAGATACAAAAGAAATTAAAACCCGCTGAAGGGTTTGTCCAGTTACTAATGGAAAAGCAGCGTAACAAAACCATATTAACCATAAAGCGTATTATCAGGTTGCTTAACCTTTTAACGAACGCGACAAATTAACAGAGAACCATGAAATATTTGGAACATTAATTATTAAATTACGTAATAAGACCGAGATAAAAACGAGAGAGGTATATTCATTTACGATCTTTATTGGACTTTGTTTAAAATAACAAATCCATGAATCATCCACAATGTATTATGGTATAAGTTGAAGACAGTTAAATACAAAAATACTTTTTCATCTGTCACGCGAACTTTTTCTTCTATTAATATTAAATTTATATCTTTTAAGCTGCCGGGTTCAGAGAGATTTGAGTTTTGGAATTCAGTCAACTGACTGCAGTGGCGTAACAGATTTAATTTTATAAACAACAATAATCGAAAGGAGTTAGAATATGAAAATTTACGTCCAGGTTTGTGGTCTAATCCTCAGATTATTATATTAAAAAGATACATTTGTTTACATTTAAAAGTGAACCCAACATTACAGGACACGATAGAAACGTACCAAATGAAAATGTACTATTGAGAAATTACATAAAAACGACTTTAAAATGATTATCCTAAGTAGTTGATGTTTTTGTTTGAAACTTTTGAGGTTTAAACGAAACAAATGCGTGTTCCTAATTTTGTTTGTCTGAAATATGGAAACACCGAGAAAAGGGCGGAAACCATTTTAATATCAATTTTACCTGATTTTACTACGAAGCTTCAACGTTCCTAGTTTATTGAAGCTCTTGTTTTCGTCTTTTCAACTGATATTTGTGTGTGTGCGTACAGATATAATTAAAAACAATGTTTTTTTGTGAAAATCATGGTTCGTCAGTGCCAAATTTGCAAAAAAACAGTCGGAATTTTCCTAACCTCTCTTTTCACCTGTAAGTAAATAGTTCTATTGGCCAGTGACTAGTCCGACAGTTTCTCCCCACTCCTTGAAAGTCATTGTTAGTTTCCCCAATTTTCTGGGATGTTTATGGACCTTTCGAGGATCCATATCCCGGAAAATTCGAGTAAATAAGTGTACTACAAAAAAATTACGAGCAAATTGTGGGCGAGGTCCAAATTGCGTCGGAGCAGAAAGTTTGACCCGTTTTTTCAATATGGCCAAAGAGTCAAAACGTGACTCAAGTGACAGGGGATGATAGCGGCAGATTTTCTCTTTCACAGGAATTTTGAATCATGAGAAAATATGCATTTTTACCCAAGTTATTGGACAATTTATCCGCCCGCGGATGTATAAATTCACGGAGCGTGCTATCCGATACTCAGCTCAGGAGTTCAAAATTGTGGCTGCGCCTGGACCCATTTATCTCGTAAATGGTTAATTTTTCGGAAGAAATGCTAAGGACCATTTTTGTAGAGAATGAAATTATCTTCATTTTTTGTTTGAACAAAATTTCTCTAAAGGTCATATTTTAGGAGATATGCTTCTTGGAGCCGTGGGACTACTATTGTGTGCAGTAGCATTGGAAAAGTGTCGACAAGCACAAACTCGAAAAACGACGCTAAACTAGACAGTAAACAAAGGATATCTATGCCAATCTATGAAACATTCAAAAACGCAACATTAAATGACAGCTGATAGCCACGCTGACATCACACAAAAGTATTTCCTTTGATTGGCCGGACGTAAGAACGCACTGTAAAAAGATAAAAGTTGGCCAACTCTTCCGTTCCAGTCCGTTCCCTTTACGTTACGTCATGCAGTTAAGTTCCTTTATAAACAAGGTACGTAAATTCTATAGTTCATCTTTTCAGTGCGTCTACGTTTACAGTCCGTCAAACTATAAATCCCGCTTAACCCTTTTCACTATCTTACACGCGTTTTGATAAACAAGTTATCTCCTTCAGAGACTGACAGACAGTTTACCTTCAGTCTCTGAAGTGTTAGTGTTAGTCGGAAGATCCGACCAGCCGTCTTTGTCCTCGAAACTTGCACTTGCACAATTTCAATAGTTCACTGTCCTTCTTAGTGAATAGACACCCTGTAGTGAGCTGTCTTGGTGTGAAAACGCGTCCGTGTCGTGTCGTGCCATTTTGATTGTTGAACTCCCTACGTGTCGGTGTATGTGAATGGTGCTTTATAGTTAAGAAACAATAATCGTTTTTATTATGCTTATATTAGCTCCAGCTTAGACAAGAGAAGAGAGAGGACGCGTAACTAGCAACCTAAGCAATCATAATAAACTGTGCCTGGTTACCGACCGTCCGCCATTAGATTGGTGACTAAAGCTTGTGTGACACCACGTCTGTTTTAATCAGTTTTTGTGTGATTTATAACTGAAAAGAACTTTGCTAGGGAGTTTTTTACAATCGTTTTTTGTGCTGCATACCAGTGTAAAAGTAGTAGTAACAAAAAGGAACCAGGTATTACGTTTCATAGGTAAGTAAAAAAAAACACCAAATAATACTTGTTCTATTTTATCATATTTCAAGTTGTTTTCTATTATTAATCAATTTTGTATTTATATAATGTACGTGTCCCAATTCCAGAATCATAATTATTACCAGTTGAGTTTGTTTATTTTATGTTTTCATTCAAGTTTTGGTAATTAATCAGTTTCAAATCATAGGATAAGCAATAATTCCCAGAGGCGTGCGGTACGATTTGTAATAATAATCTTTATGAACGTGTTAAAATATACTTCTGATGTATAATGACTTGGTGTGTGAAGAAAAGAAATTAATCTATCTTCCAATGTATAAAGTTAGCCAGGATCACATTGAACTATTTTTTTCATCCATACGTTCACGAGGTGGTTGGAATAACAACCCCACTTCTAGACAGTTAACTGCTGCTTTTAAAAGATTGATTAGAGCTGAAATTCGAAAGGGGGGTTTGGGTAACTGCATTCCATTAGAGGAGATACCTATATTGGTGGGATCTAGTCAAAGCCAACCTGAAAATAATATTAATATGAGTCACCCACGGCTTACAGATAGTGAGCCCCAAGAACATTATTCCCTGCAAAGTGTATGGGAGGATTATGAGTATATAATGAATCCAGCTGTAATAAGCGAATGTTCACATCAAATTGTTGTATATATTGCAGGATTTGTTTTTTGGCACTTACAAAAATCTTTGAAATGTGAACGCTGTTTAACTGCTGTAATAGGGGAAAAAGCCAATTTCTTAAATTCCTTAATAGAAAACAAATCTCGAGGAGGGCTAACATATCCATCACAGGATGTTATAAATATTTGTAGAAAGGCTGAACATTTTATTAGATTATATGAAAAAAAATGCAAAAGAGTGCTTTTATAGATATTTTAAAAAATAAAATTCTGCATCAGGCCATGAGTCAAACTGTTTTTCTGGTTTGAAAGACCACGCTGCTGAGAACAACAACAACCACATTTACTTTTTAATTCAGGCAATAATCTTAAAATATTTGAATATAAGAATTTATTTTATTACTAAAAAAATATCGGAAGTTGAGGACCCCGTACGTCAACAATATACGAAATTAATATTATTTAAGGTTCAGTAATACACATAAGCTATAGTTATATTAGGTATATATTTTTAGTTTAGTTTGTTTAGTTAAAATTATGAATTAGTGATTTTAGTATTAATTACCTACTATTATATTTATTTATATTGTAATTGTATTGTCTAGAAATAAAACAATTTCCTTATTTTATTATTATAGTTGGTTAAAAACTTAACATTTAATAGATTTCATTTATTGTTTCTTGTTGCTTATTTCCAACATAATGTTACGCCTCTGGTCAAACCGCATTGGTGCCTGAACGGAACACGTCGCTTGTCACATTACGAGTCCTCTCTGTTTCTCTAGTCTAAGAGCTCCAGTCTGTATAATATACATATATTATATGTATGTAACGAAAACTAGGTAATTACTTTTGACTAGAGGCTAGGCTTCGATACCTGACAACGGCGATTACTGAATTTAAATTAGTTTAAATACCAAAGTAGCAATAATAAATAATAATTTTAAAAAAACCAAAGCGTATACAACATCTCATGCTGTTTGTCATACATTTTCGCTTATCTATAAAAGGGTGTTTTTTAGTTTTTATTATTAATTTTTATACAACACGAGTAGAATTGAAAGATGTTGAAATATTAGTCTTTAACCATCTAGAAAATATATAAGAAAGTAGGTTATACAACGTGCAACGTTTATACTTACGTAGGATAGGTGTTACTTATTGGTATATGGTTCAACTTACCTAAAACAAAAAAAACAACAATGAGAATGCAATAAGAGAATTAAAACAAATTAGATAAAGACGTCTGTATGACGAGAACAACAATTTTACAGGGTGGCCAACTAAGAACGGCCGTCGGCCATATCTCAGGCATAGGTTCGGGAAACAAAAATCTTTAAAAAAAAGTGGTCTCGAGAAACGCCTGAAATTTAAAATGACGTTTTAGCTGAATACTCAACGCATCGGTGTCCAATAATACTAGGAAATTTTGGTAAGTCACCTTTTCACTTCTGTCATTATGTCACTAGTTATGTCAGAGATGTCAGTGGAAAAGCAATCAAAAAAATAAAGAGATGCACTAACCGGAACTATTACAAAAGTCTAATGGAAAATAAACATTAGCGATTAAACGAATATCAACAAAAGCAAATAAAACTGACATCTGACATAACTAGTGACAGAAATGAAATGGTGACTTGTCAAAAGTTCCTAGAATTATTGGCAACCGATGCGTAGAGTATGTTATGATTTACGCTTCGGGGGTGTATTCATTGTTTTAATAAAGCAATATAGATATTTGCAATGATTAAAAAAACCTTCAAAAATCTCATGTTTTGAAAGACAGACATTCTTGTCATAAAACCTCCACTGACCTTAAACTGAACTGCTTTATTGAATTATTCTATGATTACTAAATAAAAATATTATCAAGAAATTAATATGTTGTTAATTTATTTCCTTCTTAAAATAAAATTATCCTTGATAAGAATAATTGAATTACTTTATTAATTATATGTAAATAATTTTTGACAGTTTAAAATATTTCCATAAACATTTCTGATTTCCTCATGAACGCTACTGATAAAATCGGTATAAGTAAATGATTAAAGTAAAAATAGACAATGTAAAAAAGCCAAGTATTACGCGACTACCATCTGGCTTTTGCGAAGAATGCTGCTGCTAGCGGTAGCCACCAAATAAGCAAAATAATTATTTGAACAAATATTATGCAGAGGTAGTTGAGAGTGAACTTTCTTTATAAAATTTTTTTATCGGAAATAGTCATTCTTACAGCTTGTGATAGAATTTTGTATCTAACTGTAATACCTTTATCGAGGGCAAATATGCACTGAACATACGCTGTTTATAATTGGATTGGTGACATAATTTCTACAGTTCTATAAAAATGTAAGTTTTAAAAACGTGGTATGTTAAAAAATTTGTATTTCCTTTATTTCCATTATTTCCACACATTCAGCATTGAAAATAGAGCATTCAAAAATCAAAAAGTCCTATATTTCTGGATAGAGAATTAAAAAAAATGTTTAGTGGCAGTTATTACCATGGTCGACTTCTTTTCTGGTTCAATATGATGTGGATGGGTAAATAGTATAAGGACGATAGTAAACTAGACACCTTACTGTGTATTCTAGGACAAACTGGAATAGAAGGAAATCAAATGGCAGATGGACTAGCAAAGAGGGGGACTGAAAGACCGTTCTGGGGGCCGGAACTCTTTTGCGGCATCAGCCCCAATGTTTGGAAGAAATAGACAAAGCCGAAGAAAAGAGAACATTCCGATTCTGATGAGTGACTACAACCCGTTGAGAACAAATGAATGCATAACTCAAAGTAAAACTGCACTAAGAGTTTTAACAGGGATCCTAACAGGACATTGCCGCTTATAGGGGCACCTGAAAAAGCTCAAAATAGTGGAGGAAGAAGAATGTAAATTCTGTGGCATGGAAAAAGAAACCTCAATCCACATACTTCCGAATTGCACCACAATTCAGAATCCTAGGGCACAGGACCTAGGAAATTATTGGATAGAAGTTTATCTAAGTTGAAGCCTGCAGATATCCTGAAATTCCTCAGCGAAGAAGGACTAAAGAAGCTACTAGTCTCTGAGAAGTTCCTCAGGAACTAAGTAGAAGTAAGGGGGCAGAATAGATCTTTTAGGTCTCAGTGAATGTCACCCCATCATACATACATATCTACATTCTCACTGTATTAGTTGTTGACGTTGCCATATTTGCTAGTATAGTTTAACTTGCATCACTCGTTGACGGCTAACAATCGGTGCTTTAAATTTTTTTTTCACACTGACTTTAGATAAACTATAACTGTGTCTACCTTTGAAAAATTATTCCAGCTACTCCAATGGAATACACTTTTAATACCGTGGTTTTTACTGAACAAAGTTTAAATGGTGCTTTCACTAGCTTTGTAATGATTTCAAACAATTAAACACGAGTTGTTACTTCAAAAATTGTAGGTATGCTGTTCACGTATTGCGTTTGAAGAATGCAAAAGTAATTGTTTGTGTATGTGTGTGTGTGTTAATATTATTGACGAATATTTAGAAAATAGCAAAGATAGGGTCTGAAACTGCTTTCACTGGTCCTAAACCAGTATTTGGAATATCAAAAACTGCAGAACGTGGTTGTACATCTCGGCTGATTCAAACAAAACATCAGACGGACTGGGGAAACGTGCAAAAGCAGAAACACAGCAAACTCCTGGCAAAACACACTTGGAGTCGCTGACTAACAGGATATTAAACCTCGGCGGTGGCCAGTTACTGGGTTACTCACCTGTCACTGTACTCTGGAGGAATCTATCTGTTCTGTTGGTTGTGCATGGAAGAGGAGGAAACAGCCTCATAGGTACACTATCTTCGAATGTGACGCACTGTCTCAATGTAGATTCCGAGGACTAGAGTACCCAAACAAGGATTTCTCCAAGAAGGACCTAGTCAAAAACTGTTGATCCTGATCAGGGCTACTGGTCTTTTTACAGAAACATACAACCACAAAAAGCATAAAGGCTGAGGTACCGAGGTCTCGAAGCCTCTGACTGGTAGTGCCGAACCAAATAATCAAGAAAATAATAATCAAAGAGAACTTGTAACAAGTCTACCTGTTTCGACATTTGTAAAATTTATATTGCGAATTAACTCCCACTGGATGTCTCAGCAGCCACTTTCCAACCCTGACCATAAGACAATTGCCATCTGCCAACGTGCTTCTCCTTTTTGACAACTTCCTCTTTTACCCACGAGCAAAGCTCCTATTTTCGCTATCGACAAGATATACCTTTTTAATTATCTATATTTTAACACATATCTTTTTTGTCATTTTCAATCAATTACTGTGGTAAGCACAGTTCCAAGGATATCTCCCGAAACCTCCAGGACAACCTTCAGGCTGAAATTATTTTTAGGGTCGCACCCTAGAACTCTCAACGACCAATCACTGGGATAACTCCAGGTCCACTATTGAAATTCTACCTGTCCAGGAGAAAAGCATGCCTAAGATATGTACCTGAAAATGATGTGTCCTTTAACTAGCTCCCGGGTAAACATCAAGTTACACATCCATTTGTTGCAGGGAAAAAAATATTAGCCACTTCAATATCCTTTAATAATGGATAACAACATTTGTTTTTTTTTTTTTCAATCATCTTCTGGTGACCACTTTGCAACTGTACATCAACATTTTCAAGGAACCCTTTAGCAGAAGCTCTTGAAGATTTGTGGTAGTGACTGCCAACGTGTTTACTACATGTACGTCTTCATGTATATCTTTAAACTTTGTTTATGACCTTACCATGATTAACCCCAAAACTCCTTTAACTGTAGCAATACTAGGAGGAAAAATAGAGCACCTTTCAAACGACTTGAGTAGATCAACCAAGGAGTATTTTTATCTAACCAACGGCGGTTAAATTTTCTTTTCAAATCTCTGGCATCAGAACCAAAATCGTAATTTGATGGTGGAATCCAGGAATTTGTAAGCATATCCTTTTTTTCTGTTGGCAACTTAAGGGCATTATTATTGAAATAGTTATTTCAATAATTGTAACAAATTCAAGCAACAAAATTCAATAACGATTAATTTTTTGCTTCCAATGGGGGGGGGACAGCTGCCCCTCGCTTGGTACGCCCATGCATAATTCACTTATAAGTGTATGGTTACTTTTAAGAAATAGTTCTCGAAAACTATGGAATATTTACATAGGACTTATTAAAGAAAAATGGCCTAACTAAAAATAATCGAAAAATCCAAAAATGTAAAAATATACATTTAAAATAACAAATCAAATATCAACTTCCAGTATAACGGGAAGTACTGCCACACTAATAATATTTTAGATAGACTCGGAATGTCGTATAAGCACCGAATACAAAATTTCATAAATCTATCCTATCTTAACGTCTAATGGCTAGTCGTCGTGCAAAGCCCTGTATAAATATTAATATTAATCATCGTGACAAAATTTTGATAAATCTGAAAAAGAATTATTATAGTTACAATTTAGATAATTTAACTTAACAAACTTCCAACTAAATTCAATAAAGAAGAGCTATGAATATCAAATAGTCACTAAATAAATAAGTATGATTGAACTTTAAATATTATTTGTCTAAGAATGACCATTGGCAATATCTGTTAATGTAATATTCTTTCAAGTGAGAATCAATAAAATCGATTATGTACTGTACGTCCGCATTGACCCACATAAACAGTGTTGTAACTAATTATACAGTGCGGTCGTAAATTGTGCCCCCCTTCATAACTTCTGAAAGGAATGAGATATAATAATGAAACAAAAACTATAGACAAACTAGAGGAAATTATACTATCACTGGTAATAGTGGCAAGCACCTGAGTTCAATTGTGTGATAGAGTGCGTTACTATCTTGTTGTTTTCAAAAGTTATGAGGGGGTGGGGGCACATTACATAAGTAGAGATGAAATTATTCAAAAACCCAACTTCTCGCTTTTTAGAAATCAGAAATCCTGTAAGATGCCACAAGGATGGTATGAAAGTGTAACTTTTCAAAGACTTTCGATATGGAACTCAGTAACAACAAGAAAAGTGATCCTAAAACTATCACCAGACTTAAAAAGAAAGCCATTCAATGATATAAAGGTGACTCTAAAGTAATTGAATTGGGGTAGGAGTGTATAAGTCTGGAACCAAAGACTCTGAAAGCTAAGTATATTTCATAGGGAATTCACGCGATACAGAAGTGTGAAATATTGATTAAATATATAGAAGGCAAAGGATTATCATTATGTCGAAAGCAGTCATTAAAGAATGTAGTTCTTGTGTAATCAGTTCTAAAACAGTATTGGAATGTCTAGGAAAACTGTAAACTAGACGTCACCTTGCTATGGGTTCCTGGATGCTCTAAGCTGGCAAAGAGAGGAGCTGAATCACCCTTGATAGAGGAAGAAGTAGGCAAAGCCAAAAAGAAGAGAATATCTAGTAGGACTCTCAATCAAATATATAGTAAAAGTAACGAATGTTTCTCGGTACGTCATCCGAATCAAATCAATAAGACAGTTTTCACCAGCGGAGCATCATTTTTAGAGGGTTCAGCATGTATTTCTGGTGATCTAATTTTGATAGGAAATAAATGAAGACTAAATTTAACATATCCTATATAGACTACAATTTGAAATTCTACAAATAAATTAATACAAAACTCACCTCTTGAATGGCATTTAACGGCAGAAGTGGTCCGCCATGGAATGCCATGGCCATGGAATGGAACAAGAAAACTCCATCCACATGCTTATGGATTGCATAGCAATACAGAATCCAAGGGCCCAGCACCTAGGAGACTACTGAATAGAAGAGGAAAATCAACCTAAACTGAAGCCTGCGAATATCCTATTCCTACAGGAAATAGATATAGACTCTGAAATTTTCCTTAGGAACTTAGTAGAAGTAAGAGAGCACAGTACACCTCGACCAAATTTATTTCAACTCTGAGATGCTCAAACAAATAAGCAAGAGGGAGATATATCAATCCCGCGGAATAAACGCATGTACACTCGGCGGAAAAAGTTTAGTTAGTTAAATAATTTCCTAAATAAAATCCTGGGAATTTGGCAATAAATTCCATTTTAGTTATTAACTGTGCACTATTTCACGACTTTGTGCACACAAAATCTTGTGTTTTTGCGACTTATATTCCATATTAAAATATGTACGCAGACTGTACCACTATCAGTTCAAATGGATCTCTACAGTGCAACATTCTGCCTAGGACTGGTAGCTGCCGACAGTGCGTGATCTACGCGCATCTGAGTCTCACGGTTGAAATGAATTTGGTCGAGTTGTATACGAAAAAGTTATAATTTTTGGCGTCGCCTCGTCAATGAAATGCTAGCCGCGGCAACTCTGCCTAGTTAAACAAATAACTATAAATTCAACAAGACAAAAAACGTAAAAAACAAATCAATACAATTCTGGCAAGTACTCTTTCTCAAATAAAGTATGAATAACAGAGGCAACTTGACCCTAGCGCAGTATACAACAGAGCAAAGTGCTTGTTCACACAATATTGTTATTGTTTATTTTGTAACAGAGTAGGTAAAAACACTATTTAATAAAACTATATTTAAGATTCAAACTAAATAATTAATTTAATTTAAAATATCCCATAATATTACACATTTTATTATAAATAGTTATTATTTAACAAATATTTATTCTTTTAAACGCACTGTTGGTACATGTAACTCGGCCAGTTTTTATGCACATCGCTTGCTAGATGTATTCATTAATCTCATCAAAAGCGAAATCTCAAATTTACCAAGAGAAATCTACCTTGCTAATAATAACATACAAAGAAAGCAATCTATAAGCTTAGAATTAATATCCGGTTATATACGTATACCGTAAAGTCGTACAGTCGAATTCCATGCAAGGTTGTTCAGCTGCTTAGTTGCCAGTGTTGTCAGTGTTATTTTTAAGAATACGGTTAGATCCTGTTAGTTTAGGATTACAATGTATAATTATAGGCCAGTAAATTGCTTTCAACGTTTTTATTTTTTCGTTTAATTTCTCTGTTAGATAGGAATGTTGATAAATATGTAAATTTCTATTGGAACAACTGTGAATTTGGTATTTGAACGAAGAAAATATCGTAATTTGTAAATAGTTACTTTTATGGTCAACAGAATAATAATTATAATATCAATATTCGTTAATTTATAATTAACGGATAGGCCAGTTTACATTTTAATGGTTGATTTGTAAATATATATACACAATTAAGGTTTTTTTTTGCCAAGGGACCATGTCCATTTAGCCAGTATAGTTGTGAGTCGAATTAATTTGCACCGTTTCACAACTTGTCGGCGAGATAAAGAAATCTATAAGTAGAAGCAGAGCCGGTTTCAGATTCATAATGTGAATTTTCAAAAAATGATTGCCATTGTATGAATATTGGGGTGATATTCACTGAGACCTAAAAAACCTATTGCACTTCCTGATGAAAGTCCAGTAGCTCCTTTAGTCCTATTTCACGGGGGAATTTTAGGATATCTGGGTAGGTCAAGAGTGGAAATGATGTATGACTTGTTTAGAGTGTGGTAGACTACGGTAAACGGGAAACTTGAAGAAGAAGAGTGACTTGTTATGGCCAACTTAACTTCGTTTGAACTTCGACGTCACCGTGGAGATCTTATCACAACATTCGAAATATTAAAAATAAACGTCAGAAACCTTTTCGTGATATTTCCATTAAACCAAAACAACCGTTTCAGAGGACACGAATTAAAACTTTAACTTCTGTACTGAGGGATTACAATTAAGTAAAAAACCTATCTCGTTCTATGGGGAGCGGAAATTGTCTTGTCTAATGAAGTGTGGAGAAAGTTAATAGTAATTGGATAGATGTTACTTAATTCAATGTTAATATGTGATTAGCTGGTAAAATCATGCACAACATATTAATTTCGATTATTTGACGTGTAGATATTTATGTCTTTCATCATGATAATTGATATTAATCAATAGAATAGAGCCAATCTACCGGAACATTTAACGCTATTGTTTTAACACATAGAGTTTGTTTGTAAAGAATACTTCTAGCAACAAGAATTATGAAAGGCTCAGCTTCTTTCAAAACTCTTTAAATTCATATTATATTAAATTATGCTGCTTCTTATGTTTTACTTTTTCTTTATTAATTCTATCGACCAGTTTGATACCTTTTGAATTTACTGTTTGGAGACCTTTACTTTGAGGAATCTACTCATATTACTTTTTTAAATGAAAGTAACTGTTCCTAATTAACAGAAGTTACATTTTATATGATTTAACTCTTGTTTATCTCTTTTAAGGTCGAAAAATCACTCAAAATCGTTTCATCTTCATCCAAAGCTTTTTGAACATTGCAGATCTCAAATTACTCGTTGAGACTTGTATTTTTTGCTATATTTTTTTATCCTGGCACCACTTTTCCCACCAAGTCAAATTTATGATTAAAAAAGTTGTAATTTCTACCAATTCACCCTCTGTTTCTGTGTTACACAAGAGCTAAGCGCTTTTAAAGCATCTTGGTTGTCGGAGAAAAAAATTATTATTGTTCTGTGTGTGAGATCGGTTTACTCCATTCTCTCCACATTTAAGTAAGATCCTGGGAAGGTTGATTTCTTTTCCTAGGTCTATGACGTTATACAATAGCAACAAAGCCTGAGGGTGGTTTTGAGCCATCCGTGTATCAACAGTTATCTGCTCATAGTAGTAGAGGATCTCCATTCGGTATTAGTACATACACCTTTCTATTGTATGCAAAGTAGGATGACCAACAAGAAGGCAACTCTGGCTCTGGCAAAAAGGGATCACAGTCTCTATTTATCGGACCTGAACCATTTTTTGGCATTGCGGAAAGCACTGTTAGATCAGCCATAGCTACCTGGGCGGAGAGGAAAACCTTCACGTACTGGGCAGACATACCGGGGCTCTCTCACTCGAAGGCGTTCATATACAACTCTTCGAGTACAAAAAATAAGCAGATCCTGGAATGGAGTAGAACAAACCTACGCATTCTGTCCGGACTGCTTACAGGACATTGTCGACTGAATTACCACCTAAAGAAGATGAGTCTGGTTTAGACCTCGGATTGTCGGTTCTGTAATTTGGAGGACGAAACTGCGGAGCAAGCACATATTATGCTCATGCGGTCACGGTAAGGTATAAAATATTCAGTTTTAGTACCTTAGAGTGACTTCAAAAAAGTATCACCAAATACGAATAAACTTCGTTACAAGCACAGGCTTGTGGGGTGAATTGTAATCCCTAGGGGTGAGCTGCTGCTATGATCTTAGGAAACTGTACTATATACAGAAACAGTCCTCCTGTAAACTGTGCTCTAGGAAACTGTATTCCATGAAACTATACTTTAGGGAGCTGTACTCCAGAAATCTGTACTCCAGTACACTATACTCCAAGTAACTATATTCCAGGAAACTATGCTCCAGAAATATATGCTCCAGGAAACTATGCTCCAGGAAACTATGCTCCAGGAAACTATGCTCCAGGAAACTACTCCAGGAAACTGTAATAATCACAGGAACAGTCCTCCTGGAAACTGTAGTAATCACAGGAACAGTCCTCCAGTTTCTTATAAGATAATATGTCGGCAAATTTTAGTTTTCAATGTAAAAAAAATATAGTTTATGGATTACTGCACAGTTCCACACTTGCTGACTCGACGACAGACGATAAGAGAAGACCTGGCGGTACCTTCTCTGTTCTTATTTAAAGAAACTTCGTAAAATATCTCAAGAATATTGATTTTTGAACCAATAGTTAATTCCACCAAGAATTATATACTTATGTGAAATAATTTATGAATTTTTCGATTGAAAAATTTTCAGTAAATATATATAGTCTATTCTATTCCACCTAAAATCAAAATTCTAAAGAAATTAATCGATCAATTTATTAGCTGAAAAGTTAACGTTTCAGTGGCGAGAAGGCCCCACTCACATAGAACCTAACCTAACCTAGGATGACCATAATTTAAGACCAATTCGGGGTGTCTGGGGAGAAAATAACTGGAATAAGGAATCTTTAGAAACTCGCAGCAAGTTTACAATACAACCTTTAAGTTATCTGGTAGCAAATTTACATTTTATTCCTCTCTCACATAGTATCGTCAGTAAATTTATATTCACCATGAGTTTGAGACAACTTTGAGAAATAATATTTAACCATAAAAAATTTTATTGCGTTAGATACCGAATAACTCATCAATTACTCAAAAAATCCGTTTCTGTCGATTTCCTCTTTACTTTATTTCATTTTTGTTCTATAAACAACACAAAGCGTAACTACCAACCAACGAAGAATCCAGTACGAAATACACCGAAGTTTTTATTTTCAATAAAATCCCAAAGATAATTATACAGAAAAGTTTAAGCGCATAAAACGTAGTTTCAGCAATTTTATGACCGAAGTTGTCGCTGACCATGAGGACAAGTACTCATTAAATTGTAAAAAAAAGTCATTCGGATCGAAGATATAGTTCTTTGAGAATAATAGAAAAAACTTGCACAAAGTTGGCGACCTTGAAATGAATATAGATAAGTTATTTAAATCATTGGTTTGATTACAATTAAATTGCACTTTTTCACATCAAACTGGAACAAATTTAACTTTTTAGAGTAAACAAATAAAAAGGATTCGCATAAAAAGCAAGAAAAGCTAAAAGCAATTTACCATCTGAATGTGAATTACACTATAGAATGGATGAAATCCTATTGAGTAGAGATATACAGATACATGCAATGAGAAACGGATTTAATTTAATCTAAATAGTCCACCAACAAAAAATTTCTATAAATTTACTTCAATAGATATCAAGTATTTAGCTGGACAGCTGGATTCAGAACTACTGTAAGAAACCCCGCCTCTTCTCCTTCCAATATTTGTGCGATTTAGTATTCAAGTGTATTTTGATTTGTTTTGGCCATAACGGCTTCCAAAATAAAAATCAATTCGTAAATAAAACAAAATAAGATTCTTTAACTAAAAACAAATTGAAAATAAATTCTGAAAAACAACTTAAAATGCTAAAACTCAAAAATTATTGAATTGGGTTCCTTGTTGAGCCAAACAAAAACCGAATCTATTGAACAAAGATAATCTTGTATCTCTGAGCTGGTTCGGTGAAATGTTTGTACAATACTGGGCAATTTTCGCCATTAATTCTATCAAATTTTGAGCCCGTTCAAAATTGTGACGATAAATTTAATTTTTTAAAAAACCCCATAAAAAGAAATCATTCGGCGACAAAACCTCTGATCTTGTGAGTGACCTCCAACATACCACGGTAAAATTTGAATTTTCTCCTGAAGGGTGTACATTTTGATTTCTCTACGAATTTTATTTTGAATAGTTATGGGCTTGCACTATACTCGGATGTCGACTGTTGTTTACTGATTGTCTGACGCTAATTAAGGATCGCCCACAGTTTGAGACTACGGAGTATATCGCAAGGCAATATTTGGTCAGAAACAGACGTCCCAAAAATATACAAGCTCAGACACTACTGGTGTTAATGTTCCTTGTGGTGTATTCATTATTCTTTTTGAATTTTTTTTAAATCCAATCGTTCTACAGGGTGTCAAAAAATAACTATTAATTTTCAGAAATGACAGAGGGCACTTAAATAAACATTAATTATCAATAAACTAGTGTCCGGAAATTCTTCAAGAAAAACAAAACTATTTTCGTACTTGTCATTTCATGTGTCTCACAAATTATTTCTTATTAGATAATTGTGTTCAATTATCATTTTTCGTGTCACAAATTAGTCTTTATTAGATAAATTAGTGTTTGATTAAAAATGTATCATTTTACAAATATTGAACTAGCAGACATGCAAAAGAAGAGTTAGTGACTCGAATTATTCTGGCCTTTGGTGAGCGTTATAACCAATGACGTATTAAAGATAGACAAGCCTTGTTTACATTTTGGTTGTCCCCAACATATTTAAGACGAGACTCTTCTTACATGATGCCAAATCTCGTATAACAAAAATCGTAATTGATGAATATATTTTAGATTTTAGCAGCATTTGCTGATTAATACGTAAGAAAAAAGTGGAAAGCATTTAAAATAGGTATGACCAACCTTCGGTCCAGCTCACCTTTTTATTTTTCGGTTACAATTTTTTATGTTTTATTAATGCCATAAGTAAAATAGTTTATAAATTTTCAGGTTGGCAACCTCGAACTACTTCTGTCATTTTGGTGAAGTTTGTCAATAAGATTTTAATTATAATTGTGTTTTTATTTGGTTTCTGATTGATATTTGTCTATTAAGATGCTTTTAAGACATTTATGATGGTGAGAAAATGTATATTGTGTGAAAATACTTGGAATAACAATGATAATCTGTCATTTCACAGGTGAGGTTATAGTAGCATGAGCGTAGTATAGGTATAAGACGAGGGATTTAACATTGGTTTTTATAATAATATTGTCTGTTTTTTATTATCAGGTTTCTGAAGAAGACTTAGAATTGTCGAAAGATCTTCGTTACCATGATTATCTTTCGGTTTATTCTTTGAGTGAATATACTAAGAATGTAGTTGCTAATATTTTTGGATTTGACGTAAACATCTTTAACAAAAAAAATCATTGCAATCAGGTGTTCTATACTGTTAGAAGGTGATTGTAGTTTGTATAAACTAGGAATTAAAAAAAACTTTTGGAAAACTTAAAAAATCGTCCAAAATTGCAGTTAGTGTTGGTTGCGAAGCTGAAAAATGTCTAGAACGCTTACTATGAATTTAGATGAAATTGAAAATAAAACCTTTCAATATTATATTAACATGTTTACAATCTGTAGTAAAAAAATTGTTTTAACTTCAAAATCCTTTAAAGGTATCTATTAAAAAAATAACTTGTCCATAAGCTACGATCATCGATATAATTTCCACTTATTCAAACGAAAAAATTAATGACGTAAATAATTTTCATAAAATAGTTTAAATTAACCCTTTCGAAATATACGCTACTGTGCGTTGTACTTTCCATGATTTATGTTACGACCAAAACATTGTGTACGTAATAATGTGTGAAGGCTGGTCTATCTTTAATACGTCATTGGTTATAACTTGTGTAACGAAAATGGTGCTTTATAAAGTTTAATGCAGTATTATTTCTAACATAATGTTTCTTAACTAAATTGCTTCAATTTAGTCAGTAACTACTCTTTCCTGATGTAATTGTTTCTAAAGATTTCTAGCTTATCTTGAAAACGAGAAAATTCCGAACCCTAGTTTATCGATAAAAAATGTTAACTATGAAATAAAACAATATAATTTGTTTAAACCTTCATTATAATTGAACTAAGTTCAAAATACAATTTGTGACGAGTTTCGCTAACACAGTAGCTTTCTCAAACGAGTTCAATTATAATGAAGGTTTAAACAAATTCTATTGTTTTATTTCATAGTTAAGTATGGATCTTCATCAAGTAAAAACCTCATCTATTCAATTTATAAAAAATGTTTATTTAAGTTCGCTCTGTCATTTCTGAAAATTAGGAATAGTTATTCTGTTACACCCTGTATAAGCGTAAAAATTGATGTTGAGATCAAATGAATGCATAAGTCAAAGTAAAACTGCACTAAGAATTTTAACAGGAATCCTAACGGGACATTGTCGCCTAAATGGGCACCTTAAAAAGCTCAAAATAGTGGAGGAAGAAGATTGTAGATTTTTTGGGATTGAACATCCACATACTTGCGAACTGAACAGCAATTCAGAATCCTAGGGCACAGCACCTGGGAGACTACTGGATAGAAGAGGGACAGCTACCTAAGTTGAAGCCTGCAGATATCCTAAAATTCCTTCGGGAAATAGGACTAACCGAGCTTTTCTCAGAAACTAAGTAGAAGTAAGGGGACACAATAGATCTTTTAGGTCTCAGTGAATGGTACCCCAAAATACATACAGACAGACAGACCATTGAATGGCATTCTTTCCAAGTCTGGTAATGATATTTGGATCACATTCCTTCTGGTTGCTGAATTCTGTAACGAATTTCTTTGTCAAGTTATTTATTTTTATCATACCATCTTGTGGCATATCCCAGGTTTTTTTAAGAAGTAAGGAGGTTGTTTTTTCCAATGATTCCCTCTCTACTTAGTCTGTATCTCGTTCTTTCTGCAACACTTTCCACCACCATATGTAGAGGTGTGAGGTTGAGAATCACTTCCACGGCTGCCATTGGGCATGTTCTCATTGCTCCTGTAATGCATATACAGAGGCTAGTCTTTTAATTTTGGAGAGGTTTTCTCTCGTCGTCCATAGACTAGTTCTGCTACTCCACGCAATGGCTACAGAAGTGATAATTGGTCTCACTATGGCAGTGTACATCAAGCTCAGTATTTTTGGGTTACAGCCCCAATTTCTCCTTGCCAGATTCTTGCCCACCATTAGAGCTAATTTTGCTTTGTATATTATAATCTCCTTTTCGTGTTTGTTTCACAGGAGTTTATTGTGAGTCAAACCTAGATACTCAACTTCTTGTCTCCATTCAACCTCGCTCCCATCGAGTTTAATGGTTTTGAGGTTAGGTTTCTTGTGATCGATGCGTGGCAAAATCGGTGGTATGAATCGAAAAAAAAGTTACGCGAAGTTTATGTGAAACCCTGGAAGACAATACTAAGCAAGCTCTCCAAACAACTACTCCTAACAAGATTAAGGATATCTTAAAAACACTGTAAAATTCATATTTGTCGCTAATAACCAACATGGTTGATGAGACAGTAAAAACCAAATTATAAAAAAACGGTATCTGCAACGCTACCGAAACGTTGAATTAAAAATATAAAAAAGATTGTGGTTTGATGAAACAAAAAAATGGTGTTAATGAATTTTAAAGATTATTAATTAGACATGTACACACTATTGTTTTGTCGCTGTTAATAGTAGTGTTATTTACAAACGGATATAAAACCACAGGGTAATACTCCTGTCAACAACACTGCGTTTTGTTTTTTAAAGTAAAACCAAGCATTATCTAAGGATAAAGTCAAAAAGTACAACTCTATTTTCCGGCTTATGTATTTCCAGTCGTCCTTCTCCGCGTATCCGAGCACATAATTTTTCATGTCTTGGTAAAAACGCTCCACTCATTTTCAAGAGCTTTATCCGTGGAAATTCACAAAGTAACATGACACAACGAACGTATATCTGTCCTTGGCTTCGTACTTCCTTCAATTCCATATAGTTTATAGGTCAGATTTACTGCAAAGTCGGTTTTGGCATCTTGAACTGAATTTGTCGCGATTCACGGTTGGGCTGGTTGGAATGCAAATTAGGAATAAGTTATTATACAATTCGTTTGCAACTCATTTACGGCGACATATCCCAGTTAGTTTAATCGTAGCAACGATCTTTTTAAGAATTCCCAATTACTAACTACTCAGTAATAAATTCTCAGTTTATTCAAGTGATTTATAGAATTTTGGCTTCTCCTTGTTTCATGTTTCAGTTTATATATATATATATATTGCATACCTCTGGATTCTTCGAAGCAATTTGCACTTTCACTTTTCCTTTCAAGTGACCTCTATTAATTATTTTGATCCTTCCAAATCTTTTGAACATGCATTATAATTACTTTTCCCTTTCTTTTATATTAATGTTATAAGCTTTTCTTTTGCTGTAGCTGTTTTCAAGCGGAAATTCACGCCATAAGAAAGTGCCCCACTTCAATATTGACAAAGGATATAGAAGGCAAAGGATTGTCATAATCTCTGATAGTCAAGCTGCCATTAGAGCGCTGAGTTCTTGTGTAATCAGTTCCAAAATGGTGTGGGAATGCCTAGGCAAACTTAATGAACTAGGCGAGAACAATATAGTCACCTTATTGTGGATTCCAGGACATACTGGAGAAACTAAACTACGAAATAACATTATACAACTTAAAATTTTTTCGTATTTTGTATACAATAGACTTTTACTATCTTTATATGAAGTTATATGGCTTTATCCAATTTAAGGCACTAACCTACTTTGTTGAACTTCAAACACAACTAACAATGCGAACTTTCACTGTAATATACAAAGCGAAAGAAATAAGGAAATCTCCAAAATAAGAACAGTATGTTTACTTTCTTAACTTTAGTAATTTTTGAATACAGGCTGTCGCAAGACGAGCTTATACTATCTATGATTAGTGTGATAAAGCTCAGTAAGTCTCATATTATAAACGATACCAAATAAATTGGTATATGTATAAAAATTGTAGGAATAGTCCGGTACCAGATCAAAGTTATGATTTTCACTTCCGCATTACAACAATATAGTGTTGTGAACTGTTATACAGGGTATTTGTTCAACGTACTGTATAATTAAATGGGAGTGAAAAAATAATAATCTATTGAATGAAGCTTTCTAATTATTATCAAAATTTATAAGTACAAATGATTTTGATGAAAGGATCCTGCACTTTTCTTATACAAAATGGACCTCGGTTAGTTTTAGACCTACAAGATATACAATTTAAATAATAAACGCTTAATGAATGAAATAATTAGTTTGAATATCACTGATTGCGACTATATTTTATTTTAAACTATCACTATCGAAAGTCGTCTTTTGTGCCTTGAAAAGCAACTGCAAAGTTGATGTATTCCGCGAGCTGTCATAATTCGACATTATTGGCGCTCTTAAGCAGAAAGTAACTTTGGCGCACGCCTAATTTTATTTATAGATAAAAGAGAGCTAGTAGTTAATTTTGGTGTGATAGTAGAAAAAATCTTGTGTGTATTTAGAGCAGAAAGTCTTTTGGTAGTTTCGACAGATTGCCACTGGCTAATTTCTGTCTCAACTACCAAAGTACTACTTTTCGCTCTTGATACACAAATAGCTATTCTTCTACTAGCGTGCGGAAAAGTCCACTGTTCCGCGCTCATTTTAGTGTTGAAAAAGTCACTTTTCCGCACTAGTCACTTCATTGACGCTGTCGCTGGTCCTTCCACTAGTCAGCAGCTGTCGTCAGTGAAGCCTTCCAAAACGACCTCTTCCAGCAAGTTCCCTTCGACACGGTTGCAAAAATTAGTGGTGGTTAAGCAGTGAGAAACCGAAATCTGACTTGATTGGAAACCATTTTAGCCCATGCAATTAATTTGCAGAATGCTACAAATTACACGTTCAGTATTAATATAAATAATAATTAATTTTTTTTTCTTATTTTTTTGGGAATCAAACCACAATAATGTTTTTTATTTTTTATTTTTTATTTCGACGTTTCGGTAGCGTTCCAGCTACCGTTGTCAAGATGAACTAATATAGAAATAATTTTTTGGTCCCTATCTGACACAACGAAAAAATTTGACAACTAGACAATCAATAATATTTTGAAGTTTAAGACTACAAAACTTTGTTGTCAAATTTTATTAAGGACCATTCATAGTAGATCACACCTCTGGTAAAATGTGAAATAAAATATTTTATTTTATGACATTCTAACGATATGTAGTCCACTAGAAATGGAATCCAGTGAAGTGCACGTTCCAGGAACGGTTTTTATTGGGATAGCGCTTTTTTTTCGCTTATTTTGGAAATTTTGTTAATAAAAACGCGTTTGTTGTTACTTTTTTGTGTATGATTATTTTTGTTTTCAAAATATGTATAACTCAGTTTGGTGATTTTGTGTATTGAATTGTGTATCGATTAACAACCATTCCAAAGATAAATCATAAGAAAACCTGGATAAAAACTTATGATGCTATCCTGATAACGCAGGTAATTGATTATTGGAAATTTCTCTTTTAAACATTGGTAACCAAATTTGACTACATTCGGATGAAATACTAGAAAAAGGAATAAGTAATGCCATAAGGAACTTATAGAAGATAATAATTAATTTGTTAATACATATTTAATAATAAATTTTCTTTATGTTAACCTTTGGGTTTTCTCCCATACGCTAATAGAAAAAAATAGTGTATCTAACACGTGCGTCGTTCGGCCATCTGAAATCGCGTGCGGATAAGTATCACTTTCTGCACTTGTTAGGTAATAGTATATCGTATAATTAGTGGGAAAAGCATAATATTCCCAAACGACTGTGATAATTACCAGAGGAGGAGCGTAGCGACGAGTCTGGTAACACAGGAATTTGGGAATATGCTTTTCCCACGAATTATACATACTATTTTTCCTTCGATCGTTTTGAAAGGGGTAATTGATTTTTTCAAAAATCCGAATCGAACGACACACCTCGTTAAAATTTTTCGGAGGCGGAGAAAAAAGTTTGACCTGAAAGGCACTTGTTAACCAGACTATTTGAATCAATGTTGCCATCGACGAATTATTCGCAATTTAATTGTAAATTTAATAATCGGGTAAAGCTACAGGGAATTTTAAATTTTACGGTTGTATAGTTTTAATGATAAAATGAAAATGTTGCGTAATAACTCGCGAGATTATTCTATTACTTTTACTTTGGTACATTAACTCAACGGTGGTATAATAGTCTGAATTTCCAATTGTTATTGACGGTGAGCTAAACACTAGTTGTTTAAGAGTTATCATTTAAACATTTATTTATTTAACAAAAGGATTAATAGACACATCAACACTGTCTAGCGATAATATAAAAAAAATATTTTTCAAAATAAGCTTTTATTTAAACGCTCTAAAAAGTAGAAAATAAACTTATTAAATCAAATCCATCAATTTATTACATTACAGAATTGATACAGTGTGTACATAAAGTAACGTAACTTAAAAAAAGTTGAATGAAAGTTTTTTCACATAATCCAGACCATCTGCATAAGTCGATTAGAAGTATACAGGGTACACCATGTATATATTTTCAGTTTTTAATAATCTATTAAATTACAAATACAACCGTCAATACCGCATAATTCTAATCTCATTTGTTCTACAGTTATTGAGAAAAATAATTTACGGGAACGTTTTTATTACCAAAATAATTAACAGGAACAAATAACTAATCTTATTTAATGAGATGTTCAAATTGTCTTCCTTCTTCTATTTGACAGTATCCAAGTCGATATAAAAAAAAGATAAAATTGTTGATCCAGGTGCCAATGATTTGAACAAAAGAGTGTTTTTACCACATCATTGTGTTGTTCGGGACGATGCTGCATCGACCAAATTGAGGGTGGTGTTTGATGCCTCAAGTAAAACTTCGTCAGGGTTATCTTTGAATTACATTTTGCTCAAAGGATATCGGGTTCAGCCAGAGTTGTTTGAAATATTAGGTAGGTTTAGAACTTTTCAGTATGTTTTGGTTGCAGATATTAAAAAGATGTACAGGATGATACAGCTTACTCCGGATCAGCGTTTCTTACAAAATATTGTTTGGAGGGATGGCCCTGAGGAACCCTTATTCAGTATTCTATTCTATTCTCAGTTCATCCAGATTATCAGGTTTTGTCTTGTACACACTGTTTTTCAGATATCCCAGAAGAAATAGTCTAAAGGCGATAAATCGGGAGATCTGGCTGGCCACTCAATCGTGCCCCTTCTTCCAATCCACCTGTCTTGGAGAACTTCATTTAAGTAATTTCGAACAGCAACTCTAAAGTGTGGTGATGCACCATCCTGCTGAAACCAAGTGTCATTAAAATTGTTACCAACGGCATTTCCTATTGTAGGAACTATTTGATTTCTTAATAAATCTAAATTCTTTGGTCCGTTAATATTGCCTTCTACGAAGAATGGTCGGATAACAGTGGTTCCGATAATACCTGCCCAAGTATTAACTTTTGAAGGTATTTGTGGTCTATGTTCCCGCATCCACCTAGGATTAGTATCACTCCAATATCTACAATTGTGGCGGTTAACTGTACCATTTAACATGAACGTGGCTTCATCGGAAAATACTATCTTACTTGTAAAATGAGGGACTGCATCTACCTTTTGCATTACAGTTTTACAAAATTATATTCTGCGGTCATAATCATCCTCAGATAATTCTTGTAATAGAATTACTTTATAAGGATTCTTCTTAATAATGTTACAGACGGATCCCACACTAACATCATGTTCTAATACAGTTTTCCGAATGGATGTAAAAGGATTTTCTACTAAACTTTGCATAACGTCCAAGGATTTTTCATCATTAGTTACGGTCTTTTGTCGGCCAGTTTTAGGGCGATTTTTAGTTGAACCCACATCTCCAAAAAGTTTCACAATCCTCCAAACTGCAGTTTTGGTAATTTAGTTTCGATTTGGATACGTATCATTGTGCTGCTACTACAGTTCTAAAGGAACAATCCCAATGGAAATAACGTCGGTTTGAGAACTGCACTGGTGTGACTCGCATTTCTGTAGTGCCGCTTGGTAACTCCACCGGATCCGAGCTGGAGCAACTTTTACAAGGCACTGGGAAAATGCGAATGGAACTGGGGTAGGCCGTGTACTCGGATCGTGCTCTCCGGTCGAATTTGCCATTAGATAATAATTCTCCAGGTATTCGGGCTCTCGTATTTTCTAAAATCAATCTGTCAAATTGTTGAATTTAATTATTTTATTTCAAAATTCGCATTTGATGCCCAATATTTAAAATTAATAATTTGACTTAAAAAGTTGATGATTTTTGAAAGAAGAAACGTGGTAGAATCGTCAAGTATGCTATATCATTGTATGTATCTATACAAAACGTAAAAAATATTGCAATAAAAAATCCAGGTCCGTATTTAAAAAAATGAAGTTGATCCTGCGAAGACGAAACGTCGTAATGAAATTTTTGGTATGGTAATTTATAGGAAACCTCGTTTATTAAAAAAAGTTGAGAATACTTTTTTTGATATCTTTTATAATAACGACGACAAATTTAAAAAACGAAAAGCACCATATTCGGATTTTGTCAAATATCTCCGGAACTAGTCGAGATAATTTAAATTTTTTTGAACCATCTAATTTCCCATTAATATACCAAACTTTTTCTCTATTTAATCAATATTGTATGTTTTGCGGTTCACGAGATCTCTGTATATGTCAATTAAATCCGGTCCACCCTGTATATACATTTTATCAATTGTTCAATTCGATAAAAAGCACATATAATTCACCTTTACCTTCCAAGCATCAATAAATAGTCCGATTCTGGCAAAGTTATTAGCCACTTTCACTACATGATTTCTAATAGCGAGTATAGACTCCTTCGTTTCTTATTGCTTGCCCTCGAGAGAACTCGACATTCTCTTTTTCAGTATACATGCAATTTTCGTGAATATTCATAGTTTTACTTTAGTAACTTCGCTGTAATATACAAGGGTAAGATGAGAAGTTTTTTCACAGTTAAAATGATCTTATTGAAAACTTGTAGTTGTATGTATGTACTGAAGAGGAATAAATTTAAAGTTTCAAGTAATAGGGAAATTAAAATTTACAACCTGCAAAATAAGTATTGGCTTAATAGGTTAATATTTAAAATCTAACTTAAATATATTTTAAAAAAATAACAATTATTAATTACGAGTATACCTACCTAATCAGTTTTAAGAACTTGCTAGGTATGTTTTAACGCTGTAATGTGTGATATATTTTAAAGAAAATTGTTAGTAATGCAACCAATGAATTTATAAAAAAATAAAATAAAAAATTTCAGAATGACAAGAAAAAAAAACTGACAGATATAAAATTTAAGAAAATATTTTCTATAGCTTCAAAAATTTCCTTAATTGGTTAAAATAATCTTTATTTCTTTGATACTACCAGATACTGAGGTAAATCAATTTATTAACCTGAATCATTTTGGATAATACGAAGAAAAAAATAACAAATTCAACAAAAATTATTTTAAGTTTATGAGAGAGCTCCTAAATTATTACCCAGCAATCATTAATCATTTTGGATATAAGGAGTTTTTTCTATTGTTTGTAATTTTGAAATTGAAGGTATTGTAAAAACATTATTTAGAAACGTATTTTTTCATGAAATTATTTACTATTATTAAAATTCCATAATAGACTCTAGATTTGTTTAATGCTACATTTGAAATATTTATAGAATATATTATTGTTAAAGTGTGTGCAATTTATTTTTGTTATTCCTAAAATTGAATAAGTGAGAATAAATAGAGTAAATTAGAAATCTACAGTTGGTAGGACTATTTTCTAAATTTAAATAAGGAACTTGCCCCTATGTATCATTACAGTAAATAAAGGTGCCATTCTCCGAGAAAAATCTATTGTGCCCCGTTTCTTTTACTGAGTTAATGAGTCAAAAGTCCAAATTTGTGAACATAATTTCATCTAATTCAAAAAAAGTTCAGATAAAAAAATTAAGATAACTTCCAGACTTAAAAAAAAGTAATTTTTATGGAAATTGTTATTTTAATTTTATTAAAATATTTAACCACAGTAAGACATTAAATGTTAGTAATATTTCATTGACACTGAAGAAAATTAAAGAGTGTTTGTGTGGAAATATATTATTCATTTATTGGCTGTAAAACAGGATACTTGATTCACAAAAATAAAAATAATTCCGAAAAAATTGATAAAAATTGCACAAATAGGTTAAAAAATACAAAATAATATTAAAAAGACAATAATTTTAAGATAATTTACAAAAAAAAATGGTCAAAAATACACAAAAATTACCTAAAAATTTTTCCGAAAATAAATTTTTGTTATTGAAAAATATTTCATTTATTTATTAGCTGAAAAATTAATACTTGGTTTACCAAAAGATGCCAGAAAATTCTAAAGAAATTCCAAAAAATACACAATCAAGTAAAAAATTTCACACAAATAATATTTTTAAAGAAATTTCCAAAAAATGTAAAAATATTTTAAATAAATTAACAAAAAGTCAAGAAATACATAAATAGGTCATGAAATAAAAAAGAATTTCAAAAACATGTCAAAAGATTCTAAAGTAATTGAAAAAATACTGAAATAGGTCGACAAATCCATAAATATACCAAAAAAGACAATAGCTCCGAAGAAATGTCCAAAAAACTCAAAAATAATTCGAAGAAATTCTCAGAGTTGCAAAAAATTCACACATACGTCAAAAATACATAAAAATAGCAAAAATTTCATAAATATGAAAATTTTCCAAAAAATTCCAAAAACAATCCAAAAAATTTCAAAAATATCTATACTGAAAAAAGGCACCTGCAGGAAATTGCCAATATCCAATCTTTTTTGTTGACGTCTAAATTACCAAAGTTAAAATGGTTCCATAGTGTCACATCAATTCGTAAAAGTCCCATAACTGCTGCATACGTCAACATAATACGCACAGACTTGTTGAATAATTCAAACTTTTTACAAAATTACAGTAGATAATGTGGTTTTAATTTCAAATTTGATCGAATCCAATCAAAAAGCTTTTACTTATTTGTGGTTGTCTTCACTTTCGTTGGATACATTTCATTACAATTCCTGAAAAAACATACCAATTTCGTGCGCGTTCAGGCGTAAGATTTGCGTTAAGTAGGCAATCTTTTTTAAACCGTGAACATTTCCTGCTTCCTTCACAAATGATTTGTACACGTTTACTACCATCTGGATCACCGTTATGGCTCTCTCTTCTCTGTAGCAGCGTAATCGTCCACAATAATAAATAAATAATGCCATTTATTATCTGATATTTTGTGGAAATTACAAACAATTTACTGATTTTAGTTTCAAAACTGTTAATTTTCGCGTTAATTATTTCTGGATTGTAAGAAAGAAATATAAATAGTGATCCATTTCAAAAATAAATAATCCTTAAAATTTAACAGAAATGCTCATCGAAGAAAAAAACTGAAAAATCAAGACCTTATTGATTTACTTAATTACAGTTTCCTGTAAATAATTGTCATTTTATCAATAGGTGTCAGAGATAATAGATAATATTATAGCGCCTTACAAATTTGAAAATTATTTTTCAAAGAGCAGACCGTTCACTAAGACGCAACAACTACTCCCGTGGCTATATACCACGTAGGGTATTGAATTACACTTCCAAGCTAAACGGGATTGGTATATCTGCAAGATATAAACAATACCTAGGCAAACTCAATTAACTAGGCGAGAACAATATAGTAACCTTTCTGTGGATTCCGGGACACACTGGAATAGAAAGAAATTAAATAGCAGATGGACTAGCAAAGAGGGGGACTGAAAGATCCTTTTGGGGGCCGGAACCCTTTTGCGGAAGAAATAGGCAAAGCCGAAGAAAAGAGAAGATCTGACCATTGGAAAGATCTAGTAGGGCTTAGACAATCTATGATTCTGATGGGTGGCTGCAACCCGTTGAGATCAAATGAATGCATTAGTCAAAGTAGAGTTTTAATAGGGATCCTAACGGACACCTGAAAAAGCTCAAAATAGTGGAGGAAGAAGAATGTAGATTCTGTGGGATGGAAGAAGAAACCTCCATCCACATACTTGCGAATTGCATAGCAATTCAGAATCCTAGGGCACAGCACCTAGGAGATTATTGGATAGAAGAGGGGCATTTACCTAAGTTGAAGCCTGCAGATACCCTAAAATTCCTCAGGGAAATAGGACTAAAGACTAGTCTACTTTTTTTTATTTTTTCAAAAAAAGGGTGGGGGAAAGTTTCAGCGAAATTAGTGTCATTAGAAATAGTTGAAATCGGTTGATCCAAACCACAATTATAGGTATTTATCCACAAACACTTTACCACTCTCCCCCACCCTTTATTTGAAAAAATAAAATAAAAAGTATTTAAGCAAATGTGTGCGGAATTTAGGCCTCTTTCTAATTTACTTATTCAACACTTGGTATAATTGGGCATATTTCACAAAAAAAGGGTTTCTAAATTTTTCTTCACGGTTAACCTAGAAACTTGAAGTTATTTCCAGCGATTTCTCTTTGCCACTTTTACTGAGGAATTTTTTCTCTCAAGGTTGTAACATGAATAGTTTCTGATATATAGCCTACAGTTCGGCTTATTGGACCACCCGGTACAATGTATATAGGGTGGTTCTAAATTTACGAAGAAAAAAAACTTTTTCTCATTCAGGGCAACTCTACCAACCTCGTTGGAACACCATATTTCAGAAGTTTTATTTGTAATTTTATCAATTTTTTCAGCGTATATTACTACTATATATTTATAAGTGAAAATAATAATTAAATTAATACCAATGATGCAATAATATAGTCATTGATATAAAAAAAAACAAGGTTGTTACAACATTAAAGTTGTCGAAATTTCTTATCGTATAGACAAAACATATATTGTTCCCACAATATTAATTAAAAAGGAAGAAATATTCTCTAGCTACTTCTAATTGGTCATCCGTTTTGCAAACGAACTTATTTTGGGAATTTAATATTAGAAAATAAAGTGGTTCAATGAAATAGCTGCAAGAAGAATGAAAAATAAAAAGATTCGGTTAACAATGAAATCCCATTTCTGTTTGTAATCAAAACAATTTAAAAAGTCATTAAAATTCAATAATAGAAGACAGAAGACACATTTGACATGAAAATAAGATACAGAAACATTAAGCAATAATTGTAAGAATTCATTTTTTTTATTTAAATGGAATAAAAGAAAAAATATGTATGTAATTTGCTTCAACAACTGAGGTAATTAGCAAATATGCATGAATTGGTACAATAATTACAATATGTATAGGTATTATTTACAAATTGTGAACGAGATTAATATTTTGAAGGTACATAATTAAGTTTCCGACATTACAGAAGTCTCCAAGCAGCTCTACAAGATTATCACGAAAATTACATACTTTACGCTCATTACTATATTCAGGGCACTCAACAAGAATGTTTGACACTCAACTGCACTTGACATATTGGAACGTCTTCTTTCTTCAGCAGATATTGATGTGTATATCTCGTGTGTCCAATCCTAAGACGTGATAATATTACTTGGTGTTTACGCGAAACACTGAGGATCTTCCAAGGAGAAATAACTGGCTTTATTTGTTTCAACTTAGCTTCGGATCTAGTCCATAATTTTTGCCACACGTTTCTTGTTGATTTTTTAAAGAAAGCTTTTAGATCACTGTGACTAGTCAGTTGCTTATTCACTATTGTGGGATTGTTACGGTGAGCTTCTTTGGCAGCTTGGTCGACTGTTTCATTGCCTCTAATTTGTGTATGTGAAGAGACCCACAAAAAGTTGATAGTTTTGCTTTTCATTGAATGGATATTTTCTTGGATGTTCGTTACAAGCGCTAATTTTTTGCAATAGCAAACATTCTTTCATAAAAGGTGAATAGGAATATAAATCAGTTATAGACTCAACAAAAAAAGGGTCCATGTGGATTTTCTCAAGTGAATTGCAATCGTTCCAAGTTTTTAAGCAAACTGATATCCGCTAGTCACTCTAATACTCTATACCTACTTTATTTAATATAAATGTACTTGCACGTCATCAAAGTGAAGAAATCACGATGTTGGTTTGACTTTTTCGATTATTTAATTTGCGAGTTACTAAAAAATTGCAAAGAGCTGGGAATAATATTTCAGAGTTATCAAAGTTAAGGGTGCCTCCAAAAAAACGTATAAATAAAACAGTTAAGAATACTGCAATAGTTGATGTATTTGCTATTCATTATACTGTTCACAGCAGGCATGAATCAAGTAAATATACGACTAATATAAATTTTGTTATACATTTTGTATACCCATTAACAATTTTTATTATATTCTGTAATATTGTTTGTAATGCTTAGAAATTATATCTGAATTATCTTTTTAACTTTTACTTTTTTTATTAAAATCTTAATCGAGCAGTTACTTCGTTTAGAGATGGCATTGATTCTCAAACGAAATGTATGTCAAGTTACAATCAAATTATATAGTGGGCGTTCCTTACTTTCCCTTCAAGTTTTGAATGTCAAGGCTGAATTAGAAGTGATGCCAATTATTCTTTTTGTTAATTTTTTTGGAAATCACACCACTATTCAATGTTTTGGTAGCGTTCCAGCTACCGTTATCAAGAATAATTAAGTTTTTATAAAATTCGACAGGTAGAAAATCAATCATATTTCGAAGTTTAATACTGCAAAAAATTTGTTGTCAAAGTCCATTAACAGTAGATCATAATATATTCTTGGTAGAGATGCGTCAAGTCAAACTAGTTTGGTTTTACTCAACAAACTTGACTTGACTTGAAAATCAAACTTTTTACGTAAAACAGTTTGACTTAACTTGATTTCTGTATTTTTAGATTTGACTTGAAATCAAACTTCTTCAAATAGTTTGAAGTTTCAATATCATATTGCGTAACGTGTTTTTTCCAATTCTAATAATTGAGAACGTACCGCCTACCCCTACCGCCATTTGTTTTCATGTCTGAACCTGTACTCTGCTTTTCCGCAAATTAGTTATAGTTCATATTTATAAGGATACGCTTAGTTTGTTTTGAAATGTATGCGTTGTGCGATAATGTCTGAACCTGAACCTTTTTCCTGTAGCGGCTAGGAATACGTACCAGGTCCAAAACAAAGTGAGTCTGGTTTTGAAGATCTCCCCGATCCCCCCGCCAAAATTATGAGAAAAAAAATCTGTAGACGAGGCTAAATTAATTAACAAGAAAAAGAAATACACCTTCGGTAAAATTAGTGATTGGCAAAACTGTTTCGTTGCAAAGAGAAATTTATCCGATAAAAAAAGGCTCTTGTGTTTTTACTGTTGATTAATTTATTTTCAAAACAGTTAGGTTTTAACATCAACATGAGTCGCTCGATTTTATAATAATCGCTCATTGCGATGCAGCAACCAGCAAAACACTGAAATGTTTAAATTAAAATTAATGAGATGTTAGAACACCATATTTTTAGTTAATTATATATTTTCATTTTCTCTTCGGTGTTTTTCCTGGTGAATGTTCCAACTTTAATACAATCAAATTATGGGTTATTTTGTTGAAATTGTTACAGTACTTATTAATATTTGTTAACAAAAAGAAATCTGCAAATAGGTTTTTGTAAAAAATAAGATACGCTATAAAGTATCATTCTCGAGAGAGTGAGGGTGAAATAAGCTTTATTGACATCGAAAACTTATGAAAATCTTATAGGCAAAGCGATCAACAAATAATCGTAACAAATAAAATCAAGAACATAATAAAAAAGTAAAAATGTCGTCATTTATTCTCGGGCTGTTGCTCAAAAAAAATTAATTGGTTCGCAAATGTTGGACGAATATGCTACATACGCAGGTGGTTCGAAAACGGGTGTATTTTTAACATACAGTTGGTTCCATAGACAAAATTTAAGAGGCGGATTGAAGTATAGGCGATATAAAGCATAAAGTCCGTTTTCCACGGTGCGAGTTGACGCTACAACTCGAAAAAGTTGCATGCAAATTGGCGTTTTTTTTCGGTCGCATGAATTAGAACTTACTCTATTTTCGAGCAAGAAGTCCCTGCGACTTGGTAACTTTTCTGGTGGATTTTGTCGCACCAACCCAAAACTTATATTGGCTGCTACGCTCTGACATTGCTGTCATAGGATTTCTTCTACGTTTTCTTCTCGTAGAGCAGCACAGGCCACAATACTAATTACTGTTACTAAAACAATGCCCTCAATGTTTTCCTCATCCATTCTGTTAACTTCAAGACTTGATTCTAGAGAAACTACTCCTATTTGCTTTATTTTCACCCGCTAATTTTGTTCACACTGTGAGGTTATGAAACCAGAATTGCCAATTTTTTAACGAAGTTGGCAACACGTAACGTTTCCCCTATGCCTGGATGAGTCGCAGCAACAAACTATCGATGTGCTGATTGTACATTTTCTCGCAGCCATTTGTCCCAGCAACAAGTCGATGCGATTATTGTCGCAACGTGGAAAATATACTTAACGTTTCTGCTCAACTGACTCGCGCATCGAGTCAATGAGGTACAAGACTTCTTAGGTACACAAGCAAAATAGAATAAAATCGTTTAAAATATCATAAATTACTTTACACTTCAACTTTTCGCCTTTAATGTTGATAAATATTATAAAATATCCTTGTATATTAACTTTTAATTTTCTGAAAAACCAGAACTATTTATGAATGGTTTTTATTTTTAGAATATGCCTGGAAAAACGTTGAATTCGCAAGCACAGCAGCTGGTCTTAAATGTGTTGGGAGTATTTTGAGTTAGAAAAAAGAAATTGAGGACCTTTGGAACCACTTTCATGTGTTCAAGAGGTAACATAAATATTTATGTGCGCATTGCTAAATGGCTGTCATATATTTACAAATATCTATTACACCAGCTTCAATACAATAATAAATAGAGTTCACCGTCATTTTAGCCACATCCTAATTAAACCATCAATCTACGACCTACGTGTTACTTAATGTATTGCATTTGTATATGAATGATGACGCATGGGAAAAGATCCACCGAACAAACTGTATATTGTCTTCTGTATGTATAGTTGTGAGTAAAATTAGTTTGCACTGTTTCACAATAAAATAAATGTATGCGGCAAGGTCTCTTTGAGGATTAAAAAGTCGAAAAGATAAAAAAGCCATAAATAATTTCGAGTCTTGACCTACCAACAAGCGAACAATTGATTCTCATTGGTGTAATGTAGCTTCAGATTGGTCTATGAAAAATGTACTCGAATTGTTAGTCCACATGGAGTGTTAACGTCCAGAGTGGGTTTAGTTCATTTCTGTTATTTACGAGATATTTTGTTCTTAGATGTTGCTGTGATTAAGATTTTGTTTTATTGACTAAAACTATTTAGAAATATTCTGATGCGTTATAATAGTATTAATTCTATTATCTTCGATATCTAGATTAGATTAGTTTATACGATGGTCGATTGGTCCGGTTGCCCTTACCAAAAATGAATTTATTAATAGCATTATATATAACAAAATACCGCTTCGATTCCTTTATGTATCATTATCAGGAATCATTTTGGATACGGATCTGTAGTTTCATGAACAAAACCAAGGTCTCTTAACTATGTAACTTTTCCCACACTAAAGGAAACGTTGTATATATATATTTAATTTTAAGAAATAATTTTTACACACAATATTAATATACAGGGTGGCCGGATGAAAATGAATCAGAGCCATTATCAGGTACTGCAAAAAACGTTAAAAAACCCGTCGATTTTTGATCAAAGGGGACACTATTTTCAGCACTTCAAAATACGGGTTTCTTAAAACGTTGACGTAGTTCCTGATAACGGCTCTGTTTCGTTTTCGTCCGGCCACCCTGTACGAAGAGTATTCCTTGAGGTACAAATTATTTACAACAATTTTGAATTTAATTCCGCATTGTTAACTGAACTGAAGTTTTCGGTTTTTTAAATTAAAGTACAGACGGTAAAATCGAATAACATTTTATACAAAAACAAAATTTTTTTTAGCATATATATTCTCTCTAAATAGATATGACACTCAAATTAAAATGCATATTGTGAATTTTGCATATTTATACAGCGATAAAATTCGTACAAACTATTTTGCATTGCAAATTAGGATTATCAGTTTTAAATACAGGTAAATTTTTGAAATGAAAGTTATAAATGTGACCACAAAATTTCAGTACTGTACTGAATTAAACCAAAAACTATTTCCTAACATAAAGTGAAGTTAATAAATACCCAAAATAAATACTGATATCGGGCAGATGTAAACTCGACCGCTTAAAAGCGCGTCCACTGTTTTCCAATTGACAAAACTGATTCGATGTTGGCACGTGCTAATATAATAAGCCAGCCGTGTGCCAATGAAAATAGCTGAAGTTTCGGACTCCTTCAAAGGAAGCCAATGAGAATGGAGAGTGGGGACGTGCCAACCACTGCCCTCTCGCGGCTTTAGTTGAGATTCAAACTGTCTTCCAGTTAGCACGTGCTTTCAAATGGAGTGAACGAACGGGAAAGTTATTAATTTGACAAATCTATACCGGTATCGTCCGGTTTTATGAACATTGGGCGACTAACCTAAATGAATACCAACACATATTATGTATACGTTTTTACAGTCGCTGGCTTTGCCAACGAATAATCGCGGCATAGTGTAGACGCGCCTCAAGGATCTACAATCTTTTCAATTAAAAGACACCCCAAAATACGGTATGTAACCTCCTCCGATCGTAAAACTGATGATACCAATGTTGATTAACATTTTTTTAAATACAAAAATTAATGAAAAATATAAATTTTATTTCAACAAGACAAAAAACGTTAACACTCTTCAAGAACAAGTTAATAATTGTGAGGACAAGGAACGTTACACGTTGACAAATCAATAATTATGGTGCAAGTGAAATTCTGGCAAGTAAACTTCCTCGAAAAAAGTGTCATCAACACTTTCACTTTTCTGGAATTGAGGCGGCCAAGTTTACATACCTGAATCCGGCCGAGATTACATTCTCATTAGTGAGCATTACTTGATAATCGGCCCAGTTTACAATCGCGCTGATATCAACATGGTCTACTTCCGGTTTAACGGGAAATGATGTAAAAATGAATATATATTTTTACGTATTCGGATTTCCCGATGGTTTACAACTATTTTATGGTCCGAACCCCCGATCCGTGCTATCAACTCCATTAGGACAGACTTTAACTGATATAGTTTACTACCAAAAACTAATAATTATGTTTCTTCGCTCAATATACCGATGTATTGTTATACTAACGATAAAAATTCATTTGGATTTTTTTCTTCTCGTAAACGACACGTATAATATTAAGAAACCATTTCACAATAAACTAGGTTAAGCTAAATTCAATAGAATACATAGGTTCACTAACAATACATGAATATTTTTCAAACTTTCGCTAGATGATCACTGAGCTAATAAGAATTTTAATGTGAAATTCACCAGCCTGTAACGTTTAAATGATTTCTTAACGATATACATAACAATAAAATTGAAATTCAGTCATCTTTTAATGGTGTTAGAATGATCTATCTTAATTAAGGTCTTCTCATTATGTACCATTGATATTTACTTGGAATTATATTTGACACTCGCTTAAATAGTGATGAACAAATTTGGTCTGGCGAAAAAGCAAGCAGAAGCAATAAAATTATTATTATTACTTTCCCACTTTCAACTGGGTGCAGATGAAAACGTTCTTTTTAAAGTTTATAAACTCTGTACATAACACAGCCTTGGTGCCTTTCGCTCCAGTTCGATAGATAGCTAATAAACCACCCCTCTGGATAATACGTCAACACCTTCTCCTTTCCTATGCAGCCCCTATTTCATCCAACCCTTTTAATACAGTTCACCCTTCATTGATTTCAAGCACGCAGAAATGAAAAGCAAACTCCTCTATAGCTTAGTACTGATGCTTTTAAAATCGAGACTGGAGTAGGCTGCTCAGTAACTACTACCTACAACCCCATAAGCTCCTCCCTTATCCCTTCTCATTGTAGTGTTCATACTGAAGAGTTATTCTCCAATCCCTTATGTCCATTTATCCACCCAACAAACATGACGTAATAATTTACACTTTCATCCTGCAACAGTGTCCTTTACAGAGAGAATTCACATTTAACCTGTATTCCTAGATCTTTTCGCTACAAACGTTGATCACGTTGGTAGCGCATGCCATTGTATTTGAAAATAAAACATTTACAATGCCTTCAATAACCTACTTAACCTGCGAAAAAGTGCAAATATAAAATGGTATTTTGGAGGTCATTCGGCTGATGCAATAGTTAATTTGAAAATCGCCCAATTCCTTCAAGGTCAACAATTTTGAAAATAATTAGTCATTTCGAGAAATATGGATGTGTTTCATACTGTAGATAAAGCCAAGCGTCGGAAGATCCAATCGAACGTCCAATAAACGACGAAAGGCAAACTAGAGAATTAAATGTTTGTTGTAAATGCGGTTGAAATAGGACAACCATCTTCTTCAAGACAAATTGCTGAAGAGGTCAACATGGATAAGAGAACTGTCCACAGGACAATATCAGACGAATGGATTTCTGTGAGGAAATAATGGAACGTCAAAAATGCTGACGAGAACTTTCCAAAAAATATTTTATTTACGGATGAGTCAACTTTTTCATTGCATCAAAAACACAAGATAATGGTCTCTGGAAAATAAACATCTAAACATTCCAATCCGAACACAGTATACGCAGAAGCTAAATGTTTCGACGGGTATTTTAGGTGACCACATTATAGATCCTTTTTTTATTGAGGGGAACTTAAATTCTGCCAAAATCATGTAATTCCTGCAGTTCTCCTTATACCCGATGTTGATCTCAATAGAATTTGGTTTCAACAAGATGGTTGTCCAGTCCATAATTCAAGGATAGTAATGGAATTTCCCCGACCAAATTATTAGTACTAATGGCACAATTAAATGGCCTCCAAGAACACCTGAACTAGCTCTAAATGATTTTTTTCTTTGGGGATTTTTAAAAAGTAGCATTTACAAACATGCATTTGAAAGAGCCAATGATTTAAATGAATTGAGGGTGAAAATACAGCACGTTTAAGCCAGCATTACGCCAAACAATCTTTATCATAGATTTTGTCTGGCACAGCTAGGTTCAAATAGAGCACTTAATTCATTAAAAGTATGTTTACCTTTAGAACGGATTTTTATTTTAATTTTTTCAAGAAGTTTATATTTTATGTTTAGAATAGGTGTACCTACTTATTTTATTTTTTCAATTGAAAGTGTTTAGTTTTACCTAATAGTGCATGAGATCAAAAAAAAGTTAACGATAACGAGACAAAAATATCATTTGTACAAATTAATCTGCGCTTCTGGCAACAGCTGTTAAAATAGGGGGGCACCGAACAGTCGACCAACCTCTTTTGGTAGCTGGAACTAAATACATTCCCTCGCTGACTGCGCACAATTATTCTTCTCTCTCTTTCAAGCTGTTTTTCTCATATTTTTCTTGTCATACTTGTGTAAATTGTAACGTTCGAAAAGACCTTTCGCAATCTGTATGTAATTAATTAGTATAATTTGTATGGAGGCAAAATTTGAAAATCACATCGCGGTTTAATAAGAATTCTCGAGCCTTGGAAACGAATAACGAACAACATGGTTTATAAATCCAGCTACAGTGTGTTGAAGTCAATTAAGTATAATTTTTTCTCGTATAAATACCACTCAGAAAATTATAAATTTGACACACTCAATATCTAATATTTAGTATTCGTTACGCAATTTAATTTTCATAAAGATTTTATAATCATTTCAAGATTTAGTAAAATCCGTATTTTCTATCGGTTGTTATTGTGTTCATAAGAGTTATTGCATTAAATTACCTTTTTGTATTTAATAATTGAGCCATTTTTATTACTTATACATGCAAGGTTAATTAGTTCTTTATGCCTCAAGGTCTAAAACGCGAAGTGTACACAACGATTATTCGATAAGAATACGTATTTTTATTAAAAAATAAAATCTGTAAATATTGAGACTATAGTTCTTAGTTGGATGTCGAGCTATAGTTAAAATATTACATATACGAAAAGTTATAGAGTCAGTTGCACCTTTTATTATGGCTAATATTTAAATGTAAAAACTTAATCGGAAATTTAATTAGTTTTCAGTTAACTGTTGATCATCTATCCTTTATACCTATAAATACCTTGAAAACCTTCCAAAACGACATAAGTTTAAGTCCAAGACAAATACTGAGTAAGAAACACCAAGACCGGATAAGGAAGGTCGAGATTGATACCAACACTGTCAATAACCATTCCATTCACCGTTCCCCTTCTGTATCTATAGCTTCTTAAATCATTTTTCTTGCCCTTCTGGAGCATCAAGGTAAGTTCCATCTTTTTTCTTCGGTCTGTCACCCTACCGTACGAACTAGCCAGCCAGTTTATTGAATGTTGTAACAAACGCTACAGCTGAGTATCATTCAGGCCGCTATTTGAACAGCGCTGTTTAGTAAAGAGGTTAGGCTGTTCATTGAACAGATAATTAAACTAGTCGGCTACGATATATATTAGTTATTTAACCAACAAGAGTATTAATAATAGTTAGGGAGCCAGCTGCACTTTTCGGCGACTCATTTCCACATAGTTAGTTCTCGTTGATTCTGGTGGGCCTTACCCCAGTAGTAAACGGAATGACCTTCAGCTGTTAAGGTCCTCTTGCAGGTGTTCAGGGTGAGAATATATCCAGGTGCAATAAATTTCTTAAAATCAAACTCATGTATTTTATAATGTATATGACTCGCTGGGAAATATTTCAGTCGAAAGGAAAACGCCAACGCCAATTTACGTATGGCGGCGCACGGACATCGACCGTGATCCCATCCCATCAGCTGAAGGACTTTGTAGCACTGAATTTCCAGCTGAATGTTTTTGTTTGTCCCATAAACTATCATATAGTATATCAATTTCAACTGTGTGGAATTGACTTGAAAAACATTTTTTTTACTTTAAAGGCCAGCTGAAAAAGATTTTAAGTCTACCTACCACCAACTGAACAATTTTTTTAACATATAAACATCGTAAGCTTTTATGTAAAACAATTTCAAATGTGTGGAAATAAATTGATTTTAAGAAATTTATTGCACCTGGATATATGCTCACCCTGAACACTTGCAAGGTGATTCTTAACAGCTGAAGGTCATTCCGTTTACTACTGGGGTAAGGCCCTCTAGAATCAACGAGAACTAACTATGTGGAAATGAGTGCCCGAAAATGCAGCTACTATAAGGGCTATTAACAATCGAGATATTTTAACGCGCGAGCAAAGCGATCGCGTTAATGATTGAGATTGTTAATCGCCCTTTTAATACTCGTGTTAGTTACAAAACTTTTCCGTCGACTGTACAACTTGAATCTTTTTTTTCAATATTTAAAAACTAAGAATATTTATTTGTTTCATAGATTGGTAATATCAATAATAAATGACATTGAAATGTCACTGAGAAGGTCGTCGGTTCAAATGTCAGTTTTCATGTTTTAAAATTCTTTAAATAAGAACAGAGAAGGTACCGGCAGGTCTTCTCTTATCGTCTGTCGTCGAGTCAGCAAGTGTGGAACTGTGCAGTAATCCATAAACTATATTTTTCGTGCAAGCGGACGCGAAGTCAGTATTTCGCGTTCTCAGCACAGTCCGCGAAATTTAATTTCGCGGCAGTTACCCATAGCAACGGCTGCGAAACCAACCGTCACTTCCAAATTTGACATTTCTAAAATACTACAAAGACAAGGATTATTTTTTATTGAATACCAACAAATACATAAGTACTTATATTATTTAGGATGAATATTAACATTAATTGTACAGTTTGTATTATTACTTATATTTACTCCAGAAGTTGAAGCAAGAACTGTCAAAATATTTTGTATATATTGAAACATATCATTTCGATAGCACACATTGTTAAATAAATTGAACTGCTGTTGATTTTAGAGAAATCATATATTTATTTACAATTATCTAGTTTAATAATTTTAACGATTGTACGAAAAATAGTGTGTATGCCATAGCCGCGAAACTTTTTAACGACCTCAAGATTATCTTGCCCCGGCCGCAAGCGGCCTCGGCGATAACTGTTCTTTCGGTACGTTAAAAAGGTATTTCGCGGCCTAAGCATACAAATAACTATTGTTGGAGTAATTATCATAGTTTTGTAGAATCATATAATAAAATCGATAGGTAAGTTAAAAACTAGAAGTATTCTATAATAGAAGTCAGTTTTATACGTTTTTCTTTTAATATTATTTTTTTATTTATGTTCTGGTTCCCACGAAAAGGAATATCCTGTAATGTTCAGAGAACATCGTGGGAACCAAGGGAAAGGAGGTAGGAGTTGGTGTTCTTCTTAAATTTCTGGAGGTTGTATGCCTCGGGGAACACCTCCCTAGGCAATGAGTTCCAAAGCCTAGCTGTTCGTTGGATGAACGAGTCTTTGGAAAGTGATGTTCTGCAGGTCTCCAAAGTGACCACGAAGGGGTGTGAAGAATGAACTTGACGGGTTAATCTCGAGGAGACTGCCAAAGGAGGAAGGATTGTTGATATTTCAGAAGAGCATCGCCCATGAAAATATCTATAAAATAGAGACAAATCGCCAACTTTTCTACGGTGTTCCAGAGAAGTGAGCGATTTTGTAAGCGAGGCATCACCGACGAGACGAATTGCCCTTTTTTGGACAGAATCCAATAGTTTCAGGATATGTTTAGGTGCCGCACTCCAAATATGGGAACAGTATTCCAGGACAGGTCGGATCTGTGCCTTATAGATCATAAGCAGCTGACTGGAAGTGAAATAGCTCTTGGCACGAAACAAGAAACCAAGTTTTTGGGAAGCACTTTTGGCAATGGACCTAACGTGATTTTCCCAGGAGAGGTTATTGCTGATAGTAATACCAAGCATCGATATGGATGACTTCAATGGTATGGTTACTCCTGACAAAATTATGTTAGACACAGTGAGATTATTGTATGTTTGGTTGCCTATACCAAAATTGGTCATTTATAGGGGGTCATTAATGACCTATTTTATGTACATTAATATTGCTCAATAACGCATGGTCGGCGGAAAACGTATATTACCGCTTGACCCCCACTTTTTTTGCTTGGGGTAGTTACGAAAAATCCTAGTCACAGCAGTAGGTCGCGTTTATATTTAACAAGAGTGGATTACATTTCTTCAACTATAATAGTTGGAAAAAAAGAATGATACTAAAATCTAGACTCAGTAGTATGAGAAATTAAACTAGGTCTTCATTCACGTACATAAGACATACGATAGATGCTTCCTAGTAGATAGTAAGAAATTCTACAATAATCTGAATGTTAATCAGACCGTTAATAGAATATTTCATATAATATTGACAGGTAGAAAGAACGTATCATCGAAAAAAAATTTAATTTTATCTTTTTATTTATATATTAACTGTGTTACTAATAAAAACGCTTGTATACATAGGTTATACCGAACTTATGTCAGGAATAGTTATACCAAATATAAGGAAAGTATAACTCTTACACAAATAAACTCGGAATAACATCGGTATAACTATTCTCCTTTTATTCCAAAATAATAGTTTGGCAACGTCGTAGCCGTTCACACAAGTAGATAAAACACCCTAAATTTAAAGAAAAGTTGTCATATTCGTGACGTTCTATGCGATTGACAAATGCATTTACGAGCAAAAAAGAATAACGAATTTGTTTATCTACATTTGTGTCATTTGTATTAGCAGTCACGCGGAGTAGTGAATTATTTTAAAAATTCGTTTTCCATCTATTTTCCATATTAATTATATCATTCACTTCTTCAACAGCCTCTAACAGCTCTCAAAAACATTTTTCTCAAGTATTGAACAATCCGTATTAGAAAAAAACGTCAATTTCTTTTAGGTTATAACACAGTTAAACAAGGATAGGGGTCGATATAACTTTTGGGTCACTACTTATACTGAGTATAACATATTCTCAAGTTATTCCGAGTTTATTGGTAGTCATTTTTCTTATTCTTGATTTATTCTCAGTATAATATTTTATAACAGGTATATTCGTAAGACCGTAATATCAAAAAACTAGTAGAAAAAAATATAGTAAAAATTTAAATATGTACACAAAGTCATTTCCTTATTTTCTACACATGTACTTTTTTTAAATCATCACATTGACACGGAAGTAATCAATTTATGCTACATAGTGGCTCGTTGGACAATTCAGTTTATTTTAATTGGTTGAAATGAGTCAAGCTTCTAATAATTATATTTGATTTTATCATTACTTCAGTTAACCGTCTTAACGCTGTATCTGAGAGATATAAAACGTAAAAATAATAAAATAACTTCAAAGAATATTCCAAGTTTGGAGCTCCAGCTCATTTCCCATTAGTTGTTAGGAAATGATTTTGAATGGGCACCAAGAAGTCCTGAGTTTAACCCGCTTGATTTTTATGCTTGGGAACATATGAAGTTTGTGCCAACGAAATTAATTCTGGAGGAAAATACAAAATGCGGCTAACTTTATAAGGGGAAAGGTATGGAAGTCGGGGAAGGTCACGAAAAACATTTAAACTGAGTTTGCTCTTTTTATGTTACAATGTTTTTAATTATGTTTTTTATTGTCCGTTACTTGAAATCCCCTTCCGATATCTGGACTGTTCATTTGCGTTTTTCTTGAAAACTGATGAAAATATCGTGTTTAAACAAGAGTACCAATATTACGTAGAAAATATATTTATGTCATATTTTCTAATCAAAATCACTAGGAAGTGTCGTCAAAAAAAGTTACCAGCCGATTTCATCTTCAAAAATCCTTCACTTGGCGCCCCCTGTAACAAAATGTAAAATTGTATTGTATAATACAATAACTGAGCAACGTCTACGAGCCATTTGAAAATACCTCTACGGAGGTAATCTTTGTTTCTTTAGACACTCCGTATAAAAATTATTTATTTTTATGCGAAACTTTTTATTTATTGGTATTTGATATACTTTCTGATATTATAATGAAACTACGATTGTATCTACAACTTTCACTCGTTGAAAAATATTATTAAAGAAATTGATACTGAATCGTCGAGTGTGCGAGTACCAAAGTTCGATATGAAATCGCCAACAACTTTAAGGATTTCAACTTTTTTAATTTCGACGTTATGCAAACTAAATGTTCCGAAAATGTAAAGTGGGACATTAGAAAATGAAAGAAGTAAAAATATCATATATTGTAAAATGCATGGCTAACGGAATGAATAACTTGACCTAGTACTTCATATCAATAGTAATAGTATATTCTTAAACGAGTGTAGAATGATGATGATGCGGATGAAGATTCCAAAACGAGCGAGCGTAGCGAGTGAGTTTTGGAATCATCCAAGTGAATAATAGCCATTCTACACAAGTAAAAGACTATATTTTCCTCACGGCTATGCATAAAAAAATTCTTTCGCCCGCGCAAGAATCTAGTATCTCTACCACTGAAGTATCCACCACACAATCTCAAGGTTATAGGGCAAAGAAATCGATTTTAACGAAGAAGAAATTGAAAAATGTATCCAGGAAGCTCCAGATAAAGAAAATTTAATGATTAAGGTAATTTACAGGGTTTTAATTTCTATTTAGATCACATTTATTTATTTTTTAGGTGACTTTAATATTTGGTATTTCTGGGGCATGTAGAATGGAGGAGTTAGTCCGAATGATGTATAATCTAAGCTTTTGATTAGCATACTTGATTCGAAGTCCAACAAACCAAGATCATTTATAATGAATCAGATGTACTTGAATGTTTATCGAATGTGTGTTTCGTTAAGACCAGAAAATATGAACAATGACCGATTTTGTAGACAAGTAGTAGGAATTCATCAATTTAGAAAAATGCCTAAAATAGTTGCTACTTATTTGAACTTGGTAAATCCTACAGAATATACTGAACACTACTTTCGTCATTGGAAGTCATCAAACGCTGCTGAAGGATATATCGAAGAATCTCTTAACAATCTTGATCTTCAAGAAATTTTATCTGGAATGCGATTTGCGGAAAAATAATTTGTGCATTATTATATGTTATAGTTGTGGGGAAAATAAATTATAGAAAACAAAAAATGGGATTTCAGGTATTAGTTGACAAAATTATCTTGGAATTTGAACAACAGATTCGCAAAGAGGCAACCAGTGGATCACACCTAGAAAAACGGGGAGCAGTTCAGTCTGGGTTTGTGTTGCATTTAGTTAATATCGTGACTTTCCATAGGCGTAGTTAGATTTTATTTTATTCTTCATATGGGATTGGTTTGTACTTGTAGGGAATGTGTCACTTCAAAGGTACTAAATTAAAAAGCCTTTGATATCATTAATAAATAACATATCATGAAGTAGAATTTTGAAAGCATAGAGAGCACGTATAAATAAATACCCATGAGTCATCAGCAGGGTCCATTAAACACAAGTTATTTTCCATAAAGTGAAGGAAAAAGCCGATGGCTCCCAAACTGGAAAAGCTTTGACAAGAAGAAATTACGAAAATGTGATGAAGATTCAGAGAGTTGCAGGAGAAGTAATTCAATAAATATTATTTGTAACGTCTTGTGAGTTGCCCTTTTTTGTTATTTGAAAATATAATCAAAGAGATGCAAACAACATAATTACATTAATATAAATTTTCGGACAAAAGTTAGAGATCAATTAATCAATCGGTAAATTTAGAATCATTTACATATTTATACATGTTTTGTTATTTAAAATTCATTTAATACCTATTTCCGTTCGACTTATTGAAATTATAATTCGGATTTAGCATTGTAAGAGTCATCTATGTGATATATAACCGGATAGAACAATATAGAGGTGAAATATAAAAAACCGGCCAAGTGCGAGTCGGACTCGCGCACGAAGGGTTCCGTACCATTATCTATAAAAACGACAAAAAAGGATCACGTTTATTGTATGGGAGCCCCCCTAAAATATTGGTTTTAATTTAGTTTAATTATTTATTTTTAAAGTGAATGTATAACTAAATATTCTGTGAATATTTCAAGCGGTTACCTCGTGCCATTATCAATATCGAGCAGAAAGATCACGTTTGTTGTATGAGAGCCCACCTTAAATATTGATTTCATTTTAATTTAATTATTTATTTTTGAAGTGAATAATAATAGTCTGTAAATATTTCAAGAGTCTGTTACCGTTATCAATACAGAGCAAAAACGAGCAAAAAAAATCACGTTTGTTGTATGGGAGCCCACCTTAAATATTTTTTTTTATTTCAATTTAATTATTTATTTTTAAAGTGAGTATATAACTAAATATTCTGTGAATATTTCAAGCGTCTTCCTGCTGTCGTTATCAATATCGAGCAAAAACTAGCAATGAAATCACGTTTGTTGTATGGGAGCCCCCTTAAATATTTATTTTATTCTGTTTTTAGTATTTGTTGTTATAGCGACAACAGAAATACACCATCTGTGAAAATTTCATCTGCCTAGCTATCACGGTTCATGAGGCATGGGGATAGACGGACAGCGAAATCTTAGTAGTAGGGTCCGATTTTTACCCTCTGGGTACGGAACTCAAAAGAGAGAGAAAATGGTTGTTACTCGTTGATTGATTGGCTTAGCACCACCAGTCACAGGCTTAGAGTCATCGGCACCTCAGCCTTTAGGCATTTTGTGCTCTTGGTTGTGTCGTTTATGTGAAGAGACCAGTAGCCCTTATCAGGCTCAACAGTCTTTTCACTAGGTCCTTCTTGGAGAAGTCCTCCCTTGGATGTTCTAGTCCTAGGAGTCTATATCTCCAATGAGATAATGCTTCACAATCGAACATAATGCACATAGGTTCCTCCCTATATATGCCGATTGTATGCATGTGCTTCCTTAGGGTACAGTGACAGGTGAGTAAAAAAGTCACTATCCTTATCTGGCCTCTTCTAAGGTTTAGTATTTCGTTAGTCAGCATCTCCGAGGGTTTTTTGACCAGGAGTTTGCTGTGCTCCTGTTTTGGCACGTGTCTCCTGATGTTTAGTTTGAGTCCACCTAAAATTCAAAATTGGGTATTTAAAATAATAGTGTTTAACATGAGAAAACATGTTAGGCATGCGATTTTCCGGAAAATCGTCGATTGAAAATTTTCGTTTTTGTTTTTCCGCTCTAATTGTTTAAATATTAAATCTACACAAAAACTTCCAAATTAAAATTTGTAGCTGATGCATTTATCTACAAATTTTGTCTAAAAAGTTTTTCTGTAATTTGAAAAGTTTCAGTGGTATTCAATTCGTGGTTACGCGCGAACGGCCCGTGAGCATTAACCGCTCGACTTAAAAGTTAATAATTTTGGGCTTATAACATTTTGAAAAAATAAATAAACTTATGTAAAATGTGAAGAAAGATCTCAACTTTTAGATAGAAATACTTTCAAATTTGAAAAAGTAGATTTTCTGACTGTAATATCAGTTTATTATAATTCCTACTTAATTAATACTTATCCCAGCGAAAAATCCTTTTGGATTTAGCATTGCAAATAAGCATAAAACATTATTATTATAAAAGCAAAGCCATCAATATTTAGAATTTTAAACGAATGCTTCTTAAAAATCTGTTTTTTTTTGCATGCTTAATTTTACTTGTTTTTTTAGACTTTATTCAATTATATCTTTTTTCGAAATTAATATAATTCAATGAAACTTCACCACTAAACACTTTGAAGCATCTACTTTCGAAACTACTATACAGTTTTTCTATAAATATCAAATTTTTTAAACAATAGACAATTATTTACAACAAATATTTAAATCAGAGGTTTTTCAGCAAACCTTCTATAACTTTTTATACCGTTTATGATATTATCTAAAAATGTGTGAACTTTATAATGAACCTATTTAGAAGTGATCGAGATACAAAAGAACACACCTATGACTCAGGTAAGAAAGAGAAGGGAGCACAAATAAAGGTGAAAAAGCAGGTGAGAGAGCGGCTTAAAAAAAATAATAATAATAATAACAACAATATTTAACAAATTATATCAAAAATAGAGGTTGTTATGAAGGTTCACGTGGAAAATCGTATGTATATTTGTGAAAAATACAGATACAAAAAAAAGTTCCAAATAAAGTTTGAAGATTAAACCATAATCTTTGAAGTACGCTATGTTATATAGTTAATTTTTTTAATTTATTAATGTTAATTAGAGGAATTTGGTAAAAAAAACGACATTTTACGTGAAAAATCGATGATAATACATTAAAAATTTTAAAAAAAATTAAAAAAAAAAATTTCTTCAATGTATTTGTAGAACACATTTAATAGGAATATTTTTTTTCTAAATGTCATTGTTTACTTACTATCGTAAAATTAAAAACATGAAAATTTATGGTGTTCAAAAATGCTACTAGGGAAATTTCGTATATTTTGAAAACTAATGCAGATACAAAAAAAATGTTCAGACAAATTTTGTAGATAAATGTATTGGCTACAATTTTTGATTTGACTATTTTTCTGCGTTTCCATTATTTAAACAATTAGAGTGAAAAAACAAAAACAAAAATTTTCACTCGACGATTTTCCGGAAAATCGCATGCCTAACATCGTAAAGTTTTTCTCATGTTAATCACAACCCTTTTAAATACTCAATTTTGAATTTTCAAGTTTTTTGTGTTTTTTTACAGCATTTTACGGATATTTTGTATACTTTGACTAGGCTAAAACAGATTTTACTAAATATTCATTTTATTTGAATAGTTTGCCTTACAGATAGCTTTTCTCAATAAGTAATTTCGTTTGCGAAAACCACTGAATAAAATTATGTTGAATAACATGTTTACATAATAAGTTAATTTGCGTACCCACAGAATGAACTAGATAACAATAAACATAACGACAGCAACAAAAATATTTTAAATAAATTTTATACTGATGGGATATTTTGAAATAGGTACATAATTGGAATCAAGTTTGTTAATATAACATTAATTTGTCTGTTAGACCTTAGATAAAACAGTAAAGTGTACGAAAACGATCATAGATAATCTAGTTTACTATCTTCCTCACACTAACACACCTAATTAAACCATCAAAAAAGTCGACCAAGGGCGTACATATTTATAATTTGAATTAATACAAACACTTATTCAATTTAAGGATGAACATTTATTGTAAATACTTATAACACCACGGTATTTACATACGTTTGTCGCGCCGCTAAAAATACGAGACGAAATGGAAAAATCTGAGGAATGTATTATTAGGGCCGTCCAGACGAACAACTCGGAGTCGCCATCGATTTATTCGACTTTAACTTTTACAATACAATAATATCATGTCTTACTATCAGAACACAAAATACTTCAAAACTAATGTCAATTGTCCCTCTTTTTATACTTTCCACATGTTCCAGACAGTTCTCGATTTTTCCAGATGTTTGTCTTCTTCTACTTTATGGACCTTTACATATCCTCAGTACATGACCTACGTAACGATTTTATACTATTATAACGTCTTGCAAAGTTTTTGAAATTTTTTTTCAAAAAACAATGACTTCAACTAAGAAGAAACAACTACTTCTCGGTCTGTACCCCTTGTTTATTTACGTACGGTGACGTAGATTTAGTAATAGTGGATAATGGGAGCATAATAAATTGCCCTTATTTTCAAGTCTCGTATTCACACTAGACAGTCCTAGTCTGTGTATGTAGTGTAACTGTATATTAAAGTTAAGTCACAACAATTTTTGTTCAAATTAGTAAATCGACAGCTGATGACATTTGTAAAATATGAATTCTTATCCAACAAAATAGTTCCATAATCAAAGATGTACATGTAAATTCAATTTTGAATTATTCAAATCGGATTTTTCGTATAGAAGTTACGACGGGTAAAAAATGCTGTACTATTTGTAAATTAGACACAATTATGCCCAGGAAGCTTCAATGAAAAGGTAACTTCATAGTTTCATCAAATATTGTATATTATTACAATCTTAACCAAGTAATATACAGAGCATTTCAATAAAAACTATCCACCCCACATATTTCTGAAGGCGTAATTTTTATGAAAAAATTAAAAAACGTCAAAAATCATATAAAGAGGAACGTCTGTTTGCTCATATGTAGACGTTATAACTTTAACCCCTTTCCCCCTATGGTCACCACCTCAATTTTTTAAATTGAACACCCTATACATTATTGCATTGTTGTTTATCCTCTACCTACAAGAGGATTACAAAAATGTTCACATACTACTTTTTATAGTACGTCTCGTTTCTACTCACAGAATCTAAACCCTCGAAATGAAACCGTTTGTTCCATTACAACATAATATAACAAACAGAGATAGCCATATATGATGAATGTCGGCGATAGGTGTAACCCACACAACAGAAGTTCTGTGGTTTAAACTTGAATTTGTACATTGACAGACGAAAGACTTTGTTTACATTTTTATTCTACATTTTTGTTCATTTTTTTGCCCCTTGTATATAAATTTATTTCAAAAACAGTTGTTATAACGACTAACTTATACCTGAGTGTTCGAATTATTGCGGTAAGTAAATATTATTACACCAGCTTCAATATAATAATAACTAACGTTCACCGTCATTTTAGCCACATTCTAATTAAACCATCAATCTACGACCTACGTGTTACTGAATGTATTGATGAATTGCGTTTGTATATGGATGATGACGCATGGGAAAAGATCCACCGAACCAACTGTAGATGTTATTTCTAGACATTCTTGAACAATGCGTTGACGTAAATCATCTATAGATGCTGGCGTGGCATGAATCTTGGTTTTCAGATATCCCCATAAAAAGTATAGAGGGGTAAAATCGGGTGCCCTAGGTGGTCATTTCAACATTGGGTCTCGTCTTACATCGAGATTGTGATGTGGAGGTACATGATTTTTGACGCGTTTTTTCATTTTTTCATAAAATTGACGCCTTCAGAATTATGTAGGGTGGATATGTTTTCATTGAAAAGCTCTGTATAAAATGACAAGGTAAGGATAGGATTTTAAATTAATTAACATCCTAATAATCAAATCTCTAAAACTGCATAGACGTTAAATTTACATCGTAATTACTTTTATATTATAATTAGGTTCACTTTCATTATAAAAGTTCTTTCGACAAGATTAATGTGTTCAAACAAACAATTCATCACCTCTGTACAGACAACACGTACATTATAAATGAAGTTATTCCAACTACATTAGAAAGTCAATAAAGCTATTTCGCTAAAGGATATTGTTTCTCCAAAAAAATATCAATCATGGTGTTCTGGAACAAACCCGAACCTATCAGAATCGTATTTTTAAGGTCGCGTGATCAGTAATAGCCAATTAAACCAATATTTATCGGATAAGTTTCCCTATAAAATGTTATTTAAGAAATTCAAAAGATAAATTGTTACCAGATGTCTAACCTAGATGGCTAATTGGTAGTCTGTAGGAAATCTAGAAATTTTCAACAATGTCCTAGATTCAGGAGCAATTGGAGTTATTACTCAAGGATCCTGATCTGGATATATACAGTTAGAGTAGTAGGACTAGCATTTGGTCGACAAGAGACAACCTCTCCAGAATTCAATGCATGTGCATTAGAAGAGCAATGAAAACATGCCTAGATTAGGCCATGGAAGTGGTTCATAACTTCTCGCCACTACATAAATCGTTAAAAGGTTTACAGAAAGAACAATATAAAGATTAAGTAGAGAGCGAGTCATTAAACCTCCTCACAGTTTAGAAATCCGAAATCCTGGGACGTCACAGAATGGTATGATGAAAGAGTATAAAAGAAAGGTATGGGATCCTCACACCATTACCAGTCTTGGAAAAAATGTCGTTCAATGGTATACAGCTGTTTCTAAGGCAAAAAAGGGAGTGAGATAGGTGTGTACAGACCAGGAACCAAACACTCTAAAAGCTTGGAAAAAATACAAGTATCTTTCAAGCGAAAATTCACACAAACTAATGAATGCCTAGGAAAATTCAATGAACTAGGCGAGAGCTGCATCGCTATGTTACTATTGTTTCCAGGACACACTGGAGTAGAAGGAAATTAAATAGCAGATAAATTAGAGGAGTAATGGGGACCGGAACCCTCTTCTTCCAATGAGAACAAATGAACGTCTAAGTCAGAGTAAGACCGGATTAATAGTCTTGATAAAATATCTCCAGGAAGTAGGTCTAAAGGAGCTACTAGTCTTCGAGACTTTCTTCTGGAACTAAGTAGAAGAAAGAAACAAGAAAATAATGGCTTTAATATAATGTCCAGCTGGAAACAATTTAATAAACAAAAATTTAAATATATTTAATTAAGATGCATATTCCCTATTGCTGAAAACGATTCAGCTAATAATGCAGTAGATAAAACGGTATGCTACTGATTTGTAAAATTAATTTGAATGACATTGACCTTGCTATTTATCAAATAGGTGAAGATTTTATTACGAAAATGAGAAAACAAATAATTTTTTGAGAATTATATGAAAACATTGTGGGTAAATTGACATAAACTGATGATGCGATGCAATAATGTGTAATGTTTTAAAAGATAAGGAAATTATTGGTAAACAGTACTCTCCACTTTTATATACATAAGATTAAAGGATTTATTTGTATTCAAATAACGCTTAGTTAAACACGAAATTATAAAAAAATATACTGAAAGGGGATAAACGTCTACAATACCTAGAGCTAAGTAATAGCGCCACAGTACGCTCATGTCAAAAAATAAACACAAGTATATAAAATTACAATTTATTGTAATAAAAATGTATACGTTTAAAAGTCTATATATTTACTAATAATTTTCTATCATGACAAAAATAAATAAAAAAAAATAATCCAAAGAAATTCTAAAGTAAAATTTTTGTGTATACCCCTAGGTCCCCCTTGTCACATCTTATCAATTCAGCAAGACCCCTCCCCCCTAGTATGCGAACGTATTTTATGAACGGCCCCTTGAACCAGAAGAATATTAACAACACAAATATCATTCGTTATAAAGATATTAATTTGGTACACACTTTTGGACAACTTTGTATAAGTAATTTGGACATAAATAAAAAACATTAATCCTGTATACACCTGTATATTACGGCTAATGCGAAAGTATAAAATAAACAAATTACAAACATAGAATCGCAAATCGGTCAACAAAATTCTGGTTTTTACTTGACTCACGTTCGTTAACCCTAGCTTTTAATGATATGTAGGTTTACCCGATTTAAAACTGTGTGACATCTAAACAGATTTTGCATTTTTTTAAGTGAAAACTTCTTTGGTCGCGTTGAGCACTTTTTGGGCGAACAAAAATCATGAAACTCGCGTCATCGTCGCACTCACGCTTCCCATGAGCTATATGTATACTGCGTGAGCTATTAGATTATTTTTGGTTAATAAAAAAGTGTTAAGGTCATTAACACTTCTTTATGAACCTAAAATAATTCGAAAATAATAATCTAATAGCTCGACGATACAAGTTACTTAGTTTTCATTTCTATGGGCAGTTCCCACCGCTTGTTTTTTTTTTGTAATATTTTTGTTAGCTAATAATGAATTTATCTAATAATATTGTTGTAACTTGACTCTATGTTCCTTGTCGAGTGCATGCTTTTTACATCTGTTGTCTATGGTACCTATCTAGTGAATGTCTGTCTGTGCTATCTGTTATAAATAAACAGTTTTTTACTTAACAACATGTACCATATGAACATAAAAGTATGGTTATGTTTGATACGTTCCAGATTTATGATTCCAGTCAGTAACCAAACCGTTCCAACCATAATTTATTTTAGAATCGTTATTAGAACGGTAAACACTTGGCGACTGCGTAACAAATCCCTAAGAACGATATCGATAATGATTCAGGAACGATTACAATTTGTGTAATCTCTTCTTTCCCTTTGCTACATATTCCTTCACTTGTGCCCAAACTAACGAGCAAATGGTGCAGTGGAGAAGCTCCCAACTTGCAGTCGGAAGAGGCGGGGTTGAAATCTCAGACTCGCCTGACCTACTAAGAGTTTTTCCAGAGGTTTTCTCAATAGGGGTAGCAATAGGCGAATGGTGGGTCAGTGCACCTATCACCGTTCCCTCCACTTCCATCACCTGACCCTAAAAAATCATAATTCCTTCCAAAGTTGGCAGCAGAGGTCAGAAAAGCCTACAGCGGCCAGCTCCCTTTGAGAATGTAATAAGGTCCTTCCTCCCTTTAATCATAAAGTGGTAGACTTTGTTTTCAGTTGCAGTTTTTGTCCGCCATGATATGGTAAATAATCTTATATTACATCAGGTTCGTTAATCTTTCTCACTAATTTATTCACAATAAAATCTTGTAATGGGATTTCTGTTAGGATATGAATTATTGGATATTATTCAAATTAAACAAGTTTAATCATATGGAATATTACATGGTAATATTTAGTATTTCTGACAACAATGATCGGTCATAATATCACAAAACCCACACAAACTAAAATTTATACAAACTCAGTATGCCATTTCCGTAATAATTGAGGCTGTGTAATCCTACAATTTCAGATAAATTTCAGCCGTTGAGTATTTTTAATGTTGTAAGGTATGTACCAATATCTATAGGCTATTTCATGAATATAGATAATAACTAATATTATACTGGGCATACTTACAACCGCAATTAGAAAGTACTAATATTTTTAAAGAAAATTAGGCAAGATGAAAGTATAATAGTACATTATTAAACGAGCAATTTATGATAGCCATTACTCACGCAGGGTGACGTCTGCGACCCGAGCCGTAGGCGAGGGGCGCAAATCACCCGAGTGAATAATGGCCATAAATTGCGAGTAGAATACTATACTTTGTCCACGTCCCTTGATTTCTTTATTAAATAAGGCGAGTGTAGAACGGAAAGTGATAATTTGGTATTATTGACAATTCTAACGTCAAAATTAATAAATTTCAGGAGTACGTCAAATATGACATATAGAGATGGGCGATACTGTCTAAAGTATCGATACACCGTACCGTTATAAATATATTATTTTAAAAATAACAATATTAAGAAATACCGTTATGAAAAGTATCAATATTAAAAATTTCGATATTTTATCGATACGGTATATTTCAGAAAAAATTTCCTAAACAAAATACGCAGATTTAATAGTTTATTTCATATTGTACCCCCGTCTCTAGTCACCTAGATGTACCGAAATTTTGTGAGTGTTGAATTGTCATGGCATGTTATTTAAATGCAGAAGCGTGAATTATGAGTTCATAATTCACTCTAGTAGATATATGGGTACCATATACCTTTTGTTAGGAGGTAAAATATTGACTTATTATTAAGTGGTCGTGGACAAAATAGTTAAAACAAAAAGTTTTACATTGTTTGGGAAGAAAACTGTAAGAAAATGCGAAAATTTAATAAAGGAATTGTGGGTTCGTGAAAACAGAATTGGAAAAATTAGTACAATTATAATTTACAATCCGAATGAAGAAAACAGCGACAGTGATTTTTTTTTTCATTTTTTGTAAATAAAAAAGCAATAAATAAAAGCATAATACAGGGTTAATTCAAATGATAAAAACATTAAATATCTTAAAAACCACAAATTTTTTTTATATGTAAAGGTCATGCGTTTTTTACGTGAAATCTATTGAGGAATACAAAATAAAATGAAAATAGCTTCAAATGCCAGTGGCGTAAAAAATGGGTGGGGAAAGATGACATATTCTTCCAAATGTACACCACTGAATCAAGAATTGGAACATGTTTGTCGATCAAAATATGCCCTTTTACATTTAAAAACAACCTGCCAAATCTCAAATCAATATGTTCATCCATTTTAAAGTTATCAAATTAAAACATTTAATTTTTATAACTTTACAACACCCTGTATTTCGAAAAGTAAATAGGCTGGACCACTGGGCAATACCGATGTCCAACCCGCGGTCAGAAAATTGAGGGTTTAGGAAAAGGGTAGAATATTATTCCTAGAATAATTAGTATGATTCGTGTATTATCGACACCCTTCCACAGACCCTTACCTATAAATAGAGGAATATTTTAAATAATAGCTAGTAGTGCTTCTCGTTGTGATTATGTTTTGGATAATTATATTACAGCCGATTCCACTTTTTCTCCTGATATTTGGGCTAATGTTATTATTAATAAGCGGACAAATATCTAGATTACACTTCCTAAAAAACGTGTCGCAGAAATTTCTTCCCATTTCTGTGTAGTTTTACATAGAAAAATATCCTAAAAAATGTAATGGTTTTAGCATTACAAATAAAGTATCTACTACATCTTATATGTATATATAATATATAATATCTGCAATATAAATTATCATACGTATCCACGGGACGGACTTCGGACAAACGTCTTTTAACCGCGGGACGGACCTCGGACGTACCTGCGAATTTCCCTGACCGCCGGATGTACATCGGAAACACCTGGACCCCTTAATCCTTATATCATTTTGTCCAATTTTACGAGAGGTATCTACATGCAAACGTTGTAAGTGTCATTTGAAAACACCCTGTAATAGTATATTACATAACTAGCGGGGAAGTAGATTATTACAGCCCAGGCTTAAAATCGTAAAAGTACTTTTCCGGCTACAGCGTGGAAGTGAAAGTAAGTAATGAGTCACTTCCCTACCGTTTCAAAGGTAAGAAATGTCTATATTACTGACCGATTGTGAATAAAACAAATTTTCGGGTTTAATATTGGGGAATTCACAAGTGTACCTCTCAGCACAATCGTACTATTTACTCGATGTGATCGTACTTAATCCGAAACAGACGAATATTCGTGAAACAGAGTATCCTAGAAGCGTGGCAGACGTACGACAAATTACCCAGTTTGTTAATCACATTTACTTATTAGCGCGATCAAAAAAAGATTCCTCTGAAGGAACCAGATAATTGTTAACTGATATAGAAGATTTTTTAAATAACATCGGAGTTAAATATCATCATGCTATTGACAAAATTAATTGTTAAAGCATAAAATAGAACCATAAAAACTGGTATCGATATTTAATTGAATAAGTTTAACCGTATTTGAAAATATTTATAGATTCCTTACGTAAACAAAATTATTTAAAATTATTTATGTCCCGATAAGTACTAAAAAAAAATAATATAATTTGTGTAGATTAGATAATTCAACAAATAATAATTCGTGTAAAACAATAAGTAAGGTTATAATCTACCATACAATTTTAACAGTATATATAAAAAATATCCTACCTATTCAAATTTCCTTTTAGTAACGGATTCCTGTCGTAATAACCTCCCAGCATGTTGCGGCGGGATACGTTAATCCAAAGGAATAATCCAAAAAGCGACACATAAAAATTATCACACAAAATAAACAATAAACAACAATATCATCACACACTATCATTAATCGAACATATGGAGTAAAATCACACGCGAAGCACGTGTCATTTTCACGACGGTAAATATCACAATAATTAACCCTCTGCGGGTGGTGGAATTTTTCCGAAAAATCGCACAATGCTACTTCACTCTCGTGTCCTTGATAACAAGTGAACCGTCAAATTGGCCGCGTCGCTGTGTTCCGCGGATAGAGTTGATGACGGACTTGCGACTGACTTGTTCACCTAGTTTTCGATTCCTTCGGCAAAAGCTTACGAGGAGGCGGTGAATAACACCAACGACGACGACATCGGCGAGAGGTAAGTAAGTTAGCGTCCGCGAAAGAAATTCCAGCAATGGCTGGTGGTTCTGTTTAGTGAGAGGAAGTCGTGGTACTTGTTCGGTGCGAAATTCATGTATACGAGTGGCAGATGATTGTTTTGTGTTTTGTGTGGCAAACGTTCAGAACATGTGCGCTTACAAATAATAAGAACACAAAAATTTGTGAATGAAATTGTTACAACTCTTGTTATTCTTATTCAGGGAATCGTTCTTTTCAGTAATTTTTTATTGCTTTGATTTGAAGAATTTTATAAAAATATGTTACACGTTTTTTAATTTTTTTTTTGCAGAATTTCTACCCCAAAAAAAAATAACCGAAATTGCGGAAAGCAAGCGCGCACTTTTAGCGTGACCCGCACCCCTACTTAGTGACATCAAGTAGCCTTATGCTATAGATTAATTTTGCAAAGTTACTTGTTTTTGACAACTATCCTTTAAACTGATTTTGACAATTGGAATCTTTGATATTTCATTTTTTATACAGCGTTTTTCATTTTATAGTCAGTTTTATGTAAACTGTATGAATTTTTGCACTAAGTTCGAGTATATCTTATTAAGTGTTATGGTATTGGGGAAGTTTCGTACCAATATGCAATTGCAAAATTTTAGGAAAAATATCCAGATGTACAAATACGCAGTGTGGATTAAAAAAATTAATAAAAAAGTTTGATGAGACAGGATCTGTTCCAAGACAAAAAGAAATTGAAAAAGACGTACGTCGGGGAGGGTGATGCAGCTAGTGCACTAGCTATGCATTCGTTAAGGGAAAATCCCAAGTTGAGTCTACGAAAAAGAGCAGTGGAGGTTGGTTTTTGCAAGAGTCACTTACAGAAAATATTTAAGCAAAACAAAATTCATCCATTCAAACCGAAATTTATTCATACCTTACAAGATTAAGATTATGACACAAGGTTAGATTTTTGTGAGATGATTGGTAAAATACTTATGCATGACCGATTCTTTCACAATAATATTTTGTTTTCTGATGTAGCAACACTTACAACAAACGGAGTCGTTTCTTCCCAAAATTGTCGATATTGGGCTATTGAAAATCCGAGCTACAGGATTAACCTGTAATAGTAAATTTGCTAAAAAAGTTAATGTTTGCTGTGCGGTTTTACCGGATCGAATAATCGGACCGTATTTTCTGGAAGATACATTAAATCAGGAGGTATATTTGTATTTGCTGGACAACTACCTGAATTAAAAAATATTCCCTTGAAGCAAAGGCGCAAAATGTACTTTCAACATGATGGATGTTCCGTCACATTCGACTTTGCTAATTAGAGGCTGGCTGAATGAATATTTTCCTGGGCGATGGATGGGGCGTTATGCACCAATATTTTAACGAAATTACCCCAGAAATGTTGCGAAATACTTACAAAGGATTTAGAAAGAGAATTGAGAGATGTTTTGAAGCTGGGGGAGTATATATTGAATAGATGTTTTTTGTTTACTTAGTGTTTCTTACATTATTATTCTGTATTGTTATTTTTGATAGCAATTATAATTCTTGAATAGTTGACATTGTCACAACCAATGTATAAGAAAAAAATACTCAAAGTAAATCAATCTAATCACGAAAACAAAACTGTCAGCTAACGTTCCCTTTCTTCGATTATTAAACAGACTAGATGAATAACCCGCTAAACTGACAACACACATTGTTTGTAACCAACATTTAAACCGATTCTTTCATTCTAAAACAAGGATAGCAATACATACAGCAAAGGTGACAGCTTCCAACAACAGTGACGTGCTGTGTAAGGAAGGATTTAAATTGACTGAACGATCACATTCAAATTTTCGAATAATAATAAAAATATTTATTTTAGAATTATTTATTACTTGAGGAATAAATGTTAGTTGCTGCCAATCGGATTGGATACAGGCTTTGCTCCAGTTCCAAGAATGGCTAGAAAATAGTGTAGCTTTCTTCGGAATAATTGTTGTTTACCTGTGAAACGATGTATTATATATTAGCGACGATAATTTCAATCTACGCAAACTCAGTAAAATTCCGAACTGATTCTCAAGCTTGTTGCAACAATCTTAATTGATTTACATTGAAATTGACTCATAATATCTTCCACGGAACAAATATCTGTCAACAAACGTAAATATTCAATATAAGCGGTGTTGTCATATCAAATTCAACGTTGCCTAATGTAAAAGATGGAAATATGCAGAGTTTATTGCCAGTTTTAGTAAGCGGCTAATAGTTTTTGGGTTTTAATTTTAACTTCGAAATAGTAGATATAACATGGGCTGAAAAGTCCCGGGCATGACATATAGTTGGCGCTAGTTTTATTGTAATCGCCAGTTTTTCAGTTAGACAGCTGTCAAAATTTCATGATATTCTATTCATTAGTTCGTGAGTTATTGTGCTAAGAGTGACGCTACTTTTAATATTTTCAAAACAATGGATCAAAAACAATTTCGTGTTTTAATGGCAATGGCTTAAAATGTGTTATGGGGACTCCGCACCATTAGAAACAACAATAAAACGATGGTTTGCTGACTTAAAACGTGGTCGTAGAGACACCGATGATGTGGAACGCAGTGGACGTCCAAATGAGGCGATAACACCAGAAAACATCAAAAAAATCCACAAAAAAGTGTTTTGAATGATCGAAAAGTGGAGTTGCGTGAGTTAGTTGACATCGTAAAGATATCAAAAGAACGTGTTGGATTTATATTGCATGAGAAATTGACTATGAGAAAGCCCTGCTCAAAGTGGGTACCGCGTTTGCTCACTGTTGACCAAAAACAAGAACGTGTTGATGCTTCTGAGCAGTGTTTGACCATGTTTAAACGTAACAAACCGGAATTTTTGGGTCGATATGTGATAATAGATGAAACATGGATCTATCACTTCACTCCGGAATCAAAACGATCGTCATCTGAGTGGACAGCAACTGGAGAGCCTCGCCCAAAGCGCCCGAAAGCACAACAATCAGCTGGAAAGGCTATGGCCTAAGTATTTTGGAATGTACGTGGTGCAATATTCATCGACTATATTGAAAAGGGAAATACCATCAACAGTGAATATTATATAGCGTTATTGGAGCATTTGAAGACCGAAATTGCAAAGAAACGTCCGCATGTGGCAAAGAAAAAAATGCTGGTCCATCAAGACAACGCACCGTGTCACAAGTCAAACAAAACAATGGCAAAACTACATGAATTGAACTTCGAACTACTCCCACATCCACCGTATTCGCCAGATATGGATCCCAGCGACTTCTGGCTGTTCACAGATCTAAAAAAAAATGCTCGCCGGTAAGAAATTTCTCTGACACTGAGGTCTATTTTGAGGCAAACGATAAATCGTTTTACAAAAGTGGTATTGAAATGTTAGAGCAGCCCTGGAATGATTGCGTTGTTCTTGATGGAAATTACGTTGATGAATAAAACTAATTTTGTGAGTGCATGTGTTGTATTATTTTTTTTTGTAAATGAAAACAAATACAATTTTAATATTTTGGCCTGTGCAATTCGCAAGTATGTGGATGGAGGTTTCTTCTTCCACGCCACGTAATCTACATTCTTCTTCCTCCACTATTTTGAGCTTCTTCAGGTGCCTGTTCAGGCGGCAATGTCCTGTTAGGATCCCTGTTAAAAAAACTTTTAATGCTCACCAAAAAGGGTCATATTTTTTGTTTCCATACGTAGAATGAAGTATCTAATAGATTTAGTTGGGATCTGGCTGTAGTCTCAAAAAAAACGACACAATTTTCTGCTACATGCCAGGTAAAAATAACGTTTGATTACTACTGAAATTTCCGACGAACAGAACATCTTATCGCTATAACTTTCTAATCCAAAAGTGGTGAAGACTAGAATACTAGTATTTTTATTTTGAATAGTTCTGGGAAGACTCAAAAACCAAAAACGGATTTCAGTAAAAAATTTGTATTAAATTAGTGACAACAAAAGAAAATGTAGAATTATATAATTGTAGAAGTCTAACCCAAATGTCAAAATTGTTCCAACAAAATTTCATCACAAAGCGACATTAATTTTGTCAAGACTATGCTTTAAAGACTTTCAAGGTTGTGAACGAATAGATTTAATTCAGAGGTGAGTGAAATTGAGAAAAAGGTGAATGACTTAACAAACACAAGTAATAATTCAATCAATTCAATAATAATAGAACACAAATTTATGTTGGAAAAAATTAATTATACCCACGCATGTAAAACAAAACAAACGTAACCATATGCGATTAACCGACAAGAATAAATTTTTGCCGTTAATTCGGATTTTTTTGTTAGCTGCTATAGAAAATGGAAGTCATAATGATGACTAACTACCGTATGATTTTGTTAGCTAATAGTTAAATACTGGTAAGCGACAACAATATCCAGGATGTTAAAATAATTTACTGTAGAGTCCGTTTCAATAAGGAAGAAGCCACCTGAAGTTGGCGTACCGACCTGCGCATAAGTCAAAATCTGTCGAGCGATCTTTCCATGCCATTGGCGTTACAAGCGATGTTTCATGCCGACAGCAATTAAATTGTTGATATTTGAGGTTGTGTTTGAAACAATCATTTACTGTCGAATATTTTTCATTTTTGAATATTTTAAGACGTTCTGCTAGTTTATTTGTGAGTGCTGTGTGTTTTATTTGATCTAAAACCATGCCTCCTACAAAACTGGTTGGTGTTAAAAGAAAAGTTATCCACAGTGAAGGCCGACAGATTCTTGAAAACGTTGCAACTTTTATGGAGTCTGAAGCTGAACATGGAATCCAAATTCCTTTAAAAAATCATCGGTAAGTCAAATAAGAAATTATAATAATCCAATATATTACTCATGGCATTCAGATTGTTGTAAAATATATGGAAAAGTATACATTACTTCAAAATTAATTGAATTCTGGTAATAATTCATATAGTCTGCTGCACTTAGCAGTTATTTATATGGTTCTAATACTTCTAATTTTGTGTTACCCTACAAAATATGAAAACGTTACGCTACTGATTTAGATTAAAACATCAATTTTTAAATATGGCGCTGGTTTTGACATCAAGGTCGCGCATCGACTGCAACTTCAGGTGGCTTCTTCCTTATTGAAACGGACTCTACCAGGAAGCCAACTAAGAACGGCCGTCGGCCATATCTCAGGAGTGGATTATATCACAGGTTCGGGAACAAAATTTTATAACAAAAGTGGCCTCGAGAAATGCCTGAAAATTCTTTTTAGAATCGTAGGTCCACTGCTAGAGGGCGTATTTAACAGTTAAAATTTTAAAATACAAAAATCTTCAAAATCTACTCAATTAAGGAGCATATTAAACATTATATTCAGATTCCTTTACAAATTCTGCATATTTTTGGTATGACAAGTTTAAGTCTATCTCTTCAAATAAGGGATGGGGGGGAGTGGGAACCTTGTTACGAAAAAACGCCTGTAATTCCGGTTCTGCTTGACCGATTTTAATAAACTTGATGTTGTTTGAAAGAGCTTTTGTTAAACAATCGAAAATTTGAAAATATGAAGCAATCTGATTAATGACATAACTGCTAGAGGGCACTGTTTTATTACTAGTTTAGTCTACTTTTTAAAGACCTACTTCAGTTTGTAAGCTTCCATTTAAAATTGTTGCGAGAAAACACAATATTTAAAAAAAATATAACAGCGCCCTCTACCATTTATATTATTAATCAGATTGCTTCATATTTACAAATTTTCGATTGTTTAACAAAAGCTCGTTCAAACAACATCCAGTTTATTAAAATCGGTCAAGCAGAACCGGAATTACAGGCGTTTTTTCGTAACAAAGTTCCAACTCCCCCCCAATTTATCCGTCAAAATTAGTTTAAACCCAAACGAAATTAATATGGCTATGTAGCCAATGTCAATGCCTTTCAAACGAGATATCACTTGCCATAAGGTCCTATTTAAAATTATTGGCCAGAGTGGCACTGTGACGTCATCTATTACTATTACGTCACCTGTTACCATTGGTAGAGAAGTTCACACACTCCAAATTTTACTAATGTAAGTGTAGCCGTTCAAAAGATACGAGGGGGGTGGGGACTTTTGAATAGTATATAATGCTACACAAATGCCTTTTAGGCCCATAGCTTTGTGATAATTTCTCTCCATTGTTTCCTATCTCTTGCTTTCACCTTCCAGTCCGGTATTCCTCCCTCTTTTAGGTCTTCAATGGCTCCAATATATACCACCTTTTTTTTGGTCTTCCTCGTTTCCTTTATTTTCCTCTTCTTTACTTAACATCCAAGTTTCACTACCGTATAGTGCCGTTGGTCTAATAACTGTTTTGTATAGGTGTAACTTTGTCTTTCTAGCTACCTTCTTTGAAGTTATTATTTTATTTAGGGCTCCTGCCTGTTTACTTCCTTTTGTTAGTATTGTTTCTATGTTCATTTCCTCATTGCCATCCTCCTTAATTACTGTACCTAGGTATATATAGCTTTGGACTTCCATTGATCCATGTCCGTTCAGATCTACTACAAAATTTCTCTTTGTTCCTCTTCTTTGTGGGGTTGTCACTTTCAAAAACTTTGACTTCTCTGCGTTTACTCTCAAGCTCGCTATCTCTGCTGCCTCTACAAACGCTTTGCATGCTCTCTTTAGTTCTTTTTCTGATGTTGATAACATTACAACATCGTCTGCGTAGGCCAGCAATTGCGTCGTTTTTGTTTTCAGTGTCCCTGAGCTGTTTATTCCACTTCTTCGCACTATCCATTCTAGTATGATATTGAACAACGTAGTGAACAGGAGATCTCCTTGTTTCAGTCAATTGAAACATAAAACAAATTAATTTTGACATAAGTGTGCTTAACTGTAAATATTAAAGTCACTTTTCCGTACACAAATGTAATTTTTTGTTGTATGCCTACTTTCCAAATAAAAATTTGTGCAAGAGCAAGAATGTGGTATAAACGTAATTGTGCTGACAAATAACCGTAAATACCTAGTGATGCTTTTGTGTCTCTTTAAATTTATAACAGTTCGATACGATTTAACACATGTTTTCCTTTCCCAATGAAGTTTTTATTATTTCCTGATAATTTGTCATCGATAAACTCAAGATATTTTCTCAAATACGCCTTTCAATTACCATAAATAACACCACAACTGCCGAGCCTTAACGCGAAAACATTATAATTTCTTTTCTGTATCAAGAGATTACTTTTATCATTCCACCGAGCGGAAGACTAAGAGAAAAAGATTAAATAACTGAAATTACTTTTCTAAAACATAATTTACACCAGCTCCCAACGTTTTCGGTTGATTTGAGTAATTTATTTAAAAAATATTTCGGTGTCTGTATCAATTGTATGTTCTTCCGCTTAAGATGGGGTCAATGGCCTAAGTCGAGGGGCCTGCAGCAAAAATTCGCGGATTTACATACTCCTGTCTGTGTAAGGAGCTGGAGAAGTAATTTGAATTTAATTGATCAAATGCGATGATATTATTCTTAAATAGTAAAAAAAACATAAATTTCTATGATACTGATATCCTAACCTACCGTATTCCATGCATGTTAAAAGCTCGCGCGAGTTCTAAACTCTGCCGACTCTAATTAATAAATTGGCTTCATCTAATGAGCTGCCATCTGTAGTAGTCATCATATATTAAGATTTTAATGGCGGTAAATTTAAAACTTATACCCATTTATTTCAAAATCCTCAAGTCCAAAATAAAAATTTTAGGTTTTTACCCGTTAATGCCTTTTTAAATTAGAGAATACTTAAAAGTGGTAAAATACCAATAACCTAAAATTGTTACTACTGGCTTGAAATACTTTTAATAAAATATACATGTAAGAAAAATTTGTGTCACAGAGATCAGTTCCATTTGTATTTTTCTAACGTGTATGGAAACCCCTCGGAGAAGATGTTCCGGGTGAGGTTCCGGTGCACCAGGGGTTCGATGGGGGGTCGTTATCGACGTGAAATTCGGATTCAGCGCCCCAAAAAACCCCCATAACGATTTTCGGCTCGCCTTTTTTGATTGTGGCAGGAAAAGCCACGGAGATGACGTTTAGGGTCAAGTTCTGGTGCACTAAGTGTTCGGGGGGTCGTTTCCGACGTGAAATTCGGATTCAACACCCCACAAAACGCACCTATTACGATTTTCGGGTGGTTTTTGGCACTCTTCTCAGGAAAATTCTCGGAGATGACGTCCGCGTCCAAGTTCCGGCGCACCAGGTGCTCGTGGGGTGTTCTCCGATGCCAGATTTGGATTCAGCGAACTAAAAAAACCCGGTCGCCGCGTTTCTCTTCTTTCCCGCGTGATTTGTGGGAGAGTCCCACGGAGATGACGTTCATCGGCGGTCCTGAGCTCCAGGTGTTCGGGGGGTCAATTTGAACATCATATTCGTGATCAACGACCTCTAAAACCCCTGAGTACCTGATCTGGGCCAGTTCTGACGTTTATTTACCAAGTTTTGACATCTTCCAAGAGGCCTCTCAAATAATGCATTTGTCAGAAATTCCATGTCGTCACATTTTTTACAAATAATTTTTGGAAGAGAATGCAGAAAACCGCATTCCGATCCGTCCACCACAACTAGTTTTAGAACTTTTTTAGTTCATTGCCTCGACTATTTAGAGAAACATTGAACTAAAGTTATCTGGGACATAATAGATTACTGTAAGACAAAGAGTACAAAAAAAACTTGAATCATATTTCTATTTGGAGATCATACAAATTGAATAAATTTGATTCGTCGTATTTTTTCCTAACCATTTCCATTTTTATTTACTTAATTTCAAATATACGGTGATTCGGTTTTACGGTTTTCAAACAAAGAATTCCAATTCAATTAGTTTAGTTCGAATGGCTAGTAGTTCCGTGCATAAAATCAAGCTTCGACATTGAATATTTTCACTTTCAGATCGTTTAGAAAAAAATTTTCTCCATAAACAACAACACCTGTTTAACCGCTTTTTTACATTTTAGGATAGAAAGCGTGCGTAATAAGAAAGGCTGCGAACATGATTTTATTGCAATCTCAATTCCTCAATATTATCAAATTAATTTAAAATAGAGTTAATTTACAAGAGATACGTTGTTAAGTATACATTACAAGAAACCTCAATCACACCACTAAAAGTTACTAGATTGGTAGTGTGTTCCGAAAGAGTTTAGACTTTTTGAACTGATTGATAATAACGACAAATATGACTTGTACTACTCGCAGTTGTCGTGGCCAATGAGGGATAAAGGCATGTCTAAATATAGATTCATCATTGGCCACAAGCCATAGCGAAAGTAGTTATCAAAATGTGTCATTATTATGAAATAATGTAATGGTTATAATAAGTAGTTTATGTAAGATTTGTTAATGATAAGTAAGTATGTAGAAAATGCAATTGTATGTTTAAATTAATCTATAATAACATTTGAGTTTTAGGTATAGAACAAACTAACGGTGGGATAAAATTATACAAACACTATGATGGCCAATTACTACTGATTTATTGAAGAAACACTTACACACTATAATAAACTTAATTTATATACACACTACTTAATGTCTACTAATTTATCTACACTCGGTATAATTATTGTCCTAATTTATCTTTAACACTTAAATATTGCACTATTTATATTCACTATTCGATTCACTGTAGATCACCGATTCACTGTTTACTGAAAAACTTCCCCGACTCACTCAAAAACTCGCGACTCTAGAACCTTGTGGAATTTTACCTCCTCTTCGTATGCAGAGCTTCCAGAATAGTCGGGAATAAACCATCGCATTCGACAAAATTCATAGTTCACGACAGGACCGGCTTCTGAATTACTGAGTTCGTAACAATATTTTATATAAATAATCAAATTCCTTTCTACCTTTCGGTGTAGGGAGATTTCTTAAAATTTTTCAAGTTCCTTCAATAAAAGTTTTCCAGTCTTCTCTATTTGTTGCTAATTGTTTTCACTCTTCCCTCTAATATTTGGCCATGTTGTTATCTCATGATTCTTTTAGTCTACCTTAAATTTGTATTTTTTGACAATCACCTTTGCTTCCATACATGTTTAACTAGTCTAGTATCCATTAGCTGTAGGTGCCCCCACCAGCTGATTTGTCTCTCTTCTATATAATCTAGCATTGCTTTTATTTAAAGCTCCTCTCTTATGTATACATTCTTTATTCTGTCTCCTTTTGTTGTTCCTTTCTCTGTATTTGCCTTTGCCATTGCCATTATAACTAGTTCGTCAGCAAATGCACTTAACTAGTCTAAGATGCTTCCATAGAGATAATATACATAGAGTAGGCAACCTATAGTCGGAAGCGTCCACGCAATAAAAAGAGACGGCGAATGAAATTGGTGATGCTGTCTCTCTCGAACACCGCGTGATGCACATGCGCGAAGACTGTAACACTACAAATCTTTTAAGAATGTAGAAAGAGGAAGCAATACCAAACTGGTTGTCCATCTCTTTCTAATGGGTGGACGAATACGCTTACAGGAGCCCCTATGACATGCCTACTTTATGTGTATTATCTCTATGGTTGCTTCATACCTACAGAAAACCCCTGTGTATCTGTTTTAGTTTGCTTTATTATGTGCTCCATGAAAATATTGAATAAAAGTTGGACTTAATCCCTGTTTTGTCTCAAATGTTTCAGATGCTCAGTTATTTTTACTTATATAGTTCATCTTTTTTCTGTCAAAACTTTTTATCACTGCGCATGCGCAGTAGTCTTCAGTCTTGGGTACGTCACAACAAAACCAACATCCATTTCCAAGCTGAGTTTGGAGAAACTCCTCAAGTTCAACCACTTCCCACCAAGTGAATCCCTGCTTCCCATTTCATTACCAGCCCACCTACAACCAGCATCACTTTAATCAAACATCTCCTTGCAGCAGTCAAGCATTAAGCCCACTAAATTCATATCCTTCCTCCCATTGCTCTTCCATCATATACTTCAATGCAGCTAAACCAACGACCAGTCGCTGAGTTAAACAGTCAAGTGCCCCAAGATAGTCAAGATACTCGGCTCTCAGATTTAACGTTATCGTAATCAAATGTTAATTTGTTGATGCCGCTTATTTTTAAGTAGCAATTAGTTAATGATAATTTTTTTTTTCAATTATCAGTAAATTCAAATTAGTTGCCGTTACATTACAAGTATATTTTTTATGGCATTTTTTGGTTCAGTTCTCAAAACTGATACAATGGCTTCGCACACTATTGGGATGAATCTTTATATGACAGATTTCGAAATCCTGTGCAAGTACATTATGTATACTGCTATAGCTGTCACCTGTAGCTAGGAAACTAAGAGTAGCCGCAAGCATTTCACCTGGAGAAACTGGTGCTCGATACTCATTGCTTTTAACAATTACAGGTCCAACAAGGTTTAGCAGAAATTCAAAATCAGTAGCAATCATTCCAACAAAGTTAGTGTATCCACTCTACAGCAGCTGTATTGTCCATCTTCAAGATAAATAAAACGTAGATCACAGCAATGCTAACTTAAATTCAAATCGCTCCTCTTAGTTAAAAAACAAGGTGTCCAGAAACTCTCCAGGCTATCGCAAACTACATATACTAGGTATGATTTTATGTCAATCTAACCTAATTTACCTTTATCCAAAAGTTCCTCCTGCGAGAGGGTGTTTTTAAGCATATAGTATTTCAAAAGACTGCTACCTACAAATTTCAAATTTGGTTGGCTAGCTCCCTTAGGAGAAACTTTTAGATAAAGCTAAGTTAGGTTAGGTGGACAAAATATTACATCTGGTATCTGTAGGTTGCGTTTGAAAGGTGTAAACTGAAAGGGTCATAACTGAAAATCTTAACTTTTAAAGAAAAAGAAGGCCTCCTTAATATTTCATAAATGCGACGTTAGAAATAAATACCGAATCACGTTAACTTTTGACTTGAGGGGGACACTGCCATAAACGTGAGATTCATCCCCTGCATACTGCAGATACCACTTAAATATTTTCAAATGGCGTTAGCCATGCCATGCCCCATTTAAAAGGTCTGGTAAATCTCTATATACAATATAGGAGCAGCAATATATGTCCAAGAGATAAAAAAATACTTCTCCTCCATGAAACACCCACTACTCTAGACTCGGTACACTCTAATTTGTCTCTCTGTTGTTGTATAGCTTTCTCTCTTTCACTCACAGAATAGTTATACGGAACATAATTATTTGCCGAATCTGTATGTCCTAAGCCGATGCATCCCAGTAGATTGCAAGAAATTGTAAGCAGAAAGCCTATAACGCTAAATGTATAGTTTGTCTCAAACGTATTGGCTTTTGCCAGCAATCATAAAATTAATGAGCGGGCCAGTTGCAATAAATTATATGGCCAATAGCTGCTGTAGAAGAGATCGCCAGTGGCGGACTATTTAAAATTATTTTAAAAGGGATCAAATTTACAAATGTCTATCTTTTTGTATTTTTATCATACATCCTTTGTCGGGAATATTTTTCATAAGATTATTTTGAAACCAGTTTTCAAAATGTTCTGCAGTTGTATCTTTATGATAATCCAAGCTTGAATCCTTAATATTATTTACAGACAGCAGCAGACAATTTGGAACAAAGCTTCTTGTTTATGAACTTACAAAAAAATCATACACATTTTTCACAATTTACTTTGCATGTAATGACAAGTGTTTTCCACGCAACATTGCGAAAAAAATTAATGATAACTTATAATACTCGTATAGAAAGCTCTTTGAAAACGCACGCTAAAACGGAATATTTAATACTGCCATGCAGCCATCATACTCCCGATACAAACCTGATGGCCCGCCCTTGCCTTGTCACTCGACTGTTCT